>CM077007.1:144273671-145523671 GCA_039090855.1 Macrothele yani | reverse complement strand
AAAGTACACTTTGTGAAGTAATAGATGCTGGAAAGTTGAATTAAACACTCTAAGTACGCAAAATATTTTCATAATGGGAATGTTTGTCTCGAATCTTTTACAGACGCATCTAGAGCATTAAAAAAGCGACTGAGAAAAGTTACAGCAGAAGGGCGAAATTCATTCAGAAAATGGATTCGGCTTTATCTTTTACATCCATGAAGCGCAGATAATGTTTCTTGAAAAAGACCACACTGCTTTAGAACACGATATTGAACTCACCGTACTCTTTCTCCATGATAAGCAAAACCAGCATGCGAACTTCGGCAAGAGAAGTTGCTGTATCAAAAATCAGATCATTTGATTCATTCGAAGAAGTGTTCGAAAAGGGACCGAAAAATTGGCAACATATTCACAAACGTCTTTGACCCATAAATCTCAGTTCTAAGCATCAATGTGCCAATGTTCAGTTGTGAAACTGTCGTCACTGCTAAATCTTGTAATATTACTCCGGATGCACAGCTAGTATCTAAAAACATGCTACGAAAAAAAATACAGACTGATTAATAACTAAAAAAATAAACTTTATAAAGGGCTGTCCATGGAAGAATACACAGGATGTACTATTCGTATGCTAATTATGGATGATAAAGAAAGGCAATGGTATTCTGAAGCGTTTTCAAGGATTCTTAATGAAAGTTGTTGTGTGATTTTCTTTCATTTTATTTGTTGTCTCGTCGTATTACAAGTTTTATAGCTTTGATGGGCAACAAATGCTTTACTCATCGTTACACTAATGGTCCCAGCATTAGACCAGTGACCATCATGCCTCATTGGGATTCGGATCCAGACCCTCAACTCAAGAGACAAGTACGAACACTACTAAGCGAACGTGATTTTAAGTAAGAATGTAGGAGTGTTCATTGTATTTGTTATTAATATTTTCAGAAATTATATTTAATATTACAGTCATTTGAAAAAGTTTAAGACCACCTGTTGGCATTAGAAGATTTCTGCCGATTGTATCAGCTACTGTCTGTATTACTCAACTTCCTGTCGGTGTTGCATCATCCTACAGCGGCAGCTGTTGACAGAGTTGGGAGAAGCGTGCGAGCGTCAGTTTGCTTCTGGTTTTCATGCTGAGAGGTTTTGTACGTATTTTCTATATAGCGAAAAATGGGTAAAAAAGCGTCATTAAGTATTATTACTCATAGGGCACAAACAGCTTTATATCATGAAGGATACTCCGAACGTGACATAAGCAGAAAGATGAATGTCAGCAAGACTGCTATTCATAATACGATCGTGAAATATCGAGATACAGGTGAATTTAGCGACGGAAAGAGAAGTGGACGTCCAAGAAAAACAACCCCACATGATGACAATACCATAAGGCGAATAGTTATGCATTCTCCGAGGAGTTTGTGCAAGAAGATCTAGGCCTTTCTACATTCAAAAGGGTCTGATATTAGTATCAGCACTGTTTCCCGACGTCTTAGCAAAGATTTTGGATTAAAGTCTAATAAACCTGCACATAAACCTAGACTAACCTCTGTCATGATAAAAAGAGACTCCAGTTTGCGAAGCGTCATCAATTGTGGACTGCTGAAAATTGGAGCCAAGTTCTTTTTTCGATGAAAAAACTGTGTGTCGGTTTGAATCACGTGAAGCACATGTTTGACGACCAAAAGGCAAAAAAATTGATGAAAAATACACCGTTAGCAGTGTGAGACATCCGCCTAGTCAGATAATATGAGGTGTTATGTCAGCATCCGGTACTGCTTCATTATCCTTTTTGACGACAGACACTGCCCTAACTGATCCTTTTCCTGTGGAAATGTTACGTGAGAAGCTGTAGACTCATATGAAAGTGCACAGATGCACAATCTTTATGCATGATGGTGCTCCATGCCACAGATCAAAGACAGTATAGGACTACTTGCAGAGGGAAAACATAACTGTGTTTGACTGGCCCCGTAACAGTCCTGACCTTAACCCCGTCGAAAATTTGTGGGTCATTTTAAAAGACAAGGTAGCAGAAAAACAGCCATTAAATTCTCAAGCTTTGATTGGCGCGATAAAGTACGTGTGGTTGCAAAGACATTTCAAGTGAGTACTGCAAATCCCTCACTGAGAGTACGCCACGTCGTATTCTATCGTTATAAAAAAAAATTAAAAAGTTGGCCACACAAAGTACTGATTTCGGTCTTTTTGTGTTCTGAAGAATTAAGTATTCATCTGGTGTCATTTTTTAAAATATCTTTGGCTAGCAATTACACTCACGGACAATGAAATTTGCGCACCAAGAAGAAAGCATCGGATTGAACTGAAATTTTATGGACGTAATGATACAGATGAATGGTACACATGATAGCAAAAACAGAGCTGCAGGACAATTACAGAGGTATCTGTGGCACGCAGTCTGGTCAACTTCAATAGCGCGTCGCACCGCCTCGTGCGGCGATGCATGCTGCAATAGGTTCCGGCATGGAGGTGAATAGACGCCTGATGTTGTCCTGCGGCAGACTAACCCACACGTGTTGGACGGTGTGCTCCAAATCCAGGATAGTGCGGCACGGCAGCAGACGGCGTTTCAACTGGTCCCCCACATGCTCGATAGAGGACATGTCAGTCCTCTATCGATGTCAGTCCTTAACCTCACAGTGCGATATGATCACGGTCTGTTGAAAGCTTGTTTTTATACCGTTTGCAGCTGTACCTCGCATCTTAACAACGCAGCGGATCCGTTCATTTGCTTTTTAAGGGGTGTCCGGTGACTTTTGTCAATATAGTGTTTATATGTGTATAGATTTGGGTGAATTTTTGGTAGCTTCACTTGGCGTTAAGTTTAATACTATACTGCGAGTCAACCTAAGAATGTACCACTATGTAGGGTGTCAAACAGCTACCTGCGCTACGAAAAGTAGTCCCTAGAGTTTAGAGCGGAAAGCAGTAGAATTATTGCTCAGAATCCATTTTTGTTTGCTCAGCAGTTTATCAGACAAAATTACCATCTAAAAAAAGTTCCAGAAAGTAGTGCGCTTTTGGAAATAAATTTGTTATGAGAAATTGCTGAATCAAGAGCTTCGCACTTTCGGCTGTTTCTACCCACTTGAGATACAACTCGAACAGAGGGAAGGGGTGGAAGTCCTCTCCCAAAATTAACAACACAGAGAATAAATTGACAATCGGGGAAACTCGAAGGGTAAGTTACTTAAACAGGCAGTTAGGGGAAGCAGTTCGGCCTCAACCAGACCCCCACTCACAATACCCACTGCTGGTGAGATATGTGGATGGGTGGGGGCATCAGAAAGGAACAGTAAAGAGCACATTATACGCCGATCGATACCGTTCTAGCGTTTCACGACGAGTAGTGATAAGGCTCTCTCGCCTTTACCAACAGTACAGTTTTGGGGTGAATTGGAGTATAGGAACGAAGGTGGGCGCAAAATAATGTGTGTGTGTGTGGGGGGGGAGGGGTCAAGCCCCGTGGGTATTCCGCTTGTCTAAGCTCCAGGGTAGTAAATTTTCATGGAATTCTCCCCCAAATTTTTGTTCTTGTTTAGTTTCGGGGTTTAACGAACACCACGAACAACTCTAAAGGCCATGATATGTCACCCGGCCGTAACTGATTGCTAGTATTTTCAAGGAGGTGACAGAGCCAGCGCCATTAAACAAGCACACCAATAATGCGTCATCCGGAACTCGAACCCGGACCCATCTCGGACGATTGTACGGAAGCAAGAGCCTTAGAATACCAGGTCTCCTTGAGTGGCTCGTTCCTAAGTGTACATCTAATCTTTTCAGTTGGGCAAGAGTTAATGTTCCATGTGAGGCATAGGTGGCGTTCTTTTTATCCCTGCCTGGAGCCATTTGCTGAAAATATGCCCATGATCTCCTTAAACCACGAAAAAAGAAGTGATAGCAAACGAGCTACCCGTACAAGTAAAAAGGAACGCACCAAACATCAATTGCAGTTGATCACCAGACTTATTTTGATAAGTTAATGTAAATCAGTTCACGCTAGATCATGTGTTTTCTTTTTCTTATTTCTCATAATGTGAATTCATTTTACAAAAAAAAAGTTCCAAATTTATTTTTGTACAGCATTTGGAAGATAAAAAAAGGCAGGTCTTGAAAGAAGATACGTGATTTCATGACATCCAGCACATCAACGTTCATGCAGTTCTATAGAGATTGCTGGCTAGGCCGGTTCGACGAATGATTGATAAAAATTGGAGTGCAGATAGCTTAAAGAAATCTTTCACTAAGCAATTCAAGTGAACCTTTGGTTGGTAATATTGTTAAATGCATTGTTAGGCCCTTATTGGACACCCGCGAATGCGAATGCAATACGTTTCTCGAAAGATTTCGAATGATAAACAGTCTACAAGCCTATCTCTTGGCAAACCAATCGCTTCTGTGGCTATTACTAATGGTACACTCCCGGAGAGCAATCGATATCGGTCTTTGCAGACACCCGTGCATTCATCAAAGTTATGTATTTGCGCAAGAAATTCTG
This sequence comes from Macrothele yani, assembly GCA_039090855.1. NCBI lineage: Eukaryota > Metazoa > Arthropoda > Arachnida > Araneae > Macrothelidae > Macrothele > Macrothele yani. Next base: position 145,519,170 of record CM077007.1, on the reverse strand, counting down.
GAATTCGTCCTTTTGTGCAGCATTTTTCGTAAGGCCCGTTGGCATTGATGGAGTTTGGATTCAAGGTTCGCACAACGCCGGGGAGGACATGCCAGGAAAACATCGGAGGTAGAAAAATAAAGGCATAACCCGTGGTTTGGGGATAAATTGTGATGAGGACGATTCTATTACAAGGAAAAATCGCATTTTTATGCCTTTCATGACACTTTAAAACAAACATTTCTTTCGAATTTTTTTCGTAGTATTCCTTTTTAAAGAACAGTAACATATTTTCTGTTATTAAATTTCAGTTTCTGTTTTTTTCCAATTATTGCTTTTCATTAACAGCAGCCGACTAAAACAGAGTTTCATTTAAAAGCGTGTTTCTTCTTATGTGGAAGCTTTACGGACATATAAAGGCAGACACAGCATAAGATGAGGCCCCCCACCCATCCACATTCTTGAAAGAGTAAGTACATTTGTCTCCACTAAATGTTATCAACTAATTTAAAAGTTGATTTAATAAGCGGGATACTGTGAGGGAAAAATTAGCAAATATCTACTTTTATTAAATCTTAACATTAGCAAAGAAATTTGCACTTAAAAGTAGAGACGGGTAAGTAAAACACTATTTGATAGTTTTTAGCATTGCTATTTTTACATTTAATTATTGGTTCAAATATCCACAGATGTTAAGTTATTCATCCTATTTTAATTTTAATTTTAACCAATGAACATTACTTTGACTTGGTACAGACTGATTTTTTAGGAGGCAAGGTGAACTTCCATATAGCTGATTAATCACCTGCAATAAAATGATGAAAGGTAATTCGCACAATACCCATCGAAGCGGCATGTCCGAAAAGACATATGTAAATAATACTGTCTATGTACGATAATGGTAACACCACCATGTTTCAAATGCAATAAAAACATGAATTTTTATTTACAGTTAAAAACATACTGGCAAGATCTTTCGGGATCACAGTAATCCCATCATCAGGCCGAGTACCATACAGAAGGAGTCTCTCAAATGCCAAATTTATATATCATCATCATCATCATTGTCAACCATTATCAATTCACTGCTGGACGAAGGGCCTCCCCAAGTTTCCTCCACAACGGTCTGTCTTGGGCCAACCTCCTCCATGTCACTCCCGCATACTTCACCTTCTGCCTTCATGTCGCACTGGCCGCTGCCTTGGCCATGTACATTCCAGCTGCCGGAGACTGAGGGCCAAGATTAAAGTTGTGGAGTCCCTCATATCATAAATAAATAAATAAATATATATATATATATATATACGTGTGTGTGTGTGTGTGTGTGTGTGTGTGTGTGTGTGTGTGACCACTGGAAGGATACATTGATCAAACACTTTTCTTTTAAGTCATGCCGGCATATTGCTCTTGAAAATTATACTGTTTCTTCCAAAAGCTATCCAGGCAAGTTTTATACGCCGATTAATTTCTTCATCAATGTGACCCTCACTTGATATCTGCTGTCCAAGATAAATGCAGGTATTAGTTATCTCCAGCATTTCCCCATCAATCGATAAATCTTCATTTTTTGTAAAACCACTTTTGTCTTCTGAAAGTTCATTTTTAATCCCACTTGTTTACTCTTGTCAGCAAGTTTCTGGATCACACTCTGCAGCTCTGATGGGGTAGTTGCAAAAATGACTACGTCATCAGCAAAACGAAGGTGCAGACAACTCAAAGAAGCGTGGAGAGGTGCATGCTTGGTGTAACCAGGGAATAAGAAGAGGAACTCGTGGATCTGAAAAATGACAAGAGTGGAAGACATGGTGATCAGAGTAAAATCCCTGAAATGGCAATGGGCTGGACATATTGCCAGAAGGATAGACCATCGATGGACAGCAGAAATTTTAGACTGGATTCCATGGGACAGGAAAAGATCCAGAAAAAGACCACATGCGAGATGGGTGGATGAAATTCGAAAGTATGCGGGAGTAACATGGAGGAGACTGGCACAAGACAGAACGTTGTGGAAGAAACTGGGAGAGACCTTCCTCCAGCAGTGGATTCATAATGTTTGAGAATGATGATGATATATATACAGCAGATATATATCTGGTGCATCACGTAGACGCCCTAGTGCGGATACGCCGATTACCAACGGAAGCTATGGCACGTGGATGCACTGTTGGGCGGAAACAGGCCGGCGGCGGCTGCGGTGTTATGCTGTGGGCGATGTTTTCTTGGGACAATCTATCCCAATAGCACAATCCGTGACAGAAGTCAGGTATCTAAACATCGTTGCGGACCAAGTTCACCCATTCATAGCAACTGCATTAATTATGATGTTGGTAATGGTGACGGCCATTACCAACATCATAATTAATGCACCCTGCCACACTGCCAGAATTGTCAAGGAGTGATTCGAGGAACATGCTGGTGACTTTCTGTTTCTGTTAATGCTCTGGCCTCGAAATTCACCTGACATGAACCCAATCGAACATTTGTGGTTCGACTTGGAAAAGCGGCTTCACGCTATATCACCCCACACCCCCTCGAAATATCGGGAACTGGAAGAACTGCTGTTAGCATTATGGTACCGGATCCGCCAGGATACCTATCGCTACCTCAACGAATCGCTGTAGGACCCCCCCTTGAGTCAGCATTAGGTAGGTGGTCATAATGTAATGACTCATCGGTGTATATGATCACGATCATATGTAGAGGATTTTAGGAAGGGAGTGTCTGACCCCAGGTCTTAAACAACCCTTAGAAATAGGAAGCTAGGAGATTTGGGCTGGAGTGCCCGATAGGAAAGTCACACGGAAGCGAAGTAGAAAGGGGTAAGAAGACGCCCTTATTTATTACCAGGGGGCCAGTACCCGGGGTCCGACTGCTTAACGTGCCCATCCGACGCACGGCGGATATTTAGTGGATCGAGCGTTCGTACCTGCCTGGGATCGAACCTGAGGCTCTTTCCGTGGCAGTCACGAACGTTGCCTATTAGGCCACCCGCGGCCCATCGGTGTATATGCACACACGCTCTCACATATATACATAAAAAAAAAAAAAAAAAAAAAACAGACGCAAATGCTGCAAGCATATGCTTTCAAGGTTTATAAAGTTTAAACTTCCAACTCAATATTTTCCTGAAAGCGATTTCCTGTATGACAAATCTTGCCTACCAAATTTTCAAAGTGATACACACGCACACATGCGCTCGCGTGCATGGCATACTTCAATTTCGTGTTTGCAATATTGAAGGGAAAATGAGAAAATAATGTTTTTAGGACAAGTAGATTATGACTCCATCTCTCCTGCTGGGCTCTTTTACATTTTAAATGGTCTCCACACAAGCTGAGCTATCTGATATTCTGGCTGCTGATCAATCGTTCCATACAGATCCGGGTTTGAGTCCCGATGAGGCATGGGTGGTGTGCTTCTCAAATAACGCTGTCTGTGCCCCCGCCTTTGAACATGTTCCTCTAAATTAGAGACGGGAGACTGCTTATAGTTCTCTAAGTTACTAACGGTGGTTTTTAAACACGAAACAAATAAACAAACAAAAATATTTCAAAAGCGTTAAGATGGGAAGCTGGAAACTGGAGCCCATGCTACTGCTTGAAAATCCCCTATCTGACTATTCTGTCCAATTATTCCAAGCTAGCTACCGTAATGAAACAAAACTCTGTTGTAGCTACTGGCGACAATAAAGTTTAACTTCAGCTGCTAACCGTGCAGCTGATGGCCCCCTGTCTGCCGCTGAATAAAATGCCGTCTGAATATCTCCGTCATATTTAAGACCAACAACTCCGTTCCATGCTGTTTTTGAGCCGCGGATGGCTTAGCGGTTAGCGAGTCAGACTATCAATGCAAGGTCCTCAGGTTCGAACCTGGGCTGATCTTTCAGGGATGGTGTGATTTACTAACAATCGCTGAATATCCGCCGTGCATCGGACGAGCTCGTTAAGTGATGGCCCCCAGTCTGGATCCACTGGTTAAATGGGTATCCTTTCCTATGCCCCCCCCCCCTCTGAAATTCTCTCACCTCTCTGTGTGCAACATCGTTCTTGTACGGTGGCGCCATCTACTGCACTCTAATCTCACTACAAACTGTTCTGTCAAAGTCGCTAGACTTGCTCTCATTCCTTCCGTTTCTGTGTCCTGCCCAAAAGGCGATCTCGCTGTAGGTGGCTGGGACCTAAACTCTACTCACTGTAGACGGAAGTCCTGCAAGAAAATGACAAATACTGTGTGTGGCTTCAATTCCATGCTGTTTTTTGCATTGCTTGTCGTCCGACGACCACTATGTGAGGGTTCTTCCATTTAAAATGTTTGAGTTACTGCACGTTTAACAGTAACTGTCAGACATACCATAATATCCTCCATTTAACATATCTCGTTTCCATGGCGAGTGGTGTCTATGTGCCGAATTTTATTACAACGATTCCTGGAGCGCTTTGAGTTAGTCAAATTACTTTATAACTGTGTACTACCTCAAACATATATCCAGATTTTATTTTTACTTATGAAAACCACAATTTTATCTATCAGTATCTAACATTCCACTGCTCAACCAAACGTTGAAACATCTGAAGGAGCGGAAATACATACTTTGCCCCACCGCAGTTCAAGATGGAAACGGTTCACGGATCAACAAGTTCTGGCGGGTCAAACGGGTCGGGTCAAGGTGTACCTGACTGGATTTCGACCCGGTTTTATTTCTGTTTTATTTTTGAAAAGAAAAAGAATTTCAACGAACTGTTCAGAGGTCTTTTGAAATAATACTTCAGGGCTGTAGAATATGATCCAGAAACTTGCTGAGAAGGGTAAAGAAATAAGATTAAACATGAAATTTCAAAAACTGAAGTACAATGCTTTTGCAAGGAATGAAGATTTATTGATTGATGGGGGAAAAACTGGAGTTAATCGATGCCTACATTTACCTTGGACAGCAGATGTCAAGAAAAGGTCACATTGATGAAGAAATTAATCGGCTTATAAAACTTGGATGGAGAGCATTTGGAAGAAACAATACAATTTTTAAGAGCAATATGCCATTATGTCTTAAAAGAAAAGTGTTTAATCAGTGCATTTTTCCAGTGCTTACGTAAGGAGCAGAGACGTCGATCTTAACAAAAAAAGAAAAAAACAAACATACAAAGACTGCAGACAACTGAAAGAAGCACAGAGAGAAGCATGCTTTGCATAACCAAGAAAGGTAAAAAGAGGAACTCGTTGATAAGGAAAATGACAAGAGTGGAAGACAAATGAACAGAGTAAAATCCCTGAAATAGCAATGGAGTGGACATAGTGCCAGGAGAACGGACCACCGATGAACAACCGAAATTTTAGACTGTACTCCAAGGGTCAGGAAATGACCCAGAAGACCCTAATGTATGGATGAAGGAGACTGGCCCAAGACAGTCCGTTATTGAAGAACTTTGGGGCGACCTTCATCCAGCAGTGGAATGATAATAATTGACAATGATGATGACGATGATATATGCGAATTTATCCCGTGACTCGTGTCCAACTCTGCCGCAGATGAATGCTCGCTTGCAACTTTCGGTCTTTCTCTTTGAACTACATACATACATTATTCGTCTTTGCTGAGTTACTCGATGCGATTACGTAACACTGCTCGGCTACACAGCCCGCGTGTGCGAGAGAGAAAAGATCATGGCACACATTCTTCCTTTTCTCATTTGAGAACCCATTAGCAGTTGCACTGAATTGAGGAAATAAGTATAACATTTTCGTTGCAACCATGTATATAAACAAGTATAACATTTTCGTATATGAAAAGAAGAGATATCTAAGTCATATACTGATAGACTCGTGGATTTTTATGTACATGTATATGTCATCTTTTAAAAAAGCTTTCACTGGTGAACGAAGCCGTTTTGCGAGGATCAACGGAATAATGCTACTTGGTACATCTCTCTGTTTTAGTAGTGAACTGCTTTGTGTAATTCAAATACTTAAAGCTGGTCCCTAATAAATGCATCAAACATAAACTCAAATTACTGTAAGAAGTTCTCATATCTGTTTGAGCTCTCAACGCTCATTTAAACATGCATTTTTAGATACAGTATGTTATGTTTTGTACGAATCTTGAGAATATTCATAATCAGTGATTTACAAATAATTACATGGTGCAATAATATAAATATCTTGAAAATAGTAAGGTTTTTCATGAGGATATTTCTGTTTTTTACATGTTATTTGGGTATTAATTGTTTCCAGTCCATTGTTGTTCAGAAACATCATATGTTCTTTGAATTTTTGTAGTCCTTCTAGCACAACAAATTCTTACTAAAACCATTGTAGCTGGTAGACAAGAATCTAAAACTACATACATTATTCGTCTTTAAAGTAAAAAATATCAACGTTTACCACAATCAAAGGTTTGTTATACATCGACTATAGTTTCGCAGAGCTTCTGGCTCGGCTTCATCAGGAACGAATGGAGCGTAAACATTCAAATCATTGTGACATCATCCAAGTTCTGACGGTCACGGTTTTTGGTGAGTTGTTTCCACGCGCTTGAAAGAAATGGAGTCGACGTCATGTCGTTGACAAGAAGTGAAGAGTTCCGGTATATGTGAAAAGCTTCTAATACATTAAACTTTATCGTTGAATCAGGTTTATCAATGAGCATAGCGTTTCCGAACAGAAATTTATGGTTGTTTTCGTGACAATGCTGGGCTATAGACGACTTCTTCAGTTCACAATTCCGTACGTAGGTCTGGTGTTCCTTCACACGGATGTCGTTGACAAGATGTGAAGAGTTCCGGTATATGTGAAAAGCTTCTAATACATCAAGCTTCATCGTTGAATCAGGTTTATCAATGAGCACAGCGTTTCCGAACAGAAATTATTCAACACCACAAGTTTGTAGTCATAAATTATATATTATTCGTCTTTGCTGAGTTACTCGATGCGATTACGTAACACTGCTCGGCAACACAGCCGGAGTTATTGCCGAGCAGTGTAAACAACATTGTAAAAACCGCAAGACAGGATTTTCCTATGTTGTGTGCCAAAAATGTGATATGATGCAAATTTTTAAGATGACAATCCGATTTTTGGTGTAAATGTGACGAGGATAGTAAGTCAGATAATATCCGAAAACTTGAAAATTTCATCGTCCTGGAGCGGGACTCGAACTCGCGTCTCCCAGATAGCGCCCGGGTATGCTAACCACTACACCACCCAGAACGACCAAGTCTCAAGTTTCCGATTAATTTGAATATGGGTGGTGTAGTGGTTAGCATACCCGGGCGCTATCTGGGAGACGCGAGTTCGAGTCCCGCTCCAGGACGATGACATTTTGAAAAGCTTCTAATACATCAAGCTTCATCGTTGAATCAGGTTTATCAATGAGCACAGCGTTTCCGAACAGAAATTATTCAACACCACAAGTTTGTAGTCATAAATTATATATTATTCGTCTTTGCTGAGTTACTCGATGCGATTACGTAACACTGCTCGGCAACACAGCCGGAGTTATTGCCGAGCAGTGTAAACAACATTGTAAAAACAGCAAGACAGGATTTTCCTATGTTGTGTGCCAAAAATGTGATATGATGCAAATTTTTAAGATGACAATCCGATTTTTGGTGTAAATGTGACGAGGATAGTAAGTCAGATAATATCCGAAAACTTGAAAATTTCATCGTCCTGAGCGGGACTCGAACTCGCGTCTCCCAGATAGCGCCCGGGTATGCAACCACTACACCACCCAGAACGACCAAGTCTCAAGTTTCCGATTAATTTGAATATGGGTGGTGTAGTGGTTAGCATACCCGGGCGCTATCTGGGAGACGCGAGTTCGAGTCCCGCTCCAGGACGATGAAATTTTCAAGTTTTCGGATATTATCTGACTTACTATCCTCGTCACATTTACACCAAAAATCGGATTGTCATCTTAAAAATTTGCATTATATGGTATAATCCCGTATTTATTTCCTAATGTGATATGATTTTGTGTTTCAAAAAAAAAAATAAAATAAATAAAAGAAAGAAAGAAAGAAGCTGCTGTGTCGATTTCCATGTAAAATGAAAGATATTCTATTGAACATTTTCCTATATTCAGAGATGGGAGATCAAAACAGAATTTGTTTTTGAAAAAAACGATGCGGTTTCATGTGCATGAAGGAAACAAAATAAGGAAAAGGAAGTCAAATTATTAGAAATCTGAACTTTGTATCCCAAAGTTGTTCACAAACAACATTTTGTATTTGAGGAATAAAATGTTAAAAAAAAGTTTTCAGTGTTATTTTTTTTTATTAGAAGCCCCAAATACCCCAAAAACCAGGAAAAAAATTTTTCCAATTTCAAAAATAAGATTTTGGGGTAGAGAGGGTTAAAAGCTCGAGTGCAATTTTGTATTTAATATAATATTTTTTATTTAATCAGAAGAGTGTATTCTAAATTCTTATAAAGGACTATAGTTGTTATGAAACATTATCGGAAAAGTTATAATCTAAGTCATGAAGCTTTTAATACCGAAATGGCACGTGAAGAACAGAAATGTCATCATGGAAATACTTTATTATTTTCAAGATATTTATACAGATTTTAAGTTTCGACATATCATCCTCAAAATGCTACTCCAAACTCAAGTTACTAAGATGCCTACGCCATTTCGCAAAACTTTTCAACATCGGAATATTTTTGTGGAAGAAGTTATTTGATGCTGTACATTAAACTCCATTGTATCAATCATTATTCTCTATAAAAAAAAGCATACAGATTCTTTTGTAAGGAAATGAAGAACGATTCTTGAATTTTATTTCATCAGCATCATCACTTCTTTTTTCTTCCAAGTTTCCTTTGTCTCTTCCTAGATATCGATATTAGAATTACAACACAAGCCTCCGGAACTGTGAAGCAGAAAAACTTCTCTTCCCCTTTTCCTTCAAAGACATATTTTCTCCTCTTTTGTTCTCCTTTTTTTCCCAAGACATACAAAGCCCAACATCATTTTCTCCTTGTGTGGCGGAGATGGTCCGTATCACGTTCTTTCTGCACTTTGGAAACAGCCTATTTAGTAGCAAATGCGATCTCTGCAAGAGGAGGAGAAAGGTGCAAAATGTGGAAAAGAGGAAGAAAAAAGTTGGACACATTCAGATGAAAAATGTGATTTCGAAGTGCTCAATGATCTGGAAGGAAATTGAAGATGTGAAGCCTTTAGGTGGAAGAAGAGGAAGAATGGTAACATGAAAAGAACGCATTTCACAACAAACTGCTTCTTACTGATGGTAAGATCACTAAAAGACCCATGAATTCTTTCTCTGTATTATTATGTGTCGTAATGACGGCATCACTGAAGTAATGTTTTATGCGTTACTTCTATATATGACCTAAAATGCATTTTTGTCATATAAAAACCATAATTCTAATTACCATTTTGGATCATATTAAAAATACAGTAAAACGCCTTAATTAGTGACACTCTCGTGACATTTATTTTTGTCCGTAAAAGAAAGTATAACGTAACCCTTTTTCGTGTCCTCTATTGGTGTTACGCTATGTCTAAAACCATGACTAAGGAAATGTTGAACTAAATGAGAATACGATGCAATAGTTCCAATTAAGCTTTCACGGCCAGACGAAACGTATACAGAAGTCAAACTTACGATAACCTTTTATTGGTCCAGCACAGTAGATCCACAATATAGCACTACTAGTTTTATACTTCGCACATAATATCTTAATTATCTGTCGTATAATCTGGCTTAACAATGATCGAACATCTCCACACACACACATACCCACCAAGCAACTGCTGTATCGTCCTTTTATCTAACGTTCTTATCACATTCATACGTCACTCTCTCTGACCTCAAATGTGTTGCCAACCTCATTCTTGTGAGAGAGAAGATACCACGTTAAGTTTGGAAGTATAAAGGAGAACAAACTCAAATTTACATAGAAAAAGGAACTAAAAATGAAACTTCAATTAGAATATACGTCACAAGAATTTTGCGTTATTTCTAGGTTTCAATAAAATCTTTCATTTAGGACATCCTCGGGACATTTATTTTATGTGTGTAAAAGAGAGTTTTGCGTTGTTGTGACGTATACTCTAAATGAACTTTCATTTTTAGTTCCTTTCTCTATGTAAATTTGAGTTCATTCGCTTTTAGCATTTTCAACCATAACAATATATTTTCTCATCTCCCGCGGAATGAAGTTGGCAACAATTTCTTAAGTCAGAGAGCGTGACGTATGCATGTTGACAGATAAAAACTACACTGTAGAGATAAACTGAAGCAGCAGCCAAAAGTGTGGTGTGATGGTGCGATATTATAATCGTGGAAGCTGCGTTACGCTGAAGTTGTGTTTACTTGAAGGCTGCGTGTTACGCTGTGCTGTTGTATATTGAGTGTTTGGAGTTAAAGTTTTCTGTTTACTAACGTACATTAATTAGCTTCAAAATATAGTGACTCCTGTTTCACTCAAAATGAGTGGATAATAAGAACTGTTTGTATGTAATGTTCAGTAAGCCATGTATATACACGTTTCAAATAGTAAGAACGCTACATTATTTATAGGTTTCAGTAAAACCTGTCATTGAGGAACACTCTCGGGATATTTATTTTTGGTCGTAAAAGAGAGTTTTGCATTATTTTTAGGGTACAATAAAGCCTCTCATTTAATGACACTCTCGAGACAGTTATTTTTACCTGTAAAAAAGAGGTGTCCTTAAAAGAGAGATCTGCGTTATTTCTAGGTTTCAGTAAAACCCTCCATTTAAGAACAGTTTCGGAACAAGAAGAGAGGTGTCCTTAAAAGAGAGATCTGCGTTATTTCTACGTTGCAGTAAAACTTCTCATTTAGGACACTTTCGGGACATTTATTTGTGTCCGTGAAAGAGAGGTGTTCTTAAAAGAGAGATCTGCGTTATTTCTAAGTTTCAGTAAAACTTCTCATTTAGGGACACTTTCGGGGCACTTATTCTTGTCAGTAACAGAGAGGTGTCTTTAAAAGAGAGATCTGCGTTTTTTCTAGGTTTCAGTAAATCTTCTCATTTAGGGGACACTTTCTGGTCACTTATTTTTGTCTGTAAAAGAGAGGTATCCTTAAAAGAGAGTTTTGCATTATTTCTAGGTTTCAGTAAAGCCTCTCATCTAGGGGCACTCTCAGGGCATTTATTTTTTGTCGGTAAAAGAGAAGTGTCCTTAAAAGAAAGATCTGCGTTATTGCTAGGTTTCAGTAAAACCTCTCATTTAGGGACTCTTTCGAGACATTTATTTTTGTCCCTAAAAGAGAGGTGTACTTAAAGGTAGTTTTGCGTTATTTTCTGGTTCAAGAACGTACGTAGGAGTAACGCAAAACTGTCTTTTACGTTTCTCGCAGCGTTAACGCCTTAAATGTACTGGACGCAGGTAAAAATAATCACGTATGCAAGAACAAACTCATCAGCATCCAACAGGAAAGAAATTTCATCATGGGTGGCGAGCATGAAGCACTGGCAGTTGCCTCGGTGTCCAAGAGATCAAAGGTGCTGGTTTTTGCTGGCAAATCGCTCTAATTGTTTGAATTGAGTCCCAGATGAGATGTTGGTGGTGTACTTGTATTATGGCACTTGACTCTCCCACCTTTCGTAGAACAAGTGGTACTAAATTACAGTCGAGGACTTTTTGTAACTCCAATGTTTCTGGTGATGTCGTTAAACAACGAAATACAAGGGAAATAATAATAATAATAATAAATTTAAACACTGGCGGCTATTATCAGGAGTGAGGCCCAAAAGTTTGGGACATTGCATCCATCGCGCGGTAGGGGATGATTAAAAATATCAGACAGACGAGGACGCAGCACCCGGCGGCGCTGTCTCTAACGAAATCCTTCTGATTCATGAAGGTGAAGTCACACTACCATTACATGTCCGTAACTAGGAAGTTCTACATATTAATTTTGGATGTTCTGATCGATATCCGAGTCCGTTTTTGAGAGATTCAATAATAGAGGGAGCAGTTGCGTGCCCAAGGGGAGGGTGGGCGTTGTATGATATCCCCCCTCCCAAAAAAAATGGAAACTTTCGATATTTCAAAAATATATTGTCAGTAAATGCACTCATAACACAAATATATTTAGTAAATGCACTCATAACACATTTAATTGTATGAAAAAATAAATTTCATTAACCCCCAAGAAAAAATTTCTGGGCACTCCACTGAGAGGGAGAGGGAGAATCTCCGTTATAACGCCTGCTGTTCCTCGAGGAGCTAGACAACAGCCGTAATTGAGATCGTTCCGTTTTTAAAAAACGTCCGCTAAAGTTGGTTTTGTTGTATAACTCTGGTAGCTTATAACTTTCTTAACATTTCATTTCTATGATTTAGTACTAAATCTTTTCAAAGAAGAAACAGGAAGCAACAAACTTTACCACAAAGTCTGAAATCTCTAAGGGATTGTCAATTCAGTAGATGAAAATATAACTGTATGTTCAAACCTCGGTAGAACGTGCGTTACGGTTGCGTACAGTATATTTCAGATTAATGTACTGTGTACCAGATGAATTTTTACGCGAAGGTGTTCGGGGTGTGACCTTTAAGATTTATTTTGCGTATTTTGATTTTTACTCTGCCAAAGGATAGCTTTGTAATACCTTCTTCTGAGTTTCAACCTCTAACATATGATTGAACGAGGATATGCTATGTTTGCTATTGATGAAAAGAAGAAAACCTATGTATGTATTCTTTATTATTGATGACAGAGTTAATGCATTTCATATGCACTGCTCGATTGTCCCACACAAAAGAATCCAACGCATCTATATGCAAATTGGTAGGTGTGTATATGCAGGCTAAATACGCAAATAATTCGAATAAGGAACTAATCACATAAGACATGTGCGAGATAAAAGAGCAAACATCTGCAGCCGATACCATGTCGTGTCCCGTGTTCCAAGTCGTATGGGGAGACGCAACGGAGTGTTGAGGGCTGCTACAGCATATTCAAGGGCCTAAGATGACTTTAGATTTCTCAGACAGCCCTATCATCAACTGAATTACTGAAGGCGTTTGAGAAAGAGACAGAAAGAAGCGTAGATCTCCGTGAAATTGATTGGTCGATTTCCCGAATCGTGGCTCATGTACATCGGAATGCCTAAAGCGTTGTAGGTCGTAGGCAACAAATGTTGCAAGACGGCACCACCATTCGCGGTAGGTAGACCATTCTTTCTTTTTTTAACCCTTTTTATAGCCACTTCTAACTATAGGCATCTAATTATTTCCATCTATTTCTATCTTGAGCTTGTTGGTGCTAAAGAATTTCAATTGTTTTCCTTACATCACTGACCATCTTCTTTCAGGTCTTCCAGATGATCTTTTACCTTCATATGGCCGCCACTCCGGTATAACCTTTGTCCACCTATTGTCCTTCAGCCTTGCAATGTGTCCAGCCCATTTCCATTTCTTTCGAAGTATGTTTTCCCCAAAACCTAAAAAAATTTTTTTAGCTCTTATTTCTTAATTTTTGATTTTATCTTTGACTCTTACATTTACCAGACACCTTTCCATTCTTCTTTCTGCCTTTTTTTTTTTTTTTGTATTTCGCCTATTATTTCTTTCTTCCTTCTTCTTTTTTTTATTTTAGTTTGATTGGCCAATTTTCTGCTTCTTATGTCATAACAGGCAATACATATTGGTTGAAGAGTCTTGCTCTATTCTCAGGCTTTATTTTATTATTTAAGAATCTCTTCAATATTCCAAAAGCTGACCATCCCATTCCTATTCTTCTCTTCACATCTCTATGATTCCCTGTTTCTAGGTAGACCATTGAAGTCAGCTAAATGTCAGCATACATCAGTCTGAGTGTTCTTCGCCATGCGATTGCGGAGCCGCAAGCTCCTGCAGATATTCGACGGGCTGCGGTCATCCCCATCACGACTCGGACGGTAAGCCGAAGAATTGCAAAGGTAGATTTGTGCATCTGGTAGCCATTCCGTCGACTGCCGTTGACCGTAGCTCATTATCGAGTTCCGCTGGAGTTTTAGGGGCAGGAATGGTACGTTGTTGTGCTCACGGTTGAGTTCCGATTCTGACTTGATACTGATGATCGTTGAGCCAGTTTCTGTCAACGACAATGACCACAAGGAGGATCCAGCTGTTCTCGGCGAGCAGCAGCAGAAAACTTCTCGCGGAAAAAAACATTCTCGTATAGGATGCCATTACTTAAGATAACCGGTCACCACTGATACGTATAACCAGCACGGCTCTAGGTGTGTAACGTATTACAGCCTGTGTTGTAGCCATTTCTTAGTGTGTTATCCCGGAGACAGTTTTATAGCAAGATAAAGCTCGGCTACACGCTGCTAACTTTTCCCGATTGTGTTTACAAGGAGTCCATATGTTTTCACGAATGAAAAAATGACGCTTGTAAGCCTCTCCTTGGCCACTTTGGAATACTGCTAAATTATATGGATCTAGATAAGCCGTGTGTGATTTTGATTCCACCAGGTCACTATTAGAAAGCTTTGCCGTTCCATGCAGAGCCGTGGGTATAAATACAATGCAAAACATTTTGGTCACACAAGATATTGACTGCTTTAACTGATCCTGTCTTGTGACCTTTGAAACTGATGTAGTACACTGTATATTAAATGATGTGTTATGCACCTCTTACGCAATGTCTCTGGTGATTTCTGGCTCACGTGGCTTCACCTTTGTGGGTGGTGCCTCAGCCGTAACGGCAAAAATGAGGATAACTATTCAAGAAAACAAGAGTGAAGTTTTCCCAGTCACTATAGATGATTCAAGAAAACAGTGAAGGGTAATACTATCAGTAAGGATAACCGATTCAAGAAAACAGTAGTTTCTCCAGTTACTACAACTGATTCAAGAAAACAATGAAGTAAGGATAACACTATCACTAAGGATAATTGATTCAAGAAAACAGTGAAGTAAGGGAAACACTATCAGTAAAGATGACTGATTCAAAGAAATAGTAAAGTTTCCGCGGTCATTAACTGATTCAAGAAAACAGCGAAGTAAGGATAACACTATCAGCAAGGATAACTGATTCAAGAAAACAGAATAGTTGCTCTAATCACTCATGATATGAATTACATGTCAGGCTAAGGACCAGGTGAGATGGCAATAATCTCAGGAACAATCAATGCGCAGGTATATATCGATGAGCAATTACATTATGACCACGCCCAGCCTAGTGAAATGAGCGCCCCTGGAGACAGATCGGTGGCGCAGGTGAAATTCACAGAGCAGTATATATACAATCCAAAGACAAGCTTTCGGTTAGTAGAGTGTTCGAAGTCAGAATAGGAAAAGCTGCCGATTTATCGGAGTTTGATAAAGGACAAATTGCGATGGCACGGCGCATCGGAAATACGATCTCGGAAACGGCGCGTCTTGTGGGTTGTTCACGTGCCGCTGTAGTGAGTACGTATCAAAAGTGGTGCACAGATGGCCAAACGACGAACCGCCGTCCTCAGCTCATTGATGCCAGAGGGGAGCGGAGACTGTCGCGCATTGTTCACAGCGACCGCAGGCCCAGAATCCGGCAAATCACCCCCAGCTACAACAGTGATGAGCAGGGTAATGTGTCACAGCAAACAGTTAATCACAGCCTTCTGCGCATGGGCCTGCGTAGCCGAAGACCCAGCCTGGTCCCCATACTCACTACGCGTCATCACCAACAGCGCATGAAATGAGCCCAAGAATCGAGATTGGACCGTGAATGATTGGAAGTGGCCTGGTCTGACGAATCAAGATTCCTGGTGCATCGTGCAGACGGCCGAGCACGCATACGCTGATTACCAACGGTGGCTATGGCACTTGAATGCGCTGTTGGGCGGAAACAGGCCTGCGGCGGCGGTGTAGTTCTGTGGGCGATGCTTTCTTTGGACACCTTAGGCCCCATTATCCCAATAGCACAATCTCTGACAGCTGTCACGTATCTGAACATCGTTGCGGACCAAGTTCACCCATTCATGGCAGCTGTGTTCCCTGCTGGTGATGGTTATTACCAATAGGATAATGCGCCAATCCCCACTGCCGAAATCGTCAAGGAGTGGTTCGAGGAACATGCTGGTGACTCTCTGTTAATGCCCTGGTGTCCAAATTTATCAGACATGAGCCAATCAAACATTTTTATGGTTCGACTTGGAAAAGCGGGTTCGCGCTAAATAACCAGCACCCCGAAATGTACGGGAACTGGAGGACCTGCGGCTGACATTATGGTACCAGATACCGCAGGATACCTATCGCCACCTCATCGAATCGATGCCTTGCCGAGTGGTCGCTGTTTTGTGAGCTAAAGGGTTCCTACAGCTTATAAGGTAGGTGGTCATAATGTACTGACTCATTGGTGTGTACATTGCCATTTTATAGAACTTTCTTATTCTATCAATTGATTTTACATTACCATTTTATAGAACTTTCTTATTCTATCAATTGATTTTACATTACCATTTTATAGAACTTTTTTATTCTATCAATTGATTTTACATTGCCATTTTATAGAACTTTCTTATTCTATCAATTGATTTTACATTACCATTTTATAGAACTTTCTTATTCCATCAATTGATTTTACATTGCCATTTTATAGAACTTTTTTATTCTATCAATTGATTTTACATTACCATTTTATAGAACTTTCTTATTCTATCAATTGATTTTACATTGCCATTTTATAGAACTTTTTATTCTATCAATTGATTTTACATTGCCATTTTATAGAACTTTCTTATTCTATCAATTGTTTTAGATTCCCATTTTATAACAACAGATACAAAGATGAAACGATTGAGCTTACAGGCCCGTGCGACTTGCGGAGCACGCAGACATCAATAGTTCGTGTTGCCCCCATGGCTGGCAATAACGGCCGTTACACGCCGCGGCATCGAACGAAAGAGGCTTGGAGTATGTCGGTCCAGGCTGCTTCCACGCGTTGCCACAGTTCATCAGGCGCAGCCGCGGTTGGCGGTTGCCGATCAGCGACCAGACGTGTTCGATGGGCGACATATCGGGAGAACAGGCAGATCACGGCAGCAGTGACACCGTGTGGGCCGTGAAGAATTGTTGCACGATGCGTGCAACGTGGTCGCTGGCAGGTTCTGCAGGTATAGGAGGACTACAAGGCTCCAAAACGTCGGAGATGTAGCGGTGGTTGTTGAGTGTACCGGCGATGCGTACCAGAGTGGTGCGGGTGTCATATCCAATTGCGCCCCAAACCATAACGCCAGGCGACGGACCGGTATGGCGATGCATAATGCAGGCGTCATACAGTTTCTCGTCGCGGTGCCGCTACACTCGAATCCGACCATCGTGGTGTTGCATGCAGAAGCGGGATTTGTCGGAGAAGACAATATCGTGCCATTCCGTAGTCCAGGTGCGGCGTTCAACGACCCACTGCCGCCGCACTCGCCGGTGGTGTAACGTCAGTGGAAATCGGAGCAATGGGCGCCTTGCGACAAGTCCCCGCTCCTGCAGACGACGTCGAACGTTACGTGCTGACACAGGTTGTTGCGTAACACACCCTAATTCCTGCGGTAACGTTCGTGATGTGGCAGTGCGAACCGTCAATGCCCGCCGCACAACATGCCGGTCCACTCGTTCGCTGGTGTGCCGTGGCTACGGCAAACGCTCACGTCGGTCCGTCCGTCCCTCCTGCACCCACCGAATCCATACTCGCCTCACTGTGGCTCGATGTCGTCCCACACGGGCGCCGATGTCTCGGTACGATAAACCGCTGTCGCGATAAGCCACTATTCGTCCTCTGTTGAACTCCGAAACGTACTGAAATGACTGCCGTATTCTGCGACGAGGCATCAGGAAGCTTTCCACGCACAGGTCCGGCAGCACAACACAATTCCACTACTTACACCCCGTCTTCTGTGCACCCTTATTATAGTGCTTCTCGGTGACGTGCCGGGCGCACATGATTTGCATATGTCCTGCAATGCTAATCGTTTGCATGTCCTCTCACGGGCGACGCATGCTGCGAATTTCAGGTCAATCGGTCGGATGCTTCCTTCTTGGTGTTGCATTTTGGTGGCGAGCAGTGTACATGGAATACTGATGAAAACTGTCATTTTTTTACGACCCTGTATTTACATTCTAAAACATTGAACAACATTTCTTTAAACACGTGCCGGAAGGAAGTGTTGGTTAAATACTACTACTTTTTACAGGAATGAGCATGTACGTTTGAATCGCACGAGCTAGAATGACCCAAGTCGCGTCGGTGAAGGAGTGGTCGAAGGCGCATGCTTCTCGCTAAACTTCTGAACTAGGACTTGGTTTGGGCCCTGGAAGTGGTATTGGTAGTTTCCTTGACTTACGGCTGTCGCTGTTTCTCTCCTCTTCTTGGAAAGAGCGACATTGAATTAGGGACGGGTGACTCATCTTATTCTTAAGGTGCGTCGCATAAATATAGAGACAGTTGACTGCGCCGTAGACGCAATGCGAATATAGATAGGAAGCTGAAGTGGTACCTAATTAGACATAACCCTACAACAAACGTTTCGATCCGTCGAGATGACCGGATTGTGTGAAAAGAACACCACAATAAAATAGTGTAATTTTAGGTGTCTCATAAATATAAAGCATGTGGCTACTATGTAAAGTAGCCACATGCATATGAGATCTACAAATTCTCATGTTGTACGCACGCGCATGGGCCCCAATTCGGGCCAGCCTACAAAAGACAGCGGACCTGCTGTCAGACATTCATTTGCAGAAATGCCACGCAACAGTCAACTTTCTGGTGAGGAGGTGCAGAAGATTTGGAGACTGAGAGCAAATGGATTGCCTGTAGCGAAAATTTGAAAAGCCATGGGGAGGAGTAGGGCAGTCATTTATAAGACTTTATCGAAACGCGGTGCGTTAACTGCCAGAAAACGGCCTAAAAGGAGTCGAATAACAACCAAACGAGATGATCGTGCCATCATGCGTTTAGTTTCATCCCAAAGGTTATCACTACTTCAAGTTTCTCGGACTGTTGGTGTCACCATCACAAAGGACACAGTTCATCGACGAATCAAGGAAAGTCGCAACATTGTGCTCCGTAAAATGCGCCGTCTGCCACACCTCACGCGGCGCAACAAGGAAGCTAGATTGTTATGGGCAAGCAGCCGCATGCACTGGACGGACGAGTGGATCACAACTATTTTATCCGATGAGGAAAAGTTCAATCTCGACGGCCCTGACGGTTGGAACTGCTATTGGCATGATTTACGACGCGAGCCACGCACCTTCTTCAGCAGACAGAAAGGAGGGGATCTGTGATGGTCTGAGGAGCTTTTGCGTTCAATGGGACAACGGATATCGCTTTTCTACAAGGAAGGCAAAACACCGAAACGTATCAGGACATACTCAGCAGCCACCTTCTACCGTTTGCCGAAACTCTAGCGGGTGTTGATCACCTGTTCCAGCAAGACAATGCCTCTATCCATCGGTCTGCACCAGCGAAAAGCTGGTTTAGCATCATCATGTGACCGCAATGGATTGGCCAGCACTCAGTCCAGATCTGAACCCTATCGAGAACCTCTGGGGTATCCCTGCTCGTGATGTGTAAGCGAATGGACAGCAGTTTTCAAGTGTGGTGGCATTGAAGAGCAGATTGAACGAAGCTGGTACGCACTCCATCCAGAACACTTACATCACTTGGTGGACAGCATGCCCAATCGGGTCTTCAGTGTTTTTCGGAACAACGGCTCCACTATTCGTACAGAGGTGCTCATAACTAGTAAGTCTTTATATTTTTGAGACAGCGTGTTTCTGTTTTTTTCTTGGACTTGGCGTTGGAATTGTTATGTTTCCGTCAAACTATTGTGCAGCTGCGTGTCCTATGCTATTTTTGCTATAAATATGAGGCGTACATTTCAGCTCGTTGTTGTTTCTTTTTTATTCAAGAATTTGTTCTGTCTCTATATTTATGCGACGCACTATAGTTGTTCATGAGGGTTGTTAGACTCAAACAAAAAATGAACGGCCTAGTCAGCTGAGTGTTGTTTTTGGTTTCGAGATTTAAAGGCCACCATAAGAAACTCGCACGACTATATGCAGTCACACGTCCGTAGTTTAAACTCGCAGGTTCCAGTGGGAGGGCAGAGCCCCAGATTAGCACACTACCCATTCCGAGGCTCGAAGCCGGGTCTATATCGGTGGAACTGTCAGAAGCAATAGCCTCAGACCACTAGGCCACCGGGGTGATTCAGATAAGTATAATCGTTTTATTTGAAAAGCAACTTTACGCTGGAGAGGCACACCAGTTCAGGTACGAGATATAGCACGATCTCGTTGGGAAATGGATTTTACTTGTTTGCTTGTTTGGGATCAAACCACCACCTGGAGAAACTCGTAAGGTTATAAGTGGTTTCCCGTCCCTAATGTAAGGCCTGTGGCACCAGGAAAGGGAGAAAGTCAATGCCGTAAGACATAAGATCATATCCATGCCTCACCGACATTCTTACCCGGGCCCATCTCTGGCGAATGTTCAAAAGCCAGAGCTTCGACTACTGCACCATCGCGATGGCGGAATAGATATTTACGTGGTGTAAGTGAAAAACGAATTCGTTGGATAAACTCCATGTCTGGAGTACACATTTAAACGTTTTAGAACCAATTATATTTATTAATCGTGAACTACACTTTCGCTGGGCATGTTGCCTAGTTTCATCTGCACAGTTGGAGTGTGCGTGCCCTATCCTTTATGGTAAAGTCAGTGAGGTTTTTGATTATTCGTCCGAGATGGGTCCGATTTCGAATCCCGGCGAGGCATGGATGTTGTGTGTGTGTCTCACGACGCTAGCTCTCTCCCTTCCCTGGAACCAGGGATGAGCGACTGCTTATAGCCCACTGAGTTGCTCATCGTGGTCATTAAACCCCCAATAATAACAAAAAAAAAGTTAGTGATGGTAATGGTTACGGTTTTTCTAGTTATTTCCACAAGCTTGAGGGGCAATAGGGTGCAAGTCAAAGCTTTAAGAATTGTGAGCATCTCTGAAGCATATCCCCGAAGTTTTCATCTTCAGTATTGAACTGGGGTTTTCAATAACTTTCTGTTCTCCGAATAGGTATTTATGATAGTGTTGATGACATCGTTGAGGCATAGAAGACTTAGCTCACAGTTCCTTGTGTATGCTTTATATAACGCTTAGATGGAATTTGGTAAATTCCTCAAGAACTGAAGTCTTGCGTCTTTTTCTCCAGGACAATGTTAATAGGTAATCCAACAAATAAAATGGACGGGCCACATAGTGAGAATGTATGATGAAAGAAATAAAAAAAAAGCCTTTTCACACAAACCAATGGGAACTCGATCTCGAGGAAGGCCCAAGCTGAGATGGATTGACAATGTTGATAGAGACTTCGCACTTTTGAAAGCCAAAAATCGGAGGACGATTGCCAAAAAAAAAAAAAAAAAAAAAAAAAAAATACAGAATGGAAAAAACTCATTGAGAAGGTCAGGGCCCACACAAAGTTTTCAAGTCATTGAAGAAGAATAATAGGTTTGAAAATCGCTTTAAAATAATACAAAGTCTAAAGAACACTGAAATAAACATTAAGAGTGAATAGAATAACAGCAAAATTCGCGTGTAATGGAAAAACTGTCTGTGTTATTTTCTTAAATTGTCAGTGTGTTGCTGAAGAGGTGGAAACTTTGTGTGCTGTTACACTATTAAGAAATTCAGTTATTTTGCTTTTGAAGCCTTTCTGTGAATTTCATATTTACTCACAGATATCTAACTATCTGATTTTCACTCTATCTTACTCTCGCGCGTAGAAACATTTAGCAAAATATGCGTAGCCTATGAAAACGTTGATGTTAAAACTGAAAGAATACGAATATAAGTGCCCTAATGGAGCTAATCACTGCGAAACTTCGGTTGACCATAAATAAATGCAGTACTGAAAAACATCAGGGAATATGGCGGTAGCGACCGTGCACGGACAGACACATGACGGATTGGTGTCGAAAACATGTGCGTAAGACCGTCGGAGCGCGAAATATGACAAAACAAACACACAAGCCCAATGGCTTGTGTGTTTGTTTAGAAAACTGACAGAACTAATGTAGCAACACACAACACATGGTAATTAAGTAAGTTGCAGATGAACAAATAAATGCAGGAAAGCGGTGCTTACTGATCTTTTGCAAAGAGCGTTGTCATGATCCTTCCAAAAATGTAAAACTGGCGTAATGCCACTCATGATGTACATTTCTTTTCTGGGTGACCACGACGCTCCCGAAATGGTAAAGCGATGTCAGGGACGGTATAAAAATTGAGATAGGAAAGGGGGTTTCTCGGTGAATCGCCAAGGTTGGGAATGTTGGATGTGCCCGAAAGCGGATGTTCGGTGAGAGGGTTGTAAAAAGGGAGATGAGCGCAGGACACGGGGTTGGTAAAATGCAAAATGGACGCTTCTCGTTGGTCCCCGACGGAAAGTGCAAATCAACATGCACTTTCCGTCGGGGACCAAATCCAAGCACACCTGTATTGATGGGGTTACTTAATAAAGCTCTTGTCATAAAATAATAAAGCCATTTTATTAACACAAAATGTGGTGTATAATGTAAGGAAAAAATATAAGAAAATAAATAAATAAAGAACAAGTAAAAATCATGAATGCGGAAAAGCAACGAAAGATCGACATTCTCCTGGCTGGTCATCACAAACGTATTTACCAGAGACCGATAAAACTCTGGAACAACGGTAAATGATGAGAATGTTAGCCATCTTTGAGAGAGTCTCCGCCACTCCTCGTTGAGGGCATGGACCATCTTTCATCTGCTGAAGGGTTATGGGAGGGGATGCACATGTTTCCAGTGAGTTTCACGCGTGTTCATTGCGGTTAAGATTTAGAAACCGCGAAAACCAGATCTTGTGCTTGATGCCCCCTCATTGAAGCATGTTTTTCATCAGCTGGGCTCGAAGCGAGCATGCGTTATCATCCATGAAGAGGAACGTATCCCCAATTACTGCGGATAGGGTACAAATATAGTTCGCAGGAATAGGAGGCTATTCCAGATGACGTACAAGTCTCTACGATCGCCAAAGCTGATAACGGCCTACACGACGATTCCACCACTACCTAAGGCATCTCCTTCCTACGTGAAAGCTGAATTATTCCACTTTAAAGCAAATTACAGGATTAGAGAAAAACTCGTGATCCACCCGTGAACAGAACGGAGCTCCACTATTCATGGTATAACTGCAATAGTTTTCAACTCACTCGGCGTGATCTCTCCGGCGTTGTACAGTAAGGGGAACGCACACTATTAATTTCGCGGTAAGAAATCCCTTTTGCTGGAGTCGATTGCTTATGGCCTGTGTGGATACGCGTCTTTCTGTGGCGCATTAAATAGGCGAACAAATACCGGTTGTCTTGTGCTATTGCTGATCTTGGCCGATCCTGCCCTGGTCTTTCTGGTACTGTTCCTATCTCCTGGAAACGCATCCACAGTCAACTGGCATGGCTTTGGAATACTTCAACCGCCTCTGTTATTATCTGCTGCGACTGGCGAGCTTCCGGCTTTCAGATTTCTCTTCCAAGCTGCCGATTCTGGTAAATGGCGTTGCTGAAACATCATTCAATTGAAGCACACCTGCAGCTTCAGCGTCCTACCGAATAAGAACGACTCTGCGAGCGCAATATTCACAGCTCATTTGATTTGTGATTCTCTAAATTGCGCATATGCGTCAGTGCTCCACATTTGCATGCCTGATTGTTTCCCTGTTTACATGTGCACCCCATAGGTTGACCTATTATCACGTTCGTCGAGTTTTCCGGCACTTCATGCTAACATCGCAATATCCTATAAATTTTTAGCAGTGTATAACTGTCTCTAAAACACTGAAATACACTATATTGACAAAAGTCACTGGACACCTAGAAGAAAAATACAACATAGCATCTATTGACATTCATTAGTACGGTGTGGGTCCATCTTTGGCCTTAATGACCCTTCGAGACAAGCTTTCGACAAGGTCTTGGAACACAGCGATAGGTATGCGCCGCCATTCAGTACATAATGCTGCCACTAACTGTTGCTTTCTAGTAGGCCTTGGTTCCAAACTTCTTATGCGGCGCTCTAATTCATCCCTTAGGTGCTCTATGGGATTAAGATCAGGGCTCTGTGCTGGCCAATCCACACATACGATGCGGAATTATCGTCAAACCACGCCGTAACAGTCCTTGCTTTATGGCATGGTGCATTAGCCTGCTGGTACCAACAAGGTTCGGTTCCATAGCATTGCCACAAATTTGATAGGGTATAATTGCCCAGAACATCGAGGTAGACGTGCTGGTTAACAGGTTTGTCTACGATAACCAATGGGCCGGGAGTATACCACGAAAAACACCCCCACACGAGTGTACAGCCAGCTCCAAACATGATAGTAGGAACAGTACACTGTGGTAAATAGCGTTCCCCCAGTTGCCGCCGTACCCACACACGGCCATCAGACCCATGGATCATGTATCTGGATTCATCAGCGGACAGGACCCGTTTCCATTGATCTACTGTCCACGATAAATGTTTTTTACACGATGCTAAACGACGAGTAGCATTTGGAGTGGAGATGAAAGGCTTACGAGTAGCCGTACGACCACGGTAACCCATGGAATGAAGTTCTCTCCGAATGGTACGTGTACATACCAAGGTTCCAGCATTTTTACTCACCTGTACACTGAGGTCTTGTGCAGTACTCCGTCGATTAGCTGTAACGACTGTCCTGAGGCTTCGACGTCCTCTATCACTGAATTTCTTTGGTCTGCCGGTACGTTTTGCTGCTTCAGGCAAGCCACGTGTCTTCCACTTATTCAGTACATCCAAAACAGTTGACTTGAGTATGTTCAAACGCTTCTCAGTTTCTCTTATGGAAAACCCGCTAATATAACACCCAACGGTCTTTCCTTTCTCAAAGTCAGTTCTCTCCCGTCGCGACATTTTCACTTAACCTCACAGTGCGATATGATCGCGGTCAGCTGCAGGCTTGTTTTTATACCGTTTGCAGCTGTACCGCGCATCTTAGCAACACAGCGGATCCGTCGTTCATTTGTTTTTGAAGAGGTGTCCGATAACTTTTGTCAATATAGTGTATATTTTAACCATGGCGTGTTACTTGTTTCGTGAAACACCGTGACTTCACTTTAAAAGTATGCCTTCACTAAGTTTCAAAGATGCGAACTCAATTTCATTTTTTACTTACCTTTCAGAACCACGAATACACAACATTTTAGCACTGTTATATTATTCCACAACGAAAATACTGCGTTGTGATAAAAGCCTGCACTGAATTAAAATTTCCGATTCAATGTGCTTAAAGAAGGGTTATTATCAAGGGATAATTTATGCAAATGTATAAAACTGAAAAATTTACTTATTGGATGAACATTTGCCGTCTTGTCTGTGAAACCTAATGAAATTACATGCATGCATCTCACATTTTGACGTTTCTCTTCGCATTCCTGAGAAAAGCTGATGATTTTTATTTTCTGATAATTTTAATTTCATTGAAATATTTCCGCAAATTATTAATAAAATCGAATTTCGTAAGGCAAGCAGAATAGCGATTTCGAAACTTCCCCGAAATTTTTATATTTGTGTAATATATATTCTTCCCATCATTCGTGGAAGCATTTTTCGTAATATTCTGGAAGAGGTTTCGCCCGCACACATTCATTTTAATGACTTTTAAAATATCTGTCAGCATGTGTTTGCTGATAGCTTATGTATCATCCAATTTTTCTGCTATCTTTTTAACATGAACCCATCATGTTGATAGATTCAATTTGTGTTATTGAAAGAAGAGAATCCCCTTAAAAAAAGAAAGAAGAAAGTAAAAAAGAAATCACAGACATATAGTTCTGCTGTCTAGAAATCAATTCCAGATTCTAAATGTAAGAATATTAAATTCCACCATTTGTCAGAGAAAGAGAGAGAGAGAGTTCTTCGATTGTAACGATTTTTGCTGCGTATGTTGCAGAGGAATCTCTCGATATATTACTTTTTAGCGCTGTGTTATTTTTAACTGCCGTTCAAAAATAGGTTGTTGGGCTTGACAAGGTGATGTATGACTCAGAAGCGAGCCGCGGTTTCGTTTTCTCGCCCTCACCAGGCTAAAAGTTATGGATGGTCTTCGAAGATGGCATTTGAGGTATTACATGCCATACCAGGAAAACATGCAGCTCAGAAGGAAGCTGCCGGCTACTAACACACAACAGCCAACGACGTCAAGCTTTTTGCCGGAGTTGCTGGAATACCGTAACGTGAGATTTAATTGTTTGAATTGAGTTCAAATACTTTTCCACGACTTTCGATGAAGAAAAGAAATGGGATAAATTGTTTTAATGACAAGTCCTCGCTTCGGGTCCCTCGATGAATTAATTTGCAATTCACAGAAAGTGTAAATTGGTTTCTGTTGATGAACGACTTGGTTGTTTGTACTGTTTTAAATTTTCTAATATCTCTCTCTCTCTCTCTCTCTCCCTCTGACGTCTTTTTTGGCAAGCTTTCCGTAGTTATGTGCACTTAATTAATTCAGACTTCCAACATTTTCAGTAGCATTTCATCTTCAACCTATTGTATAAAATAAAAGTGGAAAATTCTTATTTTCCCTTATTTGGATGGGAAGAGAATGTGCCATCAGTAGAAGGGATTAACTTGGTTTTGATTCTTCAGTTGCCCTTGATTCTTCTCGCCCTGGAATCTCAGAAGAGAAAGGAGAACAAAATCTTCAAGAGCTTGTCTTCTTATTTAAGTAAATATTAAACAGTCGTCAATCCGATTTACCTTCACAATAGACAAGACTGTCTTCCACCCAAGACAGTATGATAAAAAATGGTGCAAAGTATAAGGGATATATATACACGGTCCAGTCACATTATTGTGACCACAAGCTAATTATCCAGAGTAACCGCCGTGTGCAGCGCGGACAACAGCTAGACGGGCTGAGAGTGACTCAGTAAGATACTGGAAGGTGTTCACAGGTATGTGGAGCCATGCTGACGGCAGTGCATCTGACAGCTGCTGGAGAGTGCGTATTGGAGGATCTGTAGAGCGAACAACACGATCAAGGTGGTCCACACATGTTCAATTGGGTTTAAGTCTGGGGAATTAGGGGCCAGGGAAGTACTTTGAAGTCTTCATCATGCTCTTCTAACCACTCTCGGACATTTCTAGCTGTGTGATACGTCGCATTGTCTTTCTGGAAAATCCCA
Organism: Macrothele yani; assembly: GCA_039090855.1. Taxonomy (NCBI): domain Eukaryota; kingdom Metazoa; phylum Arthropoda; class Arachnida; order Araneae; family Macrothelidae; genus Macrothele; species Macrothele yani. The sequence continues at coordinate 145,492,006 of CM077007.1, read as the reverse complement.
TCCACCCCAGAGAAGACAATCAGCATGTACGGGTGTGCGTGGTCTGCAAGGATGAATTCATAACCAATTCGCTCCATAATGCCTTTCACAGGTATGAATGGACCTAGGGAATGCCACGAAAACATTCCCCAGACCATAACGCTGCCCCCACAAGGTTGTATTCTTCCAGCAATGGATGAAAAGTGTTTGTTCTCCGATGCACCTCGCCTTATACGCCAACGTCCATCCGTTCGATGAAGCAGAAAAACGTGACTCATCGGTAAAGGCAATCCTTTGCCAATCAGCTGAGGTCCAATTCCGATACTGCCGTGCAAATGTAAGCCTTTTCTGCCGATGCACCTTCGTTAGCATAAGTGCAGTGATCATCCGTCTGCATCCAAGCCCCATACGCAGCAGGGTTCACTGAAATGTCGTTTTAGACACATTTCCGGTAGCCCCCTTGTTCATTCAGCCAGTGAGTTGCTCCACTGTAGCTAGTTGATCGGCCTTCATGCACCTTCGCAGCCGACGTTCACCTCTCATATCAATGGCACTTGGTGCTCCGCAGTTTCCACATCGCTTATTCGCAATGGTGCCATTTCTCCAATCACGATACACTTTAACCACAGCTGCACGCGAACAGTTCACAAACTGCGCTGTTTCAGAAATACTGCCAATCTTGTCCCGAAAGCCGATAATCATCCCTTTTTGCAAATCTGATTAATCGCTCCTTTTATATATGACAGCAATGAGTAATATGTTTTCAGATTGCCTACAGTACACCTTATATACCCTCCAAGCCAGCTAACGACGCGTGCCTTCTTTCATTGGCTACGCACTGTTGACATCAAAAGTAGGTGGTCAAAATATAACGTGACTCGACTATGTACTGTATATATATAGAGAGAGAGAGAGGGAGAAAGAGCTTTAATTTCATGTAATTTTCTTATGTTTGTAAGTGCTCGGGGAAGTAAGGAATAACACACATGCACAGTGTCGCGTACTGAATCCCAGAAGTCTCTTATTCGTTTACTTTTTTGCACGCATTTCTTGTGTACGGAAATGAGTCTTCTGCTCACGCATTTCTTGTTTACGGAAATGAGTCTTCTGCTCACGCATTTCTTGTTTATGGAAATGAGTCTTCTGCGCACGCATTCCTTGTTTACGGAAATGAGTCTTCTGCTCACACATTTCGTGTACCTTGCGTGAAAAGTAATCTCTGGGCTTACCCACTAAATAAACTACTGTGTACGGTTTCCAGGTGACGTTTCAGTTTGTTCGAAAGCATACTCTCAGCTGTCAACACTTTCAGGCAGATTAAACACCGAGGAAGTTCTTTGTTCTTAACAAGAGTGCACGTGAAACCGAAATCCAAGTACGTGTCATTATAATTTCTGGACTTGTTCCTTCTCGCCTGTTTAGAACTACTCGCAACTTCTATAATACGTTTTTTATTTAAAAATTTCTCCATTCATAAACTAACACTCACTCACATAGAAATAACTACATTCACAGCTATTAAAGCACAGCAGCTCAGCTCTAACGAATGTTTATATACTATGACGAAGTAAATTTCTCCGTCATTTTTGGTCTACGCCGGGAATCGAACCCGAGTCCGCTTATTCCGGAACAAGTCGCTCTACCAACTGAGGTACGCAGACGTTCATTCTGATTGCTATCTGCCTTTATGTCGTGTGCGTCCTGCTGGCAGGTACGTCACATCTCCCCCCTACCCGAAAGAGGGCCGGGGGCATGGCCCACGGATCAGCCGTGACCATGAATCGTTGCAGGCAGCTATCCACTGTAGAACGTGCACTTGAGAACTCCCAGTCAATCCGGTGTGTGGAATGCAACGTCACACACATTTATTTTTCGAAGCGCTGGAGAAGGGATTCTCGGATTTTTCCTATCTAGCGGTGTGGAAATAACATCACACCATTGCGAGATTTTGAACGGTCGAGTCATCCGGAAAGTTCGGGCGTCATTATAACGAAGTAAATTTCTCCGTCATTTTTGGTCTACGCCGGGAATTGAACCCGAGTCCGCTTATTCCGGAACAAGTCGCTCTACCAACTGAGCTACGCAGATGTTCATTCTGATTGCTATCTGCCTTTATGTCGTGTGCGTCCTGCTGGCAGGTACGTCACAATACGCTACATACAGTGTATGTATTGAATGAAGACTGCGTAGTAAAACTAAGCGCTCAAAACTGCGGCGGAAGAACGTTATCGCCTGACCTTGTCTGGCTCAGTCCATTTTCAGACTGCAGGGGAGGCGAGATCCGTACAACGTCACGCCAAGTTTTCAGAGTTACAGGTCAGATGAAGGGAGGAGCGTTTCACAACAAGAAAAATGATGTGTTTTCTTTAACATTCTTTCTTACAATTCATTCTTTAAAATATGTACACGTCTTGAAAATTTGGGTGTGGCGTTTCACTGTAAATTACATATAAGTTTTAGTTTTTCCTTATAGTTGCGGTGCACAGGTTGGGAACCTCTGGCGTAGGCTATAAGCAGTCCCCTTTCCCTAATTTAGGGCCATTGGCTCCATGGATTTGAGGGAACTGGCGCCGCAGGAGAAATGCAATCACTATTGTTTCATCCGTGACTCGAATCCAGATCAAACTCGTACGATTTTCAAGAAGCCCAAGCCTCTAACCACTCGGCTAACTGGCAGAAATATACCAGTATTATTCATCGCGGAACGACAGTAAGTAGCTCTGATTGCAGTGCGCATAGACATTCCAAACGGAAAGATAAAAGGGTAAGGAATACTTGTGTGGCTATGAAAAACAATGTGAAAAGAATAACTGAAAATCCATGTTTATCAGAAGGTGGAAAAGATACAGTAGGTTAGGAATGCATCCACGTCTATTAGAGGAAGCGAGACGAGTATATGTTTTGAATCGACTTCTATCAGGAGGTGGGAGAGAAATATAAAGAATGAGGTCATAGTTATGAAAATGAAATAAAGAAGGATATAAAAGACAACTTCTACAAGATAGAAAGAGAAAAGGATAGGTTTATGTCAGCTGGTGCTTCCAGAGTAGACCATATCTTCGATAGCTACCAAGAGTGTTCTTCTAAAGACTCTGAACGCCTATCGAGGCAAAAAAACAATGTCATAGTTTTGTCTTAAATATCATCAGAAGTTAATCTACCAATTCAAATGGAAACTTTCTGGCCATCATCATTGCAGGGCCAGAGATATCAATTCTTAGATAAAACCTTTTTTTCCCGCCGTATAGCGAGCTACCGCCTCGCCTTTACTATACGATCTGGCTATCAAGGCGGCTGAAGGCGTCCTTGTGTAGAAGAATAATTACCTCGACAAAACTCAGTCCAGTACACGGAAATAAACACAACAGCAAGACTTTATTATTCCGATAACATTTGCTTCCCGGGTTTCCGATGACTTTCCGCTCAGGTTCCCGTGCTGACCACGTGCTACCTTTCCACAATTCTTTCCGCGATACCCGGTGGACGAAGGAATCCTCCTTCCCGTTCACCACACTGCACTTCTGCGATACCCGCAGCCCTTCCGTCAGAAACCGGTGTCCAAACCAGGACCCTCTCTACTTGACGACCGAAGCTCAACTATCTCACTCAATTCTCCTCGCCCTTTCTGTCCTCTACCACGCATGCGCAAGAAAAACTGGTTTCCCCGGTCAGCACGTGAAATACCTGAACTCAGGAATGCCGTCGGTCGGATACCCGCAGGCGATTACAACCTTGCACGTATACAAAAGCGGTATGACAACTTGTTTAACAGAAGCACTCGAGCAGCTGACTCCTCAAGATCAGATGCCCCAGATGTTCATGCACCCCTCTCTTAATCCCACATAGGATTAAAATTGCACCACGTGGGTGGTGAAGAATATCAGTTCTTATCTGAAACAACAAAATGGCGGAATGAAACGTCCGTCCGCACGTGTTCATCCCAATATTAAAATTAAATAAATTCATAATTGACAGTTTGATTGCGGGCGACCCTTACAATCATCAAACAAATTGTTACTATAAAAACATATAACAAACAGTTTGAAAACCTTAATGGTGACAAGACGTCAAGACCTTTTAGACAGATACATGTGTTAAGTGCATTCTCTGGTTCACCGGATGAAATTAGTGTCAACTGCATGGGTATTCAAAATGGTGTTGAAAAACAAATACGTACCATGGACAGATTTGTAATAGAATAAGCAGACTTCAGGATGATGATCCATGGAGAGAACGCAGAAAATCAAGGGCTATAGAGAATCGTGTTTATAAGTGCTGATACTGACATCTTGGTCCTGGCTCTATTTCACTGGAAAAGGTTCCACACCCTAGGAGTGAATGAAGTATGGCTATGAACTGGTGTTGGTGACACAACAAGACTTATTCCAATCCATATGTTAGCTGATACACTGGGGCAAGACATGTGCCAGGCATTAGTAGCACTTCATGCTCTTTCTGGTGCTGACTATACGAGCAAGTTTGGTACCAAAAAAGCTGCAGTTGGCTGTAACCCTGTGCAGTATCAGAAAGAGTTTGGCGTGTCACCACTATCTCCAGAGCTTGACAGAATCATGTCACTTGCCCAACAGTGCTTAGTGCAATTGTTGAAGAAAGGTTCGTCTTGCAAGACACTTGATGAGTTCAGGCTATGGAAGTACCACCATGGGAAAAATATTTCTCTCGTTGACCTACCTCCAACAAGTACTTCGTGCTTTCTTCCACAACTACCTAATGATACACTGTCTTGATGAAGCACAAGAGACATTGGATCCATTTAAGTTCGGCTTTGAAATGACAGCTAGTGTTCTAATGCCATCGAAGTACATTTATCCAATACCAGACGACTACATTGGAGTATGTACATGCATTAAGTGCGCTAGATCAAGTTGTGTGTGTAGGGACGCAGAAGTTCCATGTTGTTTGTTTTGCAAATGCAACAGTGTTGACATTGATAAAATAGATTGTAGAAACCCATATTTAATTTAATGTTGTTGCTAACGAAACATAAAAAACATTTTACTTAAACCGATAATGTAGATTGTTTATTACATTTATCAACCAAGGTGTTTAAAGATTATAAAATTAGCACTGCTTTGTCTTGTATAGAATTTCTTTGTAAATAATTATCAAAATGTTTTTAAGGATTTGCAAGAGCATATTTTTTTACGTAATATGAATTAAACTAAGTGTACTTTATAAACAATTTCATTGAATATACGTTTTTCTCACTGTTAATGATAAATCTTCCTTAAGGAGAATATTTGCGTACTTCAATATGAAAAATATTACTTTCCTGGGATAATGGTTTGAGAAATCAAGAAAATAGTCAGAAGCAAATTTGTAGACGATTGAACGCTGAAAATGTTTTCAATAAATCTTACCGTTTTCGCTAAATCGCTTACTTTAACAGAAGGCAAGTGGAATGATGGCGGCCATCTTGAATGACGCCATACTGAGAAAACGTGGGGGGGGGGGATGGCCACCCAACTTTTTTTTTGCTTCTTATACACCCAAGTAACTAATGCAGAAATAAGTTTCTCTGTACATACAGTTGCACACAGAAGTGCTGTGGGCTGCAGGACCAGTTGGGATTGTGCTGTTGACACGGGGACCTCACACCCGGACACGATGATCCTCTGTTTTTTTTTTTTTTTTGATTGAAGGTTTAACGACCACCGTGAGCAACTCAAGCAGGCGCCCGTCCCTAATTTAGGGTCACTGGTTCCAGGGAAGGGAGAGAGCCAGTGCCGTAAGACAAACACAACATCCATACCTTACCGGGATTAGAACCCGGACCCCTTTCGGACGAATAATCAGAGGCCATCGCTTAGACCACTGCGCCACCGGGGCGGCGATGATCATCTGTCTCCAAATTGAAGCGGCACTAATCGCTAAACACCACACGTCACCAGTGTGTGGCCTTGCCTTCAGCGTCGCTCTAGCCTGGCACCACTGCACACGGAGCCAGCGATGTTCCGGTGTTATTGGCAGCATACATAAGGGGCACTGGCATCGCAGATTCGCTTCCCCGAGACGTCGGGAAATGGTTCGTGGGTACACAGGAGCCGCTACATCAGCCTGTATAATGGATGAGTCCTCGTTGGATCCGTTCGTGCCTGGAGCACGATCCGTCGATCCTCTCTACCGGTGGTTCTCCTGGTCCATACCGAGCCGCTCCGCCGTGTAGCAGTGCCGTCACGTGTGCACTGCTCCCAACACAGTCGGACGGTTTGGTCAGAATGATCCCCCCGTAGCGGGCTATACCGTCCGCCGACCACCTTGCCGTTTTCAACCCGATGATCTGGCCTTTCTCAAAGTCCGTAAGTTGCGTAAATCGATGTCCCTGGCGTTGCCCCGGCATTCTTGTCACTATGTACTCTTGCTTGCGTCGACCGGTGCTTTTCGCTTTCATTGGGCATCGACTACACGCCGGTTTATAAGGCTGCCGGTTCGTGTTTGTAGTACCACCACAGGGTGTGCGGTCATGCGCAATAGCACCAAACGTCTATCATTTGCATACCAGCAGGCATTCTAGCTGTTTGCAAAGTTTCGCGGTTGTAGCATGTTTTCTTCTAGGTGTTTAAATTTCATTGTCCGTCAGGGTTTGTATATATATATATACATATATAACGGATGATCTTAACCTCCCCCCTCCCTTTTGCTCCAAACCATCATTCCTAGCAACGACACTGGATTCATCATCTACATCACTTTCAGGAGTAGCGCTTTCCATAACAGATTTTGTTATGATTTCATCTTCATTGAAAATGGGATATCCCGTGTCATCAATATCGTTTTCTATCTACTCCTTTGCATCACTTTCATCACATTGTTCAAACCCAGAAATTGATTTGAATAAATCGGATATTTCATTCCCATCGTCTTCATCTCGGCTTCACTCACCTCCTTCAATATGTTCTTCCAAAGGCCGTAATTTTTTCTAAGCATTTTTAAAATTCTGCTGACTCAGCTGACGTATAGTAACAATCCTTAAGATGAAGTTTTTTGCAAAAGCTCAACAATACTGAGGGGTGGTACTGCCTTGGTAATGGGTCGTAAATCTTAGACGCGCAGGGAACAAATGACTGGGGAAGTTTTCGCCTTTTGTCTCTGAGTATCAAAAGTCTCTTCCACTTTCAACACGTTGCCTCCAAAATGCTTGCACCCCCAAAATTAGGCGATTCCATTATCATCAAGTGCCAAGTTAAAATGAACGATGAACGGACCAGGGCCCGCTTAAGGTTTTATGGGGCCCTAGGCACAGTAAGTGTTGCTGGACCCCTGCATCAAAATGATAATCCCATTCTCAATAGTACCTCTCTATATTTTTTCAGGGCAGTTTTCTGCCTATACTTTTGTTATTATGTAATGTTCTATATGTTGCTGTCATATTTACTGAAAATTTAATTACTCTACACTTCTACCTGAGGTTTCGTTATACGATGACTTCGCACGCTTACCTGGTCTTTTTTTGTTTTTGTTTTTTGGTCCACAATTACTATCTACTACATCCATGAATATATCTGTTGGCCTTATGTTGGGCCATTTCTTGTTGTTTTTTAAAGAATTTTTGAAGTTGGAACTTCATCCTCTTCCGATCCTACTTCTTCGAATGGATAGCGGCTTGGTACTACACTTTCCGATGTCTTTTTTGTTAACTCTTTTCAGTTTTCTCTCTCTGCTAAACCTACGTACATGCATTTCACATGGACTATCGTTGTATTGTGCAATCCCCCCGCTATTCTTATTTTGTTTTCAAACGGGGATTATGGACACCGGCAGAGAAGTTTTTCTATCCCGCGTGTGGTTTTCCCAAGCGTTTTATCCCAACCCTTTCATAAACATACCGAAGTATGTCGATGCAACCACTTGTTGGTACGTAGGCTACCTGATGAAAACGTTAGTTCGAAATCATATGGTAGTGAGGTAATTAATTCCATGTCAAGTGATCCAACAGAGGTTGCTTGACCATTTCAAAAAAAAAATATTTTTTGTTTGTGGTTACCTATAGGAATGTAGAGTTAAAAAAAAAAAAACATTTTTATTTTTTTCGTAACTCCAATGGCGGTCATTTTTGTTTCTTGGCGCGCGCTGATTTTTGCGTTTGCAGGTGGTAAGGTAACCTACAATACTCAGGACTGGTTTATTCCAGATTACTGAAACAAACACCATTCTCTTCATGAAGAAACAGTCTAAAATTTTGATCCAGTACACGTCTTATTAACTTTTACTTCCAAATTGGTCAAAATACACTCTGAAATTTTATGTTTAGATTGAATAAATTTCAATTTTTAGAGGGATATTTCTAAAAATTGTCATATTGTTGTTCCTTACTTTGTGATATACATTCTCGAAAACCTAAAAAAGTAAGAAATATAACCCAAAAAAAAAAAAAAAAAAAAAGCTTGGGGAAAAAATACTGGGATTTTGGGGGCCCCAGAAAATTGGGGGCCGTAGGCCCATGCATTACTGGCCCGGAACGGACTATGCTTAAACTTTCCATCACCACACACACACACACGCACACAAAGAGGAGGGGAGCTTGTTCGTATTTTCGACGCTCTACTGATCTTATGTTGGGATCATGTTGACCCATTCTTGCTTGGGTTGTACTTTATAGAGTCATCTACTTACTAAGGTACCTGATTTAGGATGTCACGTGGACTTTAGTGTTATGAATCATCTAAATATAGTTTCTCTACGTAAAAAGAGGTTCATTTCTCGACTTTTACAGAGCTCTTGTTCTTCATTCTGAGTCACACACAGAGATGACAGGTTCTTCATTCTGAGGCATGCACGGCTTCTTAACCCTTTGACATTAAACCCGCAAAAAATAAATAAATAAACAAATAAAAATAAATGTCGAGCGTACTTTATGAATAGTAAAAACCATAGAAACTGAATAAAATGTGCTTCTAAAAATTCAATGAATGATCGACGGAACATATGATGCTGCTGTCGTCTCTTTTCTCAAGAATGACGAAAACCGTGTTTGCCGAGCAGGAGTTATTGACAAACATCTTTGGTCTTTTCAGTCATGGAGGCGTTAAACTTTTTCTTGAAAAGATTCTTAGAAGTGCGTCGCATGTAATTTAGAGCTACTAAGACATTTTCTTGTTTATTTTCTCTTCACCTTTTTTTTTTTTTTTTTATTCTGCTGAGTTTACTTAGCTGTTTCTTTCCCCACTTCCTCCAACCCCACCTACCCTCTCTCGCTCTCTTCAGGTGGCAAGTGAGGATCTCCTGAAAACCGTTGCTTAATAGAATCTGAGCGTGAGATCTCGCGAGACCGTGATTTGCAAAGAGAAGGTCAGCAACACTTGAGGCGCGAGGAATACGTAATCAGGTGGAGGCAGTACGCAGTGGGTCCAGCGTAACGATGTTGCCATCTCAATTTCGCTCCTTATTGAAAATCAAGGTGATTTATGACGCAATGCGCTCACTATTAGAACACGCTGAGTAAAAGTTATTAAAATATTGGAAATCGACGCCACAAATGCAAAAAAATAAAAAGTGCCTGACGGGAAATATATCACACTCTCTTTTTAAAACGATTATAGCTGTTAGCTTTTGCGCCTCATTTACCACGGAGTAAAAACACTTTCCGAAATCTTTCTTTCTTTTTTTTTACCCCTCCCTTTATTTTAAAACCCTATTTTGTCGATGACTTAATTTGTTAATTTGCGCTAGATACCTGCTTTCTGAAGGGAGAAATTTAATAAATACGTTAAACGGCTTCATTTCGTTGATATGCTCGGCTCGCGCTAGAGGAGGTGAATTTACTTATGCGTGTTCTCGTGTGCAAGGAGACGTTAATATGCAGATTGATGAACTGATGGATGTAAAATGTGTTAACGTAGATATTAATACTTGTACTCGTATATTCAGTTTGCTGGCTTCTTTTTCCATATATATATTAAGTCTTATATATAAAAAAATGTGCACACGAGTTCAGCATGTCCTTACAGTCCAGTAAAAGATACATTTTTTGTTTTGCAGATCAACTACCTAATGAGGGCCTAAGACTATGAAGAGACACCTATGGTCTTTGGGGAAAAGGGGAAGGGGTATGTTCAAAGGCAGTGAGAGAACCAGTTCCGTTGGGAGTAAAACAATTTCCATGTTGCACCCGGAATACGAACACAGACTAAGCAAAGTACGAGAAAGCACTACTTTGACCTGGGTAAATCCACACTCTGGAGACATCAAATAAGTGCTTCAGATAAATCTTAAATATTTTTGAGCCGATGTGAAAATTGCAAGAAGTGTGTGAGAAGAAAAATAAATAAACAAATAAAGTAAAAGCAAAAAATATGAGAATAATAATAATATTCAGCGATCCCCTTGATGTACACGAAGAAGCTGAGCAGCGATTCCAACCAGAACGCGCATTATAGCATATGGAAGCAAAGATAAATTCAATACTCAAGAAATGTGTATAGCGTATTAAATCCGTTTATTTCTTATGGTGTAATAAACGGATTTAATTCGCTATATGCGTTTCTTGAGTATTCATATCGTGGTGTATTAAAAATAACGTTAAAGATAAATTGGTCGGTAACCTTTTTGTTAGCCATTCTGTTGAGTTAGAAGTAAGTAGTTATCGTCCGTATTTATTATCGTTAAATTTCAGTTTGGGTTTTCAATGATCCAGTTGAAAGGATTGCCCTTTTGTTGCCTGCCCCCATTAGTTTCAGCGAAAGTTGGCATAAATAACCTTCTTTGATAACATCTCATAAGTTAAAACCATTTCTCTTTTCCTTAGCGCTTTTTTTGTAAAGGTATTAAGATGGTCCATTATCAATAAATAATTAAATAAAAAAATCCTCCAAGCCAACTCAAGGGTGTATTATTGTGAAAGGTTGGGTATTAGGATTATAAGCCCCGGAAAAACGTAGAGACGGTATCAATCCGAGTCACATCTACTTCTGTGTCCTTGCTCTGAAGCATTATTCTCGCAGGACCACTCGAGAAATGGCCAATGGCTGTTTCTCGTATCATTTGTCTGGATTGTTTAAAAATAACAAATAAGCATTTCGGTACTTATGAATAAGAATCCTAACTTCATTTGAGGTTTATATAATCTGTCTAAGATATTACTGTCTTAAAAAATGGCGCTACATTCTAAGCAAAATTTTTTCTGCTTCAGTGAAAACTTTGTTGCGGGACCAAGCACACTGACCTACTCTTAACCACCGTTAACTTTACTAAATAAATTAAGCTAACAGCGATTAAGAGTAGGTAATTGGATTAGATATATTATTTAACTACGGTGAAGCGTCTGCCAAAGGAACATTGATAGGCCTTACCCTCATTCTGTAATCTTGAAGGAGACACTAGAAATAATTTTGATGGTCAATCATGACCACACCCTTATTCACGTAAAGTCATAGAGCACAAAGCGATTCTTCGACAGAGATGTTCCGAAATCTGTGTCCCACTCACATTCGTCTTAAAAGAAACAACGATTTACGGGTATTGGTTCATGGATCAAAATTGTACACTGGTCATAGGCGCCGACTTCTGAAAAATTCGAGGGGTGCTGAAATTCAAAAGGCAGGTACCGTTTCCAGTGTTTAAATTTTAGATGTTTAAGGTGGTTCTACCTAAAATCTCTGCCTTATGTTTCCAATGGTAAAACTTCTTTACATATTTCCTTCGCAATTAATGTATTCCCAAGGATGAAAATTTGCACGTCAATAAAACTAACTTTAAATTATAGCATGGGATAATTAATACTTGCTAAAACATAACCATAATTATATTAAAAAATCAATCACTTTTCTTTGAGTATTGTTCAGACCTGCTAATAGATGGCGCCACCTGTACATTGATGACGTCAGTAGACAAACAAATGTTGGATTGCTTAATTATGGTTATGTTTTAGCAAGTATTGCATTAAGTATACCATGCTATAACTTAAAGTTAGTTTTATCGATGTGCAAATTTTCATCTTTGGGAATACATTAATTGGGAAGAAAATATGTAAAGAAGTTTTACCATTGGAAACATAAGGCAAAGATTTTAGGTAGAACCACCTTAAATGGACTTTGTCTTCAGTTTAAACGCAAACAAACCGATACATGATTTCATGATAAAGATGTTAAATTTTTTTAAAGCAACCAAATTCTTGAACACCGTTATTATTCTTCCGATTTAATATTCTGTAATATGCGCACACGAGCTCCTATAATTTTTTTTCTTTTGGACAAAATTTGAGCATTTTGTTGGAGACTACTACCAAAAAACCAAACCTGTTGAAAAAGGCTGAGATTGGCAGTATATATCATTAGTCAAAAGAGACAGTAGGCTAATAGCGATATCTTTGAGGAGCTCGCTCTAGCAGTAGCAAACAAACTGACGTGTTCAGTGTTGGAATGGAACGCGCTTCACAATCATTGCACTGTATCATTTTCCTTACTTGGTATTGTTAGCATTTACCGTATAACGCAGCGTATATCACACTGAAATTTTTGCTTTGATCAACAAGTGTATCTTGGAAATCTCCACCCCCACCCCGCCATCATTCATCTTGCAGTCCATGTGAACCGGTTGTTATCGATTTAGCGTATTGCCCCTGCGTGGATTGATTGGTGTTACTATTGATGACTGCTTATATGTTTTATAAAGCTAGGGAGAAAAAAAAAACATCAACAGAACTATGTCAAATAAACAAACAAACAATAACTGCAACAACAACAGCAAAAAAAAAAAAAACTTCAAAATTATCCTCTGAGCGAGAAAAGTTAATTCGCAGTCTCGCTGTGTGTCTTCTGCTCTCGGACGGTCATTCTTTACTCCCGTTCTGACATTTATGGCTTTATGACCCTACCGAAGCTCATTGCGTGCATGGTGAGCTGCTGACAACTTACTGATGTGCAAGGAACCTGATTGCGAAAAATAAAATCGGTAGCTTTAAACAATTAGGAAGGTAGGGTACAAACCACATCCCACACCCCGATTTCTCGCTTGCTTGGCTGTCTTATTTCTTAAGTGTTTATTGGGTACCGATGGTTAAAACACAATTGTTTGAAGATATTGATTTTTTTTATTGAAACCAAATATTTGCGCTATATTCCGATTATTTTTATTTTATGTAAAGTGGAACTAAATATTTAAGTATGAATCCAGTACATATAGCAAAAATTCGAAGGGGTGCGGAGCACCCCAAATGATTTCAAGGGGTGCTCAAGCCCCTGAGCACCACCATAGTTGGCGCCAGTGACATAGTTCAAGAGTCGAAATACTGGCTAGACTTAAAAAAGGCGTCTCTTCAAGGAAGTGGTATGAATACCGTTGTCGCAGTACACCATCAGCGGCTAAATAAATATAATTATCTAATACAACACCCTGTTCTGAGCTTGGTTTGATACGCTGTATTTAATCACGAGTGGATTTTAAAAATTCTTTCACACTTAAATTGCTGCTAAAATTTATTCACAACTGAATTATTAGTTTTACTATACATATTTCAGCAATTATATTTCGTCCAGGAGTTAGCAGATTTTTTTTTCCATGAGGGTATGAGTTGTTTTCCTGTGGATACGTGTGTTTCTGTAGAGGACCATAAGATGAAAATTACGGGCCTAATTTCGTAAACCCAATCCGCTCCTGTTCATATCTGCATACACGTACAAAGTGGAAAATGGGAAAATACGAGCGTTTTCGTCAGCGAATCGACCTAGTGATCTGAAAATTGGTATGCTAATCAGTGGCGCACCCAGGAATTCCTGTTGGGGGAGGTGGGAGGTATATTGTGTGTATATATACACTGAAGTGACAGAAAAACTGGTACAGACGAGCTTATGCAAAATACATAGCAACGTCACCAATGCGCGTACTCAGTTGCGTCCGCTAGTGGGTATATAAAGCGATAGACATCCTTGCCAGCTGTCAGAGCTGTTTTTGCCAAGAGAATGACAAGTAATAACGATTTAAGCGATTTTCAACGTAGTATCATAGTTGGCGCTCGTGAGATGGGCCATAGTATTTCGGAACTAGAAACGAAGTTCGGATTTTCACGGACGACCATTGCAAGGGTGTACCGTGACTACAAGAATTCCTGCAAAACCTGGAACCTAAGATACCAGTGTGCCCGTGAAAAGACATTGGGTGAACGTGACCATCGTCGGCTGTCAAGAATCGTTTCACGCGATAGGCGTGCAACACTCTCGTAGGTATAATCGGAATTCAATGCTGGAGTCTCAAGAAGCATCAGCGTCCGGACTGTGGGACGTACCCTGCATGATATGGGCTTTGGGAGCCGACGCCCAACTTGAGTCCCCTTGATGGGTGCACGACACAGAGCTATGCGCCTCGCTTAGGCACGGCAACGCCGCCACTAGACACTTGATGACTGGAAACAAGTAGCCTGGTCTGACGAGTAGCGCTTCTAACTGTATCGGGCAGATGGAAGGATTCGTGTGTCGCACAAACCCCATGAAGCCAAGGATCCCGTCTGTCAACAGGGAAGTGTACCGGCTGGTGGGGGTCCGTAATGGTATGGGGTGTGTTTAGCTGTACTTCACTGACCAACGCTATGTGCGCATCCTTTCTGACGAGTTACATACACCCTTTCATGTCCTGCATTCATGCTGATGGGTTGGGACTGTTCCATCAGAACAATGCACCACCACACAAGTGTCGGGACGCCACATTATGGTTAGAGGAGCATTCATCTGAGTTTTGCGTGGTGCCATTCCCACCCAAGTCCCGAAATCTGATCGTGATAGAAAACATTTGTGATGCCATGCAACGCACTATCGAACACAGGAATCCGAGACCTCGGAATACGTCCGAACTGTGGAACGCTCTGCAGGAAGAATGGTGTGTATTGCCTACAGCATGTTTCCAGAAGCTAGTAGAGTCCATGCCTCGTCGTATTTCTACAGTCCTGCGCTCCCGTGTGGGACCTAAAAAGTATTAGACTGCTGTACCAGCTTTTCTGGCACTTCAGTGTGTACGCATATAATACATATATATAGTATGTATAACGTATAAAGTGTATACAATAGATAGATAGATAAAAGAGTTGACGTAAATCATTTTTAATCTCTTTTTGGGTGAGGGGGTTAACACCCCAAAGCCCCAGCATCACTGCCCCCCCCGTGGGTGCGGCAGTGATGCTGATAGGTCTTATCGTCCGTATACCTAGGAAAGTCTGAAAACCAAAAAAATCAAAATGGTTGCTATGGAACACTGCCTGCTTGAATTTTTTCGTGAATTGTTCGACCAATTCTAAATAACCTAGTGTTCTGAAAATTGGTATGCTACCTTAAGAATCGAATACCTAGAAAAGTCCGAAAACAAAACAAAATCAAAATGGCGGCTTAGGAATATTGTTTGCTTGAATTTGTCTACTACTTAAAAATCAGCATGTTCAATATGTCTGCCTTCGACTGCAATGACATTACGTAAGCGTAGTACAATATAGGAGACCGCACTGTCCACGAGGTCATTAGAAATGGGGTAGATTTCATGTGCTATAGCTGTTCGGAGCTCCTCCAGTGCCCATGTGTTGGACTGGTCTTGCACCTACATTCCTACACCTGGTCTTTAAGATAATCATCATAAGAAATAATCGCACGAATTGAGGTCCACAGAATAGTGTGGGCGATACACTCGGGTGCCATAGTGTTTGCGATAGTCCACGGCATTGACACGTTCTCCGAAATGTTCGTGGAGAAGTGCAAAAATTGTGCTGTACGATGCGGACGTGCACCTTTTTGCATGAAAAAGCTGCCCTGCAGGTCTACACGAGTCAAACCTTGAGGACAAGGAATGAAAGTCATTTCCAACGCTGTTCGATATCTCCCCGATGTTACAGTTTCATTGATGAAGTTGGCCCCGAAGATACCACATCGTGACAAGGTACACCACACTGTCACACGCTGTGGGTGAAGGGTGGCAGCAATAGCAAGATGTGTGTTCGTGGGCCCCCAAAACCGCCAATTCTGTTTGTAGACAAAGCCGTCGTGGTGGAAATGAGCCTCATCCGAAAACCAAATGAACCCTGAGTCGATGTTTGGTGAGTCTCAATTCTGTTGAGCATTGTCTCGGCAAATGCCAGCTTTGCACCCGTATTCCATTGCTGGTAGAGGCTGTTGTATATGGATCTTTCACGGGAACAGATGCATACATGTTGTAAGAATGCGATGACCACTGCTGCATGCCAGCTCCAACTGTTGCGCAGCCCGTCGGATAGAGTTTTTCGGGCTTCTGTCAAATGTTTCTTGCACTCTTCGAGCGTTGGCTCCCTTCCTTGATGTGGAGGGCCTACCACTTTGGGTCCGATCGACTAATACCGACACGGTTGTGAGAAATTTGGTGACGATGTTCCTTATAGTGTCTGTCTGGTCCGGCTTTGACGCTGAACTTCTTTTGGAATGCCATTCTCACCTTTTCCTGTCCCTCCGATGATCCACAATACTCTTTCACGATGAAGGTATGCTGCTCTGCAATATACGTTGTCATTTTTCGCTGCTCTGTAGTATACGTTGACTCTTGCAAAGAAACACTGGTGCAATTTTCAAATTCCAACTATTTCTGAGTACAATGTAAACATTTCTTTACATTCTCTGCAGCCATTTTGGTGTTATCTCCGTTTAAACTTGGTTAGTATCTTTTGGGACACCCGGTGTTTTTTCTTTCGGTGTAACGGGGATGTTGTTCATAGTGTTCTGAAGAAAAACACATTCTAAACAGCAATTTCACGGTGTTCTAACGAAAAACACATTCTAAACAGCAATTTCACGGTGTTCTAACGAAAAACACATTCTAAAGAGCAATTTCATGGTGTTCTGACGAAAAGCACATTCTAAACAGCAATTTCATGGTGTTCTAACGAATAACACATTCTAAACAGCTATTTCATGATGTTCTAAGGAAAACACATTCTAAACAGCTATTTCATGGTGTTCTAACAAAAAACACATTCTAAACAGCAATTTCATGGTGTTCTAACGAAAAACACATTCTAAACAGCAATTTCATGGTGTTCTAACGAAAAACACATTCTAAACGGCAATTTCATGGTGTTCTAACGAAAAACACATTCTAAACAGCAATTTCATGGTGTTCTAACGAAAAACACATTCTAAACAGCAATTTCATGGTGTTCTAACGAAAAACACATTCTAAACAGCAATTTCATGGTGTTCTAACGAACAACATAAACAAATCGGATGGCTGTAAGCAGTCGCACGTCCCCAATTTAAAGACACTGGCTCCAGGGAAAGGACAGAGCTATCGGCATCCGACAATGGCACCACGCATGCTTCATTTGTGATTGGAGTTCGAGCTAGGACCGTAACAACCTTTTTTTTTCTTTTCTGGGATGGCGAGACTTGAAATTACGCCCTTTCGAGGTCAAAAATACGCCCCTTTCGAGTTCCACTCAAATAATACGTGGTTTTTACTTTCTCACACACCACACCGCCTTTATGGGAACGTATTATGATCGTTCAAAACTCGCACTTCGGGTTTTTGACATAATTTTATTAAAAACGTAAACACTAGGCAAATACCCAAGAACCACAGATTGAGATTGTAAATACCAAGTAAAGTGTAAATGCTATGTGAACGCCGACAACACAAAGCTCTACAGAAATGCAGAACGAGAAACAAACCCCAGAGTGAATGAGTATCGATAGTGAACGTAACAGCAGGAAGAATCTTTAGGGGTAGGATTTGGAAAATTTTCATTTAAGGTTAAACGCTGAGAGAACTTTCTGCGACAGAGCACAAGTGATTAATTAGCTCTTCATCTCAACGTGTTCGGAAAGGTCATGGAGGTTAGGCATATCAGCATATTGTTTTCTATGCTTTCATTCACTGTTCTGGAGAATTCCCTTCATGGAAATGAGATGTTCGCACCTCATAATGTATGTTACGCTGTACCCTGGTTAACTGCATGGAATACTGTATGAGACTAACTCAAGTCTTTAAAAAGAAAATACTGAGGGGTATAACTTTATTTTTTAGTTACTAGCAATCATGCCCGTTCTCCGAACGGTGAATCTATAACATAATTTTTTGAACATAAAATTGAAAAAAGGGAAAAGTAATTAAGGTACAAAAAAGAAATTTAAAAACTGTAACTGTTTTACGATTTTGAACAGCGTCGTGATGTCAGTGCGTACGGTTTGACGTAAAACGGAGCAGACTTTGCCCCCCTCAATTTTAAATCAAAATTTGAAATATTCAAAGCATTTAGGGATTCTGACAAAATTATCTTTAAACCTATCAGCATTTTGAAACAGTAAAGCTAAGCCAACCTTTGGAATTTTTTGGTTTTCAGAGCTTTCTCTATAGGTGTAGAAGTGGTAGAAAAATTCAAGCAGACAATGTTTCAAAGCGATGTCTTTTTGGGGTATTTTTTCGTGAATTTGCAGGTATTCGGACTTTAAAAGACCTACCAGCATGCCAATTTTCATATCTATAGGTCATTTAGAAGTGAGTAGAACAATTCGCGAAAAATTCAAGCAGACAATGTTCCGAAGCCGATTTTTTTCGTACTTTTCTAGGTATACGGACCTTAAGATAGTATAGACCTATACTATACTGTGCAAATTAAATGGGACAAAGTAAAAAATCACTCTTTTTTCCAAAACTATGCCTTTATATCATTCCATGCCTTGATATACACGCAGATAAATACCTGTATAAGTATGAAGTATGTCCTCCTTTAGCAGAAATGACCTCTTGAATTCGTTTTGGCATTGACTCCACAAATTGAGTGCACATATGTTTGACTTCATAATCGTGGAACCACACTTTTATAGCATTCGTTATCATGCGTTCTTTGGTTGCACAGTCCATTTTACCTAAACGTCTCTTCAAAATATTCCAAAAGCTTTCTTGGAATTTAAGTCTGGTGAATTTCCAGGCCAATCAAGCAAATGAATTTGATTTTCCAGATTCTTGACCAATTTCGAATTGTGACATGGGGCCAAGTCATGTTGAAATGTCCCGTCAAAAGTTTGCAAGAATGGAACAATCCTACGTTGTAATATTTCTACGTACTTGGCTGAATTCATCATATCTTGAACAGGAAATAAGCTTCCAGTGCCATTTGATGTGAAAATCCCCCAAAACATCTGTTTCAGAGGGTGTTTTACAGTTTGTTTGACATGCTGAGGTTTTAAGGGTTCACAGTTGCTTCGTCTAACGACATTTGCTTGGTAATCCTGCACAAATAAATGAGTTTCATCACTGAAAATTACCTTTTTCCAGTCGTCAGCTGTCCATGATTTATGCTTTTTGGCCCATGCTAAACGTTTTATCTTCATTTTCGCATTCAAATATTGTTTTTTCGTTGGTCTTCTTGCCTTCCGGCCAACTTCCAGAAGCCTACGGCGTACAGTTGAATCACTAACATCACAACTACTAGCCAATAAATCTCTTTGAAGGTCGGTGCTTGTTTTTTTTTTTTTTTTTTTTTGGATTCATTTTACTATTTCTGATAAGATATTTATCGGTTCGTGGAGTTGTTTTTCGTTTTCTTCCACATTTACCTCTCCTTTTGGAGACGATGATCCAGATGCATTGTATCGCGTAAGCAGTCTTGATATTTGCCTACACCAACTGCAGAAGCAATATCACTCACTGTCATAGAAGTGTGATCCTTCAGAGCAATTATTTTTTCACGCTTCCTTGGAGAAATATCCATTTTTCAATACACGAAAGCAGCACGTACCAACAGAGAGCAAAAACTAACATCCACCTGTCCCACACAAAAGCTCACAACTGAAGCTGAAGTGCCTATTTCCTGTTTAAAACCGGTCAAACCACATTCTTACTATCAAGGTCTAACAGTCACACCACCTCACAGCGGATAAAACTGGTTCACGTGGGTTTCCGACATCAACTGGCGATTACATTACAATTCTGAGAATAAAATAGCTTGTCCAAATTAATTTGCAAGGTATAGTATATGCATGCGAATTTTCAGATCACTAGGTCATTTAGAAGTGGTCGAACAATTCGCGAAAAATTCAAGCAGGCAATTTTCCAAAGCCGCCATTTTGATTTTTTTTTTCGTACTTTTCTAGGTATACGGAACTTAAGACCTATCAGCATGACAATCTTCAGATCTCTATGTCATTTAAAAGTGGTCGAACAATTCGCGGAAGAACACACTCGCATTTTCCCTCTTTGCTTTTTATATACGAGGTGAAAGCCTATATTTATATAGGTATTCATGTATGCTGGCGGAAAGCGTCGCTACGTCATTAAGCATTGCGTCATTACCAGTTTCATTGTAGCCTGTCCTAGAGAGTGCTAAAAATAGCTGCGTCACCATATTAGCAGGTCAAGGGACCAAAACTTTACTGTGTGGTTAACGCTGAAGACAGAGTAAGCCGCTCGTTCCTTTCTTTGCGTCTTTAAAAAATCCTTAAAACTCAGAAAACGACTTTTTTTTTACTTTTTTTTTGTAAAAGAGGGATGATAGTTGGGAGTTTATGCTGCAAAAATTGCAATGCGTTATGATTTATAGTTGGCCATACATCCGTTTTTCAAAATGGTTCCCATAGCGAAATAGAGAATTTTGTGAAATTTTAAAATTTAATTTCTCGTAAACGAAATCGAAATTCAAAAAAAGGGCGACGAGATGCAAAAATTCGGACATGGCCCTACATGTCTACAAGTTTCTGTTGCTGTTAGTGTATCCGAAACGCGAACTGATAGCACTTTTTGCTTACCTTAATTTTGAAATACAATAGCTCTTGAAGTATCGCAAGAATCTAAAAACGGTTTATTTCAGCGTGTTTTTCAAACAATTCTCTACAAGTGATACAAATCTCATATTTTTGTGTTCAATACTTTTTTCGCTGCGAGCTAGAAAAGCGCGAGTGTCGCGAAATTTCTAAAACAGCAGCGGAACCAGTTACTTTTTTTAGAATAGAGAGACAATTTCCATTTTTTGCATTCCCCACAGCATGAATTTACACCCCAGGAATGACAATTTTCTGGGAGGATAACCGCCCTCCCTGCCCTCCCGTTAGCTACGTACGGTCCTAGTTCGGGCCCATCTCCTGCGACTGAACCGACATCCTCACTTCAAACCAATCGCCGACCAGGGCGGCAACTTCAGATTAAAATTTAATTTCCATCGGTCTAAAATTGTGTTTAAAGTAAAAAAAAAAAAAAATGCAGATTTGTTTAAAATGGCAGTTTCTTTCAATGAGAAAAAACTGATCTTTTTTTAGTGATAAATAAATCGCCTTTAGATGCTACTGTTTTTAAAATTTCTGTTTATTTATTTTTGAAGTTCGTCTTTCCTCCCAGAACCGATTAAAATCATTTCATATCAGCCGATAACACTGAGTAGGTTTTCTTTTCGTTCAGAGTCATTGACACTAGTTTTCGTGCATCCCCATTTCACTGGAGTAAACCGGAATGTATTTTAGGGACCAAGGGCGCCATGATGGCTAAATCATCTTACTGGTGTCTCTTCTGTTTTTCTTTCTTTCTTCTTTTCCCTTCTTTTAAACTTTTATTTATTCATTATTTATGTTTTCTTTTTCCATTCATTTTTTTTTTTTTCTGTTGGCAGGAAAAGAATCTTTATTTTGCAACGCCAGCTTTTTTATATCCGTTTGGCAAAACATTTTTCCTCGCCCTCAACTTTTTAACATTTGAAAACATTTATTTTTTTATTCCTGTGAAAAATTGTATGACTTTCTCATGTGAAACACACTAAAAAGTGTCATTCTATATTTCGATTTTTATGCCAATGAACAGGAAATCTTTAAAAGCCGTTGATATTTTTTTAGGTAATGGCCTTCACAAGCTGTGAAAGTATCTGAAGTTTTAAGATGGAGATTGAAACAACGTTGAACACATTGATTCTAAAGAATATTAAATCAAGAACCCATACTAAAAATCATATTAATTCTAACGATGAAATTAAATCACGAATTATGTCGCACAAAAATTACTTATAGCCGTTAGAGTTAACTATGCCACTGATTTAACTCTAGTTACCAGCCGTTAAATGAAATCAAGACTTATGACCGCTATGACTGCATATAGCCGTTAGAGTTGCTCGTGATAGTCGTTACCTCCCCCCTCCAAAAAAAAAAAAAAAAGAAATCTGAGGCGCTGGTTTGGTGAGTGTTGGTCAGTTGTACTCAAAGCCTTTCCCAGTGAATACCAAATTGCACTCAACGACACTCGGTGTAGGATTGCTGCACTAAGTGACTCCCTCAAAGTCTTTTCCGCTGTTTGAGAAATTGCGCTTATAGAATAGTAAATACGCATGTATATACACTATATTGACAAAAGTCACCGGACACTTAAAGAGAAACACAACATAGAATTTATTGACATACATTAGTACGGTGTCGGTCCACCTTTGGCCTTAATCCATGCACTGACCCTTCGAGACATGCTTTCGACAAGGTTTTGGAACACAGCGATAGGTATGCGCTTCCATTCAGCGCGTAATGCAGCCGATAACTGTTGCTTAGTAGTAGGCCTTGGTTCCAAACTTCTTATGCGGCGCTCTAATTCATCCCATAGGTGCTCTGTGGGATTAAGATCAGGGTTCTGTGCTGGCCAGTCTACATGCGATACGGAATTATTGTCAAACCACGCCGTAACAGTCCTTGCTTTATGGTTCGGCGTATTATCCAGATGGTACCAAGAAGGCTTGGTTCCATAATATTGCCACATAGTTGGTAGAGCATAATTGTCCAGAATATCGAGGTAGACGTGCTGGTTAACAGGTTTGTCCACGATAACTAATGGGCCGGGACCATACCACGAAAAACAACCCCATACGAGTATACTGCCAGCTCCAAACTTGACCGTAGGAACAGCACACTGTGATAAATAGCGTTCCCCCGGCTGCCGCCATACCCATACACGGCCATTAGACTGATGGATCGTGTTCTGGATTCATCAGTCCATAGGACCCGTTTCCATTGATCTACGGTCCACGATAAATGTTCTTTACACCATGCTAAACGACGAGTAGCATTCCGAGTGGAGATTAAAGGCTTATGAGCAGCCGCACGACTACGGTAACCCATGGAATGAAGTTCTCTGCAAATGATAGGTGTACACTGAGGTCTTGTGCAGTACTTCGTCGATTAGCTGTAACGACTCTTCTGGGGCTTCGACGTCCTCTATCACTGATTTTCTTTGGTCTGCCGGTACGTTTAGCAGCTTCAGGCACGCCATGTGCCTTCCACTTATTCAATACATCCAAAACGGTTGACTAGGGTATGTTTAAACACCTCTCGGTTTCTCTCATGGACAACCCACTAATATAACACCCAACGATCTTTCCTTTCTCAAAGTCAGTTTTCTCCCGCCGCGACATTTTCACTCAACCTCACAGTGCGATATGATCGCGGTCAGCTGCAGGCTTGTTTTTATACCGTTTGCAGCTGTAACGCGTATCTTAACAACACAGCGGATCCGTTCATTTGTTTTTGAAGGGGTGTCCGGTGACTTTTGTCAATATAGTGTATATACATATCATTAATTTTTCTTTTATGTATATTCATATAAATTATATGTACTGGATTCCTATCTGGTGGAGTCGATAGAATCTATTAGCCTCACCCAGGACTACAACGTGGGGATTGACTCTTCATCCCCCTTCAAAAAGAATTTTTATTTTATTTTGTTTTCTCATTATTTTCATTTATTGTCTTTTAAGAGGTCAAGAGCATTGTCCAGAACAGAGCATCTTATGCAGAAGGTTCCATGTTCCATCCACCGGTTTTCCACATTTCCCTTCTTGTAAACGAGGGCTAAGAGAGTGTAGTTGATTTCTATTGTTGTCTCCCTTCTGAATGCAATTGACCAATCTGATAAGGGGAAGTGATTGGAGTGACTGCAACTGCTCCATGCCCTGTTTAGTGGCGTGGAGTGAGCAGACGAGGATGTTGCAGATACTGGAAAATTATGGTCTCAGCCGACACTGGTACATCCTCTAAATCAGGGACGCGCCAACCGGGAGCGCAAAGGTTGCAGAAACTATTCTAATGGTTACAGAGAATAGCAACATTTGAAAAGCAATGTGGAAAAACAAGAAAAATGTGGTTCAAATGTTTTATATCGTGGGTTGATCATGGCAAGATTGTAGATCACTAAAACCATGCAAATATGTACTAATAATACTTTTGAACTACTAAAAATAAATTTCTCACACTACTCTCGATGTAAGTCACGAAGATCAAATAACTATGTTGTATTCTACAAAATCGGAGACTACACTCTTTGTGATGATTTCCTGATGTAGCTAAGCCAATCCCAGCGAAACCTTGGTCGACTTGAAGAATAAATTATTTGTGAGAAACGTTGTATTTCATTAATATACAATCATGTTGTATGATTCGTACATTTAAAAAACAATGAAATTAGATAACATTCGTTAGAATTTTGTTCAGTTACAGATACAAGGGGCTAAAGACTAACTACATTTTAGCTAAATTAACCTCAGTGCAAAGATCTAAGTAGTGAAGTGGTATTAACAAGAGGGTTTTTGTTTCTTTATTGAGATCTTTTTCCCCACCGTTTTTTCATCAGAGTTGACGAGGATGTTAAGACTGCTTTGTTAACGTCCTCGTCAACTCTATTAATACTTTACCCACTCTTCCTGTCCGTAAATTCAAACCTCTCCCCGCTTTGTCTACAAAAACCACGTTCTGCATAAGCTACGGAACCGCTGATTTATCGTCCTAATTAAACCAGATTTCGAGTCATAGGTGTGTTTTCCCCTACAACCTTGGTTCGATCTCTTCTTTGGAACTAGCGTCACTGAATTAGGGACATGAGACAGTCTTAGACATATATAATTGCCCTTCCAATGAAATTCATTCGTAATCACGGGTATTTGCAGCGTGCAAAAAACGGGGATTTATCTTTTCCAAACACGAAATTCAAACAACGCTGTGGAAATCATGATTCTCTGGAAATATCCAAGACCAAGAGCTATAGATTCCCTGGAAACACTCACGACCAAGAACTATAGATTCCGTGGAAACACCCACGACCAAGAACTATAGATTCCCTGGAAACACCTACGACCAAGAGCTATAGATTCCCTGGAAACACCCATGACCAAGAGCTATAGATTCTCTGGATAAATACCTAAGACCAAGAACTATAGAGCCACTGAAAGAGTTACACGTCCGTAGTCGCACTGCAGACGTCATTGCCGAAATTAAACGTTTTATCATTGGCGAAAATCGGAAAACTCAGATAAAGATTACGCACTTTGTTGGAGTGTCACAATGAATATTAAGGAGCTTGAAAAACGTAGACAAACAGAAAGACAAATGGAATTTAAGCTTGAAAAACTCAGAATAGAAGCATTACGCATGTATTGTACATTCTTCGCAAATAAATAAATAAATAAATAAATAAATAAATAAATAAATAAGCACCCCGAGAAAGTCTTTTGAGCTTGATGAAACTCCTCATGCAAATGCCTCAGGGCCGAATAAGAAAATGACTAAAAAATAACAGCTAGTGACTAAATAGTGCCTTGCCACGGCGCATGGGAACCGCACATAGAGGAGTGTATACCAAGAGCAAAGCTCGCACGCAGAAATAATTGTGAGAGCTGATTGTGACTGCATTAACCACCACGGACTGTGAGGATATCTCGACGTCGGATTCGTGCGCGATACGAGCAGTTGAGTGAGTCTGAGAGAGGACGTATAATTGGGCTGAAAGAGGTCGGTTGGCCAAGTTGCCGTATCGTCAGGCGTTTGGGTCACAGCGACGTGGCAATCAGACGATGATGGCGCCAATGGGTCGAGGAGGCCACAACCCAGAGGCACGCGGGCAGTGAATGGCCAAATGCAACGACAGAAGGCGAGGATCAAGCGATTGTGAGAGCCGTATGAACAGAACCGAATTCGTTGCTCTCAACCATCCGTTGCTATGTCGCGTCGTTTAGAGAAGAGGACATCCGGACAGTTGACACACGACTTGCGAGACGAGGACTACATTCGAGGAGGCCACTCCGTCGCTTACCACTGACCAGTGAGCATCGCCCGCACCGGTTGCAGTGGTGTCGGGGCCCGATCAACATGAGAGAGTGTCCAGTGGCGTCGTGTTGTTTTCAGCGATGAGTCACGGTTTGCCGTTGGCACCGATGAACAGCTCATACGTGTCTGGAGATAAGCAGGCCAGCTCACGGATGCTACCTTTACCGTGGAACGGCATTCGACTAGCAAACCGGGAGTGACTGTCTAGCGAACCATTTCCTATGACAGCCGGACACCTTTAGTAGTCCTCCGTACCAGCCTCACGGCTCAACGGTACGTCGACGACATTTACGACCTGTGGTGTCGCCATTCCTGTAGCAGCATCACGGCGCAATTTTTCAACAGGATAATGCCCGGGCATACACGAACAGCTCTCCCAGGCCTGTCTCCATAATGTCCACACCCTTCCCAGGCCAGCCCGATCGCCCAACCTCTCACGGATTGAACATATTTTGGGACATGATGAGACGCCACTTGCGCCCATCCCGGAAAGTCAACGAACTGGCCCGCAATTTAGACACCATCTGGCATGCTATACCTGAGGACAGTATCCGTGAACTGTATGTGTCTATGATACGCCTGGTATCAGTTTGTATCAGAGCCAGAGGTGGTTCTGTAGTACTGATTTTTTCCACTCATGTAGCTGCTTTATCCGTATAAATGGCCCAACTGTTCTGGAGTCGCAATCATTTCTTATTCTATTCATACACATTGCACATTCCCACATTCATCTCGATTGGATGATTCCTTCTGGGTGTTCTTTTTTTTTTTTTTTTTTCCCCAAGAATGTATAAGAATGTTGGGAAGCTTAAGAAACTATACTCCAAAAGCTAATCTCCACCCAGAAAAACAGGCTTTGGGTTTGGTGGGATTGCAAGGGATTTTTTAGCGGGATTGCAATCCATCATGAGATTTTGACACCTAATGAAACAGTCACTGCGAATCTTTACAACTTGGCAGAGTGAAAGAGACCTTGAAGTTTAAGCGTTCGCGTTTGGTGAAACGGAAAGATGCTGCCTTCCATTGCGATAACGCGGGGCCCCAGAAGTACAAAGAGCGGTTGCGCAGGAAGATGCGCTGTTAGTGGGAAGGTATGTATGTAAAGCTGAGACTTTATGTCGTGTTATCATTAACTTTGAAGTGGATATACCGCGTGGACGTAACCTTCCCGAGTGGACTGGTCATAGGATGTCATTTGAGTGACCTTTCATACGGAGCACTGCAGCTAAATTAAACTTACTAAAATCCACGGCAAGCAATGTCGTGAAGAGATTGAAGAAGGACGGTGCAAGTACAGCAAAAAAAAAAAAAAAAAATTCAGGAAGGCAGCACTGACGGAACATAACAGAAGTGTCATGGTAGGAAATCCCGTTCTTCCTCTGCCGTTTCCATCGCTGCTGAAGTAGGAAATGCTTGTAATGGCTCAGTTAGTACCGTAACTATCCGCAGAGAGTTGCACAGTGTGGGTTATTATGATAGAGCTGCAGAAAACAAACCATACATCGCTACAGTGAATGCGAACGGCCTTTCGTCGTTCCTGGACTGTGGGGGACTGGAAAGTTATTCTTTGAAAAGATGAGTCACGCTTTTTACTTTTCCAATTTGATGGGCGTGTTTGGGTTTGGCGACGCCTGCCAAACTATTTTCGTCCTTCGAACTGTTAAGTTAAGCGGAGGATCCATCATGGTGTGGAGTCGTTTTTCGTGGATGGGACTTGGCCCCTTGGATACTATACCACCAATCATTAACTCTGAAGTGTACCACGATGTTCCGGATAATTCTGTCCTTTCAACAATGTGGTAGTATTATGGAAATAACCGTTGTCTCTTCCAACACGATCGAGCACCCTGCTACACTGCACGGCATCTGCAGGCTGGTTTCTTGAAAATGAGTTGGAACTGTTAGACTGGACTGCTCTGTGTCCTGATCTTAATCCTATAGAACATCTCTGGAATGAATTGGAGGGATGGATACGAAATCGACTACAACGACCGTCTTCGCTCTCCATTCTATTCGTAGCTTTGTAGGAAGAATGGCAGGCCATTCCTGTCGAGACCTACCGATAATTGCTTGACAATATGCTTAGACGTGTTGTGTCATACAATCAAAAGATGGACCGACCAATTACTGATTGCGACAATAAAGTCTATAACGAAGTAAACTTCTCCGTCATTTTTATCCGCGCCAGGATTCGAACCCGGATCCCCTCATTCCGGAATAAGTTGCCCTACCAATTGAGCTACGCGGACGTTTTATTCTGATTCCTATCTGCCTTTATGTCGGGTGCGTCCTTCTGGCAGGTACGTCACATCTCCTAGTACGTTACAAGTCATTTGTGCCGAAACATTGAGGTGTCCGAATACTTTTGATAATATGGTGTATATATTACTTTAACATCGAGCAGCAGAGTACCGCAAAAATTCTGCAGCCCCCTTTGAAGAATTTTTTAGGGACCCTCCTGTCAGTTTTGCACACTTTTGATGATTTCGAACTCGCTTTTTAATCACACATAATCATTGCGAATTAGTATGGCAATATAAATTACAGGCACATCAAGATCCTTGTACTGCGGAGGAAAGGGATGGATGCTTTATGAATGGAGATTTTGTCCACTGCGTCGAGCAAGATCTCCATTCATGAAGCGAAGCCTACGTATAATTTCAACGCGGACAGGCTTTTGAGAGCCGTAAGTTCCCCACTTGGCAACCTTTACATCGATTAATTCACCATTGTTACTGCTCAAGATCTTTCAAACACTTTTAAATAAATTGCTGCTGTATACCATTCTTTTTATTATGTGGACGCTTTAGAAGCTGCCCAACGTTTTTTGGCACCTTCTTGTAAACACTCCTGATTTCGTTACATCAAATGCTGGCATTTCGAGCGAGTAGCGCAAGCATTTCTCGTCTGAGTAAATTTCGCTACTTCACTTTTGTAGAAACACGTCAGCACTGCTTTTCTTATACGCGAATCTACAGTATTTAGATGCAGGTTTATTACTTAAATGTTCCTTGATGGTGAACGTAATTTTTTTAGAATTTTCAGTTAAATTATGTTGAAACTTCTATTGACATATGACAAATTATGTTGGAAACGTCCTTTTTGGAAACTGACTATAACAATGAGCCAATAAAATTCACCCATATTTAATTTCAAGTGAGTGCAACCTCTCTTTCGGAACAATCCGAAAATCACTTAGTATATTACTTTCAAAAACGTATCGTGCTCTTCATCGTTTTTTATAATATGTCGGCCTTTTCTGTTAGCTATTTTTTTTAAAAGGAGGTTTAACGACCACCGTGAGCAATTCATTGGGAGATAAACAGTCGCCTGTCCCTAATTTAGGGCCACTGGTTCCAGGGAAGGGAGAGAGCCAGTGTCGTAAGACAAACACAACACCCATGCCTCACGATGATTCGAAACTCCCATCACGGAAGAATGGTCATAAGACAGCGCTTAGACCACTGCGCCCCCTGAGTGGCTCTGTTATCTTCAAAATAAATTCAGAGTAAATCCTCGTTTCTTCTTGCTCAGTCCAGACACGCTTGTTCAGATTGTTAGCACACTATCACATATATTTTACAAGTATGGTCGGAAAGCAAAGGAATCCAGGTGGCTGAGTGGTCAGAAGCGTGGGCTTCTCACCAATCATCCCAATTGAGCCCTGGTTCGAATTCGATATCAACTTTGGGCGGTGTGTCTGTCCTACGGCGCTGTCTCTCTTCCCATTATGAAACCAGTCGTCCCAAATTTGGGAGGTGTGCGGCTTATAGTCTCAGGTGCTTTCAATGGTTATGAACTCTCATAGCGAAGAAAAAGAAGTGTGTGTGTGTGGGGAGGCAAGGTGTAGTAATCTGAGTACTTGACGTCACATGACATGGAGAGTAGCAGCGTCAAGTTTCGAGCTGACGATTCATCTCCAACATTCTCAATTACAACTTAAAACTTAATTCTTATTGTATCACATATAGCATAATCTCTTTTTCTCTGGAGAAGCTAAAAGGTCACTCTCCAAACTACAAGACCAATTTATTTTTACCACTACGGATAAAGCTAGCAATAATTTTGCAATTATCTGTAAGAAGTTCTATTTTGAATTGTTAACTATGGAACTCAATAATAGAGTAACATACGAGCCCGTAAGTTATTCTACCAAGCAGTTAGAAAATCGGTTTAAGGCATTCTTCAAGAAACTTAAAATTCCACAAACTAGAAGATATGAGCCTGAATTTCCATTTCTTTTTGCAACGGTTAAGTTTCATAAGGATCCTGTGAAGTTCAGGTTCATAGCTAGTGGAGTAAGAAGTCATAAAAAGAAAATAGATCTTGCTTTTGAAGATGTCTTAAAGAAGGTTTTGAAACACATTAGAAACTGTTCTAACTTGATGTACAGAGATTTTTGGGTAATTAATAATAATGCAGAAGTAATTTCTACTATACTCAAAGTTTGTCCCCTAGATATTAATAGTTATGATTTTGAAAACCTATATACTAATCTGCCTCTATCAGATATAATCACTACCTTTAAAGAGCTGTATGCAGAATTTAAACTTAACCAATTTGTTAATGTAGGAACTTGGAACTCTTATCTCAATTGCTGCATAAAAAATAACCATATCTTATATAATAATACTCTCTATAAGCAAGTGAACGGTATTCCAATGGGAACATCAACGTCCACGAATATCGCTAATCTATTCCTGTTCTTTAAGGAATATAAATTCATTAAAAATCACCCCGCCTGCTCAGATAACTACCTTTACACTTTTAGATACATTGATGATCTGCTGTGTATCAATAATTCTGAAGTTATAGAGAGTGATTTTGATAATATCTATCCTAGCTCTCTTAACTTATGTAAAACCAACCACAGTAATCAGGAACTTGAGTTCCTAGACTTAAGCATTAAGCTCAACAGAGGTAACCCATCTATTAGCCTCTTTGATAAAAGAGTTAATTTTCCTTTCAAAGTAATTAAATATCTACACTGGAATAATAACATTTCAACCAAAGTAATTGAGAATGTACTAATTTCTCAGGTCCTAAGAATTTCAAGAATTTGCAGCAACAATTTGGACTTCAATTACCACATTAATATACTATTAGATAGTTTTCTAGAGAACGAAATTCCTTCTTCTTTCATCAAAAGAACTTTAAGAAAAATTATTCTGAATAATAGAGTAAGGTTGGCAGATCTGCTTTAATTTTCTACACAGTTAATAATATGATTCTGACCAATCAAAGCCGTAAGGAAGTTGGCTAGAGGATGCCTATTAACTACCTAAAGGAACCTTAGTGCTATGGATATGAAGGTCCTATTAAAACAAAAAAATTAAATAATATAAACAAAATCACAAAAAAAGCTTAAAAATCTGGTTATAAAAGAAAATAAAAACAAATAAAAAAGAAAACTAGTTATTCATCACTAGGATAGCTATACTAAAAATAGTAAAACCAACATTAAAATTAATAAGATTCTGATTAATCTATAGAAGCTCACTAAGGTGATTTAATACATGCAAAGATTATTGAGTACACTACTCGTGTATTTTATAATATTTCTCATGTATTCTGGAGAGTTAATCCTGCTCTTTCTGATCATACAGATCCACAGTCTTAAGTTTATATTTTTTTCTCTGGTTAAAATCTCCGCGAGTTGGCTTCTTTCTGTTTGAGGAGGCCGTCAGCCCCACCCTCTCTGCCCCCCAGCGACTAGGGAGTGGCGGAAGAGGTCAGCCATGTTTTACTCTTGTGAGGAGAAAGTTTTTGTCACACAAGAGGTAAGCTCTCTTCCTTGTTTTTGGGTTCTAGGTTTTATAAGTTCAATGTTTGTACTTCATGTACTTTTTCTCTGTTGTTTTTTAGCTTTTCAGCTTTTAGGCACTGGCTTGTCTGTTAACATTTTTGCGGGTTTTAACTCTTTCTTTTCTTTGTAACTTTGCGCGTCTTTTGGGGTACCTAGGAACAGAAGGTGGCTAAGCTTGTTCCTTTTCTATGCGCTGTATTTTCAAAGTAGTTAAGTTCTTAATAACTAATTAATTATGCACTTAAAGCACTGCTGAAATACTTTGTACATATTGCAACTAACTGTTTAAGGCATATAACTTTCACAAAGTTTTCTTTAGTTAATTATTGTCTTTAACTTATTCTCGTTTTCGTGCTGTCATAAGTTGTAGAGTAGGGGGTTTTAGACTCAAGTTTTCTTTCAAAAATCTGTTTTTTAAAAATTAATATTTCTTTTTTAAATTGCAGTGTAAAAATTTGGATTTCTTTTGAATTGATTTTCCGGTTTAAATTTTCTCTCAGGCGAACTTGGCATTTCGTTATAGCTGAAAATTATTTCTAATTATTATGTCACTCTCACAGCTTGAGTTCTCTTTAATCTTCTTCTCTCTGTTTAATAGTAACAGATGAAGAGCATGGGTCGGGCCAGGAAGGTTAATGGATGCAAGCGAAATTGTTAACTAGTGCTAGGTCATGCAACTCTGCGGAGGACATGACATATATATATATTTTAAAACTATTTTAGGTGGGAATGTTACTTGCATCTATGGCCTTGCAGAAACCCATTTCCAACTAGGTCTTTGTGGAAGTGAGAAAATGCAGAGTTTTGCTGGTCCTTGATAAAGCCAAGGCTCAGTATTCTCGACACCTTCTACATTCAGTTGTTTTATTTTTTTATCTTTTCTCCTTTTACTCACACAGGTAGATTCATAACCTTTTCTATGTTGTACTTGGTGTGAGTCAAAATTATATATGTATTTTTTTGCTTAGGTATCTTCTTAATAGAATGTGAATTCTGAATTTTCAAAACTGCTGCGTTGCGCGTTTTGATCTTCAGGTTATTTTGCAACTTTCGTTTTAAATTCTAAAGTTTTTCCTTAGTCTTCAGTTTTGCTCTTAAGTATATATATTAATTATCACTTTTTCATTATCATGTAGTACAGTTGTCAAAGTAGTTGGCATTTACATGAATCATGAACATTAGTACGCTTTCATGAGAAGAAGAGGGAGCTTAACACGCTGAGAAAGTAAAACATTTACATCCGCAATAATACATACAAAAACAAATTTTTCGTGTTTGTATACTGTTGTTATTTTCACGAATCAGCTCTGAACGAGTTGTCCCTTTGACCAATGGATATTGGAATAATCGTATCACTAGTCCAAAGGGTATTTGACCAGTCATACCATTTGGGGGAATCGGGAGTGGGTCAGTTGCATTTGCATGAATCGTACTAGACCCGTAAAAATCGAAGGTAATGCTGATGATTTATATATCTTTGCTGATGCCATCCTTGACTGCATGCCGTATGTTAAGATCTGTACCAGAAACTCCACTAAAGTCAAATGCGCGAAACATCTGCAGCGTAAAGTCGATGAAAATGAAAATTTTTGGATCAAATCATCATCACAACAGACTCAGGGTTTCCTAAATTTATCAGCTTGCCAACGCTTTGAAGTCATTAATGAGCAATCATTAAACCTTAAGTTAATTCTCAGTATATACCAGGTGGTTGTAAAATAAGTATCCCAGGGGTGTCTAGAAAAGCGAGAAATGGATATATCGCGACGAAAATTGGTACATAGCTTATTGAGCTCATGGGGAAAAAAGGTTTAGCGGGGGAAAATTACTTCAAAATTGTGACACTATGGCAACAATGGTGCAGGCGAGAGAAAAGAACAGACACGTGCATGAATTTACTGGATATTGACAGCACTAACGTTTCAGGACAAGATCTGCTGAATATGCTGGTCACCACAAGAGATTATCTGTGACAACAGAAGCATCACTGCTGAAATCCAAAAAACTGCAGTTGTTCACATGGGAAGTTCCGCATACAAATTTTCAAATTTACCATGCTGTATCCGGCAGCATAGTAAATTTGCTAGTCATTGCCGCTTTTATCGATTTGATTGATTGACTGATTGATTGAAGGTTTAACGACCACCGTGATCAACTCAATGGGCTATAAGCAGTCACCCTTTACTAATTTAGGGCCACGGACTACAGGGAAGGGAGAGATCCAATGCCTTAAGACAAACACAACATCCATGCCTCACCAGGATTCGAGCCCGGAACCTTCTCGGACGAACAGTCATAAGCCAGCGTATAGACCACTACGCCACCGGGGCGTCCTGCTTTTATTGTCTGGCAGGATGAAACAATGATTCGGCTGCCGTTAGTCATTATGGCTCTTGCAAAGATGCAACGCCCTGCTGGAAAAAAATATCAAAATCAGAATAATAGTGCTGCACTACGCCAGTATCGACGAATCAAGGATTACGGAGAGGAACCTCCTTACACCACGGCGTTAAGGAGGATAATTCGTGAGTTCCAAGACTCAGGATAATTGATAAGAGGACGTCCTCCAGTTTCCGAAAAGGTCATGGATGAAGTTACAGCTGCCAGTGCAGAAGACAGGGCAAGCTGGAGCACACTCTTGCAGAGCAGAGCCACAGGAATTGTTCAGTCGATCATTCGGCAAAGAACCCGCTTACCGGACCTTACCTCTAGTGATGTCTGGCTTTGGGAATACCGAAAGTTAGAGTTTATAGGGACGGTATACATTCTCTCTCTCTCTCTCTTTCTCCCAGATCTGAAAACGAGTATCAGACGTGAAGTGTCCAACAACTACCGCGACATGTTGCGAGCAGCCGTGTCACATGCCGTTCTTCGTTGGCAGCATGTCTTCTGTTGTGATGACCAGTATATATGAGAAAATTTTGTCCTGAAATGTTTGTGCTGTCAATAAATAGTAAATTCACGCACGTGTTTGTTCTTTTTTCAAGTCTACAGTGTTCCCCTAGCGGAACCATTATGAACTAAATTTGCTCCGCTAAATTGTTTTCCCACGTACTCAATAAGCTACCTACCAAGTTTCGTCGCCATGTTTCTATTTATCGCTTTTCTAGACACTAGAGAATACGCATACTTAGTTTGTAACAACCCTGTATTAAGATTTTTAGCGGCGGATATACTTGAATCAAACGGGGCCCCAAATTTTCTGCGCTAACAGAAGCGTTCACATACCGGCCAGGTTTTACGAAAGCTGTGGCTTAACAATTCCTTTCCACGTCTTATCCCAGCAACACTGAGCATAAACCTGCCACTGGTGGTAAGCGCTCGCCCTAGTTTTCTATTCTCTGCTCTATTAGCTAAGGCTTGATGGGGAAGTGCTAATTCTCCCGACACAGGCATCATTCCACTGGATAGAAAGAAGTGACTCAAAATGTTCTCTCCTTCCTTAGGTGTGTCTGTTATATCCCTTTTAGCAGGTAATCAAAAAGGATTAGTGTCAATCATTCTCCTAAATTACCACTTTCACTGTTAAAAATCGGTACTTAGAAATAAGCAAAATGTACTCGTTTCTGAGTACATTCTGAGCTTACAATAGCTCCGTTTACTCGTGTCTCATATTTGGAAAAGACATGTACTCATTTTTGAGTACACACAGGGAATCAATTGTGAGTATATCTGGTATTCCTAATTTGAAATATATGTACCCATTTTTGAGCACATATATTTCAAATATATGTAAATAAAATATATCGGGCAAGGCACAGAAATATACACATGTGTATATTTCAAATATATTGGGCAAGGCACAGAAACTCAAGGAAGTTACAGCGAATGTAGAGATTCTGACAGGTTAGTTTGTGAGAGAGAGCACACTAGATGAGGCCACCGTACAAGCGTACAATTTTGCACATAGAGGACGGAGATAAATTAGATTTGGGGGGGGGGCGCTTAGAAACGAACATCTTTATATGTAACCGGGGGGGGATTTCTACCCAGGGGCCGTCACTTAGCGTGCTGGTCCGATGCACGGCGGATATTCAGCGATTTTTAGAAATTCACACCACCACTTAGAACCCGCAGCTTCAATCCTATCAGGCTAGGTTTGAACCTGGTGTCCCTCCATCAGTAGTGTGAGTTTCTAACGACTAAGCCATCCGCGGCTCGATTTCAAATTTGGAAAACGTGTGCTCCATACGTACTCATTTAGTCATAGAATCAGCTGGAAGTACTGTATATTATTCGATGGCACATCTGGGATAATAGATATACTCGTTGTCACATGCTGGGCAAATGGACCGCACAGTTTTATGACAAATATAGGAATGTAGCGGCAGTATATTATTTATGAGATTGATACAAATATAGTTCATGTAAAACCGTACACAAAGATACTTTATGCATAATTAAATTACGTATTAGTGATTAGTGACTTTGTTGTATTAATTATTTATGTGTGTCACTTTACACATTTATTAAACAATTTCTCTTGAATTCTTCATTATCTAAAATGAAGTATTTATTGACGCAGTTATTTGTAAGTACGTTTGGTTACTTATATTTGAGCATGGCATGTACTCGTTTACGATACGATTGTACAAAAAAACCCGAGTAGGTTCAGCTTCTCATTTTTAAGCAGATTTTTTTTAACAGTGCTGTATTAGAAAGCTATGGGAGAAAGCAACGGTTTCTGATTCGCAGGTTCACTCTTCCCAGCAGCGTTCGGCCTACTTCTTAGACATGGAATATATTCGTTCGAGTTGACTTCAGCCCATTTTGCTAACCTCGAGTAAATTCTTTCCTGCTGGTAAAAGGGTTGATACTTGATTGATGGCAAAATGTGATACGGATTTCTTCTCCACATCGCAGTTGGAACTCCAAGCGTCAGTAAAGTGTACTTACCATATAATCTGCCTATTTTATTGCTTTTTGACTATTTCGTATGCATCAAACGGAAATAAAACATTAATAAGCATTGAAATGTTGATCTTAGTTTTTAAATAAGGAATTTCATACAAATTTGCTCATAAACTCACTATAAAGTGTCATAGATAGTCATTTCGGTTCATGATGACCTAGATTCTAAGCCTCCTCTTGATTGCCTAGATCGATAAAGATAGGCCTAGATAAATTTCTCTTGATTCTACACTTTTGTATATTTGCTGAAGTTCTATAGATCATTTTAGTAAGCCTTCAAACGAACACTATGTAACCCATTACGTGCCTGAAGTAGTATCACGCCCTTCCCCTCGTACGTCCATTAAGGTTCCACTGTGGTTAGTCTGATAAAAATGTGATGTTGAAGGGCGTTTTGAAGCAGTAAAGTTGCTATTTTGCTTGTTTTCCCGAGTGCAGGCCACACTCTCATTATGAACCATTTTCAACAGATGTGACGCTTGCTTGCAGCTTTTCAAATGGGAGGTTCGTTTCTTATAGTAACCACCAGGTATGGTTAAACAACATTATCTCTTCCTTTCTTCGGTCCTTGGAAGGTGCTTGTTGGGCAGCAGCCTTTTACCATTGATGTAACCGTGAAACCAATCTTCCGCCAATGGCTTCGCGAGCAGTTTGTCACATGTAGAAAAAAAAAAAAAAAAAAAAACCAACAACAGTCACATGGATCACTCACTAAGCCAAGATTTTCCTTCCGGTGATACAAGTTCGGCAAGAACTTCCTTATCCAAGTTCAAGAAAGTTTTATTTTAGATTTTCCAAATGAACTCAATCCACTAGTGTATAAGAGCTCCTAAGGCTCTATTTTTCTAGGTTTAGCTGCGCAAAGGGACATTTTTTTGGTTAGGTGGTTGCAGAAGCTGGGAAAACGAATTCTTTTAGATGATCAGATATCAGGAAAATATGGAATACTGTGTTTTATATACATTATATAGATACATATTCTTATCTTAATCGAAGGTTTTCATTGAAATGGTGAGACTAAACAGTTGAATCACGCATTGCCTCCTTTGCCTCGATGGTATCCTTTAGAATAAAATTAAGTTGTTAAGATTACACAGCTCAGAGGAAAAACAGCACAGAAAAACTATACAGGAACGAATACTAGTGACAAGAGTTTTATACTTTCGAAGGGTGTTGATACTAAAAAACACGGTTCCACCTACTATAAAAGTAATTAATCTTCTTAGTGATTTCTTACGATAACACAAAATAAATTTTCTACACCCATCACACAATATAAGAGAAAACGGCGTATTATTCACGCTGAATAGATGTGTTACATGTATGAAGTGTTACTAATACGTATTATTTACGCTCAGTATTTGAATCATATGGAATGACACAGCAGTATTTGAAGAAAACCTTTGCATTCTTAGCATATAGCGACACCCTCATGACATTCTTCTAATTAAAATCGTTCAAATTTACTAATTTTAATCAAAATTGATAAAGTAATCCGTAATATAAATTATTTCAAAGTACTAAATACTGAAAAAACAAATCAGATTTCACATTGCTTTTGGAAATTTTGAGGACCTTCTTCCCGATTGCTGCTTCGTTCACCGCTAAGGGACTTTTTGATTCAGAAATACAACACTGATTAAGTCTCTCTATGGAAAATGAAAAATGCTTGTATCTTTTTTTCTCCAGTATTTTTATAGCTCACTCTCTCTTCCTCTCTTCGATCTTATTTGCATTCACGGTTAAGTGTGAAGGAGCAGAAACATTCTATTCTTTCTCCACCAATATACGTGTTTTTTGAGGAAAAATAGTCAAAACTCATCCCGAAAATTCCGTTGCATGTGATGGGCGAAGAGAAATTTTGTTTCTGTTAGGAGTATGTAAAAGTTTCAGCCGTTTTAAGGAGAAAGGAGATAGGAACAATCAGGAAACCAGAACACATTTATTCAACGAAATAGTGGCCGTTAGCACTGTGATAGACGGACTCGGGTTTTCACCTGAAGAAGGCAGTGACGAAATTTTCCACCTCTGAAACTGTGGTGAACCGCTGTTGGGCTAGGGAATGTTGCATAGAGCGAAACAGATGAAAGTCTGAGGGTGCATTGTCTGGGAAGTAAGCCGGGTGCTGTAAAACCTAACAGTGTAACTGTTCAAAGGTTGATTTCGTGGTGGCACCAATATGTGGTCTGGCATCATCGTGTAATAGGATGACTGCGTGGCGTCCTTTACCTGTCCATGGGCGTTTTTGCTCGATTGCGGCGTTCAGTTTCAGTTTATATCTACCACACAAACAACAGCACCTTTTCTCCGTGGACATACAGTATTGCAGTGGATGTTGATGGCTGGCCTGGGTCGACCCAGGATAGCTTGGGTACGGGGATGTCGCAATAGACCAACCTTCCACAAGAAATTCAACCTCTTTAGCAACGAGATGCAGATGCCCAATCGTTGACCAATATTACGCACCGGTAAAGTATGCGGAACACACTTACCAATATTCTGGATCTTTCCCGAGGCCTGTAGACACCGTACCACCGTCGATTGAGCCACTTTCAAACTTTTCCCAGTTGCGTGGTCGACTGTGTGGCATCCTCTTGTAACAGTGATTCCAGCTCTTCGTCTGCGAGTTCCTGCGTTCTACCTGCACATGTCTTGTCTTCGAAGCTTAGATCATCTTTCTTAAACCTGGCAAACCATTCTCGGCACGTCTTCTTACACATAAACGTTTCGCCATACTCCTAACATATTGAACCGTATGCTTTACTCGTACTTTTCCCTAAATTAAACATGAATAACAAACAGTGCCGCAAATGAACTTTTTCGACTGCCAAACTTGGCTTCATGAACGAATTGACAGCACGGGTCGCCGACCGGTTAGACCCCTACAGCGCCCACTAGCGGGAACAGCGTAAACTTTTGCATACCCCTTATATACTATCTACCAACAAGTAATTGGACACCAGTGATAGCAAAGGAAAACAAAGTTTATTTACCTTCAATAGTTGGTGGAGCCTCCACGAGCGGCGATTACAGCTTCGACCCTCCGGGGCATAGTCTCAACCAGGCGTTGTACGACGGCAAGCGGTATTTTCTTCCACTCGGCTTGGAGAAGACAGGTCAGTTCCTTCACCGATTTCGGACGGTGGGGGCACCCCTTTAGTCGACTCTCCAACTCGTCCCAGAGGTGCTCGATAGGGTTAAGGTCCGGGCTATGCGCATGCCAGTCCATTCGATTAACCCCGTCGTCACCATACCAAGCCACGGTGGACCTCGCAACATGACAGGTGGCATTGTCATCCTGAAAGCAACATGGGTCCACCCCGTAAAACTGCCACAACGTAGGAAGCACATGGCCATCCAAAATGGTGCAATATGTCTCGGCGTTGAGCCTACCAGGAACTGCGACCAAGGGTCCCGTGCCATACCAGGAGAAACACCCCATAGAATAATTCCACCGCCACCGAACTTCACAGTTGGCACAATACATTACCGCAGGAGGCGTTCTCCAGGCAGACGCCAAACCCAAATCCTGCCTTCCGAGCGGTAGAGGGTGAACCTTGATTCGTCGCTCCAGAGAACCTGTTTCCACTGTTCAACGGTCCACTGTCGACGCTCTTTGCACCACGTTAGCCGAGAAGCGCTATTGGAATTGGTTATCAAAGGCTTGTGGGCGGCAGCACATCCATGATAACCGAGCAGATGGGTTTCCTTACGGATGGTATTCATCGAAAGAACACTCCCGGATGCTTGTTGAAACTCCTCGCGGATGTGGCCCATCGATTTGGTGCGATTCTTCCGAATTTCTCTGGCCAGCACCCGTCGTTCTCTAACTCCCAGTTTTGTGGGTCTGCCGGGTCGGGGCACATTCCGACAGTCACCTCTCATCTTCCACTTGCCAATCACGTAGGCCACTGTCAATTTTGGGTACTTCAACTCGCTGGATATGTCACGTATGGATCGGCCATTTCTGTGATACCCGACGATTACACCTTTCTCGAAATCAGAGAGCTTCGAACAGCGTGGCATCTTGCATGCGATTTTTTGCGTTGTTGTTTCCCACACGATATTTAACGGCCGCGACCGTGACGTGTATCAGGACCGCAGATATCGTCCATTGCAGGGGTGTCCAATTACTTGTTGGTAGATAGTGTATTTCCTATACGTAGAGTTACAGTATCTGAATCAAAATCCTGACTTGTAAAGAAGAAGCATGAGACGACAGTTCTCTCTTTTTCCTGTCAGGAACTTACCTATTTTTGTGAACATCTAAGAAGTCACTGATTTAGGGCAGTTGTCCCGATGGATGGGATGGAGCCAGCGAAGTAGACCAAATGTACCGCCCGCGCCTTAACTGGTGCTTGGTCGCCGCTCAGACAGTTAGTCAGAATTCCACGTTTCTAACCATTCGGCCAGTAAGGATGCAGGAAACTAACACTGAGATTCAGTTATTTTATTATTCGGTTATCAGCCTCAAAATCTACTGGCTTTTGTGAAGACAAAAAGTCGATATTAAACTGAGTGAAAAGGCTAATCGTCCGACATGTTCCTGTTTGGATACCCGGATGAAGTACGGATGGTGTTTCTGATTTGCAGCGCAGGGACCCGGCAGTTTTGGAACCATGACCCACAATTAGAGATGGTCGACTGCTTATAGCCGCAGATGTTTGATAAACCAAGAAAGAAAAAGAAAATGTATCCTCATCAGGAAACCGAAGGGTAGTTCTGAGTGGTTGGTCTCAGTTGTTGTTCCAAAAAGGAAAGGGTTGAAGTTTTCCACAAAAAAAAAAAAAAAAAAAAGACGTGCTGGTTGTACTGAAAGATTACAGCAAGAAAAAAATCCTATATATCACCTGATATATATTTATTTCTGCCAAAGCATGGTAGCCGTCCACCATCTTTGTCTTTTAAACAATTACTAAAAGTGAGGAGAGATAATTTAGTGTCTAATTAATTGAAGGAGCTGATCTGGTTTTTAAGGTAGCTTACACAGTCACATCAGAATAATATGACCATCTACCTAATAATGGGAATATCCATCCTTGGCCTAGATGACAGCGGCGAGACGGCGTGGCATGGACGCAATGAGGCCCTGGAAGGTTGCCCGAGGCACACGTGCCCATTCGGACTGCAAAAGACCACGGAGGTGCCGGAGATGACGTGGTTGTTGATCTGCACTTTGAACCTGACGATCCAAATAGTCCCACAAGTGCTCTATGGGCTTCAGGTCGGTCGATTTCGCTGGCCAAGGGAAAACGGAGACATCGCTGTCGTGCTCCTGGAACCAGTTACCCACCCCGTTAGCGACGAGGCACAGCGCACTGTCCTGTTGACAGACCCCCTCACCACCAGGGTAAACGTCCAACTTGAAGGGATGCATGTGGTCATCGAAGATGGACCCGTAGCGATTGGCGTTCAGGGACCCATCCAGTGGTACAGCGGTACCAAGCCATATCAGGAAAGCATTATCCACACATGCACACTGCCACCGCCGGCCTGTACTTGACAGACAAGCGGGTCTGGGTGTTGGTTCTCGTGTGTATCCGAAACCGCCTGTCTCTTCTGTGGAGTAGAAACCTCAATTCGATGGAAAAAGCAACCTTTTCCCACTCTTCCACTGTCCAATGACGGTAGTTCCATGCTAACTGCAGGGGTCGTTGCCGATGGACCTGTATTAACACGGGCGCCTTGACGCAGCGTCGATTTCGGAGACCCATGCGTAACAGGGATCGCTCTACTGTTATCGGAGACACGTACCTGGGTGCCCCAGCGTTCATTTGCGTGGTCAATTGCTGCGCTGTTGCGCGTCGATTGCCCTTTACCAGTCGACGGAGACGGCGTTCTCCTCTGGGGTTGATGGTCTTTGGGGTTCCACAGTTATGACCTCAGGAGGTATTCAATGTGTCAGCGGTCCATTCTTGGTACACCCATACTACAGCACTTCGCGAACAGCCCACGAAGTCTGCTGTTTCTGAGATGCTTCCACCCTTAGTGCGGTAGCCGATGATCATTTCTTTTTGAACGTCCGTTAAATCACTACCTCTGCCCATTGTGCTCACGTTACGCATTATGGCTCATCTGTCCTGCCCGGCCGCTTATATCTCCATGTGGTCGACATTGTCACATGCACTCTGTGACACGCCTGGGTGGGTTCACTGTGATTCCGAGGGTGAATATTATTCTGATACTACGACAGTGTATAACTTGTGCTGTAAATACTACTGTAACGAATCCAAGGAGAAAAAGCCTGATTGATCTAGCGGAATGGACTAGGCGCGTTAAACGGAAGAACGATTTGCGCTTAGCGACATGGAATGTCCTGAGCCACCCCAGCCCAGGAGCTTTTAAAAGACTTTCAGAACTACTCACGAAATATTAAATGGGGCTGATCGCCCGCAACCCCTAGAACATGGCTAATAAAAGTGGGACTCCCGCCTGTAATGTATGCGCCCATAAATTGTCAAACAACATGTAAATGTGGGTGTGATGTGATTGGGTGATACTGCGCATGCCTGGAGAGTGTCCTGCGTTGTGTACGTCAGTGACTGTTAAACGTGAGTAGTGTGAGACAGCGCACGGGCCTTTTCGTACGCAAACAATTATTGTGTTGCGTGTTTCAAGAAAATGGCTTGTAACCCTCATGCTGTAGTACAGATACTGGTGAACGAGGTGACGCAGAAATACGAAGCGGACGACACGACTCTAAAGTACATCGACAGGCGAATTGCAAGGCAGTTGTATAGCGTTTTGGAGCAACATGTCATTGAAGGCGCTGACATGTTTGAAGGACAGACATTGTGGTGTGATAGTGATGAAACGTTGGACACGTTATCTGAACATAGTGATACACCGGGTACTCCAGCACAGAACGTGCCAAGCAGTTCGAGTTCCTATGAAACATCACCCCCCAAAGTGAAAAGGGCCGCCCCGGTGGCGCAGTGGTCTAAGGCGCTGGCCTCTGATCATTCGTCCGTAAAGGGTCCGGGTTCGAATCCCGGTCAGGCATGGATGTTGTGTTTGTCTTACCGCACTGGCTCTCTCCCTTCCCTGGAACCAGTGACTTTAAATTAGGGACGGGCGACTGCTTATAGCCCATCGAGTTGCTCACGGTGGTCGTTAAACCTCCAATCAAAAAAAAAAAAAAAAGTGAAAAGGAAAAGCATTCACGAACAGTTTTCCGCACAAACCATGCAGAGTGAAGGTCGCAAAGAAAACCGTTGCAGCAACTGCCTATAAATACAAGATATCACCAGAAAAAGCTCGGCAAATAGTAACGGCTGTTGAGAGTGGTGGTACGATGGAACACAAAACTGCACGCATTCGCCAGCATATGTACAACAAATTCCAAGATGAGCTTAACATGGGACTCTCAATTCACTACTGGCATTTAAAGACGTGGACGAAAGAAGCAGCTAACGCAATGAATGTCCCCAATTTTAAAGCCAGCACATATTTCCTGCACAAATTCAAACGCCGCTATAAAATCTCATCACGCAAGATTACGAGGTTCGTTGCCAGACGAGGTGTTACCCTTAACACGGCCGTATGGAACAGCGCATTGGAGTTTGTACGAGATGTTAAGGACTACATTACTGCCAATGCAATTCATGCCGACATGGTGTTCAATACAGACCAAACTCGATTTGAATACGAACTCACATCTAACAGGACGCTATCACTAACTGGGGAGAAGACAACTGAAGCTGTTCTGCAATCCGCTGCATCG
The DNA here is from genome assembly GCA_039090855.1 of Macrothele yani. NCBI lineage: Eukaryota > Metazoa > Arthropoda > Arachnida > Araneae > Macrothelidae > Macrothele > Macrothele yani. The sequence continues at coordinate 145,447,575 of CM077007.1, read as the reverse complement.
ACTACCCACTCCTATACCATTCAGGTGCTTATGTCCATGTCAGGAAGCCTTGCAAAGAAATTGTACATCTGCTTTCAGGATGCGGGTGGTAAGTTTGGCAAACGTGTTTCCGAAACAGTACGACGTAACCAACCTCCAAATATAGAATGTGACTGCAGCACCAGTGTTAAGATGTCCACAGCTCTCGTTCTGTCCTGGATGCGTAAGGTACTGGAACCAGAGCTAATAGAACTTTCCCTTCTCTTACTGGATTCGTGGTCTGGTCAAACCGACACTAGTTTGTCATCCCAAAGCCTTCGGTGACAGGGACGTCAATTTGCGCACAAAAATCATACCACCGAAAGCCACCAAATCCTGCCAGCCTCTTGATGTGTATTTCTTTCGACAATACAAACTGTTTGCACGCATGGAAGAGTACATACGCTCTGATGAGGTGCATGGCGTCAATCTGCATGACAGAATCTTCATTTCCAAGTTGCATTCATTTATATACAACCAGTTGTGTGCACCACAGTACCAACCTATGCTTCGCTATGCGTGGAAGGCATCTGGATACTTGCCACACGAAACGCCTCTTCCGTTCCGTAATGTGTTGGACATCAGTTTTGCTGTGCGTGACATGTGCAACGCTCCTGACTGTGATTCCAGTGCCGTCATTATCTGCTCGTGGTGCGAGATTCACCTTTGCTTGCAACACTGCCTTCTCTCAGCACATTACCATGACGTGGAGTGAGGTATGTATATGACATTCGCAACTTATTAGTGTTGTACATGGTCTCTCTCGACATTTAGGGGCCTCATATCTAACAGGTAAATGTTATTTGACACTTAATGGCTGCATACATTACAGGCGGGAGTCCCACTTTTATAAGCCATGTTCTAAGGGTTGCGGGCGATTGCGAAATGCCGTACTTCACAGATGTTACTTTGGTGAGTTGCTTGTCCACCACAGAAGGTTCCGTGACGATTGTCGTCAGGAGGTCCGACAGTTTCCCTTGTTAGTACGGACATGTATTTGAGCCGCGTATTTTCCCCTCTTAAGAAGGTATGAGCAGTGGTGTAGTGGGGTCAGAAGGGCGTTCCGTTTTTGTTTTGTTTTTTCCTAGCCGGCACTCGTTCCAGTAAACTCTATACAGCATAATTTGTTTCCTTTTTGAAATGCGAATGTCCTATAGTTATTTTCCAATAAAAAATATGACAGAAAAACTGCACAGTTAGTGGAATTAAAGTCCCATGTTTGTTTGACGGTAGAGTTAGTCTCTAAATCCATTCTCACTTGGCAACCCCTTGAAACTACTTTTTCTACTGTTGCTAAGAACTTTGAGAAGAGGATATTGCCATGAGGAATTTATTGAAATTGGGAATTAAATTATTCTAGCCCTCACTAAGGAGTCTAGTTGTGAGTCTCAGTTAATTTAGCCCAGTTACGAGTGCCCCTTAATTACGCTGGAAGTGGAGGAGATTATTTTTCTCTCTGGAGCTTTTGGCCCGTTTCACACAGGCGGAAAAAATACGTCGAGGCAATAAATTTCCAGGCTGTTCTACCGCACGTTTTCAGGCGAACAACAGAATTGTACGTGCTGTACCCAAACTTCCCCCATCCAAATATCTCGAGAAGTAAGACTCCCAGTGATAAATGGCATTCTGCCGCCCCGGTGGCCCAGTGGTTTAAGCGATGGCCTCCGATCATTCGTCCGAAAGCAGTCAGGTCCTAATCCCAGGGAGGCATTGATGCTGTGTTTGTCTTACGACAATGGCTCTTTCTCCCTTCCCTGGAACCAGTGACTCTTAATTAGGGACGGGTGACTGCTTATAGCCCATTGAGTTGCTAACAGTGGTAGTTAAACTTCCAATACAAAAAAAAAAAAAAAAAAAAAAAGGCTTTCATCATTTCACTCTAAATTAGTTTCCCCTACTAACGATATGTTACTCGATAACGTGGGGTTGATTTTAGTTTTTGCACCCCAAAATGGCCGAAACTCGGGCTCGAACATTTCAGTGTTTTCTTGCCAAAATGGGGGAATCTTCTTCCTTGAATGCCAAAGCGTGTAAATCCGGGAGTCTGATTCCAACCGATCACTATACTTTCTTATAAAACAAATATAAGAAAGTAAAAGGGGAGAGGCGGAATGGGAAGGTAAGAATGAAAATGTATTGAAGCCATAAACTAAACGCACCATGAATTCCTGTACTTTTTCAATTAGCACTACACTACTGGGCATGAGAGGGGGAAATGCGGCGTACAATGGTGCTCACTTGACAACAGAACAATGAATCAGATCTGAGCATCATCTCCCCCCTCCCTCCCTTCGCTACGGCACTGAGACGATTAAACAGTAAGAGACATATGGAAACATCACCTTCACCATACTCTACAGAAAATTTAGCTGGAAGTTGCAAAACTATTCTGTGACTTATCTATGGTCACACCTGAGTGACAAAGAGGAAGATACACTTCAGCTCAAAACAGAAAAATTAAAAAAAAAGTGCTCAGCGGTCCACGTGGCCGCGTGTTCAGAGGTGATGGTTTCTGACGAATCGTCCGCCCGGACGTAGGCCATCGTGTTCCTGTCCTACGGACCGGTTAAATTACGGAGGGGCGATTCCTTATGACTTAGATTTGGAAAAAAAAAAAAAAAAAAAAAAAAAAAATTAGGTACTCTGATGCACTTAAACAGTCCTCAGAATTGTGGATACTATTGCGAGTGATAACACTGCTGACCAGTTGAAACAGTCTGAGTGCAGCCGCCGTGTATCTTAATGAACTTAAAGTAGGGGTCGTTATCGTGCACTTCTGAAAACCATTATCATTGATAGACTTATACAGTGGTGTAGTTGCTATAATTATGGGCGCAGAAACTCAAGCACAGTCAATATTCCACGAACCATTTACTCCACCAAATTTCCATTTGCCATTCCAGTAGCAAAGAAATCAAATTCTCACATCACTGCCTTTTCTCAATGACACTCAACAGGTTGGAAAACCAAACCTTTGATAAAATGTGCCTTTTCTTACATTCGCCGGGTTTTGGTCATGGACATTTATACGTACATCTATCCAGAATCAGGTCATTTGATTCATATATGTAATTTCGAAAGAATAAAATACTGACAATTGTGAACTCACAGAAATCTATGATTAATAAACCTAGGTTCTACAAATCAATTTCCGACTAATATCACGACAAAAAATGCTAATATTAACAAAATTCAGTACTGCTAGTTCGGCTTATATCATGACAAAAATGCTAATATTAACTAAATTCAGTACTGCTAGTTCGGCTTATATCATGACAAAAATGCTAATGTTAACAAAATTCAGTACTGCTGGTTCGGCTAATATCATGACAAAAAATGCTAATATTAACAAAATTCAGTACTGCTAGTTCGGCTAATATCACGACAAAAAGTGCTAATATTAACAAAATTCAGTACTGCCAGTTCGGCTAATATCATGACAAAAAATGCTAATATTAACTAAATTCAGTACTGCTAGTTCGGCTTATATCATGACAAAAATGATAATGTTAACAAAATTCAGTACTGCTAGTTCAGCTAATATCATGACAAAAAATGCTAATATTAACTAAATTCAGTACTGCTAGTTCAGCTAATATCATGACAAAAAATGCTAATATTAACTAAATTCAGTACTGCTAGTTCAGCTAATATCATGACAAAAATGCTAATATTAACAAAATTGCGTAATATGTATTTATCTGCAAAATTTTACTCATTTTTTTGCCTTGGATTTCATTTTCCAAGTATAATAGTATATCTACTTTCTTCAGCGTTTAGATTCTATCGTTAGCAATGACAAACAACTGCAGTTGGGTTTTCCCATAATTTTCTCCCATACTTCTGCTTTGGAATTTTTTGCTTTTGTTTTTAGTTTCAATCATAGTAGCTCATCGTTTTCCCCCTTCTGTTTTCTTTCTTTTTTTTACGCTTTCCAACCGTAGGTTGAAGAAGCGTATGTGCTCTAGCTTTGTCCGTCCGTCCGTCTGTCTATCTGTCAGCACGATAACTCGCGTAAAAATAGTTCGATTTCGATGAAATTTTAGAATGTGTTAGGGAACAACTGGGGAAGAACTTTATTGAAAATGGCCGAAATGGGGTCAAAGGTCAGGACATAGGAGCGGAATCCTTTCCATCGCCCTTATGCGTCATAACTTACGTAAAAATGCTTCTATTCCGAAAAAATTTTAGTATGTTGTTTTGGAGGTATACTGAAACTGTTGAATATCATTGAAATGGGGTCAAAGATCAACGCACAGGAGCGAAATTTATTAAACAGCCACTTTCCTGATAACTTTACTAAAAAGGCTTTTACTGCCACAAAACTTTAGTATGTTGTTCCGGAGATATACTGAACCAATTCTGTTTAATACTGTATAATAGAAATGGGGTCAGAGTTCAAGGCACAGGAGTGAGATTTATTCCACAGCCATTATCCTCATAACTTGACTAAAAATGCTTTTGTTGCGACAAAACTTCAGTATGTTGTTTCTGAGTTATACTGAACCAATTATGTTTAATATCATCGAAATGGGGTCAAATTTCATGGCACAGGAGTGAGATTTATTCCACAGCCATTATCCTCATAACTTGACTAAAAATGCTCCTATTGCGATAGAACTTTAGTATGTTGTTTCTGAGTTATACTGAACCAATTATGTTTAATATCATCGAAATGGGATCAAAGTTCATGGCACAGGAGCGAGAGTTATTCCACAGCCATTATCCTCATAACTTGAGTAATGATTTCTGGTATGTTGGAAAGCGTATCATAATCAATGCATTGCATGATTTTACTAACTGTTTTTTTTTTCCAAAGACTAAATTTGTCGTTTATAATTACAGACCATCATAATTTGTGTTTTCTAAATTTTCTCTAGATTTCAGAATCGGATTTTATTTAAAGAAATGATAGCATGACATGCTTCTTTTAAAGTTTGTTCGCTTTCATGCTTAAAAAGTATAATTCAGTAGATATGGACAGGGATTTCACAGAATATCGATGACTTGAGTTTCTTCGTGCATCTCATTTCAGTTTCCTGGTTTTTGTGCCTTAATTTTTTTTTCTCGAAGCATGGTTGATTGCTGTTGCTCGGAATGTGCTTCAAATAGGCGTTACTTGGCCTATTTTTAAGGGGAAGGGAGGGGGGGGGGAAGGCAAATTACTAATTCATGTATTAAAAATGTATTATTTGAAAATAATAAAAATATAATTATTTAAGAAAGTGAAACATATTCGAGGGGGAGCTGCCCTCCGCCCTTACCTTCTTCAAGTTATACGCATGGAGGTTGAGTCATTATGTTTTAAAAATAGAATTCAAACCGTGAAACCGTCAGAAACTTGATAGCATTTTGATGAGTTTTCTGCTCACGATGGCTTTAGCGTTTAATGGTAAGTCAGGTCATTGCTGTTTAATCACGATCAAAGAACGAGGTCCGTGAAACCACGTAACACATAATGACAATACAATACGCGTTAATTAAAAACACATTAAAACCATGTACACAAACTAAAAAACCTCATGAGATCTTTTGAACTCCCTAGGAGCTCATCCTCGGATGGCAGTGACCGCAGTGAAGGTTATGTGGCATTTATATATACGGAGTGTTGCCAAGAAAACACTTTGCAACATGAGAAGAATAATATAAATAATTGCATGTAAAAGCACTATCAAAAGTACAAAATTATTGTTCAATGTCCTCAGGGGGTGAGTCAGCCTGGTGAAGCCCTGGTATTATCAATAAATAATAATTTTTAAGCCTGAGAGATATTCTTAGGCATATCATCATTATAACAGTAATTGGCAAAATGTTGAATGAACAGACTTTCGGTGAATCGAAGGTGAGACTTACTGAAAGGGTTGGAAATGACCACTGTGTCTTCCCATACAGGTCGGTGTGACCCCGTGGCAACAAGGCGAGTCAAGGCCGTGGTGGATGAGTGCGTCTTAACATTACTGTTATATTGGTGTTCAGATAAGTGCACTTTAAGATTCCGAATAGTGGAGCGAGCAGAGACATAGACCTTAAATATAAAAGACATACAAAGATGCAGACAACTCAAAGCAGCATGGAGAGATGCATGATTGGTGTAACCAGGAAAGAAAAGAAGAGGAACTTGTGAATAAGGAAAATGACAAGAATTGACGACACACGACATCATGACCAAAGTGAAAGCACTGAAATGGCAATGGGTTGGACATGTTGCCAGAAGAACGGACCACCGATGGACAACCGAAATTTTAGACTGGATTCCGAGGGACAGAAAAAGACCCCATAGGAGATGGGTGGATGAATTTGGAAAACATGCGGAGTGACATGGAGGAGACAGACAATTGTGGAAGAAACTTGGGGAGACCTTTATCCAGCAGCGGACTGATAACGGTTGACAATGATGATGATGATGATGATATTATATATGTTTTCTTCTTAATATTATATGTTATAAAATTAATTTTGAAATGTAATATGGCCAAATGCAACCCCACAACGAAAAATAAATGAAATGAACAGTAAGATGTTTTGAATTATTATTGCCTTTTTTCATTTTTCTTCTTTCACTGTTATGAAATGCCTATGGTACTTAGAGCGAAAAAGCAATCTAGTTGGGACAGCAGAAGAGAAGTTGAACTTGCTTAGATTGTAAAAAGTTTATCTGGGCCTCTGTTGCTTGTGTACGCGTCTGTACAACCTTAGTAGGTTAGAGGGCACAGTACAGACCAAACTTTGTGTACCTGAATAAATGCTACATACCAGAAAATAATTCAATTTTTTTTCTTCAATTTCATTTTGAAGGTGCTGTTTTTCTTTGATTAGAACAGTTGCTTTGGCACAAAATAAAAACGTGTAAAAAAGATGAAGGGCGCCTGGCATATATAATTTTTGACTACTTTGTCTTTAAAAGCAGCAGAAAGAAAAAAGAAGGCGAAGAAGAATGACAACCAGAATTCGTAGATTTCCCTGTTTCCTGGCTTTGCTGATTTACTGCCACGCACGTGACAGAAACTGTAATGGAGCGAACCAATCAGAATTCGCGAGTCACCCTCTTCAGAGAAAGTGGACTCAAGCCATTTAAAATCATTATTTCTTTACGCTTCGAAAACTTTCTCTAACCAAAGAAACAAAACAAACGTTCTGGTAGCAGTGTTTACATAGCGGAAAGATATATGGCCTACCTGTTAGTTGTAACACCTATACGCACATATAGGTGTCACCACCTTATGAGCCATTCTATAGGAAACAAAATTACATCTGCTTATTTAATTTTGGTTTTAGTCCATTCTGCAACTTTTGCAGACGTAAAATTGAACAATACATGTTAGCGAAAGTGTCATTTATAAATTCTAGGAACACCTTTTTGTCACCCGAATTTCAAAAATAGCTGTAGGGTTAAGTAATGACATGACTGGATGGCATTTAATTCTTAGAAAAGAAATTATACTTCAGAAATGTCAACAAATCAAGCAAAAAAAATTATTTTTAAATGGTAGTAATAAATCAAACTGCTCCCAAATTTACAAAAAAAAAAAAAAAAAAAAAACTGAATTTGGACACAATGTCGGACCGGCGATACATAAACGGCCCTGGAGACGGCATTTTTGCGGCCCACTATTTAGGAAACACTTTGAAAATAGATTAATGGCACACCAGCACCATTATTTCCTGTTTAGTCGTATATTCGGCAGAAGTCAGCAAATTACTGCTGTGTTTGTGTTGAGTCAATAATTAATTAATAATTAATTAACAACATTGTACCGATTTTTCTGGAGTAAAATATAAGGCATCCCAAGTAAAATTTAAGTTGAAAAAAAAAAAAAAAAAAGAAGAAGGAAATGAAAAACAAAATTACTTCCGCTGCTGAAGCAATAGACAAGGTAGGTTCTCTAAGGAAGACTGTCGAAGATTTTGCTCCAGTCTTAAGAATATTATCGTCGTGGCACACCCGGTGGGCCCGGGCCATCCCATGAGGTATCACTGTGCCCTTCGTTCTTTGTTATTGGCTAAATATGCTTGTGAAAATATGTTTTAAAAATCATGGAAACGCATTTTAATATGTGTATTTTTATCGCTGCCCAATGCTTTAAGAGTTGTTTTCTCCGGGGTATTTTTTATCTGCATCTTCAGTATTCTATAGAAATCCTGGGTGCGCCACTGTATCATTGTAACAGTTAAATTCAAAATCGAAAAAAAAAATCTTTGTTTCTAGTGAAAAGAAAAATCCAAATATGCAAAAATTTTGAGTTTTTCAACCTTGGTTATCACAAACAAAATAATTACGAAATAATCTCTGGGAAATTTCGAAAATTTCGAGAATTGTGAAGATTTCAGTGCTAATTTGCAAAGTGTGAGAAAATGAAGAGCGCGGATAACGATGTTTATTTAATTCCTTGCAAATGGGAAATGCTATTATGCTGTAGCTGAAACAATATTTTAGAAACTACATGGTGGTCTAAGCGATGGCCTCTGATCATTCGTCCGAACGGTGTTCGGGTTCGAATCCCGGTGAGGCATGGATGTTGTGTTTGTCTTACGGCACTGGCTCTCTCCCTTCCCTGGACCCAGTGACCCTAAATCAGGGACGGGCGACTGCTTATAGCCCATTGAGTTGTTCATAGTGGTCGTTAAACCTCCAATCAAAAAAAAAAACAAAAAAAAACTACATGTCAAGAATTATGTAACTGTATAGCCCAAATAATAGTAAATCAGATCCCCTAAAAAAAAACCGTACTATGTACTCTTATATAAATTTACATAAGCAACACAAAAATTTTGTCGAAGCTGAACCCCAACGCATTTCGAATTTCTGTTTCCGATCTAAATAATAAACACATACCTTAGGTTTCAAAAAGAAAATTTAGTACTTTTCCTGATCTCATGTTATGTTGTTGGTAGATTTCAATACATTGTCTATGCAAGTGCAATTAGAGAAAGCGGGTGAAATACAGAAATTCAGTCGTAGAAACAAACAAAGGAACGAAGCTTCTTTCATATTATAATGTATACGTGTAGGTCTGCTTAACAAATAATAAACATGCTTTCCCCAAGTTAAATTTTTTTCGGGAATTAAAATGTCTTAGGACAAATTCTTAAATTGCAATAAAAATAATACAGCAGGAGAAAATAATAACACAGCAGGAGAAAATCAGGAGAAAATAAGCAACTCAAAAAGTAGTGCGTTTCCTTCGGGGAGAGGGGAGGGGGGGGGGAGGGGGTAGACTTGCTGTAATCAAAACCTTTTGTATAATCCAGTCTTGGTTTCAAGAAGTGACCATATTCGAGAAAAAGTCGAAATCAAAAAAATAAAAAATAAAAGTATTAGTTTTTGTTCCTTTTCACATTTTTCTTCCTCTTTCTCTCTCTGAAAAAGTCATAGCTTGTGCACGGGGCCGTACATAGAATTTTTTTCCTGGTGTGGGGAGGGGGGGGTCACAAAAACGAAAGCTTTTGTTATGCATCAGGACAAAATCAAAGTTAATGAAAAATAGAAGAACAAATTATAGCATTATTTTCTAATGTAAGCTGACCCATTTTTATTAAACTAAAGCCTTTTTTTTTTGTAAGTTACATTTTAACAAAAAAAAAAAAAACTGGGCGGGGGGGGATCAAGGCCCATTATCCCCCTCTAAATATGCTCCCAGATTGTGCCACAAAATGGGGTTGCTAATTTTATAAACATAAAAAAAATTATCTCTCTGTAGCTACCATAGTTTTTTTTAGCTAAGACAAAAATTCGGTTAAAAAAAAAAAAAAAAATTATTTTTTGATTAGAGGTTTAACGACCACCGTGAGCAATTCAATGGGCTATAAACAGTCGCCCGTCACTGGTTCCAGGGAAGGGAGAGAGCCAGTGCCGTAAGACAAGCACAACATCCATGCCTAACCGGGATTCGAACCCGGACCCCTTTCGGACGAATGATCAGAAGCCATCGCTTAGTCCACTGCGCCACCGGGGCGGGAAAAAAAAAATTGTCTGCGGAGGAGCCACCGAACTATGAAGTACCAATACATTTGATTTTCAATTAAGGGCATGAAAACTTTTATTAACTGCTGAATTTTTAATAAATGCTTTTGTTCGAATGCCGTTTGTTTTCTCCGATAAAGCCTACGTGACGGTGATATGGAGTTTAAGGTTCGTTTGCCCAGGGTTACAAACGAATATAAATAGAAAATTTGCAGGTTTTTTAATGTTTTGGGGAGAAAGTTTTCCTTTTGTTCATGGCAATGTTTTTTTAAAACCTTACTGATGTTCTTAAATACCTTTTAGCCGTAGAAATGAATTTGTCGTATCACTATTTCACTTCCTCGATTCTTCCCTCGTCATCCGGATTTCCTGGGTTGTAGCCTGAATAAGACGTAGACCCATGGCGCTCTGTTAGTATAGTAAATTTACTGCACTAACACAAAGACTACTGTTTTGCCAATTGTGAGGATTTTAACCAGGGAAGGATTTACGACTAGGACAACCTAGGCAGTGGCCTAAAGCTGCCGGGCTATGGGGACAAGGTGAATCTCTGAAAATACTATGTGAGAAGCTATTAACTTCATTCTATCCTATGCTGGACATTTCATTAAGAATTTTCCTGAGCATGATGGCATCTAAATACCTGGTGAAAAGTCTTTTAGTGTTCTTAAAAGAGTTAGCAACTATCTTAGGAACTCATCTGCGTATTTTAGACTCTACAGTTTGGCAAATTTGGTTGCAAAATCTGAATTTGTAAAAGAACTTCATTTTGAAGATATTATTAAAGACTTTGCTGCCATGAAAGCACGCCGAGTGGACTTGTGTTAAGAGGTATTATTAAAAAAATATTATAATATTGATAATAACAGTTCATGGTGAATGAATTTTGAAACTTAAACGAGACTTTAAATTACGTTTTTTTTTTTTTTTGCTATAGCAATTTATATAGTTTGTGGCTGATACAATAGCATTTTATTTAAATACAGCAAAAATATTTTTTTTTCCTCTCGGCGAATTTGTTATGATAAAGCACGTTCGTGTGCAATGTCAAAGAAGTGTACGTAAGAAATAATTGTTAATAGCCTAAAAGATCGGTGACGCACTTAAAAATGTATTACATATTTTGGAGTGGTGGGGATCAGGGGGAGGGAAGGATCGGCTGTAAACCTGGCTGGCCTAGCTAGGCCTGCAAAAACTAAAAATCCCCCCAATGATTTTGAGTCAGATAAGACAATGAAAATATGTTCTGCTTAACAGAAGCTAAATGAGTTTATCTCTGTAATTGTGAAACACCTCCACCTGGAACTCCAGCGAAATGGAAATTCATTATGTACCCTAAAACCGTTTTTTCTTTTTTTCTTAATTTTTGCTTGTTTTCGTTCCTGATAAGTACATAACTGTTTGCAAAGATCTGCAAATTCATATAAATAAAATAGCACATCCGGTTTTTTAGGAGTAACTATAAAAAAAGTGCGCATCTCAACATCTGAATAAATATACTCGTATGAGAATGCCATTAATTTAATTAGAGCAAGAGCTGTTTGTTCATAAGTTTTTGTGATTTTCATTTTTGTTTTCCCAGTACAATATTCCCTTTAAACAGAATTTGTAATTTTATTTTTGTAAGCTTTCTGTACCAGGTGTTTGAAAATATGAAAGACAAATTTTATTCATTGTAAGGCTACAAAATATAAAACGGATGGGGAGCTTGTTCATGAGTTTTTGTGGTTTTCTAGATGAATAAATAATTCTTACTTTGTTAAATTATGCAACTAACCAGCGACGGAGCGAAAAGAATTCAGTTGTGTATTTAAGCAAATCTCAGTAGTAAATAAGACAATCTGTGGTTCGTATAACGGAACGACACGAGATCACTACGCCATCTATCATCACGGCAGTTTAACAAAGGTCTAAGCACATAATGTTTTTTTAATGTTTTCACAATTATCGTTTGTCTTTAGCTACGCTGTGACTCGTGTATTTATAATTCGTACATTATTTAAAGTTTTGTAAAATTATTCCCGTAGTCATACTGCGAGAGGAAATTGACGACGAGCACCTATTTTTTTTTTTTTCTTCTTTACAAAAGAATTGCCGCTTGCTTACTTTACTAGTTTTCTTTCTTTGCTTGTCTTTCCCGATTTTCGTTCTGATGTCTGCTCTTTTTTTTTTTTTTTTTTAAGGTTTAACGAGCATTTTGAGCATCTTAATCGGATGTAAGCAGTCACCCATCCCTAATTTAGGGCAACTGGCTCCGGGGGAAGGGAGAGACCCAGTGCCGTCAGATAAACACAACATAATGCATCACTGGGATTCGAACCCGGACTCATCTCGGAAGAATGGTCAGAAGTCTGAGCCACCAGGGCGACTGTGTTTGTTCCCTCCTTTTCTTAAAACGAATAATGCCCCCCCCCCCGAACCACTCCATGGTCGTCTGACTCAAATTTGGAACTTTTGGTTCCACCGGGTTGGGGGGGAGTGACAGTGACCTGAGGCAGCGCTCCACCCAGGCATCACCCGTTGTTCAAGACCGATACACCGCCCCGGTGTTTATGCGATGGCCTCTGATCATTCGTCCGAAAGGGGTCCGGGTTCGAATCCCGTTGAGGCATGGATGTTGTGTTTGTCTTACGGCGCTGGCTCTCTCCCTTCTCTGGAACCAGTGGCCCTAAATTAGGGACGGGCGATTGCTTATAGCAAGGGAAGGGACTTGCCTGTGCTGGAACAGGAATGGTTATCAGTAATCTTTATTTTAAATACACCAGAGTTGAATAATAATGAAACGCATATAGCGTATGAAATCCGTTTATGGTGGGCAAGGCCGGATTAAGGGGAATATATAGGGGCTATATAGCCTTGGGGTCCACCATGACCAAGGGCCCAGGAGGCATGCCTGTGCAAAAAAAAAAATAGATAGAGAGGGAGAGAGAGGGAGGAGGTTTATAAAATGATTTTGCTTTTGTCTTGGACGAACAGATTTAAAGATAGTGACTCACCAAATGTAAAGGTTTCGTATCGCTGTATACAGCAGGCTCAGCGAGACAATTTCAGCTTTTTCACTACCATCCACCTACACCTCCCAATTCGCACTAGGAACCGATAATGGTCAAAGTCCGTTGTGGCTTCACATTGCATAAGAAAAATGATGCACTAAGTATACAATGCTAAATCATTAGAAAATCCAAGACAAAATCTGGAATCTCAAGCTTTTAACTCATGTTCTTGTGAGAGTAATGAAAAATACAGTGACTTATTATGAAAACTCTGCAGATGATTTAGTAGTTAGACTTTCGTGTTTTAACGGACTTCATAATAATTCCTCGCCATAAGTTCTATCCACTCAAATATCTTAGCCTTGGGGTTTCCACTCAAATATCTTAGCCTTGGGGCTCAGGAAGGCCTTAATCTGGCCCAGCTGGTGGAGTCGGTTATATTACATAGGAAATATTTATTTGAGATGAGCTGGGATTCCTGGAGCGTATGGTCCAACATATGGAAGCCGGCTGGTACCAGGAATTTCTTTCGGACCATGCACACCCCACAATGTTGTACCTTCACTCAAAACGGGATATGTTCTTACACTACGGTAATGCCCCATTTCATAGGGCCGACCTGATGTATAGGGTGTCCCAAAAAGAGCGCAATATTTAAAATGATGTATTTATGATTTATTTATTTGAATAGTGGCAATATTTGCACATCAGGAGGAAGTACACACACATCATAATTAAACGTGGAACAAAATGTCAGGCAAATGTCCACCACGGCTTTGCTGGCACTCTCCTACTCTTTTCAGGAAATTGATCCGCTTATTAGCGGATCAATTTCGACAAAGACACGGCGAATCTGCTCCTTGAGCGCAGGAATTTTTCATGGTTTGTTGACGTAGACATGGGATTGCAAAAATCTCCAGAGAAAGAAGTCACATGGGGTCAAATCGCAGGACCGCGGGGGACAATTCTGGTCGCCACTGCGTGAAATAATGTGGCCAGGAAATTTCTCTTGCAACAATGCAATTGTTTTACGGGAGGTGTGAGAGGTTGCGCCACCCTGTTGGAACCACATGTCTTCCAGATCCATCCCGTCCAATTGAGGTCACAAGAACTCGGTTATCATGTTGCTATAACGTACTCTATTCACGGTTAGTGCATCTCCGACCTCATTTTCGACGAAGATCACTCCCCCAGCCCATATTCCGCACCAAACAGTGGCTCGTTGTGCATGCATTGGCGTTTCATGAATCACGAACTGTTTCCGCATAACATTCACCATACTTGTAATGCGTTTTCACAATAACAACACGTTGCTCCTTGGTGTAGCGTTCCATGAGTAACCTGCAACAAGAAGAAACCAATATTAGTCACAATCAACTATGCGATGTTTCTTCATGGCATGTATGCGAGTTACAAAGTTGCTAAACCTACAGACGTCAAATGACGCGCACTGTCAATCTGGCGCTCATTTTGGGACACCCTATAGTAATGGATTGACGAACTCTGAACCACATGTCAAAACGGCAGTTTCCAGCGATAAGCCTTCGTCTGTGTAGTTTAAGGAGTAGAATATCCGACTCCGAAGAAAAACGATATGGGTTCGAATCCCATTACCGGCAGAAATGAGGCTTTATTTTCACATTGGCCTCAAGAATCTCCCGGCCGTGGGGTTGGAGAAAATTGTGTGATGATTCTTCTACAATTGTCTGAAATGAATAAAAATTATTTCTCGTGTAATCGGCGCTCTACTGTGTACATCATATGACGAGTTTTATTCGTCCACTGAATTTATTGTTGGACTACCTCCTTGCAAAAATTTTGTGTGCGCCATGAAAAAAAAAAAAAAAAAATTGCGCAAAATATTGCACTTCCACAGTATCTGTTTTTCAAATCATAGTTTGGATGTTATTAAATTTGGAAGCTTGGAAATGATTGGAAACGGTGACGAATAACTTTGTCCGTGTTCATTTCGTCCACGTTCACTTAGTTCAGGTCATTTCGTCCACGTTTACTTAGTACAGCTCATTTCGCCCACGTTCGCTTAGTCCAGTTCATTTCGTCCATGGTTTACTTAGTCCAGTTCATTTCGTCCACGTTTACTTAGTCCAGTTCATTTCGTCCATGGTTTACTTAGTCCAGTTCATTTCGTCCACGTTTACTTAGTCCAGTTCATTTCGTCCACGTTTACTTGGTCCAGTTCATTTCGTCCACGTTTACTTAGTCCAGTTCATTTCGTCCATGGTTTACTGTAACGTATACTCTAGATTCACTTTCCTTTTGATTTTTACTATCTCTGGTTATTTTATTTTACTATGTAAATTATCTTCTTACTGAACGAGATGTTATTTCTCCCGCTGAATGAGATCTGGCAATGAGTGTAAGTCATGACGTGGTGGTAGCCAGTATAAATAGGCGCGTTCAACGATACCTGAGAGAGCTTTTTGTTGATGTGCGTAGGGAGAGCTTTGGTTATATGCGTAAGGAGAGCTTCGTTTATGTGAGTAGAGCTTCGTTCATGTGCAAGGAGCTACGTTTTATTGAGTAGCTGTGTGTCCGGTGAAGTGTATGTTGGATCATATCAAGAGTTTCTCTAATAAAAAGTTGTTCTAGTAAGTACGTTTTTCTCAGTTCATAGTTTTGTTAGATCTCTGTCGGGCTGTTAGGTTTATTTCATTAGTTGTTATTATTAACAACCAGCATAAGACTTTATTCATCTTAATTACTACTACAACATTACTACCAGTTATAAGCTTGTTCATTATTATTACTACACTACTAGCAGGCAAGTTTATTCATGATATAATTAACACAACAAGCATTAGAAGAAGCTTAGAAAAACCATTAGAAGAAGCTATATTCATTATATTACTTAGTCCAGTTCATTTCGTCCACGTTTACTTAGTCCAGTTCATTTCGTCCACGTTTACTTAGTACAGTTCATTTCATCCACGTTCACTTAGTCCAGTTCATTTCGTCCACGTTTACTTAGTACAGTTCATTTCGTCCACGTTCACTTAGTCCAGTTCATTTCGTCCATGGTTTACTTACTCTTGGCTTTGCCCACTGTTCATTTCTTCCACCGTTCGCTTTGCCCACATTCATTTCGTCCTCAGAATGGATGAAATACCGTAGAAATTTTTTTGTTTGGATAGAATTTCTGTTACTAGGTAGAGAAAAAGAATCAGCGGACATTGCTTACATGCGTTTTTTTTTTCTTGTTTAAGTTTTTCGATTAAAATACAAAATTTTTTAATGTTATTTAAAGTAAAACGAGGAACTGATCTTGGAAGAGCTTTTTAATTATTTCGTGAGGCACGATGCCAATCACTATGACATAAATCAGAGTTTGACGAAAATCTTTTGATGTTTTGAAATGCATCTTGTATATTGTTTTCACATAGTTCTTAGCTTCTCAGTATATTTACTTTTTAATTTGATTATTAATTGCTGGTAATTTTCGTATTGTTAATTTTCATACGAATGAACCATAATGCTGTCTATGTGTGTCATAACTATTTAAAGTGAGAAAAATCTATAAAAGTATAACGGTGAAAAAAGTTTATAGATTGATATTTACTGTGAATTTGTATTGTAAGAGAAGGAAAAAGACAGACTTTTTACATAAAGGAGAAAGAGGGTCTAAAGTTTTCCTGTTCAATCCAACACATTTATGGCTATTGGAATAAACTTTGATTTATGTCATAGTGATTGACGTACCACACGGAAGTGGTAAAACGCACTTTAAAGTTCAGTTCCTCGTTTTACTTTAAATAAAATTTAACATCTTTATATTTTAATCAAAAATCTTAAACAGGAAAAGAAATCGCATATAAGCAATGTCCGCTGAGCTGTTTTATTTTTTTTGTCTAGCAACAAAAATTTTATCAAAACAGAAAATTTCCACGGTATTCCAACCATTCTGAGGGCAAATAAATATGGACAAAGTGATCGGCTGGCAGAGTGAACGGCGGACAAAACGAACAGTGGACTAAATGAGCAGCGGACAAAGTGAGCAGTGGACAAAGGAAACCGTGGACGAAATAAACTGGACTAAGTGATAGGGAACCGTTAGAAACAGTTTCCAGTTAAGTAACCATAACTTACAACACCTTAATTCTAAGCTCTTTAAGGCTGAAAACTTCATTAAAAGGAAGTATGTTACTGACATTTTTCAAGCTAATGCCTTGCTCAAAGTTTACATAACAAAGTTTATACTGAAAACTTAAGGTTTATTTCATTGAACTGTAAGACTAAGGATCAGGTGGTTGTCGATAATTTTTTGTAAATATTTGTTTCATTTATCTTGCTATGAATTCTTTACCGATAGCCGATGGCAAAACCGAACGTCGTCCAACAATTATTTGTTATGTGAATTTCTGTTTCTTTGTAAGATTAGTGGATTGCACTTGTAATTCAGTTACACTCCTATCATGCGGCAACAACATTCGAAATTTTTAAACAAAAAGTGATAAAAAGTCACTTGATTCTGCATTTTGCGGAATGTCAAAAGACGAAATTTATTTATTCATTTTTTTTTTTCTGCTCACAGAGATGACGCGAAATCCATTAGCTTTTAAGCTCATTGGTGAGATCTGAAACGATCCTTTTCTTCATATGACACTCTTCAATAAGTTCGACAAACGATGCTTCTCTATCTTCAGTAGTACTGTTGCTTCATTTCGGGTTTTCTCCGTCTGAAATCAAGAACAAATTTAATGTTTTATTAGGAAATAACATGATCGGCTAAGAATGAAGCAAAATGAACACACAAACAAAAGACAGAATCATGAACTTTTATCATAACGTAAGTAACTGTAACTGAGCACACATTATGCATCACAATAATATAATGCAATTTAAAATACGTAAATTACGCAGTTAACATTAGAGCGACTTCTGCTCTTCTCGCAACCCAAGATTTCAATGATGTGCGTCCAGCTATCTACTGTTTGTTACCCCAATTCGGCAAATATTTTATATTTTATTCCAATGATACTTCACAGGAATAAAACATAAAATATTTGCCAAATTGGGATAACAAATCGGCTATTTTTTATACATTTTGCACATTACCGAAGTTATTCTTTAAATAAAATGTCAAATACATCTCAATCATGTCAACCGGATGTACCTGCATTTTGCGGATGTTGAACAATTGGAACGTGAAGCGACGTATAAATAACTTTGTGAAAAGTTTGTAAAATCATGCAATGCATTGATCATGATACGCTTTCTAACATACCAGAAATCATTACTCAAGTTATGATCATAATGGCTGTTTAATAAATCTCGCTCCTGTTCCCTGACTTATGACCCCATTTCGATGATATTCAACTGAACCGGTTCAGAATACCTCAGGAACAACATACTAAAGTTTTGTCTTTCAAAATCGCTTTATTGGGAAAACTAAAGAGTACAGGAAAGTTGGGCACATGCAATGAAGAGAAACGGATGAAACCGTGAGCAAAGTACATGGATCAATGCAGGGCAATCATCAAGAAATAGTGATACTTATACACTAGGCGACACCAATATTCTCGTGAGCAGATATTAAGGTAAATGACATAGAGAAAAATAGGAATTACATGGAGATTCCATATTTATAATACAATTCACGAAATGCGTGACGCATTCCAACGGGCACGGGCACGCATGAAATCATCATAAGAGGCATAGTCACTTGGCAAAGAAGACTCATTGGAGAGTGGAGCACGGCGGCGTTTCCGAGAAGCACCATCAGAGGAAGGCTGAAGAGGAGACAATGAATCAATGGGCTCGGGCAAGGGATCACTAGGAGTTGCAGACGATGAAGCAGGAGCAGGTGGAGGGGATGCTGAGGAGACCACTGAGGGTGTGGCGGCAGAAGATGACATAGTTGGAGACTGAGAAGCACACTGGAGGCTGGAGGAGACAAATTCTATTGGATGAGTGACAGACGAGTCAAGCGGAGAACAAGCAGAGCTGGCGTGCAAGGTTGAGCTGAGTGTAGATACTGCAGGAGAAGATGGCGAAAGTTGAGCAACAAGAGACATTGACAATGAAGCAGTAGAATGGGCACACTGTGAGGCTGACGTAGACACAGGCGAAGTAGAAGAAGTATCTGGCAGAGGAGTTGGGTGAAGTGGCGAAGTTACGTGTTCGTGAGAGGCAGAAATCAGAAGGCTCAATTTCGAAGAATTCGAGAGCATTCTCTCGCTCGAGACGAGCAGCCTTATAGGCGCCCGTGGAGCGAAAATGTTTCCTAAGGGGTTTGGGAAACGAGAAATTCAAGATATATGAGAATCCTGTCCGTCCCCATTTCTTCAACCTCTCTATGGGACACAGCAGCAAGGAGCGCTGAGAGGCGGAGAGATGAGCGAATGGGTCCGGGGAGCATCGGAAGTATCGGGCAGTGAAGTGACTGCTGATGAAGGAGAAACGGGTAGCGCAGAAGACGAAGCAGGAATCGAGACGAGCAAGGAATCAGGAACATTTCCGGTCTATGTCGAAGAAACATTGGCAGCAGATGACGAAGCAGGGTCTATAGACACAGTAACAGGTAAGATGCACTGGGAGCTGGTGGAGGCAACAGAAAAGGGACAACTGGATAGAACGGTCTCCGTAAGACCGTAGAGCTAGACTTTAGGTGCAGAGACAGTGTCCATTTTTTTTTATTGGAGGTTTAACGACCACCATGAGCAACTCAATGGGCTATAAGCAGTCGCCCGTCCCTAATTTAGGGTCACTGGTTCCAGGGAAGGGAGAGAGCCAGTGCCGTAAGACAAACACAACATCCATGCCTGACCGGGATTCGAACCCGGACCCCTTACGGACGAATGATCAGAGGCCAGCGCCTTAGACCACTGCGCCACCGGGGCGGCACAGTGTCCATTAGTAAAGGCAGAGGACATACAGTGGAAGAAGAAGAATACGACGAGGAAGAATACATTGGGCGTTTTAATAAAGTCTTGGTGGAAGATGGGCTTGATGGAGGTGAGCAAGATGGCGTGGTGGTGGCTGAAGTTACATCCAGGAGAGAAGACGGGAGCAGATGAGTAGATAATGTGGTGTCCTCAGGAACGAGGGAAGACGAAAAATTAGAGGTCGGGAACAATCCACCCGAACCGGGCAGAGACACTAACAGAGAGGATCTGACAGGCAGTGAGGCAGAAGTGGGAGTACCAACAGATGAAGCCGAAGCATGAACAATATCTTTATCTGGGCATGCAGCACATAAATGCGTGCGCGATTTGCAAATAAATCAATGAAAAGCAGTATAGACATGAATAGTGCGAATATGACGGCCACAGACTACTTGGAATGTGGTGGGACAGGAAGTAATGAAGGTTTCGTCTGGAACAACGACGAGGGCCTGTCGTCGGAAACTAAGATAAGGACGAGCACTTTGCTCGTCCGACGCTGCTGGTAACGGGCGAATGGGGCCAATTACAAGGCCACAACGGGGAAGAAAACTATGCAGAATCTCATCGGAGATTTCCGGAGGAACAGGCGATATACTGACAAGAATGGAACACTGTGCTAAAGGAATGGCGAACAGACTTTGATCGCCAACGGAAATGGGGAAGAAATGACCCGCTCATCCTGAGCGGCAGAGGAAAAAATATAAACAATCACAGAACGGGGTTTTCGTACGATATGGGTAATTGCATCAGGGGTAATAACCTGATGAAGAGCTGATGTGTACACAGTGAGTTTAGTATCAGGGAGGGTAATATATTTCACCCCCAAGGCTAAAGAGGCAAGTAAAGACTGACCTCGTGGTGAAGACTCAGGGATGTGAGCGGTGAGAACTGTATCATGACGAGAAACAATGAAGTCCAAGCAGGACGGCAAAAGGGCAGAGTGTATGGAAGTGGCGGTAGGAGAAAAGAGATGAAGATTATCTTGAAGCAGAACATCAGGAGGAGGCGTCAGCGGTGTAAAATAATCAGGAGATGTAGCACAGGCCATGAACAGTTGAGTAGAAAAGCACAATCACTAAAATGGTAGACTTTGAAAGTGGGAAAGGCACGATGAACAGGTGAACGAAGGCAGAAAGTCGAGCGATGGCGTCACAAGAAGAGCCGCTAGAGACGGATGGTGCACAACTGAAGAGTAGATGACATCGCTGGAGGACCACTAGCAGAAGGCGACGTGATACGGAAAGTGTTGCGATAAGCACAGGACTAGGGACACAGAAGGCAGCGTGTAAAAACGCTGATAAGGAAGCTGAAGATAGTAAAGGCGAGTCACGATGTTTACCGAAATAAACGACTAAGGTTAAGCACAAGACAGAAAAATACGTCGTACATGAAAAATATTGGCACTTACTGAGCAAAACAGGTTGCTGGAACGATACACACGAGTTTTATAAGTCAGAGAAAAGCACTCACACGAGGTAAGAATACCCCATTCCGTCAGTATGAGGCAGAAAATCAGGAGCTGGAAATGGGTGTGGCCGACAGAACTAAAGTTTTGTCGTAATCCAAGCATTTTTATGCAACTTATGACACATAAGTGAAATGGAATGGATCCCGCTCTTATGTCCTGATCTTTGACTCCATTTAACCCATTTTCAACAGGTTTCGTCCCCAGATGGTCCTTACCATATACCAAAATTTCAACGACATCGGACCATTTTCAGGCAAATTATGACGCATAAGGGCAATGGAATGGACCCCGCTCCTATATTTGGACTTTTGACCCCATTTTGTCCATTTTCAATAGGCTTCGTGCCGAAGTGGTCCCCTACACATATTAAAATTTAATCGAAATGGAACCATTTTTACGCAAGTTATGACGCATAACGGCAATGGAATTTCGTCCATTTTCAATAGGGTTCGTCCTCAGGTGGTTTCCTACCACATACTAAAATTTCATCGAAATCGAACCATTTTTACATGAGTTATCGTGCGGACAGATCGACGGATGGGCGGACGGACATACAGACGGACAAAGCTGGAGCATATACGCTTCTTAAACCTACGGTACGCAAAGCGTAAAAAAGAGTTCGCGAACAATCTTTCTCTGGAACAGGGGCGGATTGGAACGCTCAAACTGGGCCGGGAATGTTAGCCTTGTGGTCCATCACGGAAAACACACGTTCCTACAGAGGAACACCTCATAAATTCCCCCAAGAAAAATAATTCTGTTAGATCCTGGATGAAAGCGAACTATTGAAACATGCATTTTAAAACGAATACTGTCGTGAACACGTTGTAGCAATAATTCAACGGTAATTTGTTCTTTTCTAAATCTGCTCATGATTGGATGTAGCATCAAACCAAGCTCAAAACGGGGTATTGTACCAGACTGCTTTTTTACACTTTCCGACCGTAGGTTGAAGAAACGCATATGCTCCAGCTTTGTCCGTCTGTCTGTTAGTCCGTCCGTCCGTCTGTCCGCACGTTAACTCACGTAAAAATGGTTCGATTTCGATTAAATTTTAACATCTGGTAGAGGACCACCGTATTGAAAGTGTAAGAAATGGGATCAAAGATCAGAACATAGGAGCGGGATCGATTCCATTGCCCTTATGCGTCATAACTTGCGTAAAATTGGTTCAATTTCGATGAAATTTTAACATGTGGTAGGGGACCACCTGGGGACGAAGCTATTGAAAATGGACGAAATGGGGTCAAAGGTCAGGACATAGGAGTGGGATCCATTCCATTGCACTTATGCGTCATAACTTACGTAAAAATGTTTCGATTGCGACAAAACTTTATCATGTTGTTTCGGAATTATAGTAAACCGGACCTGTTGAATATCATCGAAATGGGGTCAAAGCTCAGGACACAGGAGCGAGATTTATTCCACAGCCATTATCCTCATGACTTGACTAAAAATGCTTTGATTGTGACGAAATACTCACGTTACGCACTATCGCTCATCTGTACTAGCTGGCCGAGAGGGGTCACCGTAGGCCTTCGTACCGCCGGGTGGTCCTTGTGTCGTATTGCGGAAGAAACGCAGCGTGATGCCATAACCGTAGGTCGCACTTGGAAACAGTGGTCCCAGGAATGATCTGTGCAATGTCGTACGGGGACCGCAGCACAGAAAAGGACGTCCGAGCGACCGATCGTCGCATCCGAAGTCATGTCGTAACTGACAAACAGGCCACAACGGGCGACATTTTGAGGAGTGTACGGGGAAGCTTGGATGCTCCGATATCGACGCGGGCGATGTCGCGCCGATTGGCTGCGTCTGGTTTGCTGTCCAGCCGTCCATTGCGAAAGCTGCCCTTAATAGCGAGCCGTCGTCGTCCCCGTTTGGCGTGGTGTCGCTCCAGAGTTGCGTGGGGTGCGGAATTGAACAGTGTGGTGTTCAGCGACGAATCGCGGTTCTATCTCACCACAGATGATTGCCGTGTGAGAGTCTGGAGGCGACGTGGCCAACGGGTGGGTTCCTTCACCATTGTGGTGCTCCACAAGGCCAGGCAACGCGGAATCAGGGTGTGGGATGCTATCAGCGCCAACAGCCGCTCACCGCTGGTACGCATTACGGACACATTGACGGGACGCCGTTATGTTGACGAGGTGCTGCGGCCCGTGGCACTACCGTATCTTCAGGGCATCCCAAACGCCGTTTTTCAACAGGATAACGCCCGGACGTATACCGTTCGGATCAACATGAATGTTTTACACGGTGTTCGGATGCTTCCGTGGCCAGCACAATTCACCGACCTCTCCCCCATCGAGCACCTGTGGGACACGATTGAACGTCGGTTGAGTACCATCCCACCCCCGCAAAATGAAGATGAACTGTGGACTCGGATCAACACCACATGGTCCAAGATACCCCAGAACTCTATTCGGACTTTTGTTGCCTCAATACCACGTCGGATTCGATGCTGTATCACCCAAAATGAGGGCGACACTCCTTATTGTTCATCTTGTATATTCAGCCACTGGAGCCTAGTGTGTATCTGGCAATTAAATCATTTGTTCAGGACCTACTTGGCTATCTGTGTGTACAGTTTGGTCTGTTTTCGAGCATTCCTTCATGATATGGCATTTTCTCTGTCAGTCAGGGTATATAACAACACAACACAGTTTCAGCATAATACAGCTTCCGCCGCCGCCACAGAATTTTTGGCTCCTGGTTCAACATTATATATCTCTAGTTCTTATCTGTCATATGCATACGTCACGCTCTCTGACTTCAGAATTGTTGCCAACGTCATTCGGTGAGCGAGAAGATATAACGTTAGCCTTAAACGCTGAAAGAGAACGAACTCAAATTTACATAGAAAAAGCAACTAAAATGAAAGCTAGTTTAGAGTATACGCCATAACTCATCTTCCGAGCGATGATTTTGTCTATTTACAAACGACGAAGCATTGTTACTTCGGCGTGTATCACGATAAAAAAATAGGAGGGATAGTAGGAGCTTTAACCCAGCTGAGTGTTCGCAAAAAACTTTCTGTATAAACAGAAGCGTAGACGAAAATCGACGAAGAGGCAAACAACAACAGAAAACAATGGATTTAAACCAACCATCAACAGGAGTTTATCAAAATGATCGAAACACCGTCTGCGACCAGAGTACCCTCAATGCATCATATGGAAATCACAAGGACGACGTCACCCGCGATGTGAGATACGTACCCGTATATAAAGAGGTGCAATACGATGTCGGGTATCACATAGCCGTGCTTGTTTATTTGGAGATCTGACGAGCACCGTGAGCAACTCGATGGACTATAAGCAGTTTCCCGTCCCAAATTCAGGGCCGCTTGTTCCATGGAAGGGAGAGAGCCTGTGCCGCAAGACAAACATGAGATGCACGCCTTACCCGGATTCGAAACCGGATACATCTCATACAATGATCAGAACCTAGCGCTTAGACCACTGCGCCACCGGGGCAGCCACGTAGCAGTGTCTCAGTCCAGGTGAAACAGCTGTTGTGGAATAATTGTCGACAGTGTCAGATCTCACTGACCTCAAAAAAGGCATTATCATTGGTGCAATTCATGCAGGAGTTTTAGTAACTAGAACGGCACAAATAGTAGGTGGAACATAAGGAACTGTATCGAAGATTATGACTACCTATCAAAAAAAGGACACGGCATTGACTCCAAATGTGCAAATTGTGGACGCCATGGGAAGATGTCAGATAGCGATAGGCGAACGTTGGCACGGATTGTAAAAACACAAGACAACGGTACCGCAAATATCGGCATCAGTAAGAATGATCCCGCTTCGGTCATAATAGTTCGTTGGGAACTCCATCGTGCCGGTATTTATGGCCGTGTTGCAATCCACAAACCTTTTATTACCAACACCAATGCAACAAAACATAGAACGTGTTGCAAAGCACATTAAAACTGAGTTGCTCAAGACTGGTAACGTGTCATTTGGTCTGATGAATCGTGCTACATATTGTTTCCCACCATTGCTAGAGTGTAGGTCTCGTAAAAACCTGCTGAAGCATACCAGACTGACTGTTTGGTTCCGACTGTGAAACATGGAGATGGAACTCTGATTTTGCGGGGTGCCATATCATGGCATTTGGGCCATTGGTTGTTCTGTAGGTTCGTGTCACATCTTCAAAGAACGAAGCCATTTTTGGAGACCACCTGCACTCAGTGCTGAGGACACTGTTCCCTAACGACCGTCCATGGTTTCAAGCAGATAATGCACCCGTGCGTTGTGCTAAACGTGGCCAGTTTGGGTTTGCAGATCATGAAGATGAGGTGCAGCGTCAATCTCCGGACCTTAAAAATATTGAACCTTTGCGGGGATATCTGGAGCGAAAGGTCATATCACACTTTCCACTTCGTAATTACGCCAGGAACCGTAGGGACGTATTTGGCTGGATGAAAGACAATGGTCCCAAATTTCATTATCGTACGTACATTACTTGTACAATTATATTCTAAATCAAATTGTTTCTGTTTTAAATGCGCGAGGCTTGTAGAGACCTTTTATTAATAAAAAGCTCGCCGCAAACAGTTAGTGCTTCCATGGTTTTCATAAACCTCTGTAGTTTCCGTACATAGTCAAATACACAGTGGTGGCATAATAATATGACCACCCCCGGAATCACAGTGTACCCGCCCAGGCGCATCACAGAGAGCATCAAGGTCAACCACAAGGAGATTAAGCGGCTGGCTAAGACAGATGAGCGATAGTGCGCAACGTGAGCACAATGGGCAGAGGTAGTGATTTGACGGACCTTTAAGAAGGAATGATCATCGGCTACAGCGCCAAAGGTGGGGACATCTCAGAAACAGCAGACTCTGTTCGCGAGGTGCTGCCGTAAGGGTGTACCAAAAATGCACCGCTAGCACCCAGAGTATTTCCCGACGTCATAACTGTGGAGTCCAAAAGGCTATCGACCCCAGAGGAGAAAGTCGCCTCCGTCACAACGTAAAGGGCAATCGACGCACAAAAGCGCAGCAATTGAACATGCAAATGAATGCTGGGGCACCCAGGTACGTGTCCCCGATAACAGTAGAGCGAATCCTGTTACGCACGGGTCTCCGGAGTCGACGCTGCGTCAAGGCGCTCATGTTAACCCAGGTCCATCGGCAACGACGCCTGCAGTTCGCATGGGACTACCGTCATTGGACAGTGGAAGAGTGAGAAAAGGTTGCCTTCTCCGACGAATCGAGGTTTCTACTCCACAGAGGTGACGGGCGGTGTCTTATACGGGGTAAGACAAACGACAGCCAACATCCGGACACGCTTGTCGGTCAAGTACAGACCGACGGTGGCAGTGTGCATGTCTGGGGGATGTTTTCCTGGTATGACCTGGGACCGTTGGTACCACTGGATGGGTTCCTGAACGACAATGGCTACCTGTCCATCCTCGCTGACCACATGCATCTTTTCATTTTGGAAGTTTACCCTGGTGGTGTTGGTGTTCACCAACAGGGCAAAGCGCCGTGCACGTCGCTAAGAGGGTGCGTGACTGGTTCCAGGTACACGACAGTGATGTCTGCATTCTCCCTTGGCCGGCGAAATCGCCCGACCTTAATCCTATCATAGAACACTTGTGGGATTATTTGGATCGGCAGGTTTGACGTCCCGACCAACAATCCGGAACCTCCGTGCTCTGCTGCAGTCCGAATGGGCACGTGTGCCTTGGGTAACATTCCAGGGCCTCATTGTGTCCATGCCACGCCGTCTCGCTGCTGTCGTCGGTATCAAGGGTGGTTATTTCCATTATTAGGTGGGTGGTCAGATTATTCTGATATACCGTTGTATGCCTGGAGCAAACTTGCCAACAAATTCGAGAATGCGACCCATTTCTATACTTTTTTTCTTTTTGAGACTCAAATTTCCAACCTTCTGAGGAATGTTTTAGTATGGTTACGTTAACAGAAGATACATTTCTTTAAAGACCTGTCAGAAAATTTTGATAGCACTTTGGAGGTACTTCAAAATTTCGTCGGGAAAGTGTGATTCTGGTTTGGCTGCAAAAGAACATAACTGATCATTCTGATTTGTGAAACAACAACTTGTGGAAATAAATTTACTCAGTAATGCGTCTCTGACAGGGTCTACTGAGTTTGGTCTTCAAAATGAAAAGTATTCCCCGAAAACCATAGAAACGAAAAATAGGAAGATAGGAAACCGTAATAATACCGCTGGGTTGCCGCAAGGGAAACTCGGGTAAACCCAACACTTTTTTCTTTCTTTTAATTCCATGCAAGCAAAAGGTGTGATTGCCAATAATAACAGCATTTAGTTTACATGGTTAATTTGCTGCGCATATAATTTCTGCGTCATGAGGCACAAAGTTAATGAAGCTCAAATGAGTAGAGCTACTTCCGGTGCAGATTTGTTTCCATTATGACGCATTAGCGATAAAGGGAATTTATTGAGCTGCCTTTTCTATCATATCATGGGAAATAATCACAAAGGAGAACAGAGCGCTGTGCTTGCTTTCATGATTTTCAGAAAGGTTTCATTGGAATAAACTAAAGCGGGAATAATTAATAGTTTAGGAACGAACTTCTAAAATGTTTAATAAGGGTGTTTAGTACAGTGTTTTCTTAACAAACGGAAACACTATCTTATTATGTTAGAGGAAAATTATGAGGATTAATTTTTATTAATATGTTATTTGGTGATATTTCACGGAATCTTTATTTTTGATGATTTTTCTTTTACCACAAGGAGGGCACTACATTTGTTAAAAGGAACGTCAAGCATGGAGTTTTTCATGCCTCCATGTTGTTTCTAGTCTACCTCGAAGGCGTTGCAAGGAATTAAACTACAGATGATTCACCCATCACAAGAGAAAGATTGCGCAGTGTTTCCGAGTTTTCTATTAATGCATATACAACAGAACGCTGGACATATGTTCTTCGCACTTTCCGATTAGGACTTCGTTATTCATTGAAAGGGGGCATTCAGACATTATTTAAGGAACTGACATATCACAAAAAACTCAAAATTTCATATAACTTCTTCACCTCAGCTCACGAGGAAGTGATCCGTAACTCCTTTCGGGATCATTGAAAAGATCGTTGTGATGAATACTCTCATAAGAGCAGCTGCGACATGAGTACAAGAAAATTTTCGAATATGAAGACTGGGCCTGTATTCGTTATATTTTCATAAAATTCCTGGAGATACAGCAATCACCTTACTATCGCTACTTTTTTAGGAACATGGCAGACAGCAGAAGCACTTCAATATCATTCCGTCGCCTACCAAAAGCAGCTTTTGCCATTTTACTGACTGTAGAGGAATCTGATTTACCCGGGTCCCTCTAATAGGTCCTCCCTTCCTCTCTCTCTCTCTCTCTCTCCCTCTCCTCCCTAAGTATTTATTCAACGTTATTGGGAGCAAAGCAAGCAACACCGAACATGAGCGACCAAATTTATTAAACTTTACGCAACTTATGCAACTAATAACTTTATTATCATTTAGCATACACTCGTTGTTGACACAGGCTACCGCCGGATAGTTTCTAAGTTCAGTTTCCACGGGGTTTATTCACCGACTGTCTGGCCGCCGCATTGTAAGCGTCCTTCCTGCGTACACTTACAATTCCGTTTTTCCTCTTTGTTGGAACTGATCGTCCCCTCAGGTATGAAACCAACTGCCGGTGCAAGATTTTGTGAACCTCGCTCCTGCTCTGTGTACGGATCATCTGTTTCCGAGAATGTGAATATCAGCTTAATCATTTCGAGATACGATACTTTTCTCTGATTAAAAAAAAAAAAAAAGAAAACAAGTTAGTAAATCATGCAATGCATTGAATATGATACGCTTTCCAACATACCAGAAATTATTACTCAAGTTATGTGGATAATGGCTGTGGAATAAATTTCGCTCCTGTGTCCTGACCTTTGATCCCATTTCGATGATATTCAACTGAATCGGTTCACTACACCTCCGGAACAACATGATAAAGTTTTGTTGCAATAGAAGTAGTTTTAGGTAAGTTATGATGCACAAGGGCAATAGAACGGATCCCACTCAAGTGTCCTGACCTTTGACCCCATTTTGCACATTTTCAATAGGGTTCGTCCCCATGTGGTTCCTTACCACATACTAAAATTTCATCGAAATCGAACAATATTTACGCATGTTATGACGCATAAGGCAATGGAATGGATCCCGCTTTTATGCCCTGACCTTTGAACCTGCTTCGCCCATTTTCAATAGGGTTCGTCCCCAGGTGGTCCCCTACCACATACTAAAATTTCGTCGAAATCGAACCATTTTCACGTGAGTTATCGTGCCGAAGGACGGACAAAGCTGGAGCATATACGCTTGTTCAACCTACGGTTGGAAAGCGTAAAAAAGAGAAAATTTGCGTTAGCATAATCAAGTCCCCTGCCAGACAATAGCCATATTAGGTACACATTTTGAAGATGAAAACCCGTTTTATGGTGTAAATACGACAAGGATGGTAAGTCAGATAATATCCGAAAAGTTGAAAATTTTGTCGTCCTGGAGGAGAAATCGGATCCACGTCTCCCAGATAGCGCCCGGATTCTTTACCTCCAGATTCGCTAAACATGAATGCCGGCTTCTTCGACTAGCGAATCCTGTGATGGTTATATTCAAATTAATCGGAAACTTGATACTTGGTTTAGGAGACGCGGTTTCGAGTGAGTCCCGCTCCAAGACGACGAAATTTTCAAGCTTTTGGATATTATCTGACTTACCATCCTTGTCATATTTACACCAAAAAACGGATTGCCATCTTCAAAATTTGTATTGTATGGTGTACTCCCGTATTTCATTCATGCCATATTAGGTCTTCACTTTTCTGATTTTTTCTTGCATCAGCTACTACGTGCTCGTGTTACAGCTTCAACTGAAACAGGAGTCATTACAGCAGTATGTCTTTCATGCTTGGCATTTAAGGCTGTAATCAGTTACAATTCCCTTTCAGTAACGAAGCCCTACTTATGGAAGTCATAGCAGGAAAGTCCATTTCTCTGCCCGTATGTACTTGAGAAATTGACACTGGGATGAAAACGTTTTGGCGATATTAGTGGTCAACGAAGTCATCTCATATAATCCACGAGACAGTTAGTTTCTTGGGCATCACTACACAACAGCAAGACACATACAGAGCAAAAATGTTTCTATAACAATTCAGCTATAATTGTACTATAAGTATTTTGTCATACCGGTAATCCACTCTAGAATGGGATGCTTTGACGATATGGCCAAATAAAAGTACCTCCTAAACTCTACAAGGTAGCTAGTTCCTCGAGCATTACTACAACGGCCGTTCCGTAAAAACTGAGAGCAAAATCATACAAAGTGAAGAAATATAGGTACAACAAAATATATGTTATTCTTTCTCAAAGTATCTTGTTTTTTTTTCATTGGAAGTTGAACGACCACCGTGAGCAACTCAATGGGCTGTAAGCAGTCGCCTGTCCCTAATTTAGGGTCACTGGTTCCAGGAAAGGGAGAGAGCCAGTGTCGTAAGACAAACACAACATCCATGCCTCACGGGATTCGAACCCGGACCCCTTTCGGACGAATGATCAAAGGCCATCGCTTAGACCACTGTGCCACCGGGGAGGCTAAAGGTATCTTCCCTCGGATGATATCGTTCCGTTCACTTTTCAAAGCGTGTAGCGAAGGCATTTTCTGGAAGCTGCTTTAGCGATCCCTGTACAGCTTGAATAACGTTAGCATCTATGTTGAATGTTGCGCTATGGAACTTCTCCTTCATTGTTGGAAACAACCAAAGATCGCATGGGGCGAGGTCATGACTGTTGGAAGGCTGTGGCATGATTTCAATACTGTATTTCGTAAGAAATATGAAAATAAGCAGCCACACGTGGCGGGCGTTATCATGGTGTAGGGTCCACTTGCCCACCCGTTCCGGTCGCTTAATCGATATGTGTTGTCACAGACGCTTCAAGACTGAAATGTAATACTCAGCATTGACTGTAATTTGGGGAGGGACGGCATGCTCGTAGAGTACACCTTTATGATAACAAAAATTTCGTCTTCACCTTCCCAGCTGATTTGGTTTGGCGGACTTTTTTCGAAGGAGGCGAGCCTGTGTGTTTCCAGACACTCCTTGTACGCTTTGTGAGGGGATCGAAATAGTGGACCCATGTTTCATCGGCAGTTATTACTGTGTTTAGAAAGTTTGGATCCTTTGGAATCATTTGTTTCTACTCATAACACACCTGAACTATTGCTAACAATTGTTCTCTCGTCAGGTGATGAGGTACCCATCTGGAACACGCGCGGTGCAACAGTAATTTGTCGCGTAGAATGCGGAATGCCGACGTTTTTGAAATATTAGTTGACG
Source organism: Macrothele yani (assembly GCA_039090855.1). NCBI lineage: Eukaryota > Metazoa > Arthropoda > Arachnida > Araneae > Macrothelidae > Macrothele > Macrothele yani. The sequence continues at coordinate 145,415,871 of CM077007.1, read as the reverse complement.
CCGCTAGTCTTCATACGTCATTCGTCGATCTTCTTGCAGGATTACCGAACAGTGCTAACAATACGCTCCGTAACAACACTTTCAGGTCGACCAGGCCTAGAGCGAGTTCTGCCGACAAACGGCCTTTTTTGAAATCATGGTGCCATCTAAAAATCGTTGACTCTCCCTAACATTTATCTTTGCAAGCTTTTTACATTAAATCAATTGTTTCTGGAGTCGTTTTACCCAAACGATAGCAAAATTTTATCGCACAACGCATTTCACTTCTTAACTCTGAATCACTCACCTCCATAGCTGTATGACCAAATGCAGACGTACCTTAAACAACTGCGCAATAACAAAACCAGAATCGTCTGCCACGGCTAATAACTGTTGCCATAGATACTTCCTTAATTCAGTTAGTTGTCGGCGTGGTTATTTTTCCTCTTCGCACTGTTGCCAACTCAAAAAAAAAATACTCACAGTTTTTATGGAACGGCCTTTGTATGCAGTATCAAGATTATCATTCCCACTGAGATGGCAATCGGTTAATAGGGAAAATTTTTGAAGAACATCGGCAAGTAGCCCTTCGCAATAAAGTTTCGAATAATTGGGGCAGCCGTTTAATTGGACCAAAGTGATTTAACCCTAATGCGTCTTAATTAACCGGAATCTATTGCATTTAGCTGTTTGGTCTCAAGAAAGCCGCAATGATGAACAAAGCTCACTTGTTGCTTATATAACATTCAAAAGAATGTTCTGTAAGCAACAAGAAGAGAGGAGGTATGCATGTGATTATGTAAAATTTTTGCTTTATTATTAGGCTTGAAAACAAAATAATTTTCGCTCCATATGATGCAAATCAGTGGTGACGAATATTTAACACAAGATAACTATGAAACTAAGCCCTACAAAATCTTTGTAAAGTGTATTTTTTTCTTTTGTAGTAAGGAAGTAAACCTAAACTTTATAGGTAAATAGACGAATGAGAAGAAGCTTCTGCAGTGTATGTCGGAGACTAGCACTGAAATGTTGTGAGCGGGAATTACAGTTCTTGGTTCACATGGCAATAATTACGGCTGAAGGGGAAGTAATTTAGTGGCTTACTAAGTACTGGCATTCCGAGCTGAGTTTTCTAACCGTATTCATAAAATTTATTCGCTCTGTCTCACAGACACAGAGAGACGCAGTTGCATTTTCCAGTCCCGACGAGAAAAGGGTAGCAGGTCAACAAAATAATTCTCCCGGGATCTCACTCATGCAGTAAAAGGGAGGTTAATCTTCCAAAGGGCATCTTCTCATGCGGACCTCACACACCGCACTCGGAAGATGCTAAAACGACCATCCTCTTTCGTACCTGTTTTGGGAGACTTTGCTTTCATTCTAAGAGTACCAGAAATATTTTAATGAATCGTTATCACCCTACTAAATCTTTTTGCCCCGAAGAGATAGCCTGAATTCTGCAGAGCACAAACATCTGGCGGGCAGATTCTCAGAAAAGGACTTTTATGATCACTACTATAAACCATTTTACTAAGAATTTGTGGGGGGTCGTCTTCAAGAGTGTTGCGTCGGTAAGGCGAATAAAAGAACTGTTTCAAGTGTGAAACATTCACAGCTGCACAAAAGAATGAGGTAATGTAAAGGCAATCGTGCTTCTTCTTTCTTTATCTTTTTGCCTTGGGTCGATGAATTGTTGTTGGTGTAGTGGTTTAGTTCAAATTCATTTTGTCTGACCTGAAAATAGTACGAATCGAACTAGAAGTCCGAGTTCTTTTCTTCTTTCTTCTTATTTTGGCTTTCGGAACTTGTAACATGTACTCTAACTTAGCCTTCCTTTTTTGTTCCTGTTATCTTGTGTGAATATTGGTTAATACACTTTAAACAGCTCCTAACTTAACGCTACATTTTCTCTCTCGTCATATTTTCTTTTGCAGAATCCAATCTTTTTATTAGGTCCTGTTCAGGCAGCACAACACCAGCTATAGAATGTAACTTCGCTTCGTGCTTAACAACTAGTTTTTCGATATCTGAATGCAACAGATTCTCGTAACACAGAATACTCTTCAAGTCTTAGACTCTCGTAACACAGAATACTTTTCAAGTCTTAGATTCTCGTAACACATAATACTCTTCAAGTCTTAGATTCTCGTAACACAGAATACTCTTCAAGTCTTAGATTCTCGTAACACAGAATACTCTTCAAGTCTTAGATTCTCGTAACACAGAATACTCTTCAAGTCTTAGATTCTCGTAACACAGAATACTCTTCAAGTCAGGAACGTCGCGTCGCTAGACTTCAAAATCAAGATGGGCGACGGGTGGGCGAGCATTATTTTTGGTGGAGCAATTTTATAGCAACTAAATATAGAGAACACTGAATGAAAAAAAAAATTACAGGCTACAAAGGAATTCGTACAATCCCCACCCCCTGAACCTGGGCACACACACACACACACACACAAACACACACACACACACACACAAACACACACACACGGATCTGACTAGTTACGCCACTGGTGTAAGATACAAGCGTTACTAGACTGTCGCCTTCAACTTTTTGCTTGCCTTGAATGCATTATCTTAATTGCTTTTCAAAATTTTACATTTCTGCTTACGAAAATAGTACTGTACTTGGACAATTTATTTAAAAGAAGATATCGTTGTTGCTTATCTAAATCATATTTTAACGTCGTGCCACGCAGACACAATCCCCCCACTCCTTAATTCCCTTGCTTCAAGCCAGCGGCTTTGCCTTGCACTCCTCCCCTACAAAGCAATTCGTCAACCACTTCCTGCACTCTCACTGTCCCGAAGCAGTCTTCAGAGCGCCAGTGTAGCTTTTAGACTCCACTTTCCTTGTTGGAATCTCCAATTTTGTAAAGAAAACAAAATAGCAGAGCAATTAGTAATGACCTCACTCAGTGAATTCCTATCCTCCCTCCTCATTAGCCCCCTGACCATACAAACATGAAAAAGAGGCTTAAACTAAGGAAATGGAAGAGTGGAGAACAATTGAATTTTCATGACCCTGTGGATGCTATTTTGATAAATTTTCTATGAAGTTTGAACTTGTTTGTACTTGTTTTGAGTGTGGGTATCTTCAAATTACTCTAGAAGTCAACAATGTACAACTACTTTAAATTGGGCATTCTGTTTAGAATTGAGTATCCCAGATTCCCTTCTAAGTCGGAAATCAGAATTGTTTCGAAACACGATATTTTCAAAATAACCTTGGAGATTAACAATTTTAAATTATACTATATAATCAAAACTATTCGGACACCTGTTTCTGCAAAGTTCGGCAATTTAGAAATGAGACTGAATTAAAAAAAAAAAAACCAGGAAAAGCAGAAAAATTTGCGTGAATATATTTTACTCGAAGTACAGTCTTCCTGCATAAACACAAGAAGTGGCATGATCAGCCAATGAATGAAAGAACTTGCTGAGGTAATTCTTTGGTATGGAGTTAAGAGCTGATGCCGCAGTTCTTTTTATGTCTTAATTTTCTTAAAAAACATTTCCTTTCAAAGCCAGCTCTAATTTTGGGCATAGAAAGTAGTCACACGGTGACAAATATGGAGAATAGGGAAGATGGTTATGTAAACACATTTTTTTCCGTGCCAGAAATTGCTGTACATTGACTGCCCTGTGTGCGAGTGCGTTATCGTGAAGAAGGAACTATTGCCCGTTTTTGTACTTAGACCACACACGAACAACCCTCTTCCACAATCGTCCAAAAATGGATGTGTAAGTATTGACAGTGACCGTTGTGCCTTCAGGAATGAACTGGAAGTGCATAATTCCCTTGCTGTCGTAAAGGCCTGACACGAACAATCCTCTTCGACAATCGTTCCAAAAGGGATGTATAGGCATTGCCAGTGACAGTTGTACTTTCAGGAATGCACTGGTATTGCAGAAGTAACTTTCTGTCGTAAAGGCATAACACGAACAATCATCTTCCACAATGGCTCCAAAACAAATGTGTAAGCATTGTAAGTGACAGTTGTACTTTCAGGAATGAACTGTTAGTGCAGAATTTCCTTGCTGTCGTAAAGGCCTGACACGAACAGTCCGCTTCCACAATCGTTCCAAAATGGATGTGTAAGCATTGTCAGTGACAGCTGTGCCTCCAGGAATGAACTGGTATTGCTGAAGCACCGTTCTGTCGTAAAAGCCTGACACGAACAATTCTCTTCCACAATCGTTCAAAATGGATGTGTAATCATTGTCAGTGACAGTTGTACCTTCAGGAATGAACTGGTAGAGCAGAATTCGCTTGCTGTCGTAAAGGCCTAACACGAGCAATCCTCTTCCACAATGGCTCCAAAATGGATTTGTAAGCATTGCCAGTGACAGTTGTACCTCCAGGAATGAACTGGTAGTGCAGAATTCCCTCGCTGTCGTAAAGACCTGATACGAACAATCCTCTTCCACAATCGTTCCAAAATGGATGTGTAAACATTGCCAGTAACAGTTGTACTTTCAAGAATGAACTGGTACAACTGTCACCGTGTACCAGTTCATTCCTGAAGGTACAACTGTTACTAGCAATGCTTACACATCCGTTTTGAAACGGAATTTCCAGAATTCCCTTGCTGTCGTAAAGGCCTGACACGAACAATCCATCTTCCGCAATCGTTCCAAAATGGATGTGTAAGCATTGTCAGTGACACTTGTACCTTCAGGAGTGAACTGGTAGAGCAGTATTCGCTTGCTGTCGTAAAGGAATAATACGAACAATCCTCTTTTACAATGGCTCCAAATTGGATGCGCAAGCATTGCCAGTGACAGTTTCATTTTCAGGAATGAACTAGTAGTGCAGAATTCCTTTTGCTATCGTAAAGGCTTGGCACGAACAACCCTCTTCCACATCGTTCCAAAGTGAATGTGTAAGCATTGCAAAAGACAGTTGTACCTTCAGGAATTCAGGAATTAACTGGTAGTGCAGAGTTCCCTTGCTGTCGTAAAATCACACAAGCATTGTCTGAATTTTGGACTTCTGTAACCTGATTTTCTTTCCTTTGGGTGACCTGTGGTAACTTTGTTATGATTCTGAAACGACGCTAACGCTTCGTTTCAGGATCATAACAAAACAGAGCAACAACAACAACAACAACAACAAGAAACATGTCTCGTCACCTACCATAATGTTTTGGAGAAAATTTTGCGTTGTTTCTACAGTTTCCAGGATGTCTTTTGCGCACTCAACTTGTACATGTTTCTGGGTGTCTGACAAAGCATGCGCAACAAAATGAGCACTCCCTCCCCGTTCAAAAAAAAAAATAAAAAATCTTGGGCTAAAATTTAACGAATCGTTTCCGTATTAACACCGAGCTCACATTCCAGGATCCTTCAGGTCACACGACGATTACTTTTTATCCTTTTGGAAATTTTCTCAGTGAGTTCAGACGTGTGCTGTGAAATCGGGCGTCCGGGCCTTTCGTCATTTTCCAAATCTTCTCGCTAATCCTTGAAACGTACATATCATCAGAATATTTGTGTACGTGATAGGCAATTATCCCTCTACACATCACCCAAAATTCAGCTATCACAGATGCAGTGTTACCGATTTTCAAACACAACCGGATATTTGCTCTCTGCTCCATGACAGAGCTATGAGAATGTTCTTCCACCGAATGACGTCACGCACAGCGTAAATAATCATCTGCGCAATTCTCACTGTTCACACCGCATAGCTTGTAAGTGACTCATCAAAAATCATATCTTACTGACCCGTGACAGTCATGGTAAGACGCACGTGGCTGGGCAAACGTCATAGACAAGCATGAACAGTAGAATGGGTCGCACGGCAGAGCTCAATGACTTTCAATGTGGCACGGATGCCATCTTAGCAGCAAATAAATTCGGGAAATTTCTGCCTTGCGGGAACTGCCGATTAACTGTGAGGGATGTTACTGCGAAGCGGAAAGACCTAGAAGCAACAACTGCACTACTGCGACTTGGTAGATCACGTAAAATGACAGAGCGAGACCGCCGAGTGCTGAAGCGGATGGTGCGACAAAATCGCCTGTCCTCAATCGCAGCATTCACCACCGAGTTCTCGTCGAAAGCTGAGGAGATTGGAGCTGCTGCACATTAGTCTAACATTATAAGATCGCCCAGTGTCGTTTTGGAGTAACGTAAAGCTCGGCGCCAGTGGGCTTTGGAGCAGTGGAAACACGTTCTCTAGAGCGAAGAATCACGTTTCACCATCTGGCAGTCAGACGGACGAGTAGGTGTAAATGCTACCTGCGGGACTGTGTTGTGCCAATTGTGAAGTTTTATACAGGAAACGTCATGCTCTCGGGCTGTTTTTCATGTTTTTAGCTGAGACCCGAGTTCCAGTGCGCGGGAATTTTAACGCTGTGGCCAATAGTGACAGTCTCAGCTCTCCCAACACTATGGCAACAATTCGATGAAGACCCTTTCCTTTACTAGCAGCGTAATGCCCCCGTCTATAAAGCTAGGTCCAATGGTTTGATCATCCCAAAGGTGTTGGACCTAGGTCCTAGGTCCAACACCTTTGGGATGAACTGAAATGCCGAATGTGTGCCAGACCGAACCTCCCGATATGGGTGACCGACCTGACCAATAGTATGGCAAGCAATTCCAACAGCAACTTCCCAGAAGAGTGGAGGCTGTGATAGCAGCAAATACTAACCCATTTGATATAAATTATTTTCCTATTACGGAGAGTTTGGGGATAGGCAGGTGTCTGGACACTTGATCAAACAGGGAAGTTTGAAATAAGATACCTTAGCGTGACTCTGGACATGTTACCACGGAAGCATTCATCATAAAGTTTCTTAATTTTGATGTGAATGAACGAGAAACTGGATGCCAATTGAAAAAGAGAATCAATCAAAAAACTGTTGCTATTTAACGAAAAGCAACACACTACTGCCCGAATAGTTTGTGCCCATTTAACCTGGTTTTACAAAATTGGTTTCTCTCGGAATCATGGGATTTACTAGTTGCTTACAGATAAAAAAGGTGAAGACTTAATGCGTCGCCAAGGAAATATACTGAAATATGGTACCAGAAAAAATACTGGACTTTTCTATCGGAAAAGGAGTACTACTGCATATTATATTGAGAAAACTGTGAAATACTTAAATTCTTCTAGCAGCAGAGAATCTTTGATATCCTGAGTGTCTGTCAAAAGGAAAGGTCAGGTCAGTGACAGCGTCTGTCATATGAGAGTTTGTGATGCCTCATTGGTAGTTCAGAAAAACTGCAGCAGTTAAATAAACAGAATCCAATAAACTACAGCGCTAGATTGGATACTAAGAGACAACAGAAGACCCAGAAGATGACCGCCTGGGAGATGTGTAGCATCAGTGTCCAGACTGTGCAACGTACCCTGCACGATATGGGCTTTGGGAGCCGACGCCCAACTCGAGTCCTCTTGATGGGTGCACGACACAGAGCTATGCGCCTAGCTTGGGCAAGGCAACACCGCCACAGGACACTTGATGACTGGAAACAAGTAGACTGGTCTGACGAGTCGCGTTTTCAACTGTATCGAGCAGATGGAAGGATTCGTGTGTGGCGCAAACCCCATGAAATGGATCCCGCCTGTCAACAGGGAACTGTACCGTCTGGTGGGGGTCCGAAATGGTATGGGGTGTGTTTAGCTGTGGACTTCACTGGGACCCCTGGCACGTCTAAAAACGTCTGTGACTGGTCAACCTATGTGCGCATCCTTTCTGACGAGGTACACCCGTTCATGTCCTGAATTCATGCTGATGGGTTGGGCCTGTTCCGACAGGACAATGCATGTGTCGGGAGGCCCCATTATGGTTAGAGGAGCATTCATCTGAGTTTGGGGTGTTGCCATTCCCACCCAAGTCCCCAGATCTGAACATGATAGAACACATTTGGGATGCCACGCAACGCGCTATCGAACACAGGAATCCGAGACCTCGGAATACACCCGAATTGTGGAACGCTCTGGAGAAAATATGGTGTGCATTGCCAACATCATATTTCCAGAAGCTAGTGGAGTCCATGCTCCGTCGTATTTCTGCAGTCATGCGCTCCCGTGGGGGACCTACCAAGTATTAGAATGGTGTACCAGTTTTTCTGTCACATCAGTGTACACTCAGTAGACAAAACATTAGAGATGGGGGTGATGGGCATTTGACATGGGCATCCCACGCGTAGGGAGGAAAAGACCCAAATCGAACGCAAGCGATAAATAGGCAGACAGTAGGGCTTGCCGATAGTGTATAGCAATCGACGAACTTGGGTAAACGTGGTGATCTGAGCAATTTGATCGTGGACGCATTGTAGGCACAAGACAGATGGGTCACTATATCGCCCAAGTGGTAAGAAACGTAGGATTGCCGAGGGCAATGGCATCAAGGGTGTACCGTGAGTATACCATCGATGGACGTACCAGTGCCCAGAGAACAAGCGGTGGACGACCACACTTCATTGACTTGGCAACGGCGGTGTAAATCACATCCAAGTTAAATGTCGAAAGTACAAGCAGCGTCAGAGAACGAACGGTATTGAATGCGTCACATACCCTGAGTTACGGGAGCGAACGCCCTACTCCTATGCCACTGTTGACTGATAGTCATTAGAAATTACACCTCGCCTGGTTCCTGGAACATCAAAACTTGACCTCCACAGAGTGGCGCAGCATCGTATGGTCAGATGAATCCCGTTTTCAGCTTTAACTAGCTGGCGTAGACAGCATGAAGCCTTGTCCCCGTCGTTCCAGATCGGTTCTGTTCAAGGCTCTGGTGGCTCTCTGATTATTTGGAGACTCTTCTCACGGCACACATTAGGTCCTTTAGTGTATCTTGAGAGGTCCTTAATCGCTCCGCGCTACCATTAGGTGCTGGCTGATCATCTACACGCTTTTATGGCCACCACGCGTCCTTCGGCGGATAATGTGTTTCCACAGCACACTGCGCCGCCCAACCGGGCCGCAGCCACCCAGGTATGGCTCAAGGAATACTCATCTGAGTCTGGAACCATCCAGTGGCCCCCAAGATCACCCGGATTTAAACCTTGTGGACGTTCTCTGGAGTTCTGTGGAGTGGAACATCAGATCCACGAATCCTTGAGTTGCGGACAATGCTGCAACGGGCATGGCTGGCATCATCTCCCGAAACCCTCCTCCATCTGGTTGACTCGATGCCACTGCGTGTACAGTCTATTATTTGCGCTAAAAAGGACAAGCACTGTTATATGTAGGTAGGTATCGCTAATGTTTCATACATTGAGTGCATACACATCATCATTGTCAAACATGATCAATCCACTACTGGATGAAGGTCTCCCCAAGTTTCTTCTAATTTCCTCCACGTCGCACTAGCATACTTTCGGATTTTATCCACTTATCTCCCATGTGGTCTACTTCTGGGTTATTTTCCCTATGCCTTGGAGCCAGTCTAAAATTTCGGTTGTCCATCGGTGGTGCGTTCTTTCTGCGATATATCCAGCCCATTGCCATTTCAGGGATTTTAGTCTGATCAAGATATCTTCCACTCTTATCCTTTTCCTGGTGCACAAGTTCCTCTTCTTATTTTTCCTGGTTACATCAGGTATGTAACTTTCCATGCGTCTTTCAGTTGTATGCAGCCTTTATATGATTTTTTTTAAGTTAAGGTCCATGTCTCTGTTCCGTGCGTAAGAACTGGGAGGATTCATTGATTAAACACCTTTCTCTTAAGACGTAATGGTATGTTGCTCTTGGAAACTGTCCTGTTTCTTCCAAATCTCTGGAATCAAGTGTTATACGCCGATTAATTTCTTCATCAATATGACTCTCGCTTGATATCTGTTGCCCAAAGTGAATGTAGGTATCGGTTATCTCAAGCTTTTCCCCATCACTCGATAAATCTTCATTTCTTGTAAAAGCATTGTGCATCTACTGTATATACAAAAATTGAAGAATAAAGATGAAATCAATAATCAGCAGAGAACAGACATTACTATAGAAACAATAAATGAGAGAAAAGAGCAAAAGAACCCATCGAAAATGGCACAATAAGTAGCATATACCATGCAAAGTCAAAAATTGCAATAAACGCCAACAGAATCAAAAAGGTTAGAAAGTTCAAAATGCCACCCTCTAGTATGCAGTAGCGAAACGCAAAGTCAAGAACGCCGGACACCAGAGAACCACAAACAAGAATGCTGAAATCGTCAGGAGAACACCGCACTCAGAATAGATGGCTTTTCAAATGTTTGCAATGGCTGAAATCCACCAAAAGCCAGAAACAGTGCTCTTTTTGCTCCCTAAACCATGCGATAACAAGCAAGAAAGTTAAAACCAGAATATCACAAACGCAAACATACAGATAAGACAATCGAATGGAAGGTCGGGTTGTCATGTGAAACACGCGACTAGGTGTAGCTGTGTGAAAAAAAATAAAAATAAGAAGAGGTAGAATGTTATAGGAAACCTTCAGCTGCAAGCAATCTTCCAAACAGCACTTAGTAATCTATCTAGATAAAATTGCAGGATTTGGTAATACAGTAGTAATCTGTGTCAACGGTATAGGATTATTTAAAGAATAACTTTAACACAAATTGAAGAACGAAGAAGTTGCAAGAAAAGTTTTTCAAGAAACTGTACAAGTTATTTATTACGTAGAAGCGTCTGAAATAACCATGTTACAGATAAAATAAAACCAATGGATGAGCCAGAAATTCTGAAAAAACGAAAAAATTGAGAAACAACAAGATTTCTGTGAATAGATTATGTGATATTAGGTTCCCAAGAGACTGAAATATTTCCTTTTATCGTATACTTCCGTTAGGCAGCCTTCATTCATATATACTGTTAATATATATATATATATATATAACTTTTATCATCATCATCATCATCATTGTCAACCATTATCAATCCACTGCTGGACGAAGGTCTCCCCAAGTTTCCTCCACAACGGTCTGTCTTGTGCCAGTCTCCTCCATGTCACCCCTGCATACTTTCAAATTTCATCCACCCATCTCCCATGTGGTCTTCTTCTGGGTCTTTTCCTGTCCCTTGGAATCCAATCTAAAATTTCGGCTGTCCATCGATGATCTGTCCTTCTGGCAGTATGTCCAGCCCATTGCCATTTCAGGGATTTAACTCTGATCATGATGTCTTCCACTCTTGTCATTTTTCGGATCCACGAGTTCCTCTTCTTATCTCTCCTGGTTACACCAAGTATGCACCTCTCCATGCTGCTTTGAGTTGTCTGCAGCCTTTGTATGTCTCTTTTAGTTAAGGTCCACGTCTCTGCACCATACGTAAGCACTGGAAGGATGCATTGATCAAACACTTTTCTTTTAAGACATAATGGCATATTGCTCTTGAAAATTATGCTGTTTCTTCCAAAAGCTCTCCAGGCAAGTTTTGTACGCCGATTAATTTCTTCATCAATGTGACCCTCACTTGATATCTGCTGTCCAAGATAAACGTACGTGTCTGTTATCTCCAGCTTTTCTCCATCAATCGATAAATCTTCATTTCTTGTAAAAGCATTGAACATCACTTTTGTCTTCTGAAAGTTCATTTTTAATCCCACTTCTTTACTCTTGTCAGCAAGTTCCTGGATCATACTCTGCAGCTCTGATGGGCTAGTTGCAAAAATGACTACGTCATCAGCAAAACGAAGGTGGGTTAGATAATCTCCATTAATCTTTATCCCCTTGTTTTCCCAGCTCAGTGACTGAAAAACACCCTCCAATGTGGCATTAAGAGTTTCGGAGATATGGTGTCACCTTGTCTCACTCCCTTTCCAATTTTTATGTGTGTTGTATTTTCAAACAGCCTAATCTTTGCACTTGCATTTTCATAGATGTTATTAATAATATTAATGTATGCATCTTCAATACCGCAGGTTTTCAGAGCCATTGTAACTGCTGATGGTTTCACCGAATCAAAGGCTTTTTCATAATCGATAAAAGCCATGCACAATGGAAGTTCATATTCCCTCGCTCTTTCAATTAGTTCTCTCAGCACATGGATATGATCTATTGTGCTGTAGCCACTCCTGAATCCAGCTTGTTCTCTCGGTTGAGCCATGTCCAGTGTTACCTTCAAGCGGTGTGAAAGAACTTTAGTGAAGATTTTATAAACTACTGATAGGAGGCTGATAGGTCTGTAGTTTCCAAGATCCTCAATGTCACCTTTCTTATGTAGCAGGATCATTGTAGCGGTGTTCCAATCCTCAGGAATCTTTCCTTCATTAAGGCATCGAGTGAAAATTTGGGCGAGTACTGTTTCGATTTCTCCACTTGCTTCTTGTATGATGTCTACAGTAATTCCATCTTCTCCTGGAGCTTTTCCCCGCTTCATGTTCTTGATTGCATGTGCAACTTCTGCTGGAAGGACTGGAGGAACTCTGGTACTGGTATCTTTCATGATGTCTGGAGTGCATGTATCATCCCTTTCATATAATTTGGAGTAGAAATCTTTCACTCTTGTCAAAATTTCGCCCCTATTTCTTGTTACAGAACCATCTTCTTTTCTCAGTGCCATAATCTGTTTTCTTCCCTTACTGAGATGTCCCTTTGCTATCTTTAGGCTTTGGTTGTTTTCACTTATGTATATATATATATATATCATCATCATCATCATCATTGTCAACCATTATCAATCCACTGCTGGACGAAGGTCTCCCCAAGTTTCCTCCACAACGGTCTGTCTTGTGCCAGTCTCCTCCATGTCACCCCTGCATACTTTCGAATTTCATCCACCCATCTCCCATGTGGTCTTCTTCTGTGTCTTTTCCTGTCCCTTGGAATCCAATCTAAAATTTCGGCTGTCCATCGATGATCTGTCCTTCTGGCAGTATGTCCAGCCCATTGCCATTTCAGGGATTTAACTCTGATCATGATGTCTTCCACTCTTGTCATTTTTCGGATCCACGAGTTCCTCTTCTTATCTCTCCTGGTTACACCAAGTATATATATATATATATATATATATATTAAATTCTAAAGTTTTTCCTTAGTGTTCAGCATTGCTCTTCAGTATATATATATATATATATATATATATATATTCTATAAAGATACCTAAGCAAAAAAAATATACAAATATAATTTTGACTCACACCTAGTACAACATAGAAAAGGTTATGTATCTACCTGTGTGAGTAAAAGGAGAAAAGAAAAAAAAATATATAAAATAAAACAACTGAATGTAGAAGGTGTCGAGAATACTGAGCCTTGGCTTTATCAAGGACCAGCAAAAACTCTGCATTTTCTCACTTCCACAAAGACCTAGTTGGAAATGGGTTTCTGCAAGGCCATAGATGCAAGTAACATTCCCACCTAAAATAGTTTAAAATATATATATATAAGTCATGTCCTCCGTAGAGTAGCATGACCTAGCACTAGTTAACAATTTCGCTTGCATCCATTAACCTTCATGGCCCGACCCATGCTTGAGTTCTCTTTAATCTTCTTCTCTCTGTTTAATAGTAACAGATGAAGAGCATGGGTCGGGCCATGAAGGTTAATGGATGCAAGCGAAATTGTTAACTAGTGCTAGGTCATGCTACTCTACGGAGGACATGACTTATATATATATATTTTAAACTATTTTAGGTGGGAATGTTACTTGCATCTATGGCCTTGCAGAAACCCATTTCCAACTAGGTCTTTGTGGAAGTGAGAAAATGCAGAGTTTTTGCTGGTCCTTGATAAAGCCAAGGCTCAGTATTCTCGACACCTTCTACATTCAGTTGTTTTATTTTATATTTTTTTTTTCTTTTCTCCTTTTACTCACACAGGTAGATACATAACCTTTTCTATGTTGTACTAGGTGTGAGTCAAAATTATATTTGTATATTTTTTTTGCTTAGGTATCTTTATAGAATGTGAATTCTGAATTTTCAAAACTGCTGCGTTGCGCGTTTTGATTTTCAGGTTATTTTGCACCCTTCGTTCTAAATTCTAAAATTTTTTCCTTAGTCTTCAGTTTTGCTCTTAAGTATATATATATATATATATATATATATATAACTTTTATATATATTCTATAAAGAAGATACCTAAGCAAAAAAATACATATATAATTTTGACTCACACCTAGTACAACATAGAAAAGGTTATGTATCTACCTGTGTGAGTAAAAGGAGAAAAGAAAAAAATAAAATAAAACAACTGAATGTAGAAGGTGTCGAGAATACTGAGCCTTGGCTTTATCAAACCCCACCTGCTCAGATAACTACCTTTACACTTTTAGATATATTGATGATCTGCTGTGTATCAATAATTCCGAAGTTATAGAGAGTGATTTTGATAATATCTATCCTAGCTCTCTTAACTTATGTAAAACCAACCACAGTAAGCAGGAACTTGAGTTCCTAGACTTAAGCATTAAGCTCAACAGAGGTAACCCATCTATTAGCCTCTTTGATAAAAGAGTTAATTTTCCTTTCAAAGTAATTAAATATCTACACTGGAATAATAACATTTCAACCAAAGTAATTGAGAATGTACTAATTTCTCAGGTCCTAAGAATTTCAAGAATTTGCAGCAACAATTTGGACTTCAATTACCACATTAATATACTATTAGAAAGTTTTCTAGAGAACGAAATTCCTTCTTCTTTCATCAAAAGAACTTTAAGAAAAATTATTCTGAATAATAGAGTAAGGTTGGCAGATCTGCTTTAATTTTCTACACAGTTAATAATATGATTCTGACCAATCAAAGCCGTAAGGAAGTTGGCTAGAGGATGCCTATTAACTACCTAAAGGAACCTTAGTGCTATGGATATGACGGTCCTATTAAAACAAAAAAAATTAAATAATATAAACAAAATCACAAAAAAGCTTAAAAATCTGTTTATAAAAGAAAATAAAAACAAATAAAAAAGAAAACTAGTTATTCATCACTAGGATAGCTATACTAAAAATAGTAAAACCAACATTAAAATTAATAAGATTCTGATTAATCTATAGAAGCTCACTAAGGTGATTTAATACATGCAAAGATTATTAAATAAACTGCTCGTGTATTTTATAATATTTCTCATGTATTCTGGAGAGTTAATTCTGCTCATTCTGATCATACAGATCCACAGTCTTAAGTTTATATATTTTTTTCTCTGGTTAAAATCTCCGCGTGTTGGTTTCTTGCTGTATGAGGAGGCCATCAGCCCCACCCTCACTGCCCCCCAGCGTCTAGGGAGTGGCGGAAGAGGTCAGCCATGTTCTCCTCTTGTGGGGAGAAAAGTTTTTGTAACGCAAGAGGTAAGCTCTCTTCCTTGTTTTTGGGTTCTAGGTTTTATAAGTTCAATGTTTGTACTTCATGTACCTTTTCTCTGTCGTTTTTTAGCTTTTCAGCTTTTAAGCATTGGTTTGTCTGTTAACATTTATGCGGGTTTTAACTCTTACTTTTCTTTGTAACTTTGAGCGTCTTTTGTGGTACCTAGGAACAGAAGATGCCTAAGCTTGTTCCTTTTCTATGCGCTGTCTATGCGCTGTTTTTTCAAAGTAGTTAAGTTCTTAATAACTAATTAATTATGCACTTAAAGCACTGCTGAAATACTTTGTACATATTGCAACTAACTGTTTAAGGTATATAACTTTCACAAAGTTTTCTTTAGTTAATTATTATCTTTAACTTATTCTCGTTTTCGTGCTGTCATAAGTTGTAGAGTAGGGGGTTTTAGACTCAAGTTTTCTTTCAAAAATCTGTTCGTTATAAATTAACATTTCCTTTTTTAATTGCAATGTAAAATTTGTTTTTCAGGTTTAAATTCTCTCTCAAACGAACTTGGAATTTCGTTATAGCTGAAAATCATTTCTATTTATTATGTCACTCTCACAGCTTGAGTTCTCTTTAATCTTCTTCTCTCTGTTTAATAGTAACAGATGAAGAGCATGGGTCGGGCCATGAAGGTTAATGGATGCAAGCGAAATTGTTAACTAGTGCTAGGTCATGCTACTCTACGGAGGACATGACTTATATATATATTTTTTTAAACTATTTTAGGTGGGAATGTTACTTGCATCTATGGCCTTGCAGAAACCCATTTCCAACTAGGTCTTTGTGGAAGTGAGAAAATGCAGAGTTTTTGCTGGTCCTTGATAAAGCCAAGGCTCAGTATTCTCGACACCTTCTACATTCAGTTGTTTTATTTTATTTTTTTTCTTTTCTCCTTTTACTCACACAGGTAGATACATAACCTTTTCTATGTTGTACTAGGTGTGAGTCAAAATTATATATGTATTTTTTTGCTTAGGTATCTTCTTTATAGTATGTGAATTCTGAATTTTCAAAACTGCTGCGTTGCGCGTTTTGATTTTCAGGTTATTTTGCACCCTTCGTTTTAAATTCTAAAATTTTTTCCTTAGTCTTCAGTTTTGCTCTTAAGTATATATATATATATATATATATATTCTATAAAGAAGATACCTAAGCAAAAAAATACATATATAATTTTGACTCACACCTAGTACAACATAGAAAAGGTTATGTATCTACCTGTGTGAGTAAAAGGAGAAAAGATAAAAAAATAAAATAAAACAACTGAATGTAGAAGGTGTCGAGAATACTGAGCCTTGGCTTTATCAAGGACCAGCAAAAACTCTGCATTTTCTCACTTCCACAAAGACCTAGTTGGAAATGGGTTTCTGCAAGGCCATAGATGCAAGTAACATTTTGCACCCTTCGTTTTAAATTCTAAAATTTTTTCCTTAGTCTTCAGTTTTGCTCTTAAGTATATATATATATATAACTTTTATATATATCATCATCATCATCATTGTCAACCATTATCAATCCACTGCTGGACGAAGGTCTCCCCAAGTTTCCTCCACAACGGTCTGTCTTGTGCCAGTCTCCTCCATGTCACCCCTGCATACTTTCGAATTTCATCCACCCATCTCCTATGTGGTCTTCTTCTGGGTCTTTTCCTGTCCCTTGGAATCCAATCTAAAATTTCGGCTGTCCATCGATGATCTGTCCTTCTGGCAGTATGTCCAGCCCATTGCCATTATATATATATATATATATATATATATATATATATATATATATAAGGTCAGATAACATCACAGCCTCTCCTTGACAAATGTCAACCCCGCCTTCTCGTGGTGCATCCTGTTCCTACTAAAGGGGCTCTGACGACCGCCAATAGCGGTATAACTATACCATCGGGATTAGAGGAAATTCTATCCCACACTCACCAACCCGCTTGGCCAGCGTGGTGAGTTATGGCCAAACCCCTCCAAAATGATTCCACAACTTAAATCTTGGCCCTCAGTCTCCGGCAGCTGGAATGTACCTGGCCAAGGCAGCGGCCAGTGCGACATGAAGGCAGAGGGTGCTAAGAATCCCCGGAGGACCGGACTAGGCTGCCATCTGATGCTGACCTTGGCAACGTACAATGGACGCTCCCTATCTTCTGATTCAAGGCTTCTTGAATTGGAAGAGGAACTACAAAGGATCAAGTGGGACATCGTGGGGCTAAGTGAGGTAAGGAGAAAAGGAGAAGATCTCATCGAACTGAAAAGTGGACATCTCTTCTACTATCGTGGGACAGATACTGGCAGAACTAGTGGTGTTGGATTTATAATAAACAAGAAACTGAAGGATAAAGTTGTAGAAGTTGAAAGTTCCTCTGACAGAGCTGCACGGCTTGTTATCCAACTCTCGAAAAGATACCAGGCTCAGATTATTCAAACTTATGCACCCACCACAAGTCATCCTGAAGAAGAAATTGAAGAATTTTATGAGGAAATTTGTCATCTAAATAATAAAGGTAAGCAGCACTTGAAAATAATTATGGAAGATTTCAATGCAAAAATAGGGCAACGGCAACAGAATGAAACTTCAGTAGGTAAATTCGGTCACGGCAACAGAAACCAGCGTGGAAATACTCTCGTTGAGTTTGCAGAGGCAGAAGGGTTTTTCATCTTGAACTCCTTCTTTAAGAAAAAGGCACACAGGAAATGGACATGGACACATCCAAATGGGACGACAAGTGAAATTGATTTTATTATGTGTAACAAAAAATTCGTCATAGAAGACTGCAGTGTGCAAAACAAGTTCAACACAGGTAGTGACCATAGATTGGTGAGATGTAAGATGCACCTCAACACTAAACTTGAACGTGGCAAGCTCATAAGACAAACAAAATCTATTGACATAACCAACCTTAAAAAACACCATAATACCTTCAAGTTGGAACTGAAGAACAGGTTCTCTGCTTTAGAAGGCCTAACATCGGAAGAAGTGGACATCTCTGAAGTTAACAGAAAAGTAACCAAAGCTCTTATGGAAACAGCAACAAAATTAGCTGGGTCTAAGAACAAGTTGCATGTAAATAAATTATCAGGAAAAACGAAAATGTTGATGCAAAAAAGAAGAGAGATGAGGACAACTAAAGAAGATGTGACTTCCAAAGTGGAATATATAGAGCTATGCAAGACAGTACGAAAAAGTATCACTGAAGACGTAAGAAAATTCAACTGTGAACTAGTGAGGAAAGCAATTGAAAACAACCAAAGCCTAAAGATAGCAAAGGGACATCTCAGTAAGGGAAGAAAACAGATTATGGCACTGAGAAAAGAAGATGGTTCTTTAACAAGAAATAGAGGCGAAATTTTGACAAGAGTGAAAGATTTCTACTCCAAATTATATGAAAGGGATGATACATGCACTCCAGACATCATGAAAGATACCAGTACCAGAGTTCCTCCAGTCCTTCCAGCAGAAGTTGCACATGCAATCAAGAACATGAAGCGGGGAAAAGCTCCAGGAGAAGATGGAATTACTGTAGACATCATACAAGAAGCAAGTGGAGAAATCGAAACAGTACTCGCCCAAATTTTCACTCGATGCCTTAATGAAGGAAAGATTCCTGAGGATTGGAACACCGCTACAATGATCCTGCTACATAAGAAAGGTGACATTGAGGATCTCGGAAACTACAGACCTATCAGCCTCCTATCAGTAGTTTATAAAATCTTCACTAAAGTTCTGTCACACCGCTTGAAGGTAACACTGGACATGGCTCAACCGAGAGAACAAGCTGGATTCAGGAGTGGCTACAGCACAATAGATCATATCCATGTGCTGAGAGAACTAATTGAAAGAGCGAGGGAATATGAACTTCCATTGTGCATGGCTTTTATCGATTATGAAAAAGCCTTTGATTCGGTGAAACCATCAGCAGTTACAATGGCTCTGAAAACCTGTGGTATTGAAGATGCATACATTAATATTATTAATAACATCTATGAAAATGCAAGTGCAAAGATTAGGCTGTTTGAAAATACAACACACATAAAAATTGGAAAGGGAGTGAGACAAGGTGACACCATATCTCCGAAGCTCTTTAATGCCACATTGGAGGGTGTTTTTCAGTCACTGAGCTGGGAAAACAAGGGGATAAAGATTAATGGAGATTATCTAACCCACCTTAGTTTTGCTGATGACGTAGTCATTTTTGCAACTAGCCCATCAGAGCTGCAGAGTATGATCCAGGAACTTGCTGACAAGAGTAAAGAAGTGGGATTAAAAATGAACTTTCAAAAGACAAAAGTGATGTTCAATGCTTTTACAAGAAATGAAGATTTATCGATTGATGGAGAAAAGCTGGAAATAACAGACACGTACGTTTATCTTGGACAGCAGATATCAAGTGAGGGTCACATTGATGAAGAAATTAATCGGCGTACAAAACTTGCCTGGAGAGCTTTTGGAAGAAACAGCATAATTTTCAAGAGCAATATGCCATTATGTCTTAAAAGAAAAGTGTTTGATCAATGCATCCTTCCAGTGCTTACGTATGGTGCAGAGACGTGGACCTTAACTAAAAGAGACATACAAAGGCTGCAGACAACTCAAAAAAGCATGGAGAGGTGCATACTTGCGGTAACCAGGAGAGGTAAGAAGATTAACTCGTGGATCCGAAAAATGACAAGAGTGGAAGACATCATGATCAGAGTTAAATCCCTGAAATGGCAATGGGCTGGACATACTGCCAGAAGGACAGATCGTCGATGGACAGCCGAAATTTTAGATTGGATTCCAAGGGACAGGAAAAGACCCAGAAGAAGACCACATGGGAGATGGGTGGATGAAATTCGAAAGTATGCAGGGGTGACATGGAGGAGACTGGCACAAGACAGACCGTTGTGGAGGAAACTTGGGGAGACCTTCGTCCAGCAGTGGATTGATAATGGTTGACAATGATGATGATGATGATGATATATACATAACTTTTATATATATATATATATATATATATATATATAAATTTTGGTTAAGATCTATATATATATATATAGATCTTACCCAAAACTTTTTCTTTCGAGCAAATTAGGTAAAATCAAATGGCCTCCTTTTTTTAAAAAATCCTTAATCCGTACCTATACGAAACTGTTATTAAAAAGATAACTACTGGTTTTACTTAGAAAAATTCCACTTTATTGTATGAGCATTAAACAAAACATTTTTTGCTCGTGTTTGTTTCCAAAAGAGCTGCAAGTCACAAAAGGAGAAGAGTTATATAACCGAAGAAGTTCAACACACCTCATGAAGAGCTGGGATTTATTTGTTACCAACAGAAAGACCATCCTCCGCATATGTTTTCTGAAGAATGAATCTTCCAACACAGCCCAGATAGCCACGGCTTTTAACGCAGAACTCCAGGCGACAAAGGGCCTCTTAATTTCGCAAAAAGCTTTTCAACCATTCTGCCTAGGTACTGGCTTGAGACGTAGATGGAGAACAAAAGCTCTCCTTTTAACTTGATTACCGACGGTGCATAGCATGTTAGGGGAAACTGCGCAGCGAGAAAGAAACGAGAATAAGAACGAACTAACAAAGGACTCACACTCTTCCTACCATCATTCTGCTTTTATGAATAGCTGGGGTCACTCAAGGGTCATCTTCGGAAAGTGAATAGGGGGTAAACTCATAAACTTTATCGACAGAACTCTTAGTAAATACTCTTCCCGATTTCTCCACGTGGTGAAGAACACATGAAAACTCTTAATAGCCATGAAGCAATTAATTAATGCTAAGTCAAATTAATATCCTTATGATATAAAGCTACATAACTTTCTACACTTCAGAGCTTGGGAATAAAAGCAGAATATGTTCTTTGTTTTGAATTATTCTGACAATCGTTATATTCTGGTTTTTATCCTCGAAAATTTCTATTTTCCTTTTGCTATATATGGCTATTTTAATAATTCTATTAGGGGTATGCAAAAGCTTCCGCTAGCAAGCGTTCTAGTGGTCTAACCGGCAGGCGATCCGTGCTGTCAGTTCGTACATGAAGCCACGCATGGCGGTCGATAAAGTTCATTTGCGGCACTGTTTGTTACTCATGTTTAATTTAGGGAAAAGTGCGAGTGAAGCATACAGTTCAATATGGCAGGCGTATGGCGAAACGGTTATGGGTGAGCAGACGTGTCGAGAATGGTTTGTCAGGTTTAAAAAAGTGATCTAAGCTTGGAAGACAAGTCACGTGCAGGTAGACCGCTGGAATCGCAGACGAGGAGCTGGAATCGCTGTTGCAAGAGGATGCCACACAATCGACCACGCAACTGGCGAAACGTTTGAAAGTGGCTCAATCGACGGTGGTACGGCGTCTACAGGCCTTGGGGAAGATCCAGGAGACTGGTAAGTGGGTTCCGCATACTTTAACGGAGCGTAATATTGGTCAATGATTTGGCTTCTGTATTTCGTTGCTGAAGAGGTTTCAAGGGAAGAATTTCTTGTGGAAGATTGGCACCGGGGATGAAGAATGGGTCTATTGCGACAACCCCGTACGCAAGCGTTCCTGGCCGCCCCGGTGGCGCAGTGGTCTAAGACGCTGGCCTCTGATCATTTGTTCGTAAGGGGTCCGAGTTCGAATCCCGGTCAGGCATGGATGTTGTGTTTGTCTTTCGGCACTGGCTCTCTCCCTTCCCTGGAACCAGTGACCCTAAATTAGGGACGGGCGACTGCTTATAGTCCATTGAGTTGCTCACGGTGGTCGTTAAACCTCCGATCAAAAAAAAAATAAAAAAAATCAGGCGTTCCTGTGTCGACCCAGACCAGCCATCAACACCCACTGCAAAACAGGATATCCACGGGAAAAAGGTAGTGTTGTGTGTGTGTGCGTGTGGTGGGATATGCATTGAGTGCTGTACTTCGAACTGTTGAAAGCGGACGAAATAATCACTGCACAACGAGCTATATAGCGATCAGTTGATAAAACTGAACGCCGCAATCGAGCAAAAACGCCCATGGACAGGTAAAGGATGCCGCCCAGTCATCCTGTTACACGATAATGCCCGACCACATGTCAGTGCCACCACTAAATCAACCCTTAAACAGTTACACTGGGAGCTTTTACGGTACCCGGCTTATTCCCTGGACATTGCACCCTCAGACTTTCATCTGTTTCGCTCTATGGAACATTCCCTAGCCCAACAGCGGTTCACCATAGTTTCAGAGGTGGAAAATTTCGTCACTGCGTTCTTTAACTCAGAACCCGAGTTCTTCTATGACAGGGACATTCATTTGTTGCCTGTAAAATGGCAAAAAGGTCATTGATACTAAAGGCCAATATTTCGTTGAATAAATGTGTACTGGTTTCCTGATTGTTCCTGTCTCCTTTCTACTTAAAATGGTGGAAACTTTTGCCGTTACCTTAATATATGGTGAATATATTTGGATTCTGTTTTTCGTAATGTGCGTCTAAGGTTTGATAAAAAGATTGTGATATTACTTGATGAATTTAATCATCATTTGTTAGTATAGAACGATTGTGAGGGCCGCGATTTGCCTTCTGTCACTTTACGTAAGATTTGATCTGTAACTGAACTTCACGAGAGTTCCACCTTGTACAATGCAATGTCTTTTTCGTGAGCAAGATTGACGTTATGCTAAGTCTAAAACCATTAAATAAGAATACGGTGCAATGGTTTACGGCCAGACGAAACATAAACAGAAGTCAACTTAAAATAACTTTTTATTGGTCCAGCAATCCTTCAGTTGATCTAACATACAGGGTGTGCCATATAAAAGAGGCCCGAGTATAACGAACGACAACAGTCAGGCAATGTTAATATACATGGTAAAGAATAGTTGAAATGACAGAAAACAGGAGTAATTAACGTGCGTTTACAACAATTGCTGAAAGTGCTGTCCTCCGACATCAAGACACAGCTGCACACGACGGAACATGTTGTTCGTAACGCGCCACAACTCATCGGCAGAAATCTGGGCTACGGCATCCGTAATGTTCACTTGTAATTCATCAAGGGTGTGCAAATTAGTTGCATACACTTTCCCTTTCAATGCTCCCCACAGATAAAAGTCACAGGTGGAGAGATCGGGTGATCGGGGTGGCCATAGTCCCTTCGATACAGTTCTGTTTTCCGCAAACACTTCATGCACAGCACGTAGACTATTCCGTGCAGTATGCGCCGTTGCACCATCCTGCTGAAAGAAAGCATATGTTCGCTCTTCTTCTGTAAGTACGGCAACAAATGGGTTGAACAGTTGTTGAAGATAGCGCTCCGAGTTTATGGTGTCAGTGAAAAAGAATAAGCCGACTATCGTCTTCGCAGACACAGCACATCCAAACGCCTATCTTTTGGTCGTACAGAGAAGTCTCCATTGTCCGTCTGGGATTCGTGTCGGTCCAAATCCTGCTGTTTTGCGCATTGACATACTCGGACAGATGAAACCATGCTTCATCTGTCATGTAATAAAGTGTTGGGCCCATTTCACCGCTGACAATGGTCTCCTGAAACCACTTACAATATAGCATCCGTTTTGCATAATCAGGAGTTTTAAGTTCTTTGAGTGCCATAACTTTGTACGGCCGAAAATTCAAATCCACCTTAAGTATGCGTCGGCACGACGTGGAAGATATTCCCGTTGCTGACGATAATCGGCGAATCGACTTCCGAGGGCTTTGTAACATTATTGTGCACACATTTTTGACATTTTCTTCAGTACAAATTGTCTTGGGTTAGTTTCTTTTCCTGTTGCACACCGTGCCGGTTTCACGAAATTTCCGCACTAACTTTTGTACCACTGATTTCTCTGGTGCTGCACAATGTGGAAATTTTTCTGTAAAGAACTCATTTAAGACCTTGTATGAGTTATTTCTGAAATACTGTTCCACAATAAAAACCCGCTGTTCCCTGCTTAAAACCATTTCCGTTGCCTTTGTTCTCTCTTCACTTACACTTATGACCGCGTACCTACACTGCTGTGGGTGTGACTAACCACTCCGGAGAATTCCTTTGAAGCTGTACAAGCAGAAACCGGTTACAAGTGGAACAAAGCTGTTTTAACTGGAAACCCGCCAAACAACGTCTGGCCACAGGGCCTCTTTTATATGGCGCACCCGGTATAACACAGCAAGTAAACTTCACATTATTCTCAGTGATCGAACGTTTACACACACACACACATGCACATGAGCAACTGCAGTATCGTCCTTTTTATTCATCGTTCTTATCACATTCACACGTCACTTTCTCTCTGACCTCAAATGTGTTGCCAACCGCATTATCGTAAGAGAGAAAAGATATCACGTTAAGTTTGGAAGTATAAAGAAGAATAAACTCAAATTTTCATAGGAAAAGGAACTAAAAATGAAAGTTATTTTAGAATGTACGTCACACTTGATTTTCGGTTCACTTTCCTCTTCGACAGGACTCCATTAGTTCCTCTTTTTTTATAAACGTATCTGGGAAACCAACCGAGAATGCACGACATAGAATCAGTCTCTAATAACAATCAGTCTTTTTTAAAACGAAACAAAACAATTTATTTGGTGGTCCGAATAATGGTAATTTGACTTTATTGTTTCTCGTTCCATCAGCGAATGGAATAACTCAAACTTTCTTATCTCTCGTTCTATCAGTAATCTCTTAACGCTCCTGCCCCACGTTGCCGGCCGCAAGGAATTGTTTCTCTCGTGCTTCGGTACTGAATACCAACGGCTGCTTTCTCCTTTTTTTAAATCTCCGCGTGCCAGCAATCCACTTTTTCTCAAATTTTCAATTTTCCGCCGGTCAACACAAAACGCACTTCACCCTCCTGGCCGGGATCTATGCACGCCCGAAGATGACGCAAAAGAATCCTCTAACCATTCTCACAAACCTACGCTTACTTTGGCGTTCGCCTCATCTCTGCTCACGGCAAGTTTGAAGAATTTAATCCCTACGTTTCCTACTGCATCACTTTCCGCTAATATGGAACCGACAAATACACTGCCGACACATTAACACAACACATTTGAATAACACATTAGTGTGTACCGCTCTTCTGCAAAACAACTGAACCCAATCACAATCTATGGCTGGTCGGACTCGTTAATGTGTTTGCAAGGGGTTTAATTTCTTGCAGCACTCTTCTTACAGGCGCCACCTGTTTGCTACACCTCCATTTCTCATGGCTCTGACAAAATGCCGCGAACGAAGACATGATCAAATTGTGAAAATTCAAGTTTATCGTATTTTTCGGCGTATGAGTCGATATGTAGTGTAAGTCGAATGCGTAAAATTTCTCAATTTCCTTATCTTCATTCATAAATAGCCGATCCTGAGTATAAGGAGAAACTAGAACAAACACAGTGATGGTTCTGAAATTCTGTAACTATATCATTTAGTGTTTCCGTGAATACTACAAGGAAGAAAAAATGAGATAACTTCCGGATTTTTCTTTTTGGTAAAAATTAGTTTTGTAAGTTTATTTATTTATTTATGTTTTATTATGAAGTGACGCTACCGTTTTTCTTCACACCAACCGACCATTCGCAGAAACCAACGCGCAAAGGTGAAAAACAAAACAAAAAAAAAACAGAAACAAACCCCAAGCTCACACACACGTGTGCAAATCAGAGTGATCCTTGTAATGTGAGTTATGATTCACTGCTTTCTCACAAAGTCCGATTGAAATAAGAAACCAAGTGAGCTTTTTATTTCAGTCTGAAAGATGAAACAAATTAAGACGAGCATAATCAATGGAAGCAGTAATAGATTTTAAATCAATTGAGAAATACTACTTAGAGACTGGCAGAGCGAAAAAGAATGCCTTCGCCAGCAGCTGATCATTTCTTTTCTTAAAGCACAAGCTCCACCGGCTGTCGACACGACTGTCAACAGCCAATCAACTGCGTGGCAGCGACGTGTTTCTTCAGATTTTTTATTAGAAGCTTTCCACATATACCGGAACTCTTCACTGCTTGTCAACGACATGACATCGACTCCATTTCTTTCAAGCGTGTGGAAACAACTCACCAAAACCCGTGACCGTCAGAAATTGGATGATGTCACAATGATTTGAATGTTTACGCTCCATTCGTCCTGATGAAGCCGAGTCAAACGCTCTGCGAAACTATAGTCGATGTAAAATAAACATTTCATTGTGAGAAACGTTTGTATTTTTATTCTATATTAACACAGCAAGTTTAGTAGTCATAAATTATATAACATACGACAGGCCCACTCGAAATCGGTCACGGGGATTTCATTGTTCCTGTCGAACGGAAGAATCCGTTTCAGCAGTTTTTAAATAAGTTCTTAGTGAGCGGAATATTACATATCGTTCGCTTTCGGATTGGTTTCCTATTAACGTAATATTGAGTTTCGCATTGAACCAAAAAATGTGCGAATGGTGTGGCTGTATTGACCCGCGTCCAAAGTTCATCAAGAGTTGCTGGCGAACGGTTATACTGCTGCACTTGTCGTTTGAGCATGTCCCAGAGATTTTCTACGGGTGATAAATCCGGTAATCCAGCTGGCCACGGAAGAAGTTGAACGTTGTTATTCCTGAAAAAGGCACATGTTGTCGCTGCAACATGCTGTGTGGTATTGTTCTGTTGAAATATGGTCACGGGGACGTCTTGCAGTTACCTAAAGAGCAACCGGCACTAGAATGACACTGACATAACAGGCACTCGTTATGGTGGTACGGACTCTCCCGAGAGGTAATGTGCTTTTGTACCCGATAGTACCCTAGGTCACAATGCCTCGTATTGGTGACGTGTGTCTGGTGTGCATTGACACTTTCCGACGCTTCTCACCCTGTCGTTGACGGACGCAGACGCGGCCATCATTTTTGCTTAAACAGAAGCACGTTTTGTCCCAGAACATGATATTGGGCCATTCGTCACGTCATTCGATTCGTTTGATGCACCATTGCAGCCTGGCAGTCCGTTGCTGAGGTGTCAAAGGTAGCCTGAGGAGGAACCGACGAGCCTGCAGACCCAACTGTAATAACCGGCAACGCACTCTTACAGCTGACATGGGAAAGTGAGTCACAGTTCACCACTGCTGCGCTAACGCCGTTGATAATGCGGAACCGTCACCCGAAAACATCCTCACAAGATGACGGTTGTCCCTATGCGTGGCCTGTGTACGACGTTCAGAACCTTCTCTTCGTGTTCCACGCCCTTCTTCGTATCATTCCCTGCACTCTCTTGCCATGATGACATACTGTGTGTGCTCCTCCCGACCGGCAATCTTCTGGAGGAAGTATTGCAGTCTCTCGTGCCAATAATGCAACCTCTGTGGAACTCGGTGATGTGACTGTACGACTGTCTTACACGGCAACGAGTCATTCTTACCTACTGCTGACCAAGCACTGACATGCCGATCATGCCACGCGACGCTTATAACAGAAAAACGGCTGGTTTCGGGGCTGTGACATTGCGCGGCCTGATTTGCCTAGACGCGGTACGCATGCACCTATGATGCCGAAATGTTAATCAATTCCGCGATATTGTCTAATTAACGTATCTTGTACAAAAAAAAAGTAATAGCTCGACTCCTTTCTGTTTTATATTTCTCCCTGAGAAATTTCAATAGATAAGTCGATGGCCGGACTCCTGAAGTGAAAAGTCTCGCCTTATACTCCGGAAAATACGGTAAATACGTATTTACATATTCGACGTGAGCGGGTGTTGAGAATGTTGTAATGATTTTCTCTGATTTTAAAACTGGAAGATCAAAGCGTTTACACATTAATTTTTCGGATTTATTTAAAATTTATTGGATGCTCCTTCATAGAAAGTCTGATTCCAACTGCGATTTTCTCGAGGCTTGCTCATTGTTCAGCAGCAGCTGTACGTTCGACTACACAGCTACTTCTCCACGATTAATTTCTTCCTTGTATTAACACGAAACATGCTCGACTGCCAGCTGTGGAAGTTATTAACGCGGAGTGCATGCATCACTGTCCTCGTATATTTTTTCTCTTCCCTTTTTTATTTTCGTGATCTAGTTAGAGATGCCTACTGAAATGTCCATTCATTACCTGCAATGACCCTAAATTTTAAATGGAAAAGGTATCTAAAAAAAATGTGGCTCTAATAGCAAAAAATATAGCCAGGGATCAAGACTCCAGTTTTGTTTTTGTTCTCTCTTAAGACTGGAAAATGGAGGCAACCGAAATAGGTAAAGGCACCCGCAAGCCACTTGATAGCAAAATAAGTAGGAACACTTGGACATAAGAGCAAATCATTCCTTAATGACGAAGCTGTGAGATCGTGTTAGTCCATGACGATAAAGGGGAATATAGCGACATAGCTAGAGGTTCATAAAATTGTCGAAAACGACCGTGCTGCGTATTGGATAAAGACATGAATTCGGTAGCGACAAGATTCTACAAGTTACCATTTGCAACATTGCGCAAGTCTTTGGTAGGTCCACAGCGCCAGGATGCGCAAGTCTTGTTGTTCGATAGTAACAAGAAGAAATTCTGGAGGAAGAACTGGGGCTCCAAAGATCAGATTATTCACCAAGTGGTCTGGGGTCGAGGCTTCTCAGTTTTTATCTAGGTTAGAATCCCAGCGCAAGTCGTCTTTGTTCTTTCGGTGATGATTCTCTTCCTTCTTTGGGACTAGTGGCTTTAAATTAGAATTGTGCTATTCCCTTTAGGTAACACATTGAGAGCCAGCCCCTTAGAACACTGTGCCACCGGGGCGGCACTTAGATGTTCATGAAGGGCCTTTAGTAACTTAGTTATACAAATCTGAAGTTGGCCGATACCGATACGGTTGTGCAAGTCTCAGCTTGATCGACAGTGTTACGATGATGCAAATATCAAGTTTGTTTTAGAGATCGGCTTTTTTCCGGTCTCAAACTGTTCTGTTGTTCCAAGGTTGTGCTAGTCTCTGGTAGGCTGACAGTAACGGAGTGTGCTAGGCTAGTTGGTCCATAATAAAAAAAAAAATAGAGGGAGGTACAGGGTTTCAAAGTACGAGGTTATTTACTCTAGTGGTTGAGTGGTTTAGCATGGAGGCCTCTGATTTCTCAAACTGCAAGGTCTGGGTTCGAATCCAAGGGAGACACATGAAGTTGTTTGGCCCTTTCGGCGTTGTTTCTTTTCTTTCCTTGGAAACCATGCTCCTAAATTAGGCACGGACGATTCCTTGTGGCTTTAAATTATCACGGGGTTTTTTTGAACCCCGACCAAAGTTCGTAAGTCGCTGGACAGTGTCTGAAGTTGGTCAATATAGACAGAGTTCGGAAAGTTTCAGGTTGTTTGAGAGTTGCAGAGCTTGTAATTACTCTTGGTTGATAGTGGCAAAAACGACTTAGTGGTTGAGTCGTCTAAAGCGGAGACATCTGTGTTCTCGTACGTCAGAAAATAGTTGGTAGTTATATCATAATGAAACGCGGTGTAGTTGGCAAAATGTGTGCCAGGTCGAGCATCATCCAAACGCCAGTCCTGTTCGGCTTTTCACGCACAGTCATAGCAAAATTTACCGTGGATGGTGCGACACGCAAAAAACTTCCAGCAATCGGAGATTATGTGGACTGAAAACAGTAGATGGATCGGAGGGGACAAAGGAGGCTAGCCAGAACAATGCATCGAGCAGAAAGAACTGCCAGGACCCACCATATCATTACAAAATTTAGGTTTGTTGTGTCGAGGGTCACCTCCGGACGCACCAAGTATGGGAGTGGGCTGCAAATGGGCTACGACAACGTCACGAGCGGGATACAACAGCCGACGACCCTATCGAGCGCCGATGTTGTAAGCAGAAAAGATGAAAGCATCTCCAGTTGTTAAGGAAGCATCAACACTGGACCGTGGGCAAGTGAAAAATAATTGTCTGGACGGATGAATAACGGTTCCGTCTGCATTAGGGATGAATCCGAATTCAGCGCAAACAGTATCAGGTCATCGAGCCATACTGTCAAGTGTCAACAGAGCAGGAAGCTGGCGGCGGAGGAGTCCTGGTATGGGGAATGTTATTTTGGCACGCATTTGAACGTCGGATACCCATCGATGAACAGCCGAACTCCATGGCGTATTTTAACATCGTTGCCTACCAGATTCAGTCCTTCATGTTTACGGTCTGTCCTTGAGCAGATGGAAACTGCTCAAGCCTTGTGAGCTGGTGCATGGTAACACACACGCTCATAAGTTTCGTTCGTAAGCCAATGGTTTCAGGAACATTTCGACAAGTTTTCTTTGCTTAATAGGTGCACTGCTCCCGGATTTAAACCCCATAGATGATCTCTGGAATGGGGTGGAACGGGCTGTTCGCTGCAATACTGTGACGTCTTCAAATTGGCAGCAACTGCGCGACTCAGTCATTTCATCAGGTGAAACATTTCTACGCGGAACTTCACTATCTAGTATGTTGCTTTCCTCGACAAATTCGGGCTATTCTGCAAGGCAAGGGCGGCGCAAAACGCTACCATGTAGATATATCTTATAAACTGTCATCTCAGTGTAAAATCACCGCAAGACATGTGTGTTTCTAGTCCATCATCCCCAGCCCTCTTGTTTTCCAGTGATTTTTGCCCTGTGCTCTGGATTCTTCGCAGGTAGGTTGATGTTCCCACAAACCGAAGCGAATAATTTTCTCCGAACATCTCTGGTTATCTCCTAAACTGAATTCATAATTAACCCATCTTTCTTTCTGCTGCAGGTAGTGCGCACTTCTGCACTTTGCCGCTGTTCTGTATGGAATACTGACCTGCAAGTAGCTCTTCCTCTATTTTTTGCCGTTTTCTGAGGACGTGAGAGTTCAGAACGATACTGGCGCTGTTCTTGAAAATATTACATGTACAAACTCAATGCCATTCGTAAAAAAATAATTTACACTTCGTAAATACCGAAATTTCTTAAAAATTGGTGGGATTCTACTGAGCACGGTAGACAGTATGGTCTTAATCAATTTTATTTTAGAAAATTATTTACTTACCTGTGCCCTATTTATTTTGTTTCCTTTCTTATAGCCTTGAATATCTTATATCAAATCAACTTCGTTTTCGTTATGCTCCCCTCATTTTTAGTATGTCTTTTGTAAAAAAAAAAAAAAATCGTGCTTATGTTATCGGTTTTTCCGTCCGCCCGTCCGTCAGTCCATCAGTCCGCCTGTAGACACCATATCTCTGCAACAATTAGTCCGATTTGAAAAAATCTTTTTGCACTGGGAAGCTTGAAATATGCGAATGATGATCCTTTATTTCGTTTTTAGCACGTCTTTTGTAAAAAAAACAGCATGCTTATGTTACCGGTTTGTCCGTCCGTCCGTTCGCCTGTACCCCCGATATCTCTGCAACTATTAGTCCGATTTGAAAAATTCTTTTTGCATTGGGAAGCTTGAAATATGCGAATGATGATCCTTTATTTCGTTTTTTTTTTCGAAGTACAATTTTGCCGCTAGGGGGCGTAAATGCAGATGATGTCGAATTCAAAAATACGTTTTAATCCACATATTTGCTTCTAAACATCCGATTGAAAAAATTCTTTTATCTTTCAATTCCATTTATGTCGAAGAGTATTTTAGATATAGTTACTTTTTCAAATTACGCATAGATTTTCCGCCAGGGGGCGTAAAAGTAAATTACATTTTTCCCGATAACTCTTCTAAAACTCCGATTTGAAAAAAAATTTCTTCAGCGGATACATCTCCTGATGGAAAATCTTTTGCATATAATTTCAAATTTTTGGTAAAGAATGCTTTAGCCACCAGATGGCGTAAGTGTTAATTTTTGCTTCTGGTGTAATTTCCATAAAATCGGAGCTTCTAAAATCCCGCTTTTGAAAAAATTCTTTCGTGGGCCGATGACACTCACGTCGATAAACCATTTCGGAATATTTTCTTCTTAAAATATTGCATGGTTTCTCCCACAGAAGGCAGTGATGTATATCTTATTTTTGTCAATATCTCTGATTCTAATGGTCCGATTTGAAAAATTTTTACTTTATTGGATAGTTTCCGGTGTGACATGTTTTTCATATGGTTTCAAAAAAAAATTCATAGACTTTCCGCTAGGAGGCGGAAAGGTAAATGGCTTTTCCTCCGATATCTCTGCTTCTAAAACTTCGATTTGAAACATTCTTCCTGTATCGCATACAGCTTCTGATGGAAAATGTTTTTCATAAAATTTCTAACAATTGGTAAAGAATGCTTTGGCTACCAGGGGTCATAAGTGTTAATTTCTGCTTCTGTTGAATTTGCAGCAAAATCTGAGGTCCTTAAAACTCGACAATTTTTTTTCTTGGACCGGATGCCGCTCACATCGAAACACCTTTTGAGAATACTTTCTTCCTAAAATAATGCATGGTTTTCCCGGCGGGGGAGTGGATGCATATCTTATATTTGTTCATATCTCTGCTTCGAAGAGTCAAATTCGAAATTTTTTTCTTTGTTGGAGAGCGTTTCTGCTGAGAAATGTTTCTCATAAAAATTCAAATGTTTCTTAACGCACAAGTCTGCAACAGAGGGCGTAAACTCACAATTCCGTTTGCAGCAATATCTGCGGGCTTAAAAACCCGATTGAAAAACTTCTTTCTTCTGCCAGATACTATTGTTTTCCATACCGATTCCATTGACTTTGAATAACTTTGGTAAATTTAATTTGCGTCAGAACGGATTCAAAAGACGTGCTTGTTACACCCGAAAATTCGGTGTCATCTTTCATGTTTAAATCTCCCACTTCATTCTCCATCTCTTTGTTTTCTTATTATTTTGCACCTTGTCTTCTAGATTTTTTGTTGGCTGGTCGGTGTTCCAACGAAATTTCGTATCGTTGTGTTTTGGAAGTTTTCTATTTCGTTCTATAAATTATAGTTAGCCATAAGATATGTGTTGCGTCCCTTTTATATTTGTGTTGTATCCCTTTTATTTTTGTGTTGTGTCACTTTTATGTTCGTTTGATTTCTTTATTTACCACAAAAATGCACTGCTTTCCTTTGGGTTTCTTTTTCATCAGAAACATGCTTTCAAAGCTACTCGTACACTGTTACAAATTTTGTGGTAGGTTGCACCGAAAGGTGGTACTACACGAGCTGCACCACTTTCTTAGAAAAGATACACCATTGTGGGATGCAAACAAAACCCAATAACATGGTGCAACCTTGCACTATAATGTGGTGCAATCTTGTATTGTAACGTGGTGCAAAGTTGCACCATGTTGTTGGGTTCAGTGTGCATCACAGAATGGTGCATCTTTTCTCAGAATGTGGTGCAGCTGGTGTAGCACCACTTTTAGTGCAACCTACCACAAATTTTTTAACAGTGTACCTACGCAGTAGAAACTGACCAATAGTGGCAACAGGTACTGGTGAGACATTCCAGTATACATGTTTTCATAGGAGACTTCCACGACGCCAATTACACCATAAATCCGTGGCTTGTTCTAATTAAGTGCTGACCAAACTGAATCGTATTTTATCAAGGATCTCAGACCGTCTTTATTCCGCGTCTCCTAACACCTGAGTAATGAGTTTTATGTGTAAGACATGGTTGTTTTGTTGTTTTTCCAGGCCGATTCTCTGTCTTTCCAGGAGTTTGTAACCCAAAATCTGAGGGGGAATAATTTTTTCCTCCCAGATGCTCACGCGAATCACAAACGACAGAATTCTTTTCTCTGTAGTCAAGGCAGTTGTAACTTAAAAACAGAGAAAGTCGAAGATAAAGTGATCTTAATTAGATTCAAACCAGTTTCTTCTAAAGTTAGGCATCAGTAAAACAAAACAGGTGAACATTCATTACATTCTTTAACACGTAAATCCGGGAAAGTGGGAAGATGGATTGATTTCCGAGATTATTTCAAAGGAGAATTTTTCGGGCTGGCAGTTACAGGCTGAGATTCTAACTGTCTGATTCCATCCTCATACTTTTTTTTACGTTTTTTTTTTGTTTTGTTTTTTTAATTTTGTTTGGGAGTTTGTTCACCACCGCGAGCAACTAAGTGGACTATAACCAGCCGCTTACTGATAATTTTGGGTCAATGGTTACAAGAATGGAATAAATCTGGTACTGTAAGACAGACGCATCATTCATGCCTCACTTGGGATTCGAGACTGGGCCCATCTCGGACGTAGAGCGTGGCAGTAATCTTCCACTAAGCAGTCGAGAAATTTGTTTCCGAAACTTTGTTAGTTTAAGAACTTTTATGAGTATAGAAGTAATGCAGATGTCACCTTCCACAAATTTAGTTTTACTAACTGCAGAAATATAGAAACAATTTGGTCAGTTCTTAAGTTTTTGTTATGGTCTGATAGCAACCTTTTTAACCACAGAGTATTACGAACTATCTATATATTTAAAAAATACAAGGCCTTTTCTTTCTAAAATCCGCCCGCGACACCCACTGGAGCGATTTTCATGTGTTTTTTTTAATGAAAGCTACTGATCCAAAGATTTGTCGTCGCTAATTTTTATTGTCATAAGGATTGGATTTTTTTATGTTACCAAGGCATTTTCTTTGTACAATTCGCCGTTCGTTATTCTGGTGTTTGTTCTCTCTGCAATAATTGCAGCGCTGTCTGCCTTTCTGCGGTGGTCGGACTTGGAACCAAGCCCTCCGCTATCAACTACTTAGTTATAATTGAAGTTCAAAGTCAAACGGAACAGCAGCGCCTTGGACTTTCCTTTCTATGTGAATGCTTTAAGTTTACTCTTAGTAGAGACTTGTTTTGGTTTGTCATAGAACGCCATGTTATCCGTATTCTCGGTGACGGCAATTTTTTATTTCGTGCTGTTTCACAGTGTTTATATAATAATGAGGAATTTCATCGCCCTGACCACACACATTAATAATTTAACCGTTTATTATAGTTATGCATTTTATTACGATTCGTGTTATATGACAAGAAAAAATTTAACTCACAGCGTTTTCAACCGTGCATGGCACGGGCTACGGACTAGTATAAATTAAGTTAATATACACGTGCCATTTCAACAATACTCCAATACATCAACGAATCCAGAGATATCCTCAACATTTACAACTCATTCTGAAGTCGAACTCCTACACTCAGAGCGAAAAAACCTAGGATCTTTAGGTTATGCCCACTAGACTACTACAGGGCAATCAGGTATCCACAAAAAAAAAAAAAAAAAAAAGAATGCTGTGAATTAGCACAACATAAAGTTAGGACAATAAAACTATGATTAGAAAGAGCAGACGACGTTTTTGGAAAGAAAAAGACGGATAGAGAGAGAGAGAGAGAGAACAAATTTACAGAGATTGAAGGAGAAAGAGGAAAGGAGTACGAATAAGGTGACAGAGGAAGTGGTGAGAGAAAATAAAAGAGAAAAAGAGAGAAAAGGGGAGAAAGTGAGGCCAGAAAGAAATAATGAGAAAAAAGAAGATAGAGAAAGTGGGAGAGGGAAGTGTGGGAATGAAGGGAGGGAAACCAAGTAAGAGGAAAGGAGAGATCAGGTGAACGAAGAAGAAAAGGCAGAAAGAACGAGAAGATGAGGGAGTAGCAGAGGGAAGAGCCCAATACAGAGAGAGAGAGAGAGGAAAAAGCGGGAATGAGATGAAAATGAGGGCAAAGGAAAGGAAGACAGAGGAAGAATAGTTAAAGAAAAATATAAAGAGTGGTTAGCGTGCGGTAGAAAGAAATATAGAAAATTGTTTCGGAATGAGCGGTTGAAGATCGTTTGCGATATTAACTCCAAAGAAGAAGAGTCATTCATTTTTTAATCGAACTGCAGTGAAAGACGGAAGATTACAGAGAAAATGGGGAACAAAAACTAACGTAGCGGAAATAAAAATAAAAAAAAAGTTGTCTCCAGAGTGGAAATTACAACTGGGGGCGGACTGGAATGGCCCGGATTGCATAACACTGGCAGAGATTTATTACTTGCGTTGCAGTGTTCCGTAGTTTTCTTCCACCAGGTAAGTTCCTTAATAAATGAGGAAGACGCGGCAGGGGAGGACAAAAGGAAAACAAAAAGGACCTTCCGAGACCTCGCTGCCTAGCAACCATGCTTGAGAAACTAATTAGGAGGAAAGGATGATGAAGATGAATCTAGCGTCATTTTGGGAAGACCACTCTCCATTCCCACTTGCAGAACACCGCTCTTTCTGATATGAGTTTAATACAAATAAAAAAATACTTAAAGGGTTTGTTTGGCCCTGCTTCCGTATGCTTTTAATTTATCTTTGCTTCACTTTCCGCAACAGCACTTTTCAGATGTTCGTTAAAGAGTGCGAAAAGTAGGTAAAAGTATACTTGCTTATTTACTTTATCTGATGCAGAATCATTTGAGCATGCGCTTGCTTATGAAGACTTTGTACCGGGTTAATGTTTCAGAATGTTTCAGGTTAATGTCACCGGAAAATATCTAAATTTGGAAAATGTAAAAGCACTTGCAAAAAGAAAAGCACTTGCCTTACTATCCATATTCCATTTTCAGCCTGCACGTAATATTCTCGTACAACACTTTAAGTGGCCGAGGCACCTGAACTAAGTGGCGTCTAACATTTTTTGTGCTCCCCCCGACAGGAATGTTCACATAGCGACCGGGTTTTACGAAAGCTACGGCAGAGCAATTCCTTCCCCTTCACATGTCAGTAGTGCAGACCCTAAACCTGCGCCACTGGTGAGTACCGCTCAGTTTTATTCTGTGCTACACGGCCCAAGGCACGAAATAGTAGGAGTGGTTAGCCCCCACTGACACGGGCATCATACTACTGGGTTGAAACTAGTGCTGCCAGAAATCGGATATTTTGAAATCCGAACTTCAAAATCCGGATATTCGGATATCCGGCTAGTGCTATCAAAATCCGGATATTTTGAAATCCGATTTCGGATGTCAAAAAAAAAAAATCCGAAATCGGATTTTTAATCACTTAGTACAATATCAATGTCACGAAAGATCACCTTGTCTAATCACACGAACATCGTGCATCAAAAAAAAACGCACGTTCCCAAACTGCTACGTTAAGGTTTCAACAACCCGAGGCATGCGGTCTATCATGGCTAAAATAGCGACCATTCTGGCCATGTAGCCATGCATTCGGTATTCTAAGTCCGGATATCCGAAACCCGAATATCCGAAGTTCGAAATCCGAATATCCGCAGTTCATAATCCGAATATCCAGAGTTCTAACTATTCGAATGCTAAAATCCGGTTTTCGGATAGTAAAATATCCGGAAATCCGAAATCCGTGAACAGCACTTCCGAAGTTCGAAATTCGGTTAACCGGAGTTCGAACTATTCGAATGCTAAAAATCCGGTTTTCGGATACTAAAATACCCGGATGTCCAAAAATCCGAAATTCGTGAACAGCACTAGTTGAAACAAGTGATTCCATCATCTTCTCTCACCATTCTTAGGTTTGTTGTCATTGATATTGCTCTTTCATCAGGTAATCAGTCAGAAAGTATGGCCGGAGAGGATTTTCTCAACTTATGGAAGAACAAGGAAGTATCACCCGGATGACACATAAAGCTTGGTATAGAATCAGAAGACGTAGAAATAGTTACTGAAAGGAAGAGCTTTAAAAAAGAGAATCGGAGGAGGCGAGTCTTAATACCCAAACAATGA
Organism: Macrothele yani; assembly: GCA_039090855.1. Taxonomy (NCBI): domain Eukaryota; kingdom Metazoa; phylum Arthropoda; class Arachnida; order Araneae; family Macrothelidae; genus Macrothele; species Macrothele yani. The sequence continues at coordinate 145,378,139 of CM077007.1, read as the reverse complement.
AAAGCCACACCTATAAATGCACGACGCAAGGTAATGCCAAGACCAGTCGTAAGATATCCAAGGAGAACGGATTAAACTCGGGAGATTTCAACAAAATCAAGTCCGCGAAACCGTAGGAAGAGCACAAAAGAGAGGAAATAGCACATCCAGGTCTGCGTTTACCACCGCAATGGAGAGGAGGGAATCAAAGAGAAACGGAGACTGAGTCTAATACATTCGTAAGGGGGCCGGAAGTTCATCTCTCATTATCCGGGAAAACGGAACCTGAAGATTTAAGGAAAAATTATTATCCATCTTAACTTAAAGAGAAGGTAAGTTTTGGTAATATCAGTGTACGCAGTTTCTGAAAAACAAAGCGAAAATACAGCGGATAATTTTGGAAGATGACGAATAGTTTGGAAATGTTGTGGAAGTTATCAAGCTTAATCATCAGGATCAGATCCTTAATTAATCTGTAGCTACTGTCGAGAAAGATATTTTAACCCTAACTCAGCTGAAAGATTTACAGTCAGTTATCCTGAAGCTTGGGAAGATTTTCTCCGAGTGAATACAAAAGACAACAGGCTGTCATCGAATTGGCATCTAACCAGGACGTGTTCTCGAAGAACAGCACAAGAATAAAGTCCCACATCTGATTCAGAAGGCCATAGAAGCAGATCAGGAATTATTAGTAAACGGTATGACTCAAGAGTCGTGTGAGGAATTTCTCCATCCAGTTGTTTATGTGACAAAAACGGACGATATACGAGAAGGTGTGTGGATTACAGAACAGTGATTTCTTTTATGATTCCACACGCTTTCGAGATGTCACATGTACCTGATCTTTTAGCAAATATGATAGCATCCAATTACATTTCTACATTCGATATGGTCCACGAATGCCACCAAATTCCTATGGATGAGGCGAGTAGCCGCCACATTCCAAAGAGCCATCAACAAGGTGTCGGCATAGCATCTAGAATACGCGGTTGCATAGCTAGACGATGTAGCTGTAGTTTCCCAGGCATGAGAAGAATATCTGAAAAACCTGAAGAGCGTATTCAGAAGTTTGGAAATTGCAGGTCTTACATAAAACCATGGATTTTTTTTGATTTTTTTTTTTTTTTTTTTGTTTATGGCGGGCAAGTATGGTCATTGGGACATGAGATGGGATCTTGATATCATCATCCGGACACATGAGCTACAGGGAATTCAAAAATTGCATACTCCAAGTTCGAAGACGGAAGTCAAGAGCGTAATGGGACTGTGTAACTATTTCCACGATTACGTCCCAAGTTTCACAGAGATCGCAAAACCGTTATCAGATATCACAACAAAGAAGGCGTCTGACAAAGTTATCTGCACACCAACCGACGTTGAAGAAGGCATGCTAGGAATCGGAAGAAAGGATATGCACAAATCCAGTGCTGAGCTCTTCAGATTTCGAAAAACCGTTCAGATTACACACTGTCGCGAAGTCGTTTGCGTATCCAGTTGGCTCAACCAACAGGATACCGAGGGCGAAATTAGGCCAGTCCTATGCAAGTAAAAATTTGAATGCCACTCAGTCACTTTGGGCAGTCATTCACAAGAAAGGTTCTGCCATTTTGTGAGGCTTACAAAACTTTGACTGTCATATTTTCAGGAACCGTGAAAAGATTCTGTCTGACTACAATCCACTAACTTACATGACAAATTCAGCTTCACAGAGTTTTAAACTACAGAGGTAGAGACTCACTATTTCTTAGTTAAACATAGATCTAGGGAACGTGATATGCAATTTGATACCGCGAGCCGACTCCGTATCAAGATTAAACTTCGAGGATTATGTCTTCAGTTTGAAGGTGTTGTATTCCAGCAGTCTTAATATACACCGGGCTATTTTTCTGTTGAGTCATTTTTGCACTGTGATGGTTCTGTATAAAGAAGATGTCAGGCAGACAGTTGTTGCCTACAAGAAGAAGGTAACGAGAGTTAATCCCGTAACCAAGCCATTGACGGTGATGGACCAACCAAGTCGTTAAATAGCAAGGTCTGGAGAAAAAGACAAAACGGTGCTTTTTTTAGTGTGCAATGGTTTTACCAGTTGCGTGTGATGCTTAACAATCTGGATGATGATGGCTGAAGAAAATGGCGCTGTAAAATGCAAAAAGCTACGTCTCCTTCGTGAATACAGATATTTTCAAATAGTGGCTGTCAACCATAATCAAACAGCATTTTTTAAGTGGCTGTCAACTAAAATCTACAGCTTTGTTTTGAAGAATGACGCATCAAAAACGATCCTAAAATATATCATTGCGATTACCTACACAACTTTTATCAAAAAAACTTTCAAAACAGAGTCACTAGAATAATATAAAGGACAGAGAACGAACAAAAGCGTTCAACGGTAATGAAAGTGGAACGAAACAAAACCACAAACGGTAGTATAGTGCGGAGTTTCATTATTGGTTTCTTCTCTTAAATTCAGGGCAGATTTATGTATATAGCCATTAAATCTTGTCTTCCAACCAATAACCTTATTGATAAAGACTGAAATGAAAAACACATTTAAAGTGGTAATGGACTATATTCAGAACAGCACTTTGACTCGACAATACCTTTAAACCTTATATCCGCTTAGCTCAGGAAAATATCATTAGGCTCACGCGAAACTGAGACTTACAAAGAAGGATAGATGCACCCCATCAAAAAAAAAAAAAAAAAAAGCCTCTTGCGTTGCTCAAGAAGATAGACAATCCTTACGGCTCCTTAGAAGATAGGCAGACCATCAATAAATAACCAAGAATATGGGCATCTCTTCAGTAACTTTTGAAGGCAACAGCTCTTGCGCAGCCTAAAGTGATCAGCTGCCTTTTGGCAATCTCTTTCTTAACTTAAGAGAAAGAGCAGAAATTATTTAGGCTAAGATAAAAAAATCTTGCAACACAGGTCGAATTGATGGGCATTCTTGGGGTAGTTCAATGGATTGGACAGCCCTTCAATAGTTTAAACAGATTTATAGTCTTTTAGTAGTCTCAGGAGATTTACAGTTCTTACATATCCTAGTATTATAGACAATCTCACGCAGTCTCCTTGTCGAAAAACATTCAAACCGCTGAGGAAGGTAATGTATAACAATTTGAACCTTTGAAAGAAATTACGAAATTCGGATTGCTGTGAACAAACAACCTAACGTACTTCTCGTGTATTAACGAGGAATATTTCTTACTTAATTTCTATGTCTGGGGTACTGGTGATTTATTACCTGTATCCGCTCCTGGATGTGATAGTGTCGTTGGAGTATGAGGAAGCATTGAATTGCTTACATTAATAAAAGTTGTTCATAATCCTCATGTTGCTCAGATTCCTAAACTATACTTGTGTGCAAAACTTGTGGACGAAGTAGAAAAAATAAAATAACTCCCTAAATAGCAGCAGCACTAAAACACAAATTAACTCAGGACCGTGTCTTGGAACAGGAGCAACGGCACATGCGTAACAATGAAGCAAGACGTGTGGTTTGCGTGATGTGAGAACAAGATGCCCTCACACAGTCCAATGCTGTCAGTTGAACGGAAGTCACAAGACGGTATGCGTAAATGTTACAGAAGTTCGATTGTGTTCAATGTGTGCCAGCGACAACGAAATGGACCGTCAAAAACACATTGATGAATTTGTACGTGGTCGAATAAATGAGAGGCTTGAGAAGAGGAGAACTGTGATTAGTGTAGCCTAAGAGTTCGGTATCACCCATTGCATGGTATCGCGTGCTTGGTCGCTCTTCAGGATTACAAGTACAGCTGTGTAAAAGACTGGTGGTGGTCGTCCACCAAAAACTACCCCCAGTGAGGACCACTATCTGCTCCGAGGGATTAAAACCTGACAGCAATAACCTCACAAAACAAATGAAGATGAGCAGATGACACACAGTTTTGTGGTTTACAGTGGCCAGGCGAGTCCACAAAAGTTGACTGTTTTCCCGTCGACCAGTACGCTGTGGTCCATTAAAACCTGCTCACCGGTGACACCGTTTACAAGGACTGGAGAACAGTAAGTATAACGAAGTAAATTTCTCCGTTATTTTTGTCCACGCCGGGGCTCGAACCCAGTTCCCCTCATCCCTGAATAAGTCTCTCCACCAATTAAGCTACGCGGACGTTCGTTATCGCTGCTATCTGCCTTTATATCGTGTAAGTCCTGCTAGGCAGGCACGTCACATCTCTCCCCCTCCCCCCCCCAAAGAGGGCCGGGGGCAAGGCCCACGGGTCAGCCGTGACCATGAATTGCCGTAGACAGTCATCTGCTGTAGAACGTGCACTTGTGAACTCCCAGTCAATCTGATGTGTGGAATACAACGTCACACACATTTATTTTTCGAAGCGCTGAAAAAGGGATTCTCTTATTTTTCCCATCTCGCGGTGTGGAAAGAACATCACACCATGGCGAGATCTTGAACGGGCGGGTCATCCGGGAAGCTCAGGCGCCATTATAACGAAGTAAATTTCTCCGTCATTTTTGTCCAAGCCGGGGCTCGAACCCTCATTTCGGGTCCCTTCATTCCGGAATAAGTCGCTCTACCAATTGAGCTAAGCGGACGTTCGTTATCGCTGCTATCTGCCTTTATATCGTGTGCGTCTTGCTGGGTAGGCACGTCACATAAGGTATGGTACTCTTTACTGATAAGAGTAGATTTAGTCTCTTGCTATTCTGAACGTCAGCTAATCTGCCGTGATAAGCACTCGGTACCGAACGAAAACATCACTGTAAGGGGTAGATATGGTGGCGGCGGTGTTCTCGTATAGAGAGACATTCTGATCGATGGACGTACGGAACTTCACATACTGGAAGGAGATACTATAACCGGTACGCGCTACTGTGATGAGGTAATAATTCCCTGTGCTCATCTGTTCCGAGGTGCCATTGGCCCATAGATTGTGTTAATGGATGATGACGTCACACCCTATCGTACGGTGGCCGTTGATGAGCTGTTGAAAAATGAAGACATTCAGCGGATGGATTGGCCATCACGTTCCCCCGATCTAAATCCTATATAACATGTCTGGAGAGACGCGTTGTGGCACATCAAAGCACACCGGAAACTTTCCAACTGCTGAAGATGGCGCTGACAGAAGAATATGTGACGTTATAGCAAGATCTCATCAACAACCCAGGACGAAATGTGGACAGACGGCGGAAATCATGCATCGACGTTAGGAGTGATCGTACCCGTACTGTGGACCTGCTCTTCCATTCGTACCGTCTTTGGAAGTGAAGCATCTGTCATAGCACCCAATGCTATGCAGCCAATTCTTAATAAAGTTCCATTGTATCCTTTAGTATCTGCAGTTGTGTCGTTGTTGTTTCCCACCATCGATTAGGTAAGCAATGGAGTTCTTATGGATTGAATTTCACATATCTAGGCAGCTCCTGGGCTACGTTACAGGTCAAAACCTGGCTCGTCCTTAAGTTTTGCACACTAGTGTAAAATAACTTAGCTTCAGTCACTTGGGGCTTCATTGTTATGGATGGTGCAACTGATAACGTGCTCCAACAGGAATCGAGAAATGTGGGTTCAATTCGTACAGCAGGGCGATGCAATTTTAAAGTTCTCTGAGGAGATGTTACATGGTGAAAAATAGACTAAAGACAATGCAGTACACATTTCTCACTGTGAAAATTTTAATGAATTTCCCATGTATTTACGAAGAATATTTCTTTCTTAGTTTCCACACAGCTGAAAATAATTAAGGGAGCATGCGATTTTGGCGACATTATGGAAACCAATCCTTTGATATCATACAAAAATGTGGAAAACATAAGTCGAGTATTACGTTGGCAGCAAAATCATGCATTCCTTTAGTGAAATTAGGATCTATGACATCAGAATGCATAAAGCACAGATTGGTATAAAAACGAATGTTTTCAGGAAGCTGCCTTATTCTGTCGAGTACACTAGCGTGCAAAAATTAAGGACGAGACGGTTTCTCGAGTGTAACGTCTTGCAGAAGTGCTCCATATCGACTCAAATCATACCATAAGATCCCCGAGATGTAAGAATATGGGACAAGTGAGCAAAACCGTCCAAACAAGGAATCCAAAGGATACAAAGGCACTTTATTGAAAAGGTAGCTTCGAGCACAACTGGACAGAAGACAGAAACGTCCATGTGACAGGTGGCTGCCAAGAAAAATTCAGTCTTTAGTAGGGGATATGATTACCCCTGACTGCGTTGCAGGATTTAAAACGTCTGTCCATGCTGAGGACGAGGTTGTCAAGGAGCTGTTGAGGCATCGCGACCCATTCCTCTTGTAGCGCCAATCGCAGCTGCGGAATCGTTGCTGGCGGGTTGTAACGTGCTGCTAAGCGTCTCCCAAGAAGGTCCCACACGTGTTCGATTGGATTTTTGTCCGGGGACCTTGCGGACCAATCCATGCGTTGAATATCTTCACTCTCCAATAGCTCTGCGACAGCCATTGTACGATGAGATGTAGCGTTGTCGTCCATGAAAAGGAACTCAGGACCCACAGCACCTCTAAACAGACGCACGTAAGGCAGGAGAACCTCGGTACAATAGCGGACACCAGTGACTGAAACTTCTTGGAAGATGTGGAGGTCAGTACGGCTACCAAGCATGATAACGCCCCAAACGAGAACTCCGCCACCTCCAAACCGGGACCTTTTGATGATATTGGAGGTGTGATTGCGTGTTCCCTGCCCTCTCCAGATGTGTATACGTCCAGAATCGCTCGTCAGAGTAAATTGGATCTCATCTGTAAAGAGAACTCGACCCCATTGCTGCTGTGTCCAGTTCTTGTGTTCCTGGCACCACAGAAACCGCCGTCTCCGATGAGCAGGCGTTAATGGCGCACACCGTACTGGTCGTCGTGCAAACAGACCACCTTTGTACAGCCTCCTGGCCACGGTAAAACGCGATAACGGATGTTAAGTTGTCTGTTGCATGTGCCTTGCGATTTTCCCGCTGTCTTCCGTCTGTCTGTTCTCGCCTGTAGGACAATATACCGGTAGTCCGCCGCCGTGGTTAGTCGGGCACGACTACTACTAAATTCTCCGACAGCTGTTCCTGTCGTTTGAAATGCTCTCCAAGCTCGTGAAACGATGCTATGAGCGATTCCGAGCTCCTCGACCTTCTTCCAACTTCCCAATGACGCGACCTCGGGTAAAGTCATCCAGATGTCGTGTACTGGATTGCCTGTTGGCAATATCACACGGCGACAGCAACTCGACGTCGTTCAAACCGATGTATACCGTGCAATAGCTTTCACCGAATAGCTGAGCGTACACCGCCCGTGTGCTTTATACCCTTCCAACCCGCCCCCTTACGTCATGCTGCATATATGCGCATGCCCTACCTACCGTACTCTAGTCTATCTCCTGAGTGGTCTTTCGGTCCGTTCTGCCTGCTCGTTCCGCTGTTATGCTAATTTCTCCTCTTCGTCCTTAATTTTTGCACACCAGTGTACATCGTGACATTTCCTTTCTTAAAGTATTCGTTTCGAACAATATCTCAACAGCATCATTTACAGGGAATCAACAGAGTGGTGAGCTATTGGTAGGATAGAAGCAGGTCAGGCACAGCGGCTGGTAGCAAAAGCCAATGGAGTGTCACGAAGTGTCATTCGCATGGACACGATTCTAGGATACAGGAAGTGTTCGAAGAAGGCAAGGTCAAGGCTGTCGGCGAGCAATACAACAAGGAACGACCATTTTCTATTGTTAACTGCCCGTTGCAACAGGTTGTAAAATGATACTCAGCTCCAGTGAGAGCTTCTCGTGTCAAGAGGACGCAGGTTGTTAACTCAAACCATTCGCAATCGCCTTCACCAGGTTACCTTTACGTAATTTGACCAATGACGTGGGTGTCCTTTTAACAGCACGACACCTCACGACCTGTAGAAAATATGCTGAGGAACGTCGTAGTTGGTACGTGACGAGTGGAGTCAAGTTCTCTTCTCTGACTAGTCGAAATTCAGTCTGTAGTCCGACAACGGACGAGTTGTTATCTGGCGTTAACCCGGCACACGAAATAACATAGCTTTTCGGCAGGAAACATCATATTACGGCGGACATAGATTGATGGTCTGGGGAGCCATACGTATAGGTGGTCGCACGGACCTGTACGTCGTCTGAAAATTCCGCCTGACGGCCCAGAGATAAAGGGATGAAATTCTTGGACCTATTGTCGTGTCGTATGCTGCAGACGTCAGTGATTCGTTCCTTTTTTTGTCATGGAAGATAGCGCTCGACCTCACAGAGCTCGGCTACTGGACAACAAGCTGCAAGAGGGAGAAATCGAGTGTATGGACTAGCCAATATGCTCCCGAGACTTGATTCCAATTGAGCATGGCTAGGACACTTTTCGAAAATGCATTGCAGCTCTACCGGCACCTCCATTGACTTTTCGTGAACTGGAGAATGCCTTCATTGAGAAGTGGCAAAAAATACCCACAAAACCTCTTGGATAATCTCATCAATTAAATCCCGTACAGGCGTGCAGCGGTCTTAGCCTTTCGAGGAGATCACATATCCTACTAGAGATCATTTACTAAATTCCAAAAGTCCCTTTCTTTTGTTGTACAGCTATGCATGTTGTTGGATAGCAGGCATTCGCATCATGTGCATTACATGATAATACTGCATAAAAATTCCCTGATGTGCTTTTTTGTTACCCATATTACTGAATATTCTACTATATCTTACATAAAAATAATATTTTGCGTTCAGTGACATCTAATTTTCCTCACTTGCTCCTCAAATTTTTTTGAGCAGTGTATATCTTTGAAATCTGCACATATAAAACTGAAAGCCCTCACTGACTCATCACCGAATCTCAGAAACTACCGAACTTAGAACTTTCATAATTGGCAGGAATGTTTCTTTTACAACATAGAGGCGCACTAAGAAAGGATTTTTCCCTACGATAACTTTTAGTGGGTCGAAATTGTTTTTTTTTAAAAACCCAGCTTTGATAACGCTAGAACGTTTTGCAATGATCGAGCCATTGTTGCCCGGCAACAAAAGCCCCGCCCTAAGTTTCGAATGACTTGATTTGACCTGCTCAGTATACACTAAAGAGCAATTGAATTAGAGACAGCTGGCGCTATGCAAATGTAGCGCACTGTGGGCGGCCTTGTAAACGGAAACGACATGACGTATGCAGCGATCCGACAATATAAGGAGTGATGCAACGGGAATCAGTAAGAGTCGGACACAGTATGGGTAAGACGAATGATTTAAGCGTATTTGATCGTGGCCAAATTGTCGGGGCCCGACGAATGTGTCACTCCATCTCGGAAGTCGTGCAGGCAATAGGACTTTCACGAGCCACTGTGTCAGGGGTGCACCGTGAGTACATCGAATCCGGTAAAACCATCCCTGCAAGGGCCAACTGCCATGGACAACAGCGTGTGGATGAACGGGGTCATCGTCGGCTAGCTCGCATTGTAGCAGCGGATAGACGGGCCACAGTGCAAGAAATCACTCGCCAATTTAACGCTGGTGCACAAAACGTGTAAGCAGCCGCACTATCCAGAACCATCTCCTCCCTATGGGGTACAGAAGCCATCGTCCCATGAGGGTACCGCTGCTGACCCCACATCACAGGGTGCAAAGATTAGCATGGGCGCGGGAACATTTGCCACTGGACCCTAGACATGTGGAAAAATGTTGCCTGGACTGATGAGTCCAGATTCACGTTGGTACATGCGGATGGCAGGATACGAGTACGGCACAAACCACATGAAGTGATGGATCCTTCTTGCCAGCAGGGTAATCTTCAAGCTGGTGGGGGTGGCATTCTCGTGGGGACTGTGTACGTGGCCTGAAATGGGACCCCTGGTACGTGTGACATCGTCCCTCATAGGTCAACGTTACCGGGATATCCTGGACGAGCATTTGCTCCCGTTTGTGCGTCTTCAACATCCCACTGGGGACCTCATCTTGCAACAAGACAATGCACCGTGCCATCGCTCCCGAATTGTATCCGAATGGTTGGATGAACACTCCACCGACGTGACCTCGCTTCCTTGGCCAGCTAAGTCACCTGACCTCAATCCCATCGAGCACATGTCGGATGCCACCGAGAGAGATGTTCGAGTCGAAGCTCTGACCCCCCCCCATCAAATCTTCGTGAACTGTGGGAGCTTGTTCAGGGGTCGTGGATCCGCATGGCTTCCCAACGCTTCCGGTGTTTTGTCGAGTCCATGCCGAGACGAATCGCCGCCGTCATGAGGGCGAAAGGTGGTGCTACACGTTACTAGACAGGAATGTCTAATTCAATTGCTCTTCAGTGTATATTGTGTTCTAAATTTATTTGCTCTGAATTTATTTGTTCTGAATTTAACAAAAAAACCTTAAAAATCACGTAAAAAGCGCTGTATCATAATATGCTTTGCATTTAAACATTTATTATCGTTTGACATATCGAATGTCAAGGGTTTTTTTATTTGTTCTAAATTTATTTAACAAAAACACTTTTTAAAATACCACGTAAAAAGTGCTGGATCATATTCTTTGCATTTAAACATTTGACATATCGAATGTCAAGGTTTTTTGAGTCAAAATCAAATTACCAACATTCGTTTTCACTGAAGCAGCGGTGACGTCATATAAGTGTTTTTTTTTTTTTAGTCAAAATCAAATTACCAACATTCGTTTCACCGAAGCAACGGTGACGTCATATAAGTAGTAAGGTAACTGCAGTAAATAAAAATATGCGGATCGATTTTCATAGTAATTTAAATTTGAAAACAAAAAAGTTTCCACCTTGAGATATTGGCGATGACAACACAACTTTGCTCACGATTCCAAAAACATCTGACTTGCTAGCTTTTAAATGTACAGTTTCGAACGGAAGTGTTGATAAGCAAGGTTCTTTTTACATTTATGCTGAAAGTAACAACGTATTTTGTTTTGTTGTCTATTAATATTTTAACGATGAAAGTGAAGAGCAACGACGTACTTTGATTTGTTTCGCGCAGGCTTGAAGTTTTAAATTTACAGTTATGAACGAAATTGCATATGTGTCGTCTGGCAGACATGTTTCCTAAAAGAGCGAAGAAATATGCGGTGTATGGCTATTTCAACTACATGTCATAAATATCATCTGTATTTCAACTGTATTTTAATATCACGTTCGAAGAACGGGTATTTAGCTAGTATGTAATAAAAACATAGTTTCAACAAGTTCAAATCGGCGAGGTTGAGGAGAGTAGTTCTGTGACATGTGAGGAAAGTTTATTAGGACTAATTCGTTTCCTTGGTGTTCCACTTTTTATTTCCCCGTATGCTGAACGAGCTGTCAGTGCACTAACTTTTCACACTGATTTCCAATAGCGCATAAAAAGTGAATGCTGTATATAAAAGCCCCCGTACTTTTTCGCCACCTTGCGTAAGACTCGATGTAACTTACACCGATGAGACATTACATTATGACCACCTACCTAATAAGCTGTAGGACCTCCTTTAGCCCGCAAAACAGCGGCCACTCGGTGAGGCAGCGATTCGATGAGGTGTCGAAAGGTATCCTGCGGTATCCGGTACAATATAGTCCACAGCAGGTCCTCCAGTTCCGCTACATTTTGGGGTGGAAGTGATTTAGCGCGAACCCACTTTTTTAAGTCGAACCGCAATTGTTTGATTAGGTTCATGTCAGGTGAATTTGGAGGCCAGGGCATTAACAGAAAGTCACCAGCATGTTCCTCGAACCATTCCTTGACGATTCTGGCAGTGTGAAGATGGCGCATTATCCTGTTGGTAATGTCCATCACCAGCAGGGAACACAGTTGTATAATGAATGGGTTAGCTTGCTCCAGAACGATGTTGACAGCTGTCAGGGATTGTTCCATTGGGATAATGGGGCCTAAAGTGTCCCAAGAAAACATCGCCCACATTATAAGACCCGCCCAACAGTGCATCCAGATGCCACATTTGGTAATCGGGGTATCTGCGCTCGGCTGTCTATGTGATGCACCAGAAATCTTGATTCGTCAGACCAGGCACCTTTCTTCCAACCATCCACTGTCCAATCTCGATGATCTTCGGCCTATTTCATGCGTTGTTGGCTATTAGTGAGCATGGGGACCCAGCTGGGTCTTGGGCTACGCATGCCCATGCGCAGAAGGCTGCTATGAACTGTGTGATGTGGCACATTGTCCTGATCACCACTGTTGTAGCTGCGGGTGATTTATCGCACTGTGGCCCTGCGGTCGCTGTGAATAATGCCCGACAGTCTCCACTCCCCTCTGGCATCAGTGAGCTGCGGACGGCGGTTCGTCATTTGCCCGTCTGTGCACCACTTCAAGCAACCTACAAGCCAGGCCGTTTTCGAGATCGTAGCTCCAAGGCCCCGTGCCATCACAATCTGTCCTTTATCAAACTCCGATAAATAGGCAGCTTTTCCTATTCTGACTCCGAACACTCTACTAACCGAAAACCGGTCCTCGGGTTGTATATACCGTATAATGCCCTGTGAACTTCAACTTCACCTACGCCACCGTAGGACAAATCTTGAAGAACCAATCTGGGATGTTCTTCAAGATTTGTCCCAAATAAATGATTAAGAGGTGGCCCAATTAATCGGAATCTACGGTACATAATTGGTGTATTAATTGGAAAATTTATTTTTCCACGTAATTAGTATCACATATAAAATCATTATTTGTATTAAACTTTTTTTGCAGCTACTGATTTACAATTCTTATCACAAAAAAGGTTTATTTTCCAGTTATCTATGTCGCTGTAACAGTTAAAAATAGCACAATTGTCAATAACAGTTACCTTTTATATGAATTTTCCAGTTTTATCTTTATGTACGTATTTTCTGGAACAATGCACATATTTTTTTTTTTAATTGGTCTATGTACGTAACAGTCTAATATGTGCCTTGTTTTCTTTTTTTTGATTGGAGGTTTAACGACCACCGTGAGCAACTCAATGGGCTATAAGCAGTCGCCCGTCCCTAATTTAGGGTAACTGGTCCCAGGGAAGGGAGAGAGCCAGTGCCGTAAGACAAACACAACATCCATGCCTCACCGGGATTCGAACCCGGACCCCTTACGGACGAATGATCAGAGGCCAGCGCCTTAGACCACTGCGCCACCGGGACGGCATTTCTTTTTTCCTAATTGTTTGTTTAAAGTCAGTCATTGCAACCACAAACCATAGCTATCTATGTATCTCTTCATTTTAGTCACTACAGATTTTGCAGATATACCTTTGAATCATTTTAAGATTTGTGAAAATATTAATATCAACTGTTTCAGAAATCTATATTAATACTTCTTTCCACTAACCTAGTTGGGGGAAGTATTAAGACGTGAGAGATAGAAAATAAAAACAGTACAAATGAAAAATAGCCGTCTGCAGTTGTTATTATAATAATAATATTATTATTATGGAGTTTGACGACCACCTCGAGCAAATCAAAGGGTTACAAGCAGTCGCTCGTCCTTAATTCAGGGTTACAGGCTCTAGAGAAGGGAAAGAGCCAGTGCCGTAAGCAAAACATACCTTCCCCGTGACTCACACGAAATTCTTTTTTTGATTGGAGGGGGACCACCGCGAGTAGCTCAGTGTGCTATAAGCAGTCGCTCGTTTCTAATTTCGACCACTGGTTCCAGGGAAGGAAGAGAGCAAACAACATCCATGCCTCGACGGGATTCGAACCCGGACTGCTTTCGGACGAATGATCTCAAGCCATCGCTTAGACCACTGCTCCGTTTATTTGACTGGAGAGCCAGCATTGCAGAGCCAACTCGTACGAATGGCCAGAAAAGACTTATTTAAAAATAACCAAACGGCACACTTTTTGAAAAAGAGATTCCCGGTTTTTACTGCTTTTAATTTTAATAAATTCGACGATTCTTCATTTTCTAAAGTTTCCACCATTTTTTATGATACGTTTAAGACCTAAATATTTCACTCTAAAAATTTCTGAACCCCCCAAAAAATATTGACATTCCTGGATAAACTATTATTGAGAACTTTTTAAAAGGGAATTTTGCACATTCGTTCACCTGCAAAAAATTGCTTCGGAAGAAGTACACTGAAATTTTGTTTCCACGAAAGAAATGCTTCCGTGTTTATTTCCATGCAATAAAGTGAGAGAATGTTTTGAAATCGTGCAATTGCAACCGCCCGAGAACGAGAAAGTCAAAAAATTAAGATCCTAGCGGCATCCTGCGGTGAACACTGAAAGTTTGCTGCCTCCCGCCTCTTGCGTAGGCGTAACTTAGCCAGATGCTACACGACTCAGGTTCGTGATTGGTTCCCATGCGACTACCGGGCTGTCAAGGTTTTGCGTCAACTACCACGCCTACTCATATATCCCAGGCTTTGCAGTAAAGCCTACGTGTTAGATGCAAAAGAAATGAAGAAGGAAAGAAAAAAAAATGTGGAAGAGGGAACTTTTATCTGCTATATATACAAATATATCTTCTAAGTCCCTTTCTTTCTATTCTTTACCTTTGATCGCTCCTTTTCAGCTGGAAAATGAGCACAGGGGCTTGATGGGACGGCAAATGCAGGCGTGACCAGGCATCACAAAAGAACTGCCCAAACACCAAGGGAGGAAGGAAAAGTTGCAAAGGCGGAGGGCGTCACGCTACCTCTCGATTTCATTGTCAGGCAAAGAAAAAAAAAAAAAAAAACAAGAAAAAAAAATGGAAATGTTTTCTTTTCTCCCACGCAACTCGATAGCAAATGCTATCACTCGCATAAATAGCACGGAAAAATCTTGGCAGAAATAGCTTTCTAAGTAACTCAACCTCCAACGAAAATCTTTTCAAAAGGAAATCTCGCATCTCGCTCTTATTGAACGTTAAGTAATGCAATATCTCTTCCTGTGCTCTCGATTCTGCAGGAGTAATATATTAACGTATTAATAAGAGGCTTCAAAACTGGTTAAAAAATAAAAAAAAAACAGTTATATTTTTCATTGGTTGACAGAAAAAAGGTTCGATTAACATGTCGGCGTAACCAGAATAGAGTAAGTGGCATTCGATAAATGTGACACTACCGCGACGAAAAATTATCGCATTCGATGTGCGAATTAATTTATTGAATAAATAGGAACTTGTAAGAAAGGAAGTACAGATTACTCAAAATTCGATATTTTAAGTGCTGAATCAGAAAGCATACTGTATACTTTCATCTTTTTTCACATACATGAAATGTTCTTTCCGCATGTCAGAAACACAATAGTGTACTGTCCATTTTTCCCCTACTCAGTCGGCTATATCATCCCTAGTTCAGGCCCGCAAGGCCGCTCGCTCATCCCTAGTTCAGGGCCGCGAATGGCTGAGTGGTTAGCAGTTCAGACTACCAATGCAAGGTTCTCAGGTTCGATCCTGGGCTGATCTTGCGGAAGTGGTGTGATTTGCTAACAATCACTGAATATTCGCCGTGCATTGGACGAGCACGTTAAGTGACGGCCCCCAAGCTGGACCCACTGGTTAAATGGGTATCCTTTCCTATGCCCCAGCTCCCTTAAATTCTCTCACCCCTCTATGTGCAACATCGTACTTGTACGGTGGCGCCATCTACTGTACTCTAATCTCACTACAAACTGTTCTGTCAAAGTCGCTAGACTTGCTCTCATTCCTTCCGTTTTTGTGTCCGGCCCAAAAGGCGAACTCGCTGTAGGTGGCTGGGACGTAAAATCTACTCACTGTGGACGGAAGTCCTACAGGAAAATGACGTATTAGTTCAGGGCCGCTGGTTCCAAAAAGATGAGAGAGCCAATGCCATAAGACAATTACACTATCCATGTCTAAACCGGGATTCGAACCCGACCCATCTCGCTCGAATGATTAGAAGTTGCTTTACACATCACTCGGCCAACAATGCAGCTCTCCGATTTTTTTTTTTTTTTCTTGTTGAAAGAGACGCTGTTGGAATTATTATTATTATATTCGTTTCTTTTCGTTTCATTAAAAAAATCTACCTGTGCGAAGTTAAAATATCCCCCCACTTCAATTTTAAGAAGTGTATGATGTACAAAAAGGTTGTTTCAGAGAACAATAATATCAGTTAAGAAAAATTAAGTACCTTTCTTTTTTTTTTTTTATTTCTGATTTTGTCAATGAAAAAAGTGCCTCTTAAATAAAGTTCAAAGATGTGGACAGCAGTCATTTAAAATAAGATTCCTTCCCATTTTATATAAAAATAATTTATGGAAGGCGAACAGCAAAAACAAAGGAGGAAAAAATGTGGAAAGTTTTCTTCGTTTTGAAATATTAAATCAAACAGAACGAATGATAAAAAAAAAAAGCAATTTGTTTGTTTTTCTTTACCTTTTCATTTCACTGCAGTAAATTTTAAACATAAGATAACCACACTATCCATGCCTAACCCGAACCAACTGGTATTTCAGAGCGAAAGAAAAAAAGAAACTAAAAGAAGTGATTGTGTTATACCCCTCAAATCAGTGGCGTAACTACCCCCCCCCTCTCAGCTGCGAGAGGGGGCGCAGGTAACGAAGGGGCGTACTGCAGCTGCCAGTTAGTTTCAGTTTTATGAAAAAATTCGAACACGCACAATAAAATTCGAACAAACCCAAAGATCCAGATTTTGCTTTAAGACATATTTAGCTTTGCCTAAATGAATGCCTAGTTTCACTTTAAAAACACTGAATGTTCTACAGATTGAAAGTGTTCGGCTCTTTGACTTCGGGTTGTAATACGATTGCTCTGCCATGGGTTGTAAATAATACGATCTCTCTCCAATCGCCCTCTCTCTGCGCTGCTGAGGCCACAGTGGATTCCCTGTGGAGGCTGTGGAAACACAGTCTGTGGCCCAGGATTACATGCGTGACAGGCGCCAACATTTATTCACAGCAGCCGCAGATCTGCCATGTGTAAGAGGGTGATTTCTTCAAGTGATTTATTTTAGTTTTGGACAAAGCAATTACACGTATTGTTAAATCTATTAATTAAAAAGTTAAAACTACAGGGCATTAGGTACAGCCCTTACTTTTCCAGACCTTCTCCCTGACTTCCTACTCCCCCCCCCAACCACCACCACCACACACACACACACACACCGCCAAAAATGCATCCTCCCTCGTGTTCGAAATTCTGGGGAAATTACTGTGCTTAGGGATGCTGAAGTAAATCTTGCGGGGGCGCGCTCGTTGTGCTAGTTACGCCACTGCCTCGAATATAGGTGAGTCATTCGAGACTGATCTTTCCGAAAAATAAACGAACAGAGCTGTTCAACAATTACACGAAATATAATCGCAAGCGATACTATCAGAAGACTTCCGTCTTTCGTGAGATTCACTCTTTCGGTTATCACTTTGTATCACCCATCTTAAAGAATCGGTTTGTGAAAGAGAAAAATTGCGCCTATCGCTTCTTCCGAGAGCGGTGGATCATAGGAAGTGAACTGAGAAACGGATCACAGGAAGTGAACCAAGAAACAGATCACAGGAAGTGATCCAAGAAACGGATCAAGGAAGTGACCAAGAAACAAATACCCAGGAGTGAACCAAGAAACGGATCACAGGAAGTGAACCAAGAAACGTTCCTTGACGTGATGCGAGAATCTTCCACCTCGTTGCAGAATTGTCAACGGTCTTCCGAAAGCATGCTGCAAGAAGGGGAATTCCTTCTCCTTAGCCTGCTCGGTGTATTTCTGATAATTAAATTAGCCTCAAGATGTTCGCAGTGGTGTAGTGGGGCCTGAACAGACTAGAACGGCGTTCGGGTAAACTCTATACAGCGTAATTTGTATTTTTTTTAGTAGAATGAGAATGTCTTGTAATTATTTTCCTATAACAAAAAAATGCAACAGAAAAACTGCACAGTTGTGGAATTAACGTCCCATGTTTGTTTGAAGGCAGAGTTAAATCCATTCTCACATGGAAGTCCCTTGAAACTCCTTTTACTACTGTTGTTAAGAACGTTGAGGTGGTGATATTACAGTGGAGAAATTATTGTAACTAGGAATTGAATTAATTTAGTCATTATTAAAAAGTCTCAGTGAATTTAGTCCAGTCACGATTGCTCCTTAATTACCCTGGAGATTATTTTTTCTCTCTGGAGCTTTAGGCCTATTTCACACATGTGGAAAAAAACCACCGAAGCAATAAATCTCCAGACTGTTCTACCGCTGGTTCTCAGGCGGACTATAGAATTATCCGCGCTGTACCTAAAGCGCTTCTATGCAAATATCTCGAGAACCAAGACTCCCAATAATAAATAGCTTTTACTATTGTACACTAAATTAGTTTTCACTTGCAACGAAGTCTTACTCGATAATATAGGGCTGATTTTAGTTTTGGCACCACAAAACGGCCCCAATTGGGGCTTCAACGTTTCAGTGTTTTCTTTCTAGAATGGTGAAATCTTGTTCCTTGAATGCCAAAACGTGTAAATCCGGAAATCGAATTTCGACCGATGATCACTATATTGTGTTATACTATAAAGCTATAAATATAAGAAAGTAAAAAGGGGAAAGGCAGAATGAGGAGGGGGGGGGGTAAGAAGGGAAATGCTTTGAAGACGTAAACGCACCGCGCGCTCCTGTACTTTTGCACACACACACACATGTCCATGGGGAACAAGCGTTTCTAATCAGGGAGGAAGAAACTTGAAATTACGTCCCTACGAGTTTGAAAGTTCCTCCACTTCCACTTAAATACAGCTTACGTTCGAAAAGTTGCAGGAGTGACGCAATTAACAATATAAGAAAGTACTATACTCACAATAAATTCTTGTCACCTTCAAAATACCGCACTTCTGAATCAACGCAGTTTCCAGCATTTCTGAAGATCCCGAAAACAGTTCTGGAGGGAACTTTCCGCGATGTCCGCAAGTTGTTTTGTCACGCCTGCTTGGATAGATGTAATATCTGCATAATACTGTGAGTGGGTTCCTCTCCATTCAGCGTTTTGTCGCTTGTTTTGTGGGTCATACTGCAGGAACCAAAGTTTCATCTCCTGCAATAATTCTGGAACAAAAATCAGGACCCTCATGTGAGAGTGCCCGGCAGGTCGGAACATATCGACGAACAAGCCTTTCTGGTCATCATTTAGAATGTGAAGCACCAATCTGGCATTAAGCTTTCGTTTTCCCAGATCCTCGTGTAGAATCTCATGACAAATTGACTTACTGATTGATGCCCACGGACTCAGCAGTTAAAAGCCTCACTCCGGCGATCTTTCTTTAACTGATTCAGCACCTCTTCGAGTTTTCTCTTCCTTTATCTCGGATCATCATCAGAGGATTCCCGCCAGTCACAAAACCGTGCGCATACCATTCGAAAATCCTGCTGCTGTGTCTCCATAAGCTTCTTTTAACATTTGGTAAGTTTCAATAGCTGATTTACCAAGTTTACAACAAAAACGGATGCTTACTCTATTCTCATTAAGAAGACACAGAAAGCGGACGTGAACGCTTTCTATGACTCCCTTAATGTCAAATCTCTCGTCTGCCGATACCGGTATAAACCGGTTTCCAGCTGTTCACTGCTTGACCAAGGACTACTCTCTTCTGGCATCCACATAACATTTTTATCACACTACTCTTACGACAGTTATGCGGTCAGTCCTGGAACTTATTGGACGTAGGTTGTAGTACGCACTTTTATCACACTATTCTTACGACAGTTCTGCGGTCAGTCCTGGAACTTATTGGACGTAGGCTGTAGTACGCACGTTTATCACACTTCTCTTACGACAGTTATGCGGTCAGTCCTGGAACTTATTGGACGTAGGTTGTAGTACGCACTTTTATCGCACTATTCTTACGACAGTTATGCGGTCAGTCCTGGAACTTATTGGACGTAGGTTGTAGTACGCACTTTTATCACACTACTCTTACGACAGTTATGCGGTCAGTCCTGGAACTTATTGGACGTAGGTTGTAGTACGCACTTTTATCACACTACTCTTACGACAGTTATGCGGTCAGTCCTGGAACTTATTGGACGTAGGTTGAAGTACGCACGTTTATCACACTACTCTTACGACAGTTATGCGGTCAGTCCTGGAACTTATTGGACGTAGGTTGTAGTACGCACTTTTTACGTTCCCACACCTCTCTCATAAGAAAAGTATTTTGATTTTTCAAAGATTGCATTTCTGGTTACTGACGTAATTTTGCAGAATTGCGAAAACCAGGTGAATCCCCCAACGGTTGCCAAAATCAAGTAAAGTTTAGTAGCTATGCGAAAGTCTACAACACAGCACACCGTAGAAATGCTGAATGAAAAATTAACAAATCGCAGAACAATTATCATATAGTGAACCTAAGAATAGGAACCTGGGTTCGATTCCCAGTGGCGGCCGATGAGAAATTTTTCGTGACACACTGATAAACGTGGAAAGAGCGGTAACGTCTATTTGATGTTCAGGGTAGGACACGGGAAACTCCCGTTTAAGGTTAAACGCTCAGAAGGACTAATTAGCTCTTCGTTCTTACAGCGTATTCGAAAATGTCACGGAGATTAGGCATGTCCACATGCTGTTCTATATACCTTGCGACGTGCCTGCCCAGCAAGACGCACACGACATAAAGTCAGATGGCAGCGATAACGAACGTCCGCGTAGCTCAAATGTCAGAGCGACTTATTCCGGAATGAGGGGACCCGGGTTCAAGCCCCGGCGTGGACAAAAATGACGGAGAAATTTACTTCGTTATAACCTCTCTCAGCAGTTTGAGATAATTCTTTTCGGGAATAAGAAGGACTCTACCTCACAGAGTACGTTCTTGGTCAGCTGCGGTGAATTTTTTATGCAGCTGATTCAATTCTTCGAAGAATAAAATACTGAAGTATTTACCTTTTTTTTTCAGTAAACTTATTCATTTGTTGTGCATCTCTATTTTTTTACGCCCCTAGTATGATGAATTTAGGAGGGCAATCTCCCTGAGTCTGATCTCCTGGTAGCTTCGGCACTACACACATGTTGAAGCTTTGGACGAGAATATTCAGTTGGTTTCCTAGAATTCTGGTTTATCGATCATTTGAACCAAAGTAACGCCCTAAGCATTAAAGGTTATCCCAAAGAACGTTTTGAAACATGTTTCGTAATATAATTAAGCTATCCGATAGGGAGCTTTCCTATGAAACCATATGCAAGCCGAAATGGCGTACAGAGAAGAAGCAGTTACCATTAATTCATATGAGGAAAATTTTTGAGAGTTCCCAAACGCAAAAATAACCTACCAAACAACACACAAAACCTAAAATAACTCTAACATATAATAATAAATCAGGCTGACTGTTTTCTTCTTAAGTAGAAGATAATTTAACGGAACACCACGCCTTGTACACAGATCATTCCACTCAAGCAATAGACTTTCCATTTTGTCCATTACTGGTTGCCGACTAAAAGAGACCACTTTGCTACTAGCAGAACCAATTATAACCTCGGCAGCTTTCAACATTTTTTCTTTCTGTGTGTAAATAGTACAAATGAACGGGCAACTTCAACGCACACACAATGTCTTCTTTATTTCCTTCACCACGAGCGAAAGGCTTAATTACGTTCAGTTTTACACAGGGGCGGAACCAGGAACTTCGGGGGGGGGGGGGGGGCGCAAGTGTCGGGATAAACGGGGACCTTTCTGATATTTTTCCTCAAAATGAAAAAGTGTTCTTAGTGTGTCTATAAGTTCTTCCAATTAATTAAGGAAAGTAATACACTTTTAAGTAATGCTTTTTTTCACGAAAAGTTATTCAATTTGTTATTAAAACCTAACAAATCGAAGCTTTTCCTTGGTCCTGAGTGGAGGGCGCGCGCCCCCAGCTCATCCTCTCTGGATCCACCCCTAGTTTTACACTAAGTGTAACTTCCTTTCCAGGTCTCTTTATTTTTTCTGATACGTTAAGACACATCTTACTAACGGATGCACAAAATAAGTCGAGAAAAAGCACAGATGTTCACAGGCATAATTCAAAGCTATAGCGGCTTGATGCTGAGTGTAGTTCTCGGGGAAAGAGCTTCGGGCGACATTCTCGCTGGTTTGGGTGCGCCCTGCCTCTATAACGGCTAGCTGCGAAACAAACGCTGAATGCTATTTTCACTTTTCGCCTTTCTTCATAAAAGGTAAAATCCTCTTCGAATTTCTTTCGGTCAGCAAAAAGAGCTACTTATACAGGTCTTTCGTAAAAGCGAAGATGAGTGAAGCGAACTTTCGAAAAGCAGACGATACCTGCACCAGTCTTTTCACAGAATTCTATTTACGTTTATAGTGAAAATACGTTCTATAATACGATTTTCCTCTATAACAAATATGCAAAAATAATACTAACCTAAACTTCAATTCACACACTCGTCTGTTTTCCATGAGGAAACCACAGAGTTAAACATATTCTCATATTCGCTATTTACTAATTGCTGTTAATGCTACTCGGACTAACTTCTTTTTACTGTAGCACTCAGAAAAAAGAAGTCAGAAAAAAAAGTAGTTAAATAGTAGTTATTTATTTGTACTCAGTCGTCTCGTGTAGCTCGCTGCAGCCTTCGAGACGACTGAGTACCTTTAAACTAGAAGTACGAATTCACCAAAAAATAAATAAATGCATAAACAATTGCATAAGCAAAATAAAAATAAGTGAATGAAAATTATGAAAATGTATCTACGTTATTGTGTCAGATATTCAATAGATATTTACTAGTCATTAAAATCGGCGAAATGTAAGAATAGCTTTCCACTAATTTTGGAAGTCAAGATCTCTTTACAAGGGAATAACTTTGAACAACAGCCATTTATTGACAATCAGAATTAAATTAATAGGATAACAAAGTAATCTAAAGAAAGATTGTCGTCAATAAGGTAGTCTAACTGTGTTCAGTTTGCGAAGACCATCGGACGAGTTGGTGTCAATCCCCTTAGGGAGATTTTGAGATTTATGTACAGTATTTTAGGGAGGAGAGTGTCTGACTCCACGTCTAAAACAATCATTATTGGTAGGAGATTTGGGTTAGAGTATCCCACAGGAAAGTCACACAGAAGCGTAGTAGAAAAGGGGGAAGAAGAATCTCCTACTTATGACCGGAAGGCCCTGGGTTTGATTCCTTAACTTCCCCATCCGATCCACGGCGTATATTTAGTGCTTCGAGCGTTCGTACCTGCCTGGATCGTTCCTGAGTCTTTTTCGTGCCAGTCACGAAAGTTTACTACTAGGCCGTCTACGGCTCTGCTCCCCATAGTGTTGAATGAATAAGCCATTTACACTGGCAGAGTAAAAGAGTACGAGTAAATGCCAACAGAAAAAGTGCCATTTAGTGGCAATCAAACTCACTCCTTGTACCGAAAAAAGTTTTTACGAATACTTAGAAGGTTTAACTTTCATTTCTGAGTTTTGAATATTCGCAAGAATGCATTATGAGAAATAAAAGCTTTTCGCAAAACTTCTAGAAGTACAGATAAGAATATCTTTTCTACGAGATAAAAACAAAAGGTATAAAAGCCTTTTTCTAAACTCTTGACAGATATCTACGAAGAAAATGTGGGCTGTTGCTTAAAAGAAACAGAAACTTTGCTCAAGAATATGCAAATATTGATCCACCATTTTTTTAAACCGATAATGGCTAATGTTAACAGATGTATTTGAAATTTTTTTTTGTTTCAGAGTAGTCCACACAGACAAGACCTAACAGACACGACCGAATAAGGGTTTTCAGTAAGACCACGATGCCGAACAGGATAGGGCTTTGAAAAAGAAAATGTACTTTCGAACCCTGGTTTTACTACAAATGATTTTAGACTTCGAAAAAATTTCGTTTCCCTCTTTTTTTTTTTTTTTTTTTTTTTTTTTTTATTATTTCTCAAAGCGTAGGGAGCTATCGAATACCGTTACCGCTGGGAGACGAGAATTTTCTTTAAAGAAACTGAGCATTCCTAGCTCTCTGACCCATCAAAATTCCGAAAGATGCCTTCCTTTATTGTTATGCCTGGAAGTATCGCCCACACGCCATCAACTAGGAAGGAAACATCGATGGATCCCCGTGTATCGGAAACCTTTCCTGATTGCACATTGATGAGTATAAAGCGCTTTTAAGATGTGTTTGCATTCAAAGGGTCACGATCTGCTATCGAACGACCTAAATTCTCCGGTCTTCTCTTGTAGTGCGGCCAATGCATTCCGTATCGAACTCCCCTTTCAGGTCAGCGGATATCGATTGAAATGGGCAAGGCTCGTGTATAGCGTCCTTCTGTAATATCAGCGTCCATGGAATTTATTCCCTCTTCCTCCTGAAGTTGCCTCTTTGTTCGATTGTGTTTTCTTCGTAGTAGTCTTCCGATTCGGTACGGAACAAGACGAACGAACCGCTGATTAAGACATGCCAGGGCAAAAAAATTCCATTTTGCACAGTCAGTAATTCTCCCACTTAAAAAAAAAAAATCTCCTTAAAATTAATGCAAAAATGTTTCTCCGATAAAGGGTATGTATGGTGAAATGTAGACGCAGGGATAGCCTCGTTCGGAATTAACACTCAGAAAATTCATGGCTTGAAAGTACCGTGGTACTTTTTGTAGATAACTTATACTATGCATCTTTCGCATGCTAAGATCTTTGTGGGTGTGAAATAAAACGAGTAATCCGAGAGTATGCATTTATTTACGTGCAACATGTTGCATTTATTCTCGGCACTCACGACCACACAGAGCCACAAGTCGGTACATACTAAGCGGAATTAAATCCTAACAACAAACAATAAGGTTTACTGATTTCTAACATTGAGAGGTACCCAGGTAGGAAGATTAATGAGAGTTATCGTCGTAAAACTAATGAAAGCAGATATCTGAATCATGTAGGTCAATATTTACTAAACGATTGCGGCGGCAATAATATTTCGACTGTTTAATTTTTTAAAAGCAATACGTATTATTCAGATTTAGATGAACGTTTGAAACGACCTTGACACAGATGGAATATTATGTAGTCATCCATCCTCATTCTCACTCCTAATTTCGCTACCCCACCTGGCTTGCCATGGGAGTGGTAAAGGTTTCTCAGCTGGTCCACCCGGATCTCACGTGGAAAAGCCTCATAGAAAATTTTCCTTTTTAACCTTATACTACCGATAACAGAGCGAAACTTCATCTGATTCAGTCATCGTTACGCCGTTTATATTCAGATTTAGTTGATTAACATGGTCTTATTGCTCGTCTTTCTGCTTCCCTTGTAAATCCATAAGTAATCTACCTCAGTGATCAGTCATACTTACCAGAGCTGAGACGGGCTGAGCCCGAGCCCGAAATCCCAAAGAAGAGCCCGGGCCCGAATCGGGCTCTTAGAGAGAGAGGGAGACCGACAGAATTTTTTTCATATATAAATGTGATTTTATATGATTTAGCAAATGAGACACTTAATAGTTGGTAAAGGGAATTATTCGGCAACTGCTTCTGGTTAGGAAGCGGGCATTCGAGATGGCTATTCATTTCGGGCTTGGGTAGAAAATGGCATAGGCCGCGCATTAGTGTGTTTCTGCAGAGAAGAAAAAGCTTTTTCAAGAACTATAGATATTGGATAGTTAATAGCATGACGACGATAATTTACCCCTTATCTCCACGCAGTAGCTCCCTGCTAATTCTTTTTAGCAAAGTACATATTGTAGCGCATTATGGCACGATAATATTAGCATTTTTTGAGCAACATACAATTGCAGCACCGCCCGATCATTTTGGATGCCCGGCCACCCGAAGCACTTCAGGTGGAAACGAACGGTCAAAGAAACTCGTACAGTTACACTGTAAAAATAGACAGAGGTCCTTTGCCCACTCCCCATTTGACAAATACATTGGTTAATTGCAGGAGGGGAGAGAGTGGATGTGAGTAAAAGATGTTTTTTTATTAATGGTTGAACAGGTTAGCCAGTTTTCGACCTCGTTCGGCTCCGGGCTCTATCTTGCAATATAAAATTTCGGGCTCGGGCTCCGAAAATTGAGCCCGAACTCAGCTCTAATACTTACCGCATCCCATTACAACCAAGCTGCTTTACAAAAACCTGATTTCTCATTTCATCAATATGATACCGATTCCTTCAGTTCCAGCTAATTAACTAGCACCCACTTGGACTGACGATCTTCTCTCATTTGCTTCACCTAAAGCACGAGACCGGCACTGGCTTCATCTGCATCAACGTCTAATCACTCCACGAACTTTACATCGATTTGGCCATCTAAATTCTCCAAATTGTGTTTTCCGCAACACTGTTGGCGATGTGCATCATTCATATTCCACCTGTCTAATCATACAACCGCTATTTTCATTAATGTTTCACCTTCTGGAAAAAGTGTGTGCATTGCAACACACGATGTTTCACTATCATTTTCTTCAAAGCTATCATCCTTCTTCTTCCTCTCATAACCAAATATGCAAATTTCTAGTTCTGCAAGCTTTGTTCGCCACTTATACACTGCTGGCCACCCAAAATGCAACGCCAAGAAGGACACGAGATAGCAAAGCCAGATTTACTGGACACATAACAACAGATACAAAGATGAAACGATTGAGCTTACAGGCCCGTGCGACTTGCGGAACACGTAGATATCAATAGTTCGTGTGGCCCCCATGGCGGGCAATAACGGCCGCTACACGCCGCAGCATCGGACGAAAGAGGTTTTGAATGTGGGCTTGGGGTATGTCGGCCCAGGCTGCTTCCACACGTTGCCACAGTTCATCGGGCGCAGCCGCGGGTGGTGCTTGACTCGGTTGCCGATCAGCGACCAGACGTGTTCGATGGGCCACATATCGGAAGAACAGGCGGGTCACTACAGCAGTGACACCTGGTGGGCATTGAAGAATTGTTGCACGATGCATGGGACGTGTGGGCGCGCATTGCCCTGTTGAAACGTGGCCGCTGGTAGGTCCGCAGTTAAGGGAGGACTACAGGCTCCAAAACGTCGGAGATGTAGCGGTGGCTGTTGAGTGTACCGCCGATGCGTACCAGAGGGGTGCGGGTGTCATATCCAATTGCGCCCCAAACCATAACGCCAGGCGACGGACCGATATGGCGATGCATAATGCAGGCATCATACAGTCTCTCGCCGCGGTGCCGCCACACGTGGATCCGACCATCGTGGTGTTGCAGGCAGAAGCGGGATTCGTCGGAGAAGACAGTGTCGTGCCATTCCGTAGTCCAAGTGCGGCGTTCAACGGCTCACTACCGCCGCACTCGCCGGTTGTGTAACGTCAATGGTAATCAGAGCAATGGGCGCCGTGCGACAAGTCCCCGCTCCTGCAGCCGACGTCGAACGGTACGTGCTGATACAGGGTGTTGCGCAACACACCCTAATTCCTGCCGCAACGTTCGTGATGTGGCGGTGCGAGCCGTCAATGCCCGCCGTACAACATGCCGGTCCTCTCGTTCGGTGGTGTGCCGCGGCTGCGTCAATCGCTCACGCCGGTCCTCTCGTTCGGTGGTGTGCCGCGGCTGCGTCAATCGCTCACGCCGGTCCGTCCGTCCCTCCTGCACCCACCGAATCCATACTCGCCTCACTGTGACTGGATGTCATCCCACACGGACGTCGATGTCTCGGTACGATAAACCGCTGTCGCGATAAACTACTATTCGTCCTCTGTCGAACTCCGAAACGTGCTGGAATGACTGCCGTATTCTGCGACGAGGCATCAGGAAGCTTCCCACGCACAGGTCCGGCAGCATAACACACTTCCACTACTTACACCCCGCCTTCTGTGCACCCTTCTCGTAGTGCTTCTCGGTGGCGTGCTGGGCGCACATGAATTGCATATGCCCTGCAGTGCTAATCGTTTTCATGTCCTCTCGCGGGCGACGTATGCTGCGAATTTCAGACCAATCGGATGCTTCCTTCTTGGTGTTGCATTTTGGGTGGCTAGCAGTGTATTTTCCATGGGAAAAGTCCCAGCCACCGAAATCTTCGTTTCTACGCTTTTGCTCGAAAATTCATTTGTACACGTTTTCGTTCATCCATTTATGCTGTTAATAAAAGGGGCCGCCCATAAAGGACGTCCGTGATTTTTTACTATATTTAGACTTCCCCTCCCCCATGTCACATTTTGTCCGATTGTTGACACCTCCCCCTTAAAAAGTACGTCCTAATTCCCGCAACCCCCTTTATTTCTGACAGCTGCTTTTCGAAGTCCGTTGAGAAACAGAAAGAAAATATGTAATTATTTAAAGGAATCTTCCATGTATTTAAACTTTTTCTTCAGAAAATATTTATTATTTAGGCAGTAATTTATTCCCAAATGCTACGCGAACTTTATCATTCTGAAATAAAGATCTACAAATGAACACACGCATTCAAGGTTGCAACACAAAACACGATAAATTTGGTAGTACAAATGCGAGAACTTAATATTCTGATTTAGATAAATACACTGGTGTGCAAAAATTAAGGACGAAGAGGAGAAATTAGCATAACAGCGGAACGAGCAGGCAGAACGGACCGAAAGACCACTCAGGAGATAGACTAGGGTCCGGTACGGTGGGGCAAGCGCATATACGCAACATGACGGGGGAGGGGGTATCGGAAGGGTATAAAACACACGGGCGGTGTACGCTCAGCAATCCGGTGAACATTATTGCACGGTGTCCATCGGTTTGAACGACGCCGAGTTGCTGCCACCGTGTGATATGGCCAACAGGCAATCCAGTAGACGACATCTGGATGACTTTACCCGAGGTCGCGTCATTGGGAAGTTTGAAGAAGGTCGATGAGTTCGGGATCGCTCACAGCATCACTTCACGAGCTTGGAGAGCATTTCAAACGACAGTAACAGCTGTCCGAGAGTTTAGCAGTGATTGTCCACAAGCAACCACGGCGGCGGACGACCGGTATATTGTCCTACAGGCGAGAAGAGACAGACGGCAGACAGCGGGAGAAATCGCAAGGCACATGCAACAGACAACTGGACGTCCGTTATCGCGTTTTACCGTGGCCAGGACGCTGCACAAAGGGGGTCTATTTGCACGACGACCAGTACGCTGTGTGCCATTAACGCCTGCTCATCGGAGACGGCGGTTTGTGTGGTGCCAGGAACAAAAGAACTGGACACATCAGCAATGGGGTCGAGTTCTCTTTACGGATGAGAGCCGATTTAGTCCGACGAGCGATTCTGGACGTATACACATCTGGAGAGAGCAGGGAACACGTAATCACACCTCCAACATCATCGAAAGGGACCGGTTTGGAGGTGGCGGAGTTCTCGTTTGGGGCGGTATCATACTTGGTAGCCGTACTGACCTCCACATCTTCCAAGGAGGTTCAGTCACTGATGACCGCTATTGTACCGAGGTTCTCCTGCCTCACGGGCGTCTGTTTAGAGGTGCTGTGGGTTCTGAGTTCCTCTTCAAAGACGACAACGATACACCTCATCGTACAGTGGCTGTCGTAGAGCTGTTGGAGAGTGAAGATATTCAACGCATGGATTGGCCTGCAAGGTCCCCGGACATAAATCCAATCGAACACATGTGAGACCTCCCGAGATGCTTAGCAGCACGTCACCAGCCGCCAGCAACGATTCCGCAGCTGCGATTGGCGCTACAAGAGGAATGGGCAGCGATGCCTCAAAGCTCCTAGACAACCTCGTCCTCAGCATGAACAAACGTTATAAATCCTGCAACGCAGTCAGGGGTGATCATATCCCCTACTAAAGACTGGATTTTTCTTGGCAGCCCGCTGTCACATGGACGTTTCTGTCTTTTGTCCAGTTGTGCTTGAATCTACCTTTTCAATAAAGTGCCTTTGTATCCTTTGGATTCCTTGTTTGGACGATTTTGCTCACTTGTCCCATATTCTTACATCTTGAGGATCTTATGGTATGATTTGAGTCGATGTGGAGCACTTCTTCACGACGTTACTTTCGAAAAACCGTTTCGTCCTTAATTTTTACACCGTAGTGTATCATCAGAAATCTGAAATATTTCATATCTTATTTTAACTATATTAAAAGAAGAAAAAAGAGAAAACAAAACGAAGACATACCATCCACTATACTAAACGTCCGAATTACTACCCGCCGTACCCTCCCCCATGTCACATTTGGTCCGTATGTCACTCATCCTGTAATCTCGGACTTACTTTATGGAATGTCCCAAACAGAATACAATTATGCTCTTAATAAACATGCCACTCAAGATATTTTTCACAGATGGGCACCTTGTGTCCCATGTTTCGAAATGCGAAACGAAAATGTTGTACTAGTGTACTATCATCATCATCATCATCATTGTCAACCATTATCAATCCACTGCTGGACGAAGGTCTCCCCAAGTTTCCTCCCCAACGGTCTGTCTTGTGCCAGTCTCCTCCATGTCACTCCCGCATACTTTCGAATTTCATCCACCCATCTTCCATGTGGTCTTCTTCTGGGTCTTTTCCTGTCCCTTGGAATCCAATCTAAAATTTCGGCTGTCCATCGATGGTCTGTTCTTCTGGCAGTATGTCCAGCCCATTGCCATTTCAGGGATTTAACTCTGATCATGATGTCTTCCACTCTTGTCAGTTTTCGGATCCACGTGTTCCTCTTCTTATCTCTCCTGGTTACACCAAGCATGCACCTCTCCATGCTACTTTGAGTTGTCTGCAGCCTTTGTATGTCTCTTTTAGTTAAGGTCCACGTCTCTGCACCATACGTAAGCACTGGAAGGATGCATTGATCAAACACTTTTCTTTTAAGACATAATGGCATATTGCTCCTGAAAATTATGCTGTTTCTTCCAAAAGCTCTCCAGGCAAGTTTTGTACGCCGATTAATTTCTTCACCAATGTGACCCTCACTTGATATCTGCTGTCCAAGATAAACGTACGTGTCTGTTATCTCCAGCTTTTCTCCATCAATCGATAAATCTTCATTTCTTGTAAAAGCATTGTACATCACTTTTGTCTTCTGAAAGTTCATTTTTAATCCCACTTCTTTACTCTTGTCAGCAAGTTCCTGGATCATACTCTGTAGCTCTGATGGGGTAGTTGCAAAAATGACTATGTCATCAGCAAAACGAAGGTGGGTTAGATAATCTCCATTAATCTTTATCCCTTTGTTTTCCCAGTTCAGTGATTGAAAGACATTTTCCAATGTGGCATTAAAGAGCTTCGGAGATATGGTGTCACCTTGTCTCACTCATTTTCCAATTTTTAGGTGTGTTGTATTTTCAAACAGCCGAATCTTTGCACTTGCATTTTCATAGATGTTATTAATAATATTAATGTATGCATCTTCAATACCGCAGAATTTCAGAGCCATTGCAACTGCTGATGGTTTCACCGAATCAAAGGCTTTTTCATAATCGATAAAAGCCATGCACAATGGAAGCTCATATTCCCTCGCTCTTTCAATTAGTTCTCTCAGTACGTGGATATGATCTGTTGTGCTGTAGCCACTCCTGAATCCAGCTTGTTCTCTCGGTTGAGCCATGTCCAGTGTCACCTTCAAGCGGTGTGAAAGAACTTTAGTGAAGATTTTATAAACCACTGATAGGAGGCTGATAGGTCTGTAGTTCCTGAGATCCTCAATGTCACCTTTTTTATGTAGCAAGATCATTGTAGCGTTGTTCCAATCCTCAGGAATTTTCCCTTCATTAAGGCATCGAGTGAAAATTTGGGCGAGTACTGTTTCGATTTCTCCACTTGCTTCTTGTATGATGTCTACAGTAATTCCATCTTCTCCTGGAGCTTTTGCCCGCTTCATGTTCTTGATTGCATGTGCAACTGCTGCTGGAAGGACTGGAAGAACTCTGGTACTGGTACCTTTCATGATGTCTGGAGTACATGTATCATCCCTTTCATATAATTTGGAGTAGAAATCTTTCATTCTTGTCAAAATTTCGCCTATATTTCTTGTTACAGAACCATCTTCTTTTCTCAGTGCCATAATCTGTTTTTCCCCTTACTGAGATGTCCCTTTGCTATCTTTAGGCTTTGGTTGTTTTCAATTGCTTTCCTCACTAGTTCACAGTTGAATTTTCCTTACGTCTTCAGTGATACTTTTTCGTACTGTCTTGCATAGCTCTATATATTCCACTTTGGAAGTCACATCTTCTTTAGTTGTCCTCATCACTCTTCTTTTTTGCATCAACATTTTGGTTTTTCCTGATAATTTGTTCACATGCAATTTGTTCTTAGACCCAGCTAATTTTGTTGCTGTTTCCATAACAGCTTTGGTTACTTTTCTGTTAACTTCAGAAATATCCACTTCTTCCGATAGAGTTCTCCATATACTACCCACTGATTTGTGGGTTCTTCTAAATGTACTTATATTAAGGACAGTTTTGGCTATTATGAAATCATTAGAGGATACTCCTTATCAGTGAGCACAGTTTCATATAACTGTGTTTCATTTGTATAGCTTTTGTTTATAAATAAATTATGAAATACGAAAGTCCATTTGCGTATGCGCAAGATAAAATCTGACTTCACGATGGAAAGAAAAACCGAATCGCAAGTGTGTTAGTGAGGGGGTTTGGTAATTTTTTGTCTAGGATATCTAGAGGTTACATACCATACTGTCAAACATCATTTTAAATTTGTCGTCAAAAGCAGGTACCCCCTCCCCCTGCTCCTTGGGTAGGGTGGAGAGGAAGCAAATTTCGCTACTACGCACACTTTACTATTGTCACGAATGTTGCATGGCTTCAAGATGCACTTTTGCAATGGCTTTGAACACATTTAGCAATTGCAATGAGATATTGCTACATTTATGCAAAACATAATGAGACAATCTTCGGCGATAGTTTAGTAAAATATATTGTTGAGTAACAACTAAATTAATTACATTATTTTTGCGTCACTTCATGGAACAGCGTGCCACACGATTAGATTTCAACAGCGGTTTCGACAATGAGGCACCGTTGCCCATTTTCGTTACATCGAAATTTTTCACTTTTTACAACTTTCGGGGATGCATAACTGTATTATTGATATCGCAGTTTCATATTATTAAATCCTATAATGTTATAATGAATCAAGGTTTAAAAGCTTTTAGTCTTAAATAAAAAAAAAATGTTATCATTTTTTATTTCTGCGAGTTTTAAACGAAATCAGAAAACACGCAAACAACAAAAAATGCTGCGCCTTGGAAACATAGTAGTTTTGAGCATTCAGGATCTTATAATGCGCTGACGCACTTTATGTTACTTATGGCTATTGTTACATTAAAAAAAGCCCATCAATCTATCGAATTCTGTGATGCGTTCAGCTAGTTTCAACCTCCCATAACCCTTGCAAAAATAAGTAAATATTCATCATCATCATCATCATTGTCAACCATTATCAATCCACTGCTGGACGAAGGTCTCTCCAAACCTCTTCCACAACGGTCTGTCTTGTGCTAGAATCCTCCGTGTTACTCCCGCATACTTTCGAATTTTATCCACCCATCTTCCATGTGGTCTTCTTCTGGATCTTTTCATGTCCGATGGTTAGGCATATCGCCAGTCTTGTGATCTGACGAACCGACGGTTAGAGATATCGCCAATCTTGCGATCTGACGAACCGACGGTTAGAGATATCGCCAATCTTGCGATCTGACGAACCGACGGTTAGAGATATCGCCAATCTTGTAAACTAGGAGTTCCAAACAACGTGGCGCTAAGAATATAAGAACGCACGTCAGACAACATTGTTTGATTGTTTCGCAATGTTGTTGGTCTAAGATATCCGCCTTTGCTGGTGTCCTGCTTGAACTAATCCATGGCAGTTTTGCAAAAATATTACACTCATTACTGAAAAAAAAGCCACAACAAAAAAACAAAAAACAAAAACGATGCATGCAGAAGAAATCATCCAATCGAGATGAAAATTGTTATGTGTAATGTACATGTATAGGAAACAAAATTATTGCAATAGGAAACAAAATTATTGCAATGCCAGAGCAGTTGGATCATTTATTCAGATAAAACAGCTACACGAGTGGAACAAGTCAGCGCGTTGTAGCATTTATTCAGATAAAACAGCTACACGAGTGGAACAAGTCAGCGCGTTGTAGCGCCATCTCTCACTCATATACAAGCGGTTACCCGGCAAGGCATAGACGCATACAATTCACGGATACTGTTCTAGGGCATAGCATGCTAGATAGTGTTCAAATCGCGGGCCAGGTCACAGACATTCCGGGATGGGGGTAGGTGGCGTTCCATCATTTCCCAAACATGTTTGATGCATTGGAGATCGGGTGATTGAGATGGCCATGAAAGGTTGTCGACATTACGGAGGTAAGCCTGGGAGACCCGTGCCGTGTGCGGCCGGGCATTATCCTGTTGAAAAATTGCTCGATGCTGCTGCGACAGGAATGACAGCACAACAGGTATTGGAATGTTGCCGACGTACCATTGAGCTATGAGGCTAGTGCGAAGGACTACCATGGGTGACCGGCTAACGTAGGGAATGGCTCCCTAGACAATCTCTACCAGTGTGCTAGTAGTGCGCCGTTCCACGGTGTAGGCTGGATCCGTGCGCTGGTCATCGTCGCCAAGTGCAAACCGTGACTCATCACTGAAGACAACACGACGCCACTGGACACTATCCCACGTTTTTCACTGACGGACACCACTACGATCAGTTTCGGTGATGATCGGTGGTCAGTGGTAGGCGGCGGAGTGACTTCCTCGAAAGTAGTCCCTGTGCCGCAAGCCGTCTGTCAATGGTCCGGACCGCCACTTCCGTACCTGTAGAAAACGCAGCATTGTCAAGGATGGTTGTGAAAGACAAATTCAGTTCTGTTTGAGCGGTTGTCACAGTCGCTCGGTCCTCACGTTCTGTCGTTGCCCTCGGCAGTCCATTGGAACCAATATCGTTAGATTGCTGCGTCGCTCCGACCCAAGTGTCTGACAATACGGCGACTTGACCAATCGGCTTCTTTCTCTCACCCTAATCATACGTTCTCTCTCAAACTCGGTCAACTGCCGGTGCTGTGCTCGGATCCGACGTCGAGAAATCTTCACAGTCCGTGGAGGTTAATGCAGCCGTAATCCGATGTCAGAATTGTCCCTACGGGCAAACTGTGCTTTTGATATACCCTCCTCGATGCGCAGTTCTCATGTGCTGTGGCGGACGACTATTTAGTCATTGTTCGTTATTTTTAATCAATTGCATATTCGGTCCTACTATACTTGCATGCGGAGTTTCATCAGGATGGAGCGAATTTCTCGGGTTTATTTATTTATTTTGGCAAACAGTGTATACACTCCATATAAATATATTTATGTCTTGGTAGTAGCCTATTCTATTTGGAGAATAGAATGTATTGCATTTGGCCCTCTTTTAAATCGTACATACATTAACCATGTCAATCTTCCGTAAACGACGCAACAAGAAATCAACTTTCAGATGATGGTGAAGCGTTGACACGATGCAGCTACATTTCGAACGCTCTTATATAGCAATGTCGATTTGTATTTGCGCATGTGCAGGACATTCACTTCCGTCGTATTCAATGAATCTTCACGCCTTTTGCTTACATTTAATCGACGATAATGCGGTCTATGAATTTCGACATATCACGAAATTCCCTTTAAATTACAAAACCGGGTATTTAATGAAAGGCACACTATTCTGAATCTCCAGATTTGCAAGCAACTCTTGCGCATGGAGGTAACCTAGTTGCATTGCAGTGGTCATCGATTCTATTTCCGTAATTTTATTTCACTGTGCGGAATATCGGAATTTCAGAACCGTGGTACTTCAATAATTCGAGTCCGCCTCTCAGCGGTGATTTGGGAGGACATTGGAAATCAGATCTTCGATTAATAATGGAGTGTTTCGGATGTCCCCACTGTCGGATACTTGAAATTACAGAAGCGCCATAATTAGCTACAAATTGGCTCTCGTGCGCTGTCGGAGCTAATACGGAATTAACATTCCGGAAATGGTTGTCGCTGAATGTTCTGCAGCGGAAGTGTCTATGTAGGGCCGCTTGTTGACGAGCCTTTGGCGAGGACCATGGCTATTTAGATTTTGCTGGCTTTGTTCCCAACAGCCAGCTGAAGGCATTGATCGCTCAGTGTAATTAGCTGAGAATCCTACACAATAAAACTGATTTTATTTCCATTTGACCGGAAACCTTTAAAATTTTCTTCAGTTCCTTCTATTCTCTCCTCCTAGACAATGCATCTGTTCTTCCCTCTCAATTAAAACACGTTTTCTCTAAACCGGAAAGAAATTAAATGAAAAAATAAAAGAGCACTTCGTAAAGTTTTTTTTTTTTTTTATCTTTGTCTATTCTTGCGGATTTGAAGGGTTTAATTTAATTACAGTTCTTTTTATTCGCCCATAATTTGTTTCCTCTGTAGCATATATGTTCTATTGTTACCCCGAAATGAGGCGATTCCATAGCCGTTCTATATGAAACATAACGCAATGCACTTTTAACTACCCTGAGTTTGGAGACCCTAGAATAGGGAACTCAACTTCATTGTTGACGCCGAAGATGAGTTTCCTATTCTAGGGTGTACAAACTCAGGGTGCACACTAGATACATTTAAGAGGGATTTGTTTACATGGTTTTGGATGATTTATTTCAACACACTACGGCGGTAAGATGTGGTAGTAGTTTGTCGAAGCTTTACACAGAGTGTGGTAATACTATTTGTTATCCACATTCATAAAATGTGGTTGTTGTTTTTCCAAACCGAAGATATATTAAATAAAGCAATATTAATGGAAATGTTTTCCCTTTTCATCAATTTATGAACATCTAAATTGTAGTAGGTTTTCTGAAGAGTGACAGGCATGCAAAAAAAAAAAATATTGATTTTTTGAACTAATCCGAAAAGTACTCTCTCTTTTAATGTCAAATATATTACATATTATTGCGTATCTGAGCCGAAATTCACATTGAAAATTCTTGATAATCAGTTTTGGCGCAACGCTGTGGACGAAGCCGAAAACAAGTTCGTACCTCCAGATCAGGTGCAACTCAGATTAAGGTGACCAGACGTCCTCATTTTCTCGAGACGATCCTCAGTTTCAATGCTTCGTCCTCAATTCCGTAGAAACTGATTGAGAACGTCAAATGTCCGCAATTTCTTATTTTTCTAATTAAGAGGACCAGACGTCCTCATTTTCTAGTGACGATCCTCAGTTTCAATGCTTCGTCCTCAATTTCGTAGAAACTGATTGAGGACGTCAAATGGCCTCAATTTCGTAGAAACTGAATGAGGACGTCAAATGGCCTCAATTCTTATTTTTCTAATTAAGATGACCAGACGTCCTCATTTTCTAGTGACAATCCTCCGTTTCAATGCTTCGTCCTCAATTTCGTAGAAACTGATCGAGGACGTCAAATGGCCTCAATTTCTTATTTTTCTAATTAAGGTGACTAGACGTCCTCAGTTTCAGTGTTTCGTCCTCAATTTCGTAGAAGCTGGTTGAGGACGTCAAATGGCCTCAATTTCTTCTTCTTATTTTTTAATTTAAGGTAACCAAACGTCCTCATTTTCTAGATACAATCCTCAGTTTCAATGCTTCGTTTTCAATTCCGTAAAAACTAACTGAGGACGTCAAGTGCATACAATTTCTTATTTTCTGTCTTCAATTTTTGAAATTTCTCCAAAAAATGGAAATAGAAAAAATGTACTTAACAAAAGTTGCAGAACCCAATTAAATCTACCAAATGTAACCAAATTTAGCATCAATTACTTATTTAATTGCAAGAAAATGGACTCATAAAGATATGGAACTATTTTCCGAAACTGATCAATTTTTCCTTAAATTAAGGTTGAAATCGCGCAATATTAATGGGAGACTTGCCGAAGCATCGAACAAAATCATCTTGATAATCGTGGTGTTATTTTGTTTCTGTTTTAACATGATTTAACTAAAATATTTATAGGATGGGGAATAAATCTCATCTTTTTCGGCATCTACTTTTTGCAATTAAATAAATAATTGATGCTAAATTTGGTTGCATTGGGTAGATTCCATTGAGAGTTGTACAACTTTTGTTCAATACATTTTTTCATTAAATTGTTTCTTCAAATGAAGTTATTGGACATGGAATATTTCTTCTCATAGAGATAACATACACTTATTCTATGATTTCTGTCTGTTGAGTGTATTGAAATTTTCTGGCTCCAGGAATTTTTCTTGTACAGAATCACAATGAAATTTTAGTACAAGATCAAAATGTTGCTTCGTTTGCATGTGCTGCCCCCTATGAGTAACAATAAAAATTTGTCAGAAGTAATATTCTGCATGATAATATTTTATTTCTATTTTATACTCATTTCACATGAACATCATCGTTCAGATTCATCGTATGTTTTCCCATGAATCTGGACAATTATGAAACAGTTCATGACATTCTTTTGCTGATGTTCGGCTTTACCATAATGTGACAGACGTTGCTCTTAATCATGTCCTCATTTTGAAACGAAATTGTTCTGAACTTTGCATTGAAATTGGGGACATGTCATTTTATCTTCAATTTCGTTCTCAAAAATCAGTTCACCTTTGCTAAGATACATCAACACTTAAATAATAATTCGATTTTTAGCACATGAATACATTATTTAATTTATTAGAATAATCAGTGCACATTATAAGGCACTTTGCACAACACATAACTCTGATGTTATTACTGACATTTAGGACTTTTCAATTTAGTCGTTCGCCATCACGTAAAAGTACACATTCAGATTCACAAGACAAACGGTTTTACCTGTCATTAAAAGAACGGATGTAGAAAACGCTTTTACGCTGGGCATTACAAGGTCAGATCAAGTAAACCTCTCCCCAGAAAGGGCGTCCGTCGGCCACACTTCAGAAACAAAACGTTTCTTTGTTTTCTGCTGCTCCGAAATCCTCGGCCAAGGAGAAAAAAAGTAAAAGAGCATATCTTCAGGCATAAAACAGTACAGGGTGTTGGAGTGGTCGAGAGTAAGTAAAGTGATCACTCTTGTTTTCTTTGTATTCCTCTGAAGCAAAACAAACAGACTCCTGAGTCCGAGGCGGCGACCTCTGCAGTTGACAAAAAACATAAACACTTTCCTTAATTTTTTCCCTTCAGACACAAAGAAAAACCATTCGCCAAAAAAGAATTTATAAACATCTGGAGCAATATGATAGAAGATAAAGAAAAATACACTAAGAATTCTTTATAGTTCCCTAAAATGATTTTCTTTATTGGGTCCAATGCTTATTGAAATGGTTAAATTTGTCCATTTTGGAATTTGAAGACGTTTACAGGAATTTCCAATTCTCCAAGAAATTCTTTTCACATGCACAACTGTAAATTTAGAGATTTCAAAGTAATAAAAGGAATTTTGGTTATTCATTTTGTTTGTCGACCAAATAGTTTCGTCTGTTTCGATATGATTATACTGTACCATAACCAAAAACTTAAAGAGTGAAGTTTTGGATTGACAATTATACCGTTCAACTGAAATTTGCCTTCAACAGAATCTGCAAAACAAAATGCACGCACTGCCAGTTCTTATTTTTAATTCCATGCAGAGAATAGTCGTCGTCCTTTGTACCCGACATAAAATTTTGCTTCCGATTTAGAACATCGGGTTCGAATCCCGAGAGGAGGCATGTTGTGTTTGTTCTGCTTTGTTCTCATCGCCCAAACCAGCAACGGTTTGGGATCCTTTCTCTATTCTTCGATGCTACTGAGGGTTTAACTACCTCCACTAATATCAGTGGGAAGATAACATGTTTAAAACCCGGGTAAACTGCATGTTATTGGTTGTTATTATTTTTTTTGCGATTGTTGTAATTTTTTTACTGATAACAACCATTGCTTATTTTTAATGCATAATACGTGAACTTTCAAGATTTCACCTCATTAAACAGGACAGTAGAATGCTACATTTTTTGGCAAATCGTCAATTTTAAATCATAAGTTCTGTCTTTGTTCTTCAGTTCCAATTCTCCAAAGCTAGGGTCAGTTGCGGATTTAAAGTTATCGGGATCCTGCGCGCAGCATCGGTTTTGGGGGCTTTTCACTTTGCTGGGCATCCTTAAAATAATCACCCGCGCATTTTTACTCTCTCTCACTAACGTATAAAACGGAATCGTAATCGCAAGACAAATTTACCCCTGAATTTCAACAGAAATAACCATTTTGGGCTCCTCCGAACAAGATTTGACTATTTTCATGGTGGTGGCGGTGTGTGCGTGTGTGTGTGTGTGCGATTTGTTGTCGCCATACCTCAAAAAGTAATATATAGCTATGAAGACAAAATTTAATATTGAGAGCTTCTGTGCAGGAACCTCGCTAGACATCGAAATCAGGATGGACGACGAGTGGCCGAACATTATTTATGGTGGGACAAGCTTGATGGCAACTTTATTTACAAAACACTGAAAGAAAGAATTTGTTTTCCTTTTACTTCAGGCTGCAAAGTTATTTCCTCATTCCTGAATACATATTCATTAATTTTGGAACTGTCCTGAAGTTTTTGTACCTTTTTGGAATACGAAAGAATCTAAATTTTGGAGTCATTTTTTGCTGTTCCGTCCATCCATTTTTAATAAAATTAGTGAAACATAAAGAATTGCATACCCGCATAATGAACATGACACACTTCTACCAGCACCAGTAACACGCCCTGATTAAAAGAAAATTTCATGCCTAGGAAAAAGGTATTAAAGCAAATGTTTTTGTGGATTAAGGTTGAAAAGAATTAAGGGCACACTGACAATACTTCCTCTTCTTAACTCCTTTCCTTCAAGCCAGCAATCTTGTCTTGTACTCATCTCTTCCAAACCCGCCGTCAGCCACATTCGTCTCTCTCATTGTCCTAGGGCAGGCTTAAGAGAGCTGTTATACATAGTTTTAGACCATATTCCGTGTTGAAATCTCCTACTTAGTAACACAAACAAACAGCAGAGAAATAAGAACACGCAGTTAATACCTTTCCCCTCCTTAACTCATTTTCTTTAAGCCAGCAACCTTGCCTTGCACTCATGTCTTCCAAAGCCGTCGTCATTCACGTCTTTCTTTCTCATTGCCAGGCTTAAGAGCGCTGGTATAGCTTTAGACTCCACTTTCCGTGTGTTTAATGTCCTACTTAGTAGCACAAACAAACAGCAGAGCAATTAGAAATAACCTCTCTAAGTGAATTCCTATTCACCCTCTT
Source organism: Macrothele yani (assembly GCA_039090855.1). NCBI lineage: Eukaryota > Metazoa > Arthropoda > Arachnida > Araneae > Macrothelidae > Macrothele > Macrothele yani. The sequence goes on along the minus strand of CM077007.1, from coordinate 145,337,143 downwards.
CATTCGCCTCTGGTAATACTATACTTTGATTCATCCTAGGATGACACTTTAGTTTAAGGTACAAGAGCCTATGCACTCACTGAGCCTTCTTTTATTTAAAACCAAAAAATTCAACTTTATGTTCATCAGCGTCACTCCCCACTATGTTCTGCTGTTAGCAGCTGTCAATCACTTCCCCCATCAACTCATTGGCATCCTTGTCTCCCAAACACTGCATATCTACGCATGCATGTGTTGGTCTAATTTTAAAACTTAATTTCTGAAAACAGATCATTTTTAGATTTGTCTAAAATAACTACATGTACTTATAAATAAACAGTTAGGACAATATAAAGTATGATTCTGGGCAATAAATGTGTTGGTTTTCTCGGAAGACGTTAGGAACTACTTTTAATCGCGGCGATAGATTTCAAGTACTTTCCCCTTCAGTTCATCTTAGGGTGAATCGAAGTATAACTTAAAAAGAGGATTAAATTGAGGATTTGGACGAATGGAGAACAACTGAATTTTCATGGCCCTGCGGATGCTATTTTGATAGTCTTTCTACGGAGAAGGAAAAACGCACTTCCTAGGAGGAAATACGTAGAGCTACAAGACGAAAAACATGGGAGTCATTATTCCCTGGCAAATTGCAGATTATATTTTGAAGTTTAAAAAATTAAAATATGGCACACCTTGAACTGGGTGGGCGGCAGGGTGAGCTAGAGCCTGCCCTCATACCCCTTTGGCGATGTCCCTGCTTCTATGATACCCTGAAGGGGAGGAAATGGCTTAAGTTAAAAGTAGAAAGCCTTTTGTTAAGAAACAAAAGTCGGAACTTTTATAAAGATGACCACCGAGCCACAATGCTTTAACATGTTATGTAAGGTTAGTTTATGGTACTGCTTTAATTGACATTTTTGTTAATGTGGCGTGGGATCTGCTGTCGTATATCGTCAGATTCAACTCCACTGACAGTTCAGTCCGAACATGGTTGAAATCTATTCCTGTCCCTCGTGAAACACGTTTTCCAATGCCATTTTACTCGTACGATAACAGCCCTCTGATTACCTCTTAAACTAAACATAATGGGGGGGGGATTTTATTGGAATGATGGGTAGTCATATAGAACACCAAACTAAAGAGCTAAATGTTCATTACATTCTAAGAAAATTGGAGAGAAATAACACCCCAATTTCTAATATGCACCCATATCTTCCCAAACCCAGAACAGCAAATTTATCCTTCGCGCTATGACTTTTCTACTTTTCAGAAAATAATATAATATATATATATATATATATAAATCATTATATTTGAGACCCTCCAGCATCGCAGGGCCTCGCGCCTGGGCTTCGATGGTTTCCCTGTAAATCCACCCCTGGATAAGGCAACTATTAACTAATATTTAATCTCACTGGCTTCCTGTCCTAGGACCTAAATTTAAGATTTTTTTTCAATTAACATGGATTAAAGAATGAATTACACCTCTTACCAAGACATTAGAGTGCTGAGCTTCAGTTATGGTTCTCAAAAACTAGGGAGAGCAATCAGATCTTCATTTAAAACTGCTAGACACTTTCCAGGGTAAGGTCAGTGAAAAGAACAGACAATCCTGAACATAGATAACCATCAGGGTCTGAAACGAAAAAACAAAATCATATTATATACTGTCCATCGTTAACTTTACAGTATTTCATAACCCAAAAACAAATGACAGGTAGGCTCAGTTCTGGTTGAGCCGTCGTTTGAAACGTAGGACTACAACTTGCTGAACGGAGAGTTTAAATGAGCTAGTCGATTAGGGTTTCAAAGCATTTATTTTATTTGTTGTAGCCGACACAAGTCCATGATATGAAAAGTAGCTTACATATTTTTTTAACAAATAATACTGGAGACGTTGCGAACACAAAGCAGAGTTCGAGATGGGTTGGGTACGGGTTCGATCGGTGTGATGGATTTTCGTTAGGTGGTGGTTGCTTTCAGGCGTTCTCGATACTCTCTACTTCGTTGAGCTGCAGTCTGCTTGGGCTCCTTACATTCCTCACTACTCGCTCTTGCCTCTCGTTTTGATTTTCTCCACTTTTGCTTGCGTTTATTCCGCGAATTCCGCGGCATTGTCGAAAATGTTAAACCGTTCACACGAAAACAATTTTTTAATTTTTTTAGTTTAAACCACTACAATATGTTCTTTATATATTTGAACAGATCTCGTCGTGAGCTTTAAAAGGACGCCACGCACAGTCGTTTTGTACTCACGGTTGTCCAGATAAACCGCGATACTGTCAAAAGTGTTCACCAGTTCACAAGAAAACAATTTTAAAAATGTTTAGTTCAAACCACTGCGAAATGTTCTTCCTCTATTTGAATAGATCTCGTCGAGAGCTTTAAAACGATACCAAGCACAGTCGTGTTGCGCTCACGGTTGCTGAAATACACTGAGTCAAACGCGGCTGCACACCCAGAAATATTGCACCATCTCCCCGGCACACAGGTAGCAAGGGGAGGTCGCACGCACAATGTATTGCGCAGTACGCGAATTGGACTCCATGCTGTTTACAAATATGCTAACATGATTAGTGTGTGGGAGGGTATTTTAACGCTATAATAATTTCAATTGGAACTTATTTTTGTAACACAGGCGGTTAGCCGTAAGTCGCTCCGTACTATCCGCGGAGTTAGACGTTGTTCTACGTCAAAAATCATCTCTTATTACTGAAGAGCGGAGTGTGTATGGAAGCGTGTCATGTAAAGAAATCATAACTAAGAGTACAGACTTAAATGCTCAGTGAAAAGAATACCCCCACCCCCACTCCCCGTCCTTGCGTCGAGAAAAAGCTTTTTTTTTTATCAGATCCTTGTTAACACGAATGTACACTTTCTGATGGAAAAAGCAACTTGATTCAATTTGTTCGATTTCGGGACATTCCGAGAAAATGTTTACTCTTTGTAATCCTTCGCCGGCAGCAGCACATCAGTAATTAACGTTCGGGTTGACTATATTTGTCCAGAAAGAATTGAAATATGACTTGTGATCATATGCGTCCGTAGCAAGGCAGCAAAAATGAACATAAAAATAATTAAAAGACAATGGAGAAATGAATATGTCATATAGACAGGGAAATGTATGTTAAAGGACCGACAAAACCAAACACAAAAAAATAATGGAATAATACTTCTTTCGAAAGACGCGAGGAACAGCACACATTTAATGATTCACATTTTCTTTTTAAATCAATATTTGCTCTACATCATTTCTATTTTAAGAGTGTGTACGTACGTTCTCCAGAGAAATAATCCTGGTTTGTCCTGTAGTCACCATACTTTTCCACCTGACCAACACCGTCTCGTCGACAGTTGACAAAATTTAAGTTCTGCGACCGTCATTCGCCAATGTGTAACGAACAAGTTTGTCCGCGCCGGGAATCGAATGCAGATCCCCCTCACTCCGGAGTCAGTCGCTCTCCCAACTGAGCTACACGGACATGTGCTCTCACTGCTATCTGCATTTATCTCATGTGCGTCCTGCGGTGCAGGCACGTCACATCTCTCCCCCTCCCCCGAAAGAGGGCCGGGAGCATGGCCCACGGGTGAGCCGGGACCATGTGCCGCTGTAGGCAGCCATCCCATGAAGAACGTGCATTTGAGAAATCCCAGAGAATTTGGTGTGTGGAACGTAACATCACACTGATTTATTTTTTCGAAGCACTGAAGAAGGGATTCTATTTTTCCTATCTCGCCGTGTGGAAAGAACATCACACCATTGCGAGAAACTTAACAGCCGGGCCATCCTGGAAGATCGGGCGCCAATGTGAAAACATAGGTTTGTCCACGCCGGGTCCCCTCGTTCCGGAATAAGTCGCTCGCTCCCCCAACTGAGCTACACGGACATTGTGCTCTCGTTGCAGATCTGTCGTCTTGACACATGTTTTCACCTCTGTAGTACGTGATAAATGTTATGGTGCAGTGTTGTCAATATTTTAGCTAGAGATTAAGAGAGTTTAAAGATTACCATGAGCAACTCTGTGGCCGGTCCCGAATTTAGTGCCACCGGTCCCAAGGAAGAGACAGAGCCAACACCGTCGGATAAACGCGCTAGCTATGTCTGATCTACGACTCGAAGAGGGGACTATCTCGGATGAATGGTTAGATGACAGCACCTTATACACAGTGGAGCAATAAAGTAACGAGACTGATTTTAAAAGAAAAAAATCCAGGTAAAACACACGGTTCGCGGAGGCATGGTTTTTTGATGAATCATTTATTAGATATGTTCTAGCAACAGCGTTTGTGCAAGAATTGCGCAGATGATTATTTACGCTGCGCATCATATCAATCGGTGGAAGAATATTGTCACGGCTCTGTCTGTTAGCAGAGAGCAAATACCGGGCTTGAAAAACGGCAAAACTGTGCCTGAGACAGTTGAATTCTTGCGTGATGTGTATGGGAATGATTGCCTATCTTGTGTACAAATATTCCGATGGTATGCACGTTTCAAAGGTGGGCGAGAAGATTTGGAAAATGACGAAAGGCACAGACGCCCGATTTCAGTGCGCACGTCTGAACTCGGTGAGAAAGTTCACGAAAGGATGAAAAGTGGTCGTTGTGTGACCTCAAGAATGCTGGAATGCAAACTCGGCATTAATAAGGAGACGATTCGTCAGATGTTAGTGAAAGATTGGTGGTGGTGGTGGGGAGGGGGGAGTCGCTCGTTTTGTTGGGCATGCTTTGTTAGACGACCTGAAATATGCAGGAGTGGTGTACGCAATGGACAACATGGAGTCTGCAGAAACAATGCAAAATTTCTCCAAAGCATTGTGGTAGCTGACGATACATGGTATTTTCGTTATGATTCTGAAACGAAGCGTCAGAATGTTCAGTGGAAGTCGCTACAGTCACACAAAAGAAAGAAGATCAGGCTACAGAAATTCAAAATCAAAACAATGCTTGTGTGCTTTTAAGACAGCAAGGGAATTATTTCTGCATCACGGGTTCATTCCTGAAGGTATATCTGTCACTAGTAATACTTACACATTCATTTTGGAACGATCGTGGAAGAGGATTGTTCGTGTCTCGCGTTAGTACAAGTTAGTAAAATCATGCAATTGATTATGATACGCTTTCCAACATACCATCAATCATTACTCAACTTATTACTCAAGTTATGAGGATAATTCCATGTGGAATACATTTCGCTCCTGTGCCCTGACCTTTGACCCCATTTCGATGATATTAAACAGAATTGGTTCAGTATACCTCCGAAATAACATACTAAAGTTTTGTCGCAATAGAAGCATTTTTAGTCAAGTTATGAGGATAAAGGCTGTGGAATAAATCTCGCTCCTGTGCCCTGACCTTTGACCCCATTTTGATTATATTCAACAGAATTGGTTCAGTAAACCTCCGAAACAACATACTAAAGTTTTGTCGCAATAGAAGCATTTTTAGTCAATAGCTGTGGAACAAATCTCGCTCCTGTGTTTTGACTTCTCACCCCATTTCGATGATATTCAACAGAACGATCTTTTCCAATTGTTACGATTTGTTTATTTACTCTTGAATATAAAATACATGCTTAAAATAATGCTACAAGTTTTGCACATAATAAATATTTTTTTTTTTCTCTTGACTGCTGTAAAAAATAATACAGGTTTCTGTTTCTTCGTCCACGCGAAGAACATGACACTTTACCCTCGTTGGCATAGAAATTTCATTCATTGAACTGATATTTCTTCTACAGTTTCTTGTTACGTAATGTACAAAGGCCGTTCCATAAAAACTGAGAATATTTTTTTTTTTTTTGAGTTGGCGACAGTGCGTAAGGGAAGAATAGCCACACAGACGACTAACTGAATTGAGGAAGTATCTATGGTAACAGTTCTTACCTTTGGCAGACGATTCTGATTTTGTTATTGCGCAGTTGTGTAAGGTACGTCTGCATTTCGCCATACAGCTATGGAGGTGAGTGATTCAGAGTTAAAAAGTGAAATGCGTTGTGCGATAAAATTTTGCTATCGCTCGGGTAATGCGGCTCTAGAAACAGTTTATTTAATGAAAAAGCTTACAAAGATAAATGTTTGGGTGAGTCAACATTTTTAGATGGCACCATGATTTCAACAAAGGGCGTTTGTCGGCAGAACTCGCTCCTAGGCCTGGTCGACCTGAAAGTGTTGTTACGGAGCGTATTGTTAACATTGTTTGGGCAATCCTGTAAGAAGATCAATGAATGATGTGTGAAGACATAGCGACGTCAACTAATATTTCAAAAACGTCAGCATTCCGCATTCTACGCGACAAATTACTGTTGCACCACGTGTGTTCCAGATGGGTACCTCATCACCTGATGAGAGAAAAATTGTTAGCCATAGTTCAGATATGTCATGAATAGAAACAAATGATGATTGCAAAGGATTCAAACTTTCTAAACATAGTAATAACTGTCGATGAAACATGGGTCCACTATTTCGATCCCCCTCACGAAGCGTGCAACTAGTGTCTGGAAGCACACAGCCTCGCCTCCTCAGAAAAAGTCCGCGAAACCAAATCATCTGGGAAGGTGATGACGATAATTTTATTTGATCATAAAGGTGTAGTCTACCAGCATGCCGTTCCTGCTCTTGCGACGAATAGAACACGGCGATATTGTTAATTATTTCGTTTTTGCACTAACGCCTTCACCCGAGCAAATGAAATCCTGCAAGTCATTCAAAAAGAAAGGTTAATTCCAGTCTATAGGTCTTCATAGAGTTTTTGTACATAACGCATCAGTAAATTTATGAACATACCTGTTACAAAATGTAAATTGCGCACTCTAATGTTCCTTCGTTCCCGGTCATCAATGTCAACTCTGCTGATACGTGATAACCACAAATTTTGGCGCTTCTGAACAAATTGTTTTAAAATTCTGATCCCACTTCGTTCACTCACATGGTAATCTATAATAGGACACATCATTATCTATCCCACTTCGGTTACCACAGCCGAAAATAGCACACAACCCCATCTTCCTTAACGCTCCACAATACAAATCCAAGGAGTGTTTGTACACCAGTTGATCACCAGGGCATCTGCTAGGATGGTTTACCTTGCTGTGACGTCATATGCATACGGTCTATTCTTCCTTTTATTATTGCGGTATTGGTACGTACATTGTTTTTCCGAACTTCTCACAAGAATCTGACGCTCGTGTGAAAACGTGTGAAATATCGTGCTCTCAGTCGATTAATAATAGCTGTGTTTTTGCTTTTTTCTTTTCGAGAGCCCATACAGACACCAGCAAGGCTGTGGATATGAAAGTGTTTGCATTAACGGCTAAGCAAAGTAACGTGGAAGCTCATATGTTATCTCGGTCTAGGCAACTCAAAATAAGCACTTTTGCCAATCTCTCTTTTCAAACTTTTCTTTTCATACAAAAAAGGGGAGAGGGAGAAGGAGCAAAAAGTGAGAGTCAGTGTCTGTGTCATGATGTGTAGTATTAATATCACTCTGGCTATTATTTTGTGCAGAGTCATTTATTTGTAGCACTAACTAACATATTATTTAGTACATGGCTGTACGCTTTGTGCGAAAATTATTATTTCCTTCAAGAAGCATGAACAATATTTCATTTTATTTAATTAACGAAATTAAGAATATTTTTCTCACATCTAAGTGATAATTTTCGAGAGTCGTATCTGCTTTACCTTCTATATCTCTATATTTGTATTATCCCACTGTAAAAGAGGATCTGCATCTGAGCGCAAGAGAGAGAGAGAGAGAGAGAGAGTTATCTGCTTCATCTCTACAGAGATTGTTATTTACTCTATGTGTACACATCTAGATAATGTTCTATACAAACTTCGAAATTTGTGTCTCACAACCTTGGCATTAACCTCAAATACTAAAAAGGAATATGGTAAAAGTTCGAACATAGAAATTGTTTTCTCTCATTAAAAATGAAATAAAACTAAGATGAATTTTCATTACTCGTCTTGAGTGAAATAGAGTTTCATCAGCTGCAAAAAGAAAATATATATAGAGAGAGAGCAACCAATTGCCTTTGCATACAGAAGAAATGCAGTCAAATTAAATGTCTAACGCTGAGTGATTTCATCTGTTATACTTATCTTAATCTGCATGGTAAATAAAGTAGTGTTTATTTTTGGAAATACTGATACTTTGTAATTAACAAATAACTGCTGCGAGATCAAAGTTCAGAATTTCTTTTTGCTATGGTACTTGACCTTTAACTTCCTCAGCAGACGTTGAAGCTGTGTAAATAAGTGAAAAATCAACACTTGCAAGCTACAGAGAAAGTGAACTGTGATGCCCCAAAATATCAAAGTACTGAGTACATCATCTGTTTAAACTATTCAAATCAAAAAATGATACAGTGTAAAAACCAACAGAAAGATTCATAAAAATATCAAGGTAATGGTTTTTATTGTCTGTCTACACACACACACACACACACACACACACACACACACACACAAAACCTTCATTTTATTGCGTCGTACGTTACCTATATCCGCTGAAATTCTGCTTTGGCGCTAGCTGGAGAATTTTGACCATGTGCACCATGTTCAATCCAAAAGGAATTTTTCCAATACGAGTTAAACGCAGATATCATAGTAAATGCAAACAATCGTTATTCTACGAGGGAAAGAAAGAAAGAACTTGCAAATTGTTATAAGCATAGGTAAAATCAGGAATTTTGTTTCTCCCCACGTATTACGTATAAGAAGAGTTTTTCTACAGTTCGTCAGCTCTAAAAATTCGGATATTATGGTAAACACAAAAGCTTCTTAAGTGAAGTGGAGGGTCTTGTTCTAAGAAAACGAATGAAAAAATATATAAAATCTTGGTCATCACATGACCTTTAAATTAAAACAAAAAGGAAATCTAGAAGGTTCTTTGAATTTAACCCTCTACTAGCGCAGAAATTGTGTTAATTTAAAGATATTGTAACAAATCCGAAAATATCGTTAGACACTGTCACACGGAATTTGTGTGTTTTGTTTGTGTGTGTAATCGTAAAAAAATTCAAAGAGACTGGCCTTAGTTTTCTAAAAGAATTAAATTTCCATGATATAATCAACTTAGGCGTAAATGTTTTCTAGTACCTTGTAATGGTATAAAACTAGGGCAATCATTTTAATTATAACGTGCCCTTGTGTTGCATGCAACAGAGTGCAATCATTTCGATTTAAAAAAAAATCTATAGGTTTCAAAGCAGAATTTCAATTATTAAAACGCTTATAAAGTCTAGTTAATAATGTGGATTTAAAAATTTCAGTAATTTAAAGCTAACAGATTTTTGTAAAAGGACCTCGAAGAAAATTTTTGCTGAGGGGGTGGGGCCGAGTTTTTCCGGTTCGCCATTGGTTGACAGGATGTTGTTCCTTCAGTCCAAGTGTCAGGTATCGCATTTAAACATTCTGATTTCTGAGAAAATAATCAAGCTCAATAGCCGTAACATGAAAACCAGCAGAGTTCATTCGAAAATCATTGCGGGAAAAAATATTATTTTCTCAGAAATCAGTTACCAGTATTGCTAGTAAGAGGAGAATTTCACAAGTGTCAGAGATGATCCCCAATTGAGAAAAATAATTACCGAATAGGGAAATGAATGGATTTTATACCAATGGGATCAATTGTACAGAACTGGACTACTCACAAGGAGCCATCTTCAACACCTGTACTGCAAAATTTCAGTCAGAGTACCATCCCATTCAAGGCATTTTCAGTAAACTAGAAACCTGTAAAGCAAATGCTTTGCTTGCCATGATGACAAATTCAGAAATTACTTACTCTGAGCTGCAAATACTAAATTCACGGGTTTGATTTTATATCATTTTGTAATAAAACTAAAAATAGTACAACTGTGCAAGTGATCCGAATTTCTTGGCGTAGGATAAAAATCGAAATTTCCAAGCTTTCGCACATCAACCAGATGGCTTTTTCAAGGAAGGTAGACAGCAAACTGAATAATAGAACGCTTCAGCGATTTAAACGACTTGACAATTTGCCAATAGACGAGCAGATGCGGATGCAATATTCAACCAAAGACACGTGGCGTAATGTTCGTTTAGTACACGGAATCCTGGTAGCAAAACAAAGATATTCACTATTTGAAGAACTAGTTCCAATTTTGTGACAACTCCAAAAAGACCCTATCATTGCAGGACTCACTGTTCCTAATGAACTCCAAAGTTACGCGAATAGCAGTAGATTTAAGGGTGCAGTAATAAGCTAATTTCTCTATGTCATCCCACATAGGAGTAATAGACCTGAACTTGATTTCTGTGGATAGGGCCGGGGTTACTTTATCGTTTTTTTTTTTTTTTTGTGTGTGTGTCGCTTTTATGTTCGCTGACTCTAATTCAAAATGAACGCTTGGTCATTCCAATGTAGTATCACTTGTAGCCGTCCGGATATTGTAGAGGAATTGCAGAAACACCTGCCTCGTCGGAAAATGGGGGCTTGTCAGTATTTCTCTTAAGCATGGCATATAAAGATGTCGGAGACCTTATGCCGACACCGAGGTTCATCTTCTTGAGCTGATAGGAGACTTTTGCTACACCCAGGTAACGTAGCTGCGGCATAGAGAGATTAACATGACTGCTTCTGTTTTTTTGTTTTTTTTTTGTATAGCTATGTACCAGTTTCGGGGTGTATCCTGCCTCAGTGGCCAATCCGACAAAAGTTTTTTGATTCGTGTTGTCTAGAAGGAACACCAGAGGAGACGGCAAAAGCTCTTCTGATTCGAGAACGGAAGAAAGCTGTTTTGTAGTCAGCGGGGCAGAATGAGCTGCGGAGCATCTAGTTGGGAACCGAAAACGGTTTATTACAGATTTGCGCACGAAAGCGATTTCCAAGCAATTTGCGTAGTAAAACATCCAGATAAGGCAAGGCATTATTGTGCTCCAGCTCCATAGTGAAGTTGATTGTAGCATAAATATCATTAATCTTATCCGGGAAATGGGGGAAAGTCTCCTTTCCGTGAGGCCATATGAAAAATACATCGTCCGCATATCGTAGCCATATCCTTGTTATTAATCAGTATGATGTAATAAGTTATTGAAAGAGGTTTTCTTATTCTCTTGCTAGTTATTGTTATTATATATTTTATTATTGCGAACAAAACACCTGAGAGGAGGAGAGATAGTTTTATGAGCCATTACATAATAAAAATCTCTTTACGATTCATCTTCACCTAACGAAAAATCTTGGTATGAGAAAGAAATAAAAATATAGGTGCGTGCGTATGTTTTAGTGAAGAAGAGGCACCACTTACGATATGAGGTCTTAATTCCCTATCGTGAATAGGAGGTCGGTAGAAGATGAACGCGGTGACATAAAAGGCTATTAAAGGGTGGGCAGAGCAGAATACTATGTAGTGAGGAGGAGGCGGAAGAGGAGGTCGCGATAGCAGCAATCTAGGGAGCAGCGAGGAGAAGTGTTTTGTGTTATCGGCATCTTTTAAATCACTTAGCGACCCCTTGAAGCGACCAATTATGTATCACACTCCCTTCGATCATGACCAGAGAAATGGAATGCCTCTCCAGGGACGACTTACTCGACGATTATGACAGCCTACGGCGCTCTCACGCTCAAGGCCAATGGATGCCAAGGATGAAGGAGCACAGACTTTGGACACGAGTTTGATTCACTTCGGAAATAAGTTATTCACCGGAGAATTTCATCTTTTAAATGGCCTTTGTTAAACGCAGCGTCTGTACGCATTTTACGGTTGAACTGCACTGCAGCTGATCGACGAATCGATTGACGGTTGTTCAACTGCTTAATAAAATCATTGGCTTGGGCTTTCAACTAAATCCACTAAAGTTAAGAGCAAGATTTCGTCACTATTCTCGAATATTCGATCAACATTACAACGTTAAAGCGAGAAGCAAAAAATCTAATGAAGACTGTTTAACCAAAAATGGAGAGGCCTTTTAGAAAATCTCATACAGCATAAATATAATTCACGCAAAACGCAAAATTTAATACATCTGTCAGACTAGAAGCTAAAACTAATTTCATATCGCTGGAGATCTCCACATTCAAGAAGTTGTTAAAATCGGCAGTTTTCACATTTTCTGCAAAGTCTTTTAGTGCTACAAACACCCTGGACATCTAAAGAGGATTCCTTTGAAATCAATTAATATCACCGGAACCATTTTCAGAGTGTCGTGTAAAGGAAAGGAAAGCGAGAAGAAGAAAATCTAATGAAGACGGTTTAACTAAAAATGGAGAGGCTGGAGCCATTCTAAAGAATCTCATACAACACAAATATAATTCACCAAAACGCAAAATTTAATACATCTGTCAAATTAGAAGCTAAAAATAATTCCATATCGCTGAAGATCTTCACATTCAAACGGCTGTAAAAATCGGCAAGTTTTCACATTTTCTGCAAAGTCATTTCGTGCAACGAACACCCTTGACATCTGAAGAGGATTCCTTTAAAATAAATTAGAATCCCCGGAACCATTTGCAGAGTGCCGTGTAAATGAAAAGGAACTCTTCATGGAAGATTTTAAGATGTCATCTACAAAAAAATTGCCTCGTTCATGAAATAATAACACGCGAAGGGAGAAGCGTGCTAGTATCCAGGGTTACGAAGCGTACTAGTATCCATGGCTATTACAATAATTAATTTTTTTTCCAAATCGGGAACGGTAATTGTTACGTATGAAGTCGCTCATTCTGTATTGGCTGCGAAAACATATCACGCGCCGGCATGCTTCGTGAAGGAGCACGGTAATGTTTCCAGCGGAAAGGCCAACGCTTTATAACTTCTTGTACTGGTGCAACAAAATACCGCGAGTTTTGTGGGCTGCGCCTGCTCACAAAGCAGAAAAAAAAAAAAACCGGAAACATGAGCAGCTATAATCCACACTGCATTCTCTGGATATCACCAGTCGAGAGTTCAGATACACAGCATATTCTTAGGTTGGGAATCATTTTTTTTTTCTCTTTCATTTCAGTTTGTTTTACGAACTACCTACCGCGTGTAGACATACTGTATGCTTTGTTAGTACTTAGCGGATTACTTTTTTATTTATATTTCACAGAATCGTCAGAATGTACAGTTGTGTTATCTGCGTCGAACCTTACAATATTAATGTCATGATTGAATGTGCCCATGTGCATGGAAAGATTTTACAGTTTTCTGCCAGACAGTATGATGGTGGGGGGGGGGGCACTTCTCCACTAAAAGCGTTGGAAAAGATCTAAAAATATAGTCTTCCACTTTTCACGATTCTTAGTATGCTGATAATTCTCGGCTATGTGGCTACGAAAAACGACGCACTTAACTGTATGCCTTCCGTTTTTTTTTGTTTTTTGTTTTTTTGGAATAAAAACACGGTTGGGCTAAAAATCATGTACGCAATTTACATAGTTTCAAAACCTTACTGTTTAGGCACGAAATACCTTTTGGAATTAATGATTCCATAGGCAATTTGATTAAGTTTCGGGAACAAGAAAAAAAAAAAAAAAAAAAAAAAAAACGAACAACATTTTGTTTGAGCTCCGCGTTTAAGAAAAACATTGAGAATAGATTCTAAACAATAGACAATAATCCAAAAAACTTGTATTCTCATTTTTACTAATGTACATGCAACAGGTTTGAGACTCGCCTTTCTCTTGGTTATTTAAATTTTTTTTAACATAAGTTATAACTTAGGTTTTAATTGTGTATTTTATTACAAGTATTTTTAATTATAATTGAAGAGATTAGTATTTGAATTAATATATTACAGGCTAAAGGTTTTAATATGTAAAAACTGATGTTTTAACCTGTTAAGGGAGGAGTCGATTTCAAAAGGAAAAACGTATGACATATTTCTTGAGGTAGGTGAATAGTAAACATTTATGCTCAATAATATTCTATTGAGGACGGAAATTTCCAGTGGCGCACTTAGTAAGGGTTCTCCAGCAGCTCGGGCCCTTCCCATTAGGTATCACCCGGTCCTTCGTTCTTTGTTATTGCTAATGTTTAGATTCTTTTATGTGCACATGTTTTTAAATATATATTTTACGAATCATTAAAATTTTTTTATCTTCATCTTTAAAATTTTGAGCCACCCCATAAAGAAATCTCGGGTGCACCTCTAGAGATCTGTGCTTAAAAAGAAAGCAGGAAAGAAGTAAAGAAAAAAGCAATGAGAGAAACAACAACAATCCTGGGTTCTCAACTTTAATGATATTGAAAAACTGAAAAAAATGAAGTACCACGATAACAGAATATCATTTCATTGGAAGTTTATACCTATGAGTTACCCCATATGTACGAAGTGACTCGAAATTCCGTTTTGAATTTCAAAATTTTATTACAAAACAACAAATGCATGTATTACAGTGCAGTTTGCACCAAAACCATCTAAGGGGATCTTGTTTGGCAAAGGGAAAAACTTTTAGTTCAAAAATCCGACGAGAAGGGGTACTTTACATACATTGAAACCAGAAACGATATGCAAGTGTGATGCCTTTAAAAGCACTATTAATGATTAGTAGCTGCAGCTATTAATCACCTGTGAATTACCTTCATTCCTCTCGTTATTAAACACGGTGTTCAAGAAAAGTGTTGCTGCGATGTCAATTTTGCCGGATAAAGCCTTATTAGCGGGGTGTTTTTTCATGTAAACGGATAGTCGACAACAGAAGCTCTGCGAAAGTTCCTACAACAGAAAGAACGAATGAAGGCCCTCCAGGCCCTTACGCCTGGCCAGTATGTAATGTCTGGTGAGATGAAATAAGGAAGCTGGAAGTTTGCTGGATCGCTGCTGACACGGGAGACAAGGGTTAAAAAGCCCTGGTAAAAGGTGTCCCGTTTGAATTCTGTGGCATCCCAAATAGACGAACTACAGGATGTTTCATTAGGTAGTGCCCCCAAATAACCAGCTATTGTTTTTTCCCACCCTACATAGAAACACGACATTTGGTTTACAAGTATCCTTGTGCTTCACTAGGTTGTCCTCTCAATGAACCAACTATTGCTTTCTTCCCACTCTACATAGAAACACGACATTTGGTTTAAAAGTGACCCTGATCTTGGGAAATGCGCGGGAATGGTTTTCCTTATAAGGCGATGACTCATCGTGACACACTCCACCAGATGACCAGGCACGCTAATTCTGTCCCGAGGAAATCTGCGTGTTTTAATGTTCTCTTAAACATTCAGGATGGCTGTGTATACCATTGGGGAGCTGGTGTTTATTGTGAAAAGTTATTGGATAACAAAGTCAATAAAGGTAACACAGCATGAAATTCTGGAGAAGTTTGGAGGAAGGAAAGCACCAGACAAACGTTACATCAGATGCGGGCGTCCTCCTTTAACGGAAGAAAAAATTGAAGAAGTGAAGCACAGGCTGCTGGCATCACCTAGGAAGTCGTCACGACATATGTTACAGTCAACTAGGTATTCTGTTCCCACCTGCTGAAGAGCCGCGAAGAAAGCTTTGTTTCATTCGTACCGTGTGACAGCTGTGCAAAAGTTGCAAGAACAGGATCTTGAAAAGCGTGTGTCTTATTGTCACTGTATCCTAATATTTTTACACGCAATTCCGAACATTTTGGATTTCACACGCTTCACTGACGAGATATGGTTTCATTTGGACGGGCATCTCAATTCCCAAAACTCCAGCATCCGGGTTACAGATAATTCACATGAATTACACGAAATCCCATTACACCCCCAAAAGTCGGTGTTTGGTGTGCTGTGTCCGAAACCAGAATAATTGGACCCATTTTCTTCAGGAGCGTAGTAAACTCGGCGTAACATGTGAACATTTTCAGACAACTTGTGGAACAATTAACCGACATCGATTTGACAACGGGATACTTTCAACAGGATGGAGCGACATGCCAAACATCCCGTGCGAGCATAAGTGAAATTTCCTCTTTCTTCGGTGACCGAGTGATCTCCAAAGGACTGTGACCACCTCGTTCATCCGATTTGACTCCTCTCGATATTTCTCATAAGGATATTTGGTGTCGTGGTTACAACATTAAGACTCGCTTCTTAGAAGACTTAGAAAGCTACATCAGTGCAGCAATCTGGACTATTGATGAGGACATGCTGAGAAAAACCTTTGATAATTATGCAGTGTCGCGTTCGAGTGTGTTTGGATGTCAATGGAAGACATTTCCAGCATTTATTGTGAATGATGCTACATTCCCATTAACAAAGATACGTTGTAAACCACATGTGATGATTCTAAGTAGAGTGTGCTCCAAAATGTCATGATTCTAAGTAGAGTGTGCTCCAAAATGTCATGATTCCAAGTAGAGTGTGCTCCAAAATGTTATGATTCTAAGTAGAGTGTGCTCCAAAATGTCATGATTCTAAGTAGAGTGTGCTCCAAAATGTTATGATTCTAAGTAGAGTGTGCTCCAAAATGTCATGATTCTAAGTAGAGTGTGCTCCAAAATGTCATGATTCTAAGTAGAGTGTGCTCCAAAATATGGCTGATTATTTGGGAGGACCATCTAGTGAAACGCTTTGTAGCATCTCAAAAGACAAGTGGAACAAACTGTGTTCGTGATGCCGCAAGTTGTTTGGGTATTCTTAGATCATCCGTAAATCGTATATGGCTGAAATGTATCCACTAATTTAACACTCAACAATCTTTCCTTTCTCAAAGTCAGTTCTCTCCCTCCGCGAAATTTTCACTCAACCTCACAGTGCGATATGATCGAGGTCAGCTGCAGGCTTGTTTTTATACCTTTTGCAGATGTGCCGCGTATCTTAACAACGCAGCGAATCCGTTCGTTTGCTTTTGAAGGTGTGTCCGGTGACTTTTGTCAATATAGTGTATACCGTGTTATACGCTCAGCCACGTGCCTAGGCAAAAGGCGGTGAACATTATGCTCTTTTTTTTCTTTTTTTTTTTTTTTTTTTTTCAGATTCAGATCTTTGTTTATTAATTTGTGTACAGTGGATACAGAGAGTTTTAACGACTTAGCGATTGCTCTTTTGGTCTGCGAATTTTCCTTTAAGACCAGAAAACTTACTTTTTAAAATAGTCGCAAAAGTACGTACCTCCTTTGGATATTCGTTTGGTGCTCTTTTTCGTGTTAAATGCATTTATGAATACTGTTAATTTACATTTAGAAATGCTAATTCCATTATTCTCACAGCGTTTTTTAATTATAGAATGCCTCTTCGTAATGAGCAAAAACATAAACTTTCTATTCACAGTTTGTTTACGAGCGCCATTTTCTAAAAAGACTATGTTTAACTGCAGCAGATGTTTCTTTCGTGTTCATCTAACACGCTGTTGCCAGTTTCAATTCTTTGAACTTCTTTTATTTTCTGTCATTTCTTATCAAGAATCTAAAAATGTACGGACATCCTCTGTATATGAATCGAACGTGTAGTGTGTGACATTACAAAAAGTATGCTATGAAATATTACTTCCTGCTGGCCATGCCTGAGCATTCCTTTAAATTGAAGACGTCTACTTTTGAGGAAAACGAACAGAGTAGTATGATTTTGTCCTATGCAGTGTACTGCAGAGTTGAGACGGGCTGAGCCGGAGCCCGAAAACCCGAAGCAGAGCCCGGGCCCGAGTCGGACTGTAGAATATTTACTCCGGTTCGGGTTCGGGCTCTTAGAGAGAGGGAGAGCGACAGAATTTTTTTCATATATAAATGTGATTTTATATGATTCAGCAAATGAAACACTTTATAATTGGTAAAGCGAATTCTTCAGTAACTGGTTGTGGTTGGAGAGCGGGCATTCGAGATGGCTGTTTATTCCGGGCTTGGGAGGAAAATGCCATAGGCCGCGCATTAGTTTGTTTCTGCAGAAAAGAAAAAGCTTTTTCGAGAACTGTAGATATTGGATAGTTGATAGCATGCCGACGATAATTTACCCCTTATCTCCACGCAGTAGCTCCCTGCTAATTCTTTTTAGCAACGTACATATTTCAGCCCACCATGGCGCGATAATATTAGCATTATTTGAGCAACATACAACTGCAGCACCGCCCGATCATTTTGGATACCCGGCCGCCCGAAGCACTTCAGGTAGAAACGAACGGTCAAAGAATATCTTACAGTTACACTGTAAAAATAGATAGAGGTCTCTTCCCCACTCCCCATTTGAGAAATACATTGATTAATTGCAGGAGGAGGAGAGAGTGGAAGTGTGGAAAAGGAGATGTTTTTTACTAATGGTTAACCAGTTTTCGGGCTCGTTCGGGCCCGGGCCCTATCTTGTAACATAAAATTCGGGCTCGGGTGGGCTCAGGCTGATGTACCACGGCATCGGACGGGCTCGGGCTGATATACCACGGGATCGGACGGGCTCGGGCTCCGAAAATTGAGTCCGAACTCAGCTCTAGTGTACTGAGGGGTCAGGGCTAGTGGTGAAGAGCAGGCCATGGAACACAACAACTGACAGAAACAGGGGAAAGTTGACTGACTCAAATGCGATTGCGGTAAGGTGCAGACCATGGATCACCTGTTAACATGACCAACTGACTGCCCACAGGAACTTGCAGGAACAGGGGAAGCATGATTAAGAAGGGCTTCTTTTTTGGCTCACAGAAAAAGTTGATTCTGGCGACGTACATACCATGAACCATTTGTTCATATGCCTCACTTCTTATACACAAGAAACGGAAGAAGCAGAAAAAGCATGGCTAAGTTTGAGCGTGCCACTCTTAAACCGCCAAGGAGTGAAATTCCAAGCAACTGATGCATAACGTGGAAGGATTGAGCGCAATTTTGGAGATGAGAGTTCAATTCCACCTCCAAAGAGATGATAATTTCAAGTTTTCTTAGGAGTTGGCTACATGGCAGGTGCAACGCTACAGGTGGGTTGGGGTGGGCTTCAGCCAACACAACTTTTCTTTGCCCCTCTCCCAAATATTTAAGTTGTTAGAACACATGTCTGATGCAACCGTCAAAGATTTTAGGGAACTTGGATAAGCGTACCTGAAATTTTCGAAATCACAGAAACTGTGTTAAATTTAGTGTTTGTACTTCTGGGAATGGAGAGAGTCGTCTGTGCGAATTTCTAATATAGTAATGGAAACACACCATTTCTATAGTTATGGTTTAAAAGATGAGAGAGAGACAGAGACATTCCTTGCCACGCTACAAACTAAAATTCATAAACAGCCTTACGACAGTAAAAAATAAAAAGAAAGAAAAAAAAAGCCACGTAAGTAGGCTAAAATTGCACCGAAATAATAAGTTGCCATAGAGATTCGTATCCATGGTTCCCATACTACATACGTTGAATAAATACTACATAAAGTATGCACCTGAACTTTGTTTGTGACTAGGGATAGTTTTTTTTTTTGGCAAAATTTCTGCAAAACACATCAAAATTTGTGTCCCCTCGTACTATACGTAACACCCCCCCCCTCCTCAGTTCTGGGTGGCTGGCGTTGTCATTTCTACATGGAACACATTTAATAAAATACTGCAGGTTTCCTTGCCGATAAAGACGTTTGCATTACCTTCCATGTACTGTATTTGTTAAGCCAACTCTTCAGAAAAAGTTAAAATCGCACCGTCATGGGGGCGGAAACCGTACTCGCATCTCCCGACTTTAGAGGGAATTGCTTTTCATTTATATGTGTGTGTGTGTGTGTGTGTGTGTGTGTGTGTGTGTGTGCGTTATTTAACATGATTGTATGAAAATGTTGATTATGTCATTTATGATTATTGTAATTCTACATGGACACGCGTAAAGAAAGAACTATTCCAGAAATTTCGAAATACGATTTAAGTGGTAAACTGATTATTTAAAACGCAAGAATTCTTAAATGTTTGTTCAAATATTCCATCACACTAGGTGCCACACTTAACGAAGCTTTGTCATTAAAGAAAAGTAGAACACATATTTAACAAAAGCACTCTCAAAACTTTCGTTAAATATAAGCAAAAACACTCCGAGCAGTTAATAAACATATTAAAGTTTTCAAATTATTGGTTTTAACTGTTACTATGCGAAATAATATTTAACTTTTTTGTGGATGCAATAACTACCAGTCGATAAAGCTTCACAGAAGACAAAGAAAGCCTTAGTTTTTCTCTCCCCTTTTTTTTATAAGCGAATTAAACTCGCAGCACATTCAGTTTGGAAAGATGTCGGGTACTCCAGAGTTCTTTCTCTAGATACTAATCAATAACCATTTACTGAAGCAGAGCTAATTTTGCTCGCAGTCAGCAAATTTTCCCACAGTGAATTTTCCTTTGAGCCGCTGTCTGGATTTTTTTTTAATTTTATTCCTATAATAATCTTTGTTCTCCCAGTTTTATAAACGCCGTGAAATGGTTGAGGTACTCAAGAACAGATACCCCTGATAAAAGATAGAGTATATAATGTATTATCATGCTGCCCGTTTTCTAAAGTGAACGAAACAGATTTTTTTCCTAACGGAAACATGAGCAATGATTCAGTGCCCAGACTATGCGCGTTTAGTCTTTGGAATTTCTCAGAAACACTAACACTGCATCAGAGATATTCCCACCCATATAATGATGATTATCACGTCTGGATGTAAAATTAATGAAACCCATAAATATGGATCATTTAAATGCTGTTAGCAGCATGAACTAAAATTTTAATATATCTTAAAAGAACTTGATCAAAAGAAAAGTTATTAGGCATTTATTAGGGAAATAAACTAGAGAGCTTATTCAAGCTGAATTATTTCTGAAAATGTCCGATTCGATTTGGTGAGACAATTTTCTCATTAGATGTTAAAATTGCTACCACCACCACACAGTGCGATGAGAAACGCCGCGAAAACAGCCTTTCTGATTTAATGGTGTATTTATACTTATTAGTTATTCGGGAAGGACTGTGCTAAGAAAAATACTAGACGCTATTTGCTCCCAAATGTATTGTAAGACTGATTTTCGGTAACTCTTGTAAGAAGTTTATGAATGAGGATGAATAACATTTTTGGTATGCTTTTCAAAACAAATTTTTAATACGTGCTTTAGCGGTCTCAGGTCTGTCTGAAGATAAGAGAAAAGTCTGAGTATCTTTGAAGCAAATAATTTCCTCTGAATTTACTCTGTTAGATGGTAATGAAATGAATGGGTTGCTCAAAATCAATATGTAAACAGAAAACTTCATTATTGGCTTTAACCTCCCTCATGAGCATGGCTGGATGGAACTTTTTGGGGTCTCGGGGCGAAATTTCATTGCGGGGCCCCGCAGCAAGATTTCATTGCTTGCACTCAAAAATAAATCTCATATTTTGATAACGTCGTTACGTGAAAAATGTCCGTAAAGAACACACACACGGTGTGAAATCCACAAATTCCCCTGTGACGAACCCGCATTCCTCTACTCCGGAGCTAAATGCTTTACCAATTATGCTACAACGACATAATTTATAGCTATAACATTTCCGCCTTGGCATGTGCTTCACCTCTGTAGTACGTCATAACGATAACTAGGGATTGGACATTCGAATCCTCCAGTCCCGCGAATCTTGAAAAAGATTCGATAACTCGAATCTTCGCGATTGTTTCGCCATTCGAATCTTTCGAATCTTAACCTAAAAAACTTGGCGTTTGGTGCTTGTTCTAGAACGACATTTGTTTGAATTTTTGTCAGCATGACGAGTTCTGACATTACAAAACAATAGAAGAAGATCGTCTACAGTGTGTACACAGCTATTTGAAGTAGCTCGTTACTTCCATAATTTGAGGAAACTCCCAAAAAAGTTCTTAATCACACCACCATCGACAGTCAGAAAGACCATTCAGCAAATCAGGTGTCATAGCTGATAAAAAACGAAGTAGGCTAGCCACAGAGCGAGTTCGAATGCTAGTGTTTTTAAATAAAAATCTCCATTAAAGGTTTCTGATTTTTTTACATTGCCCTAAAATAGTTCAGTGTTTAGTGTTTTTATTAACTCTTAAAACAAACATGTTTTTAATTTTTCTTAATTTCCTGGAAATAATTTACTCAATTTCGTGTTCGATGTTTAGTGTTTATCTACAAAATGTTTAGGGTTATCTCTTGAAATAATTCTCCCTACCTCTACATTTGCTTTGATTTAAAAAGGTTTTGGAACTTTTGTTATCAAAGAAAAATGTCAAAAGTGTGAATTGTTACTCAAATATTTTTTTGTCAAATTATGTTCAGAAAATGGAAATGAACCTCAAGACTCAAGGGATATATACTTCATTTAGTAAATGTAAATTATAAATTTCACTTGCATCTTCCTAATAAGTATGGGTATATATTTTTAAAACTGTATTTAATTTTTTTTTCATTAAACACAGATTTCAAATTTTGCTTCAATTAAAATCTTTTAATTTTAAGTAGAAGTCTTTTCTTCCCCCACCCCTTTTCTTTTTTTATAGTTATTTTTATATGGAGGGATTCGAGAACCTTTTAGGATTCGGATTCGAGAAAATTTAGGATTCGTCCCACCTTTAACGAAAACTATCATAAAGACAAAACGATTATCTCAAAGAAGTATTTGCTTTAAGCTTACAAAAACCACATAATATGGATTGAAAGTTCTGAGAGATAGAGAGAGAGAGAGAGAGAGAGAGAGAGAGAGAGAGAGAGAGAGAGAGAGAGAGAGAGAGAGAGAGAGAGAGAGAGAGAGAGAGAGAGAGGTAAAAAACTTTTTAAATAGTGCGGTTTTCTTTCCGGGGAGATGGGGCTGATATTGTATTATGACTGTTATAAAAACTTCTTCACAAAATGGCAAAACGCTACCTGCGTAGCGAAAGTTTTTGGATTGCGAATATTTTAGTGTAGGAACACTAACAAATTCATGTAAATAGTTTTCTTCTCCTGATACATGTTGTAGTGATTGATTTTTAATAAAAGTGGACTAAGTGACAAATTAGTGACTTTTTAAACTTTTATACGTGCTCTTATACGTTTTTTTTAATTTCTAGTAATTTTTTTTAAAGTCACTGAATAAATGGCCTCCATATGTAGTCCGAAACCAACTTTGATATTGATCTTTTTATTTCTTTAAATTTAAGAATTTGATTTTCATGCAAATTGTTAAATAAGTTAAATAGGTAGTGGTCTAAGCCAAGGTACTTAGAAATAGGAGAGGTAGGTCCAATCGCCTTTGTTTCCGTGCCGCCGGCGAGCTGTCACCCTACGAACTGGAGTGTGACGTCACAGTAGCCATAAACGATCTCTTGAGCATTCGTAGTCATTTGGAGCTTGTGCTGTAGTGTCGATTACTCGCTGCAGTTCTTTGTCAATTTTAGACCTGCCTTGTCGTTTCATTCATTTTTTTCTTCATTTGTTTTCTGTGTACAACTATCTCGAAAATACCTGGATACGCTGTTGCACAGTTCAAAGGAAAGGAAGTTAGATGTTACATACCGTGTTTTCCCATCGGATAGAGATTTCTAGAAGCAATGGGTAGCGAAATGATGTCGAAAGGATGTATTCGATACAAAGAAAGCTCGAATGTGTTCAGAACACTTTGATGTCTAGAAGTAAGAGCGAGATCTTAGAAATGAATTGTTGAACTTGCCGCCCAGAAAAAAACTGAGAAAATATGTCGTGCCTACAAAAAATATGCCTTAGCAGATGGAGAAGCAAACTTCTGTTCGAAGTGAACGGTTTAAGATCGGAGAGGTCAGAAAAAAAAAATGCATTAAATCGAATTGAAAGTATATCTCCAATTAAACGTCAAATCACAGGTCACAATGAAAGTGACATCAGAACAAAAATATAATGCAACCGAAGAGTGAAAATAATTCACTACGGGAAGAAATATCGAACGTAAGAAAACAGTTGGTAATGGTAAAACAATGCTTTTGCCACGAGAAAAGAAGCCTGAAAACGGAAATTAATATTATGATACGCAAATGCAAGAATAGAAATTTGCTGAGCAACAGTGAAAGGTGGCCAGCTGTCATAAATTTGCTTGGCCATTGTTTCACTGAAGTGCAAATAAAAACTTTTGTGTCAAAAAAGAGACCAGCAAAATGGAATGTAGAAGATATAAGTCAAGCACTTGTTTTGCATGCTATTTCTCGAAACGCATATCTTTTCATCAAAAATAAAATGCACATACTGTTGCCAAGCATTTCCTCTCTGAAACGGTGGCGTGGTAAATTTGTGTTACCGATGGTTCACAGCGCAGCGAAGAGAAGCGGGAAGACGACGCGGTTACGATGGACCTACCTCTCCTCCTTCTAAGTACCTTGGTCTAAGCGATGGCCTCTGATCATTCGTCCAAAATTGGTCCGGGTTCGAATCCCGGGGAGTGATGGATGTCGTGTTTGTCTTACGGTCCTGGCTCTCTCCCTTCCCTGGAACTAGCGGCCCTACACTAGGGACGGGCGACTGCTTATAGCCCATTTCGTTGCTCACGGTGGTCGTTAAACCCCCAACCAAAAAAAAAAAAAAAAAAAAAAAAAAAAACGTTTAAAAAACATCTTTTTAAGTTTTAAGGGCACCCCAAAACTTACGCACAAAGCACAAAAATTTATAAATGTAAGATATTCTACCGAAAATGATTTTTTTCCCTAAAACTATAAATATACATGGTGATGGCAATTTTAGTTTTAGTGTATAAAGCAAAGAAATGAATTTAATACTTAAAATGATCTTAATGCTACTGAGATATGAAGTGCACGTTGACGCGCTTTTTTATTGCAATATTGTTAACAAGTTCGTTGCTATCTTTGTTCTAGTTGTTAATTTGTAATTGCATATAAATCCGTAGTGGTTGAGTTGCTAAGTCTTATATGGGTGAAGATGATAGTAATTAACAGGTAATAACCAAATTATAATAATTGTATGCAAATATATCTAAGAAATCTTTATTTTTCTCTTCACTTATTTCCCTGCAAAGGTTGTCCGTTAGCTGTGCTATGTTTCCTAACTGTTCCGCTTTCGATCATCTGCCGCGCTGTCTGTGAAAATCCCCTATCCTGTCGGTCTGCCTAAACTCCTCAGCCTCGCCTGGGGCAATTACCTCGTCGTACCTTTCGCGACTGCTCGCTCTCGAAGACCAGAGACTCTCGCCTCCTCCTCTCCTGTCTCCAAAAATGCCCTTAAGCATATTGTAAAGTTCCCCGTGAGAAACAACCACACCGCCCTCGGTAAATCTCAAGCCACAAAGTAAAATGTGAGGGGCTAGTGCATTAGTCGGCCGCATTGAAATTGAAATCTGTAAAGCATCAAAAATGGCGCGATAGAGTTAATCTTCATTCAACATACAAAGTGCAAATACTAAGCTCAGGCAAATTGTCGTCTTAATAAATAACCGTGCATCCGGTGTTTTATGGGGAACTGACTGACAAATTTCTCTCACGCTTTGTGGAAACAAAGGAAGTGGAGCACGAGATGGAATAAAAGTTGCAATACTAAGATTTTATGAAATCGTACAACCTAGTATAAAATATCTGTAACAATATTTTCCCTCATCTTCTTAAGTTTTTAAAATTAATTTCTCGAAATTTTTTCTATAAACAGAAATAATTAGACTAAATATAAGGGGGTATCACCAAAAAACCTACGGGGGGCGTCCATGGATTTTCGGAAAACACGTCCAAAAAGATGCCTGAATACATCATAGCGCTGCTTAGCACATGCAAAGTCTCTGGAACTTCCCCCTGGGGAAAAAAAAAATTCACCTTATCTTTCTTTTCGAAACATAGCATGAGTCATGTTGCAATCTCGTTGTTTCACCGAACACCGTAAGTCTGAAAAATTAACAAAGTCACGGCAATTTATTTCCTCAATTGTATTAAGAGGTCAATTTTAATTTGACCGCTCAATGCAATTTAACAAAGAACATTTCTTATTGGTGTCAGAAAAATTTATTTACACAATGTAACAAAAAACGTCGTTTCCTATTATTATAAGAGAAATGTATTTATACAATTTAGTAAAGAACGTTTCCTATTGGTATCAGAGAAATTTTTTATACAATTTAACAAGGAACGTTTCCTTTTTGGTATATGAGTGGCAGTGGGCTAGATTTATTGCTAGCAGAATTGCTAACAACCTTGAACAACTGAAATACTAGACTGCATGCCAAGCAGTGCTGTGTTCGGGCTCAATTTTAAGAGCCCGAGTATGAATTTTATATAGCATAATAAAGCTCAGGTCCGAACAAGCCCCAAAATTGACTTTTTTAGGCATTAATGTAAAAAAAAAAAAAATCTCTTCTTCTAGACTTTCCACTCTTTCCTTCTCCTGCAAATAACCGGAGAATGGGTAAGGGACACCTGTTTTCATAGTACAGCTGCAAAATGTTCTTTGCGACCACTCGTTTCCTCCCAAAATGTCTTAAACAGCCAGGCATCCTGCAAAACTTAGGACATCCTGTAAACAATGTTGAGGGGGAGGGTGAAGTTTTCAACGGCACGGTATCTAGCAAGCTACAGATACCTAGTACCTACAATTCATGAAGAAACTTTTCCTTCTCCGCAGAAACTCACTATTGCGTGACCTATGGTATATTTGCTCTCCAAGGTCGGAATAATTAGCCTTTCCGTCCTCACTCCCCACCGAAACCCAGTTATGGAAGAATTATCTTTACCAACTGGAAAGTGTAATAAAAGTCTCGTATGCTAAATCATACAAAATTGCAGTTAAAAGAATGAAAAGGAAATCAGAGCACCTAACCCGAACAGGGACGGATCCAGAATGAGGCGCGGGAGGCACTCCCCCCTACCCACCCCCAAGAAAAGCTTCGATTTAGTAGGTTTTAATCACAAGTTGAATATTTTTTTTGTGAAAGAAAGTATTACTTAAAAGTACATTACTTTCATTAATTAATTGGAAGAATTTGTAGACATACTAAGAACACTTTTTCATTTAAAATATCCGAAAGGTCCCCTGTTATTACCGACACCTACGCCCCCCTTCCGCCCCTCAAGAAAATTCTGGACAACCATATACCGTTTAGGTCCGGACTCGGTCTCGGCCAGCCCCCAGCACTCACACTAAGAGATGGGTAGATGGGATTCAAAGGATGCCGGATTTACATGGGAAAGAGTTGCTCAACACGGTGCTGTAGGAAATACTTTGGAAGACCCTTATCCGGCAGTGGATTTAGAATGGTTGATGATGATGAAAAGCTTATGTAGGATAAATTAGATTAACGTGTCTTCTTACAACGATTTTGCATATCATTTCTAGACTTCCGTTCTGTCAACTTTTCTCACGCCTGTCGATATGTTTTGATCACCTACGTAACCTTACATCAATTTCCCACACTTATTTTTCGATCTCTCAGTTCGACATTTTTCTAGCACATTATGAAATTTATATTCATATTCATGCTGATGAAGCCGAGCCAAACGTCCAGCGAAACTAGAAATAAAATATTATTTTGAGTAAGCGTTGTTGGTTTGATCTGTCCCAACATCGCAAGAATTGTAGTCAAAGAATTTTTATATTAACTCTTTCCATTTCCTAAACATCTGTTGCTTATTTTTCGTGTTTTTTTTTTTTTTTTTTTCGATCGGAATCTGTCTTTGTTCGATTTATCCTTTGACTGCATTTACTACATACAACTTTCTATGCTTCAGGAGCTGATTTGAATTTAGATAAATGGATTAACATCAATAACGGCTGCACAGTTTTGTTGTTCTTTCAGATGTATTTATATCTAATCGTTAGGATAACTGATGTGCTGTTAATGATGATGGGAGATTGGAAGCAATAAGAAGAGAGATGTCTTTTTAAAAAATGAATAATTTTTCTTTGTTCTACAATTATCAGAAATTCATTAAACGTCTAGCTCTTACAAAACACGCTGCTATCATGAAAGCAAAACAGTATTAAACGCTTTGTGAGAAAATTAATATCAGAAACAGCATCTGCAACACCAGGGTAGCTCCAGCTGGGCCTTGACGTCCGGATAATTCATCAACAAACGCCATGGAGACACTGACTAAGGCCGACAGTAATTACAAGCTTAAAGCGCGTGCAATTAAGTCCACTCGGTTGGCAACAATTAATAGTCATAGCTTTCCGTATACTGACTAAAGTTACTTCTCAATCTAAAGGTCATTGTTCTGCAGGGGCATAGATCTCATTTCTACATTGTTTAAAAATGCTTGGACATCGTTTTAGATATGCTCCTGGCAGAATAAATAGATAGCAAGAAAGATGGCACCGAATTTTTGGTTGTAATTAGCACGTCTTTGTAATCCTTTCAAAAGACGTGCTAAAAAATTATCAAAGTTATCCATAGTCGATGGAACCGGTTAGGAAAAAAATCAATCGGATTTCTACAAACGATAAAACATCCAGACATAGAAACGCAACTTACTTCCACTAGCGGCTAAAAAGGATGTTGAGAAATTAAAAAATGGCACGCAAAAAAGTTTCTCATAGCAGAAGTATCAGAGACAAAGAGATTTTCAAATCAAACAATTAAAAGAAGAAATATTGTAGGAAACATGATATAACTCTACGCCACCTACCGGGACAATTTGTATAATGGAAAAGTTGAAGATATGCGAAAATTATTCTTCATAGCAAAACCTACGCTAAGGAAAAAGAAGTTTTCAAGTACGTCTCCCGGAAGCAGAGATAGCGAGATAAAGGTTTTGACATTTACGCCCCCTAGTGGGGTGGCTGTGCATCAGTGGCGACGACAGCCGCTCAGAACTGGGTGTGCTAGTAGGAGAGCTAAGCAGGATGGAGGAATAAACTTTGAAGTACTAGGCAAAAAATTTGGCACAAAATTCCGTTCATCCGGATTTTACCCGAGGCTATGTAACGTGCCTGCCCCGCAGGACGCACATGAGATAAAAACATATAGCAGTAAGAGCACATGCCAGTGTAGTATAGTGGATAGCACTCGGAGCCAAGAGTTGGCGGTTCGAATCTCTCCCTTGGCATAAAAATGCTGGAGAAATTTACTTCGTCAAAGCTGCTGATGTCATCCCTAGTCATAAAATGTTTTCAGGTGCAACTGTAGTCTCCGCAATTTCAGCTTATTTACGTCTTTTTTGCTATCATAAGGTCGTTTATGAATTTTAGTTTGTAACCTGACAAGGAATTCCTTTCTCGCTGTTTCATTTTTTCAACCATAATTATAAAAATGGCGTGTCTCTACTATTCTCTTAGAAATTCGCTCAGAGGACTCCCTCCATTTCCCAGAAGTACAAACACTAAATTTAACAAAAAATCCCTTTTATATAACAAAATTTCTGTGAATTCGAAAAATTCAGCTAGGTTTAGCAAAGTTTCCTAAAACCTTAGACAGTTACACCAGCCATATGGTCTAACAGCTTAAATATTTCGGAAGGGGAGGGGGCTCAAAGAACAGTTGGGTACACTGAAGCCCACCCGTAGCGTCCCGCCTCCTGTGCATTATTTAAAGAGGATAATGTTTCCCATTTTAGTAGTTCGGATTTCAGTCGCTAAGTGGTGTTTGTGTAATATTTCTGTTTTTTTTTTATTTATTTTTATTCAGTAAAAACAGGAATTACTTAAATGTTTTTTAGAAGCGGAGATACTACTGCAAACAGAAGAATTACACAAGCACCACCTAGGGATTTAATTCTTAACTACAAAAAAACTCTTCAAGTACGAATCTAAAGTGGGCCACTGGGTAAATGGTACCCGGTGTTAATTTTATTTTTTAATCGAACATTAAAAAGCAAAGATCTCTAAAAAAAGATTAAATATTTGCACCCCCTAGCGCGAAAGTTGTGCACTATATTGGAAAGGAAATACACACTAAATTTTTCAATATTTAGTAGTATCTGTTCGAAAAACATGTTTTTTCGGTCGGGTTTTTAGTCCTACAGATATTGCTGCCAAAATGCGATAAATGAAAACGTGATGTTACGCCATCTAGTGGTACACTTCTGCGTTAAAAAAATTGAAATTAAACGAGAAAAAATTTGGCACCGGAAATGCTCTCCGATAAAGAAATAATTTTTCAAATCGAACTCTTAAAAGCAGATATATCAACAAAAATAAGATATATATCTACGCTCTCTAGAGGAAAACCTATGCGCCATTTTAAGCAGATGGTATTCCCCAAAAAAATATTTCCAGGTAAGCGGTTCGGTCCACGCAAAATATTTTCAATCAAGTTTTTTAAAAGCTTAGATTTTCCTGTAAATGCATCAGAAACACAGATAGATTCTTACGCCCCTGGTGGCTAAATTATTCTGAACTAAACATTTAAAATTATATGCAGCATATTTCCCACAAACTGTATCCGATGAAGAAAGAATTTTTCAAATAGGACTTTTGGAAGCAGAGATATAGGGAAAATCGTAATTTACCTTTACGTCCCCAAGCGAAAAATCTATGCATTACTTGAAAAAGAAACTTACCCAAAATAGTCTTCGTTGTAAATAGTATCGAAAGAAAGACATATTTTTTTTCAGCCGGATATTTAGAAACAAATATATGAAATATAATGTATTTTGAATCCGATGTCATCTGCATTCACGCTCTCTAGCGGCAAAGTTATGCATCAGAAAAAACCGGAATGATATGATCATCGTTCTGACATTTCAATCTTTCCAATGCAAAAGAAATCCTTCAAATCGGACTAATAGTTGCGGAGATACGGTACCTGCGGACGGACAATGTGACACTATAAGAAGGTACTTTATTTTTACAAAGGACTTGTCAAACAAATCATCGCAGTGAACGCGTAGACTATGCACTTTAAACAAATTCTGTTATTGTTGCTTCATCATGAAAGGTGAAGAACAAAATGTTATTTAGATCAAATCCAAAACGTTTACTCATAATTACGTTTTAAGGTCTAGTACACCACCCAGTAGTCTAAGGCGTTGGTTTCTGACCGTTCTTTCGTCGAGTGGGCCCTGGTTCGAAGTCGCGGATGAGGTATGTATGGGCGATGTGTTTGTTCTCCCTTCTCTGGAATTAGTGGCCCTAAATTATGGACGGGCGTCTGTTTATAGACACTGAGATACTAACGGTGGTCGTTAAACCTCCCAAACAAACAAAAAATGTCTACTGTAAATGTAACTTCGTTGAGCATTGGCTGGGCTTCATCAGGACAGATGAAGCGGAAATATTTAATTCATTGTGACATCATCAGCCTACTAAGGGTAACGGATTTTGGTGGATTGTTTCTACGCGCTTGGAAGAAATGGAGTTGATGCATGTCGTTGTAAAGTCGTGAAGAGTCGCGATATATGTGGAAAGCAATATTCCCTCTAAGAGGGCGTGGGCAATGCGCTCCTAACCCAGTGAACTGGGCAGGCATCCAAACCACTTGGGCAAAATTTTTTATTTTCTCAGCTTTTCTTACTAATGCAGTAGAAGTCCGAAACGTCTTGTTATCACGGAAATACCTCGTATTTCGGGCAATATTCCCTCTAAGTGGCCATGGGGAATGCGCGCCTAACCCAATGAGCTGGACAGGCATCAAAACCACTTGGGCAAAACATTTTATTTTCTCAGCTTCTCTTACTAATGCAGTAGAAGTCCGAAACGTCTTGTTATCACGGAAATACCTCGTATTTCGGGCAATATTCCCTCTAAGTGGCCATGGGGAATGCGCGCCTAACCCAATGAGCTGGGCAGGCATCAAAACCACTTGGGCAAAACATTTTATTTTCTCAGCTTCTCTTACTGGAATGCAGTAGAAGTCCGAAACGTCTTGTTATCACGGAAATACCTCGTATTTCGGGCAATATTCCCTCTAAGTGGCCATGGGGAATGCGCGCCTAACCCAATGAGCTGGGCAGGCATCAAAACCACTTGGGCAAAACATTTTATTTTCTCAGCTTCTCTTACTAATGCAGTAGAAGTCCGAAACGTCTTGTTATCACGGAAATACCTCGTATTTCGGGCAATATTCCCTCTAAGTGGCCATGGGGAATGCGCGCCTAACCCAATGAGCTGGACAGGCATCAAAACCACTTGGGCAAAACATTTTATTTTCTCAGCTTCTCTCTTTACTAATGCAGTAGAAGTCCGAAACGTCGTTGTTATCACGGAAATACCTCGTATTTCGGAAAGCAATATTCCCTCTAAGTGGCCATGGGGAATGCGCGCCTAACCCAATGAGCTGGGCAGGCATCAAAACCACTTGGGCAAAACATTTTATTTGCTCAGCTTCTCTTACTAATGCAGTAGAAGTTTGAAACGTCTTGTTATCACGGAAATACCTCGTATTTCGGGCAATATTCCCTCTAAGTGGCCATGGGGAATGCGCGCCTAACCCAATGAGCTGGACAGGCATCAAAACCACTTGGGCAAAACATTTTATTTTCTCAGCTTCTCTTACTAATGCAGTAGAAGTTTGAAACGTCTTGTTATCACGGAAATACCTCGTATTTCGGGCAATATTCCCTCTAAGTGGCCATGGGGAATGCGCGCCTAACCCAATGAGCTGGGCAGGCATCAAAACCACTTGGGCAAAACATTTTATTTGCTCAGCTTCTCTTACTAATGCAGTAGAAGTTTGAAACGTCTTGTTATCACGGAAATACCTCGTATTTCGGGCAATATTCCCTCTAAGTGGCCATGGGGAATGCGCGCCTAACCCAATGAGCTGGACAGGCATCAAAACCACTTGGGCAAAACATTTTATTTTCTCAGCTTCTCTTACTAATGCAGTAGAAGTTTGAAACGTCTTGTTATCACGGAAATACCTCGTATTTCGGGCAATATTCCCTCTAAGTGGCCATGGGGAATGCGCGCCTAACCCAATGAGCTGGGCAGGCATCAAAACCACTTGGGCAAAACATTTTATTTGCTCAGCTTCTCTTACTAATGCAGTAGAAGTTTGAAACGTCTTGTTATCACGGAAATACCTCGTATTTCGGGCAATATTCCCTCTAAGTGGCCATGGGGAATGCGCGCCTAACCCAATGAGCTGGACAGGCATCAAAACCACTTGGGCAAAACATTTTATTTTCTCAGCTTCTCTTACTAATGCAGTAGAAGTCCGAAACGTCTTGTTATCACGGAAATACCTCGTATTTCGGGCAATATTCCCTCTAAGTGGCCATGGGGAATGCGCGCCTAACCCAATGAGCTGGGCAGGCATCAAAACCACTTGGGCAAAACATTTTATTTGCTCAGCTTCTCTTACTAATGCAGTAGAAGTTTGAAACGTCTTGTTATCACGGAAATACCTCGTATTTCGGGCAATATTCCCTCTAAGTGGCCATAGGGAATGCGCGCCTAACCCAATGAGCTGGACAGGCATCAAAACCACTTGGGCAAAACATTTTATTTTCTCAGCTTCTCTTACTGATGCAGTAGAAGTTTGAAACGTCTTGTTATCACGGAAATACCTCGTATTTCGGGCAATATTCCCTCTAAGTGGCCATGGGGAATGCGCGCCTAACCCAATGAGCTGGGCAGGCATCAAAACCACTTGGGCAAAACATTTTATTTGCTCAGCTTCTCTTACTAATGCAGTAGAAGTTTGAAACGTCTTGTTATCACGGAAATACCTCGTATTTCGGGCAATATTCCCTCTAAGTGGCCATGGGGAATGCGCGCCTAACCCAATGAGCTGGACAGGCATCAAAACCACTTGGGCAAAACATTTTATTTTCTCAGCTTCTCTTACTAATGCAGTAGAAGTTTGAAACGTCTTGTTATCACGGAAATACCTCGTATTTCGGGCAATATTCCCTCTAAGTGGCCATGGGGAATGCGCGCCTAACCCAATGAGCTGGGCAGGCATCAAAACCACTTGGGCAAAACATTTTATTTGCTCAGCTTCTCTTACTAATGCAGTAGAAGTTTGAAACGTCTTGTTATCACGGAAATACCTCGTATTTCGGGCAATATTCCCTCTAAGTGGCCATGGGCAATGCGCGCCTAACCCAGTGAGCTGGGCAGGTATCAAAACCACTTGGGCAAAATTTTTATTTTCTCAGCTTCTCTTAATAATGCAGTAAAAGTTGGAACTTGGATTGGAACCCTTATTTTTTCTAATCCCCCCTTTTTATCACCGTTCTTTCCGCGATTGATTTTAAATTTAAAAAAATATTGAAAACATTTCATTAATTAAAATTTTTATTTTATAAAAAGTGAGGAGCTCAAACTTACTTCTTGACTGCTTACAATTTAACTGACCCGCGGTTTACAATTTAACTGACCGTAATGCCTTTTCTCCGCCAACTAGCATAGGTGCATTAGTTAGTACAATGAACTTGGTTGCGATTTGCTGTGATTGGCTGGGTCTGATGTGTTGTTTTAAGAAAAGACTCAATATCTGCCTCTTTCTCAGCGTGGGGAAATCGCTAATCCGTATTCTCGCGTTCACTATCTCCTCGCACGAGGCTACTTTTCAAGGCCTTTGAGAATGAAGAGAACAATGAGACGAACTTAGAAGGAGGCGACCGCATTTAAGAAAAGTGTTGTTTTGATTTTTAAAAACCCGAATTTCATTTATTTAGTATTAATTTTGCAAGTTTTTTTTTTTTTTGATTTATGAAAATTAATCAAGGATTTTGGAATTTTAATCTAAAATGCTTACCACGCGGAAGATATTTCAGCTGCGCGGAGGAAGTTAAGTCGCTGCGCGGCGGCGTGCGCGCACAACTTAGAAGGAACATTGGTAGAAAGTTTCCAAAACATCAAGGTCGGCAGATGAATCTGGATAATATTCCTGTGCTAAAGACGTGTGTGGAAATATAAATGTTACATAGCATAATTAATTCCTTTTTAATACGTCTTTCATAAAAAATATCGTGCTTATGTTACCTATTTGTCCGTCCGTCCGTCTTTGGAGACCAAAGCTCTGTAACTATTAGTTCCATTTGAAAAATTATTTTTGCATTGGGAAGCTTGAAATGTGAGAATGGTGATCCTTGCATTTTATTTTTATTAGAATGCACCATTTTGCCGCTAGAGGGCGTAAATGCAGATTATATAGAATTCAAAATACATTTTATTCCATATATTTTTTCTAAATATCCGATTGAAAAATTCTTTTACCTATCGATTTCATTTATGTCGAAGACTATTTTAGGTACAGTCACTTTTTCGAGTTACGCATAGATTTTCCGCTAGAGGGCATAAAGGCAAATTACGTTTTCTTCAATATCTCTGCTTCTAAAACTCCTATTTGAAATTTTTTTGCGGCACCGAATACAGCTCCTGATGGAAAAAAATTCCATATAATTTCGAATTTCGGTAAAGAATGATTTGACCACCAGGGAGAGTAAGTGTTAATCTCTGCCTCTGATGTATTTGCAGCAAAATTTGAGCTTCTGTAAATCCAATTGAAAAGATTCTTTCGTGGACCGATAACACTCACCACGGAAAAGCATTTGGGAATACTTTCTTCTTAAAGTAATTTATCGTTTTTCAGCCGGGGGTGTACATGCACATCAGATTTTTGCCCATATCTCTGCTTCTAAAAGTCCGATTTGAAAAATCTTTTCTTTGTTGGAAAGCGTTTCCGGTGCGAAATGTTTCTCATATATTTTCAAATTTTTCTTAACGAATAAGTCTGCCACCAGAGGGAGTAAGTTCAAATTTCCGTTAACAGCAATATCTGTGGGAATCTTAACACTTAAACCATGGCACGGCGTTTCAAGCGTCATTCAGCTTGCACCTACGACACCACGTGATGGCGACGAGTTATCCATGCTTCACTTTCAATATTTTTACCAAAATTGGGGCTTGAGATACAGATTCTTTAACTCTTACATCACTGAAATTAATTTAAAGCATTTGGGGGCTGTCTTTGTTGTTCGTTTGGGTGTTTAACGACCCCCATGAGCATCTAGTGCTGTATGGAGTCGCCCATCCTTAATTTAGGATTATTGGTTCTCAGAAAATTGGCAGAACCAATGTCGTGGGGCAGGGCCATCAGAGACTCGGATCCAGACCCAGCTCAGATGAGTAATCAGAAACAACTTCTCTGACCACTGCCAAGGGTAACTGATGGCGTTTTCTTTCCTACGGATCAGAAAAGAAATCGGGATTTGGTGGCGTCATCAGCACAGAGGTTCAACATTGTATGGCGTTCAAAGTGTCACTTGATTCAACAAGGTACCAGCGTTACCATGTGTCACACAAGAAGTCATTTACGCTTTCCAACCGTAGGTTGAGGAAGCGTATATGCTCCAGCTTTGTCCGTCTGTCTGTCCGCACGACAACTCGCGTAAAAATGGTTCGATTTTGATGAAATTTTAGTATGTGGTAGGAGAAAACCTGGGGACGATCCCTATTGAAAATGGGCGAAATGGAGTCAAAGCTCAGGGCACAAGAGTGAGATTTATTCCACAGCCGTTATCTTCATAACTTGACTAAAAATGCTTCGATTGCAACAAAACATTAGTATGTTGTTCCGGAGGTATAATGAACCAATTCTGTTTAATATCATCGAAATGGTATCAAAGTTCAGGGCACAGGAGCGAGATTTACTCCACAGCCATTGCCCTCATAACTTGAGTAAAAATGCTTCTACAAAACTTTAGTATGTTGTTTCGTAGGTATACTGAACGAATCAATAATCAGGGTAGGCAGGAGGGTTTGTCTGCGCGCGATTTCCGGTATGTTGGAAAGCGTATCATAATCAATGCACTGCATGATTTTACTAACTTTTCTAAAATTGTCAGACTTTATGTACAATTGACTACATTCATTGCGTGTGACTTATACCTCTATTTGACCTTCCTTTTGATTTTCTGTTCTCTTATGTAAATTTAGTTACATCCCGTTAAACGTTTTCACACTGAACGGACCAAATATGTTTTATTACATGATAACACTGACAGTGAGCCGTCGATATAAAAATGTCATCGTTGAATCTAGAGGAAAAGTTGAGGTTGATAGTTGATGCGACTGGTTGATATGGAGTTGTCGAGAGATTTATATACGATATAGGCATAGTGATTTACATGCGTAGAATTTTATGTACGACAGTTGTTGTTGTTGGAGACCAGACTGCTAAGAATTCTTTTACAAGCTATTATGTTGATATGATCGGTGAACGAATACCGAATTTGCAGTCTGATGGATACGGTTTGGATCTTCCAGTGAATGAAACAATTAACATGAATTCACCATAACAGTAAGTGCTGATTCCTTTAACATTCTTTTCTGACCGTTGTGATCATTACCTTAATAAAACATCTGTTCACGAAGATCACTACGAACATTAGCAAAGTCATACAAACTTAACTTAGCATGTGAACTTAAACTACGACTGTTTAAAGTTAAATCTTCATAAAAATTAAAATCGTTCGGTAGCCAAACCTTTTCAACAGAGAGTTATTATTAGAATTCCGCGGCTCCGGCGGTCGAGTGGTCAGAGGTGCTGGCTCCTGGCGAGTCGGCTGATCTGGAGCTGTGTTTGACTTTCGAATGACGAATGGTGGTGTGTTTGTTTTACGGCGCTGGGCATCTTTGTTCCACGAAAAAAATCACCCCAAATTAGGGACTTATATACAGATCAATTTGTTCATGGTGGTCGTTAAACCACGAATGAAAAGGGAAAATGTAAAGAAAAGAAAAGAAGAGAGAGAGAGAGAGAGAGAGAGAGAGAGTGAAAGGAAGAGAGAAGAGGAAGATAGGAAAGAGAGAGAGAGAAGAGAGAGAGTGAGAGAAAGATAGAAGAGGAAGATAGTGAGAAGGAGAGTGAGAGAAGAGAGAGAGTGAGAGAAAGATAGAAGAGGAAGATAGAGAGAAGGAGAGTGAGAGAAGAGAGAGAGTGAGAGAAAGATAGAAGAGGAAGATAGTGAGAAGGAGAGTGAGAGAAGAGAGAGAGTGAGAGAAAGATAGAAGAGGAAGATAGAGAGAAGGAGAGTGAGAGAAGAGAGAGAAAGAGTGAGAGATACAGAATAGGGAGAGAAAAACTGAGAGAGAGAGAAGTGAGAGAGGGAGAGAAATAAGATAGTGAGAAAGAGAAGAGAAAGAGGAGAGAGAAACTGTGAGAGCGAGTGAGAGTGAAAGAAAAAGTGAGAGAGAGAGAGAGAGGGAGAGAAAGAGGAGAGAGAAACTGTGAGAGCGAGTGAGAGTGAAAGAAAAAGTGTGAGAGAGAGAGAGAGAGAGGGAGAGAAAGAAGAGAGAGTGAGAGCGAGCGAGAGTGAAAGAAGAGAGAGAGACTTTGAATTCCCGATAAATATGTGGACGTTGTGTTTCTGCTTCGGTTTTGGCTCTCTTCCTGCCGAAGAAAGAGTGTTTCTCTGAAATAAGGATGAGTCTGTATTTCGGTGAATGTAGAGAGCATATTATACCGTGGAAATTAATTGCGACAAGCTATTTTATTCTCAGAATTGTAATGTGATCGCCAGTTGATGTCGGAAGCCCACTTAAACCGGTTTTATCATCTGTGAGGTGGTGTGACTGTTAGAACTTGTTAGTAAGAATGTGGTTTGACCGGTTTTAAACAGGAAATAGGCACTTCACAGCTTCAGTTGTGAGCTTTCGTGTGTGGCAGGTGGATGTTAGTTTTTGCTCTATGTGAGTACGTGTTACTTTCGTGTATTGAAAAATGGATATTTCCCCAAGGAAGCATGCGAAAATAATTGCTCTGAAGGATCACACTTCTATGATATTGAGAGATATCGCTTCTGCAGTTGGTGTAGGCAAATGAAGTGCATCAAGACTGCTTACGCGATACAATGTATCTAGATCATCGTCTCCAAAAAGGAGAGGTAAATGTGGAAGAAAACGACAACTCCACGAACCGATAAATATCTAATCAGAAATAGTGAAATGAATAAAAAAAAAAAAAAAAAAAAAAAAAAAAAAAAACCAGCACCGACTTTCAAAGAAATTTATTGGCTAGTGGTTGTGATGTTAGTGATTCAACTGTACGCCGCAAGCTTCTGGAAGTTGGCCGGTAGGCAAGAAGACCAACGAAAAAACAATATTTGAATGCGAAAATGAAGATAAAACGTTTAGCATGGGCCAAAAATATAAATCATGGACTGCTGACCACTGGAAAAAGGTAATATTCAGTGATGAAACTCATTTATTTGTGCAGGGTTACCAAGCAAATGTCGTTAGACGAAGCAACTGTAAACTCTTAAGACCTGAACATGTCAAACAAACTGTAAAACACCCTCTGAAACAGATGTTTTGGAGTTTTTTCACATCAAATGTCACTGGAAGCTTAGTTGCTGTTCAAGGTATGATGAATTCAGCCAAGTACGTAGAAATATTACAACGTAGGATTGTTCCATTCTTGCAAACTTTTGACGGGACATTTCAACATGACTTGGCCCCATGTCACAATTCGAAATTGGTCAAGAATTTCATGCTGGAAAATCAAATTCATTTGCTTGATTGGCCTGGAAATTCACCAGACTTAAATTCCATAGAAAACTTGTGGAATATTTTGAAGAGACGTTTAGGTAAAATGGACTGTACAACCAAAGAACGCATGATAACGAATGCTATAAAAGGGTGGTTCCACGATTATGAAGTCAAAAATATGTGCACTCAATTAGTCAATGCCAAAACGAATTCAAGAAGTCATTTCTGCTAAAGGAGGACATACTTCATACTAATACAGGTATTTATCAGTGTATATCAAGGCATAGAATGATATAAAGGCATAGTTTTGGAAAAAAGAGTGATTTTTTACTTTGTCCCAATTAATTGGCACAGTATAGTATAAACATCACCAGAAAATATGCAAAAAAACAAGAGGGTACCCTTTTTACATAAATTATGCTACATATCTTTCGCATGATTTATGCTATGCATCTTTCGCATGCCAAGATCCTTGTGGGTGTGAAATAAAACGAATGATTCGAGAGTATACATTTATTTACGGACAACACATTGCATTTATTCGCCTCACTCACGACCACACCGAGCTACAGTCCAGTACATACTAAGTGGAATTGAATCACAACAACAAACAGTAAGTTCTACTAATTCCTGATATTGAGTGGTGCTTAGGTAGGTGGATCAAAGAATGTTCTTAAAACATGTTATGACTACAATACTTGTGATGCTGAAATAAAATAAATAAGCAACGTTTATTCCCAATTAAATATATATTTGTTTTAACGTCTACTATAGTTTCTCTGAGCGTTTGGCTCGGCGTCATCAGGACAAATGCAGCGTAAACATTCATGTGACATAATCAGCGTTCCAACGGTCGTGGATTTTAGTGAGTTTGAAGCTCGTGGAAACAACTCAACAACATCCGTGGCCGACAGAGCCCTGATGATGTCACAATTATTTGAATGTTTTCGCTCCATTTGTCCTGATGAAGCCGAGCCAAACGCTCAGAGAAACTATAGTAGACGTTAAAATAAATATTGCACTGGGAATAAACGTTGCTGATTTATTTTAGTGAATGTTTTTGTCGTAAAACTAATGAAAGAAGGCATATGAGTCATAAAGGTTAATATTTATTAAACTGTGGTGGCAGCAGTACTAAGTGCCACCATAGACATCGGCTGTTTAGTTTTTCAAAAACAATATTTATTTTTATTATTATATATTATTCAAATTTGGACGAACGTAAGAAACGAATACGACACCGATGAAATGTGATGTAGCTACGAATGTGCATCTGCTCATGAGCAAGCTAAAATGTGACCTAAAGATAGAAATCAAAGCTGAGTCGAGCTTGTGTTTGTGAGAGGGATTGTTAACCATCTACAGTTACACTCAACTAGTTATGCATCATTTTAAAGCTCTCATCAATTGCAGGTAACTCCCTTTCTTGGGGGGTGGAGGAGATCGAGGAGGAAGTCAAATTTTACTACAACGCATCGTTTTCATAGCACAAAATGCATTTTTGTAGTGGCTTTCATAACATTCACTATCAGGTTATCGTAATTTACGTAGATTGCAATGAGATCACCGGCATCGGAACCGCGGGCGCAGTTGCCCCGCACGCAAATGAGTGTGGGGGGCAAAACATCACATTTGCCCCCTCAGTTTTGTTTCTTTCCGAATTACATATATTTGTGATTGGAAATCTTAAACACTCGGGTTTTTTTTTGTAAGTTCATTTTGATAGAAATTGAGTACTGCTCTTCATTTTTTACCATAAACTATCTAGAAATCTGATTTTTTTTAATGCAACTATTGAGATCCCCATTAAACAGTCCAGTGGGCCGATTCCTGGGTGAAGACCAGCAACATTTTGTGCCTCATTAAGCGTAAAAAATTAGTCTTCCTCTAAAAAAATGAGTAAAACTAAATAGTAAAATGGAAACAGGGTGAGGAATGAGATATAGGTTCCTTCAATGTTTAATTATAGCGTTTACGGCTACAATTCCTGCGGAAGTGGTACTGATCCAGAAGTATTATAGTTCAAGGCCGTTTATGTGTGCAGTTAGTTTAGATTGAGAAACTATATGGATATGAATTTTTTTTAAAGATGAATGTTTAATCGAAAAAAAAAATTTTCCAGCAAATTTTTGTGATGAAGTTACACTGTTAAAAATTCCGTAAAAAAAGTCTTGTTGCCCGTGTATTTTTACGATCAAGGCTCGTTTCTGCAGTTTCAAGGCGATGCCCGTATTTTAACGGGCATGGATATGTAGGACAACTGTTCCTAACCGTAATTTTACGGGCGTTGCTAAGAGACACGGGTTAGATAATGAACGATAATGACAGAAAAGGAATGCGGCATGCGTCGCTTTCTGCTATTGGTCAGCGAGTCGTCACGTGATTTTACGGGGGATTGCTCGTTTTTTTACCAAGACGAAGGGATGGGCGATATTTTCAAAAGTACGATATCTTTTAATATTTCTGAGACCGATATATTGAATCGAAAATATCTGTATTTAAAGATCAATATATCAGATTGATTTTTCGATATTTTTCAATACTTCTGATCTCAATAAGACTGATATTTCGGTTTATTCACTGCATACTGCATCTGGGTTATCACTGAATCCGATCCAATGTTGTGCTAAGTATTGGCTATTGGGAACTTGGGACTAATTGGCTGTTGGCTTGTTCGCACAAATCTCAGCCAGTACTAAATTATCCTGCAGCTTGAAAATATAGCTGCAATCAAGTTTTGTTAATACCATTAAAATAGTGATATCTCAGAAAAGTACTGTATATTACTAACTTCGTACCTTTTACAAGACGGTCGCTGTACTTGGAAATAAACGTAGTGCGTTTATTTTGCCATTTCAGTCGTTTTGTTGTGTAAATAATTATTTCCGATAGCGGAATTGATATTTAACGTTTTTTTACAAGACCGACGCCATGGGTTAGTGCTTTTATTTTGCCCTTTTACGTTGTTTTGTTACGTAAATAAATATTTTCGACAGCGGAATTAACATTTTACGTTTTTATAATTCATAAAAATTCGCTAAAAATATATCTTGTATGCTGAGCTGGAAAGCCAACATCAGGGTTGTTTACATCGTAGCCAAGGTAATGTAAGGGCGTATTTATATTATATATTTTATACATTTATGTAATGTAAGGTGGGATATATTTATGCCCACTCCCCCCCCCCCCGAAAGTGTTTAAATGTGTTTTATTTCTTGTTAAAATGTGCCTTACATTGGAAACAAAAATGCTTAATTTAATAAAAAAATTCATTAATTTACGTTACAAATTTTTTTTTATTTTTTTTCTATTCTCATTCTTTTATTTTGTCCTGGTGGATTTAATTTTTTTTCATTTCATTGGCACGCCCTCAGAGAAAATCTATATATGCCCCTTGTATTTCTTAATGAAGGGGCAGAGCACAGATTGGATGAAAGTGGCCAAAACAGCAGGAAGTTGTCACATAAATTTACAGAACATAAATGCGGAAACTGTTTTTTTTAACAAAACATGTTATCATGATTCTCTGTACTTAACATTGCTACCTATGCAAGATTGTTGATACAGCGAGACAAAATTAGTCAAAAAAGCAATCATAAAAGTGTTGTGCACTTTTGTGTTTATATAACATCTGCACTCCCCTTCCACTAATGGGGGGGCTGTGGCTGTGGATAGTATCAACTGTCACCAACGATATTTGAAGGTTTTGGTTATCATTTGAAAGTAAACAAATTAGATGTCAACTTTCCTGTTAAGCACACTCAACATCTTTTAAAGAATATACATGAATAAAAAAACACACTTGAAATGGAATTTGTGGCAGAAATATTTTGCTACATAGAAGACCAGAAAACCACAGGCAATTGGGTAAATAAGTCTCATTGATTTGATTATTCTACACATGTTAAGGTTTTTCCATTATTCGAAATGTTTATTTAAGTACAAAAGCAGAGTAAAATGCCTAAAACAAAATCACTGGGTTACTTCTGTCTGAAACATTACCCCCTTAGCCTGTAATCAGAGCATATTATTGCAATTTCTAATGCAGAATGTTCTGCAAAGTCATAATATTGTTGAGAGGTAAATGGCTAGAGCTTTTTAATGCAATTTTGAAGTAGTTTGCACACATACATGAAAATATATTATTTCAAAGTTAGTGTGCATATACACTGTAGATACATATATAATTTTTTTTTTTGTAAAAAAATAACAAAAAAAAAAACAAAACTGAAAATACAACAAACCTTGTTAACAGGTTTCGGCCTAATTTGCCCAGTGTTATCCATTTTGTCATTGTGTCTATTTCTCTTTTGATAAAAACTGTGAACATATTTTTTTTTTTTTTTTTTTTTTGTGAAAACTGTTATTCTTAAACGGAATGGCATTAACAAAATTCTGTTGCCCAGAAAAGTTTTAATGTGCAGTGCTCTTCCTCATTTGATTTCTCTAGTGTTTCTTTAAATTATACAAGGTTACTTTTTTCAAAATTCTTTTCCTGCTAAAATCTAATAAATGTGCAATGGAAAAATTGCATTTGTACTCATAAATATGGGTTTTTGGTTTGATTAAAAGGCAATACATTGTGCCAAATGTTTGACACTAGCTGTAGGAAGGGAGTTCTTAGACTACCATTAAAGACTATATTAATATATTAGCTGAAACAATGCTCAGATTATATGAATACCTTGCATTGCGCCCATCGGTTTTACATTTGATCAAGTTTGCAAAAATTGTATGTGATTTTATACCTGCTACAACTGATTCAGCATCAATATCAGGAAAATTCTCATACAAAAAGATTACTTCTTCCTCAGAAACTGCTAGAAAACAGTCAAATTTTCAAAATAAGAAGCACTGTTCATTAAATGTGAAAATCCTCCAAATATGTGGCGTCAGTGAATAAACAAAGATGTCGCTCTTTCCAGGTTTTAGCAATTAAATGTCATGAAATCTATTCAGTCAAGAAATCTATTTATTAAATGTCATGAATAAAATCTATTCAGTCATGAAATGTTAATTAAATGTCATGGAAACTATTCAGTATCTAAATAATCATTGAAAATGTGCCTACCAAGTGGTAAAATACATAAAGAAGTTGTTCCTGTCTTGTCTTTCCTGGAACCACTCGCCCTAAATTAGGGACATGTGTCTGCTTATGGTGAATCAAGCTTCTACACATTCGGGAACAACTTTAGATGCTCATGGAGATCAACACACACACACACACACACCACTTCACTTCAAGCATTTTTTTTCCAGTTCTCAGTCCATTTCTTTGGATTTCTCATCTCCATTAAAAACTTGTACACAATAAATATCTGAAGTATTCTTTATCAAGCCTAAAACACCTGAGGAGCTATCTTCGATATCATATCATTTTTTTTTTTTTTTTTTACATTTTAAATGCTCATTGGTGGAGTCTATCCTTAAAATTAAGGAAGTCAGCAGATTTAAAAAAAAATTTACAGTTTTGAACTCAAATGGGATATAGCATTTAATGTTTCACTTATTAACACCAAAACAACACAAAAATAAGTACTGATTTCTCACTTCTAGTTATATTCAACTTGCTGTAGATGAGGGATTTTCTCTTTACATGCA
The DNA here is from genome assembly GCA_039090855.1 of Macrothele yani. Lineage (NCBI taxonomy): Eukaryota > Metazoa > Arthropoda > Arachnida > Araneae > Macrothelidae > Macrothele > Macrothele yani. The sequence goes on along the minus strand of CM077007.1, from coordinate 145,292,409 downwards.
TATATATCACTAAGCTGTTCTCTAAGATCATAGGTTAGTTTCTTGATGAGAGCTTATCTGCTGGATTAAAGTTCAAAACTGATGGAAACACATTTTATTTACTCTTGATGTATCAAACATCTGCATTTACAGTGATCTCAGCTCACAACTTGAGCTTCACTGACATCCATCACACACAAGACCATTTGTACTTCACATTTATTCTCTTTTTCTCATGCAGGAATTCCTGAATCTGGTCCTCCCTTGATCTTCTACATTTTCTTCCTGTCACTTGTGCAGAATAAATTCTCCTAGTAATCATCTCACCACTCATTCTCCAAACCACCCAAGAATATTTGTCCCCACCTTACAAACAATATTTTGCTTCACACTACTCATCTACAAAACATCTTCATTCCTCACATGATCAAAACATATCTTGCCCCCACCCCCATAAGTAACACATCTCTACAGCTCACAAATCACTCTTCATCTGCAGTACTCCACCTTCACTGCTGCACATCAGAGTAGGAACAATTACTGTACTTTTTCACACACAACTATTAGGGACTTTTTTGAGAACCTATCATTCATCATTTATTCAAAATCCTCCTGAAGCAGCTGTGACTTTCAAAGATGAATTTACTAGCCTACTAATTTCACCACCTAATTTGTTTTCTCTGTCAAACATGCTTCCTAAATATGTAAATTGATTTACCTGGTCAATCTCTTTGCCATTTAGACTGATCTGTTTGATTTAATACTAACAATTCATCTGTCAAAAACATAACTTTGGGTTTTCCTTTCATATACTAAGTTTGAAATTCATACAAACTTCATACATGTGGGACAACATACGCTGCAACTCACTTTTGCTCTCTGCCAACAGGATTGTTTCATCAGCATGAGCAAACATAATTGAGTAACTACTCTCCACAGATAGCATTTACATAGTCTAATGCCGACTCAACCATATGTGTCTCTTAAGACATAAAAATATTCTTTACCTTAAAAAATTGTTTTGGTAATAAGTAATAACTAATTATAATACACAAGCTTGGCAGTGAATGTGGGGAATAAATATCCTACCAGTTTTCTCAGATAATTTCTTAGAAACATCAGCTGAATTTTTTTTTTTTCAAGAGCTGCTTTCTCCTACTAAAAGGGAGCAATTTTATTTGTCCTTTATTATTACATTTTATAGCTTAAAACTATCTTTATGCAAGATTGCAGCTCTCAAGCTGTATTTTTAGTGATATGAAAAACACATAAAATATTGTTTTTCAGATCCTAAAATAAAAAAAAATATATAGCAGAAAGTTTTGATGCAAAAATAAATAAAAAAATCATGCAACAGAAGTGAGCTTGTAATCTGCAGAAATGCTGAATATACTTTCCAAAACCCAAAAGGTGATTTTGTTGTTTCATGTGTGGGCATTGCTCGACTAGCAGGGGTATGGTTTCTGCCAAGAAGTTTCCAAAAATCCCAGTTGCAAAGGAATGTTTTCATGAGTTTTTCATCAATGTGAGATTATGAGAAATATGTATTTCCAACATTTCGAGAAAAGGTAAGTTGAAGCTTCAGTATGGCATAAATGACAAAAAAACAAAAGTACTTATTAATCCCAGCAGACTGGAATCTTAACCATCAATTAACATGGGAATAACTGAATTATAGAAAGAATAACTATTTTTATTGGGATGCAAATGTCAAAGTTAACAACATTATATCAGCTTGCAAGGAAGTGTTATGGAAAAAAATCTTTAAAAAAACTTTGTTATTGTAATTTTTAGAGCATTTTGTATACATTTATATTTTTCAGAAGGTGTGAACAATGTTTGCTATTTTTTTTTATCGTTTAAGACAGAACACAATGTTAATGGAGTATACAGATATAATTACTTCTATGGTGTAAGCAAAAATAGTTCCCATGGCATAAGCAAAAAAATTAAAGTGCTTATAATATGTTTACAAGTGACATTTTTGTTAAAAACAGTAATTAGAGTACGAATAATTTGTGATGGCCTTTTCATAGAAAGCAATTATTTTTCCAGAAAGATATTTTAAAAAAATGCTAATGATTATTAGTCCTCCATTAAAATATGATTATAAAAATAAAAACATAAAAAATATCGTAATCCAAATTAATCAAGTATATATATTTACTAATTAATTAATGAAAGCCATACTAATTAATGTATGAAAAACATAAAAAAATATCATAATCCAAATTCATCAAGTATATATTTACTAATTAATGTATGAAAGCCTGTCTCTCCTAGATAACAAAAAAACGAATGGACAATCAGAGGAAATAACATGCTGTAAGTGTGGAAAAATCAGCAGATCAAGACGAAAGTTGTTATGCTCATATTTTTACCAGATTATATAATTACTTCAGGAAGTTTCACTATGTATTTACAAGATAATTATCAAAGGATGATAAAAAAAATTACGTCTGATATATACATAGCCTGAATTACAACAAACTTTATACTACATAACTTGTAAGACATCAAGAAAACTCTCGAAAAGCTGTTTTGCATTTCCTTACCCAGCTGTTAAGATCTACATACTTTATCACTAACGAAAAAAAAAAAAAAATGCTTAACTTCAAATTGTGTGTCATTGGTATGTATTTAATTTTGGTCAAAGTGCCAGTTTACTTCAAACATAATACTCATAGGCAAAAGAACAATCTGCTATCAACCGTTCGTTAAATTTGTTTTCTGGGTGCCTACTGTCAACTAATAGTTAAAATTTTCAACCATCGAGGTTTTCAACACAGCAGATATTTTTCCTTGTAAAGTTCTAGAAATCGGAAGGTGACATAATATCATGTGAATCTCGATAATGAGATCGCAGTTTGATAGTCCTCAAGCAACATAATTTTCGTGACATGCCAGAGGAAAGAACACAGATTTCATTAAACAAGTTAAATCACATCAGCCATAGGCTGATATATTGAATATCGCACCGATATAGTGATTTTCTGATATATCGTAACTTGGATATCAATACTATATATCGAAATATCGGACAAAAATATCGATATTTCGAGATATTGATAAATATCGCCCATCCCTAACCCTAACTGACGACACGAACACGAAGTCACGAACATGTGGTAGACACCAGCATGTTAAAGAAAGAAAACGTGTGAGTAGACACTTTTTAAAATTAAGTTTATTATGATATGTAAAAGTAACGAAATCAATTACACACATTTTTGTTTGATATTAAGCTCACGAACTGTGTACATATATATATATAATTTTAAAGTTTCACCACCAAACGAGGGTGGCTGAAGCATTGTCACACAGGAAAATCTATGTAGTAGCTAAGATTTCATTTGACTGGGGTAAGGGCATAACTCTCACATCCATATATGTTTTACTATCAATATGAAACAGTGCTTTACTTTCTGTGCAAGTCTTTATCGCCAGGTATATACCTAGCGTTGACTAGGATGTCGAATAAATTCGATCTGTACATGCTGATTTGGGAATTACGTAGGGAAGCATTCTTTTCGTATGTTTGTAGTCTGAAATGAATTCCATTTTGCAATATAACACGCATAAATATTGTCTTATCGTTTTGTGCTTTTTTTTTTTTTACGGCATAGTGTTCAACTCATGAATTTAAACAGAATTATTTCTAAAGCACAAACTGGCTGAACAATACTTTGTTTTTTTTTAAGACTCCTTTTCATTTGCTCATGTACTTAAGAACTTGTGAAGTATTATATTTGCACCAATGAATACAAAGATTAGCTATGGAGTACAGATATGTACAGGCATATTCTTTAATGAAAAGTTTATTCCAGTGTGTTTATGTGGGTATAAAATATATAAAAAATACAAATACACATGTATATTTGCTAAAATTACATACACTGATGTCTCAGAAATTGCACAAATGGCTAAAAAAAAAAATTCAAATAAAACTGGTCAAGTCATTTGTTTAGTATCAATAAGATGTATGAGCTCATTTACTCTTGCAAAGTTCATCAATATTTTGAGTTTTCTTGCTTATGTACAAACAAGTTATCTTCAACATCCAGCTTATTTCAATATTTAGTTTTTATGGTGGTTAAGGATAAAACACTAGTTTCACATAAATATGTAGTTGTAAAAGGCAACAAATACTTAAGGCAGTGCTCGACAATGTTGGAAATTCTTTTTCCATTGGAATCCAAAAACTAGTCGCCGCCCCGGTGGCGCAGTGGTCTAAGGCGCTGGCCTCTGATCATTCGTTCGTAAGGGGTCCGGGTTCGAATCCCGGTCCGGCATGGATGTTGTGTTTGTCTTACGGCACTGGCTCTCTCCCTTCCCTGGAACCAGTGACCCTAAATTAGGGACGGGGCGACTGCTTATAGCCCATTGAGTTGCTCACGGTGGTCGTTAAACCTCCAATAAAAAAAAAAACAAAAAAAAACTAGTCGGTGATTTCAAAAAACAAATGCTTTTCAAACCAACCAGAGTTAAAAGATGTCTCATAAGTTTTTTATTTGGCAATAGAAGATTACACATTTCTGCATTGTATGTGAATGAGTAACTAGTTCATTCAGTGGGAATGGGAAATACTGCCTTGTAAATGTTTGGAGAGTGCAGAGAATGGACGATTATTAGCTGTTTAACATCAAGTTTCCAATTGTTTGCTCATTTTCTGATGATAATGAATTCAGTTATGAAAATTGGTCAGAGCTGTTCCCTGTAATTTGGTTTTCTCATAAAGTTTTTTGGTCATTGCTTGTGTTTTGTTTTTCAACATTGAACAGATTGTTTTCACCCTGTAATGAGAAGTTCCACTAGTTCATTTTTCAGAAATTTCAGCTAAATATGCTAAACTTCACTACACATCCTACCAGCACTAGCCATAAATTCAGATTAATTTTGTTTTGAAAATTGGTTCACTATGTGATTCGGTATGGTTGCTAACAAATCCGCATATACCCCCCTATTATTTTAGTGAAATCCACTTTGAGAACTATTGGTCTAGAGGATGTTCAAGCCGTTCTGGTATCAGAGTTGGTTGTACATCAAGGTTTTTGGCTAGCAGTCACAATTTAACATATGGTTTGAATCCCATATGAGGCATTAGTTTTGCCACCCTGGTGGTGCAGTGGTCTAAGCACCATCTTATGATTGTTTGTCCAAGTGGGTCCGGGTTTGAATCCCGGTATGGCATGGATGTTGTGTTTGTCTTACAGCACTGGCGTTCTCTCTTCCCTGGAACCAGTGACTCTTAAATTAGGGACGGGGACTGCTTATATCCCATTTAGTTCCTCACATTAGCCGTTAAAACCTTTAAAAAAAGAAACCTGTTTTTTACATAACATAACAGCTTTGGCTTTCTCCTTCCCTAGAACCAATGGCCTCAATTTAGAGGTGGAAAAAAAGTTTCATGTGATGAAATGTCACATTTTCGTTCAGGAAACACATTTGTGATTCTCCCTGACTGCTACATGGTTTTGATTGCTTTTAGGAATACCATTTCACTCACATTCCTTAGTATATAATTATCAATCATTTTGTGACTATGGTATATTCAGTTAACTTAGGCACCCCTAGCTTAGTTTTCAGCAGGAAGAAGCAAACAATGGAAATCTGCATATATACAAACCCCATATGCCTCTCATTGAAAACAGCTTTTTACCACTCAACACATAAATTACATAAATTTAATTGGAAACCAGAAGAGCCAAAAAATATATATTTTTAATTATATCTATAATCACCTCATTATCACATGTATTCAGTAATATTTCACATATATGTCAGCGCAAACCATAGCACGCATAAATAAGAGCGCAGCATAAGTAAAAGTTAGTGTAATTCCAGCCAAAATTAAGTTTAAAATGTAATTAACATGAGAATAACATGCAAAATAAGAAAAATATCAATGATTGAATTTACTTAGTTAAATTTAACACTTAAAAGCTTAGATTACTCAAAAATGTAAATTACTTGATCTCAAAATTTTAATTACATACCTTGTTTATATTTATGGCTTTTTAAAGTTATGTAAAATTGAAGACTGTTTCTGCTGTTGCCTCTCATTGAAAACAGCTTTTTCAAGTTTGTTTAAACAGGAATGTGTGGCAATTAGATGTATCGGTGAGTTGTATGTAGTGACAGTGTTTCCAAAGCTTCTACACTGCTTTCGTGACAGTCTGGGGATCTTTTGTTAATTCTTCGTTATGTCTCTTCATCATCATCCTGAATTTCATTGGCTATTTCTTGAATATCCCTCAATTCCCCAATAATGCATTTTCATTGATTTCTACAAACTCTTTAAAACTACTGAATCCACCTGAAATGGCACTCCAATCTTCATCATTGGCAGATTATTTGGTAAATGTGTAGATTAGGCGTCCTAAATTATTTTGTCGGAAACTTGTAATATTGACTTGTGAGTGCGACGCTGTGGTAGGCCTAACACATCACTACGGCAACGATGTGAAGATTTGCTTTGTTGAAAGGAAGATTCGCTTCGCCGTGCAATTCACGTGCGGATGACTACAAGTCCAAGCAAGTACCTTCTTGCCAGGAGAGCGAACCATTTTATACTCATATGCTACACGCCGCCCCGGTGGCGCAGTGGTCTAAGGCGTTGGCCTCTGATCATTCGTCCGTAAGGGTTACGGGTTCGAATCCCGGTCAGGCATGGATGTTGTGTTTGTCTTACGGCACTGGTTCTCTCCCTTCCCTGGAACCAGTGACCCTAAATTAGGGACGGGCGACTGCTTATAGCCCATTGAGTTGCTCACGGTGGTCGTTAAACCTCCAATCAAAAAAAAAAAAAAAATCATATGCTACACAATATAGTTTGTTCATGTTTTGTAATTGTTTTTAAAGCAGACGTGAAATTTTTTCATTCTTTCGCATATGATTCCCTGATCCGAAATAGAAAGTTTGGTAAATGTGTACTTTAGCGTCTAAATTATTTCGTCGGAAAAATGTAACTGTGTGGGAAAAGTGTGACATACAATATTTTAAGCATGCAAAATAATGGGAAAAGGTGCAAAAATATAGTATTTTTAGATAAAAGGAAATAAGTTTTCCGAAGTATTTACCTGAGAGTGCGATGGTTTGGAAGAGTACGTGCGGTATAGGCATAGGACGAGAGAGCGGCAACGGCATCAAGGTGGAGTCCGGTGAATGGAAGCTTCGTTGAGAAGGGCAAGTAACGGGCGGAAGAATTAAGAAGGAAGCGGTTTAGCAGTACGTAGTCATCGAAAAGTCTTGTAGGCATACGCAGAAAGAAAGAGGTTGAATTTGTGCAGCATTGTAAGTTTTTGTTTTTTTGAAGGGTAATTTTGAGAAAGCGGAAGTACAAAATCGTCAGTCATTTCCGATTTCGTCAGGGCTTAAAATTTCATTATCCGCCACAATACAAGAAGCTGTCTCCCTGCCATAGTGCGATATATGAATTGAAGAAAATTGCTTATTTTGAAAAATATCCATGTCACGAGGAAAAAAATGTGAGCTACGATGTACTGAATAACAGCAGAACTGCAAATGAAGTGCTTGAAGAAATCACCTACCTGTGCACATCTTCCAAACCAAAACTAAAACTTTGGGTTCAACCGGAACCAAAACGTCTTCCTCAAAACTTCTGTCGTACATAAATTATTTTACATTCCTTAATTTCTTTCCATTCGGAGACACTGTGAAACCACTAATAACGACATTCTGCACATATCTTTCTCAAAAATGAATAAAACAAGTTTGAACTACTTCTGCGCACGATTACACGACACTCTTCCGAAAAATATACCCTACTGCTGTCGTATTCTTCCACGCATTTGCTACCAACTCGTACTTCGCTCCGTCGCACAGCACCTTCACGTGGTGGCCGTTAGGATCGCTTCAGCCTCCCGCACCACCTGCTACAAACCATCGTACTCGCAGGTTAATACTTCGGAAAAATTGTTTCCTTTTTATCTAAAAATATAATTTTTCACCTTTCCCTATTATTTTGCATGCTTAAAAAAATGTGTGCATCGAACTTTTCACCCACAGTTAAATTTTTCCAACGAAATAGTTTAGGACGCTGAAGTACACATTTACCGAAAGTACTAATATGCTTTTCTATGTTGTACAGAAAACTGGGGAACTATAAATTTCGGTTTTGGTTTGAACAGATTTGCTGTGTCTCTGCACTTTTGGTTCTTCTGTTAATAGCTTGTTCGCACGCGAGTTTCTATCTTACTCATATGTATCTTTTGCAAATCGAAGAGGTTTTATCCGGTTTTTCCTGCCAACAACGTACAGGATACAACAAAAGAAAGGGTGGCTGCTGTGGACCTATTTTCTGTAGCGTATCACTACAACATTTATTGCTCTTCTGCCAATAACGTAAGTCCTCTTTCTCTTGTACCCGTCATTTCCACACAGCAACAAACCTTCCTTTTAACGGACCAAAGCTTCACATCTTCACTGGAGCGATGCATTATTCCTATCGCAGCTTCTCTTCACAGTGTCAGACTCACAGGTCCATATTACAATAAAAATCTTTAAAACACGTTTAAAATATGAAATATCTGAAAAAATATGAAATACATTAAAATATGAAAAATATGAAGTTTTAACCCTTTGTCAATAAACACAGGAGGCTAGTTCCATCAGAGGCATGCATTCAGTCGCTGACTTGAAACATTTGGAGCAAAATTACATATGCTTCCAATTTATGGACCTAAAGCATAATATAATTAAAGAAGTGATATTCTTCTGTCCTTGGCACTGCGTAACAATAATACAAGTTCCAGTGATTAGCAGTGAAAAGCAACATGACATGCGATGACTGTCTTTTTTCTTGTAGTAGAAAATTATATTCTGAACTTCATTTTTAGATTTAGTTGCCCAGTCTGGCACCTAGGGCAACTAGATTATTTATTTACCTGCCCAGGTCAATGATTCACACGACTCAGGCATGGTATTTTTCAAACCCTGATATGTATAAGTAAAAATATATACAGTACATAATTTCATACATACATATTAATTAAAGCTTATATATTTCATTATTACTACTTTAGCAAAAACTCCCCATTACAAAAAAATTACCTTTGCTTGTCTCTGTGGGCACTATTTCACTTTTACAGCATTGCAATCTTATGCGTAATGAAAATTTCTGTAGTACATACTAACTTTTTAATGAAAAATTTGTTATGTTTTAAGAACAATACGTTGCTACAAATTTTTTTGTCCCCCTTGAATTTCATTATAACGAGTTTCGACTGTTATTCTTTTTTTACTGAATCTGGTAAATGCTGGCCAAGAAAATGACAGTGAAAATATATCATGAACAGTTTCTTTGCTTTGCAAATGTAGTAATTAAAGTTAAATGTAAAAAGAATTGATTTCATTCAAAATTTCTGCAGTGAAATCTTTCACCTGTGTCACTTTAAGCAGGGCTTGGAAAATATCTGAAATGTTACATGCGCAGCTGGGTATATACATAAATTATTTACCTACCCAGGTAGTAAAACCTGGATGCCCAGGAAAATTTATATTTTAAGATAAATCAGAAGCCACTTTTTTTTTAAGTTAAAAAATATGAAAAAATTTTTACACGTTTTGTAATTCCTATTTTAAAGGTCTATTCAAAATGTTCAATATGCAAAGCATGTATTTCATGTTTTAAGATGATAGTGCTGAAATTGGTACAAAAGATGCGATGAAATTGTTTTTTGAGAAATTTAAAGATTCTGCCGTGTTCTTTTCCTTTGTCACTAAACACCTGATTTGTACATCAATAAAAATTGTTTCAGTATCTTCAGGTATTGCCAAGATATTATAAATACAACTATTTAATAGCTTTCCAAAAAAATTTTTGTGCTCCAAAATGGTTTCCTTGTGGCAACACAACAATGAAAGAACAGGTTTAGTCACTGAAGTCATTTCTAAAACATTCCAAACAGGAAAATTTAATATTTTAGAAATATTGATATGCATTAATGTTCTACAATGACTCAGTTAGAATCAGGGTCTAAGCAAGTTTTTCTACTTTGGGTGGGGGTCTGAGATTTGAAATTATGCCCTATCAAGTTCAAAAGCTCTCATTTCCATTCAAGTATTTTTTTTCTTTTTTCTGATACCTTAATTATGGGGAAGCAATGTGATCTTTCAAAAGCAGTACTTCCAGTTTTTGACATAATTTTACTAAACATGTGAAAAGTAGGTAAATATCCAAAAATTAGAGATAGGAAACAAGACAGTAAAAGTTCTGGGAACACTGACAACACAGTGCTCAGTAGAATGTAAAATGAACCAGCACACAAGGCAGTGAATGTGAAAACGAAAAGAAGCATGATTCAACCCTATGTCAAATGTAATACTAGCCAAAACCTACATGAAAAACCAACTTTGACACCATTGTGGATTGAATACCCTTATAGACGCAATGTACTCGGATGCCAGTTCGTAGTTCTGTTTGTCATTGATATAACATATAAATACAAGAATATGCCTGTACATATCTTTACTACATAACTGCCCTTTGTATTCATTCATGCAAATACTACATAAGTACGTATGTGCAAATTAAAATGTCTAAAAGAAACTAAGTATTGTTCAACCAACTGTGCTTTAGAAATAATTCTCCAATTAAAACATGTCTAAAAGAAACGTAAGTATTGTTCAACCAACTGTGTGTACAGAGTTCGTAAAGCCTAATGTTAAACAAATCTGTGTGTAACTGATGTCATTATTTATCATATTGTAATAAACCTGATTTTAAGATATGAAAATATCATTACTCACATTTAGAACTGAATTGATTCAGTTATAATGTAAGTATCCAACAATTTCACACTCACACACTCTTCCACAAAAAACATGCATTTACTTGCACACTCTTCCACAAAAAATGCATTTATGTAAAAGTCGGTGACTACTTGCCGTGAGGCTTAACCGAATATGACCAAACTTCATATTTACAGGGATTGCCTTTCAAATTACAGCTTAAGTTAATACGGTCAAACTTATTTTTTCGGGTATAGCCCTTCAAATTATGGCGTAGCTCAATACGGTCAAACTTATTTTTTTATGGGCAATGCCCTTCGAATTATGGCGTAGCTCAATACGGTCAAACTTATTTTTTTATGGGCAATGCCCTTCAAATTATGGCGTAGCTCAATACGGTCAAACTTGTTTTTTTATGGGCATTGCTCTTCAGATTATGGGCTTAGTATTTAGGGTTCAGACCGTAATTTCATGGGCTTTCACAAAAATGGGCCAAGCCGTAGTTTTATGGGCAACGGCCGGGCCCCCAGTTGCCGGCCATTGCCCGTAATCTAACTGTGAAATTTTTAACAGTGTAGAACGTCTTCTTTTACAGTAGTACGATACATTTTATGAAATGATAAAATACTTTTTTCGCCGACATCTTGCCTCCGCTGTCAAAAAAGAGTTCCGACGACACTGAATGAGATATTGTTGCGTTTATGTATAACGTGATGATTTTTGTTTTTTGATTGAAGGTTTAACGACCACTGTGAGCAACTCAATGGGCTATAAGCAGTCGCCCGTCCCTAATTTAGGGCCACTGGTTCCAGGGAAGGGAGAGAACCAATGCCGTAAGACAAACACAACATCCATGCCTCACCGGGATTCGAACCCGGACCCTTCCCGGACGAATGGTCGTAAGCCGTCGCTTAGACCACGGGGCTTCGAAATAGTCTTCGACGGTAGTTTAGTGAAATGTTACCTTAAGTAACAATGAAATTAAGTATCGTTGGATCACTTCATGAAGCAGCATTGAGAAATCAGATTTCAACAGTGGTTTTGACTGCTTCCCTTACCCATTTTCGTTACGTCGAAATTTTTTACCTGGGATTTTCTTTTACTACTGTGAGGGTAAGCTCCATAGCATCAAAATTCCAATGCTGAAATTTAAAATTTCCTTTGAGAAAACTTAATTGCTAAATGATTTGGTAGAAGTCCAAACTGGAAATGTGGCTAAGAAAATTCCAACCAAACGCACGAAGAAAGTATTCCAAACCTCTTATCTCCTTCCGCGTTCCTAAACGTTGGCCAGTTCAATATTGTTCAATCGGTTTACCCCTTTGGCCTCCGGTTTATTAAAAATATCGACGATAAAAACATTAATTATTTTGCCTTGAAAAATCGATAAGCTCTTTGGAGATGAGATTTCCATAGATGCAGGCAGTCAAATAAGCTCATGGTTTTCTAATAACGTTACGTTCCAGTGGTGCGGAGACTAAGAACTGAGCCACAGGGAGTTAACCAATGTACCACAAAAGGAGTTATCGATAGTTCTGGAACCAATATCATAACGGACGCTGCTCTACCGACCGCCGCGTGCAAAGCTGGCAGTCAGTCCCTTTTGTTGGCTGCAAAGTTCGTGAAGTTGGAGGTAATTAAGTGAACGGGAGGGTAGGTGACCAGCACGATGACAAAGGCCCACCCGCCAAGCTGTTGACACTGCAAAGACAAATCCTTTCCGTGCCCAGCGTTCCATCTCAAAAGAGGAGGAGGAGGAGGATGCGACCAAGAATGATGCGAATCATCTTCCTTTGTGCTCGTAGCGCGAACAATTTTGTGCCATCATTTCTCTTCCGACGTGTTCTGGCAACTCGTGCAGAAAAACAACGAATTCTTTCGCATCAGCATTCTAATATCATCCCTTCCTCTTCTCTCTCCCTTGACTGAATAGATTAACTTACAAAGGCACATCGAGTTATCGCGCCTTGGAAGAAGAGGAGAAGTCTCCAAAGAAATGTTGAGAAGAAGAAAAAGAAAAGATGTATATCTATCTATCTGTGTGTGTGTGTGTGCAGCCCAATTTTTTTTCTTACGAAGAATTTTTTGAATTAATATTGCGTTTCTTTTGAATACGAAAACCATCTGTCTTATTCACTTGCACTGTACAAGGTTTTCTTTTTTTTTTCTTTCTGTACCAGCTCATCATTATGTGACATTTTCACCTTCTTCATTCTCAATCCTTCTTTCTCGCATGTCGTCGAAGTCTTTTTACTCGGCGTTTAGATAATAAATCTTTTATTTCTTTTTATAAACGGCTTTTACAGATTACTGTTACATGATCCTGATGGAGGCATGTAGATATGGAAATGAATTATGCGGTTGTGGAGAATATTGTTTCGCTTAAAAGCAAGATGATTTTATAAATGTTATCTCACTTTTCAGGACCAGAGTTTGTCCAACTTATCCTCCACCGTAGAAAGGAAATATTCTCCCATTTTCATCTACAGAAGAACCCGCTTATAAAAAATGAGCTGGGAAAAGACGAAAACTCTTGCTAAATCCTGTTGTTCGCTAAATCTCTTTTTGGGTGAAAATTCCCACCATGTAAAAATATGCATATGTGATAATTTGGATATACGTTTATGTTGAATAATCATAACAACTGTATATACATGAATAATTTAATTAATTAACTGCGTTAGTACTACCTACAGTTAATTAATAAAATATTTTAAGTATATTGAACGTGACGACCATGCGAGACTGACCGCTGTTTTACTGCAAAACATACATGAGCAAAAGAAGCACTGATCTTCCCAATGCAACGCTCACTTGGAGGGTGAAAGGTGCGATGGACACAATTCCAGGAATTGATATCCCCTGTTTCACCTCCGGCGACCACCCCATTCCATTACTCCCCTATCCCTTTATGTAATTGTCGCCCAAAAACCCAATTATAATACATATGCGTGAGCCTCACCCTCTCTCTTTTTGCCTAGAAATAGGTGGCCTATTTGGCCTATTTACAACTCTGCTGACGCCATACACCTAAGGCATAGCTCTTTGGACTTGGTGGTGGAGAGAGTCTCTTGCACAAATCGCTTGTTGAGAATTTGATGTATTCCCTCCCCATTGCTTTTCTATCAATATTGTTCCACTAGCACGCAAAGATTTCCCTGCGCTGTAGCAATTTCTGCCAGCATGCCACCATTTCTATTCCTCCATTTCAGGACACTGCACAGCAGATTTTCTCTGCTTCATTAAATATGCAATTTCACTAATATTTATGTTTTACTATCGCAAACTGGCTTTGAATAACATTATATTAAACAAAAGCACTTCTTCATTTTGTTAAATCCAATATCTCGCTGAATACGGGTTCGTTATATGTGGATTCTACTGTATTTCATTCGGAATCCTTCTTTCTCGTATGTCTTTGAAGTCTTCTTACCTCAGTGTTTAGACGATAAATCTTTTAGTTATCATCCTAAACGGCTCTTATAGTTTTCTATTACATGATCCTGATGGTTGCACATAGATATGGGAATAAATCATGTGATTATGTAATATATTGTTTGATTTAAGGATAAGATAAGTTTATAAAAGTTAGCTCAATGTTTAGGATTGGTCAACATGATATTTTTCAGCTATTTTCGGAAAGAAAAAGTCACCCATTTTCACTATTCAGAATCCTTCTTTCTCATATGTCTTAGAAATTATGTATTTATTTATTTCTTGTATATATATAGACAATAAATAGTTTATCTTTTCTCTAAACGGCGCTTACATATTTCTGTTACATGACCCTGACTGCGGTACATAGATATGGAAAAAAATCTTGTGGTTATGGAGGACACTATGTCGTTCAAGAGTGAGATAGCATTTTAAATATAAAGTCAGTTTGATTAGCGGCGTTGGTTCAATACGATATTTATCCGCCATTGTCGGAAAGAAATATTCACCCATCAAAAATATTGCTAGATATTTTCCAGGATGAGTAAAATTATTTTGTAAATAGTGGCTCTGTATTTCAGAGTCTGTGTCAGTCAATTTTTTATTAGTCACTGTAAAAACGAAACAAATTTTCTCAAAATTTTCAGAATTATTTTGTCGATACTGTTTCAGTTTTTGAGCAATACTCCAGGTCTATTACCAGTCGACAACTGTTGATAAAAGTTGTTCAGATATTACAAAATACGAGTATTGCCGCGTAAACGTTTTTCCAAAATCAGCTACTGCTTTTGACGTTAGATTGATATTAAATCGATAGGAAGATTTATTTGTAAACTCTTGCTATTAAGGTAAAAACTGAGTCTTGCCAATTTCAGTTGAAGAAGCATTGAACTTTCGAAAGCCGAAATTCCATTTTCCATCAAAGTAGCTGTATTTCATTCCTAATTCAATTCTGCTTGCAGAATTGAATTAGGGATGAAATATAGCTACTTTGCAGAACGTGTTCGAAAAAGAAGTATCTCACTAGAGTATCAGTTTATCCGTCCCTCCGTTCGTACCCAGGTACGATATTTCGGCATTTATAAGTCGAATTAAAAAATATCTTTTTGTACATGATACCGTGTACTATGGGGGTGATAATATATAATTCATGCTCATTTGAATTACTGTGATACGCAGTTCCCCGTTAGGCGGTACGAAGTCATTTTTATGCTTTGTACGGAATGTATTCTTCAAAAAGTAGTACTGGAAAAATTTCTTTTGCACTCGATAACCAGAAGAACGAGTGGAGCTGTCCGTGCATTTTTTGCATTCCATGTTATCGAACTTTTACCTCTTGGTTTTGTAAATGCACCTTTTTACGAGGTTACGCAATTACACTGAAGTGCCAAAAAGTCAGGCTTTGACGCACGCCGCGATTTTTATCAAATGCGAGGTGTAATTTCGCAAGTCAGGTTGAACAACCGCCAGTTGGACTATGGCAAGCCGACGTGAATTATCGGTGTTTCAACGAGGCAGGGTAATGGGAGCCAGACAGATGGGACATTCAATTTCCGAAGTTATGAAAACATTCAACATTCCTCGATCCACGATGTCACGTGTGTACCGATAATACCTCATGGAAGGCATTACCACCCATCGTGGATAGCGCACTGGCCGACCATGGGTGCTGAACGACCGTGACCAGCGGCGCCTGGCCAGGATTGTCCATGACAACAGAGCAGCGAAACTGGTTCAAATAACATCCACATTCAGTACACGAGGTACCAGAGACATATCCATCAGGTCAGTGTAGCGTAATTTAGCGTCCATGGGGTATGGGAGCAGAAAACCCACCAGAGTGCATTTGTTAACCCCACGACATCGGACAGAGCGCCTCACCTGGGCTCGTAAACACGATAATTGGACCCTGGAAGACTGGCAACATGTGGCGTGGTCCGATGAATCGCGCTACCAGTTGTTACGAACTGATGGTAGGGTTCGGATGTGGCGCAGACCTTACGAGGTCATGGACCCAAGCTGTCAACAAGGCACTGTGCAAGCTGGTGGTGATTCCATACATGTGTAGGGTGTTTTTACGTGGCACGGTATGGGTCCTCTGGCCCTCGTAAACACGTCGCTAACCGGTACAAGCTTTGTTGCTCCGCTAGGTGACCACTTGTAGCCCTTCATGGACTTCATGTACCCCAACAAAGATGGGATCTTCCAGGCGGGCAATGCCCCATGTCATCGAGCCCAAGTTATCCAAAATTGGTTCGAGGAGCATTCTGGACAGTTCCGACGGATGGTGTGGCTACCACGTTCGCCCCACATGAACCCAGTAGAGCACTTATGGGACGTGATGGATGTTGGTAAAAATACTACTGCTGGCGCAATGGAAAGTTATTAAGCAATTGATTAAACACAACGATATAGTTGTTCGGTGACATTCACTTTCAAATATACGTTACTTTTGACATCTGTTGATTTGTTAATGATTTTATTTTAAAATAAATTCCATTCATCTTTCTGATTAAAAACATCTTGTACATCAGGGAAAAGAACGTAGATAGTTAACTATATTTAAATAAAAATTCCTTTGGATCATACAGATTCCCTGTCTTACTTACACCACGTCTAAAGCGAGGAAACCGTTTGTCTTACCAACGTCATCCCACAAGTAGGAGCGCTTCACAGTCTCGTGCAGCACGTGCATGGATGTGTGCTTTGCTCGTAAAACATGTTGTCGTGCTGTGAGAAAACGAGTATATTCTGGACAGAATGCATACAACAGTGGAAAGGTTCATTCGCACCCTAGATCCTACACCTGGAACTGTGGGCGGCTGTTCAGATGGCATGGCTCAACATCTCTCCAGAAGTCTTCCGGCCACTTGTGGAATCGAGGCCACGTCCAGTTGCTGCACTTCGTCGGGCTAGAAGAGCTCCTACACGATACTAGGTACGTATCTCATGATTTTTGGCTCTTCAGTGTATTTCTATCTACAGTGACACTGAGTGTTCACTGAATTACGATCAACCCTATAAAAATCAAGTTACACGCGATACTGGCGTAATGAGGAGGGTGTGGCAGGGAAAGGAAGGCCATCTCTGTAGGGCAAGCGCACCGGCGTTAGCCATGAGCCCCAGCCTCTGGTAACTCAACCAGAGGGGAAGCTACGATATTTCCATCACGTGTTGTGTTCTTATGAAAGCGAGATTAGAGTGGTGTAGCGAAGGTGATTGGCTCCCGAAGGCAAAACATAAAACTTGCGCCCCTTGGTAAACAACAATACAGAAGATTGCGAAAGTGGTTTCGTGAAGTGACTTAAGTATCAATAAGCACCTACCAGTAAATAATTTAATTAATAAACAGGAACCGTACAGCAACTACACTCAAAATAGGTAGTACAACTGTACTAGTAATCCGAATTTCTTGACGTAGAATAGAAAATCAAAGTTTCCAAGCTTTCGCATATCAACTAGATGTTTTCTAAAGGAAGGTATACAACAAACTGCGTGCAGCACTTGGTTTCCAATGACATGACGTTCTTTCTTCTCAGGTTCACTATCCTTGACAGGCTCTGACAAAGAAATTTGTCTTTTTTCTTCTTGAACCATGATCCTTTTACTGACGTCTTAAAATTAAGGAACTTTAGGATCCAGCCAAAAAACTTGCAAGCGGTTAGGAAGTCGTGGTGAGACCGTTCCTTCTCCAGTTTGAGTCTCATCTGTCGGAATAATTTAAATGAGTTCCACATTCCTCGGAGAGTGCAAGAAGTAATTAATGAACAGGAACCGTACACCAACTATACTCAAAATAGTATAACTGTACTAGTAATCCGAATTTCTTGGCGTAGAATAGAAAGTCAAGGTTTCCAAGCTTTCGCACATCAACCATATGGCTTTCTCAAGGAAGGTAGACGCAGACTGTTAGCACTTTTCTGTCCACCTTCCTACGCAAGGTAAACACTTAACTTCCAGCAGTTTGCTGTCTACCTTCCTTGAGAAAGCCATCTGGTTGATGTGCGAAAGCTTGGAAACTTTGATTTTCTATTCTACGCCAAGAAATTCGGATTACTGGTATATTTATACTAATTTGACTAAATACATTTTTCAATTTCTATATTGAATATATTCTGAGAATTTACTCAAAGCAAATTTAATTACATGTATACTTATCACCGAGCTGTTCTCTGAGATTAAGAGGTTAGCTCCTCAAAGAAAGCTCATCTGCCAGATTATAGTTTAAAACTGATGGAGCTAGGTTTTTTCTTACTGTTGACGTATCAAACGCCTCGATTTACAACGATCTCGGCACATAACTCGAGCTTCACTGGCATTCATCACACTATTCACACGAGAGCTTTTGTACTTCACACTCATTATCTTTTTCTCATGCAGACGTTCCTGAATCTAGCCTTTCGTGATTTCTTTGGCCTTCCTGTACTTTTCTTTTCTGCCACTTGAGCTGAATAAATTCTCTTAGGAATCATTTCACTACTCATTCTTTCAATATATGCTTTAAAGCGTTAACTTAGATTAAAACAACGAAAGAAAGAGTATATTTTATGAATCAGTGTCACTCTGAAAATGCACAGCTCCAAAATGGCTTCTTCTTCTTCCCAGCTGATTTGATTTGGCGGACTTTTTTCGGAGGAGGAGAGCCTGTGTGTTTATAGACACTCGTTGGGCGCTTCACGAGAGGGTCGAAATAGTGGGCTCATGTTTCATCGGCAGTTATTACTGTGTTTTGAAAGTTTGGATCCTCTGCAATCATTTGTTTCCACTCATGACACACCTGAACTCTGCCTAACAATATTGTTCTCTTGTCAGGTGATGAGGTACCCATCTGAAACCAATACGCGATGCAGCAGTAATTTGTCGCGTAGAATGCGAAATGCTGGCGTTTCTGAAATATTAGTTAACACCGCTATGTCTTCACATGTCAGTCGCTATCTTCTAGCAGGACTGCCCAAACAATGTTAACTTTATCGCACAACGCATTTTACGTCTTAACTCTGAATCACTCACCTCCATAGATGTATGGAGAAATGCATACGTACCTTAAACAACTGCGCAATAACAAAACCAGAATCGTCTGCCACGGTTAATAACTGTTGCCATAGATATTTCCTTAATTTAGTTAGTGGTCAACGTGGATATTTCTTCATCACACTGTTGCCAACTCAAAAAAATAATTACTCTCAGTTTTTATGGAACATCCTTTGTATAAGATGAACGCGAATCTGATACAAGGTGATCGAAGAGGAGCGGCCTTTGGAAACGCGAACCTTATGGAGTAACAGTAGGTTTGTTTTTCTGACACATTTGTTGATACAAGGTGATCGAAGAGGAGCAGCCACATTAGATTTGGAAACGTGAACCCTATGATGTAACAGGTAGGTTTTTTTTTTTTGACACATTTGCTTTATTAATTGTTTTTCTTTTAATAGGTTGAATTCCCTTTGTTTCCTGTCTCTCTTTTCTCAATCACGCCGTGATCTAAAATTCCGAGTCTTGCGTCAGTTTGAAATCATGCAAAATTTTACCTGTGTCTGCCGGAAGGAAAGGTAATCCTTTCCGACAGAAATCACCCTCAAAAGCCGAAAGATGAAATACGGAGCATTTTCTTTTACGTAAATCGTATAAGAAAAGAACGATACACACGGAAATTGTAGTAAAAAACTTCTCGATTTCTTCCGTTCTTTAAAAATGCAAGCATGCAGAAATGCATCCAGCCCAACGCTCATCATCAGCATTTGAGCACGTGTGCTGCGAAGCAGTTAGCGTGCGGCGTGGGCGGGTCAAACGATTTGCCAGATATCCATTTATCAGTCCGCCGGGCTTGATGCCCAGATGGCAGAGGAAGACATTTCGGAGGCTTCAAGGCGCTTTAACACCCTCCAACAGTTGCCTCCGTCCCTGTCAACAGTCAGAGGCCTCTATGCGAATGGATTTTTTTGCCATCCCACCTCCTTTTTTTCTCTTGCCTTCGATTTTTTGCGTATGCTCCGTCATCTTTCCTCAGAAATCAACGCTGGAGAGGATTTCTAATCTGAAAGGATCGTTTCTTCACTAAAGACGTCGGAGCTGAGGCCCCAGATGGTGCCCGGCCTGATAAGCCAGAGAGGGTAAATGGCTTTGTCTGTCAACGAGCCAACTGGCCTGTGACTTGGAGAAGGCTTTCGAACGATATATTATTTTAGGGAGACATCGGGTACAACTCCAAAGGCTCGGGATCAATGGATGCTCAGGGAGATGCTATCCTGCTGAAGAAACAGAAATGCAGAAAGTATGACGGCTGTTCCCCCTGTTTAAAAGGAACCTTGCATCCTCCTCTAATGGCTGCCGCCACCCCGGCAAACTCAAACAGGAGTGATATTTTTTTCTCAGTGCTTACTTCTTTTATCAATTTTTTTCTTATCAGTGCCTTGTGCTGCGATGTATTGTTTCCGCCATTATCCAGGTATTCTCAAAAGCAGGAAGCAGTGATTGAGTGTTAAAAGCTGAGCTAACGGAATACTGAGGGCGGGGGAGGGATGGGTGTGTGACTGATCAATGATTGAAGAAACTATAAAATCGTAAAGAAACCATTCATGGCTTTAATAATTTGCTTTTCTGAAATGCAGAACTTTCAATTAAAAGTGTTCAATTTTTTTTATATATAAAGGTAAAGCATTCATTCGAGATATAACCAATTAATTCAGATGTGTGAGATTCCTGTTTTGAGACAGAATGTTCTGGTCTCAATTGAAAACTTCCATTAAAACCATCGTGTGGAGATTTGCAGGGACCTTAATTTGTCTAACCAGGCCTATACTTGATCATTTCAGGATCGGCCAGTTGCAGATTTGCCAACATACAGCTCAACTTGCCACAGACTCACCAATTCGCAGCCCGGGTAAGACTTTGAACCCATAGTCCATCCCATTTTGATTTTTCAACTTAAACCACTGCCCGTTTAATACTTTCAACTCATAGTCCGTCCCAATTTGTTGTTTACAACATATAGCTCCGCCCGTTTAGACTTACAACTCACAATCTATGCACCATATTTTTTTCAACTTATACACTTGCCCGTTTAAGACTTTTAACCTGCAGTTCGTCCCATTTTGTTTTTTCAACTTATAGCCCAGACCATTTAAGACTTTCAACTCATAGTCCGTCCCATTTTTTCTTTCAGTTTATAGCCCGGCCAATCAATTCATAGACTTTCAATTCATAGTCCGTACCGTTTTGTTTTTTCAACTTATGACCCAGCCCGTTTAACACTTTCAAATAACAATCTCTCCCATTTCGTTTATTTGCTTTCAACTTACAGCCCGGCCCGTTTAAGACTATCAACTGATAGTTCGACCCATTTTGTTTTTCAGCCCGTTTAAGACTTTCAACTCATAGTCCTTCCCATTTTGTTTTTTCAAATTATGGCGCAGCCCGTTTAAGATTTTTCCCTCATAGTCCGTCCCATTTTGTTTTTTCAACTTCTGGCCCAGCCCATTTAAAACTTTCAAATCACAGTTCGTCTCATTTTGCTTTTTTTAAGTTATGGCCCAGTCCGTTTGAGACTTTCAACTCATAGTCCGTCCCATTTTGCTTTTTCAACTTATGGCCCGGCCCAATTAAGACTTTCAACTCATAGTTCGTCCCATTTTGTTTTTTCAACTTAGAGTCCGGCCATTTAAGACTTTCAGCTCATAGTCCGTCTCATTTTGTTCTTTCAAATTATTGCTCCTGTCGTCGACTTCAGCAATAGTTAATTAACGCACCCGTGTCTTCCTTCTGGGTCTTCCATTTAACTGCGAGGTCTTCGTCGTTCCTACACCTTCTTAAGCGTAATTAAAATAAAAAAAAAGCGATTCCACAGAGTGAAACTAAAATGTCACTTCAACATTCCAGAATTAAGTGTTTCGGTGTGTAGGTTATTGTGTTGAGAAAGACTGTATAACGGTAATGACTAAATTAAAAAATCAAAATGAAATGCTTCTTAAGATGTATGTGTTTCGAGTGTAAGTTGAATGTGAGTTTCTTTTTCACGAAGTAAAATTTGGTTTCATTTTAGTTAGTAATTTCAGTTAGATGTATGAGGAGATAGTATAAAGAACAACTGGTGCATGTCACAAGTCAGTCTTCATTTCGACAGCCGACATGAATTTTGTTTTATTTAATGGAACATTAAAATGCTGAATCTTCAAGCTGAGTACGAAACAACACACAACTCGCGGGCCGTGTGCCCATGGAGATCTCGAGTGGGCAGTTACCAAGACCAGTTGTGAAAGGGTCCAGTGACGCGTTCTTGGGTTCTATGACCTGCAAATGATAGTACATTAACCATGCCTCTCATTCTAATTTCATAGTCTTCTCAATGGGACCTACAATAATTCCAAATTTAAAAATGCCACGTAACCTTCAGCTATTGCAAGCCCACGTGTATATGAGAATATAACGTTCAAAAGAGAGACCGCTATCGCAACCTAATATGGTGGATTTTTTTATTTAGTGGTTAAATCACCATCATGAACAACTCTAAGGGCTGTAGGCAGACACCCGTTTCTAATTTAGAGAAAATGGTTCGATGGAAAGGACAGAGGCAGTGTCGTAAGTCAAATACACCACCTATGCCTTATCTGCGACCACTCAGACGAACGGTAAGAAGCGAGTTCTTAGACCATTGCGCCACCCGGGGCGGCTATTGTGGAAATAGCATAGGCCCACCATAGCCGGGTGGTTTGAAGTCGATGTGTCTAATCTGTCCGGCTGTCCTACAGCTCTGGCTACCATCATGCTAGAAGACAGATGAATTCTATCGCGATGATGATTTTT
This sequence comes from Macrothele yani, assembly GCA_039090855.1. Taxonomy (NCBI): domain Eukaryota; kingdom Metazoa; phylum Arthropoda; class Arachnida; order Araneae; family Macrothelidae; genus Macrothele; species Macrothele yani. The sequence goes on along the minus strand of CM077007.1, from coordinate 145,269,444 downwards.
ACCAGCCAACATGAACGTGAATCTAAACCTAGAGAAAAATGTGTTACTAAAACACTTGCAGATACTAAAACTGAGGCGGATTTAATTTCTTTAAAACCCATTTGTTTTACTTTACAGACATGCCTCAATAACCATGAAGAACTGGAGACACAGGAACTCACAAGCTCGAATAAAATAACTACAGGTGTTTCTGTTACCACATCAAGAAGCGTGGAAAGCAAGCAAATTAAGGGTTTTGTGGAGTACTGACATATTAGTCCATATGCTATGAAACAGTTTGCAGTTTGGGAAGAATTGAATTATATAATATTTCTGCTTAATGGTATATTCTGTGAGAGGGTATTATGATCCATAACTATATTTTTACAACAGACATGCATACAAAGTACCGCCAGGACAAATGAAAATTGAAATCTTAAAATCAAATTTATGCAAAACCACATTTACATTTTATGCAGAAGATACTAACAGCCATAATAATGCTACGGAGATTTTAGAATTTGGTCGTTTCCAAGGAATGGGAAATTTCATCAGTGGGTCTCTTTGTCAGTCAGCATGGGAGACTTCTACGATGGCTTCAAGAATATGTTTATTGACAACGATCATTAGTAGAGTTGTAAAACAACGTTTCCCAGGCAATCGAGCTCAATAAGTTGGCTAAGTATTTTATGACTTTATTGCCCGCAGCAGCGATCAGTACACTGTGATAGGATAGGGTACCTAGACTGCTTAATGAGTTTATTGCTCTTCACGGCGACAGATGAACGCAGGAAGAAATTGCAAAGGTCCCAGCAGAGGAGGAACGGGGAGGACCGTAGAACGGTTACACTGTTTCGCCTATTCTTGATTGGCCTATTCTTCGTACGTCGAAATTTAATGGGTTCCGCCATTTTAGGCGAGGGAAGAATTCTTGATTCGCCTATTCTTGTCTGGCCTACAACTTTCACCTGCTAGAGGGGAGGGATTCATCTGGGACAAATTTCTTGATTCGCCTGTTCTTGTTTGACCTATTCTTCGTACGTCGAAAGTTAATGGGTTCGGCCATTTAAGGCGAGAAAATAATTCTTGTCTGGCCTACAACTTTCACCTGCTAGAGGAGAGGGATTCACCTGGAGCAAACTTCTTGATTCGCCTACGTCGAAAGTTAACGGGGCGAGAAAATGCTATTACATTATTTCGCTTAAGCTTTGACGGAGTGATTTAAAAAAAAAGAGATACATCTTTACCTCTCGTGATTTTTTTTTTTATCGAAACACTAAATCTGTCGTGTGTTAAAAAAAAAAGACAATTTTTCCCGTGAAAAAAAAAAAGCTAGTTTTATCCCTAGGGGTTGAAACTAGTTTTATTTCTTTAATCGAAAAAAAAAAAAAAAAGCCAAGTGGAAAACAAAATTGTGCAAAACATTTATAATTAAAAAAAAATGGAAGGTGGATTTTATTACATTATTTCGCATAAGCTTTGACGGAGTGATTTAAAAAAAAGAATCATCTTTACCTCCCGTGGTTGGTTTTTTTTTAATCAAAAAACAAAATCACTAAATCTTTCTTGCGTTATTGTAGGAGATATTAAATGATTAGTAAAAAGTAAAAAACAGAAGGTAGTCCTCACAGGTAGTCGTCAGCGTGATTAAGGTATAAAATGTGCCGTCCAATCAAAATCGAGAGAAACTATAGTGAGGGGTGGGGAAGGGGTATGTGTGTGTAAGGCAGAATTCAAGAAAGCACTGATAATGAAAGGTAAAGAAAAATAAAGGGTAGAGGGATGTTGATGCGGGGTCCGGACTAAATTCAACCGGACACTGGCCAACTCAAATATTTGCCCACCCGGACATTTGCCCGTCGGACAGTTGCCGACCCGGACACTTGCCCACTATGGATGATTTGTATATAATACATAACGTCGGAGGACGCTTCCGGTCTAGTCCAGGAAAACTGATCACATAAATATTTACCGACCATATAAAATTGCACTTTGTTTTAGAAATGTTGAAATTTAAGGGGGTTACCCCCAAACCTAACCTAATATATATATTACCTTTGTTATGGGCTCAAAAAGCTCAAACTTAAATCACAAGACAACGCTATCAATAGGCGAACAACGCACTTGAAAATTTGGAAACGTTCAAATTTAGGGGTTGTTAACGCCCAAAATGCAAACTAACATATATAATCTTTTTCATGTGCTCTAAAAAGCTCAAAATTAAGTCATTAGACAACGCTGTCAATAGACGAACAACGCCCTTGAAAAATTCTAAAAGTTTAAATTTAGGGGGCGTTAATAACGTTAATTGCATGCTAATAATGTTAACAATAATATTTTACTTACAGTAAATCAATATTTCCGAAACCCCTAGCCGTGGATGAGTGGTAAAATGTGCAGGTTTCTGACCAGTCCTAAAAGGAAAAAAGCATGTGCTGTTATATTACTAGCATCTCATAAAGGTATCTATATATGATGAATAAATGAGCATCGAGGCAACAAACACTCCACAAATTCACTTAAAAACTCAAAATGAAAATGTATTGAATACTCTAGTAGAATTTTTAATCTGTCTTTCAAAAATTATTTTGGAATTCCTGCTTTTCAACCTGAGCAACTTGACCGATTCATTCAACATATCCGTTTTGTTTTTCAAAACCATCTCTCGCAATATTGGGCGATGATTTATAGTGATAAAAGTTGGTTTTTGTTGCTTCTGCTTTTTACTTTTCTTTAACAAAATTTCATTTCGTTTTTTAATATCTTCGGTACGTACCTCTTCAGTATTCTGAATATCGGCGCTCTTAACAGTCAAAAATTGTACTTACACTAGGGATTTTGTTGTTTCAGAAGGGAGAACAACCCCTTCAGGACGAATATGACATATACACTATCTACCAACAAGTAATTGGACACCTGTGATAGCAAAGGAAAACGAAGTTTATTCACCTTCAATAGTTGGTGGAGCCTCCACGAGCGGCGATTACAGCTGCGACCCTCCGGAACATAGTCTCAACAAGGCGTTGTACGACGGCTAGCGGTATTTTCTTCCACTCGGCTTGGAGAAGACAGGTCAGTTCCTTCACCGATTTCGGACGGTGGGGGCACCCTTAAGTCGACTCTCCAACTCGTTCCAGAGGTGTTCGATAGGGTCCGGGTTCTGCGCAGTTCCAGAGGTGTTCCAGAGGTCCGGGTTCTGCGCAGGCCAATCAATTCGATTAACCCCATTGTCACCATACCAAGCCATGGTGGACCTCGTAACATGACAGGTGGCATTGTCATCCTGAAAATAACATGGGTCCACCCCGTAAAACTGCCACAACGTAGGAAGCGCATGGTCATCCAAAATGGTGCAGTAGATCTCGGCGTTGAGTCTACCAGGAATTGCGACCAAGGGTCCCGTGCTGTGTGTTTCTCCTGGCCATACCAGGAGAAACACACCCATAGCATAATTCCACCGCCGCCGAACTTCACAGTTGGCACAATACATTCCGGCAGGAGGCGTTCTCCAGGCAGACGCCAAACCCAGACCCTGCCATCCGAACGGTAGAGGGTGAACCTTGATTCGTCGCTCCAGAGAACCTGTTTCCACTGTTCAACGGTCCACTGTCGACGTTCTTTGCACCACGTTAGCCGAGCAGCGCTATTGGACTTGGTGATCAAAGGCTTGTGGGCGGCAGCACGTCCATGACAACCGAGCAGATGGGCTTCCTTACGGATGGTATTTATCGAAAGAACCCTCCCGGATGCCTGTTGAAACTCCTCGCGGGTGTGGCCCTTCGATTTGGTGCGGTTCTTCCGAATTTCTCTGGCCAGCACCCGTCGGTCTCCAACTCCCAGTTTTGTGGGTCTGCCGGGTCGGGACACATTCCGACAGTCACCTCTCATCTTCCACTTGCCAATCACGTACGCCACTGTCGATTTTCAGTACTTCAACTCGATGGATATGTCCCGTACGGATCGGCCATTTCTGTGATAACCGACGATTACACCTTTCTCGAAATCAGAGAGCTCCGAACTGCGTGGCATCTTGCATGCGACTGGTTGCGTTGTTGTTTCTCACACGATATTTAACGGCGGCGGCCGTGACGTGCATCAGGACCGCAGATATCGTCGATTGCAGGGTGTCCAATTACTTGTTGGTAGATAGTGTATGTTTGACCTGATATTTGAACTCAGACTCAGCACTAGGAGAAGCCAGAAGCGTACTTCCCTGTCTGGACCCCTCATCCATAGGGTGACACAAAATAGTCCACCAGAAAAAGATTTTTTGAACATTGTACACAAAAATGTGTAATCCGTAGTTGGAGGACAAACTTTTTGACTGACAACCTCTCAGTGCCTACGAACTGACGACATCTGAGTGTCTAGAAATAACGAATTCTGAGTGTCTATGAATTGTCGTGAACTGGGAAAAATCGAACAGACAGTGAAGTCCACGGCCTAGCTTTTTATTCGTTAGTTGAAGCCATTGTTTAGAAGCAATGTTCGAATCTATCTTTTTCATCACGACTTCTCGAACCGCTCTTCCTATCCAGTCAAGCATGAAATAACATACAATTTTCCTCATATGAGCTTTATTACTGGCTTCAGCTTCTCTTAAAGGTAACGGAAATCCGAATGTGAAATAGAAGACATAAGAACATCAAGAACCACGTGTACTCATTAATTATAGCCGAAATCAACAGGGCCGTGCACTGAACTGAATGCCTACAACCAGTGACGACGTCAGCCGCTCATAACTGGCTGGGCCATTAGAGGAGGGGGGCTTAGCATGATGGGAGGGGTCACAAATTTTGATGTGTTTGGCAGAATTTTCGCAAAAAATTCCGCTGATGTGCAGCTTACCCTACGTTGATAATGTAATCCCTAGTGAAAAAACGTTTTCAAGTGAATGCTGTGTGCCGTCCCGGTGGCCCAATCGATGGCTTATGACCTTTCCTCCGAGAACGGTACTGGTTCGAATCCCGGTCAGGCATGGATGCTGTGTTTGTCTTACGGCACTGGTTATCTGCCGTCCCTGGAACCAGTGGCCCTAAATTAGGGACCGGCAACTGCATGTAGCCCATTGAGTTGCTCACGGTGGTCCTTAAAACCTTCAAAAAAATAATAATAATACTGTACGTAGTATTTATTCAGTGTATGTAGCATGGAAAAGTGTTTGATCAATGCATCCTTCCAGTGCTTACGTATGGAGCAGAGATGTGGACCTTAACTGAAAGAGACATACAAAGGCTGCAGACAACTCAAAGCAGCATGGAGAGGTGCATGCTTGGTGTAACCAGGAGATATAAGAAAGAGGAACTCGTGGATCCGAAAAATGGCAAGAGTGGAAGACATCATGATCAGAGTTAAATCCCTGAAATGGCAATGGGCTGGACATACTGCCAGAAGGACAGACCATCGATGGACAGCCGAAATTTTAGATTGGATTCCAAGGGACAGGAAAAGACCCAGAAGGAGATCACATGGGAGATGGGTAGATGAAATTCGAAAGTATGCGGGAGTGACATGGAGGAGACTGGCACAAGACAGACCGTTGTGGAGGAAACTTGAGGAGACCTTCGTCCAGCAGTGGATTGATAATGGTTGACAATGATGATGATGTAGTATGGGAACCATGGATGCGAATCTTTATGACAAGTTACTATTTCTTTGCAATTTTAGCAAACTTATGTCTTTTCTTTTGTTTTTTGCTTTCAAAAGTCTGTTTATGAATTTTAGTTTGTAACCTGACAAGGACTCCCTCTAACTCTCTCTCTCTCTCTCACTCACTCATCGTATGATCGTTTTAAAACGTAATTACAAAACATACAAAAATGGTGTGTTTCAACTACTCTCTTAGAAATTTGTTCGGAGGACTTCCTCCAATCTCCATAAGTACGAACACTAAATTTAACTAAGAATTAATTGCATGATAATTACAACAAACACTCCAGATTTTGTTTGGGGTAAATGTGTCTGTTGCAAAACCACGGGTATGATGTAGGAATCAGAACACCGCAATCTACAATCTATTGGTAGGACATTAAAAAGTTTTAAGAAATCAGATGAAATGGAAAGAGCTGGTGTACATAGTATACCACTGCGATACGAAGACAGAACAGAAAAAAGTGTATGTAGGACTAACTAAGAGATCAATAAGTACCAGAATTAAAAAACACGAAGAAACGGTAAGAGAAAAAAATCCAGCTATGGCACTTTTCATGGAGGTAATTAACAAAGCGGCAAAACAGGAATTGCCAAAAGCAAGGCGTATAGCAAGATATACGACCCCAAAGGAATCATCAGTTAGGGAGCTCATGGAAATAATAACAAGGGTGGATGCTTGTAATGAAAACATTTCATACGAGATTCCGCAGGACTGGAAAAGTTTCAAAAAGGTCTGCTGATATGTAAAAACAAATTGTATGTGACAGGCTCGAGAAGGTGAGTATGAAATAAGGCGGAGAACATGTTTGGAATGTGACATCATGAGCACTGTTAGTTGAGCGGAGCTCTCTTTGCGAGATTAGAGACAATTAGTTGTTCGGGCATAGGTGCGAGATGACACATCCGATCACCGTGTTTTTTTGCACGCGATTAGACATTTTCCATGATCAGGTTTTGACGCCTTATGATTCCCGAAATTCCTGGTCATTGAAGAATTATCACCCCAAAACTTGCGTTTTTAGGGGGTTTTCCGGACTTTGAGAAAGGGTCGTTTGTTACCTATCTCATCCAAAGATCTTCAGCAGATCGCGGTTGCACAGAGAAAGGGAAGGATATGGTGAGTGGCATGGGGTTGGTATCATGGTGATTGATCGTGTCGTATAAAAATAATGATCATTAAAAAACTGACCAATTTTAATAATAATTGAAACAATCCGCTCTCTATAGGAGACTCGGGACAATTAGTTGTTCGAGCATAGCTACGACATGACACATTCGGTCACCGTGATTTTTGGTATGCGACTGGACATCGTCCATGGTCAGGTTTTGACGCTTTTTGATTCCCGAAATTACGTGTCATTGTGGAATTTCAATTAAAACTAGATGGCCTTTTTACTTGAACCGTTTCACGAAAGTTGGCTCACCTAACATTAATTAAAAAAATCGTTTGAATTGAAAAACGAAGAAATGGATAGAATGTGTCTGTTAGCTCAACACTTGTTTAATCTACAATAATAAAAGGAAGTTTGAGTGTGTGTGTGTGTGTGTGTGTGTGTGTGTGTGTCTGTCTCTCTGTCTTTCGCGATACAAAATGAAAAACGTGGTTCCCGATCTGAGTGTGTCTTTGCGCTTTGTTTACATGCAACCTGATCAGAACCAACATGAAAGCGTGACGGAAAGTAGTACATGAAAAATTTTAGGCATTTCTTTTTGGGAATGTTTCGTACTTTTGGAAGTCATAATTTACTCGTTCGTATTTTGGAATTTGTTACAATAGCCGCCTTAATGAGCTTAGATTTTGCAATAGCTTCGCTCAAGGTTTGCCAACTCTACCCGAGTCATCGGTTACCATTGGCGGCTTGTCCTAGTTATAATCAATGGTGTATTAACAGAATTTCTAATTTTATGACATGATACTTTGTAACAAAATTTCAATGAATTCGAGAAATTCACATACATTTATCTAAGTTCCCTAGAATTTTAGATGGTTGCACCCGCCATATGTTCCAGCTGCTTAAATATTTGGGGGTGAGGTGGGCTAAAGGGTGGGCTGAAAGAGAAGTTTGGTGGGCTCAAGCCCACCTGTAGCCTCCCGGCTACCTATAATCCACCAGAAAAGTACTGGGCCTAGAACGTCGAATCTTGAACCTGGCTATAAGTTAGCAAGTATGAAACTGGAAGGCACGGGCCATTGAGCGTACGGGGTTTTCAAATTAAAGCCCGTGAATACGCCTGTATAAAATCTTTAGTTCTATACATAAGTATCCGGTTCGCCACGTAGCTGGCTGGAAAATGAAACGCTTAGTTCTTGCTCACAATTTCGTAGTGTGGGGGTAAAGTGACAAAATTACATTGAAAGACTATGTTGGCGGAGACCTACACGTGAGGTTGAGTGAGCTACGACATGGCCACCGACAACGTGCACATTCGTCACTGTCTGTCGTTAACGTTGTGACGCATCCCGCCCATTTAGGTTTTCTTTGTTGCTGTGATCTTATGTAAATTCAATTTCTTCACCTTAAATGTTTTCTGACTCGACACATTATTTTCTCCGAAGATCTTTCTACGTTTGGCAATACTGGCAGTGGATCAGAAGTTAATACTACGTCATCGTTGAATGCAGGAAGTAAACATTTGTGCGAGCAACTTGGTAGAAGTATATTTGTTATCGTGTATTGTAAGAAACGCATATTACTAGGCCAAGCCGCCATCGGTAACCGATAACTCGGGTACAATTGGCAAATTTTGGGCGAAGCTATTGCTAAATCTAAGCTCATTAAGGCGTCTATTATAACAAATTCTAAAAAACGAACGCGTAAAATTTATGACTTTCGGAACAAAAGTACGAAACATTCTAAAAAAGAAACGCCTAAAATGTATCGTGAACTACTTTCCTTCACGTTGGTTGTGATCAGGCCGCACGTAAACAAAGCGGAAAGACACACTCAGATCGGGAACCACGTTTGTCATCAAGACTCACCGAAGTGACAAGCGACGTCATTGACGCCATATTGCTGGCCTCGACCGCGTCTTCAGCAGTTACAGTTAGAAAAGAAGCAAAAGCAAAACAAAAACAAAAAAGCTTACCGGTGTCAATTCTAACATTTTTCTTGTGTCCACAATGCGCTCTGCTTCCTTTTTTTTATCAGTTTGAGTGAAAATAATTTCAAATTGATGACAAAAGAACTAAAAAACTGGAGCAAATTGCGTCGTGAAAAATTGCGACTATCGAATGTAAACAAATGTAATGGAATGTTTGCGCGTAGTTTTTTAATTGAAAAAATCAATTATTAGTAACATTGGGTTGGTATCATGGTGATTGGTTATGTCCTTTAGGAATAATGACCATTAAAAAACGGACCAATTTTAATAATATTAATTGAAATGCCTCAATGACACGGAATTTCGGGAATCGGAAGGCGTCAAAACTGACCGTGGACGATGTCGAATCGCATGCCAAAAATCACGGTGATTGGATGTGTCATGTCGTAGCTATGCCCGAACAACTAATTGTCCCGAGTCTCCTATAGAGAGCGGATTTTTTCAATTATTATTGAAATTGGTTAGTTTTTTAACGATCATTATTTTTATACGACACGACCAATCACCATGATACCAACCCCATGCCACTCACCATATCCATCCCTTTCTCTGTGACAAGTGTCACCGCGATCAGCTGAAGATCTTTGGAGGAGATAGGTAACAAAGGACCGCTTCCCAAAATCCGGAAAAACTCCTGAAAATGCAAGTTTTGGGGACGATTATTCGTAAATGAAACAGAATTTCGGGAATCGGAAGGCGTCAAAACCTGACCATGGATGATGTCCAATCGCATGCAAAAAATCACGGTGATCGGATGTGTCATCTCGTACCTATGCCTGAACAACTAATTGTCTCGAGTCTCGCAAAGAGAGCTCCGCTCGGCCTTCGGCCTCACTTCGCTCAATGATTATGGAGTGTTGTGAATGTTATTTGAATTGAAGCCAGGAATATCATAATCTGGCTAATTTTGATATACTTCTTCTGAGGTGCAAGTGGTAAGTCAATAAAAGTGGACTTATGCCAATTGTTTTAGATGATTCATTATCTTACCCGTTAATCATTTTTTAGATTTACTTGTGCTTTGCGTTTATATTCACAAGTTCAGAGACAAAGTTCATAGACTAAGCAACCTAAACTTTACAGCTGCAGCTTAAACTTACAAATACAACCCTTAAAAATTCTAATTAGAAACCTACAACGTTTTATCTCGGAAAAACCGCTGCAGAAGCACGAAAATAGATTTTTTCGGCCCCATGGACGTCTTTAGACTTCGAATTCAGGGTGTGAAACGGGCGGGCAAGGATTCCCTTTGCTGGGGCAACTGTGGCAGCAACTTTACTGGGACAACTTTAATAGCAACGATATTTGCAAAACACTGAAAGAAATAATTTTTAACTCTTTTTACTGCAGAATGCAAAATTCGTGCAGTCTCTCCCTCCTCTCCCACCTGGATACATACACACTCATTATGGATACACACTCATTAATTTTGGAACTGTCTTATTTTAATCCGTTTTTGGAATACGAGAGAAACCAAAGTTTCGAGGGTTTTTTTTTTTTTCTTAATGTTCGGACTATCCATTTTTAATAAAATTAGTAAAACCAGTAGCACGAACTGATTAAAAGAAAATTTTATGCCGAGGGAAGGGTCGGAAAGCAAATGTTTTCGTACATTAGGGTTAATGAAAAATAAGGACACGCAGGTACAATACCGTAGTCCTCCTTAACTCCCTTCCTTCAAACCAGCAACCTTGTCTTACGTTCATTTCTTCCAAAGCTGCCGTTAGCCAAGCTCTCTCACTGCCCTGAGCAGGCTAAAGAGCCCTGGTGTAGTTTTAACTCTTTCACTTTCCTGGTTGGAATCCCCTCACTTAGTAGCACAAGCAAACAGCAGAGCAATTAGCAATGACTTCTCTGACTGAATTCCTATCCATTATATTTTAAAGTTCGAAAAGTTGAAAAATAGGTCATTTTAAACTGGTTGGCATCTGCCCACCCTCGCACTCCCTTGCCGACGGCTCTGTTCGGCATTCGGCGAGAGGATGGTAGACTCAAGCTCGTGTCGTAAAGTAATGATTCGAGCGTGGTGGACAAGCAGCGCAGCAGAAGGCCGAAGGAGATGCAGAGCTCATACCTGGAAGCTCTTCTGGAAGAAGATGACACCCTGTCGATCCCAGAACTGGTAATACGGTTATATCTCAAGGAAACACATATTTCGATGTTGATTAAATGCGACCTGCTTATGAACGTACTACATCTATTCTAGAGGTCTGCACGGGGCAGGTCCGGCCCTCTAATCCCGAACCAGGACCGGCCCATGTGCCTGGTTGGATTCTTTTTTTTTTTTTTTTTTGTTTAGAGAACAAAGCAACGGACTGGGCCCCGCCGGGCCAAGTCGACCGACTCTTTTTATCGCGTCGGTGAAGAAAGAAACAAGTCGTGTTTCCCGATTTGCTGGTCTGTTTAACTGTTTTGCTGGTTTTACGTACTTCCGTGACATAGCTCAGGCACTCAGTACTTTTACCATCTGCAGGTATTAAGATGATAAAACTACTTTGGGACTACTTGACAACAAAAGGTTCGATCCCGAGCGAGTGTGTGTGTTGTGTGTTCTGCAGTAGGGTGGGGTGTGTGTTTGTTTGTATGAGGGAGTGGGACGACATAAATTGTTTCTCTTATCCCTAATCTGTGTAGAGATTGACTTTTGTAGTGTTACCTCTTACTAGTTCCGAGAAAGGGAGATTCTGAACGCGCTTAGTCTTTTTTTCCTTCTCTCTCTTTAAAGGTTATATTCTTTGATAATCGCCAAAGTTTAGTTAATATGTTTAGGCTTATATTCAACTAAATATTTTCGATGATATCTGATTTCATTATTTTATTTTCACAATTTAATAAAATTTAATGGAAAAACAAAATAATACAAAATGGCGCATCACGGGCCGGGCCTAAATAATAGCTGCAATTGACGGGCCGGAGTGTCGAATATTTGAAACGGGCCGGGCCGGGTCAGGTCGGGCCTCAAACGCACATTCTTGGGCCGGGCCAGGCTCACCAAATAAGGCCCACGCAGACCTCTAATCTATTCGACCATAAAACTCTGAAAAATTATGCATAGACCTAATATATATAAAAAAGCAAATGCTATCACAAAGCAACACGCTAATGGAAATGAAGAAAATACGAAAGCAGAAATGTATAGTACTATAGTAAATAAAAATATTTTGCAGCATGTTATATTCAGCATACAGCGTTGTGAGCATTTCATAACATACAGTTTCTTTCAGTATTTTTCTCCTATGCTGCTGAGAGAACTGGACCTGTTATTATGGCGTAACAACACAACATTTATCCTCCCCATTTTCTCCCGTCAGAGCAAAACTTGCCGTGTCAATACAACACAACATCTTTCCATGGGACTTAATGAAACGTTTCTCAAATCACAAAAATTGGAAAAACAGTTGGTTTCTTTCATGGTGAGAATTTATTCGCGGGAGGCAACATGCTTTGAATGTAATAACACCAAGTGCTCTAAGGGATAAGATAATATTAAAAATATAATAATAATAATAATCATCATCATTGTCAACCATTATCACTACACTGTTGGATGAAGGTCTCCCCAAGTTTCTTCCACAACGGTCTGTGTTGTACCAGACTCCTCCATGTTTCTTCAGCACACTTTCGAATTTCATCCATTCATCTCCCATGTGGTCTTCTTCTAGGTTTTTTCTGTACCTTGGATTCCAGTCTAAAATTTCGGTTGTCCATCGATGGTCCGTCCTTCTGGCAATATGTCCAGCCCATTGCCATTTCAGGGAGTTTACTCTGATCGTGATGTCTTCCACTCTTGTCATTTTCCTTATCCAAGAGTTCCTCTTCTTATCTCTTCTGATTACACCAAGCATGCGCCTCCCCATGTTTCTTTTAGTTCTCTGCAGTCTTTGCATGTCTTTTTTAGTTAAGGTCCACGTTTCTGCACCACATGTACGCACTGGAAGGATGCATTGATCAAACACTTTTCTTTTAAGACATAATGGCATATTGCTCTTAAAAAATGCACTGTTTCTTCCCAAAGCTCTCCATCCAAGTTTTATACGCCGATTAATTTCTTCAACAATGTGACCCTCACTTGATATCTGCTCTTCAAGGTAAATGTAGGTATCTGTTATCTCCAGCTTTCCCCCATCAATCGATAAATCTTGATTTCTTGTAAAAGCATTGTACTTTTGTCTTCTGAAAGTTCATTTTTAATCCCACTTCTTTACTTTTGTCAGCAAGTTCCTGGATCATACTCTACAGCTGTGAAGGGGAGATGCAAAAATGACTACGTCATCATCAAAACGAAGGTGAGTTAAATAATCTCCATTAATCTTTATCCCTTTGTTTTTCCCAGTTCAGTGATTGAAAGGCATTTTGCATTAAAGAGTTTAAGTGATATGGTGTCACCTTGTCTCACTCCCTTTCCAATTTTATATTAAATGCTCATAATTCATTCGGGAATATCCATAACACTGAAAAAAAAATCGGACATTGCCTGGGACCTTTTATTTCCTTTTACACGCGAATGTAAAGGTATTTTATGATTTTCCTTTTCCTGATATTTTTTCTACTAGCATTTCTTCGAGTACTGAACTTGATGCATATAAAGAGATAGAAAAAAAAAAAAAATGAGTATCTTTCCTGGCTTGTTCTAGAGCGTGAAAAGAGAGCTAGTGAACTTCGAAAATGCTGCACAATAGCCACTCTGTCAACAACACAATAAGGGAAGACGCACAAAGGACAATGACGTGACGAGCCAAGTGCCCTACATTCCACCAATCAATTTTGTTTGCTACCTCACAAGTTTTTCGCGGCGGCGGCAGCGGCTGCCTTTGAAAAGTGTCAAGGTAATTTGGATGCTGAAAAGACAAACGACGTCCTTGAAGTTTATAATGCCAGTGCTATCAATAATCCACTGAATAACTTCGTAGTGCCGCAGAGCATACAGCTTGAGCTTGAATCAAGTCGGCACATCCATGTTGCAATAAATCAAGTAAATCATTGTTTTAATTGCCCTTGATTAACATACAAATGCCTCAACGAGCATGATCTGTATGCAGCACACTTCTTTTCATTTCTTTCTTTCACCTTTTTTAGTTTAACAACCTCATGGTTATCTAAGCTTAAATGACTAGTAGACAAAGTGTGGGGAAGGCACAAAAGAAGCACTTCCCACCCCGTCTTTTTGGAAAATATGGACTGTTAAAAGAAAAACTGAAACTCCCATTTTCGTGGTTTATGGAAAATATTTTGATATTTCATTGCAAGAGCACAACTATTTTGTCTTTGCGAAAACGTCTTCGATCAATTCCATCATGTCATTCTGGCTTGCTGTTGAATTTCGGTCACGCTCCCCTCATCCACGTGGAAAAAGTCCGGATATTTTACTAAATACAGTGGAACCTCGGTTATACGTTCTCAGTTGTACGTTTTTCACTTTTATGTACAATTTTACGTTAGTCCCGATATTCCATTGTAGTTTTTATTGCTTTCTCAAATCGTTTATACGTGATTCATTTGTACGCTTTTTGCCATTACGTACGTTAAATGTTGAATTTCAGATTATCAAAAACGCACGGTTTTTTTATTCTTCCGTATGTAACCCGGTAGGCTTCAACTTTGACAGAATTGAGACAGTGCTGTTGTGTTCCTTCTTGGTGCAACCAAAGTCGAAACTTGATGCCATCAAAGAAGTGTATGTTGTTTACTTTCGGTTTGAATGAAAAATTGATTTCGCATTTCATGACTCACACACGTATGCGTTATTTAAAAATTGATAAACCTCTGGGATGTAACTCTGTGGCTCCACTAATTTGTGATGTAGTAAAATAGAATCTTAAATGTTTCATCAATATTCAACAAATGATGCACACAGGATACGCAAAAAAAAAAAAAAAAAAAAGTTGTCAATTCATGAATTCCGTACTGAAGCACTAGTATAAATTCTTAGTTGTGAGGATTTCATTTAATCTATAGTTACGATTTATAGAAAATAGGGTCGTCAAAAGAGAAGCATAATTTTCATAGGCTTTATGATTTTTGTAATGCTGTAAAATATATCATAATTGGTAACGCTGTGTTTTTCTTTCGCCGCTGATTATACTTTAAACAAATTATTATTAAGAATCATCTTATACTCCTTTAAAGCACAAATTTACCGTAGTATTTGGTATTTTGAAATTTCGTTTATGCGTTTTATCCATTTATAGGTTTTTTAAGGCCGTCCCCTAGATGAACATATAACCGAGGTTTCACTGTACTTCTTTTATTTGCATTCTGATTAGTTGTTGCCAAAACTTACGTAGAAACTTTGAGGCTCCGATATGCCGTTCAGAAAGCAAGTAACAGGTAGCATAATTTACACAGAAGAAAGAAAGTATTAAAAGGAAAATTAAATAGAGATGTACATCACACAGAACGTGTGTCTTCAAAAAATATTTGAGCGCAAACTGGACCTTTTAGCAAGTAGATCACAAAACTGTTACACCGTAAAAAATAAGTGGTGTGAGTTCACAGAAAAATTCTGAAAATAACGTGCAATAAAGTTGCCGGTAGGTGTCTGTGTTTTTCAGAAATTTACGTTTTTAAAAGTGCCAGTTTATTTTAACTTCCGCATTTTAACAAATTTTCCTAGTCAGAAATTCCGTTTATTTCAGAAAAATCCATTTCAGTTTTTTCCGAATTTAAACTAAAATTCCGCAAAACCGATGGCTTTGCATTTTTTCAGCTCTCTTCCCAGATAATCCTTCCGCTCCAGTCAGGACCGAACTCGCGTCGATCAGGTAACGCACGCCTTTAACCACTGAGCCTCAGACACCCGGAAACTCGAATCATGTACATCTTAAAACAAATTGCGCCACAATGAATTTTTTTTTTCATCATTAATACGAGTGATTTGGTCATTTTATTTTCTGTTTGAGCTTATTATTCTTCTGAATAGGTTTGTTATAATTATTATTTTTCTGTAGGAGGACTTTTCACAAATTAAGCATATTTCATCCTGGTTTTTCGAAGCAACAAAATGCTTTGCAACTTAATTCTTTTAAACTTACAATGACTTTCAGTTATCTTTAAAAAAGGTGAAATGAATTTTTTTTATAATATCTCTCGCCGCTGTTTTAGAAATTTCGCGACACTCGCGCTTTTCTAGCTCGCAGCACAAAAAGATATTGAACACAAAAATATGAAATTTACATCGCTTGTAGAGAAATGTTTGGAGAACACGCTGAAATAAACCGTATTTCAATTCTGGCGATACTTCAAGAGCTATTGTATTTCAAAATTAAGGTGGGCAAAAAAGTGCTATCAGTTCGCGTTTCGGACACACTAACAGCAACAGAACCACGAAATTTTGTAGAAATGTAGGGCCAAGACCGAATTTTTGCACCTCGTCGCCCTTTTCTGAATTTTGATTTAGTTTACGAGAAATTAAACTTTTAAATTTCACAAAATTGTCTATTTCGAGATATGATCCATTTTAAAAAACGGATATATAGAAAACTATGAATCATAACGCATTGCAATTTTTACAGCATAAACTCACAACTATCATCCCTCTTTTACAAAAAATAAAAAATTAAGAAAAAGTCATTTTCTGATTTTTAAGCATTTTTTAAAAACGCAAAGGAAAGAAACGAGCGACTTAACTGCCTTCAGCGTTAACCACACACGAAAGTTCTGGTCCCGTGACCTGCTGCCATGGTGACGCAACAATTTTTAGCACTCATTTCTCATTGGGTGAAAGGACAGACTACAATCAAACTGGTAATGACGCAATGCTTAATGACGTAGCGACGCTTTTAAAGTTCGGCGTTTTCCGCCGGCAGACGTGAATACCTATGTAATGTAAATGTAGGCTTTCACCTCGTATATAAAAATGCAGCGAAGGAAAATGCGAGTGTGTTCATCCGCGAATTGTTCGACCACTACTAAATGACCTAGAGATCTGAAAATTGGCATGGTGATACGTCTTAAAATCCGTATACCTAAAAAAGGAGGAAACAAAGCAAAACAAAAAAATAAAAAATGGTGGCTTTGGAACATTGTCTGTTGGAATTTTTCGCAAATTGATCACTTGTAAATGACCTAGAGATCTGAAAATTAGCTTGCATATAGGTCTTAAGGTCCGTATACCTAGAAAAGTACGAAAACCAAAAAAATTACAAAAAAAAAAAAAAAACGTCGGCTTTGGAACATGTCTGCTTGAAATGTTCTCGAATTATTTGACCACTTCTATAGATTTGAAAAATAGATTTGAAAATTAGCATGCTGGTAGGTCTTAAAGTCCGGATACCTGCAAATGCACGAAAAAAAAAAAAAAACAAAAAAAACAGCGCTTTGAAACATTGTCTGCTTGCATTTTTCTACGACTTATACACCTAGAAAAAACTCTGAAAACCAAAACATTCAAAATGGTTGCTTAGCTTTACTGTTTCAAAATGCTGATAGATTTAAAGATAATTTTGTAAGAATCACTGAAATGCTTTGAAAATTTCGAATTTTGATTAAAATTAAGGGGCGCCAAAGTCTGTTCCGTTTTACGTCAGACCGTATGCATTGACGTTACGACGCTGTTCTAAATCGTAAAACAGTTACTGATTTTAAATTACTTTTCTTTCACTTAATTACGTTTCCCTTACTTTAATTTTATGTTCAAAAAATGATTTTGTTTGGAGAACGGGAATGATTGCTAGTTATTTCACAAAAAAATCTCCTAAACATAAAATTTACTCTTGTTAGCTGTAATAGCTTTTGTCTTAATTGTCCAAAGACTGATACATAGACATCGTATAATCATCTGTACAATAAGTTAAGTACCCGGTTTCTTACAGTAACACAATATATATTAAAATAGCTGTAATAGCTTTTGTCTTAAGTTGTCCAAAGACTGATACATAGACATCGTATAATCATCTGTACAATAAGTTAAGTACCCGGTTTCTTAAAGTAACACAATATATTAAAATAGCTATAATAGCTTTTGTCTTAAGTTGTCCAAAGACTGATACATAGACATCGTATAATCATCTGTACAATAAGTTAAGTACCCGGTTTCTTACAGTAACACAATATATATTAAAATAGCTGCAATAGCTTTTGTCTTAAGTTGTCCAAAGACTGATACATAGACATCGTATAATCATTTGTACAATAAGTTAAGTACCTGGCTTCTTACAGGAACACAATATATAGCAAGCAACTGGTGCAGAAAATAGGGGAGAGGAGAAGAAATATCCTATGCCACAATAAACAAAATGCATGAGATATGCTACCCACAATATCCGATCTTGCTACGGAGCTTCAAAATTCAACAGACGATTGAAATTTAAAAGTTAATCAAGCCTCAAGTATTCTCACAAATCGCTCCTATTACCGGTAATTTCTCATCATACGAATACTGAAAAAGTGAGAACGGAGTTTTTCCGTTAAACTACGAAAGGAATTGCGGAAAGGTTTCTGAAAATTCAGAATGTTCCCGTGGTACGAAAAGTCCGTGAAATTCAGGTTTCTTTCCGTTATTTCACGGAAAAGGTTGCATCACAGAAATATGCTTCGTTAATTCACGAAACAAATGACGGAAAGTGGCTCGTGAATTTCAGAAAATTTTTATCGTGTGAATCTTAACGAAATTTAAGATTCGATTGGCTCTCTTAAGCAAGGAATATGTCACACAAAACTTTCAATAACGACTGCAATAAATCTCTTTCTTTTTCATTTTCTCGTATATGTGCGTGTGCGTGTTTTTTATTTTGTCCCTTTGACTTCAGGGCGTCTCATATGATTTACAATTAATGATAGTAACAAATTACGTGTTTCTCTGATCGCCTTGACACCTCTTCTTATGAAAACAAATCGATAAAGTTTCGCAAAGTTCCCAAATAAAGTAGGCGGAGGAGGATAAGAGAGTTTTGCTGTTCTTTTCGGATTCATTAAATAGTCATTAGCAGATTCTGCAGCAGAGGATAAGTAACTACAGCACGCTTTTTCTCTCGTTATTCTCTGTCTTATCTGCGTTTTGAGATTCAGTTCCCTTAGGAGTTTTTACATCATTAAGTAGTACCTGTTCAGTGAGTCCCAGACTCTTCTCTCCAAATAAAGAACCAGCTTTTTATAAATTGGCGAAAATGAATTGATCGCGAATTTTCTTAACTGCTCTAAGTACCGTTTTTGGGCAGATAAACCACAAAAAAATGCTAAATAAAAGAAAGGCCTTGTGCTTCAGGAAAGTATATGGTGTTTACATGAAAGTGATCAAAGAACTCTTCGGAGATAATTAAACTCGGTAAAAATTAGGGCATTGAAAAAAATAAGTGAAAAATTTAAGAAGCCTTACAGCTCCGTTTTGTGGTTAACTGAGAGCTGCACACATTTTATAAATAAAAACAGAAAGTCGTTACGAAGGAGAAAAGTTATTTTAAATTGATAACTTTGTTACCGTATAGGAAGATAATATTAACTCGGTAACCGCAGCATTTCCTGTCCATAGACGATGGAGGATGCAGTTAAAAAGCTTTACAGTTGTACTCTTGCAATTTTAAGAAAACATTCACGCAAAAATGGAGTACTGTCGTATACAGGCGGGGCAGGACAGAAACAAAAAATTAAAAATAAGCCTAGAAGAGCAGTGAGAATGCATATTAAATTGAAAGCCGTTTGAAACGTTTGGTAAACCCTAATCATTAGACGATTCTACACAAGACAATTGACGGAATAATAAAAAAATGCGGAACAGTTTGTTTAGTTATAATAATACGCCAGCTTAAAAGAATCTCGTCCTTACAGTGAGAGTTTGCAATGCTCAGAAAACGAGTATGTGAAGAGGCGCATAATCTTTAGTGAGCATGTGTTGGTATTCTGCGCACGCTGAGACCTTATCGACATCCGCTGCGCATTGAGGGATCTCACTTGAAGCGAAATCTAGGCGATTCTCATGAGCAAAATAGAATGTAAAACTGGAAAATTACGTTTCAGCTGTCGAATTAATTCAAATGTTAAATTGCTTCTAAGATGAAAGTGACATTATCGCCATTTAACATTTTGACAATGTAGTCGCATATTTCATATCTCGACTGAATTTTTCGTCAGTGTATAATCAGTTAAGTATGTTTATCTTGTGGTCGTGAATTTACAGCAGTGCTCAATGAAAAAGTATGTGAAGTATGTATATGCGTGGTATGTTCGCATATGTTTGACAAATCGTGTCGGAGCTTCTTTGGAAAATGCATTAATGTGTGTGTGTGTGTGAGAGAGAGAGAGAGAGTGAGAGAGAACAATTGCAGCTCTCAGCTAAAGAGAGTAAGGTGGTATGAGAGCAAATGTAAGTGAAAGAGAAACGGAGAGTGTGTTTGAGTTCGCGCGCGCTAGCGTGTATGTGTGTGTGTGTGTGTGTGTGTGTGTGTGGAGGGGGAGTGAGTGAGTGAGTGAGAGAGAGACAGAGAATGAAAGACAGCGGTTGTAACCGTTAGCTGAAGAGAGTGTGACAGCATGAGAGTAAAGGAGAGTGAAAGAGAAACCGAAAGTGTGTTTGAGAGTGTTTGCGCGCGCGCAGTTTTGTGTGTGTGTGTGAGAGAGAGAGAGCGCGTTTGCAACCCTTAGCTAAAGAGAATATGGTGGTATGAGAGCAAATGTGTGTGAAAGAGAAACGAGAGTGTGTTTGAGTTCGCGCGCGTTAGCGTGTGTGTGTGTGTGTGTGTGTGTGTGGAGGGGGAGTGAGTGAGTGAGTGAGAGCGAGATAGAGAATGAAAGAGATCGGTTGTAACCGTGAGCTGAAGAGAGTGTAACAGCATGAGAGTAAAGGAGAGTGAAAGAGAAACCGAGAGTGAGTTTGAGAGTGTTTGCGCGCGCGCATTTTGTGTGTGTGTGTGTGAGAGAGAGTGAGAGAGAGAGCGTTTGCAACCCTTAGCTAAAGAGAGTATGGTGGTATGAGAGCAAATGTGAGTGACAGAGAAACGGAGAGTATGTTTGAGTTCGCGCGCGCTGGTGTGTGTGAAGGGGGAGTGAGTGAAAGAGAGAGAGAGAGAGAGAGAGAGAGTGAGTGTGTTTGTAACCGTGAGCTATATGAGGTATACTCTAATTTAACATTCATTTTTAGTTGTCTTTCTCTGTGTAAATTTTGAGTTTATCCTCGTTTAGTGTTTCAACCTTAACGTTATACAGTCTTACTCACTGAATATACACTGGGTGGCCCCTTTATTATGACCACCTGACAGTGTTAAGCAAATTAGCTATAGTTGCACGCTGTTGCCGCCAGAGGGCGAGGCTTGTATAAAAAGGGAAAGCTTAGTGCTTGCGACAGTAGTAGAAGTGATTTTTCGGTGACGAGATGGGTAAAAAATGCGATTTCACGGACTTTCAACGTCGGATGATTGTAGGAGCTGGAGCGAGTATCACCGAAACCGCCGCATTCGTGAAATGTTCCAGAACAGCTGTTGTTAAAGTGTTTAAAGACTGGTCCGTCAGCCAAAAAACTTGGTCTATACGTGCACGTGTGGTCGTCATCGACTAGTGACTGCTCGGGCGGAACGGAGAGTGTCCAGACTGGTAACAGACAACAGACGGGCAACAGTGCAGCAAATTACAGACCATCTTAATCAAGGATCTGCTCAAATGATCTCTGCACGCACTGTTCGCCGTACGCTGCATCGGATGGGATATGGCAGCCGAAGGCCAGTTTGAACACCTTTGCTCTCTGCAGTTAACAAGAGAAAACGTCTCCAGTTCGCACAGGAGCACAAGAATTGGACAGTCGATAATTGGAAACAAATTATGTGGTCCGATGAATTACGTTTTCAGTTGCACTATGCCGATGGCCGAGTGAGAATTCGACGGGAACAGCACGAAAGCATGGACCTCCAAATGCATTGCTACAACCCTTCAAGCTGGTGGAGGCAACGTTATGGTTTGGGGAATGTTTTTCAGGCATGCTTTGGGCCCTTTAATTCTTGTTGATCAACGTCTGATTGGCATATCATATCTAAACATCGTTGCGGACCAAGTGCATCCTGTCATGTGGATGGTTTATCCCAATCGCGATGGCTACTTTCAACATGATAATGCGTCCTGTCATAGTGCTCGTATTGTATAGGATTGGTTTCAGGAGCATGCCGGTGAGTTTACTTTGCTTAGGTGGCCCCCACAATCTCCAGATCTCAACCCCATTGAGAATTTGTGGGATGAAGTTGAACGAGCCATCAGACAGCTGGATCCACAACCCTGCAATCTCACACTCCTGGAAAGTGCTATTCATCAAACATGGTCTCAGATACCACAAACCACCTATCAACATCTCGTGGAGTCCATGCCACGAAGAATCGACGCAATATTAAAGGCAAAAGGTGGCCCAACGAAGTACTGAGTGGGTGGTCATAATAAAGTGGCCACTCAGTGTATATATGTTGGCAGCAGTATTGTGGTCAGAGTGCGTGATGTGCGTGTACGGACTTGATAAGAATGAGCTATATAATGTTGGAACAAGCAGCGAAAAAGTGTGATTTTGTGTGATGTTGTGGCTTGCTATTGATAAAGTACTGCAATAAATTGTTGTAATTGGTAGGTCAGATATGAAATTGTTGAACCTAAGTTGACAGAGGTTCAGTACTCTGAATTGTTCTGATGAGATCATTTGTGCATACGTTGTGTTCCTGAAGTGCCGTCAAATGTTGACAATAAAGACCATTTAGTCGTAAGTGTTTTCACGACTTCTCTCTTCTGGCCGTTTGGCCGCCTAATTCAGGTGAGTGTGTAATTAGGAATTCGTTATAAACTAACTATTCAAGGCTTAACAAAACATAGTTCCAGTGATATGAGAACAACCGACTGATGATATGATGGTAATGTTTAGGGAATGACATATTAGCCAACAAACAACATTACAGATAGAGTGATAGTGTGCGAGCAAATGTGAGTAAAAGAGAAGCAGAGAGTATTTTTGAATGTGTGTAAAAGAGACCAAGAGTGTATGTCAAAGAGAATTTATGGGTATGTGAGAGAGGGAGATAAAGAGAATGAGAGAGACGAAGAGATGGATGGGAATGCAGAGTGAGAAAGCGAGAGTGTGAGTGTAAGAGCGCGCGCGCGCGCGTGTGTGTGTTTTTAAAATTTAAACAAAAAAAAAAAAAAAAAAAAAAAGCTCATGCTTGTGTTTGCCAAGTTCCCTAACATACCTAACTTGAGTGAGTGTGCGAGAAACTGGTTAAAACTGTGAGTGAAAGAGATAAAATCTCTGTGTGTGTGCGTGTGTGTGTGTGAGAGAGAGAGTTTGCATGTGAAGAAGACAAAGTGTGCATGTGTGTGTGTGAGAGAATTTGTATGTGACAAAGACGGAAATAAAGCACTTGCGAGTGTTACTAAGTTCCTGAATGACTTTATGTTAATATACCCGGGCGATCATTTCCTCATATTTCTTCGATCTCATGAATGCAACCAATTAGAAGGAATCCACTCCTGATCGTGAATGTCTCCACCATACGATTTCCGTGCAGTCATTTTTTCCAAAATATTTTTGGTCTGGCTTCCTACTGTCGAAGGCGGGGTGTGCCGACGTATACCTCTGAATAACCTTCCTTTCGAGCTTTTGTTTTCTTGTGTAAATTTAGTTCCTTCACGTTAAACGTTTTCTGACTGAAAGACACTTCCGAAGAACTTTTCTACTTTGGCATCACTGGCAGTGAGCCAGAGAGCATATGTTGTAAAGAGAGGCATAGTTGTAAGAGGCAAAAACACATTATCCGGAATTACGCAGAGTTAAAGCTAAGCTATGTATTTGATGGGGAGTTGTTGAGACATTTATATACATTTGAGTTATATCGTTTTATATGTGCCATGACTTACGTTATTCAGGGTTGTTGTTGAAGGATTAATGAATACAGTGTATGAATGACCTAACATTCCAGTGGTAGACTGTAATAAAGACGCGGAACTGTTCGCAAGTTATTATGTTGATTCTTTCCCTGGCAGTTTGAATAGTATTTTGACAAATGTGATTTATATCCACGAAGTTCTTTACGATCGTTAACGAAAACGCATAATTAAGCACTTCAGCACGTAAACATTTAAACCTACAGCAATTTAACTTAGCTCCACAAGGTCCGTTTTTTCACCTCCACTTCAAAGTTTTGAACAAATGATGATACCTACAACTTTTGCATTTTTTTTTCGGTCAAAAAGTTTTATTTCTATCTTTTCTGGTTCTCTCTCTCTCTCTCTCTCTCTCTCTCTCTGTTTTTCTTGGCATCATTGCCATTCCTTACCTCTCTGTTACTGAAACCATGACGAACATGTACAACTGCATATTTCTGTTTACAACTATATTTTTAAATATCTCTTTGCTCTCTCCTGAAAACCATTCAATAAATAAAGCAGTTAAATATTAATATTTTCACGCATGACAGAAACGTTAAGATGGGCATGAAAAAATCAAAATCGTTTTAAACCAATCATATCTGCTCATACTGAATGTGATCACATTCAATACATTGTTCAAATTTTACTTTGTTTTACACTGCCGGAAAGTGAAACAAGTTAGTGAAATCATGCAATGCGTTGATTATGGTACGCTTTCCAACATACCAGAAAGCGCGCGCAGACAAACCGTCCTCCCTACCCTGGTTATAGATTCGTTCAGTATACTTCCGGAACAATATACTAAAGTTTTGTCACAATAGAAGCATTTTTAACGATAAAAGATTGACTTCGCACAATACGTCAAATGAAATGAAAACCTCACCGTCTATGTACGATATTTAATAAAATATGAAAGATATTTACAGTTAAAATACGCCACTAGCACTTTCGGGGTAATATTTACCCCTTCATCAGGTAGAACAGAGGCAATGCAGTACTTCTTTATGTAGTAGTGCAACGATGCATTATGGGTATAAGTCATCAAACGTCGCATGGGTCGTGACCTTTGCCATTATAACAGTGCAACGGGTATAATTTCACAAGTTATTAGTTTAACATATCAAGACAAGGGTTCGTTACAAATACAAAGTTATGATCAATTTTATATATTGTTGGAATTGTAAATATATATTACTATAACTTACAGTTCAGGTTGGTAATACACTCTTTCCAAATTCTTGATATGTCCACAGGCAATTAGTCATTACAGCATTTGTCCCCTAAAGCTTCGATGTACATACTTTCAACAGAATGCAGCGAATGTATATATGCTGGAGTGTCCAATAGTCTAATGTTTTCCCAGTCTGGTTGTAGAATTCCGTTTACCACATTCCTTGATAAAGCTGTATTACTGCTGTTGGTACGGATATCGTATTTGTGTTCCTGGACACAGATACACAAACTTCTTTGTGTCGAGCCTACGTAGTTGTTAACATGTTCTCCTGTTGAGGGGTCCAGCAGTGGAATATTATACACAACCCATTTGTTCATAATATCTGTTGTTGCTCGATCCTTTTTAACTGATGATAGGAGGTTCTTCGAGCGGGTCCCGAATTGTATGTTATGTTTTGAACAGATACGAGATAGTGTGTTAGTGATATGGGGGTGCTGGTCCAATGCTCCCAAGAATCATTTATTAGGCCTTGTATCTGGTTTCAGATTAATAGTTCGTTCACTTAATATTTTAGTGTATAATCTACACTATCTACCAACAAGTAATTGGACACCTGTAATAGCAAAGGAAAACGAAGTTTATTCACCTTCAATAGTTGGTGGAGACTCCACGAGCGGCGATTACAGCTGCGACCCTCCGGGGCATACTCTCAACCAGGCGTTTTACGAAGGCTAGCGGTATTTTCTTCCACTCGGCTTGGAGAAGACAGGTCAGTTCCTTCACCGATTTCCGACGGTGGGGGCACCATTTAAGTCGACGCTCCAACTCGTCCCAGAGGTGCTCGATAGGGTTAAGGTCCAGGCTCTGCGCAAGGCAGCCCATTCGATTAACTCCATTGTCACCATACCAAGCCATGGTGGACCTCGCAACATGACAGGTAGCATTGTCATCCTGAAAATAACAAGGGTCCACCCCGTAAAACTGCTACAACGTAGGAAGCGCATGGTCATCCAAAATGGTGCAGTAGGTCTCGGCGTTGAGTCTACTAGGAATTACGACCAAGGGTCCCGTGCCATACCAGGAGAAACACCCCCATAGCATAATTCCACCGCCGCCGAACTTCACAGTTGGCACAATACATTCCGGCAGGAGGCGTTCTCCAGGCAGACGCCAAACCCAGACCTTGCCATCTGAACGGTACAGGGTTATCCTTGATTCGTCGCTCCAGAGAACCTGTTTCCACTGTTTAACGGTCCACTGTCGACGTTCTTTGCACCACGTCAGCCGAGCAGCGCTATTGGACTTGGTGATCAAAGGCTTGTGGGTGGCAGCACGTCATGATAACCGAGCAGTTAGGCTTCCTTACGGATGGTATTCATCGGAAAGAACACTCCTGGATGCCTGCTGAAACTCCTCGAGGATGTGGCCCGCCGATTTGGTGTGGTTCTTCCGAATTTCTCTGGTCAGCACCCGTCGTCTCTAACTCCCAGTTTTGTGGGTCTGCCGGGTCGGGACACATTCCGACAGTCACCTCTCATCTTCTACTTGCCAATCACGTAGGCCACTGTCGATTTTGGGTACTTCAACTCGCTGGATATGTCACGTATGGATCTGCCATTTCTGTGATACCCGACGATTACACCTTTCTCGAAATCAGAGAGCTCCGAACTGCATGGCACCTTGCATGCGACTGGCTGCGTTGTTGTTTCCCACACGATATTTAACGGCGGCATCCGTGACGTGTATCAGGACCTCAGATATCGTCGATTGCAGGGGTGTCCAATTACTTGTTTGTAGATAGTGTATTAACCATCGTCCTGGGGTATTCATGTTAATCCGCTAATTTGAAAATGAACTTTATTTCAGACTGGAAATGACTATCATTTGAAGAATGCGTGAAAGCTCTTCTAAAAAGAAAATTGATAGAAGAACATTTTTGTAGAGTTGGATGTGAGGAGTTAAACGGGATAAGACTGTTACAATCGGTAGGCTTTCGATAGACACTAAAGGACAGTGAGTTAGTATTTGAATCACGAAATAAACAAAATCCATAAAAGGCAAAGAGAAATTAGATTCAAGTTCTATCGTGAGCCCGATAGTAGGAAATACTGGCGAACGTGCGCCGACGAATTGCTTTAAATCATCCTTTGTGTGAGACCATAACACAAGGATGTCGTCGACGTACCTAAGGTGTAAACTGGGAACTAAAGGGAATTCATTGAGAACTTTGTTCTCAATATATTGTAGCAGAATTTCTACTAAAACTGCGGAAAGTGGGGATCCCGTGGTGGAACCCTCGGTTTGTAGGTAGATTCTGTCAAGAAGTTTGAAATACGAACGCCGTTTAACTAAACGAAGTGCGTTCATAATAGCAGAGATTTCAGTGGTGGGAACATTAATTTCAGCAAGTTTGGCCTCTATAACATGATGAGTGGCGTCCACAGGTTCATTAGGGTACAGTAAAACCACATCTAGAGAGGCTAATATGAAAGGGCCAGCATGTGGCTGAATCATTCTGATCCTTTCTATTGCCCAAGTGGAGCATTTAATAGAATACGGGGAGCTCTCTGCTGACTTAGCCAAATATAGTGCAAGAGCTTTTTCAAGCGGTCGGGTGGGGCTAACATAGCCCGCAACCAAAGGTCTACTAGATAGCCCCTCGTTATGTAGTTTGACACTCCCAAAAATATCGGGCACATGACAACCAGGTGGGGAATAAAATCTTTAGAAGAACCTTCAGGGAAGTTGTAAAAATTCTTCAATCGGGTTAACGCTGCACATGTTGCTTTTGTTGGTTCACGCTCAACTACTTTGTGCGGGATAGAAGATATGGCTTCAAACATTTTATCCCTATAGCATGAGCTATCCAGTAAGATTGTCTGATGAGTCTTGTCCGTGGCCAAAATGGAAATTTCATTATTATTTCTAAGCTCGGCTAGCTGCTGTTTTTCTTCATTAAATATTAATGATAGTTTAGGTTGTTGCTGTGGTTTGCCTCTTCGTAGTAATCGATCAATATGTAAGCGTGCTACGTCATGTTCGGCTTCAGGTAAGTTTTTGATAATATGCTCTACTTGTGAGACTGTCTTAAAGACGTTAACTTTGTGCCTCGGATATGCGAATTTGGTTCCTCTCTCCAAAGCTCGACGCTGTACTTCATTTAATTCGTAATTACTGAGATTAACAACATTAGATTTTAAGCCCACACATTCGCGATGTCTATGGCTGCGAACTTGTCTATTACTGACTTCACGGTCAACTAGAAGACGAAGTTTATGTATATGGATGTTAACCAATGATTTGGTAAAGTTTTCAATCAAAGTCGAAGTAATAGTAAATGCACGGTCCAAAATAATTGGATGTTCACAACCCGACAGTTCTTCATACGATGTGTAGCACTTTCTACTGAGGAAATCAATAAAAGATCTTTTACTTCTAATGGCGCTTATTAGTCGCTTCTTCTCAGCATTTAAAAGTATACATTTGTCACGCCACGGGAGAGGAGCCGTACGGATGCTAAGCTTTTATTCCCCCACCTGGTTGTCGTGTTCCCGATATTTTTGGGCGTGTCAAACAACATAAAGAGGGGCTACCTATTAGACCTTTGGTCGCGGGCTATGTTAGCCCCACTCTTGAAAAAGCTCTTGCCCTATATTTGACTAAGTTAGCAGAGAGCTCCCCGTATTCTATTAAAGCTCCACTAGTGCAATAGGAAAGGGTCAGAATGATTCAGCCACATGCTGGCCCTTTCATATTAGCCTCTCTGGATGTGGTTTCACTGTACCCTAATGAACAGGTGGACACCACTTATCATATCATAGAGACCAAACTTGCTGAAATTAATGTTTTCACCACTGAATCTCTGCTATTATGAACGCACTTCGTTTAGTTAAACGGCGTTCGTATTTCAAACTTCTTGACAGAATCTACCTACAAACCGAGGGTTCCCCCACGGGATCCCCACTTTCCGCAGTTTTAGTAGAAATTTAGCTACAATATATTGAGAACAAAGTTCTCAATGAATTCCCTTTAGTTCCCAGTTTACACCTTAGGTACGTCGACGACATCCTTGTGTTCTGGCCTCACACAAAGGATGATTTAAAGTAATTCGCCGACGCACTTTCGTCAGTATTTCCTACTATCGGGCTCACGATAGAACTTGAATCTAATTTCTCTTTGCCTTTTATTGATTTTGTTTATTTCGTGATTCAAATACTAACTCACTGTCCTTCAGTGTCTATGGAAAGCCTACCGATTGTAAAAGTCTTATCCCGTTTAACTCCACACATCCAACTTCACAAAAATTTTCTTCTATTAATTTTCTTTTAGAAGAGCCTTCACGCATTCTACAAATGATAGTCATTTCCAGTCTGAGATACAGTTCATTTTCAAATTAGCGGATAAACATGGATACCCCAGAATGATGGTGATTTTTAATAGATTATACACTAGAGTATCAAGTGAACGAACTATTAATCTGAAACCAGATACCAGGCCTAATAAACAATTCGTGGGAGCATTGGACCAGCACCCCCATATCACTTACACACTATCTCGTATCTGTTCAAAACATAACATACAATTCGGCACCCGCTCGAAGAACCTCCTATCATCAGTTAAAAAAGATTGAGCAACAACAGATATTATGAACAAATGGGTTGTGTATAATATTCCACTGCTGGACCCCTAAACAGGAAAACATGTTAACAACTATATATACGTAGGCTCGACACGAAGAAGTTTGGGTATCCTTGTCCAGGAAAACAAATACGATATCCGTACCAACAGCAATAATACAGCTCTATCAAGGAATGTGGTAAACGGAATTTTACAACGAAACTGGGAAAACATTGGACTATTGGACACTCTAGCATATATACATTCGCTGCATTTTGTTGAAAGTATGTACATCGAAGCTTTAGGGGACAAATGCTGTAATGACTACTTGCCTGTGGACATATCAAGAATTTGGAAAGAGCGTATTACCAACCTGAACTTTATATACTGTATATTTACAATTCCAACAATATATAAAATTGTTCATAACTTTGTATTGGTAACGAACCCTTGTATTGATATGTTATACTAATAACTTGTGAAATTATACCCGTTACACTGTTGTAATTGCAAAGGTCACGACCCTTGCGACGTTTGATGACTTATACCCATATTTTTTTTTTTTTTTTTGATTGGCGGTTTAACGACCACCGTGAGCAACTCAATGGGCTATAAGCAGTCGCCCGTCTTTAATTTAGGGTCACTGGTTCCAGGGAAGGGAGAGAGCCAGTGCCGTAAGACAAACACAACATCCAAGCCTCACCGGGATTCGAACCCGGACCCCGTTCGGACTAATGATCAGAGGCCATCGCCTAGACCACTGCACCACCGGGGCGGCTATACCCATAATGCATCGTTCCACTGCTATATAAAGGAGTACTGCATTGCCTCTGTTCCACCTGATGATGGGGTAAATGTTACCCCGAAAGTGGTAACATTTACCCCATCATCAGGTGGAACAGAGGCAATGTAGTACTCCTTATATGTGGTAATTTAACTGTAAATAGCTTTCATATTTTATTAAATATCGTACATAGTCGATGAGGTTTTCATTTCATTAGAAACATTTTTTCTCAAGTTATTACTTGAGTAAAAATGTTTATGAAGATAATGTTATTAAGATAATGGCTGTATAATAAATCTCGCTCCTGTGCCCTAACTTTAGAGCCCATTTCGATTATATTAAACATAATTAGTTCAGTATATCTCCGGAACAACATTGTAATAAAGTTTTGTCACAATAGAAGCATTTTTAGTCAAGTTATGAGGATAATGGCTGTGGAATAAATCTCGCTTCTGTGCCCTGACCTTTGACCCCATTTCGATGATATTCAACAGAACCTGTTCAGTGTACCTCCAGAACAACATGATAAAGTTTTGTGGCAATCGAAGCATTTTTACGTAAGTTATGACGCATAAGGGCGATGGAATGGATCCCTCTCCTATGTCCTGACTTTTAACCAACCATTTCGTCCATTTTCAATAGGATTCGTCCCTGGGTAGTCCCCTGCCACATACTAAAATTTAATCGAAATCGAACTATTTTAAGTGTGTTATCGTGCGGACAGATAGACAGACGGACGGACAAAGCTGGAGCATATACGCTTCTTCAACCTACGATTGGAAAACGTTAGAAAGAACACCCAGAAGGAATGCCGGTAGGAACGTTTTATTATAATATGTTAATTGTTAAATGAAGGCTGTGATCTAAGTTGGAATGTCGTTGGATGAAATAATGACGTCACTGCGGGCGACAACATGCAAATGTACGCAGCGCGTATTTAGAGACTAGGGCGTGCAGAACGAAGTCATTCGTGTGGTGTCGTGTTGTTCAGTTCTCGTTGAACAAGCTTCCATACCTTGACGACGCAAGCACGCAACATTTGTTCAGTTATCGGAATTCGAGCGAGGCCGTATAGTGGGTCTGCAGGAGGGAGGTTGGTTCTTCCACCAAATTGCGGCCGAGTGGGACGAGAGGTATCAGCCGTGGAAAGACGGTGGCGTCGATGGTTAGAGGATCATTCACACACTCGCAGACGTGGTTCCGGGCAACACAGAGTTACGGACGCACGAGAGAGTCGGCGTTGCCAGAGCAGGCCATTACGGCGTCACAAATTCGATTATCTGTCATGACAAGGGTGTTTACCAGAACGATACGGAATCGTTTGTTGGAAGCAGGACTACTGGCACGCGTGCCGATGGCACGGTGACCACTGACCCCTGGTCACCGTCGAGCACCTTTGTTTTGGCGTCAACAACGAGTTCATTGGAGGGAAGAATGTCGGTCAGTGGTCCTCAGTGATGAAAGCCAATTATGCTGCAGAGAGTCTGTCGGCCGTGTACGAGTCCGAAGGCGACGAGGTGAGCGGCTTCTGCCATCGTGCATCCGCCAACGACACACAGACCCCACGCCAGGCATCATGGTGAAGGGAGCGATTAGCTATCATTCTGGTACGAGTCTGGTGTTTGTACAGTGTACACTGAATAGCAGGACGTATGTCAGCGACATTGTGCAGCCGGTCGTTCTCCCACTTTTGAGTTCGATCCCCGGTGTGATATTACAGCAGGATAACGTCCACCCACACTCCGCCCGGGCAACTCAACATGCTCTTCCGACTGTGCATGAACTCCCTTGGCCAGCACGCTCTCCGAACTTGTCTCACATCGAACGTGTCTGGGACTGAATCGGACAAAGACTCTTTCGTGGACCCCGGCAGACAGCGACCATATCTGAATTACGCTCCAATTTGAAAGCGCATGGAATGCTATCCCCCAGCGTGATATCCAGCATTTGAACAACCGATTGCATGGCAGATTGGAAGCTTGTATTGCACTACTCACGGTAAAAAAATTGCTGTTAATGCACGATGTTCATACTTGCTGAATGGTTCCAGTTATAGGCAAACTTTAATAACTAAAAACACACACAAGTTAAAATATATTTACATGGTTAAAATGACAAGAGTACTTTCGTGCTCGCTACGAGCACATCATCAGATGAAAAACCAAGTTGGAGTTCCAGAAACACATTTATATATGGGTGCCGTTGCCAAACGTTCTCAATGAGGAAAGAAATTCAAGAACGTTCACTTGTTTTAACGTAATATGAGAAAACATAGGCCTATAGAGTTTCATTAATGATGGGTAGAGTCTGCGATGTAAGAGGTAGAAACCGGATTCGAGGACAGTAAAGTTTTCCAGGCCTGGGAAATATAGCTGGGTACTTCATCATTGCAACAAGTGTCCACTCGATGCAAAATGTGCAGACTCTCTGTAAAGAGCACTGTTTCCATCGTTGTAGAGGTAGGTAGAATGGAGACGTCTGTCCAAGATGGGTAACGTGTACCAGCTGAAGAAAGCCTGGCTAAAGCAGTCGATGACGAGCCATTTTTTTTCGCTATTTTGGTGTTCCTTAATTCTTGTTTGCAGTCTCCGTAGGGTTGAGCCGATATATATAAGGCCCTTGTCTTGAGGATCGACAGATTTCATAGTAATGGAATAGATGCCACATTTGTTCAACAATTCAACAGGACCTTATATATATCGGCTCAACCCTACGGAGACTGCAAACAAGAATTAAGGAACACCAATATAGCGTAAAAAATGGCTCGTCATCGACTGCTTTAGCCAGGCTTTCTTCAGCTGGTACACATCACCCATCTTGGACAGACGTCTCCATTCTATCTAGCTCTACAACGAGGGAAACAGTGCTCCTTACAGAGAGTCTTTTTTTTTTTTTTTTTTTTTTTGATTGGAGGTTTAACGACCACCGTGAGCAACTCAATGGGCTATAAGCAGTCGCCCGTCCCTAATTTAGGGTCACTGGTTCCAGGGAAGGGAGAGAGCCAGTGCCGTAAGACAAACACAACATCCATGCCTCACCGGGATTCGAACCCGGACCCCTTTCGGACGAATGATCACAGGCCAACGCCTTAGACCACTGCGCCGCCGGGGCGGCACAGAGAGTCTGCACATTTTGCATCGAGTGGACACTTGTTGCAATGATGAAGCACTCATCATTGCAACAAGTGTTCACTCGATGCAGCTATATTTCCCAGGCCTGGAAAACTTTACTGTCCTCGATTCCGGTTTCTACCTATTACATCGCAGACTCTACCCATCATTAATGGAACTCTGTAGGCCTCTATTTTCTCCTATTACGTTAAAGCAAGTGAACGTTCTTGAATTTCTTTCCTCATTGAGAACGTTTGGCAACGGCACCCATATATAAATATGTTTCTGGAACTCCAACTTGGTCTTTCATCTGATGATGTGCTCGTAGCGAGCACGAAAGTACTCGTGTCATTTTAAAAATGTAAATAGATTTTAACCTGTGTGTGTTTTTAGTTATTAAAGTTTGCCTATAACTGGAACCATTCAGCAAGCATGAAGATCGTGCATTAGCAGCAAGTTTCTTACCCTGAGTAGTCTTTGTGGCACGAAAACCTTGTTTTATTATCGCTTGCATTGCAGCTGGAGGACGTGCAACATCTTATTAAAATGTGCCTTCTGCATACTGTAATACTGATTAAACGGTAAAATAAAGATGAATCACTTCACACGATCATGATTACTT
Organism: Macrothele yani; assembly: GCA_039090855.1. NCBI lineage: Eukaryota > Metazoa > Arthropoda > Arachnida > Araneae > Macrothelidae > Macrothele > Macrothele yani. Next base: position 145,235,584 of record CM077007.1, on the reverse strand, counting down.
TCCTTTCTTAACAAGTTGTTGCTACGACATAAATGTAATAGATGCAGCTGCGAGATTTAATGGTGTTCTTTTTTCACTTTCCGGCAGTGTATACGAAAAAAACCCCTACTTAATTATCAAGCATTCAATTTCAAAAATTAATTTTAAACTATATTTTTTAAATCTGATATTTCGAATCTAACGATGCTAACACTATTTCCCTCACTCGCAGTTTTTGTTCCTTTGAGCTTCAAACGCTCATTCTGAGGTTCTGAATAACTAATCACGAAATTAGTGCATCTCGAAAAGCTAGACACATGATTTAAATCAGTAATTTCAGAATATTTTGAAACCATGCTTAACAATTTAAACTATTATACGATACGTCGCTATCATGACTCTGTACTTGCGTGAAAGTTCCATTTAAGAAGCTTTCACTGTTGCTAGAGGGAAATTAAAGTGGACGATTAATATAAAATACGATCCTTTGGAAACAGCGCTTGAAATAAATTAATAAAGCTGCCAAGGCACGCATTGAAGCGCACCTCCATATATCAGCTGCTTTCGAAAGAAGCTATTTATTTCAAATGATCGTGCCAGACGGAGCATTTTCTATTAACAGGAATGCATTCTGCTAAATCAGGTGGACCCTATTAATGTCAGGTCTGTCTATTCATCAAACAGTGATTTCACTGATATTCAGATAGTGGCTGACTGATTAAAATAGCAAAGATATCTTTCATTGTAACGGTATTGACAATGCTACTAGTTTGAGTTTTAAAAACGCTTTTATTCAAAGTGAGAAACCTTCCTTACTACTCCCCGCCCTAAAAAAATAAAGAAAAGAAAAAGGAAATGAAACAGCAATAGTACGTGATAAACGGCACAGATTTTTAGCGTTTTCGGGAAATTAATAGCCTGATCGAGCATGATTTGTTAGGCTAAATCAAGAATACTTTGTCAACATTTTTATTCGCCATTTCGTTATCAACGTTTTAGAATATGCAACAGAAGTCTTCCAAGATACTTTGGGGCTTTTTTCTGGCTAGTGGTAGCGACGCATTATGCTGTTATAGCTTTTCAACCAAGACGCTCGTCCTGTGTGAGTTCACGCTACAGAAATATAAGGTCAGTGGTGTATTCAAGAAGAAAGAGCAAAGCAAAAATACTTTACCAACATTTTTATCCGCCATCTTGCCATCAACTTTTCACAGTATGCAACGGAAAGATGTCTTCAAAGATTCTTTGGCGATTTTTCTGGTAAGTGGTAACGTCGAATTAAGCTGTTATAGCTTTTTAAACAAGACGCTCTTCCTGTGTGAGTCCAAGCTACAGGAACAATAAGATGGTGTAATGAAGGAGAAATAGATAAAGCAAAAATACTTTATCAACATTTGTATCCGCCACTTCGCTATCAACTTTTCAAAATATGCAATTGGAAGATCAGTCTTCAAAGATTTTTTTTGGCGATTTTTCTGGCAAGTGGTAAAGTTTCGCAACGCTGTTATAGTTTTAAAAAACAAGATGTCCTTCTGTGTGAGTCCATGCCACAGGAACAATGAAGTTAGTGGTGTAGCAAAGAAAGTAATCCTCGGGCTTCTATCCTCCCCCCCCCCCATTCCCTCCCACCCTTCGTTGAGGCTAGAGAGTTTTCGCGCCGTTTCATGCAGAAGTATACGCCACCACAGAAGTTTTTTTCTGGGCGATGTTAATTTTTTTTTTTTTAACATTTACATTTAATACAAAATATTGCAGTAACAGACACCCACAGCGCAAAGAATTGTCAAATTCACTTTACTCTGGCTTACCGGAAGGTACTGTTCCTTTTTTAAATATTTTGTGCGTATCCCAATTTGGACTATTTTTTTACAGCAGACGTTCATCGATGATCTGAATGAGCTATACCACCCCCACCCCCCGCCCCAAGGGATTCTGGCTACACCACCGAATAAGGGAAAGTCAGATTATTTCATATCTTTGATTCTTTGTTTTATGAAGTAATTTTACCTGTTTATGTACACTGTTAAAAATTGGTATTTAGAAATAAGCAAAATGTACTCGTTTTTGAGTACATTCTGGGATTATAATAGCTCTGATTTTTGGAAAAGACACGTACTCATTTTTGAGTACATAAAAGGAATTAATTGTGAGTGTACCTGGTATTTCTAATTTGAAATATATGTACTCATTTTTGAGCACATATATTTAAACTATATGTACTCAAGAAATCCATATATTTCAAATACATGTGCTCTAACTTCATTCAGTTTCTGTGCCCTTTCGGGCAGGACACAGAAACTGAAGGAAGTTAGAGCGAATCTAGCGATTTTGACAGAAGAGTTTGTAAGTGGAGATGGCGCTACCGTACAAGCGTACGATTTTACACATAGAAGACAGAGAAATCAGTGGGGGTCTTAGGAATGAACACCTTTGTATGTAATCGGGGGATTCCTACCCGGGGGCCGTCACTTAACGTGCTCGTCCGATGCACGACGGACATTCAGCGATTGCTACAAATTCACACCACCACGGAGAGCCCCCAGGTTCATGTCTATCAGGCTAGGTTTGAACCTGGGGTCCCTCCATCAGTAGTCTGAATCTCTTAACTACTAAGCCATCCGGAGTCCAATTTCAAATTTAAAATACGTATACTCCATACATACATACTCATTCATTCATAGAATCAACAGGAAGTATATTATTCGATGGCGCATCGGGGGTAATAGATGTACTCGTTGTCACATGCTGGGCAAATGGACCGCACAATTTTATGACAAATATAGTGGTGAAGCTACAATATATTATTTATGAGATTGGCACAAATATAGTTAATGTAAAAACGTACACAAAGATACTTTATGCATAATTAAATTGCTTGTGATCAGTGACTTTGTTATACTAATTATTTGTGTGTCACTTCACGCATTTATTAAAGAATTTCTCTTGAAATATGTGATATGTAAAATGAAGTAATACGAAATTATTTTTATGTTTTATTGTGTAGGTATTTGTAAGTACGTATGGTTAATTAGATTTGAGCATATCATGTACTCGTTTATCCAGAGAATGTTCTGATACGTAACACTCAGATACTTAGGACTTGATCGTCGTGGGTGGTGTAACGGATAGCATGCTCGAACGGAAATTGAGAGATGTGGGTTCGAATCCCCTCCAAGACGATGTCGTTTTCAAGTTTTCTGATGCGATTAATGTTACAGTAAATACAGGCAATTCAGAGATGTCTGGTTGCTTCATTAACGATTCTGATAAAAATAAATCTTATCAATAAATGCGGTTCTTCCGTCCACAGGAAAAACGAATCAAAGTTTCAGCTTCTACCAAAGTGTTCGAAACTATTCACAGCTCAATATTCCAGGTGAAAGCATGATAATATATTCTTTTTGATGTGCTCAAAGGGAAAATTAAGTAAATCATTTATTAAAGGATTTTAGAAATGATTTCGCCATTCCGTTTGAAACTTTTGTTCTCGCACGGAGATACGGAGATAGTAAATGATTATAATGGCTGTTGAGTAAGAGGAGTATGAGCCTGTAGACCATCTTAAACAATTTAGTAAAATCAGGCAATGCATTGATTATGATACGCTTTACAACATACCAGATATCATTACTCAAGTTATAAGGATAATGGCTGTGGAATAAATCTCGCTCCTTTGTCCTGACCTTTGACCCCATTTCGATGATATTAAACAGAACCGGTTCATTATACCTCCGGAACAACATACTAAAGTTTTGTTGCAATAGAAGCATTTTTAGTCAAGTTATGAGGATAATGACTGTGGAATAAATCTTGCTCCTGTGTCCTGATCTTTGACCCCATTTCGATGACATTCAACAGAACCGGTTCAGTATAACTCAGGAACAACATGTTAAAGTTTTGTCTTAATCGAAGTACTTTTACGTAAGTTATGACGCATAAGGGCAATGGAATCGATCCCACTCCTATATCCTGACTGTTGACCCCATTTTGTCTATTTTCAATAGGGTTCGTCCCCAAGGGGTCCCCTATCACATACTAAAATTTCATCGAAATCGAACCATTTTTACGCGAGTTATCGTGAGGACGGACGGATGGACGGACAGAGCTGGAGTATATACGCTTCTTCAAACTAAGGCTGGAAAGCGTAAAAAAGCATTCTTCACAGACAAGAAAACATATAAATCGCAAGAGGAGAGAGCGGAGTTGCAAGAAGGGTGGGTATTCCAGCTACTTTCGGGTATGATTAACAGCTGGAACACAGGAACGTGGCCTTAAGTGCCATTTCCGTATACCTTTATCAAAAGAGCTTTGTTTCACAAAAAAATCCTTAACATTTTGAGCCGCCCCGGTGGCGCAGTGGTTTAAGCGATGGCCTCTGATTATTCGTCCGAGATGGGTCCGGGTACGAATCCCGGTGAGGCATGGATGTTATGTTTGTCTTACGGCACTGGCTCTCTCCTTCCCTGGAGCCAGTGACCCTAAATTAGGGACGGGCGACTGCTTATAGCGCACGGAGTTACTCACGGTGGTCGTTAAACCCCGAATAAAAAAAATCATTTTGAATGCATATTTAACAAAGCCTTGCATTTTTGAGAAATCGTCACTAGGTTGACGATGTTAAGACAGTTGTACGATTTGATTACGCAGTGACAGCAGTTTTGAAGAGGATGGAGTCCCTTCTCGCGGTAGGAGCACATGCTTTATTTCTACAATGAAATGCTGACAATGTAACTAATGATTTACAACGGAAAGACGGTGAAAGTAATTGCCTTCTTATTCATATTTGGCGAACTATTAGAGTCTCGTCTTACTTTCATTGTTGTTCGGTGGGTAGACAGATTGGCATATGCTGGAGAGAGGCTTTGAGGAACTTGAAGCACCAACGTAAAATTGGGAAGAGAACTGCGCTGCTAGTACTTTATCTTTCTGTTTTTTTCATATCCGGCGCTGATTTTCCCTAATCGATTTCTCAGTTTCATTTTTGGGGTTTCCTAATTAGGCTTCGTTGTCCTTCCTAGTGTTGATATTTCTTCACGTCATTCATCACAAACTGATCTGCTGCATTACCGCCTTTTTTATAGTGGAATAGCGCATCTTGATGATCATTTTTAATCCATTTTTGTTCCATGCGAAATTTCATCCAGGAAGCTTCAGTTTTGTTTTACACAGACGCTTTCAACTCGTCGTAAACTTTCTTTATTGATAATCACTAAGAAAGCGTTTTTCTTTTCAACCACTCTCCCATCCCCCCCAAAAGACAAACAATATAAAATGAAGACCTAACTGTTGACGCCGCTAATGGTGAAATGGAGCGAAGCGGGTTTTAAGAAAGACGTTTAATTGCAGAAGAATCAGAAATTACTTCTGGTGGGATATTACATGGTGAACTAAAGCAATTCAGTGTCATAATATGATTACTGTGAATAATCTTGTGATTTTCCCATGCATATGTGAGAAATACATGGTGTCCATAAAGTCTTTCCCACATTACAAAAATTAATATCAAAAATGTATTACAGGTACAAGAAAGGGTTTGCATGACAATGATGGTGCACAAGTAAAGTTTTTTTGTTTTTTTTTCAAGTGTCAGTACACCTCCATACGGGTGCCATTTTTGGCCAGGAAAACATCTAAGTGATATTTGATTGCACACCATCTTTTGTTTAACATCTCAGCAGAGACAGAACCTATGACGTTATTTATTCTGCTCTTCAACGTCTCAACATCAGGAGCACTGCTAGAGCAAACTTGGTCTTTCACATAACCCCACAGGAAAATGTCTAGAGGGGTTATATCGGAAGATCAAGGTGGCCATATCATGGGACCGTCACGGCCAATCCATCTGTCCGGAAATGTGGCATTCAGGAACCCACGAACCATTATTGACTAATGTGGTGGCGCACCGTCTTGTTGAAAAATAACGGGAGGTTGGAGTGCATGCAACTGAGGTGCTACAAAAAGCTTCAGCATGTCCAGGTACACGTTACATGTTACTTAGGACTCTGTAAAACAAGAAGTACCCGATGATTCTGTCAAGCATCAAGCCGCGCCATACGTTCACTTTCGGGCTAGCCCTCTGTTGTTCGATGACCTAATGGGGATTTTCTCATCCCCAGAATCGCACATTGTGCCTATTTACTGTACCAGAGAAGTGGAATGTGGCTTCATCTGAGAAACAGACACGGTGCAGATAATCACTGTCATGAGCTATGTGCTGCAACATCTCCGTCACAAATGCAGCACGGCGAGGCCGGTCAGCAGTCTGAAGAGCTTGAATGATCTGTACCTTATAAGCTTACAGATGAAGATCTTTGTGTTAAATTTTGTGAACCGTGGCATGGGGAATCCCAGTTTCCAGTGAAGCACGACGAATGGATTTCCTGGGGCTTCGTAGAAATGTCTCCAGAACAGCTGCAGCTGTCTCTTGTGTAACCGGTAATCTGCGCGCTCGGGAGAGATCATCAAGACTACCCATCGCTTTAAACTTTTCATACTAAGCTTTTGTGTTTTTTTTGTTCGGTGGTGATCGTCTGTATTTTCTGAAATGACGCTGGACAGTAACCGCCGGTTTGGTCTCATGGAACCATAACACGCACGCCGCTTTTTCTTGCATGGAAGCCATTATCGATTAAATGTTCCTCTCATTCAGCAATAGCGCTCACCTAAAGAACAGAAAAAAAAAATATGAGTGCTGCTATATTATGTTGCCAACCATTTTAGTTTAACTTACATAGATTTGTTTGCATTAATTTTTGAAATGTGAGAAACATTTTTATGGTCACCTTGTATTTCCACCGTAATTTCATTATCTATGATAATAGTTATTTATGACGTTACCGGGTCATCGAAGCACAAGACCGTTTCGACTAACGAAATCGGAAGTTGTTCGGATTCCTAAGCTACTCAGTTACTTGAAAATTCATTCGCATGTGTGGTGTGGCAGAATTCGGGAGATGCGGGTTCGGTTCGCAATCCAACGCGATGTAAATTTTGAGTTTTCCAATATGATGTTGAAAACCTCAGCAATTCAGTGTCATAGTCTGATTGCTGTGAATTATCTAGAGGAATTACTTATTTTGGTTTGAAATCAAGACTAAAACTAGAATTGATGTCCATGCTTGTGCGATTTTGTTTACAAACTGAATTTGGACAGACGGTCTGCCCCCTTTTGGCGCTCTTGAAATACATTAAAATTAAGGTAGAACGAATTTAATTTATTTTACTTATTTTCGTACTCCAAATTTACAAATTCATGTGCTCAAATCACATAACTGAAGACTATCCATTTCTTCCGCTGTGTTTACAATCTGCATTTATCAGTCGAAAAAGAACATAGTCCCACGAGTTTGTGAGGGGAAATTAGAAATTTTACTTGACTGAAACCATCCGCTCAATGATCCTGATCCAGGCGCAAAATATTACGATGAACGGTTAAGTGGTCTTGGCGAAAAGCATAGCATGCATTTTTGCAGTACAAATCGTATAAGAGGAGGTTGCTCCAATTAATGTGCGTTACTCAACTCTGCACACTTAAAATAACGGTGTAATAACTATGCAGCGTCTACCACGTTTTCACTTCTATTTATATCATCTTCTGTAACTGACAGATTGCTTAGTTTCTCACAGATTTAATATTTTTCATTCGAACGGCCTTTATCATGCCGCCCTATTGGCACAGTGGTCTAAGCAATGGCTTCTGACTGATCAGTCGCATTTTGTCGAGCTCCTGCCAGTATTAGAAGTTTCGTGTGAAGTTTGTGTTTTTTTTTTTTGCGTTTGTTCTTTGACAGTTCGTGTGTTATTACCTGAGTTCCTTCCTCGCAAGTAGTGAGGCGTACAAGCTGTACGTGCTTATTTTTTCGTTTTTTGCCTGTTCTTGAGTGTTGCAAGCTGCAACGCTCGAGCCGCGAGGGTTAGTAGCCGGGCTGGCTACTACCTCCACCAGCATGAGTGCCATATACCCGTCTATATCTCCTTCCTCTGCGCTTTCTTCGTCGTCTGTATCTTCCGTGACCACCATGAATGGTGTTCAGTCAAATAGTGTTGTGGTTTCGTCGCCAACTGTACCGCTGGTTACAAATTTGCCGGACGCTGGGTCAGAGGTACCCAGCTCTTCTATTCCTGTGTCTCGTTCGTTCGCTGCGGCTGTGAATGCGACTTCTACTTTACATAGTGCTTCTGTGTCTTCGCGACCAGAGTTTACACGTGTTGCTTCCGCTTTAAGGATAACATTACCACTCGACTCTCCTCAAGGTAAGGAACTTTCGTCTGCCTTACTTTTAAGTGTATTTGTTCCTGCTCTGCGCGACACCCCCTCCCCCAATATTTAAATGCTATTTCTAAAGTTGTACCCGGAGAAAGCATTGTGTCTATTATCCGCTTGGGAGGGGGTGTTGTCGTGCACTTCACTCATCAACAGGCAGTGGACAAAATCCTTGCTTTTGGCTTGGACATTGGTTCCGTACATCTCCAACCAGTTGCAGCAGCTCAAAGACCAGTGACTGTCACCTTGTCTCCAGTACCCACAGCTGTGCCTGACTCGGTATTAATTGATGCCCTTAACACCATGGGGCGAGTGGTTGGTACCACAAAGTACCTCCCAGCTGCTGCTCGCGACTCCCCCTGAAACATGTTCAGGGCGGTCGTCGTCAATACAGAGTCATCTTTCCAACCCCACAAGCAATAGTTAACCGGCCAACCACCCTGGAACTCATAACTGAAACCCGGACCTACATTTTCAATCTGTTTGCTGGCGTTCAGTGCTTCCGATGCAAGGGTGAAGGTCACCTTGCATCGGCATGCCCACATTCCACAGCTGCTACTGTTCCAACTCAATCACTTGATGCTGCTGTTCCAGCGGGGACTCTGCCCACCGCTCCGGATTCTTCCCCCACCCTCCCCACTCAATCTGTTCCAGCTGCCGATCCTGGTTCCACCTCTGTCGTATCACCTCCAGTGGTCCGTGTTGCTTCGGCATCCACTGACCTGCAGGAATTTCCCCCGTTGCCAGCGTCTGAAGGGGCCTCCACCCCCAAGGTTCAGCGGACCAAGAGGCAAAACTCCCCTGGCTCAGCGAACCGTCGTGCGAGTTCCTCGGACCGCCAGAAATCCAGGAAGACGGCTACATCCTCGTCACCTTCACCTGGACCGGCTCCTGTTACTTCTTCAGTTTCCATCTACAACCGTTTTACCTGTTTGCCGAACGATGATTCCATGGACGTTACCGATCCCGATTCTGAAGAAACTTTATTTGCTGAATCTGATGACGACTCTCCTGCCCCCTCTCTGGTTGACATCACCTCTATGTTTGCTGACATTGAGGTGCCCTTAACTCCCCTCTCATTCACAGATCTGTATGCCTTGATTGCTCGCCCCAGACGGGCGAAATTGATTACTCTCCCTTGTATAGCAAGTAAACTCTCTCACCTTCCGGAGATGCTAACCCAACTGACGTTCCTGCATGAGTTCTTATTAAATGTTGATCTGCCATCCGGGACAGAGCAGTACGCTCGCCGGTTGGCGTATTTACTTAAAGTTTTGAAGGCAGAACTGGAAGGTTGGATGCAGCCGCCCCAGTGATGCCTTCCCTAAATGTGCTCTGCTTTAACTGTAGAGGCCTTGCGTCTTCAGCCGCGAATGCTTTGGTCTTCGAGGACGTTCGTTTCCTGAGGACAGATATCCTCCTCTTCCAGGAGACGAACTGTTCCTTGGCGACCGGGTATTCCTGCTGGAGACGCTGGCCCTACGCTCTTTATCACAACTACCGGACGCACATTGGGTCCGGTACAGCGATTGCATTCCGTACTCGGTTTCATTCTCTTCTTTCAGATATCGTTGAGTCACAGAGTCTGCTGGGCTCCTTTCAAGGTATCTCCTTTAGTTATCTTTCCCGTCGTTTTCATGTTTTCAATTTGCATATGCCACAATCATCGGTTGATGCTGATGCTCTTCTTTCGCATTTGATTTCCCTTCTTTCCCAAATTCCTCCTTCTGAAATCGTTCTTATTGGTGGTGACTTCAACTGCACTCTCCAACCGGGTCTTGACCGTGATGGTTCCGGGGAGAGTCGCCTTAACCTTTCCTCCCAACTGTCTCAACTAGTTAGTAATTTTTGTCTCATTGACGCATTTCGTACCATCCACCCTCTGTCCCGTGAATTCACATGGTTTCCTCCGGCCGCCTTAGCGCATGCTGCGGCTCGTCTCGACCGGTTTTATGTTTCTAGTTTCCTCCACTCCTCCCTTGTTGAAGTAACCCATCATCCTTCTGTTTCCTCCGACCATCGTCCTGTTCTTCTGGAAATATTTTTGTCCTCTTTCTCTGTCCCCCCTCCCCGGTTTGGTCTCTCGATGATTTTCTCCTTTCCGATCCCACGTTTCAGGCCGAAGTTCGTTCGATTATTTCTTCATCCATTTCTGAACTTCCTCTCACGGTTGACCCAGCAGCTCTGTGGCTTTCCACCAAACTTTCTATCCTATCGTTTGCACGTCAGTTCTCTTTTTCGTCCCGTTTTCACCGCTTTCATGATTTAACTATTCTTCACCGTAAACTACAGTTCCTTTCTCCTTCAGATCCATCGTTTGCAGCTCTTCAATCACAACTTCATAGCATTCTATCTTCCTTTGCTTCTTCGTCTCTTACCCGGTTAAAGTTTTCCAAGTTACATTTTCATGATGACCCGTTTCAACACCTTCGACATCTTGAATCCCACCGTGCTCTGAGTTCCAACATTTCTTTTCTCTCGCTTCCAGATGGCTCAACTGTTTCTGATCCAGTGCAGATCTGTGATCGAACTTTTCAGTATTTCACTGATCGGTTTCGATTGCGGGTCCTGCCGCCTGCAGAGAATTCTCCATTATTATCACATCTTCCTCAGGTCCCGTCTTTTTTTCCTCCTTGGTTTCACCGATCTCTCCCTCGGAGGTTCGTTTTGCCATTTCTAGTCTGAATGACCGCTCCGCCCCTGGGGCTGACGGTCTTCCACTTTCTTTTTATAAAACCTTTCTTCCTGCTCTGCTTCCTCTTCTCGTTGCTTGTTTCAACTCGATCTTTTCTTCTTCGACTTTCGTTTCTTCTGACTTTGCTTTTGCTCTTCTCCGCCTAATTCCTAAAACTGGTAATCTTGGTCTTCTATCTAACTGGCGCCCCATCTCGATTCTTAACACCGACTACAAGATCTTTGCAAAAATTCTGGCTCTTCGCCTTAACCCTGTTCTACAATTTATTATTCATCCTGACCAAACTTATACGATCCCTTCCCGTTCGATTGCAACTAACATCACTACCATCCGTGATTTACACTCTCTTGCTTCCCGTCTTTCTGAACCTCTTGCTATTTTTAACCTAGATCAGAAACAAGCATTCGATTCTGTCCATCATTCTTATCTTTTCTCTGTTCTTCGTCACTTTGGCTTTCCTTCCCTTTTCTGTCAGGCACTTTCCAATCTATATTCCCATTCTTACTTTCGTGTTCGGACCTCTTCTTTTATGACGGCTGCTATTCCTTTTGCAAGCGGTATCCGGCAGGGTTGTCCCCTGTCGGGTCAACTGTTTGCCCTCACGTTTGAACCACTTCTTATTTCCCTTCGATCTCGTTTGATGGCAGGCATTCCGCGTGGTGTGGCCTCCACAAGGCACCATCGCGTGGTTTTGTCGGCCTATGCGGACGACCTTACTCTTTTTTTACGTTCCCAACAGGCTTTTGGTGTTGTTTTATCTACCTATACTGAGTATGCTTCAATTTCAGGTGCGGCCCTTAATACCTCTAAATCTGTTGGCTTGTGGGCTGGCTCGTGGTCGTCCCGCGGCGACCGCCCTTGGGGTGCCCGGTGGTCGACCACGGTCATCAAACTTCTTGGAGTGTTCATCGGGAACCCGGTGGCGGTTGCTGCCGCCACTTGGTCCCCTTTGGTGCAGGACATGAATCGACGCCTTGCCCCTTTTCGCCGTTTGAAACCGTTTCTTTCTTTTTTAGCAGGTCGCATCTTCTTTCCGCTTTTCTTCTTCCGGCCCTTTCTCATACTTGGTTTGCTCATTTCCCTCCTCCCTCTTTCTTCGTCACGTTCAATGTCTTTTTACAAATTTTATTTGGGATGTCGTACATTGGGTTCATCGATCCACGCTTGTCCTTCCGGTTTCTTTTGGTGGTCTTGCCCTTCCGGATTTGTCCCTTAAATCGAACGCTTTCCATCTCCAACATTTTTTGAGGATTTTTTCCCTTCCTTGCGGTTCTTCGATTACTATAATTGACACTTTGCTCTTTCCACGAAGTCCTTTTCTTTCTCTAGCTACTTTTATCCGCATGGACCTCTTTCCACTCATTCCCAATCACTTTCCCGCTACTTACCGTACCGTTTTCTCCCTCTGGTACTCCTTATGTCCAGTCCGCCTCCCCCAGCTTCGACTAACGATCTCCTTGCGGAACCACTTTTCTTCTCCTCTGCCCTTCGTTCTCCAAATTCTCAGTACCTGAACTTCTCCACTTGGTTTGCAAGTGGCGTCGTTCAGGTTTCTCAACTTTTTGATAATTCTCTTCACTGGAAATCTTTTGATCGCCTTTCCCCTCTGTTACTTGATACCCCTCAGCATCGTGCACAGTTCTGTCTTATTCAATCCTGTCTTATTCGTCTTTATCCTTTACTTGTCAATTCTATTGGCCTCATTCAGTCTTCCGCCCCGTCGCTCAGTCTTCCCTTTCTTCTCTACTTAAACGATTCTCCATTTTTACCCCATCAAGTTACAGCCAAGCTTCTTTATTCGCATTTTCTTACCAATTTCACAGCTCCATTAGCAATTCCTTCTGTTTCAGCTACAGATCTTCCAGGTACATGGAGTGATCCATCGACTTCCCTGGCTTCCCCGAAAGCCCGGGACATTCATTGGCTGCACCTACACTGTCGGTTGCTCACTCCGCGTACCCTTCATCGTTTTCGTCATTTGGCTTCCCCGCTTTGCTTCTTTTGTTCTACACTTGGTGATGTGTCACATTCCTATGATTCTTGTCTGGTGTTGCAGCCCTTGTTTTCGATTATGTTTTCCCTTCTTTCCAAAGTTTGCCCTTGTCCTCATACAATGTTCCATTTTTATTTCCTCCGACGCCATTCTCCCCCTGTAGATGTCCACAGTTCTGTTTGTGCATTCATCATTCTCCAAGCGAAGTTGACGATTTATTTGTTTTACCACTCAAGCGTGGATCGAGCTGCTCTCCGGCGTTATCATCCGGCCCGGGTGTTTTTGTGCAAGAGGTACCGATCATCCATCAGATCGGTCCTCCAACTTGAGTATGACATGGCGCGGGTTCGGCAGGATGTGCCTGCCTTTTTCTCTCTCTGGTCTCCATATTTGTCATGGTTTCATGTTTCTGCAGGCATTATTGCTCTCCTCCCATAGCCAGAGTTTATTATATTTATATTTATTTTTTTATTGGTGTTTTTGTTTAGTGCATAATTTTTGTACATACCGTAGATCTGTGTCAGTGGGTTAGTGTCTCCTTTAGTTTATCTTCTTGTTGCTTTCCGTGCACACACATTCCCGTTAATTTGTTGTCGGTAGCGTTTACTGACTTTTTCTTTTCTTTTATTTTATTTTCCGTCGGCCTCAAGCCGTTGGTCGACAAACTTTTTTGTGTGCCGGCTAAGCGTTTTGGTATTTTCTGTTTATTGTTTACTGTTACCAAGGTGTTTTATGTTGTTTTGTTGATGTTGATTGCATTTTTGCTGTGGCATGCACATTGTCTGATGTGTTTTTGTTTTGTTTTTTGTTGCTCAAGTGTCGGCTTTTTTTCTAGTTTGCTTTTGGTGTCGTTCACCTATTTTATATTTATTACTCGTCGGTTTCACACAGTTTACTGTCGCACGGTTTTGTGTTTAATGTTGTGGTTGTTTTTATTTTTTTGTTTTAATTTTTTTCTTGCTGAACGGGTACTGCTGGCGCGTGGTACCGAGGGGTTTTTTTTGTGTGTTGGTTCTGAACCTTACCGACGTGTTTCTTGATTTTGTTTGTGTAATCGGTGTTTATTTTTGTGGTTAGTGCTGTGCATACAGTGCGAATTCACTGTTTCGACCCGAGTTTATTTGGTGGTGATGCTTGTCTGCAAGTTTAACTCCTGTGTTCTTTTTCACAAAGTTTTTCATGGTGTTATTTGTGTATTGTGCATTCTTTATTGTGTTCATGGTGCTATTTGTATATTGTGCATTGTGTGTTAATTTCTTGGTGTTATTTGAATATTGTGCTTTGTGTGTTGTGTTAATGGTACGGGGTGTTAGTTTCTAGTGGTTGTTTTTTTCTCTGTGTTGCTGTCGGTCTTACTGACCGAGATACGCTTTAAATGTAAATTTTTGTTGTTCGTCGGCTTACAGCCATTTGTCAACGCATTTCTCCGAACTACCAGGTTTTGTTTTTTTTCGGCTGCAGCTTGTTGTCGGACCGTGTGTGTGTTTGTTTTTTTCCCTTGACAGTTTTGACAAACTCGGCTGACTTTTCTTTACCGCCTTGCTTCATTAGTGGTCTGTCCTGTATGTATTGTTTGTTGTGCAACTGTTTTCTTTTTATCTTGCCGTGTGTTATTCTTCAACTTGCTCTGATGTCGTCTGCTTCTTCCTGTAGAGTACTCTGTTTATTGCGATATTGATTGTGTGTTGTTATTGTCGTTGCCGGTGAGTTATTGTGCAATTTTTTTTCCCGGTGAAAATTTGTGTTTGTATGTTGTCTTTTTTTGTAAATAAATGCTCTTTTGAAGTTCTGATCATTCGTCCGAGACGGATTTGGGTTCGGATCCGGGTGAGGCATGGATGTTGTGTTTGTCTTACGGCACTGGCTTTCTCCCTTCCCTGGAACCTGTAGCCTTAAATTAGGAACGGACGACTGCTTATAGCCCATTGAGTAGCTCACGGTGGTCGTTAAACCCCCAATAAAAAAAGGGGGAGTCCCTTATGCATTCATTTTTTTGCACGCACTTGTAATTGGGGGCAATTTGCATTCATTCAGAATTCTTTTGAATCATGATATTTGGATAATATTATTTTGTCCGCTACTTCGATATAATTTCAACATGCTGAGCCCTCGGAGAACAGGGTGGGTATTAAAGCATAACTGACCTGGTGTACATTTTTCAACCATGAATTTTTACACCTTCGTGTAAACACTGATTCATCCATGAATCACGGACACACACTTCAATATGTCGGGGGTATTTTTAAGGCTCCCTCATCATATTTTGTGTATGTTTTCTCCTAGGTATTTTTGTTCAGCTATCCTCAGTGAACCCTAAATGTGTCACTAATTCTCGGGCCCCGAAATACTGTCCAACCCCTGGGCCCTAGGCACGGACTGGGCGCCGGGATACTTGGAGAACTCCCGGTGGGCAGCCCTATCTGTGCCGGTAGTCCTTATGCTTACTCAAGGAAAAAAGTATACATACACTAGTACTTAAAGATCCTCGTAGAAGAAAACCAATTATACTATAACGGCAAAGTTTGTTGCCACTTTAAAGATGCCAGAAAGAAAAAAAAAGAAAAAAAAGAGCTTTCTTAGCAATATTCTGTTCAGCAAAGCAGTGTTTTCCATACACCCCCTTCCTCTTTCGGGACTTTAAAATTTAAACCCTGTTTTTCTGGGCTCATATCCTCTACCACAGCCCGTTTTTGCCAATTGCAGAAGAATAACCAATACAATCTAATCAGATATGCTATCAGTAGTGTGACGTTACAGTCTCGAGATTCATTGTATACGTTAATGCATTGAGTTCTTTTTTTTTTTTTTTTTTTTTTTTTGATTGGAGGTTTAACGACCACCGTGAGCAACTCAATGGGCTATAAGTAGTCGCCCGTCCCTAATTTAGGGTCACTGGTTCCAGGGAAGGGAGAGAGCCAGTGCCGTAAGACAAACACAACATCCATGCCTCACCGGGATTCGAACCCGGACCCCGTTCGGACGAATGATCAGAGGCCATCGGTTAGACCACTGCGCCATGACTGCATTGAGTTCATCTCCGGTAAAAAATCTGGGTTACTGTATTTTATATGCATCTGTTTTTTTGTTGTTGTTTGTTTGTTTTTTCTTGAATGAGATCTGTATTCTATTTACTACTGTCCGGGCCTTATAGTTACACGAGTTCTTGACCTGCAGGTCTGGAAAGTCTGTCTCAGCTATGGCAAAAATACTTTTTTATTTGAAAGTAATTAAATAAAAACAAATTTTCACATTCTTTAATTTCTTTCATTTTATAAATTTGCTCTAAAATTGCAATTCTGAATATTTTCAATTTTTTTCAAGAGAGTTTTTCGCAATTATTTCATTAATGATAGGTAAGTCTTGAAAAAGAAATTGATTTTTAGCACATCTAGATATCCGTTCTCATTGAAAACGAAAACATTATTACAAATTCTGAATTCAGTTATCGCAAAAAAAAAAAAAAAAATGCATAAGAAAGTGTAAAACCTTCGAGAGTTTCTCTCAGAGAATGCATCTTGTCTGTTGCCTTTCAGCAACGAAAGTCATTTTGTACTTACATTAAATTTTACTAGGATTCTGTGGTCCAGGAAAATGGGTAAAATGTTGTGAATTAATTATTGCCTCAATACAAAAAACAGCAATGTTTCATTAAATTTGTGTTGAGAAGCTCTTTAGGCAGTAAACAGTGATGCTAACACACCGTGTGCTTTGTGTGTGTGTGTGGGGGGGGGGTTGATAATTTCCCCCAAAAGCTTCGACGGGCCGTTTATGGATAGCCAGTCCGCCTCCCGGGCCTTAAAATTGACTCCAGGTTACGACCAAGTAAAAAAAAAAAAAAAAAAAAGGCCGTTGAATGGATACAGATATTTTCTCCTACATTACCTAAAAATTTTCAGTTGTTATTTTTTCTTTTATTCATTTTTAGTTTGCTTCTATGAGGGCAGAATGGTAGAACCCTTAGAGCATACGGGGAAGTTGACAGTGATTCCATCAATCGCCGCTAGAGTGCGCTAGCTGACGGTGTCATCTCAGGCAGAAATGCTTTATGCGAGCATATGTTTTCACTCCCACATAGCAGCCAACGAACCCTGTAATCAGCTGATGCCGGCGGGATAAGGAATCCTTCGCGATCCATGACCCTGTGAACCAATAGCGACGGGGGGTAGGAACGCTAAATCCACAACTGCTAAGAAAGATCTCGATCACATGTCAACGGGGAGGAACTTAAAATCCTCGGGCAATGACAACGGGGCTTAAAAGAGTCTACGAGAAATATGACCCTCCTTTACCCAAACAAGTGGCACCAAATATATTTATGTATTTATCAAGCGCAGCGATTACTGACAGAAAGTATCCATCACCGCCATTTCATTGCATTAGTTTGGTGTCTGATGGGCAGTTCATCATCAAAAGAAAATGAAATAAGGGCCATTTGGACGTCATTTATTACTCCGAAAACGAGAGAGAAAAAATAAGTCTGAGAGTAAGGTTTCACACAACATTTCTTTTTCGCTTCTTATGTCATAATTCAAGAACTTGACTGCAGTGGAACTTTGTATAAGTTGCGAACAGCACTCATACCTTATAACTTTGTCGCCCTGTCTGTACAGAAGATAAAATACCGTGATAGATAAAAGAAGGGCTTTTTTTCTAATGGAACGCACTGAAACGGCGAAGCATTTTTTCAACACGAAATTTTTATATTTGAGTTTTAGAACAATTATTTAATTAAAATACCGTAATAACCATAACATGAGATAACATTTAATTACTGTCATATGTCAGCAAAAAAGAGATGGCAAGAGGTAGCCAGTTGTATTTTATTTTTTTACGTTGTACAAGAAAAGTTTCTTTCGCTGTACAAATTTTGTACAACGAACCATTATACTACAGAGAGCGAGTCCAAAATTTTGCAATATTTGGATCACTTTATGTTTTCATACGTACTGTGACGTATATTCTAAATTAACTTTCCTTTTTAGTTTCTTTCCCTATGTAAATCTTGAGTTTGTTCTCAGTTATACTTCACACTTAACGTGATATCTTCTCTCTCAAACGAATACTGTTGGCAATACAATTGAGGTAGAATGAACGTGGCGTATGCCTGTTATGAGATAAGAACCAGAGATATAAACTACGAGACAACAGTTGCTCATGTGTAGTGTGGAGTGGGAAGTGTTTAATGTGGGGTGTTATTTCTATGCTATCCTGAAGTGCAATGATGTATTGATAAAAATATCTGGAATAAAGCCAATTTCCGTAAGTTTGACTTCTGTTTAAATGTTTAGTCTGGCCGTTAAGGTTTAATTTAGGAACTATTTCATCTGATGGTTATGTTTTTAAAGTAACGTAAAATTGCGATAAAAGCTCATAACGAAATACATTACGCTATAGTACCTTTACGACGAAAGCTCGCTGGCATTCAAAGCATAGGCCATAGTGTTGCACCGTCTTTAGCTATCTGTCTTCCAGTTCTTCTATTCCGCGGCGGTACCAGTTCTTGTCCTTCGAGGCGAAAAACTCCTTCATCCCAGCTGCCATCTCCTCTTGGTTGTTGCAGTGCCGCCCGCGTAGGAAGTGGGCCATGGACCGGAACAAGTAATAATCCGACGGGGCAAGAACCGGACTATATGCTGGGTGTGACATCAGTTCGATGCCCTCAAGTTCCTGGAGTTTTGCCCAGGTCGTTCGCGCGGTATGAGGCCGAGCGTTGTCCTGCTGTAGGAGAGCGCGCTTTTTGTTCGCCAGTACCGGGTACTTCTCCTCCAGAAAGGCATACATCCGCTCCAGGTGTTCAGAGTAGAGGTTGGCGTTGATGGTCCGACCGTCTCGAACAAATTCGTAATGGATTATCTCCTCGAAATTCCTCCAGACGAAGAGCATCAACTTGTGCTCGAAGCGCCAACGCTTTTGTAGCATGTTCAGGAAGATGGCCCGGGCTCAACCATTTTCGTTGCGCGTTAGGATTACGGAAACAGACCCACTTTTCATCGCACATAACAATTCTTGATGAAACGTACATCGCGCTGGTTTTCTATGAGTTTCGTGCACACTTCCACTCTGCGGTTTGCTTCAGCAGCCGTCAGTTTGTGAGGGACAATGCGGCAGCTCTCGTAGACCTTGCCGAGGTCCTGAACGGGACGAACCACGGTGGTCTGTGATATGCCCAGCTCGCCTGATAATTTCCGAGTGCTGATTGTCGGATTGATTTGCCTCTACAGCCTGCCGCATGGCCTCCGAATCCACGGTTCGGATCCTACCTGAATTGGATGATCGTCGAGGTTTCTGTCACCCGAGAAAAATTTCTTGAACCATCTGGTTGCGGTGCTGTAGTCCACGGAACCTCCCCCTTTCGCATGACAAATGTTTCGAGTTGTTTGAGCAGTGTCATGACCGAGTTAAAACTTCTGAAGCAAATGTTATGTAATTAGCCGGTTGTAGCTGTTCATCTTTTAGGCGTCCCAACCACAGACAGAACGACGACATGCAATGCTGTTCACAGCAACGACTACCACTTTATATCCCTTTCGACTGACTGGACTAGAATTAGTTTAAACACGTGACATACCCGCCGCATCACATGCGTTTATGCAAATATTGCAAAACTTTCGACTCACCCTCTGTAAAATGAAATATACAGTCGAACCCGCATATAACGAGCGCAAATAATGCGAAGTTCCGCATAAACAGAATTTTTATAAATCACTTGAACTTCGTAATATTGTCCCTCAATATTTGAACAGCAACTTGCTGATAACAATTTTAAACTGCATGTATCAAAGTTTCGCACGGTTATGAGCAAGCAAAATAAGTAGCATTCACCCAGTTTTTAAACCTTTGTTGCGGAGATTCAATATAGGATTCTTTGGCAAAGATATTAAATCTCATTCGCAACATTTCTTTTGCCTCATGTTCCATTTTCCTTGTCTTCGAGTTAGGGAAAGTTTTATTCATTTCCTCTGTAGACAGGAAGTAGCAGATTTTACAGACGGCGCCTTCCAGCCGCATTTTTGGGTTTTCGTCTCCAAAGATAAAACTATAAATTGAGCCATTTGCAGACATCGTTTCGTACATTTCGTAGCCACATTTGGTATGATCAAGTGCAATTAACACCCTTTCGCTGTCTTTGGTCAAGCGTTTCCGAAAGGGATGCGGGAAGCGACTAAAATTAGCTTTGAGTTTTGAATATTGGGCAACATTTAATCCTTCGGAAATACTGAAGTGTTTCTTGGAGTAAGGGTGTGGTGAGTTTTCTTGAGGACTAAGCAGGAGCAGGACAGTCAGCGTGAGGTGAGAGCAGCTAGTTGTCGTGGGAGGACTAGGGGTGCCTTGTTTCTCGATGACGGCGTTTAAACTGGCCGAAGGACAGATTTTTTGGGAGCGCGCGAAAGTGACAACGTACGAAATTGAGAAAAGTTCGTCACTATATCTGTGATACGAAGTAGCCCCAGTGCGTAGCCTGCGGACAACCATACTTCAGTAGATGAGAAAAATAAATTGTTTTTAAGCTATAAAGCCATCTCCTGAAATATTTAGCGGTCTGCATTATTATTATAATATTAATAATAATATTAATAATAATAATAATAATAATTGTTATTATTATTATTATTATTGATGATTCAACCTCTTCTTGAGGTTTTTCTGTTCCTTCCAGGACGGGTACGACGTACCAAGTCTGGGAAATAGTATTTCTTTCTCTCAGTTGTCCAGGAACTTCCTTACTATCCTACAAGTGTTCAGGATAGCTGCCTTCTCTAGTTCCATGTAGGTCTTAGGTTGAAGGTCTAGTGTCTGTATAGAACTGTGAATGGTCTTAGGTACAACTCTTGTGGCTTATATTACAATGGGGACAGTGGTGACGCTTTCCATATGCCACATTTCCGTGACTTCATACCGTAGGTCGTTATACACTCACAGACAATGAAATTAGCGCACCAAGAAGGAAGCATCGGATTGAACTGTGATTTTATGGACGTAATGATACACATCATGGCAAAAACAGAGCTGCAGGACAATTACATAGGGGTCTGTGGCACGCAGTCCGGTCATTTTCAATAACGCGTCGCACCGCCTCGTGCGACGATACATGCTGCGATACGGTTCGGCACGGAGGCGAACAGACGCCTGATGTTGTCCTGCGGCAGACTGACTCACACATGTAGGACGGTGTGCTCCAAATCCCGGATAGTGCGGCACGGCGGAAGAAATGACGTAGGCAGTCCTGGGCAATCCGAACCTGTGTGCGAGCGGGCATTGTTCTGCTGATATAGCGCACCTGGAATCTCGGCGATGAATGGGAGCACATGGGGCCGTAGGATCTTTTACACATGCCGCTGGCCCGTCAATGATCCACATACCACTACAAGACCTGATCCGCCATCGTAGGCAATAGCTCCCCAGACCATAATGTCTGCAGTGGGGGAGGTGTGGCGCTCGATAGCGAGGTCGGGATTGTGCCGTTGATCCAGGGACCTCTACACCGGGACACGATGATCATCTGCCCCCAAAACGAAGCGGCACTCATCGCTGAACACCACACGTCGTCAGTCTGTGGCGTTCCACGTAGCTCTGGCCTGGCAACACTGCAAACGGAGCCGGCGATGTTCCAGTGTTAATGGCAGCACACGTAAGTGGCGCTGGGATTGCAGATTCGCTTCCGTGAGGCTTCGTGAAATGGTACGTGGCCACACAGGAAGCGTTACACCTGCTTGTATAGTGGACCGGGTCCCCGTGGTATCCGTTCGTGTCTGGCGCACGATCCGACGATCCTCTCTACCGGTGGTCTGACCCCCTCCGCCGTGTGGCAGTGCCGTCACGTGTCCACTGCTCCCAACACAGTCGAATGGTATGGTCAGAACGATCAACGGGGCGGGCTATACGGCGCGCCGACCACCCTGCGGTTTTCAGCCCGATGATCAGGCATCTCTCAAAGTCCTTAAGTTGCGTAAATTGACATCTCTGGTGACTACCCGGCATTCTTGTCACTCTGCACGCTTGGTTGCGCCGGCCGGTGATTTTCGCTTTCATAGGGTATTGACTACACGCCGGTTTATAAGGCTGCCGGTTCGTGCAGCGTTACCACAGCGTATGTGGTCATGCGCAATCGCACCAAAGGTAGATCATTTGCATACTAGCACGCACTCAAGCTATTTGCAAAGTTTCGCGGTTGTAGCATGTTTTCTTCTAGGTGCGCAAATTTCATTGTCCGTGAGTGTACTTTGACAGCTTCTCTCCGTGCGCCTTCTGGATGTTACACGTGTTGGACACGGGTGTATCAATGCGGTGTGCGACTTCTCCTTGTAGACCAGGGTGATGTCGGGCCGATTGTGGAGGATGGTCTTATCTGTTCTGATGTTCTGATCGATCTTTTCCAGTACATCTTGTGGGTGTTCTCTAGAAGCGTTGTTGGCTCGTACTTGTAGTAGGAGACAGGCTCAGTTGTAATGAGGTGGTGCTTTCTTGCCAATTTCTGATGAAGGATCTTGGAGACTTGATTGTGTCTGTTTCTGTACTCTGTTTGCGTGAGGACTCCGAACCCTGTTGTGATATGTTGGATGGTCTCTGGCGCTTGATGGCACTGCCGACATGAGTCGCTTTCCACTGACGTGACCTACAGGATATGCTTCAGGTAGTTTCTGATATTTACAACGTGATCTTGTATAGCCATCAGGAACCCTTCGGTCTTGAGGAAGAGTGATCCGTTTGTTAGTCATGCATTGGAGGCAGTCTTATCCACATGGTCCGATTGCAGATCGTTGTAGTGCCTTTCGTGTAGGACTTCCTTGCCCCAGGCTTCTTCTTTTGGCTCCCTAGTTTCAATCACGATGTTCTGGCTGTGTACTTTTTGTCACTCTGGTTTAACGCTTGGTGAAGGGACCCCTTGCTCCTATGGAAGTATTTCCTGAGGCTGCTGATTTCTTTGTCTTGGTGTTCCAGGAGATCAATCTTTCCCCGTCCTCCTTCTGCCCGTCCAATGGTCAGCCTTTCTATTGTTGACTTCGGGTGGTTCTGGCGATGTTTAGCGAGGGATGTCCTGGTATTGCGCATTATTTCCTCAAGCTCTGTTGCGGTTCACTTGATGATTCCGAAGGAATATGTGAGGACTCAAACTGCGTATGTGTTGATAGCCCTACTAGTTATGTTGCGAGCGTTGAGTTTCATCTTCATTAGTCTTCTGATCAGGTCTTTGGTTGCATTTTGGCGGAAAGAATGTTTTTGATTTCTTTGTGTTCTAGGCGTTGTGCTTGAAGCATACCAAGGTGCTTATAGGTTTCTCCTTCCTCCATAGCTGCAATCTGTTCTCCGGTCTTCAATTGGTAGCTACGTGCATCATGCTTTCCTTGGTTCATACCTTGTGTCTTGCATTTATCTAGACCGAATTCCCAAATTGTTTTCCTCATATCTTATTATCATTAAGAAATTATGTAATATTTACGATTTTATGGCTGAAAGACAGGGTTGACAACTGGCCACAAAAGTGTAAGGAACCGTATAAAAATTGAGGTTTCTTCGCCCAATAATGAGAATTGAATCGAGAAAACGTTCCGTGTACCAAGCAAGAATTATACTTTAATTTGTGGAAATAAAAGTTAGTCCATTTGTGAATACAAAACAAATGACTTAGTACATTTTTTAAAACTACGGTGTTCAACGAAACAAAGAAATTACAGCATGGCATACTATGTTCGGAAAAGAACCATAAGGTGAGATTTTTAATCACGCTGCGCATTTTTACTCAGGCACTGAATATTTACATAACATGTGAAGTTATTAATATTACTCTACTACTTAGGCACTAAATTTTAATTACAATGTCTTATGCCTAGGCCCTTTCAACCGTTTTCATTCTAACGATGTCATATTCATAACCTTTACGTATCAAGTCAAGTAAATATATTGCACTTAGATTAATTCATGGGGACTAGTAGGCCTTTTAAACAGCTTTTATTCTACCGATGACACATTCATAACGTTTGCATATCAACTGAAAGTAATAATATTCCACTTTTTACTTTGGCATTAAATATTAATTCATAGGGCCTAGCCCTTGGACCTATGAATTAATATTTAGTGCCTAAGTAAAAGCGCACTGTTATTAACTCGGCTTGTATGTAAACGTCATGAATATGACATCGGTAGAATACAAACTGTTAAAAGGGCTTAGGCATAAGATCTGTCAGATGATATGTAGAGGATTTTAGGATCTGAGTGTCTGACCCTAGGTCTTAAACAACCCTTAGAAGCTAGGAGATTTGGGCTAGAGTGCCAGATAGGAAAGTGACACAGAAGCGAGGAAGAAAGGGGAAGGAGGACGCCCTTAATTATTACCGGGGAGGGGCGGTACCCGGGATACGACGGCTCAGCGTGTCCATCCGACGCACCGCGGATATTTAGTGGATCGAGCGTTCGCCCTCTCCCGGAATCGAACCTGAGGTTCCTCCATGGCAGTCACTAACGCTGAACCACTATCTTAGGCATGAGGCCTAGTAATTAACATTTTTATGCGTAAATAAAAGAGCAATATAATAACTTGATATGTTATGTAAATATTTAGTTCCTAAATAGAAGCGGAGCATTGTTAAAAAAAATACCACTTTATCGTTCTTTTCCGAACATAATATGAGTCATGCTGTAATTCCTTGTTTCGACGAACACGTAGTTTTAAAAAAATACTAAGTAATTTATTTTATTTTCACGAATGGGCCCTTTCATTTCCTCTCATTAAAGTACAATTCTCGCTTGGCTTACATAGAACGTTTTCTCGATTCAATTCTCATTATAGAGCCAGGAAACGGCAATTTTTATTCGGCCCCTTAAACTTTTGTGGCCGAACCCATTAGACCATGTACTAGAATAAAAACAGCACTTTTTTTTTTTTTTAAAGTTGTTTGCACTTATTGGGTTGGGTAATAATTTTGTATTGTTTTTGTTTCAAGTAACTATCTCTCTTAAAAAAGATGTTCTTCGTGTTTTTTTTTTATGGCATTTTTTGATACTTTTCATTATCAATTACTGGTTTTGTGATTCAAGCTTCATATTTTCATTTTTCAGTGGAAATAAGATGCAGGATCAAAAGATACATTTTCGGCACATTGAGTTCAAACGCGGCATCAACGCTACGGCTGCAGCCAGAAACATTCCTGGTGTGTGAAGAGTCTATTGCAGAAAGTATAGCTCGAAAATTGTTCACTCGCGTCAAATCTGGAAATGTGGGCCCGACAGATGAACTGCGCCGCCCCGGTGGCGCAGTGGTCTAAGGCGCTGGTCTCCGATCATTCGTCCGCAAGGGGTCCGGGTTCGAATCCCGGTCAGGCATGGATGTTATGTTTGTCTTACGGCACTGGCTCTCTCCCTTCCCTGGAACCAGTGACCCTAAATTAGGGACGGGCGACTGCTTATAGCCCATTGAGTTGCTCACGGTGGTCGTTAAACCTCCAATCAAATAAAAAACAAAAACAAAAAAAAACAGACGAACTACGAAAGGACCTGCCACGAGATTTCATCGAGGACATTCTGAAAGCACTAATCCACGAGAATCAGAGCCGGATTATGTCGTGCTGTGGCCGCCCAGGGCTGACACTGAATTGCAGCCTCTTTCAGAAAAAAATTCTTGTTTCTATACGTTATTTTGCAATCAATTATTTTAAATGAAACATTGTAAGGTTATCTCTGTTGTGAGTGAAACATTGTAAGGTTATCTCTGTTGTGAGTGAAACATTGTAAGGTTATTTTTGTTGTTATCAAATAAAAATAATAATTGCATCGCTACTATCATTGCTATAAAATCACAGCTATCGCCATTATTATTGCTATAAAATCACAGTTATCGCTATTATTATTGCCATAAAATCACAGTTATCGCTATTATTATTGCTATAAAATCACAGTTATCGCTATTATAATTGCTATAAAATCACAGTTATCGCTATTATTATTGCTATAAAATCATAGTTATCGCTATTATAATTGCTATAAATCACAGTTATCGCTATTATTATTGCTATAAAATCATAGTTCGTACCTTTTCTTTTACCTAACTTGCGGCTAGTGTACTAATTGTATTTTTACTTGTTTTACATATCCGGACTACCCAAATCAATTGCTTTTAACTAAATATGTATTTTAAAGACTAAATTAAACAGATAACAAGAGTAAATTACATTCTGGAGTATTTAAATATATTTTCTTAGTTCAGAAAAATGTTTTGACGTGAACAAAGCTTTCAGTTTATAACATAAGGTACTCATATACCTTTAAGTGGCAGAAATGCTGGTGATTTCAGAACATTTTAAGTAATTGGTTTGTTTCATAATTTTATGTTTGTGAAGTCACTTATTGTTTTTTTCAAATGTCAGCCGACGCAGGACATCATTTTCGAAAGACATTAAAGTTAATGCACTTAAACGTTCTTCACATGTAGTTAATCGAATCCCTGATTCCAAGAGAGAACGTTTTGAGGAGGGCCGTTCAGCGTCGCAGTTGGATTCGGAAATTGATAAATATGATGGTAAAGTAATCTAAACTTTGATGAGAAAGAAAACACAACAATAAGGAATCCTTGTGCACAGACTAGACCGAATTTTCGAATAGCTATATTTTTTAGCGCTCGTGCAAAGGAGAAAGAATTCTGAGCTTCCTATTTTAAATCTATGTGAAAGTTAAGCTTAGGCAAGGCAAGTGCGAGGTACAAAATTTCTTTTAAGGATATCAGTGGAGGTCGTCTCCGAGGTTGTGGCCCGGGACTTCAGCACCCAAGCTCCCACCCCCTTTTTTAATCGGGGTGTAATGGTCGCCACAAATTAAAAAATCTATTTAATTATCAAAATGTAAAGATGTACATAATATAAATAATAAGTAACAGACCTCCACGGACAGTGATAATGAACATTTCGTACTATAAAAGTGCGAAAAGAATATTAATTTGTTGAAAAAGAGAATAGGCTTGATGCTTTTCTGGTAAGTACAGGCTTGATATCGTTAATTGAAAAGTTTCGTAAAACCGGATCAGTGAGAGATGCTCCGAGAAGCGGTAGGCCGTGTGTGTTAATGGAGGGAAAGGTTGAGGGTATTTCCGTTCGCATCACTAAAATTCCAAAGAAATCTGTTCGAAAATTGGCGCAACAAGCAGGTGTGGCGTACAGCAGCACTCGCAGGGCCCTGAAGACACGACTGCAGCTCTACCTGTACAAAATCGGAACGGCGCAGGAACTGAAACACGCATACTACGATAAGCGTGTGGAGTATTGCAGATGGTTCAAGGACTTCATTAATGACAACGGAGAGGATATGCTGGACGTCACGTTTTTCTCCAATGAGGCGCTGTTCCACTTATCGAGATTTTCTGCCGGATCTACAGAAAGCCATCACCACAGTAATCAGCAACATTTCTCCGTTGGACCTGTCACGTGTCTTTGAGAACATGTTCAGACACGTGGATGCATGTCTACTCACAGGAGGGTGCCATTTCCAGCATTTGTTGTAGCAGGTACGCTTGTAGTTGTTTTATGTGCCTTGCCAGGTGCACCGTGACTTTTGGCTCACCCTGTAGTTGCCTAGACCATATGATGACGCCCGTGACCATGTATTTGGTCTATAACCTGCGTAAGTGGCGTTACGTACATTTGCATGAAGGTGTCTAAATCAGTGGACGGTGTGTGCATACCATAATAAACTAATAAACGTAAAACTGTAATATTGTAACCTGGGCATCCGTATTTGTCAGGAGTGAAGTTAAGGAACTATTTTAAAGATATTGGAATGTAATAATTTTCCCGCCATTTTTTCGATGCGCTGGGCAATGGCCAAAGTACTCTCTTTCTCATGCGTCCCTTCAGAGGGAGGGTTAGATTTATGGGTTTTTCACTTTCCTGCGAGAGAGTAAGAAGAAGGGACAGAGAAGCCAATTAAGGAACTTCTGCGTCTTCAAAGAAAAGGGGATCTGGACATTAACGCTTTTTAGCCGTCCCAGGCGAGGGGAAGGATCTGTTGCGTGGACACTTTCCTGCGAGAAGAAAACGCAAGCAGCCGAAGGAAGAAGGGTCTAGCAGGGGATTCGGTGGTAAAGAGTGGAGAGAGGTGGTGTGAAAATGTTGCTCGTATGTGTGATGTGGGGAAAATGCTGAGAGTTGAGGGAGAGTGAAGAAGTAGGAAGCGAATACTGACCGTAACGGGAAGGCGATCAACGAGTTAATGATAATAGAGTGCAGTAAAGAAAATGAGGACAATGCTTTGGGACATTCGCCATAACATCTTAATAAACACCTTCCTCACTACAAGAGCGAGCTAAGACTTGGGTTGATATTTCATTCACATTTAAAATGTCTGCTTCAGTCGGGTAAAATACGGGTTAAACCCCAGATACAAAATCTTGCTGCAAGCGTAGCGTCCACGAACCCTCCTCGCAGGACGTTGAAATATAACTCAGCACCAAGCCCTGTGACACAACACTCCTCAGAGTGAAAGTGGCGTTGCACCAGTTTGAAGACATCTCCGGATTTTGCTCTTTAACCTCCCGTTAAACTCTGCTTTCTCTTTTACAATAAATGAATATATCTTCAAGTATTATGGTATATGAGTTAGCCTCAATAAAAATACGGAAGTGCTAGTTAAGTCAGATTGCAGTCAAAATTTTATGTCTCTTTTATATCACAAAAGCGAAATGAAGTTTCAGAAACTTCTTCCTTGAGCTATTCTTTGATTTGTCAGAAAAGAAAAGCACAGTTTTGTAAAGGAATTATACTATAGTTCTTTAAATCTGTAAAAGTTTTCTCCAAAACTTTGTTGTCAAGCAATACATGCCGACCAAAATGAAAATCTAGGACGACGAGATTCGGAGGTAATTGCAGCGAGATCCCATTCCGTAAAAGGAAAAAAATATATATTTTCTTCTCAGCGGCAGCAATGGTTCAAGAAACGTCATTAACAATGATTTCTCTTTGCGAGACATAAATTATTGCGACAATTACTGTCACAAACTAGGAGTCGACGGTGGAAATTTCTGTGAACGTCGCACTTTTCCAGCTCCGAAATCTTGTCATGTGCTTTCATTAATCAAGAGGGATTCATTAAAAAATGCTCTCTTCCATTATACGTCACTGTCCAGATACAAAGGAGAGGGACTAAAGATTTCGGAATTTAATTGTTTGCGAAATATTAATGCTTTTCTAATGTAGTCTATTTTCAGCTATCTGGGAAAACGACTTGTATTGTACCATTAAAGCAATTATTACTTCCGATGATTTTCTATTCTACGGGTTCGAAAAGATTTTGAAGCCTTTTTTTAATTCATAAATGGAACATGCTTTCCGGGGATTTTTTCCTCCTCGTTAAAGGCTTCTGCTAAATCGATGGGATGTTTGGAATGGTTTAGTGCATCTGCAGCTGATTATAATAATTTTATTTCAGCGAGTATTTTAAAATCATTGTTATTTAGTAAGAGATCACACTGGAAGTCCAAATCTCCCCAGAAATGCTGCAAAAAATTTCGCTATAAGTCGCTTTTGTATCCGCACTTACGACGTAAGTGAATCAAGCCGAAATTCATAATAAAATATGCTTTTTATGAAAAATTCAGATCTCAAAAATGCGCAAAATTGTATTTGTCACGTACAAACATATAACTGAGATGTTCTCTGAGACTCATAGGTTAGATCCTCAAGGAAAACTCATCTGCCAGATTAAAGTTTCAATGACGGATATTACTTAATGTTGATGTATAAAAACATCTCCATTTACAACGATCGTGGCACACAACTCGAGCTTACTGATATCCATCATACGTCTCATACAAAACCTTTTGTATTTCATACTCATCGATATCCTTGTATCTCAAATTTTACAGAAAAAATTCAGTATAACTTGCATCTCGTAGCAGTCACCACTCACATTTCTCTCTCTCTCTCTTTTATTTTATGCCAATGTATTTATTTACGACTTTGTGACCTACTACTAAGCTGACGCATGAATCGGCAAGTGGCAGAGATAAGTCTTGTCGGCGTAGTTTAGTCGGGAGAATATCCCGTTCCGTAGTAGGAAGACGCGTATTCAAGCTCCTCACAAGCGAGAAAGGGCTCGTCTGCTAAATTTGCTTCCGAACGAAAAAATGAGCCTTCTGCCAGTAAGGTTCGAAAAAAATGTGTGATGATTCCTCCATACATCGTCTAGAATTGATAAGAATTCCTTCTTCTACAGAAAGCTCCTACAAACATGATTTGTGGGCTAACCCGAAACCTGGGATTTCGTGGCCCTGACTTTCTCGGGAGGGGGGGGGGGATGTGACGTAATTCTAAGGTGACGCGTGAGCATTAGGTGGTTCAAGGGGGCAGCTACACCCCCACCTCCCAAATTATTTGTGTACTGATGTTTAAGTGCATGCGCATCATCCGATTTCCCGTTTTCCGAAATTTTGAGCAACTGTAAATGAACAGATGAATCTTATTTCAAATTTCATCCATGTACACCGATGGGCCATTACATTATGACCACCCCCGTAGTGAGTACGTATCAAAAGAGGTGCACAGATGGCCAAACGACAAACCGTCGTCTAGCCGTGTGTTGTCCGCAGCTCATTGATGCCAGAGGGGAGTAGAGACTACCGCGAATTGATGACAGCGACCGGAGGGCCACAGTGAGACAAACCACCCGCAGCTACAACAGTGGGGATCAGGGCAATGTGTCACAGCACACAGTTCATCGCAGCCATCTGCGCGTGGGCCTGCGTAGCCGGAAATACAGCCGGGTCCCCATGCCTACTACACGTCATTGCCAACAACGCATGAAATGGGCCCAACATCATTAGATTGGACCGTGGATGATTGGAAGAAAGTGGTCTGGTCTGACGAATGAAGATTCCTTTTTGTATCACGTAGATGGCCGAGCTCGAATACACCGATTACCAATGGAAGCTATGGCACGTGGATGCACTGTTGGGCGGAAACAGGCCGGCGGCGACGGCGTTATCCTGTGGGCGATGTTTTCTTAGTACGCTTTAGGCCCCATTATCCCAGCAGCATGTACAATCCCTGACAGCTATCGTGTATATGAACATCGTTGCGGACCAAGTTCACCCATTCATGGTAACTGTGTTTCCTGCTGGTGATGGCCATTACCAACAGGATAATGTGCCATGCCACACTGCCAGAATCGTCAAGGAGTGGTTTGAGTAACATGCTGATGACTTTCTGTTGATGCCCAGGCCTCCAAATTCACCTGACATGAACCCAATCGAACATTTGTCGTTCGACTTGGAAAAGCGGGTTCGCGCTAAATCCCCACCACCCAGAAATGTACAGGAAATGGAGGACCTGCTGTTGCCATTATGGTACCAGATACCCCAGGACAACTATTGCCACCTGTGGGCTAAAGGGGTCTTACAGCTTATACAGCTTATTAGGTAGGCTGTCATAATGTAATGGCTCGTCGGTGTATATCTTAGATGTAGTATTGTCAAATATAAGTGAACTGTTCATGAGCTCTGTGTAGGAATTCTCCTTGTTTGTTGGTTGCCTTTTCACCGCATTATGGGTGATTTTGCACGTTGTCGGCTACATTTTATTGCTCTGAGCACAGTGATTGGGGTTTTGTTAGGGCTGGGTATTTTGCTTAGCAAAGAATTCGAACTTTTCTTCATACGGGAAAGTCAGTCTCCTGTTTTGCTACAAGGCCATGCATAGGAGAAGTGTAGTTTGAAGAAGTGTATGTACAGAAGAAGTGCAGTTTTTGAAGTGTAGTTTGAAGAAGTTAATTAGTTTTTGAAGTGTAGTTTGAAGAAGTTATTAGTTTTTGAAGTGTAGTTTGAAGAAGTTAATTAGTTTTTGAAGTGTAGTTTGAAGAAATTATTAGTTTTTGAAGTGTAGTTTGAAGAAGTTAATTAATTTTTGAAGTGTAGTTTGAAGAAGTTAATAAAGAAGTGTAGTTTGAAGAAGTTAATAAAGAAGTGTAGTTTCAAGAAGTTAATAAAGAAGTGTAGTTTCAAGAAGTTAATAAAGAAGTGTAGTTTCAAGAAGTTAATAAAGAAGTGTAGTTTCAAGAAGTGTATACACAGAAGAAGTGTAGTTTTTGTAAGTAACAGGCAACTCAGGCCACTTTTGAAGTAAAGTTTCCTTTCTTTCTTTAATTTTCAAGCTCTTTTAGCACTTATACCATGATTAATAACAGTAAAAATATTATTAACTGATTTTTATCGATTAAAAAATATACAACCCTACCGCAAACGCCTTTTGTAATAGCTCTCTTTATCGTAGTTATTTTTCTGCGCAATAAAGCAGACCTAGTCCGGACCGGGAAATAGTGTAAGTGTCCTGTCTGATTTAAAACATGGAAGTCATGGTTTAATAATTCATTGAGCAATCCGGAAGAAGTATTACGGACGATTGATTGTTACAGACTACCATCTTTGTTAGGGTCTATCTTCAACTGCAATCGAGACATTCGTTAAGAACATAAATACATTGCGTGCTTCATACCAGCTAAAATTTAGTTCACGAAATATTAGAAATGGGGAACTGCTCGTTCTGTGAAGGAGTGAGTTTAACATGACAAATGACGATTGCCCATTATTTATTACTGTACATATTTTACTAATCACTATATAGCTTTTTACTTTTTGTATGCATTTGATACAGAGCTAGCAGTCTGATAATATTTGAATATAATCTGCCCCACTCTTTGCATTGTTGGCAATCTCTGTGAATTTCTAGAGACAGGGTGTCAACTTCTCACGTCTGATAAAAATAACTAGTGAAATTAGAAATGGAAAATTGCTCATTTTGAGTAAAAATTCAACAATAGGAATAATGCTTACTGGCAATGAATCGCAAACATTATGAGAAAGTTAAATTTGTGTAGTTAATGATGTATTTAAAATCAAACAAAGGAGGGTATTCCTACGATGGAACAACAAATATGAAGGGGAATTTTAATGAAGTCGCTACGGTATTCAAAGAAAAAGAACCAAGAACATTATACACACACACACTGTTATACACACTTTTTAGCTTCGATTCGTTTTTGTGAGAAAGTAAAACAAAAATGTAAAACTTTTTTGCAGCAAAATGCTATTAATGTAGAGAACTCAATCTCGTATAACGTTACTCATGTATCAGTAGTAAGGTTTGTAACATATAAAATAATTTTAAGAAAAGAGTGGACTTTATTTTCAGAAAACTAAACATTTTGTGAAAAATAACCATGTCTGAAGGTCATCGATCATTATCATCAGTGATTGAAGAATAATGCATGCCTAAAAATCATCGTTACGCACTTAAAAGACCCGAATTTTGTGACATTTGCGAAGAAACTGTTTCCAAGAATAACCTCCCACAAGGAAGACATCATTTACACTTCGTCTTGTCCTCCACTAGATTAAAACGTATCAGTTTACGCTTATTCGTGTCCTCCCAAATTTTTTGGTCACGCTACTCCTACCTATGGTTATATAGAAAAAATGGATTTTGTCAAAGTTCCTATGAAAGTTATATAAAAAAAAACTGCAACTAGAATTTCCTGCCATATGAAGAACTTGCGTGTGTCTGTCACCAGAGGCGTAGCCAAGAGACCCCTTGAGGGTGCATTGAGTACGAATTTAAAGCGATATACATCGATGAGCACCATTATGACATGAATATGACCACATACGTAACGCCATTATGACCACTTACCTGACACCATTATGACCACCTACTAATAAGCTGTAGAACCGCATTTAGCCCGCAAAACAGCGGCCACTCGGCGAGGCATCGATTCGATGAGGTGGCGATAGGTATCCTGGGATATCTGGTACCATAATGTCAACAGCAGGTCCTCAAGTTCCCGTACATTTCGGGGTGGCGATGATTTAGCACGAACCCTCTTTTTCAAGTCGAACCACAAAAGTTCTATTGGGTTCATGTCAGGTGAATTTAGAGGCAAGGGCATTAACAGAAAGTCACCGGCATGTTCCTCGAACTAATCCTTGACGATTCTGGCAGTGTGGCATGGCGCATTATCCTGTTGGTAATGGCCATCAACAGCAGGGAACACAATTGCCACGAATGGGTGAACTTGGTCCGCAACGATGTTCAGATACCTGATAGCTGTCAGGGATTGTGCTATTGGTATAATGGAGCCTGAAGTGTCCCAAGAAAATATCGCCCACAGCATAACACCGCCGCCGCCGGCGTGTTTCCGCCCAACAGGACATCCCGGTGCCATAGCCTCCGTTGGTAATTGGCGCATACGCGCTTGGCCATCAACGTGATGCACCAGGAATCTTGATTTGTCAAACTAGGCCACTTTGTTCTAATCATCCACGGTGCAATCTCGATTATCTTGGGCCCATTTCGTGCGTTGTTGGCGATGACGTGCAGTGAGCATGAGGACCCGGCTGGGTCTTCGTCTACCCTGGCTCGTACGCAGAAAGCTGCGATAAACTGTGTGCTGTGATACATTTCCCTGATCACCACTGTTGTAGCTGCTGGTGATTTGTTGCACTATGGCTCTGCAGTCGCTGTGAACAATGAACAACAGTCTCCGCTGCCCTCTGGCATCCATGAGCAGCGGCACGGCTACACGACGGCTCGTCGTTTGGCCATCTATGCACCACTTTTGATACGTACTCACTACAGCTGCATATCGACAACACATAACTCGCGCCGTTTCCAAGATCGTAGTTGCGAAGCGCCGCGCTATCACAATTTGTCCTTTATCAAACTCCGATAGATCGACAGATTTTCCCATTCTGACTCCGAACACTCTACTAACCGAAAAGCAGTCCTCGGGTTGAATATATACTGCTCTGTGAACTTCTCCTGCGCCACCGTTCCGTCTCCAGGCGCGCTCATTTCTCTAGGATGATGGTGGTCATAATGTAATGGCTCATCAGTGTACATATATATATATATATATATATATATATATATATATATATGGGGCTCTCACCAATGAACCAAATCCACGTCACAAAGCACGTGATATGTATATTGATTAGAAAAAGTTTTTTAGGTTTAACCAGAGGAAGCTTTTTCTTTGATTTTTTTATTTCGAGGTGTAACGTCCACCGTGAGCAACTCTATAGCCTATGTAAACAAGAGCCTGTCCCTAGTGTAGGGCTACTGGTTCTAATGAAGGCAGAACCAATGGTTCTGTCATTTCATGGGAAAGGTTGTATCAAAAATATGCTTCGTTAATTCACGAAAGGTATCACGGAAAATGGCTTGCGAATTACAGGAAAGTTTTTCATTGTAGTTTGTCCTACCGCATTATATTCACTAAGTTTATTTTCGATAGAAATTACGAGAGCAAATACACTGAGCTTGTGTGTGCATTCTCATTTTTCATTTAAAGGAAACGGCGCTCATAATTTATGAAATTATTGAAGTAAAAGTTGGAGGTGTGCTCAAGGTCAATTATACCAGATAAATATACGTTTCTCAACGATCATTGATAATAACGTATGTACTGTATAACGAAATAAGTTTCTCCATCATTTTTGTCCACGCCGGGGCTCGAATACGGGTCCCCTCATTCCGGAATAAGTCGCTCTACCAACTGAGCTACGCAGACGTTCGTTATCGCTGCTATCTGCTTTTATGTCGTGTGAGTCCTGCTGGGCAGGCACGTCATAACTGTTATTTATCTGATATACCACATCACATAAATCTACATTTCTATGTTAAACACTCCAAAACTTATATATATTCACTCAATTTATTGAAATATGTTAAATCAATTTATTTATATAAATATATATTAAATGAATTTATTTAAATTAAAAAAATAAATTCTTTGTCATGAAAATTATATTCGTAAATTTTATAAAATTTTGGAAGACAATAAAATCACCTTGTGGGAGAATTCAGCTGAATACAGTATGTAATTACTGCATGCGAAACTTTAAGTTTTTTTCCAAATCTCGGAAGAGACTTGTTTGGGTTCCATATCAGTTGGTTTCAAACGATTCATTCTGATATTACTGAATTTCATTCTGTAATCGTATAAATGAACAACAACCTGAGGGAAGATCAAGAAAACGATGGAAAGATTCAGTGCAACATGACCTGGAAAATTGGTAGTACCTCTGAATGGAGGGAGAAAGCAAATGACAAATAGCATTGCCGCCCCGGTGGCGCAGTGATATAAGCGATGGCCTCTGATCATTCGTCCGAACAGGGTCCGGGTTCGAATCCCGGTAAGGCATGGATGTTGTGTTTGGCTGACGGCACTGGCTCTCTCCTTCCCTGGAACCAGTGACCCTAAATTAGGGACGGGCGATTGCTTATAGCCCATTGAGTTGCTCACGGTGGTCGTTAAACCTCCAATCAAAAAAAGAAAAAAAAAAAATAGCGTTGCAGCAAAACCTTTTGAGGTTCGTGAAGCCTCAGAATACCTCTTATTTTTCTCGCGTGGCACCACTCGCTTCCCGAATGCCGTGCCTTGCACTGGAGAGGTTTCTAAAATCGCCTACTTCAGGGATCCTTTCGCCCGTCCAATCCCATCTCTTTTTCTAAATCTCTCATTCTTATCCTCTGTCACAGTTTGCTTTTTAATTCTCTAATAAGACTTTGGCAGTTCAAAGCACTAAACTCCTGTCTGTTACTCTTGAACTCTTTGTCGCCAGTACCACAAACAACCCTCCGTCGAAACATGAAACAACCCTCCAATACATACGATGCCATCAACTAAGACATAACACTTTATATGGAACACAAGACCTTACATGCCATAATGTGACAACGTCGTTAGTTGTGATCTATCGCAAAAGTTTGGTTCCAGGATTGCATCAGTAGCATTTTTTGTCTGCGCCAACCTTCTATCTTCCGTTTTCTCACGGAACTTCACACAAATAACTTAGGCGAGCAAATTGGAAAAATAAGAAAGTGTAAAATAAAATATTATCACTGGAATGTGTACATATGTACGTAACATAAGACAAACGAGGTATTCTTTATTGAAAACGGACGGACACCGGGTGAGTCTTTTTCTTCTAATATCACACAACCAGAATTTGAGAAAAGATTTTTCTACGGAACAATGACTGTAAGGTTTGTGCTCCGTGAAAAATATTTACAGCCTTTTGGGCTAATCTCCAGGTTATTACTGACTTGCTATCATTTTTGAAAAGTGGCCTCATCCAGAACTCGGGTCCAAGCCCATCTCTGGCGATTAGCCAGAAGCCCGAGCCTCTGACTAATGCTACAACCAGTGCGATAAGAAGTACTCACGGATGACAACTCCGGTTGCCGATTGGTCTTGTTGGCGTGATTATTATTAAGTATTAAAGTGGACGCCAACGTATCAGAAGAATCATTGTTTGCAGGTTCCTCTCATTGGAGCAGGGAAGCAAATTAATAAATAGTCCAACAAATAGAATGTAAGAACAGATGATTACGCTCGCTTAAATTTTTATTCTTCAGATTGGGGGGAAAGGGAAAATATCGGTTAGTCAAAATAAATTAGTGTATACTTCCAGAGGGAGTTGGATATTTTGCAAGGCTTTCTCTATGTAATTCCCGCCAAAATCTGTTCCCATTCCCTACCGGCTAGCGCCTGTGCAAAATCCAACCTCACTCCCCCAAGTCACGGCAGGACTCCCTTTTTATGACCACTGTATATTTTTTTCCTTTCACTCTCTCTCTCTCTCTCTCGGCAAAGGAAGATGTGTTTGACGTAAGAAGATGATTACCTTTAATTGTTGAGGGTCGAGTCGTCATTGGCGGGCTTTTTACTTGATAGTGTCCTCCAACGATGGGGAATAAAGGAGGGGATATCCTTTTGTTCGTGGGTGGTCCCGAGGGATCGGTTAAGCGCCTTTTGAACTGAAAGCGCATTTCTAGCTGCTGTTCTCTCACTGAATAACCAAAGTCACTATCTAATTACATTTCAAAAATTTCCATATAGCAGCCTGAGTCGTTGGCTTCTAACCATTTGTCTGAGATGTTGGTGTTGTTGTTGTTTTGTTTTACTTCAGGGATTAACGCTCAATATGAGCAAGTCGTTCGTCGTTAATTTGGCGTCGCTGTTTCCAGGAAAGGGGAAGATCCTACGCCATTTTTGATAAGCCATACCACCTCTGAAAACGCTTAAATGACGCATGCATGGTGTGTGCTTGTGTAATGGCACTGGATCTCCTTCTTTCCTAGAAACAGCGGCCCCAAATTAACGACGGAGGACTTGCTGATATTAAGCATCACACCCTGAAATAAAACACTACAAAAAAAGAAATGATAGGCTATTGTAGTAATAATAAAAGGATGACTTCGCACAATACGTCAAATGAAATGAGAAACTCACCGTCTATGTACGATATTTAATAAAATACGAAAGATATTTACAGTTAAAATACCCCACTAGCACTTTCGGGGTAACATTTACCCCATCATCAGGTGCCACCTGATGATGGGGTAAATGTTACCCCGAAAGTGCTAGTGGGGTATTTTAACTGTAAATATCTTTCGTATTTTATTAAATATCGTACATAGACGGTGAGTTTCTCACTTCATTGTAGTAATATTGTGACACAATAGATTTGAGCTACTGGCAGTTCTAAAAGCCAACATGTATTATGTATAATATACACAAAATTAAGTTTTCCGTCCCTGTGGCGGGTGCTCCTTCTAATTTTTCGTCCGAGTGGGCGCACTCGAGTTGTTCCGGATGAGCCACGGGTAGTGTGTTTGTCATACGACACTGACTCTCTCCCTTCCTTGGAACAAGTATTCCTAAATTAGGAACGGACGGTTGCTAATAGCACTTAGGGTTGCTAACGATGGTTGCTCAAAATGAAATGAGTTAGCGAAGAATTCGGTTGATATCAGGTTAACACGACATTCGCAAAAAAGTAAGAAGATGCCTACAAGTTGTACCACTGAGAAAAACAAAACGGAAAACAAATTCATCACGAGAGTGTTATTAATGTAGTTAGTAGGCAGGACATTGAATTATAATCACCGAGATCGTCCGTGAGTTTTAGTAATTTAACTCATACGTCACGCGAGGAAAAGTGTGAAGTGGTTTACGATGAGTAATGAATCTCTTGATGATCTCATCTCCACGAAATGATTTAGGACACGATAAAAGAAGATGTATTGAGAAATGTGTTTATTATCGACGGAATTTTTCATCTCGTTGATTTTATTTGTTTTTCCAAATGTTAAGTTCCATCGTGGCCGTCATCATTAGATGTGTGAGAGAAATAATTAATCACTCTTGTTTGATGTATTTGATAACGATTATTTTCTTTCATGTTTGTTTGTATCTGTTGGTGAGGCCTGCGAAGGATTGTTTGTTTAGAGGGTTCATCAATCGATTACATACTTCCTAATATCACAAGGACTGCCGGCTGCTTTTTTTTTTATTCCGCTTTTCGTAATCACATTCGTTTCTGATGCTTTCGGTACAATACAATGAGTTCTTTTAAGAAAAACAATCACATATGTTTCAACGCAAAAGTTTTGGGAATATATATTTACAAATGCATACAAGATGCTAAAATCAATATGGAGGACAGTTTGAGGGACTACTTTGGCAAGTGGCAAATCTACTCCAAAATGCTTTCGAGAACATGGAAAAAAAAAAAAAAAAAAAAGGCGAAAACTTTACCTTTTACCCACTATTATTAACATTTCAGAGGAGTATGTTAAAAAATTATCACATTTTTTCTCGATATACGGAATACCTTTTCATTTACAATGATCTGTCAATGTAGAGCAGAACTCGCTTACAACGAGGAGCTCGCAACCGATTGAAACTCTAGCTCCCTCCGGGAGTTTGCTAAATCCGTTTTTGGGTGTAAATTCCTACCCTGAAAACACGTGCATACATGATAATACGCACATACGTTCATATTATATAATCAATAACATTTAAATATGCTTGAAAAAATTAATTAATTAACTATATTAATATTACAGCCAATTAATTAAATATTTCAAGTATATTCAAACTGCCGAGCACGTAAGATCAACAGCTGTTTAATTACACAACACACATGAAGAAAAAGCAGCGCCTATCCTACGAATGCAGCGCTCACTTGGAGGGTGAAAGGAGCAAAGGACACAATTCCAGGAATTGTTATCTCATGTTTATCCTCCTATGATATCCACATTCCATTACTCCCCTAACACTCTCTACAACTGTCACCTCTAAATCCACTCACATGTGTGAGAGCCCCAACCACCCTCTTTTTGCCTAGGAATTGGGGACATGTTCCCATCTCTGCTGACGCGATACATCCAAGCCCTTTGGTGTGCGTGGCGAAAGTCACTTGCACAAATCTCTTGTTAAACATTTGATATAATCCCTTCCCATTGGTGTTCTATCAACATACTTCCACTAACACACAGATATCCCTCTGCGCTCTTCCGATTTCGTTCTGTAAGCCATCATCTCTACTCCCGGACACTGCACAGCAGATTTTGTCTTCCTCGTTAAATAGGGATTTTCATTTAATTTTGTTACTTTGCTCGTTAACCCTTTAACCGGATGGAACGAATTAACTCGGGGTTAGCAAAATGGTCTGAAATCAGCTCGAACGAATATATTCGCAATCTGAGAAGTGTGTCGAACGCGGCTGAAGCGATTGCTGAACTTGCGCATCAGAAAGCTTTGTTATCCCGTTAATTCGCGTCATTAAGCGGATGATTGATCCTAATCCATTTTGATTGATTACCTGCTAAAAGGGCTATAACAATGGCGGCAAACCTAATAAGAAAGGGGAGAGAAGATGTTCGAATCGCCAGTTTCTACGCAGTGGCATGATGTTTATGTCAAGAGCTCTAGCCCTTCCCCATCATTCCTTGGTGTCAGAGGTACTAGCCCATCCGTGGCCAACGAGATATCTGAAGACCTGGGCAACTTTCTGTGACGTCAACAGCACCGTTCTTCGTTACACAGAGCACTGAAAGGATGATTCTAGAACTTTTCAGAATTCATTGTGTGGTAGAGGAAGGGGCTGTTATTTAAACGCCCAGATAAAGAAAACTCTTTTCCTAGGCCGATAGCATCAGCCATTAATGTAATGACTTCCGCTGGACATTGTCGGCCACAAGCAGACGCCAGTATGTATGGCTAACTGCCGTTAACCATTGTATTCGTATAGTAGTGTGTATTGTGTTACAATGTAAGTCTGTCTAAAGAGCACCAAGCCGAAGTACTTCAAGCCGGCCGCTGACCTTGGGAAAGGGATCGATAACGCCCGGGGTAAGGCAGGAGCGCCAAGAAGATATCGGGAGAAGAGACACCTGCTCGTTCCTGTGACGTAGGTAGTAGCAGGCAGAGCGAGGGCATGCCGGCAGGGCAGGAGAAGAAGGTGACGTGCCTGTGACGTAGGCAAGAGGAGAGAGAGAAAGAGAGAGAGAGAGAGAGAGAGAGAGAGAGAGAGAGAGAGAGAGAGAGAGAAGGTGTGTGTGCGTTGACTTCGGAACAGGGAGGAAGTTCTCTCTCATAATTCAGTTCATCGGAGCTAGGAGCGTGTTCGGCTCGGCCAAGAAGGGCCAAGAGTGTTGACCGCGTGCTGGAGAGCGACAGGGTGGGTCATAGGTCATACGTTTCGTGATACAGGTCCTAGATGGGGAGGACTCTCACGAAACCTCTCCAATTAGTCGGAGATAGGCAATGCTAGGTAGCAACGCTCAGAGTTAAGAGATACAGAGCAGGAATAATATCCGATTAACGTTGGAACTTCAGGTCCTTTCGTCAGATAGCGATTGAACTGAAGTATCTTCAAAGACGGTGACTCCATAGACGGACGGAACATCGATAATTGGATTAATCTAATAAAGCTATTAAGTTTATTCCTAGTTACCTTTCATTTCGTTGGACACTAGTAATTCTTCTAGATTTCATACATCTTCCTCCATCCTCCTGATTCGCAGATGTGATAGTAGTAAAGCTGGGAGGATTTCGTCTGAACAACCAGTCTTTGTTTGGAATGGTTCCAAGTAACGAACCTTTTGTACTTTTACTGGCTGTAAGGGAGCCCATGAGTATTCACGAAGCATAATATTAAGGCGTTACTAACATAATTAATGAGCGAGTAGGTCCCTGCACACAGCGTAAAAAATATATATAATAATCTGAAATTCCATAGCCACTTTCCGTGATTCCTTTCGTTAATTAGCACTAAGCATATTTCTGATACAACACTTTCCATGAAATGACGGCGAAAAACACGAATTCACGGATTTTTTTCGTACGCCAGGAAAAATTCTGAATTTTCTGAAATCTTTACG
This sequence comes from Macrothele yani, assembly GCA_039090855.1. Lineage (NCBI taxonomy): Eukaryota > Metazoa > Arthropoda > Arachnida > Araneae > Macrothelidae > Macrothele > Macrothele yani. Next base: position 145,193,447 of record CM077007.1, on the reverse strand, counting down.
CATTTCCTTTCGTACATTAACGGAAACACTTGAGGTTTGACTAACTGTTAAATTTCAGTAATCTGTCGGACGATCTGATTTTGAAGTTCTGTAGCGGGACCGGATATTATGGATAGTACATCGCATGAAATTTCCGTGTTTGTGGCGCAGGATATTTCTTAACCTCTTCTCCATTTTGTGACCGTGTTATTATTGTATATAACGTTGTCGTAAGACACCGGTTAATTAAATTATTGTATGATGCCTATACACTGAAGAGCAATTGAATTAGAGACAGCTGGCGTTATGCAAATATGGCACTGTGGGCAGCCCTGTAAACGGAAACGACATGACGTATCCAGCAATCCGACAATATAAGGAGTGATGCGACGGGAATCAGTAAGAGTCGGACGCCGTATGGGTAAGACGAAGGATCTAAGCGCATTTAATCGTGCGCAAATTGTCGGGCGCCGACGAATGGGTCACTCCATCTCGGAAGTCGTGCAGGCACTGGGATTTTCACTAGCCACTGTGTCACGGGTGTACCGTGAGTACATCGAATCCGGTAAAACCATCCCTGCAAGGGCCAACAACAGCGTGTGGATGAGCGGGGTCATCGTCGGCTAGCTCGCATTGTAACAGCGGATAGACCGACCACAGTGCAAGAAATCACTCGGCGATTTATCGCTGGTGCACAAAAACGTGTAAGCAGCCACACCAAATAAGAACCATCTCCTCGCTATGGGGTGCAGAAGCCATCGTCCCACGAGGGTACCGCCGCTGACCGCACATCACAGGGTGCAAAGATTAGCATGGGCGCGGGAACGTCGCCACTGGACCCTAGACATGTGGAAAAATGTTGCCTGGTCTGATGAGTCGAGATTCACGTTGGTTCATGCGGATGGCAGGATACGAGTACGGCGCAAACCACATGAAACGATGGATCCTTCTTGCCAGCAGGATACTCTTCAAGCTGGTGGGGGTGGCATTCTCGTCTGGGGACTGTTTACGTGGACTGAAATGGGACCCCTGGTACGTGCGACATCGTCCCTCACCAGTCAACGTTACCGGGATATCCTGGACGACCATTTGCTCCCGTTTGTGCGTCTTTAACATCCCACTGCGGGCCTCACCCTGCAACAAGACAATGCAGCTCCCGAATTGTATCCGAATGGTTGGATGAACACTCCACCGACGTGACCTCGCTTCTTTGGCCAGCTAGGTCACCTGACCTCAATCCCATCGAGCGCATCTGGGATGCCATCGAGAGAGATGTCACCCCTCCATTAAATCTTCGTGAACTGTGGGAGCTTGTTCATGGGTCGTGGATCCGTATGGCTTCCCAATGCTTCCGGTGTCTTGTCGAGTACATGCCGAGACGAATCGCCGCCGTCATCAGGGCGAAAGGTGGTGCTACACGTTACCAGGTGTCTCTGATTCAATTGCTTTTCATCAATATCATTGTGTGGACCCGTTAGACAAAAACTGTTGTAGCTATCAACAGCAAATTTCATATTTAGGAGTTTTGTGAAATAATATTATAAAGCAGTACATTTCACTTTTTTTTTTTTAAGTCATTGACAGTTTTAAAATATTTAAAGTTCCAAAGCATTCTGTTGCATCAAAAAATCCCGAGGGAGAAAATACTTAATTTGTGATTAGTACTGCTACAGGAAATAATAAAATTATTAAAAATCTATTTAAAAAAATAATAACCTCCAACCAGGCGCCGACTGGGCCTGCGGGATACCGGGAGTATTCCCGGTATCCGGGCGGCCATATTCTGGGACGGTGGACCTTATGCTAACTCAAGATAAAAAGAAGTCAATATATACTTGGCTTACATACATTACAATATTCTTGTAGAAGAAAATCAAATAATGGTAAAGGCTATCTACCACTTTCACGGATTCGAAAAGGAAAAGAAACTTACGTAGCAAATGCTCTTTTGAGCCAAACCGTGTTTTGGTATAACCCCTTCCCCTTTCTCGAATTCCTAATTTAACCCCCGTCCTTTTGGGATCATATCTCTAACTCAGTTCCCTTTTGCCAATTCCAATTCAATAATCAATGCAATCTAATCCAATATGCTATCAATGGTCTGGGATAGAAACTCGAAATTCATTGTATTCGGTAAAACTTTTGGGTTGCTGCTTTTTATATGTACATTCGTTTTCGTTTTATGTACGACATCTGCATTTGATTTATTACTTTTTATGCTTTCCTGTTACACGAATACTTGAAACTGCAGTTCTGTGAAATCTGTTTTCACTTAATAAATTTACACCGATTTTTTTTTTTAAATTCTGCACATTTTCAATTTTCTCATGAAATGTGTTTGTAGTTATTTTTTAAATGATAGGTAATTCTTGAAAAAGAAATTAATTTTTGGCACATTTAGAATTCCGTTTTCACTAAGATTCCGAATAAGCTATTCAAAATTTTGAATTGAGTCATCGCAATAAAATTCATAAAAATGGAATAAAGTCTTCTACAGTCTCTCTCAGAGAATTGTCTGTTGCTTCTCAGCAACGGAAATAATTTTTTTTCTTACGCACAATTTTACTACAGATTTGCAGTGAGTCCAGGAAAATGGGTAAAACGTTAAATTAGAATAAAAATAACAACGTTTCTCACAATAAAATGTTTATTATACATCGACTATAGTTTCGCAGAGCGTTTGGCTCGGCTTCTTCACGATATATGGTCCTGAGGAAGCCGAGCCAAACGTTCCGCGAAACTATAGTCGATGTATAATAAACATTTTATTGTGAGAAACGTTGTTATTTTCATTTCATAATAACACTGCAAGCTTAGTAGTCATAAATTATATAAAGCGTTAAATATTGTTGCATCAATAGACGTAACCTCAATGATTCGTAAACTTGTGCTGAAAAGTTGTTTAAACAGCGACATAACGTTTGTGTGTGTGTGTGTGTGTGGGGGGGGGGGTATATCTTGATAATTTTTTCTCAGGAATGGGCCTCTCAAAATTAACTTCCAGGGCCGTTTATGAATCGCCAGTCCGCCACTGGCTCCAACAGAAAATAAAATGACTAATTCACCCACATTAATAGCAAAAAAAAAAAAAAAACATAGAAAAAAAACCACCATCATCGCGAAATTGGAGTTCTTCCTGAAACGTAACTGCGTTCTTTGTGTCGTTTTGGCTCAATGGAAAGACACGCGGCTTCTATTAAGCCAACACAAAGGATTTCGATCAAATCCCACCAGGGAAAGGAATCTGTGGTGTAAGGGATAAATAATTCAATGCTGGATTTTGCGAAATCTCTGTATAAATACGGAAAGACCCGAAACGGAATTTTCTGAAATAAACAGAATTCCTGGCAACGGAAAATCTGTCAAAATGGTGAAGACAGAAGAAACGGGAGCTTTTAAAAGGGAAGTTTCCTTAAAAGACGGACATCTGCCGGAAACTTAGCTGCACGTTATTTTCAGGAGTTTTCAATGAATTTACACCACTTGTTTTTTACAATGCATGGACGAAGTTGTTATTTTCCTCAGAGGTAGAAGCAGAGGGAAGTCCAGAGCAATTACATTATGGCAAGATTCCCTCCTCGAAGAAATTAGCAGTGCCCCTAGACAATCAGAATATGCAGGTCTTTTTTATCAATGTCTGCACTATATCACTACGAACCTCTTTTGGGGACATATCTTTTAAAAAGAGGCATTTCATCACGGACCGTAGTTGTTTTACTATCTTTTCTGAAAATCTCTATTGTTTTGCAGAAAACTATTCTCCCTTCCCAAAAAAGAAAAGAACGAATGGGTCTCTGCACTGTAAAAAAAATCCTGAAATTGACGAGCCACTTTCCGTCATTTCTTTCGTGAACTAGCGAAAACATATTTCTGATACAACCTTTTCCGTGAAATGACAGAAAGAAACCCGAATTTCGCCAATTTTTCGCACCACGGGAAAATTCTGAATTTTCGAAAACCTTTCCGCAGTTTCTTTCTTATGTTGGCGGTAAATTACCGTTTTAGAGATGTGTTAACGGAAAATTCTGAATTTTCAGAAACCTTTCCGCAATTTCTTTCCTATATTAACGGAAAACTCCGTTCTCACTTTTTCCGTATCCGTATGACGAGAAATTACCGGTAATGGAAGAGATTGGTGAGAATACTTGAGGTTTAATTAACTTTTAAATTTCAATCGTCTGTCGAATTTTGATTGTGGACAACATATCGTATGAATTTTGTTTATTGTTGCAGAGGATATTTCTTCTCTTCTCCGCTATTTTGTGCACCAGGGATTAATTATACTGAATATTATGTAACTGTAAGAAACCGGGTACTTAACTTATTGTACAGATGATTATACGATGTCTATGTATCAGTCTTTGGACAACTTAAGACAAAAGCTATTATAGCTATCAACAGTAAATTTTATAATTAGGAGTTTGTGTGTGTGTGTGTGTGTAATGTGTGAAATAATACTATAAAAAAGTGCACATCACCTTTTTTAAAGATAACTGAAAGCCATTGTCAGTTTAAAAAATCAAGTTGTAAAAGCCTTTTGTTACCCCGAAAATCAGGATGAAAAATGCTTAATTTGTGAAAAGTCCTGCAACAGAAAAAAAAAAAAAAATTACAAACCTATTCAAAAAATAATAAGATCCAACAGAAAATAAAATATCTAAATCACTCGTATTAATGACAAAAAAAAAAAAAAAGTCACTGCCGCGCAGTTTGTTTTACGACGTACGTGATTTGAATTCCGGAGTGTCTGTGGCTCAGTGGTTGAAGGCGTGCGTTACCTGTTCAACTAGCCCAAGCGGCGCGGGTATGATCCTGAGAGGAAGGGCTGAAAAATGCAGGGTTCGTCGGTTTTTGTGGAATTTCAGTTTAAATATGAAAAAAACTGAAATGGATGTTTCTAAAATAAACGGAATTTCTTACTACGGAAAATCTGTGAAAATACGGAAGTTAAAATAAACGGGCACTTTTCAAAAACAGAAATTTCTAAAACTGACAAGGTCATCGCTCTTTCCACGTTTTTCTTTAATTAACTCACAGCAACCGAAAAATTGCATTTCGACACCGCTGGGATCGAATCCCAGATATCTCGATAACTAGCCGAATGCGTTCGTTTTACGCTAAGGTGCCAACAATCCACGGCGCTATGTGTGTTTATCTGTCAGCATCTGACTTTACAAATCCAAAGGGATGGGCTCAGCAACTGAGACGTCTCTATCTGGTGGAGCTTAACGGCACAAGTCACTGTATTTAATTATAGCTAATAAATCCAAAGGGCGAGAGCAATGGTGAGAATCTTCCGAATACGTGGGGACAATGTAAATAGACAAAGTCATCGCTCTTTCCACGAGAGATCTGGGGTTCGACCGGTGTCGAAATACAATTTTTCGGTTGCTGTGTGTTAATTAAAGAAAAACGTGGAAAGAGCGATGACTTTGTCTATTTACATAGTCTCCACGTATTTGGAAAATTTTTAACGGAAATTTCTGAAAAACTGGGACACCTACCGGCAGTCTATTTACATTGTCTCTACGTATTTGGAAGATTTTAACGAAAATTTCTGGAAAACTGGTACACGTACCGGCAACTTAGCCGCGCTTTATTTTCAGAAATTTTCCGTGAATTTACACCACTTATTTTTAACAGTTTAGCATTGAAAATAGGTAGAGTGACATGCAAGAATGCGTACTACCTGTGAAAAAAGTACTGCTTATTGATATTAACTTGAAGTGGGTTACAGCACGAACTTTGTCAACTCCCTTTGTCTAACTGAAGAAACAATTTCGAATGCAACTACGATGTCGCTTCTGATTTCAAATTTTACAGAAGATTCCATGTCACATTTGTGGAAAATTTTACATTTGAAAATAACTTCTGTGACATTTCTCCTTTTTGAGTAATTTTTTAAGTGATGCTATTTGAATAAGGAACCAAAGAACTAAATTAAGCATATCCCTTCCATCTTATCTTCTTTTGCATATACGAGTGCACTAGAGATTGACGGCCTTAATTATAATGAATTTTCGGTCTTCCTTGTCTGTTTTATTCATGCCTTTCCAGAAAATATGACTGAGGTTCAGCGCGATTCGGTATTGCTTCAGGCAACTGCCAGAGAAAGAGAAAAGTTTTCCTTAATTTCACTACTAAATAATCCATTATGCTTCAGTGGGCAATATAAACTAAAGCGGAAGGCAATCTTTCATTCGGGGCGCATTTCTTTCTCTTTATGCCACCGTAATAAAATACCGAACAATTTCTCCAATTCCAAGCGGCGCCCAAAAAATGACGTATAGGGCAATCCGTCCCTTTTCGAAATAAACCCACCCAACGAACCCAACGGTCTAATATTACTTGCATTTCGATTCATCTCCATCAAAAATAGTTTCAATTTTCTCTTTGGGTTATCAGTCTCTGTCAGAGGTGGAGCCGTATCAGAAAAACGGTTTTAGATTTCACCCCCCATCCCACCACCACCTCCTCCTCCTCCTCAAGGAAAAGGCGACTCCGTATAATGAAGGATATTTGGAGCAACTGTGACAAGGTAATTTTTAGCTGGCATAGTCGAGGGACACGCGCAAAGGAACAAGAACCGTTCTTCATCTTGGCACAGCCGATATATTTCCTGACAGGAATACTGTCACCTTCGCCGCTGCTCCTGTGAAAGATTTCTCTCCCGGATTGTGTCACGGTTGCGATGACCGATGGTCGTGAGTGCTGTGACCAGGCCTTGTCGCCCATTAAAGAGCTGAGCGACGAGGAGCCTGCCGTTCCCCAAACTAATAGGGCCAACACCGACTAATGCCCTAAAATGCCAAGAACTACCATTTCCGCAGCAGAGCTCAAGGCTTTCCACCACAAGAAGTGCTTTATTTACCTTTTCTCTCTTTTTATTTCTTGGCCTGCAGCTATTTTTCCTTACTTCTAGGTTTGAATCAAATTTCACGGAAGCATAAAATATCAGTTCGAAGAATCAGTAACTGTGCCACTTGTTTGTGCGCTTTACAGAGATGAGTACGTCTGCAAGTAGAAAACCCAGTCGCGCTTATTCACCCCCCCCCTTCCTTAAAAACATTTATGGAAGTACATCTGTTATTTTTTTTTTCTACTACTTATTTTGGTAGTTTAAGAACATTTTAAAATGATTTTACTGACATGCACGGAGGAGGTGCAGTCATTGGTTTTTGAGGTTTATATGCACTCCTTCACTAGCTTTCTTCAGAACTTTAGGTTAGAAAGGAGCTCCAGACTAAAGGAATATCTTAGATTTTTCCTTTTGATAGTCCTTTTCGCCTGTTGATCCATAAAAGGTAGAAGAACATTCACTCTTAACTCAGGGGTGCTGTTACTTTTAGCCCCTCCGCCGGTGAATACATAGGTTTCTGATTAGCCGTCCGATATAAAACAGGATGAAACATAGGTGATAGATATGTTTGTCTTATTAAGATTGCTCTCTTCCCTCTACGAAACAAGCGACCCCAAATTAGAGACGAGGAACTGCTTATATCACTATGAGTTGCTCAAGATACTCCATAAATGCCGGTAAAAAAGTTACTTTTGATTGCTGCGTCTTGGGTTCATACTATCAGATGAATCAACAAATAAGCCACTTGTACCGACTAAACTGCACACTAGAGAGAGAGAGAGTGAATTACAGATTCCAAATAAGCAGTCCAGAAGAACTTAGTTTAGTCTAATTGAAAATGATTTCTCTCCCCCACCCCCCACCCTGAGTACTATTATTTGATGATTTCTTGTTTCTATTCAAACTGTTGCCTAAAATAAGAAACTTGCTTTCATAACTTGATCTGTAGTGAAGCGAGACAATTTTGAAGTAATTTTTTTGTGACATGACATGGGTGTGCAACGAATGTACATCCCCTACTCCATTAGCTTTAGTGTCCAGTTCTTGTAGTATTCACCTCTGAAAGCAACAAATAGTTCACCATAATGGTGTTCCATAGTGGAGTTATGATTTTTAATTTCAAAATTCCTTTTTTCACACCAAAATCTTTCGAACTCCTGGAATTACACCCCCAAACCCAGAAGATGTCACTCCAAATCGGTCACGGAGATTTCAACGATGTTTCTGTCGAGCAAAAATATCCATTTCAGCTACTTTAAAATACGTTCTTAGTGAACGGAATATTACTTCTCGTACGCTTTCGGAGTGGTTTCTTATGAACGTAATATTGCGTTTCTCGTGCTCGGATCACTACCGAACTTAAAGCATAATACAGGGTAATTCAAACGATTTACCCGATTTTCACAGCTCCGTAAAAATCAAGGTAATACGAGGTCCGATCAAAAAGTTCCGAGACTAGGCCGATATACAACAAAGTACTTAAGTTACTTAAGTCTGGGTATGATCTCCTCAAAGTAGTCTCCTTGGGCAGCGAAACACCGCTGCCAGCGTTTTTGCCACTGTTGAAACGATCACTGGAAGTCCTGTTCGCGAATCGTGTCAAGCACCGTCTGCGATTCGCGCTGGATCTCGTCCACGTTTTCAAACCAGCGACCCTTCAGCTTCATCTTCGGGAACAGAAAGAAATCGCAGGGGGCCAAATCCTGCGAGTAAGGCGGGTGGGGATGGGTAGTCATGCAGTTGCGGCTGCAAAACTACCGTGTTGCTAACGCCCTGTGAACTGCTACTTGTCGTGATGGAGCAGGAAATCTCCCCTGCGCCACGTCTCAGGTCGTTTGCGGCGAATGTCCTCCTTACGACGCCGCAGAAAATCGCAGTAAAAAAAGGCGGTGATGGTCTGGGGGACGAATTCACGGTGCACAACTCCACGAATGTCGAAGAACACGATGAGCATGCTTTTGGTTGAGCTCCGGACCTGTCGGGCCTTCTTCGGTCGTGGAGATGCCGGGCTGTTCCACTGCGACGACTGTTATTTGTTCTCGGGGTCGTAACCGTAGACCCAAGTCTCGTCCCCTGTGATGACCCGCGACAGGGACTTTTCATGAGCCTCCTTTCCCGATTTGCCAAGTTTGACGCAGAATTTGATGTTCGCTCGCTGCTCTAGTTTGCAGTCCATACCGAAATCTCAGCTGTGTTCTGCACGTGGTCACAAAATATCGTGTAGCACAGCTCCCGATGTTCACAGAACGACGCCACTCGGCACAATGACTGATGAAGGTCACTGCCCTTGACCACTGCTCGCGCATCCGCGTACTGCTATCTGTTGGCGCGCCACGTACCTAGTCTCGGAACTTTTTGATCGCACTACGTAATAGTGTACCACACATTAAAATGAAGAGAAACGCACTGTGTTTACGAATGTAACCGCTAGACGGCGCAATGTAACCCGTGCATCTGCATCTGGGCGAAAGACTGTCATATGAAAAATATCATGCAGGAGGCGATGGAGGACGCCGAATTTGCTTTACGCTTGCTGTTTAGTGAGGGAGCAACATTCCATTTAATTGGCAAGGTCAGTCGTCACAACATTCGCATATGGGCACGGAAGATGATGTAAGGTGAGAACATCACCATGACATCGGAGCGGTATAATTCATTTGTAGAAGAGCATATCCCGGCGTGAGCCCTGGGATATCATATACAGTAACCTGTCGTCGTACACGAGAACGCGTGACCACACAAGGCCAGTATTGTTCTGATATTCATTGAACAGAACTGTTGCGTGGAGCCGCCCAATCCACCATATTTACCGGAAATGGAGCCCTGTGATTTCCACTGCTTTGGGCATTTGTAAGGGAACATGTTTAGAACTGGATGCAACAGCAAGCAGGATTTGAATCTCCGAATCACAGATATTTCTCACAGACTTAATGACACTAGTGCTTTTAATAGTGCTCGTGAATTGTTTGGAAACGTACTATTCAAAATGAGGGTAAATATACTATCTACCAACAAGTAATTGGACACCCCTGCAATCAACGATATCTGCGGTCCTGATACACGTCACGGCCGCCGCCGTTAAATATCGTGTGGGAAACAACAACGCAACCAGTCGCATGCAAGGTGCCACGCAGTTCGGAGCTCTCTGATTTCGAGAAAGGTGTAATCGTCGGGTATCACAGAAATGGCCGATCCATACGTGACATATCCAGCTAGTTGAAGTACCCAAAATCGACAGTGGCCTACGTGATTGGCAAGTGGAAGATAAGAGGTGACTGTCGGAATGTGCCCCGACCCGGCAGACCCACAAAACTGGGAGTTAGAGACGACGGGTGCTGAACAGAGAAATTCTGAAGAACCGCACCAAATCGATGGGCCACATCAGCGAGGAGTTTCAACAGGCATCCGGGAGTGTTCTTTCGATGAATATCATCCGTAAGGAAGCCCATCTGCTCTGCTATCATGGACGTGCATACCCCTCCCCCCACAAGCCTTTGATCACCAAGTCCAATAGCGCTGCTCGGCTAACGTGGTGCAAAGAACGTCGACAGTGGACCGTTGAACAGTGGAAACAGGTTCTCTGGAGCGAAGAATCGAGGTTCACCCTCTACCGTTCGGATGGCAGCGTTTGGTTTGGCGTCTGCCTGGAGAACGCTTCCTACCGGAATGTATTGTGCCAACTGTGAAGTTCGGCGGCGGTATAATTATGCTATGGGGGTGTTTATCCTGGTATGGCACGGGACCCTTGGTCGCAATTCCTGGTAGACTCAACGCCGAGACCTAAGGCACCATTTTGGATGACCATGCGCTTCCTACATTGTGGCAGTTTTACGGGGTGGACCCATGTTACTTTCAGGATGACAATGCCACCTGTCATGTTGCGAGGTCCACCATGGCTTGGTATGGTGACAATGGGGTTAATCGAATGGACTGGCCTGCGCAGAGCCCGGACCTTAACCCTATCGAGCACCTCTGGGACGAGTTGGAGCGTCGACTTAAGGGGTGCCCCCACCGTCCGAAATCGGTGAAGGAACTGACCTGTTTTCTCCAAGCCGAGTGGAAGAAAATACCGCTAGCCGTCGTACAACGCCTGGTTGAGAGTATGCCCCGGAGGGTCGCAGCTGAAATCGCCGCTCGTGGAGGCTCCACCAACTATTGAAGGTGAATAAACTTCGTTTTCCTTTGCTATCACAGGTGTCCAATTACTTGTTTGTAGATAGTGTATTAATAACTAGCTCATAGCATGTGCCATGCACAGGTGAAAAAGTTGTGAGTGAAATTTTTATAACACGAATCGTAAAATAAATATATATACAGTAAGTATAATGAACGCCAGAGTCTGGCTTGTGTTTCCTCGAAAGTTTTATTTCGACTGCGATTAGCTCTACCTTCATTTAAGTTATGCAAAGTATTAGAAGATTGGTTGGCACGCCATCGCCGTTGTGGTTCTTTATTTAAGCGACATTTTTTCTCCTAGCTTTATCTTCTTCCATCTTTTACTACAAAGAAAAAATTCCACGAAACCAATATTTTTTTTAAATTTCCATCACAGTGAATCAAAACTCCGCCTGAAGTTACTTTCTTACAATTTTACTTGTTCATTTTTGTGAAATAAGAAAACGCTGATTTCTTTTTATGAATTCATTTTTAAAAAATAAAATAACACTGATTCCTTCTTGTGAAACAAAATAACGCTGATTCCTTTTCATGAATTCATTTTTATGAAATAAAAAAACGCTGATTCCTTTTTATAGAATTGCTCTGCAATTTTATTCCTTTTTGTGAAATTACTGTGCAATCCAAAGAAAAGAAAAGAAAACACGACATAACACCTACGTAACAGAACAAACGTCGCAGACGGTTGTTCGAGCACGTGTTTATTGCCACAGATAAAGTCGTTTGTCTTACTAACTTTATTTTATTTTCCGGTATTTCTCCTTGATTTTACGTATCGCGCAACAGCGGTGAGCTTGGTTCCGATTTCGACCACCGGATAAAAGCAGAAGGCGCTGCAAGTACTGAATGACTTCAGAGCGTTAGGGACAGACGTAGCCTAGTATATACACCGAGGAGCCATTACATGATGACCACCTACCTAATAAGCTATAGGACCCCCTTTAGCCCGCAAAACAGCGGCCATTCGGTAAGTCATCGATTCGATGAGGTGGCAATAGGTGTCCTGGCGTTTCTGGTACCATAATGTCAACAGCAGGTCCTCCAGTTCCAATATATTTTGGGGTGGTGGTAATTTAGCGCGAACCCGCTTTTCCAAGTCGAACCACAAATGTTCGATTGGATTTATGCCAGGTGAATTTGGAGTCCAGGTTATTAACACAAAGTCACCAGCGTGTTCCTCGAAACACTCCTTGATGATTCTAGCAGTGTGGCATGGCGCATTATGCTGTTGGTAATGGCCATCACCAGCAGAGAATACAGTTGCCATGAATGGGTTAACCAGGTCCACAACGATGTTCAGACCAACCGACATCCGTCAGGGCTTGTGCGATTGGGATAATGGGGATTAAAGTGTTCCACGAAAACATCGCCCACAGCACAACACCGCCGCCGCCGGCCTGTTTCCGCCCAGGAGTGCATCCACGTGCCATAGCCTCCGTTGGTAATCGGCGTATCCGCGCTCTGCCGTCTACATGATGCACCAGGAATCTTGATTTTTTCAGACCAGGCCACTTTCTTCCAATCATCCACGGTCCAATCTCGATGATCATTGGACCATTTCATGCGTTGTAGGAGATAACGTACAGTAAGCAGGGGGACCCTGTAGCAACGTGGCCCTGCGGTCGCTGTGAACAATGCGCGACAGTCTCCGCTCCCCTCTGGCATCAATGAGCTGCGGACGATACACGGCTGGAAGATGGTTCGTCGTTTGGTCATCTGTGCACCACTTTTGATACGTGCTCACTACATGGTGATAATGTAATGACTCATCGGTGTAGGTTTTATTACCCTCAAATGTAGTGATCATTGCTTTGCTATTACAGGAGGTATGGTAAGTTGAAAATGCTCACGTACTTCCCGAACTTTTAGAAGGGTTATCTACAATTTGCTGTTACGACTTTGTCAGTAGAGTTATTTACGATTGCTACTTATTAACGAAAAAACTCGTTACTTTGAGGATGTGATGTAAGTGAACTCATTTTATTTGTTTTTCTAACAACAGCGCGTCATACAGTCCAACGGTTCTCAAATTGGGTGCTTTTACGACGGCCTTTCCTAAGGGAATGCCAGTAAGCTATAAAAAAAGTGTAAATTACACAGTCAAGTGGCAAAAACTGATGACATTTTCCATTTTTCCTTTCAACAAATATGGATGCTCCTAGGTATGAAAAAAAGGGCACACCTAATCCTTCCGTTTCCTCTTCCAAACTGAAAACAGATTGAATGTGACTTAGCTACTGGGGAATGTGGCTCCTATTCTACACTGGTGTGCAAAAGTATTGTATCGCTTGCAAAAACTGTAAACTTCTAACTTTAACTCTTTTTTTTAACTAAATAATTTTCATAGTTATTTCATTATCTATATGTCATTAGATGCGAAATTTAATGGAGATTTCAAAAATGTCTTAGTTTTTTCTGTAGGTACTTCTGTTCTTAAGATGCATTACGAAAAACATGACCAAGTCGAAATTATTATGAAAAGGATCATTTATCCAATACTTAGGTTTACAACAATAAATCCTTTTTGTAATTCATAAGGAATGAAATAACATTTAAATGCAGAAACATAATGAAGCAAAATTATAAAAGTAACCTAACGTTTTGTTGCCCAGCAGTTAGCTTTAATTACAGCATTTGCATCTTGATGACATACCGTGAACAAGATTTTGTAAAAGATTGGATTGAACAATACGATTCCAAATTTTAATAACATTTTCATTGAGTTGAGTTTTGGTTGTTGGCTTCTTTTTTGATAGTTCATACGAGACTTTGAATCACAAATATTCGATCGGGTTTAAATCTAGTTACTATGGTGGCAAATCAGGGTGCTGAACTTTTTTTTCCTGAAACCATTTTTTCACTACTTTAGAACGATGACAGCGAGCACTGTCATCTTGAAAAATAAAATTGCCGTCAGTCATAAAGTCTTCTAGATGATGGTAGCATCTTGTTTTCTAGTATCCAGTTGTATTTCTAGGCATTTACAGTGCCATTGACAATATGGAGGTTCTCAACGCCATGTGGACACATGCAACTCCAAACCATGACCTTCACCAGATGCTTAACAGTAGTCACTAAGCAACTTGGATTGAATTCTTCATGCTCAAATCTCTTTACAAGAACTACTCTGATTTCCATTACGGCAAAATTTTGATTCATTAATGAAAAGAACATTTTCCCATTGCTTGGTAATTGGTTGTCCATGGGACATGCTGTTTTGGCCACTGAAGCCGACGCTGACTTTGATTTGCGTGTTAACAATGGTTTACGCCTGCCTTTGCAGCCACGTAGACATAGTGAAGCAGCCTCCTCCTAACAGTAGATGTACTAACAGCAACATCAGCCACTTCAGACCATCTTTGAAGCAATTCAGGTGAACTGAGCCTCCTGTCTGCCAAGCTTAGCTTTCTGACCATTCTGTCCTGCCTGGTTGTAGTGGATTTGGAAGTTCCACAGAAACGCATATTTTTAACACCAGTGTCTTTTACTTTCTTCAGTAGCCTAATAACTGTAGATTGATTACAGCCCACTCTTTCAGAGATTGGCCTTGAAGAATATCCCTCTTCACGCAGGACAACTATTTTTATTTTGTCTACTGTAGGCAATTCCGCAGTTTTAATAATTATTAAGAATGTACACAAATTATAGCTTAGTAACAACAGGAACCGACCACTACAATGCTCTAGTAGATCAGATCATATATAGAGGATTTTAGGAAGGGAATGTCTGACCCCAGGTCTTAAACAAACCTTAGAAATAGGAGATTTTGACTAGAGTGCCCGATAGGGAAATGACGCGGAAATGAGGTAGAAAGAGGTAGGAAGACGCTTTTATTTATTACCGGGGAGCCAGTACTTGGCGCCCGACGGCTTAACGTGCCCGTCCGACGCACGGCGGATGTTTAGTGGTTCGAGCGTTCGTACCTGCCTGGGATCGAACCAGAGGTTTTTTTCGTGGCAGTTACGAACGGTGACCACTAGGCCACCCGGCACCCCACAATGCAGATCAGATCAGATCATATGCAGAGGATTTTACGAAGGGAGTTTCTGACCCCAGGTCTTAAACAACCCTTAGAAATAGGTAGCTAGGAGATTTGGGCTAGGGTGCCCGATAGGAATGTGACACGGAAACCAGGTAGAAAGAGGGAGGAAGACGCCCTTATTTATTACCGGGGGCCAGTACCTGGGGCCCGACGGCTCAACGTACCCATCCGACGCACGGCGGATTTTTAGTGGTTCGAGCGTTCGTACCTGCCTGGGATCGAACCAGAGGTCTTCTCCGTGGTAGTCCCGAAGATTGACCACTAGGTCACCCGTCGCCCCACAATGCTCTAGTAGCTCTGCGCCAACCCATTTTAAAGGCTGGATTTCCCAGTGAATAATGCCTTCCATGTCCCACCAGACACAAAACATGATCTTCGCAGGATGAAGGTCATGTTTTGGACGTGGTGTGAGCGTCTTGTTTGGGCTTGACCATTCCCTCTAATGCCGGAAATTCGCGTACAGGTACCACTTTTCATTTCCAGTAAACAATACGTCACAGAAAGGGTTTGTGTTGCTGAGAACATTCGCGATAACGGGCGAGCAAGGAACCACATATGGTAACACGCTGATTCTTGTCCTCGGTGAGAGTGTGAGGCACCCAAGACTCCAATTTCTCGACCTTTCCCATACGTTCTAGGTGTCGCACGACTGACAGTCCATCTCAGTGGGCAATTCGCGTGTGTTTTGACGCGGATCTAATTGGATGAGATGGTTCAAACGATTCTCATCAAAGTGAGATGGTTCAAACGATCCTCATCAAAGTGAGATGGACGACCTGAGCGTAGGGAATTGTTGAGGTCAAAATTGCTACCTCGGAACCGCTAAAACCATTTGCGGGTCCTCGGATCAATAGCATCCTTCCCATACACAGCACAAATTTGTCGAGTAACCTTGGCGGCTGTGGATCCCTTGTTAAACTCGTAGAGAAGCAGATGTAGGAAATCTTCATTCCTCTGTACTTGACACTTCATACTTCCGGACCTGAAAACCGAAAAACCTTTTGCCACAATCACACAACGCAATATAATTTAGATAAATGATATAACTGGCTATATTTTGATATACAGCTGGCGATCTGCACCGTCACTACCTGGGAAACACTCGTGAAATAAAACGGCATGAACTTTGCATCAACCCAATATAATATCATTCTTCTCTATATGTCTTTCTACTTGTCTCTCATTTTTTACATTTCCCTACGTTCGTTCCTATCTTTTCTATTTCCTTTCTTTTGCAATATATCAGAATTTTTCTTTGATTTTTCTGTATATTTCGATGCCTCTGATCAATTCGTCCTTTTCCCTGAGTGCACCCTCTCGTTGTATTTTTCTTTCTCTTTTAGTGTTTTAGGGATTCTTTGTTACCTTTTTATGCGTATCTCCTTTGAGTAGTTATCTTCCTCTTCCACTGCCTCTGTTTTTATGTCGTTTTCTTTGCCTTTCACTCGCTTGGTTACATTCTCAATCTTTCCCTTTCAGTCACTTGGTCTCTTTCTATTTCATTTACTCATCCTTCTTGCGTCTGCCTTTGTCTCTTTCCTTTTGCTTCTCTTTTAGCATTCCTTTTCCTTTGCCTTTCTTACTCATTTATTCTGTAATTTCTTGACTTCCTGCGTTTTTTCTCCATCCCTCAATCTTGATTATTTTGCATTCTGTTTCTTCTCTTCCTCCCGTTGCCCCTATCCCTTCCTCTGTCATATAGTGTCTTCCTCATTGCCCCTATGAATCTCGCTGTTTCATTTACTCTGTTTCTCTCTATCTCTTTCTCTCTCTCTATCTGTCTCTCTCTCTCTCTTTCTCTCTCTCTATCTGTCTCTCTCTCTCTTTCTCTCTCTCTCTATCTGTCTCTCTTTCTTCTGTCTCTGCCACTTTCTGAGTCTTTTTATCAGCTTATCTCTCCTTGTCTTTCTTATACTTTATCTTTTCCGTTCATTCGCACTCCTATCCTTATTATTATCTCATTATCTTTTTTTTTTTTTTTGTCTTTATACATAAAAAAATTGAAAAGATTCGTCTCACCGAGATATTCAGAAAACAGCCCTTTCGTTTTTTATCCCTTTTCTCTCTTTTCTATCTTGAAATGATTGGAGAAGCAAAAGAAATGGCATATGATTAGAACTAATGGAGCTGTAAAGAAATAATACATAAAAAGAAAAGGCAAGTGGAGCAGCAATGGAAAAGGCAGATACGGAGATAAGTTACATACACTGTTTATCTTTGTGAAATGGTAGCATTAAGTTTATACGAATGTCTGGATAAAATTGTTAACCAATTTTGTTTTTCAGCAGAAAGGAAGTTTTGATACTGTTTGCACATATCTATCATCATCAGGGGAAAAGTGCTTGAAAGTTTGATTTATGTAATGGAGATTCCTCCCATTATCTAATGCTATTGATGAAACGAAAAGCGATGCATCACTGAAACCCTTTCATGCCTCACTCAATATACACATGAAAATAGAAACAAAAATCCTCCAGTTATGCTGTTCTCATTGATACAGTGCGTGAAAATTGGATCTTTTGTCTTATTTGATACTCACCATAAATATTTTCAAAAGTATTTTTCTTTTCCTCTTGAGGAGATTAATCTTTTTGCAGCAATTCAGCGGTGAATTAAAGCTTTTCACAGCTTATTTTAGAGCTACAGAATTTAAATGTCCACAGCAAGAAGCAAAAATGTCGATGACACACATTAACACGGTCTTTGAGATAATAAAATTTATCCTGTTATATAATTTCTCATGGCAAATAAAGTTCTATTCGCTGCAGTTTAGTAAAGCTTTCAACAGGTAATATATGCATTCTTTTGAACAGTTCCACAGAGAGAGAGAGAGAGAGAGAGAGAGAGAGAGAGAGAGAGTGCGAAAGAGAGAGAGAGAAAGGGAAAGAAAGACAGAGAGTGAGAGAGAAAGAGAGAGATAAATAGGTAGAGAGAGAAAGAGAGAGAAATAGAGAGAGGGAAAGAGAGAGAGAGGGAGAAAGAGAGAGTGACAAAGAAAAAGAGAGAGTGAGAGAGAAAGAGAGAGTGACAGAGAAAGAGAGAGAGTGAGAGAGAAAGAGAGAGAGAGAGAAAGGAAAGAAAACCTTCAGTCTACCTTCATACAATGATCTTTTCTGTTTAGACCATCAGTCTTATTTTCTAAATATGTCCCAGTTATGGCTCACATATGAGCAACTCCTTTTTTTTTTTTTTATTTCCCGGTTTTGCAGATTTTTGAAACAAAATTTCATTTTTAAATGTATTATATTAAAATTTAAATTATTACTATAAAATATGTATAAAACTTTAAACGACCATTGCAGCCCTCAAATGCATTGGTCTCTTTCTATTTCATTTACTCATCCTTCTTGCGTCTGCCTTTGTCTCTTTCCTTTTGCTTCTCTTTTAGCATTCATTTTCCTTTGCCTTTCTTACTCATTTATTCTGCAATTTCTTGACTTCCTGCGTTTTTTCTCCATCCCTCAATCTTGATTATTTTGCATTTTGTTTCTTCTCTTCCTCCCGTTGCCCCTATCCCTTCCACTGTCATATAGTGTCTTCCTCATTGTCCCTATGAATCTCGCTGTTTCATTTACTCTGTTTCTCTCTATCTCTTTCTCTCTCTGTCTCTCTCTCTTTCTCTCTCTCTCTATCTGTCTCTCTTTCTTCTGTCTCTGCCGCTTTCTGAGTCTTTTTATCAGACTATCTCTCCTTGTCTTTCTTATACTTTATCTTTTCTGTTCATTCGCACTCCTATCCTTATTATTATCTCATTATCTTTTTTTTTTTTGTCTTTATACGTAAAAAAATTGAAAAGATTCGTCGCACCAAGATTATGGCATCTGAAAACAGCTCTTTAATGAAATTCCCTTACTCCAAAGGTTTGTATCAGTTGTTAATATTTATGTGAGACATCTACGTAGATTCATGAGCAAATCCCTAGAAAGTTAACATACACGGAGAAACAGGATCACTTTTTATTATTATTTTTTTCCCATTCACAGCTTAAAATTTTCGGAATTTGCATACATTGCTCATTAAAGACATTGCCTTACCCGAAGACATGAGTAAATATGTTGCAAGTTCGTCGATACCCTGTTAAAAATTTTGCGTCAAAAAGTGATCCAACTGGGGTAAACCTTAAAGACCGATTCTAGGTGTCTTTTGCCGAATGAATGTTCATGTACAACCATGTTAACTTAAAACTTAACATGGAACCACTCAGCTGCTTCGGTGGCCGAGTGGTTTGAGGAGTTGGTCCCTGACCATTTCTCCGAGATGGACCCAGGCATGAGGCCCGGGTGAGTCTTGTGTAATACGCCTGTAGATGCCCCATTTCTGGAACCAAATTTCCCATGAAAAACTCGATGGGTTATGAGCAGTCTCCTGGCCCTAAATTTGGGACAGGCGACTTTTTATAGTCCTCAAGGTTGCTAATCGTTGTCGTAGGTCCCTCCCAATCCCCCAAATAAGTAGCTCAGTTTTAATTTGGATCCACTGATTCCAAGCAAGTATGACAGCCAATACCAGAAGGAAAGAAATATAACACCCTTTTTTTTTTTTTTTTAAGGGATTCAAACCCAGAACCAGTGGCATCAGACATTCGTAGCTGACGTCCGTACTACCCAGAAGTGGAAATAAGTCCTTGATCACGGACTACCCAAACAAAAACAAGTTTACGTGGATAAAAAATATATATATATTAAAATATTTTGTGCCAGTTCTTTCATGTACTTCGTTTTATATTTTTATTAATTAAACCTTCTTCAAAATTTATAAGTTATTAACGAATTATATAATTGTAAACCGAAGTGACATTTCTTTCATCAAATAGAAGTAATCGCTTTTTCCACGTTTATAAGTGAGTCACGGAAAAATTATCATCGGCCGCCACCGATAATCGAACCCAAGGTCTCCCAGTTACGCACCGGATATGCTTTCACTGCACCACAGCGGCCTCGAACCTCTCTAGACTCACAAACGATAAACTGCCAAACCAAATGGCAGGGTTGCTTCTTTGGACCCCCGCACAATTCTGTGGATTCACCACAGATGAACAGCAACAACTGAACAAATAACTAGAAGGCGAATGAATGATAAATATACAGTTGACGTGGACCAGGAACATCAAATAGAAGTCATAGCTCTTTCCACGTTTATAAGTGAGTCGCGGAAAAATTATCATCTGCCGCCACTGGGAATCGAACCCAGGTTCTTCCAGTTACGCGCCGGATATGCTTCCACTGCACCACAGCGGCCTCGAAATTCTTCAGACTCAAAACGACAAACAGCCATTTGTGACATTTCTTTTTTATAATATCTTGTACAACTGTATTCTACGCGCTTTTTTGCAATATTTCCCTAACGGCATAACAACTCTGAATTGACGCCACGTTTTCATCAGTTGATAATATGATAAGAGTTGTTAACATGATATGAGCAAGAAAGATCGTGTTTGTGCCTTTTCGTACCTAAGTATCGTTTACATACATCATACACACTGAGGTGCCAAAAGAAAAAAAAAACATATAGGAAGTGCGCTACCATTTCCATTACACACCACCGCACCCATGCAGTAAACGATATCATGCGCAAACGGCGTATATATAGGGGCAGATATCTCCGTCTATGCGCTGGCTTCTGATTATTCGTCCGAGATGGGTCCGTGTTCGAATCCCGCTGAGGCATGGATGTTGTGTTTGTCTTACGGCACTGGCTTTCTCCCTCTTTCCTGGAGTCAATAACCCTAAATTAGGGTCGGGCGACTGCTTATAGCCCATTGAGGGGCTCACGGTGGTCGTTAAACCTTCAACAAAAAAAAAAAAAAAAATATATATATATATATATATCCGCAAGCTCAGGTAGTAGCATTCGCAGTTCAGATGGCAGTTTATCAGGATTTAAGCGATTTCGAGCGTGGTACGATAGTCGGAGCCCGGGAGATGGGTCACACCATCACGGAAAATACCACGAAATTTGGGATTTACGCGTTCAACATTTTCAAGGGTGTACCTGAACTACACCAACTCAGGAGGGAAAAAATCCAGATGCGAGACCGGTGTGGCCGTTGAAAAGCCCTGGACAATCGTGCAAGTGTTGAGAGCGATGAATGGTCTGAGAGGGCCGCAACCAGCAAAAGTGAAAACAAATGTCGAACTTGTGAGCACAGCTGGACAGGAAAAAAACCGAATCACTATTCATGAGTTACCTGACGACTTCAACATTAGGTTCGATTCAGTTCCATCTATGCTTACGGACGATTTGGGTGTGAGACGCGTCTCAGACAAATTTGTGACAAAACTGCTCTCAGCTAAGCAAAAAAAGAGTCCCGTGTTTCAGCTGCTAGTAACTAGCTTGAGTGCGTAGAAAACGACGAAATTATTTTTTAAACTACATAACTGGTGATGAATCGTGGGTTTGTGGGTATGACTCCAAAACTAAGGTCCAGTCTTAACCCTTTAACAGCCATGACTCTAAAATCTGCTACCACTCTAAATACCATAACGCCCGAAACTGTTTGTTGCTTCGCTAGTTTGTTTAGTAACAACAGTGGTGACTGACGGTGTATCCAGCTGATCCCTTGTAGGTCGTGCAAATTTAAAGAACAGGTAAGGGTAGAAAATCAGACTCAATCTAGATAGGCGTTTTGGGCGGCTATGGTCGTTCGTATATACGGGCGTTATGGTCGTTAAAGGGTTAACAGTGGAAGACTTCAAACTCTCTCAGACCCAAAAAAGCACGACATAGCCGTAGCAATGTCAAGACGATCGTGACTGTTTCCTTTTTTCTTTTCTTTTTTTCATTTATGAGAGAATCGTACATCATGAGTACGCCAAGACAATCAAAAAGGAGTACTACTGTCGAGTTTTGCGGCGTTTGTGGGACGCAGTTTGTCGCAAAAGGCCGGCATTGCATGAGAGTGGCGAGTGGGAACACCACAATGACAACGCTCCAGCCCATGCATCGCAACTTGTGCAGCAGTTTCTTGCTAACCAATGCACAGTTCCGACTACCACCCTATTCGCCAGACCTCGCTCCGTGCGACTTTTTTCTTTACCCTAAAGTCAAATACTACTTGAAAGGAAAAAGAGTTCATGATATTGAGGAGACACAACAGAGAACGTGACGAAGCAGCTGTTCGCTATTTCAGAGCATGACTTCAAAAAATGCTTCGAGCAGTAGAAACAGCGCTGCGCTAAGTGTGTGGCTTCGGAAGGGGACTACTTCGAACACGATTAAGTTTCAGGTGTAAATCTTGTATTTTTTTTTTTTTTTTTTTTTTTTTGAATAAATCAAGTCTGGACACTTTCTGATCACAACATGTATATTCATATGATCAACGTAAGTTGCTGGTCTGCCGCCCTAGAGTTCAAGTCGTATGTGGCGGTGGCCTTTAGCCATTCGTCCGAGATGGGGCCGGGTTCAAATAACAGGTGAGGTTTGGATGATGTGCTTGCCTCACGGCACCGGCTCTCTCCCCTTCCTGGAACCAGTTGCCCTAAATTTGGAATGTTATAGACCAATTAAATTGGGACCACGGGAATAGCGCAGTTGGCTAACGCGCTATGTGCTTAGTGTGGGAGGCGAACATTTCTGAAGGGTGTTCCAAACCCGGTCCTGCCGGCCATCTAGTCTGCGTGTTTTCCGGATGCTCCCCAGTTGTGGGGACGCAAACGCGTGAATGATTCCCTCTGAAGTCGGCCCTGGGCGCACTTAGTTCCTGGTACCCCTTTTTTGACAGAGTTTACCAGATGAGTGTCGATGCGTTGGTAGTAAAAATATAAGACGATTGTAATCTGCTGACATCTGGTGGCCGGCTCCTAAGCGCATTTGTCCCACGGTTGTTGGTGATGATGAAGTCGGCCCTGGACGCACTTAGTTTCTGGTTCTCCTTCCCTGACAGGGTTTACCTGAGCACTTGATCCCTGGTCCCTCTTCCCTGACAGGGTATACCTGATGAGTGTCGATAGGGTGGTAGTAAAAATACAAAATGATTGTAATCTACTGCCATCTGGTGGCCGGCTTCTACGGGCATTCGTCCCATGGTTGTTGATGATGGTGAAGCCGGCCCCGGACGCACTTAGTCCCTGGTTCCGCTTTCCTGACCGGGTTTACCAGATGAGTGTCGATGGGGTGGTATTAAATATACAAGAGGATTATAATCTGCTGCCTTCTAGTGGCCGGCTCCTGAGGGCATTAGTCCCATGGCTGTTGATGATGATAAAACCGGTCCCGTACGCACTTAATCCCTCGTTTCCCTTCCCCGACAGGATTTACCAGACGATTGTAAACTGCTGCCATTTGGTGGCCGACTATCACGAGTATTTGTCCCATGGTTGTTGATCATGGTGATGAATTAAATTGGGAACTCTTTTAGACCAATGAGTTGCCCATAGTCAGGGATGGATGGCTCACAGGGACCTCGAAGATTTTCCGGGGGACCACTTGAGCAATAGCCCAATTTCTTGCATTTTTTTATGGATATTGTTTTAAACGAACGAATAATTATTTTGGTGTTTATGAATAATAATAGTTAACCTAATTTGAGCTGTATTCAGCATCTGCCTGAAAAATTATTTCCTTAAAAGAGAAAAATTGTTTTCTTCTATTTATGTGGCGGGCGTTTATTCTTAAACGACAGAGAAAAATTATTATCTGTGAGAAAGTACCGCGGGACCAAATACGCTGTTATAAATCGATTAAGCCGAAAGCTAATTGCAATTAGACATGTAAGTCATTTCACTTGAAGCCCAGAGTCATTGGTAGGTCCTACCAATAACCCTTAGGCAGCATCCCCTTATGCACAGACTGACACAGAGCACAAAGCAAATTTTCAGCAGAGATATTCGGAATTCTGTGTCCAACACACATTTCTTTCAAGAAAAACAACGATTTACAAGCATACATCAAAATGGTGACTCGTAGGTCAAAATGGTGACTCATAGGTCAAAATGGTGATCATGTGCCAAAATGGTGACTCATAGGTCAAAATGGTGACTCATTGGTCAAAACGGTGACTCATAGGTCAAAATGGTGACTCATAGGGCAAAATGATGACTCATAGGGCAAAATGGTGATCATGGGTCAAAATGGTGACTCGTAGGTCAAAACGGTGACTTATAAGTCAAAATGGTGACTCGTTGGTCAAAATGGTGACCCATAGTTCAAAATGGTGACTCATAGGTCAAATGGTGATCATGGGTCAAAATAATGAGTAGGTTTAAAAAAGTGTCTGCTCAAGGAAATGATGCCAGTGCCATTGCCAGTAGGTTATCATTTACCAGATAATTATAAAAATAAATTGTATAGGTAAATTGCTATGAGGCATGCGCATATTTCAACTTTCAGAATGACTTTGCGACGTATACTGCAGAGGTGAAGCACGTGTCAAGACGACAAATCTGCAGCAACACATTCCGTCGGTGTTGTTTAGACGCTTAGATCAACTGGCTCCCGCAAGGAGGCGCGGCTTTAATCGTCGTCAACGACAAATTTGGTGAATTTCAGTTGGAAACGGGATGAGCCATTAATTTTCCTCAAAATAAAATTTCATAAAGGAAAATAATTATGTGGTACAACACCCCATTTTGAGCCTGCATTCGATTATGAGCGAATATTTAGAATTTTTTCACTGTTAAATTGCTGTCAAAATTTATTCACGACCGAATAAATTTTGACAGCAAAAACTTTAAACGACCATTGCAATCCTCAATGCAATGACTTACACAACTGAAAACTAACAATTTATGTTATTTTACGTTAGGCATGATTTCCATATCTTGGGTGTAGTTTATATCTACCAAAACAACCGGAATATTTTTCTTCTTATACGTAAATTCATGAAAATAGAAATACTGGTTCATTTGGGGGAAAATTCACAAAACAAAATTTGCAATTCCGCAAAATAAAGTTTGATCGAGTATGTTTACGATTCGTATTCATCCACAAAAAGTGTTTAGGATCTGAAAACAGCTCTTTAATGAAATGCCCTTACTCCAAAGGTGTGTATCCGTTGTTAATATTTATGTGAGACATCTACGTAGATTCCTGGGGAAATCCCTAGAAAGTTAACATACACGGAGAAACAGGATCACTTTTTTTTTTTTTTTTTTCATTCACAGCTTACCATTTTGGGAATTTGCATACATTGCTAATTAAAGACATTGCCTTACCCGTAGACATGAGTAAATATGTTTCAAGTTCGTAGATACCCTGTTAAAAATTTTGTATCATGTTCCGCTAAAAAGTGGCGTTCCCCAGTTCACATACATATCACTACATATCACTAAGCTGTTATCTGAGATTCAGAGGTTTGCTCCAAAAACAAATACAAACTACCAGATATTTTTACTTACTGAAATAAATTTTGACACCAAAAAAAAAAAAAAAAAAAATATATATTTTGACAGCAAATATTTTAACTTTCTTTTTTCCAAGATATAGCAATTTTTTTACATGAGGGAATTTATGAGGTTTTAAGGATACATTTGTTTTCATAGTAAGCAGAATATTAAATTTCCCGAGTCGTCCCAATTCGTCATTACTCATAGTGATCTAAGCCCCTTCCCTCCCCATAACCTACCTTTGATTTTCGCTTGAGGTGTTTCGTCCGGAAATTTTGTTGCTGTCTTCTCTAACTGCGATTCAACAGAAAAATAGTTATAATGTAGGGTAGGGAAAATTCTTCTGGCAGTGGGAATTTATGACTGATAATGAAAAACTTTTGTCGTATTTTGACTGTTAAGACTGTTTAGTCGTAAATTTTATTCATTTTCTTTCTCATACAATGTAAGCAGAAAAAATAAAGACGCGTTGTCAGCAATACATGCTTATTAGAGTATACAGTGATGTATTTCTTATGGCATTTGCTTCGAGATACACTTTTAATATGCTCTGCAAGCTGCTTCGTTTTCTTCTTTGTTCTGCTTCCTTTTTCTGATCCTTGAGTATGTATGCTACATTGCTGCGCTTCTGCTACGAATCAAAAAAGGGGGCTCTCCTTATCCGAAGAATTCCGCAGCTTCCAGTTATCTTTGCGCCTTCGAATGAGTGAACTACGTCATCGATCACTTGGACACCTGGTCGCCGCGCATGGGACATTACGCATCTTGGCGTGAATTTGCTTCTAAGTCGAATTTCATTTCCTCTCGAGAGGTACAGAAATTGAGTTTTTGTTCTTGCTGTTTTTTTCCTCTACTCTCATTTTTTTTATTGTATTCTACCTTTTTTTTTTTTTTTTTTTTTTGATTTACGGAGACATGATAAGGGAATCCATTGAAAAAGAGAAAATTAAAAAAAAAAGGAAATGATGGAGCGAATCTACGAGTTGCGAACTCTGACAAAAGTTTTATACGAAAAATAAAAAATAAAATAAAGAGGAGAAAAACAAAAGAAAAAGAAAAAAGACAGAGAGAGAGAGACAGAGAAACACGACAGGCACGCCCATTATTTATTGAATATTTGCGCTCCAAACTGATGTGTATTAAACGTAGTACCTGTGATTAAAGTGAATGAAAAATGCGATGGAGCTGCGAGTCAAAAATATCGAAATGACATCATTAGGGAAGTGTTGACTTCCTACCGTGCTTCCGGAGTCTTCTCTGCTCGAATTCCGTTTCTCTTCTCCAGCAAAATTATTTTGCATTTTTTAATATACGCTGATGACATGCAGTTTATTTTTCTTAGTTTTTTCTTCAGCTTTTACGGGTTATGATTACGACGCAGCAAAAAAAAAAAAAAGGGAGGCGTAATTCACCTATTTCAGTCACAAAATTGTTTTTCACAACATTAATTTTGTTACAGAAAACTTCAATCATGATGATGTTTTTCTACTCGAAACGTAGCATTTTTAGAGGCACTAATGTAAGGAAAAATGCAGCAGAATCTGAATGATTACGAGTTTTTAAGAGTTTTTCATGGTATACGATGTTCCTCCATGCGTGCTTTAAGAGATTTTTTTTCAAGAATCTTCCTTAAGATAACAACTTAAGGAAAAACGTAACAGTTTTGCTGAATGAAGAAAAACATCAGCGTTTTCTTTTCTTTTTTAATTTTTGTCAGGTTCCATTGTATCTGAGTGAAAATGTTGTGGAAAAGAATTACATCAAAAAATAACAAAAAGAAACAAATGTAATATTTTTCTGGCAGAACAATCAGGCACGTGAGATACCAGAGACAATGTAAAAATATGAGGACGGGTAAGTCGGGAATGCGGTATTTGATTAAATTTGCTGCGTGATGATGCCTATGAAAGACATTCATAAATATTATGTTTTCTTATAATAAAAAGCAATTTTTGTGTGACAAATATTTATTTGCGCTGGTCATAATGTTTTGACTCTTCGGTGTATGTATATGGTTGGCACTCAACATTCAAGCGCATGATACTCAACTTATATATGGGATGGACACCACATGCACGACGCACGATTTAGGAGGGCGGATCAAAAGGTTAGTTACACTGTTGAGTAAAAAAACAAATAAATAAAAATATATACTCAAGGGATGTATATTGGTTTAAACTTACAACATTTATTCATTTTTCGACATAGTCGTCTAAGGACTGTAAACATTTAATAAACTTTTCCATACACTGTCAAAAAAATCTACTTCAAGAAGAGAACCTGAACCTACTCAGCTTTTTTAAGTACAATCGTATCGTGAACGAGTACATGACATGCGGAAATATAAGTAACCATACATACTTACAAATCACTGGGTCAAAAAATATAAATATAATCTCGTATTACTTCATTTTAGATATTATAGATTTAAGAGAAATTGTTTAATAAATGTGTAAAATAACACACATAAATAATTAGTACAACAAAGTCACTGATCACAAGTAATTTAATTATGCATATAGTATCTTTGTGTACGTTTTTACATTAACTTTATTTGTGTCAATCTCATAAATAATGTATTGTCGCTTCATCACTATATTTGTCATAAAATTCTGTGGTCCATTTGCCCAGCATGTGACAACGAATATATCTATTATCCCAGATGTGCCATCGAATAATGTACTTCCAGTTGGTTCTATGAATAAATGAGTATGTATGGAGTACACGTATACCAAACTTAAAATTGCCGCCCCTGTGGCGCAATGGTCTAAGCGATGGCCTCTGATCATTCGTCAGAACGGGGTCCGGGTAAAAAACTTAACATGCAGCCGCGGATGGCTTAGTGGTTAGAGATTCAGACTACTGATGGAGGGAACCCCAGGTTCAAACCTAGCCTGATAGGCTTGAGCCTGGGGTGCTCTCCGTGGTGGTGTGAATTTCTAACAATCGCTGAATATCCGTCGTGCATCGGACGAGGACATTAAGTGACGGCCCCCGGGTAGGAATCCCCCGGTTACATATAAAGGTGTTCATTCCTGAGCCCCCCTCTCCCCTCTAATTTCTATCTGCTTTCTATGTGCAAAATCGCACGCTTGTAGGTGCAGCCATCTAGTGTGCTTTCTCTCACTTACAAACCATCCTGTCAGAATCGCTAGATTCGCTCTAACTTCCTTCAGTTTCTGTCCCCTGCCCGAAAGGGCACAGAAATGAATGAAGTTAGAGCACATGTATTTGAAATATATGTGGGTTTTTTTAGTACATATATTTGAAATATATCTCTCACTTACAAACTATACTACCTGAAATATATCTCTCACTTACAAACTATCCTATCTGAAATATATCTCTCACTTACAAACTATCATGTGAAATAGTTTGTAAGTACATATATTTGAAATATATATACTTAAAAATGAGTACATATACTTCAAATTAGAAGTATCAGATATACTCACAATTGATTCCCTGTATGCACTCAAAAACGAGTACGTGTCTTTTCCAAAAATGAGACACAAGTACTCGGAGCTATTATAAGCCCAGAATGTACTAAGAAACGAGTACATTTTGCTTATTTCTATATGTACCAATTTTTAACAGTGTACCTGTACAGAAAAAGTCTCCCCCAATTTGGTGCAACCAGTTAAGGACCGCAATTTTCACATCCTAATCGGTTTGGAATCGTTGTCCACTAAGGTCCTGTTTAATTTTACCGAACAAATGGTAGTCGCACGAGGATAAGTCGGAGATGTACGGTGGATCTTGCCACACCTCCCACTTGATTTACTGCAGCAGTTCCTTTGTTTTCCGTGCTGTGTGGGGTGTGGCGTGGTCGTAAGTCGAGATTCGACTTGGGTATGGGTGGGACTTAAACTTCATGTGCACGGGCTCGAATAGTGAGTTGAATAGAGCATAAGCTTCATACACATCAAATTGACATTTGTATACGTAGGAAACAAACTTCACGGGCGTGAGATTCGAGAGTTGTATAGATATGGCACCACAGATACTCAATTGGGTTGAGATCTGGTGAGTTGCGGGGCCATTCGGGATGTCGCATATCAACACTGTGGTCGTCGAACCAATTTTGCACGAGCCTGGTTCGATGACATTTTGGCATTATCGTCCTGGAAGAATTTATTTCCCCCCTTAGGTGAAGATACATCATTGTGGGGTGTACGCGGTCCACAAGCAGTCCCTGGTAGTAGTCAGCATCCGTGTGTTGCTCCACACGCACTAAGGGTCCCAGTTTATCCCAGACAAACATGTCCATGCCATACAAGCCTCCCACCCATAGCTACCACCGGCTTGGGTAGCCGATTCCATGCATGATTAATCCATCTGCTCATACTGCTGAGGCCAAATCAGGACTCGACCATTGCCAAAAAGGACTACATTTCGCGATTCATCAGAGCAGTATGCCAGCTTCCAATCTTTTATTGTACAATCTGCATGCTGTTAAAGTCGTTTATGTCAATGGACTGTTAGGAAAAAGTGGTGGCATATAGAGCAGCTGCTCTTGTAGCCTATCCTTGCTAACGTGCGATGCATAGTCGCGTGGGATATTATCTCTTGTTGAACCATATTGTATTAGGCAGTCAACTGCGCAACTTTACTTCACCGATTGCCCTGTACAAAGCGGCACACTGTCGTTCCCCTTTGTAACCCTCATTTCGCTTCCCTTTACATTTGTGTCGCCGGTTGGTAGTTTTTGCCATTTTGACACCATTCCAGGTACGCTTTAACCTCGAACAATCCACAAGTGTTTAACCTTTCCTAAAAAAAGGTAAACCCTTCGTTTTACTCATTACGTCCGTAACTTCGCTCTCAACTGAGCCCCCAACCTCTTATACATTGAAGTGCCATTGAATTAGGGATACTTGCCTTGGGCCACCTCTTGTCTTTATTAAAGCGGCCAAACGACGAGACATGGACACCACGAGCTAACGAAAATGTTCTATAGGTATCAAGAGCCACGCCTCCTCCAAAGGCATCCACAATTTGCTGAGGTACCTAGCCGATGGAACAGTTACCCGAATTGCCTGTTCGACGGTATCACAAAGATCCGTGCTTCTTAGTAGCCACTGAAGCGTTTCGAATTCACTACAGTGCTATAGTAAATATATAATAACCAGGTGGAACGTGTAGGATGGGCAATAACCTTGCTGGAATATGTTATATAATATTGCCCATCCAACATGTTCACCATGGATGCATGCTGGATATGAATGGGTGTAAATGGTTGGCTGGGATGTCCACTTATTTGGGGCACTCAAAGTCGACTTTACACGCGCGCGTACCAAAGGTTCCAAATCATTCCATCTGAACCCTTTGAACATCACTAAGGCACCTCTAGCCTGAACTGTTCCTGCTGACATACGCCATTACCACTAGGATGCATGCTGGATGTGAATAAGTGTTAATGATCGGCTGGATGTGCACATATTTGAGGGCACTTAAAGTTGACTGTACACGTACTAAAAGTTCCAAAGCATTTCAATAATCTTATAAAAATACGCCATTCCACTGGATAAATGCTGGAAATGATTGCCTGTTAATGGTCGGCTGGATGTCCACATATTTGAGGGCACTCAGTCGACTGCACACGTAGCAAAGGTTTCAAAGCATTCCAGCTGAAGACACCTTACCATCAATGAGCCACCACCGGCTTGAAGTGTTCCAAGATGACATGAAGGATCCATTGCTTCATGAGGTTGACGCCAGATCCGCACTCTCTCATCGGCCCGATGCATTTCAAATCTGAATTTATCAGTACAGGCTATCCGCTTCCAGGCCTATGTGGTCCAGGGTTGGTGAGCTTTTACCCAGGCAAGCCGTTGAGCCCGGTGTCGTGTTGTTAGTAGTGGGACTCTTTTCGTCCGGCTGCTTCCTATCCCTAGAGGTTTAAGAGTACGTTGCACTGTCCTTTCACTGACATAGCGACTTTACACACAGTTCAAATCGGGGTCAATTTTTGATATTGCCTAATGTCGATCTGTTCGAACAATGCCGTCCAATCGGGGTACACCACGAGCTGTCAAGGGTAGTACACTTAAACAATTCATTCGGGAGCTTCTTCTTTTGACAAAATTTTCGTATTCCCGAAACATTCTCGACACTATCACGGGAAAGTTCCAGTGTGCTGGCGACTTCCGAGATGGAGTGACTCATCCCGCGGGCACCTACACTCTGCCCTTTCTAAAGAGCATATAAATCTCGCGTTTTGCTGATCCTTCCTGTAAGCGATCACTATTGGGGAAGCTGTGGGTGATGGCTGTATTTAACCAGTCTCTAGCGATTATGCGCGAATAGTAGCCAAGCATTTGCATAACTTCTGCTATTTCTAATTCAGTAGCACTTCAGTGAATACACACAGGCTTATCAGAATAATATGACCACCCACGGAATCGCAGTGTACCCGCCCAGTCGCGTCACGCAATGCACATGATAAGGTCGACCACACGGAGATATAAGCGACCGGCTGGGGCAGATGAGCCATAGTGCTTCACGTGAGCACAATAGGCAGAAGTAGTGATCTGAGAGACGTTTGAAAAGGAATGATCATCGGCTACCGCGCCGAGGGTGGAAGCATCTCCGAAGCAGCAAAGTTTCGTGGGCTGTTTGCGAGGTGCTCTAGCAAGGGTCTACCAAGAATGGACCGCTGGCACACCTAATACCTCCGGACGTCATAACTATGAAGCCCCCAGAGGCCATCGACCCCAGAGCAGAACGTCGCCTCCGTTGACTGGTAAAGGGCACTCGACGCGCAACAGGGCAGCAATTGACCACGTAAATGAACGCCAAGGGCATCCAGGTACGTGTCCCCGATAACATTAGATCAAACCCTGTCATGCATGAGTTTCCGGAGGGGACGCTGCGTCAGGGCGCCCATGTTAACCCAGGTCCATCGATAATGACGCATGCAGTTTACTTGGCATAGGACTACCGTCATTGGACAGTGGAAAAGTGGAAAAAGGGTGCCTTCTCCGACGAATCGAGGTTTCTGCCCCACAGAAGTGACGGGCGGTGACGGATATGGTGTCAGACACACGAGAAACAACTCCCGAACACGTTTGTTGATCAAGTACAGGCCATCAGTGGCAGTGTGCATGTCTGGGGGATGTTTTCCTGGTATGGCCTGGGACGGCTGGTACCACTGGATGGGTCCCTGAACGCCAATGGCTACCTGTCCATCCTCACTGACCACATGCATTCCTTCATGTTGGATGTTTACCCTGTGGTGATGGTGTATACATATAGGACAATGCGCCCTGTCATGTCTCTAAGAGATTGCGTAACTGGTTCTAGGAACACAACAGCGATGTCTCCGTTTTCCCTTGGCCGGCGAAATCGCCCGATCTCAATCCCATAGAGCTCTTTTGCTACTATTTAGATCGACAGGTTCGACGCCTCTACCCTCAACCACGTCATCTCCGGGACCTCCGTGCTCTGCTGCAGTCCAAACGGGCAAGTGTGCCTCGGGCAACCTTCCAGGGCCTCATTGCGTCCATGCCACGCCGTCTCGCAGCTGTCATCCGAGCCAAGGATGGTTATTCCCATTATTAGGTAGGTGGTCATATTATTCTGATACGACAGTATACATTCCTTTAGCATACAGGGCACGCACCCTTCCTCGTTAAGCCAGTGTCAGGTGTAACTCAATTTGTATAGTGGTAGTCGTAATTCAGCGAGCACTCAGTGTGTATGAGGTTTTACTGGAGTATAGATGAAGCACAGGAATTTCATGTAGATTAATTCCAAATTCAGTTGTATAAGGAAGAGACACAACCTCAAACGGCATTTCGGACATGAATCATAAATTTATTTCGGAGTCATCTGTATGTCTGGTTGATAGAACATTTGTCTTAAGGTGGACGTCAAGTAATTTTGATTCCTATACTTCCAATGGAAAAACTTCTGTACACATTTTCTTCACAATTAATGCGTTCCCAAGGATGAAAATTTAAACATCGAATAAAATAGCTTCATTTTGTAACTTGGAATACTTAATATTTTCTAAAACATAACCAAAATTACGCAATCCAACATTTATTTGTCTACTGACGTCATCAAAGTACAGGTCGCTCCATCTTTTTTCTGGTTTCTTTTTTTCTTTTTTTTTTTTTTTTGATTGGAGGTTTAACGACCACCGTGAGCAACTCAAATGGGCTATAAGCAGTCGCCCGTCCCTAATTTAGGGTCACTGGTTCCAGGGAAGGGAGAGAGCCAGTGCCGTAAGACAAACACAACATCCATGCCTCACCGGGATTCGAACCCAGACCCCGTTCGGACGAATGATCAGAGGCCATCGCTTAGACCACTGCGCCACCGGGGCGGCTTTTTCTGGTTTCAACACCACCGAAGGAAAAGTTATTGATTTTTAATATAATTATGGTTATGTTTTAGAAAATATTAAGTATTCCAAGTTATAATATGAAGTTATTTTTTTTCGATGTTTAAATTTTCATCCTTGGGAACACACTAATTGTGATGGAAATGTGTACAAAAGTGTTTCCATTGGAAGCATAGGAAGCACAATTACTTGATGTCCATCTTAATTCTTGGATATATGTTTTACACACACAAGCGGGCGCATGCGCACACACGAACTGGAATTCAAAAGCATCAAATGCAATATTTTTATTATCGATCTTCTCATTAAATTATAGCAAAATACTGTATCGCATAAAATCATACAACAGCAATTTTTCATCAGTCATCAAACGAAGCTTATGAAGCATTCATTATCCAATGTTCGAAACTTTTGACACAATTTTTTTCCTGTTATCTTTAATGTTTCCCTTTCGTATAAATATTGCATTACTCTCAGCTATTATTTTTATGAAAGTTAACGTGTTCTCTAACTATATTTACTTCAAACATGTCATACTAGAAGTTCTTTACTTCGCCTATCCCTCATTAAATCTCCCTTCCCCTTACTTAATTTTCCTTTCTCACTTCATCATCCATTTTGGAGGAAGAGTAAATAAGAAGGAAAAAGAAGAAAATTTTATGCGGTTTAAAAAGGGAAAAAATGCTCTGATAAAGGAAGACACGGTAAAGGGACAATGCTCTTAAACAAAATTTGACGTCCTAAATGTTGGAAAAGTTCCAGTTATCAAAAATCGATGTCCCACTTTCTCTTAGCGGATCGGAACAGTAGAAGTGTTGCCGAAAAGAGCTCGGTGGCCGAGAACGAACAATGGAAGGCAATTTTAGGTATCTTCCATTTGCATCAACTCATCACAGTCTAGCATGGGATGAATTCTCTTTCAATCTTGAGGCGGATCAAAAACACGACTTACGTCGAAGGGAGAGCTAGAGAATAGATTGATTGTCTTTCGAAAAGTCTTATGACGGCATGCTTGTGATGTAAGTCGTTAAAAGACACATGACATTACTCAACACAGAACTCCTTTTACTCTTCATACCCAACTGGAAATTTTATATATGTGAAAAATGGAGAATTTTTTTTTTTTTTTTGAAAGCACTGTTTCTTTTGGAAGGTAGAAGAATAAAACCGAAAACTATCCGTTCTCATTTAACAAACACATAACCTTCGCTGTCTTAAGAGCAAAATAGAATTTCTTTACACAAAGTTAAAATTTCACTGATAAGAACAAAACAGCATTTATGCACGTTTAGTTAATAACTTTTTTTGAGTAAATTTGATTTGTTTTAAAAAGGAGTACTAATCAAACAATGATGACGTCTCATACGTATTTCTGCCATCTGAAGCGATATGAAATAACTATTGATTAAACCACATTCCGTATGCATATCACGGAAAATTATCCAACAATAAGAGTGAGTAGCGGGAATATACTTAAGGTTTGTTTATATTAAATTTCAATCGTCTGTCGGAGGACCTAATTTTGAAGTTCTGTAGCGAGATCGGATATTGTGGACAGCATGGCACATGAAATTTTGCTTTGTGATACCGGATATTTCATCCCCTTTCCCTCATTTTGTACACCAGCTATTGTATATTATGTTACCGTAAGGAACCGGGCACTTAAATAATTGTACAGGTGATTGTGCGGTGTCTACGTATCAGTTTGTGGAGCTTAAGACAAAAGCTATTAGCTACCAAAAGTAAATTTTATATTTAGGAGTTTTGAGAAATAATACTATAAAACAGTACATTTCACATTTTCTTATAGTTAATTAAAGTCATTGCCAATTTTAATAAGATCTCAGGTTCCAAAGCATTTTGTTGATTTGAAAAATCACGATTAAAAAATACTTAATTTGTGACAGGTCCTCCTACAGAAAAAAATTAAATTATTATAAACCTATTCACAAAAATAATAAGCTCCAACAGAAAGTAAAATAACGAATTCACTCCCGTTAATAACAACAACAAAAAATTATCACCGAGAATGACTTCTGAGTCATTCTCGCCCAGTGGTTAAGATGTGCGGTTTCTGCTGAGACAACCCAAACGACCTCGAATCGAATCTCATTCTCTGGTGTAAGGGCTGAAAAATTCAGGGTCTTTGACAGATTAGCAGAATGTAGACATACGCCGATAGTTTCCAAATTATTAACAGATTTGGCAGATAGTTTTTGGCTCGTCGATTAAAAAAATGTTATTTATAGCAATTAAAACACTGATTCAAGGCTTCAGATTAATATACTTTATTCTCCTTTAACTTGAAGAACTATAACGAAGTAAATTTCTCCGTCATTTTTGTCCACACCGGGGCTCGAACCCGGGTCCTCTCATTCCGGAATAAGTTACTCTACCAATTGAGCTACGCGGACGTTCACTCTGACTGCTATCTGTCTTTATGTCGTGTGCGTCCTGCTGGCAGGTACGTTGTGCTTCTTCTTGGTACAGCCAAAGTTGAATCTTGATTCCATCAGAGAATGAAATAATATGTTAGTCTATTTACTTTCGGTTTGGATGAAAAATTGGTTTCGCATTTCAAAACTCGCACACAAATGCGCTATTCAAAAATTGATAAACCTTTGCCTTTGTGACCTAACCCTTTTTTTTTTTTTTTCCTTGATTGAAGGTTTAACGACCACTGCGAGCAGCTCAATGAGCTATAAGCAGTCGCTCGTCCCTAATTTAGGGTCACCGGTTGTAGGTAAGGGAGAGAGAGCCAGTGCCATGACACAAACACAACATCCATGCCTCACCGAGATTCAAACCTATGAACATTCGTCCCTTCTCGGACGAATGTTCATAAGCCAGCGCTTAGACCACTGCGCCAACGGGGCTGCCCTAAGTTTGTAGCTCCACTCTTTCGTGGCGTAGAAGAAAGTAGAATCCTGAATGCGTCCTCAACGTTCAACATTCTGGTTTCAAATGGATGCACTCAGGATTCACAGAAAACAACAACAACAACAAAAAACTGTTAATTCATGTTTTCCCTACTGAAGCACTGGTCTCCGTTTCTTAGTTGTGAGGTTCTCATTTAATCTAGAATCAGGATTTTTACAGACAGATAGAGTCGTCAAGAGATACGTTTGATTTTCATAGGCCTTATAATTTTTGCAATTCCATAAAATATATAATAATTTGTAACGCTTTTTTCTTTCGCTGCCTTAAAAATATTATTATTAAGGAACATCTTATACTCTTTTAAAGCATACATTTTACAACAATATTTAACATTTTGAAATGTTTATGTTTTTTTTTTTTACATTTATACTTTTTTTGAGGCCATGCTTTAGAAGGTTATATTGTAATATTTTATTCTACAGAAGTGCTTAGAAAAAAGATTGCAAAATATTATTTTTACTTTCCGATTCCTTTTATTAAAAAGTCGTTTTGACGTATAGTTTCTATTTTAAATAATGCATGGTGTCACCGCTAGGGGCGGAAGTGTATTTGTATTTTTCCCGAGATCTGTGCTCTTGAACATTGGATGCCAGAACATTTTTTTTTTTTTTTCCGCATCACAATGATGTCACGTCGATAACTATATCGCACGCATTTTACAATATTTTGTGACAAAATGCTTTGGTACTTAGAAATAAACAAAATGTATTCGTTTCTGAGTACATTCTGGGCTTATAACTCCGAGTACTTGTGTCTCATTTTTGGAAAAGGCACGTACTCATTTTTTGAGTACATACAGGGAATCAATTATCAGTATATCTGGTATTTCTAATTTGAAATAGATGTTCTCATTTTTGCGTACATATATTTCAAATATGCACAGTGCGTCAAAGAATTTTTAAGACTGGCGCTAGATTTCAGCCTACGGCGGCGCCACCAGTGTAATCGCGAATGCGTTATAAACTGTGACCATCTGCTTGCTTTCTGCCAAAAGTACTGCGCAGTTGTTAAAGTAATTCAAACGAAACGGGCGTTCATTAGAGAAGTAAAATTGTTTTCATGTTGAATTATTAAGATGGAACAAAGGGCTGTTATTAAATTTAACGCAAAACTTGGTAACAGTGCCTCGGAAACGTACCAAATGATGAAACAAGTTTATGGTGAGTTTTGTTTAAGTAGATCAAATGTTTTCCTGTGGCACAAACATTTTTTGGACGTAAAAGAGACATTAGAACATGATAAGCATACCAGAAGACCAAGTTCATCTAGGACACCTGATTTTATTGAAAAAATGCGTGATTTCGTGGCAAACAATCGATGTGCGTCACTAAGAATGATGAAAAAGTATTTAAACATCAACAAAGAAACGATTCGAACCATCCTGCATGAAGTTTTGGGCAAAACAAAAGTCTGTGCTAAATTTGTTCCACACACGTTAACCAATGAACAGAAATCAAGGAGAAGTAAACATTGCAGAGACATCATTTCAGCCGCTGAAAATGATCCAAACTTCTTAAAATCGATTGTTACTGGTGATGAAACATGGTGTTTTCAATATGATCCTAAAACAAAGCGACAAAGTGCGGAATGGAAGTCAAAAAATTCGCCACAAGCCAAAAAAACAAGAAAAGTTCCATCGAAAATCAAAACAATGCTCATTACATTCTCCGATAGTAAGGGTATTATCCATAAAGAATTTGTTCCAAGTGGACCAAACAATTGCTGGTGAGTTTTATTTAAATGTTTTGAGGCGTTTGATGGGCAGAATTCGTCGCATTCGTCCAGAATATCAAGATGAAAACAGTTGGTATTTGTTGCACGATAATGTTCGTAGATTCACTTCTTGTTCGTAGATTTTTGGCAAAATATAACGTCTGTGTGTTGAATCATCCACCGTATTCGCCTGATTTAGTACCCTGCGACTTTTCTTTGTTCCCAAAACTTAAAATGACGTTAAAAGAATGTGTTTTTTTTTTTATGATATTACGACCATACAAACAGCTTCAACGCGTGCTTTGGAGGCAATTCCGCAAAGTGAACTGGAACAAGCATTCGAATCATTATAAAATCGCTGTAACAAGTGTATTGAAGCCGGAGGGACTTATTTTGAATAACAAACCAAAACAAATTATAATTTCTTGTTTCTACTTCCTTTTACAGACCCAGCCTTAAAAATTCTTTGACGCACTGTGTATGTACTATATTTCAAATATATGCACTCAAAAGAATTAATGTATTTCAAATATGTGTTTTAACTTCATTCAGTTTCTGTGCCCTTTCGGGTAGAGCACGGAAACTAAAGGAAGTTACAGCGAATCTACCGATTCCGACAGGATAGTTTGTAAGTGAAAGAGAGCACACTAGATGGCGCCACCATACAAGCATACGATTTTGTACATTGAAGGCAGAGAGAAATTAGGAACTTTAACCGGCGGATTCCTACCCGGGGGCCGTCACTTAACACGCTCGTCCGATGCACGGCGGATACTCTGCGATTGTTAAAAATTCACACCGCTACGCCAAGTTTGAACCTAGGGTCCCTCCATCAGCAGTCTGAATCTCTTAACCACTAAGCCATCCGCGGCTCGATTTCAAATTTCAGAGATCTGATCATGTGTAGAGGATTTTAGGAAGGGAGTCTCTAATCCCAAGTCTTAAACAACCTTTAGAAATAGAAAGCTAGGAGATTTGGGCTAGAGTGCTCGATAGGAAAGTGATACAGAAGCGAGGCAGAAAGGGGAGGGAGAAGCTCTTATTTATTACCGGGGGAGGGGGCAGTACGCGGTGTCCGACGACTAAGTGAACCCTCCGACTCACGGCCGGTATTTAGTGGTTCGAGTGTTCGTACCTGCCTGGGATCGAACCTGAGGTTATGTACGAACATTACAGTCACAAATGTTGACCACTAAGCCACCCACGGCCACGATTTCAAGTTTGGACTACGTGTACTCCATACATACTCATTTATTGATAGAATCGACTGGAAGTATTTTATTCGATGGCACATCTGGAATAATTGATATACTAGAGGTCACATGTTGCGCAAATGGACCGACAATTTTATGACAAATATAGTGACGCAGCGACAATATATTATTTATGAGATTGACACAGATGTAGTTAATGTAAAAACGTGCACAAAGATACTTTATGCATAATTAAATTATACTTGTGATCAGTGACTTTGTTGTGCTAATTATTTATAGGTGTCACTTTACACATTTATTAAACAATTTCTCTTGAAATCTATAATATCTAAAATGAAGTAAAACCAGATTATATTATTATTTATTGACGCAGTTATTTGTAAGTATGTATGGTGACTCATATTTGAGCATGTCTTGTACTCGTTTACGATACGATTGTACTTAAAAAGGAAAAAAAAGCGAGTAGAGTATTTTGTCATTTTCTTGTAGGACTTCCGTCCACAGTGAGTAAAGTTTAGGTCCCAGCCAGCTACAGCGAGATCGCCTTTTGGGCAGGACACAGAAACGAAAGGAATGAGAGCAAGTCTAGCGACTTTGATACAACAGTTTGTAGAGAGATTAGAGTACAGTAGGTGGCGCCACCGTACAAGTATGATGTTGCACACAGAGGGTGAGAGGATTTCAGGGGGGGCATAGGAAAGGATACCCATTTAACCAGTGGGTCAAGCATGTGGGCCGTCACTTAACGTGCTTGTCCGATGCACGGCGGATATTCAGCGATTGTTAGTAAATCACACCATCTCTGAAAGATCAGCCCAGGTTCGAACCTGAGGACCTTGTATCGATAGTCTGACTCACTAACCACTAAGCCATCCGCGGCTCTAAAAAAGCGAGTAGGTTCAGGTTCTTATTTTTAAGTAGATTTTTTTAAACAATGTATTAGGGTGCCTAAGAGCGTATTCCTGTTTTTGGCACGTTTACAATCGTATCTTCGCTTCTAAAAATAAAAAAATAAAAAAATCTGTTTCCGTCAGGGGCCACACACACACACACCGTGGAAAACACTTATATGTATATATCTTTTTTCTCTGAAAATAATTTTAACTTTTCCCGTAAGGGGAGTTAAACTAAATCACTGTAATGATGTTATCTCAGCTTCTAGAAATCCAATAAAAAAAACCATATATTTGCGTTTGCAGCGAAAACAGAGAGTGAGTCGAAAGTTTTGCAATATTTGCATTAAAACGTGTGCTGCGGCGGATGTGTCACATGTTTAAACTAGTTCAAGGCGCACACTGAACTAATTTAAACACGATATAAAGTGGTAAACGTTGCTGTGAACAACATTGCATGTCGTCGTTCTGTGTGTTGGTGGGACGCCTTAAAGGTGAACAGCCACAACCGGCTAATTAGGGAACTTTTGCTTTACAAGTTTGAACTCAGCCATAACGCTGCTCAAGCAACACGAAACATTTGTCACGAGAAAGGGGAAGGTTCCGTGGACCACAGCACCGTAACCAGATGGTTCAAGAAATTTCGCTCAGGTGACAGAAACCTCGACGAACAACTGAGGTCAGGTAGGCCCCCGAACCATGGATTCGGAGGCCGTGCGCCATGCCGTAGAAGCAAATCCAACAACCAGCACTCGGAGATTATCTGGCGAGCCGGACATGTCACAGACCACCGTGATTCGTCACCTTCAGGACCTCGGCAAGGTCTACAGGAGCAGTCCGGATTGTTCCTCACGAAACTGACGGCAGCTGAAGCAAACCGCCGAGTGGAAGTGTACAACGAAATTCCTAGTAAACCTGTGCGATGTACGTTTCATCAAAAGAATTGTTACGTGCGATAAAAAGTGGGTCTATTTCTGTAATCCTAACACACAACGGCAGTGGTTGAGCCCGGTCCAGCTTCCTGAACCTGTTGCCAAACGTGGGCGCTTCTAGCACAAGGTAATGCTCTGCGTCTGGTGGAATTTCGAGAAAATAATCCATTACGAATTTGTGCCAGACGGTCGGATAATCAACGCCAACCTCTACTCTGAACAGCTGGAGCGGATGTGTGCCGTTTTGGAGGAGAAGAACCCGGCGCTGGTGAACAGAAAGCGCGTTCTCCTACAGTAGGACAACGCTCGGCCTCATACCGCGCGAACGACCGAAACAAAACTCCAGGAACTTGAGGGCATCGAACTAATGCCATACCTAGCATATAGTTCAGACCTTGCACCGTTGGATTATTACTTGGTCCAGTCCATGACCCACTTCCTTCGCTGGCGACACTTCAACAACCAGGAGAAGGTGACAGCTGGGGTGAAGGACAAGAACTGGTACCGCCGCGGAATCGAAGAACTGGCAGACAGATGGCTAAAGACGGTGCAACACGATGGCCTATACTTTGAATGCCAGTCAGCTTTCGTCGTAAAGGTACGTATGGAGACATAAAGTGATCCAAATATCGCAAAACTTTCGACTCGCCATCTGTAGTTAAATAGATGTTACATGCGAACGGATGCCAAATTAATCAAGCAAGTAGACATGCTGAGGAACCTTGAAAACCCCATTGTCTTGGAACGGAAGTCGAACCCACATCTCCCGATTTACGTTCTAGTATGTTACTGTTACCCCACCCAGAACAAGGAAACTCTAAGCAACTGAGGATGTGTATCGGTACTCGTTTTCATCTGAGGATGTGTATTGCGTTTCATGTGAGCCCCGGTACACATCCTCAGTTGCTTGGAGGTTCCATGTGCTGGGTGGTGTAACGGTAACATACTCGAACGTAACTCGGGAGATGCTGATTCGATTTCCGTTCCAGAGCGATGTACTTTTCAAGTTTTCTGAGGTATGTCTACTCGCTTGACTAGTTTTCATGTATTTGCCTATTTGTTTACCACAGAGTTTTGCCACTAGGTGGTACAAGTGTTTATTTGTATTTGTACCATACTTAGAACCGTATCTTCATTTCTAATAACTGAATTTGAAAAATCTTCCGCTATGAGAAATGCTTTTGTGTAGCACAAGTTTCAGCCAGGGACGTCTCCAAGGGGGTTAGAGAGTGGGCTAGAGTCCAGTCTGAAATTTGTCTTGCGCATCCAGTTCATGATGCGCCATTTTTAAAGTTTTTTAAATTTAAAATTTACTCAACTTTACCGAGTAATGCAATAAGTCCCGTGTTTTTGTTCATATATCCCTACATATTTTTTCAGTTAACTTCTCCGTAGAAAGGTCCAGAGCCATGAAAATGGCAATTGTTCTCCACTCTTTCAAATACTTAGTTTAAGCCTTTTTCATGTTATTATGGCCAAAGGCGAATGGGCAATGTGGATAGGAATTCACTGAGGGAAGTTATTACTAATTGCTCTCCTGTTTATTTGTGCTATGAAGAAGGAGATTTCAACATGGAAAGCGAAGTCTATTGTATCATACTGCCCCTGTCGTGCAGTGGTCCAGCCGCTGGCTTTTGACAATCCGTCCGAGATGGGTCTGGGTTCGAATCTCGGTGAGGCATGGATGTCGTGTTTGCCATACGAAACTGGCACTTTCTCTTACCCGGAATCAGTGGCCTTAAATTGGGGACAGCGACTGCTTATAGCCCATCTAGGAATTGCTCACTGTGGTAGTTAAACCCGCAAAGAATTAAAAAATGCTATGCCAACGTTCTTAAGCCTTTCCCGAGACAGTGAGGTAGCAGGACGTGGCTGACGACTGCTTTGGAGCAGAGGAGTACAAGGCAAGATCGCTGGCTTGAAGGAAGGGAGTTAAGGTGGGCTTAGGTGTGTTGCGTCTGCATGTCACGACGTTAACATTTTATTTAGATAAACAAAAAGGACATTTTCCTTTAAAGGAATTGTTCAAATACAGTACAATTGTCGTAAACAAAAATGCAAAATTTTGAAAAGCAATTAAGACAATACATCCACAGCAAGAAAAAAGTTGAAGGCGACATCTCACAGCAATGGCGTAACTAGTCAGATCCGTGAGTATATGTGTGTGTCGAGGAGAAGGGGTGAGGATTACGAAAACTCCTTTGTAGTCGGTAGTGAAAAGCATTAAGAACTCATTCTTTCACTGCTTTGTAAATAAATTTCCTCTTAAACTTGCCTCACCAAAAATTATATTCGCCCATCTTGATTTCGAAGTCAAGCGATGTCCTTGGTTTCAACCGATAGTCTCCGAAAGTAATACTTCTCTTTGTGGATGTTTTGACTATTATGTAGAAATGTAGTTGACAATTTAATACATTATGAAAAACACTGCTCACATTGAGCATTTTTAATTATCCGCAAATTTTCTGTAAGAGGAG
Source organism: Macrothele yani (assembly GCA_039090855.1). NCBI lineage: Eukaryota > Metazoa > Arthropoda > Arachnida > Araneae > Macrothelidae > Macrothele > Macrothele yani. Next base: position 145,149,550 of record CM077007.1, on the reverse strand, counting down.
TAAACGCATTATCTTTTTTGCTGAATTTTTTTCTTCTAAAATTCTGCTTTGAAATATTTTTTTTTTCGTAAACGACTCAAAACGCGTGATCATTAAACCACAGAAATCAGTCATTTTTCTTGTTTCCGTTTCTCTTTGTTTGCGTGTTCAAAAAATCACTCGTGAAAACTGCGCCTTCCTAAGGACAACGAAGATGTTCTTCTACAACCGTACTTTAAAGCGAAATTTTTCAACTTTCCCCTTTTCAGTGTTTTCGGTGGTCGAGCAGTCAGACGCGAAGGCTTCTGGTTAAGTTCAGGAAAAGGCATGGGCCTTGTGTTTGTGCCACAGCGTAGGCTCTGAACCTTTCAGTGGCACTAAATGAGGAATGGGCGACTCACATAATAGGCAACTGAGGCGCCCTGCTGGGAAAGTACTCTGAGCCGTTTCCTTACCATTCCGTCCGGGATGGGTTCGAATCTCGCATAAGCATGGGCGATGTGATTGTCTGGTCGCGCTGGCTCTGTTCCGTCCCTGGCACCAATGGTGCCGTGGCTCATCCGGACATGGCACTTTCGTACAATGAAAATTTTGTGTCAGATACGGACTAGCATGCACTCCTCAACTGTGTTTATTTAGCCGCCCCGCTGGCGCAGTGGTCATAGGCCCAGGGTGGTCTGGGTTCGAATACCGGCCAAGGCATGGGTGTTTGTGTTTGGCTTTCGGCACTGGCTCTTAATGTGTTATTTGATCAGCACTGGCTCTCTCTGTGTTAATTGATCATTTGGCATACTTTGTACCATGTTTGCTATTTCTATGTGTTACTTGATCAGCACTAGCTCTCGGTGAGTTACTTGATCATTTGGCATACTGTATACCATGTTTGCTATGACTATGTGTTACTTGAGCAGCACTGGCTCACTCTGTGTTATTTGATCATTTGGCATACTGTATAACATGTTTGCTATATCTACGTGTTACTTGATCACCACTGGTTCTCTCTGTGTGTTATTTGATCATCACTGGCTCTCTCTCTGTGTTACTTGATCATCACTGGCTCTCTCTCTGTGTTACTTGATCAGCACTGGCTCTCACTGTGTTACTTGATCATTTGGCATACTGTATACCATGTTCGCTATGACTATGTGTTACTTGAGCAGCACTGGCTCACTCTGTGTTATTTGATCATTTGGCATACTGTATACCATGTTTGCTATATCTACGTGTTACTTGATCATCACTGGCTCTCTCTCTGTGTTACTTGATCATCACTGGCTCTCTCTCTCTGTGTTACTTGATCAGCACTGGCTCTCGCTGTGTTACTTGATCATTTGGCATACTGTATACCATGCTCGCTATGTCTATGTGTTACTTGAGCAGCTCTCTCTCTCTCTCTCTCTCTCTCTCTCTCTCTCTCACACACACACACTCTCTCTCTCTCTCTCTCTCTGTTACTTGATCAGCACTGACTCTCTCTGTGTTACTAGATAATTTGGCATACTCTATATGTTCACTGTTCCTGTTCGCTGTGTCTACGCTTTACTTGATCAGCACTGTCTCTCTATGTGTCACTTGATCATTTGGAATACTGTGTTCGCTATGTCTATGTGTTACTTGATCATTTAGCGTACTTTGTACCTTGTTCACTACGCCTGTTACTTCCGTACAAAAGGTGAGTCATTGTTGATGTAAAATGAATATACTACCTATGTCTGCCTGACAATACTGTACAATTATGCTTCTTTATTCTGTCACTGTATCTGTACCACCAGGTCAAATAAATATTTTTTTAAACCTTCAATAATAATAAAAAAAAAAACTGTGTTCTCAAATTGTTTCGAAGGGGAGAGGGAGGCAAACTGATCGCCTGTTACTTCCGTACAAAAGGTGAGTCATTACTTTGTTCTTTTAAAATTCTGTCGCACAGTACTCTTGTTGCATCTGGAGATCTTATTTAAACAAAATGGATCTTATAGTGTTGTATGAAACTTCAAAAGGAAACCCTCGTGCTTCCTTCAACGATTCTCGATACTCCCAACAGAGTACAAACGCCAACACCAACGTTGTGAGCTGGATATACATAAAAGAAACAACCGAAAACTGCAGAGGCTCAATGAAGACAATAGACCAGACTGTTTTGAATGTTACAGATCATACGTGCAAACCAGATGTAGCCGAAACCGAAATTCAGTTACGACTAATGTTGATAAATATACAATATTTGAGCAAACATTGATTAAGTACTGTAGGGGTTAATGATATTTTAGATAATTCGGAGTACAAAAATAAGTATTTCGAATTGAAATAGAGCATTAAGTTCACATAAAGGGAGCAAGGTCAAAGAGGGTCCATTGGCATTTTCTGGATACGAGAGAGTTAAAGTCCTTTTTGTACGCTAGTGACACAAAAACAGTAGGGCTACAAGAGATCTCAAATACGATGCGTAATTAACATTGTATTTGTACGGAAGTGACGCTAGAATTTCTATGCGCGGAAGTGCCATGTCCTGATCAGCCAGTAAACCAAACCAGTAGCCCAAAAATTAGTGACCGGCAACTTCTCATAGCCCTAAGAGTTGTTCACGACTGTCTTTAACTTACATTACCTCCTAAAAATATACTCAAATATACTTAAACCCCAGAAAAAAAAAAAGTCAATCAGTTTTGAAGAAAATTTTGATAAGCCCATTTCGTCTTACTCATACAAAATTATTCAATAGCATATTTAGATCACTTATTAAAGCTTGCTGTTTTTCTCTTTTGTTGCGTGTTGACAAATTTACAACGATGTCCTCATTCACATGCTTTTGCGCTCATTTGCGCGAAAGTATAAATGCTTTATTAGTTGTTATAGTGACACCAACGCACATCTCGTTTAACATTCTCCTTAAATCATTTCACGCAGTTTATATGGCGTACAATTTCCCTCTCAGTTTAATCAATCTTTCATTTTCATTATTACTCATTAATTCTCATTTCCGTCTGATATTTTCGAGTTTAAAGGATCTCCTTTATTCCGACGTTCCTCGACTTAACCAACATTCCCTGATCATCAATTATCTCTCCTCCCATTTATATCCATTTTAAAATTCCCAAAATTACTAATTACTCCTTCTGTGCTATGCATCTCGGGATGCAGGGCGTTGCTAATCCCATCTGACTGTTTTAATTCAGATTTCCTCGCGTAATCCATCGTGATCAAGGAGGCTAGTACAGATGCTAATCTTCGGAGCTTTCCTCTTGACACAAGATGGAATTATTCTGCTCGCAGGTCGTTTGTCGTGGGCGGTGTGTGTGTTCTCGACGGCCGGCCACAGATCAGATGCTGCAGAAGAACTTCTTTGCAGCTCTCCTCTTGACAGATCCTAAATCTTCTCAGGAGTTTTTCCTCAAGAACTACGAGGTGCTTTCCATTTCAGTAACTTTCTCAAAGTGGCACGGATCACTGCTTTGCTTTCTCCAAGGAAGCACTACTTTCCTTTCCTTTCTATATATTTTCTGGTCGTTCTTCTACTTCTCCTTTTTATTTTTTATTTTTTACTTTTGCTTTTGCTGCCGAGGCCCATGTATTTCACGCTATTTCGTGAATCATGATATATGGCGACCTCTGCGCCTCAGCTTTTTTCATACTTCTGCTGCTGAATGTTGTTGCTGTTTGTTTGCTATCTGGCTTTGCTGTTAGGACCGTAAATAAAACGAAACGGAAAATATTTGTTTCCCCAGAGTTCGGATATCTGACACCGTTTTTACTTCATTCCTAAGGTATACAGAATTTTAAAGAAAGAAAATTCTGCTCTATATATGAGCGGATTCTGGGCATTATGTTTGTTTCGGCAGTAATCGAGTGCTCGGTCATTAAATAAATCGATATTAAGGAGACATAGCATGATTCGCATTTTATTCACCTCCGAATTAAAACAACCCAATGCGCAAATGCCTGTCGACGTACTATAGAACCATTCGTGCACAGCAACAGCATTAAAATAATTACTGCAAACTGATCAAACTGTAATAAAAAAATTTGCATGTGAAGATATATGACCAAGTCAATTGCCTTTCCTGGATTTCTTTTTCTGGTATATACATATATCTTGAAAAAATGATGAAACTAGTTTTGTACCTCTCCAAAAGCGCATTTTGGTGACTCGAATTGTACAAGACTACTGCATGCTGTATTGGAGCTCTTGATCTGAATTTTTTTTTAATTTCGTCCATGAAGCCTAGTTTATTTACCTGAACTTTCGTCCATGAAACCTAGTACAACAACATAAACTTTAGTCCATGAAGCCTAGCACAACATGAACTTTAGTCCGTGAAGCCTAGCACAACATGAACTTTAGTCCATGAAGCCTAGTATAACAACATGAACTTTAGTCTATGAAGCCTAGTATGACAACATGAACTTTAATCCATGAACCTAGTATAACAACATGAACTTTAGTCCATGAACCTAGTATAATAAAATGAATGTCCATGAACCTAGTATAATAACATGAAGTCTTGTATGGTAACATGAACTTTAGTCCATGAAGCCTTGTATGGTAACATGAACTTTCGTCCATGAAGCCTAGTATAACAATATAAACTTTAGTCCATGAAGCCAAGTATAAAAACATGAATTTCATTCCATGAAGCCTAGTGTAACAAAATGAACTGTAGTCCAGGAAACCTAATATAACAATATGAACTTTCGTCCATGGTGCATAGTATAACAACATAAATTTTAGTTCATGAAGCCTAATAAAACAACATGAATATTAGTCTATGAAGCCAAGTATAACAACATGAACTTTAGTCCATGAAGGCAAGTATAACAACTTTGACTAGTTCAAAAATTTGCCTGAGTAACTCGGTTTGCTTTAAACCTTTTAAAATCCTTTTCTCTCAGCCCAGGTAGAGCCTCAGCTTTTTAAAGATCTCTTGTACATCTTAGGGCAACCAACTTAGGTTTTTTAAAAATCTGTTACTGCATCTAATTAGAAGTTTTAAAAAGCCTAAAACTCAGGATAGGGTAGCCCCAGTTATTCAGATGAATGTCTATCATATTTGTATGTCTAACCCTTGCTTTTTTTTTTTTTTTTTTTTTGATTGGAGGTTTAGCGACCACCGTGAGCAACTCAAAGGGCTGTAAGCAGTAGCCCGTCCCTAATTTAGGGTCACTGGTTCTAGGGAAGGGAGAGAGCCAGTGCCGTAAAAGAAACACAACATCCATGCCTCACCGGGTTTCGAACCCGGACTCCTTTCGGACGAATGATCAGAGGCCATCACTTAGACCACTGCTAACCCTTGCTTTTGAAGCTTGTCATTAGAACTCGTTGTAGTTAACTTCGATTTTACCAAGGCTTGCCCGTGCACCTCGTGATAATATAAATACGAGCTTTTCAAATATCTCTACCTATAACTCAGAAGACTTATCTGAACTTTACACGGTCTGCACCCTAAACTCTGGTTGGCTGATCTGAACAATTTTAAAATCTTTCCGTGTAATTCAGCATTGCGAATCCGCGCTTCTCGGAAATATCTACGTGTCCGTGTACGCGTCATGACATAATTGAAGTGAGGTACATCACTACAACTACAGTAAAACAAGTTACTCCCTCTTGGTCGAGACTTTTTAAGCTACACGTGAATTTGAGAATGTTAGCTGCAGTTGCACCACGAGTTTTATTTAAACTGATTGCAAATAATCAGACTGTCATCCATCATTAAACGCAACTTACAAGGGATGGATTTCGACTCGAACACGATTAAGTGAATGAAAATTTGTGTTCCGACGAAATGTAGCGGTTACAGGCATTTTTATGGGAAATTATGGGTTGAAAAGTACAGCTCTGACGGAACATTTATATAAATCTACCTGTTTTGGAAGATTTTTGATCAGGAAAACAAAGAGACAAACAAAACAAAAAAAGACAGGATTTAATATATTTTTTTTTGTTTGGAGGTTTAACGACTACAGACTTGCTAAAGGTGCAGACCTCTAGCAAGTCGCACATGTAAATAACTTAGGGTGCTGGCTCCCAAAACAGAAGAGAACCAGAGCCAGAGGAAAAGCATAGCAACCATGTCCTGTCCAAGTTCTGTGTGTGAAAGTCAGGCATTCTAATAGGTCAATGACCATGCTTACGTTAACAATTAACATTCATTCAGTCTTAAACTGCAAATCAGTGGACATTCTCTTTCAGCTTTTGTGTACTGTTCTGTACAGAACATATAAACTTATGTTCAAAGTGATCAACTAATCGTGCTTCTTATTTATTTATTTATTTATTTATTTTTGTTCTCAAAATTCCCATCATTGAATTTTGCATCCGAAAATATTTATATACCGCCTGCAATCAAAAAAAAAAAAAAAAAAAAAAAAAGAAAGAATAATTTTTATCTAAATTTTATTACTTGGACTGTACTACCTCCTCAGTACTTAAACAAACAGAATTTTTCGCAACAAAAAATAAAAAAGCTACGATTAATGTCGAGAGATCAACAAAACTGTCCAAAAACATCATTAACTCGCAAAGGACATTTCTCCTATCACTCTACATAAGTTACTATTCAACGATATCAAGAAACTAAATTTTCCTGAACGTATTTCTAACAATTCCCTTATGGGAAGAAATTAAAGATAAAATTTTGGCTGGGATGGTGGGTGTGAGGAATTTTTTTAAAGCTGATATTCAAATTGTTTAGTGCATTAATAACGTGTAAAAGGGTAAACCATTTAAAGGTAAACCATTCAAAGTTCTTCATAAAAGGGTAAACGATTTAAGGGTAAACCATTCAAAGTTCTTCATAGTCAATGTAACCAGTTAGATAAAAAAGAAATAAAATCAACCGCATTTCTACAATCGATAAAACATCGAGAAATAGAAAGAGCTACTTACTTTCACAAGCAGCTGAAAAGTATGTTGCAAAAATTTGCAAATGGCGCACAAAATGTTCCTCATAGCCAAAAGATGACATGAGGGAAACATGATATAACTAACTCTACGCCTCCTAACGGAAGAATTTTGCATAATGCAAAGGTCGAGAATATGCAAAAACTATTATAACTCTACTCCTCCTAATAGAATAATTTTGTATAATGCAAAAGCTGAGAATACACAAAAATTATTATAACTGAAAGCCTCCTAACCGAAGAATTTTGCATAATAGAAAGGTTGAAAATATGCAAACAGGATTATAACTCTGCACCTCCTAACGGAAGAATTTTGCATAAAGCAAAGTTGAGAATATGCACAAAGTGTTATAACTCTACGCCTCCTAATGGCATAATTTTGCATAATACAAATGTTTAGAATATGCAAAAAGTATTAAACTCTACACCTCCGAATAGAATAATTTTGCATAATGCAAAGTTTGAAAATATGCAAAAAGTATTATAACTCTACGCCTCCTAATGGAATAATTTTGTATAATACAAAGGTTGAGAATATGCAAAAAGTATTATAACTCTACGCCTCCTAACGGAATAATTTTGCATAATACAGAGGTTGAGAATATGCAAAAAGTATTATTACTCTACGCCTCCTAATGAAATAATTTGCATAATGCAAAGGTTTAGAATATGCAAAAAGTATTATAACTCTACGCCTCCTAATAGAAGAATTTTGAATTATGCAAAGATAGAGAATATGCAGAATGTATTACAACTCTACGCCTCTAATGGGATCATTTTGCATAATGCAAAGGTTGAGAATATGCAAAAAGTGTTATAACTCTACGCCTCCTAATAGAAGAATTTTTTATTGTGCAAAGGTTGAGAATATGCAAAAAGTATTGTAACTCTACGCCTCCTAATGGAATAATTTTGCATAATACAAAGGTTGAGAATTTGAAAAAAGTATTATAACTCTACGACTCCTAACGGATGAATTTTGCATAATGCAAAGGTTGAGAATATGCAAAGATATTCTTCATGGCAAAAGCTATTCTAAGGAAAAATAATTTTTCAAATATCTCCCGGAAACAGAATAGCAAGAAAAGGTTTTGTCCTATTGAGAAGTTGTGCATTATTTTAAGAGGATAATGTTCCCATCTCTATTGTAGCGAAAGGCATACAGTAAAAAAAGAAATTTTCTATTTCAAGCAGAATATAAACTCAAAGCGTTTTTCGAGGTGAGCAGTATCGGTCCAAGAAAATTTTTTCAGTCGAGTTTCTCAGAAGCTCAGATTTTGTTGCAAATGCACCAAAAACAGAAATAAAGAGTTACGCCCCTGCTGGCCAAATTATTTTCTACCAAATATGAGAAGTTATATATAAAACATTTTCCACCAGGAGATGTATCTTATGCACAAAGAATTTTTCAAATAGGAATTTTATTAGCATAGATATAGAAGAAATCGCAACTGACCTCCCCACACCCTAGCGGAAAATCTATGCATTTCTCGAAAAAAAAAAGAAACGAAAAAGAAACTGTACCCAAAATAGCCTTCGTTATTAATGGTTTTTATTTTTTTCAATCGGACATTTAAAAAAAATAACTTATATGGAATGAAATATATCTTTAATTCGATAGTATCTGCATTTACGCCCTCTAGCAACGAAGTTATACATTGGAAAAAAAAAACGGGAAGCAAGGATCATCGTTTTCACATTTCAAGCTTTCCAAGTCAAAAATAATTTTCAAATCGGAATAATAGTGATACAACATGCAAGTAATTTTTTTTTTAAACAAAAGACGTGCTAATAATACAGGTTCCTGATTTTTTCCGGGTTTTTGAGTATTTGCATACGGCATTTCGGACTTAAAATGCCAAAAAGCAAATTCATTGGTTTCTACTTGTCAAATTCTTTCACTTAATTGATTCAAAATCAAATTTCTCCGAAGTCCAGAACCAGCGAGAAGAGACTTTCCATTCCGCTTACAGGCAGAATTATAGCCGTCTTTTTATTAGATTCAACGTATGGCATTCCAGTGTCCCAAACTGATAAAAAATTTGCTTTCTGAGAATTTAGGAAAAACTTTTTATTTCAAAACTACCATATTATTTCTCGAAATTCAAAGATGAAAAGGCAAATACTGTATTCTTTCGGCACCGGAAAGTTTGCTCGCATCGTTATTTTCTTATTCTCATTCTTTTTCTAAAATAAAACTACCTACGTGAACAACAATTTAATCATCGTCATTATTGTAACGTACAACACATTAATTACAAACTGCAAAATAATACGGTTTACACTTCTATTTGATCTCTGTATTCTATGTTTCAAGAGGACATTGGCCCTCTCATATCGATCGCTGTCGCTCGTGGGCGGAGTTGGAATTTAGCCACATCTCGAGAAATCCAGGAATGGCGCGTGTGCCTGGGCTTATTTCGCGTGAGAGTGTGTTTGTGTGTGCATGCATGTGTGTGAGAGAGAGAGAGAGAGAGAGAGGGAGAGAGTCGGTTGATCTTTGCTTTTGAAATGCCGTCCGGCCTGTCCATTGAAAATCAAACAGTTTTATCAGAAAGAAGGAAAATATATATCCCCGATGAAAAGGAATCGCAAACAGAGAAAATAGATTCGCAGTTCCCGTGAGAGGAATAGAATTTTCGTGTAGAGTTGAGAATATCGCAGAGCATGATTTAGGGGAAGGGGAAGCGAAGAAAAAACCCTTCCCTTGTTAACAATGCAATGGAAAATCTATTTCAGAAAGCAAGCTACAATGTTCAAAACATTCGGTGCTTTCAAATATATGATACATCTAAAAAAACAGAAAAAACATAGATATTTTATTTCCAAAGTTCTGAGTACGTTTTTATGTGGTATAATGCAGCCATACAAAGCATTCCCGAACTGAGCTGTTCTTATGAGAAGAAAATTTCTTTCGTGTTGAATTTTGATTACATTTATGACATGATACTTGACTTGGTAACTCTCTATACATGTACTTATCGAAACTCCTAACAAATGGCTGTAAAGGCAGTACAACTAGTACACTGCAATATAAGTGAGTCCCTGAAAGAAAACAATATCAGAAAATTCGTTTCTTAGGCCAGTAAACGTACATTGGAACCCTTTAAGACCTTTTTAGAAAAAGTGACATTTTTTAAATATTTTTTGCTTGTTGAAGAGGATTTAATACCTTCCACGAACAACTCCAACTGCTGCAATCACCGGCCTATCTCTAATTTGGGGTCATTGGTTCCAGGGATGGGGAAGAACCAGTGCTGTACCAAAAAGAGCATCATCAATTAGGAGTTAACAACATAAGAGTGTCAGGAATAAGAAAAATATGTGAATTCAGCGTGGTCTTCGAGAACTCAAGCTCAAGACATTTAAATTAAGTGACGTAATGCTTTCTGTCAGATCAGATGTAGAGGATTTTAGGAAGGGAGTGTCTGACCCCAGGTCTTAAACAACCCTTAGAAATAGGAAGCTAGGAAATTCGGGCTAGAGCACCCGATAGGAAAGTGACTCGGATGCCAGGTAGAAAGGGGGGAGGAAGACACCCTTATTTATTACCGAGGGGCCAGCACCCGGGGTCCGACGACTTAACGTGCCCATCCGACGCACGGCGGATATTTAGTGGTTCGAGCGTTCGTACCTGCTGGGATCGAACCTGAGGTCATCTCCGAGGCACTCACGAACGTTGACCACTAGGCCACCCTCTTGCCCACGCTTTCTGTCAAATGCTATCATATATATATATATATATAATTTCTTTTTAAAGTAAATAGTGGTTACTATAAAATGTTTCAATCTTGCGCAAGCATGTCTTTTACTAAATTAAAACGGATCAAAGGCAGAGGCCATGTTAATTTTATCTTTCCAGTTTCTTTTGACTAAAAATAGACAATAACTGAACACGACAGTTACATCTCTATCGTGTTCAGTTTTGCTGTCTTCTAGTAACCGCTATTCTCTTTGAAAAAGAAATTTAAAATAAATATAGCTGGATCTGACGAACGTGTGGCATCACTTAATTAAGTGCCAGAAGCAAGATGTAACAATTTGCGCTCCTTGGGAAACAACAACAGAGACGATTGAGAAAGTGATTTCGGGAAGTGACTTGAGTATCGGTAAGCATCTACCCGAGAAAAGCATGATCTATTTGTATATTGAATATATTCTGAGAGATTAATCGAAGTAATTTTTTAATTTCGTATCATAATACAATAAAAAACATTAACGTTAACCTAAATTAGACAGTCAAAAAAAGAGAACATATTGTGGATCATAGAGCAGACGAAATTAAAGTCCACCAAAGACACATCATTATTGCAGACACGGTTGCCAGAAGAAAAAAAAATAATAATTTGCCTAATCCGTATCAAAGATGCGGAAAATACGCATATGAAAATGGACGGACGAACAAACCGACATTGTACGCATATCATCATGTAAATTGCATTCTTTTAGTAAAGGAAATTGAATATGTTCGTGAATATCGTTAAAAATATCGTTTCACTGAAATGCCGGCCATGCTTAATAGTTTTCATTATTTTTTATTTCAGCATTTTTGTGCCCAAGATCATTATCACTAGGGAATGGATTTTTAGGTAAAAAAATATTTTCATATAAAAACACATGTTTCCGAGAATTCTGTATGTAGATGCATAGTTTTCAAGTTCTGCAATATATGTACACATTTGCGTGCTTCCGCAATTTTTACGTTTAGTGTACACAAACCTGAAGTAAAATTTCAGCGGGAAAAATAAGGAATAGTATTGCAATTTCCGAATGGAATTCAAGCTCGTCTTCCACTCCACGAGAACTCGTTTCACTGGCGCCAGAACGTTGACGAATGACGTCTTCTCTTCCCGCTCAGAGAAACGAAACCGGAAGTTCTCCCGTACCCACGAAGGCTTAGGTAACACATGGATAGGTCTCAAAGTCTAACATGGAGAGTATATACACTGAAGAGCAATTGAATTAGAGACAGCTGGCGTTATGTAAATGTGGCGCTGTGGGAGGCCCTGTAAACCGAAACGACATGACGTATGCAGCGATCCGACAATATAAGGAGTGATGCGACGAGAATCAGTAAGATTCGGACGTAGTATGGGTAAGACGAAGGATCTAAGCGCATTTGATCGTGGGCAAATTGTCGGGCCCGACGAATGGGTCACTCCATCTCGGAAGTCATGCAGGCACTGGGATTTTCACGAGCCACTGTGTCACGGGTGCACCGTGAGTACATCAAATCCGGTAAAACCATCCCTGCAAGGGCCAACTGCCGTGGACAACAGCGTTTGGATGAGCGAGGTCATAGTCGGCTAGCTCACATTGTAACAGCGGATAGACGGGCCACAGTGCAAGAAATCACTCGGCAATTAAACGCTGGTGCACACAAACATGTAAACAGCCGCACCATCCAGAACCATCTCCTCGCTATGGGGTACAGAAGCCATCGTCCCACGAGGGTACCGCTGCTGACCGCACATCGCAGTTTGCAAAGATTAGCATGGGCGCGGGAACATCGCCACTGGACCCTAGACACGTGGAAAAATGTTGCCTGGACTGATGAGTCGAGATTCACGTTGGTTCATGCGGATGGCAGGATACGAGAACACCGCAAACCACATGAAGCGATGGATCCTTGTTGCCAGCGGGGTACTCTTCAAGCTGGTGTTGGTGGCATTCTCGTCTGGGGATTGTTTACGTGGACTGAAATGGGACCCCTGGAGCGTGTGACATCATCCCTCACAGGTCAACGTTACCGGGACATCCTGGACGACCATTTTCTCCCGTTTGTGCGTCTTCAACATCCCACTGAGGACCTCCTCCTGCAACAAGACAATGCACAGTGCCATCGCTCCCGAATTGTATAAGAATGGTTGGATGGACAGTCCACCGACGTGACCTCGCTTCCTTGGCGGCCAGCTAGGTCACCTGACCTCAATCCCATCGAGCACATCTGGGATGCCATCGAGAGAGACGTTAGAGACTCGACCCCTCCATAAAATCTTCGTGAACAGTGGGAGCTTGTTCAGGGGTCGTGGATCCGTATGGCTTCCCAACGCTTCCGGTGTCTTGTTGAGTCCATGCCGAGACGAATCGCCGCCGACATCAGGGCGAAAGGTGGTGCTACACGTTACTAGACAGGTATCTCTAATTTAATTGCTCTTCAGGGTACATTATATTCTTAAAAGTATTTAGACACCGCCAAATATTTGCATGAGTGCAAAGATCGGTTGCGCAGGAGGTTGAGCTCTGAGTTGGGAGGTAAGTATTTAAAGCTGAGATGTTCTGTCGGGTTATTAGAAACGGATGTGCCACGTGGACGTGAACTTTTCCACTTCCAGCGTGGGCTCGTCATAGGACTGGAAACATCTAAGAAAGGAGAAGTTCGCCCAGACCTGGATGCCCTGGCCTTTTGTCAGAGGCACATTAGAAGATCCCATTTTTTAATGGTTTTTAATTCAAAAATTCATGAGTGAATTTCATTGGCTAAACATTTTATATAAGTAGAGATATCCTTCGAGATATCTCCCTTTTGGGAGAGTTTTTCTTAATTTTTGTTTTGGAGGGCAACAATGTGACTTGTCTTTCCTAGTGAATAAATATGTTTTCTTTTTCATCTCTATAAACTATTTTGGAGCTTGGTTTACTTTCAGGTCCACTTCCTGGAGCACTTTCACTCTCTTTCATATGCAGTAAATCCTGCAGACAGGATTTACTGCATATGAACGAGAATGAAAGTATGAGAACGTAATTTTAGTTAGTTTTCCTTGGTTTTGAATGACTGATTTATCAGGAAGCGCAACCTGATCCTCTTATTTGTGTGAAAGTGATGAGTGTTTTAAGCGGTGACTGACTTTCGAGACCGTTCCTAATTAGTTGAATGGTTGAGAAAGTTCTCTATGAATTCACTGTAGCAATCTCTGCGTCTCCCTCGCCTTCGGGGGAGAGGTATACATGGACTCCAGAGTGCACGCTTGAGACACACTCTTTATAGCGTGTCTCACTGCGGAGCCTTTATTCTTTGAAGATAAGGATCTCATTTGAGTAACGATTTCATGCGGAGCCTTTATTCTTTGAAGACAAGGATCTCATTTGAGTAACGATTCCATGCAGAGCCTTTATTCTTTGAAGACAAGGATTTCATTTGAGTAACGATTCCATGCGGAGCTTTTATTCTTTGAAGACAAGGATCTCATTTGAGTAACGATTCCATGCGGAGCCTTTATTCTTTGAAGACAAGGATCTCATTTGAGTAACGATTCCATGCGGAGCTTTTATTCTTTGAAGACACGTATCTCATTTGAGTAACGATTCCATGCGGAGCCTTTATTCTTTGAAGACAAGGATCTCATTTGAGTAACGATTCAATGCGGAGCCTTTAGTCTTTGAAGACAAGGATCTCATTTGAGTAAAGATTCCATGCGGAGCCTTTATTCTTTGAAGACAAGGATCGCATTTGAGTAAAGATTCCATACGGAGCATTGCAGCTGAACTAAACATACCAAAATCAACTGTGAGTGATGTATGTCGTGAAGAGAATAGAAGCAGAATGGTGAAATTTCAGCAAAAATAAATAAATAAAAAATAACATTCAGGAAGGCTGCACGAATTGACGGAACGTGCTGACAGAAGAGCCATGGTAAGAAATGTTAAGAAATCGCTTTCTTCCTCTGCCATTTCCATCGCTGCTGAAGTAGGAAGCGCTTGTAATGGCTCGGTTAGTAACATAACTATCCGCAGAGAGTTGCACAGTGTGAGTTATTATGGTAGAGCAGCGGCACAAAAGCCACACAGCACTACCGTGAATACGAAGCGCCGTTTAGAGTGGTGTGTCTCCCGTCGTTCCTGGACTCTTGGTGACTGGAAAGCTGTTGTTTGGAATGATGAGCCACGCTTTTCACTCTTCCAATCTGCTGGTAGTGTTTGGATTTGGTGACAGCCTGGCGAACGCTTTCATCGGATTATGTACTTCCAATTGTTAATTCGGTGAAAGCTCCCTCATGGTATAGAGTTCTTCTTCGTTGATGGGACTCGGCCAGTTGGTTATTATATCACAAACGGACTGAATTCGTTATGAATCCATCCTTGCAAACCACGTACACCCATACATGCTGATTGTTTTCCCTTCTGCAGATGGGATCTTTCAGCACGACAATGCGACGTGCTACACAGCTGGAAATGTCCGAGAGTGGTTGGAAGAGCACAATGAAGACTTCAAAGTACTTCCCTGGTCCCCTAATTCCCCAGACTTAACCCCAATTGAGCATCTGTGGGACCACCTCGATCGTGTTGTTCGCTCTATAAATCCTCCACCGCGCACCCTCCAGCAGCTGTCAGATGCACTGCAGTCAGCATGGCTCCTCATACCTGTGAACACCTTCCAGCACCTTATTGAGTCACTCCCAGCTCGTCTAGCTGCTGTCCGCGCTGCACACGGCGGTTTCTCTGCATATTAGCCGGTGGTCACAATAACGTGACTCGACCGTGTAGTATGAGAAGGTGTAGGAATTTACCGGTGTAGGAATTTACCGGTGTGGGAGTTTACCGGTGTGGGACTTTACTTGGATCCAGTTTTACTTCGTATTTCTCACTCCTATAAGTAGTGGTCTGTGGATTGCATAGTTTCCAAATGAAGATTTTCATCAGTTGCAAGTCATTTTGATCGCCGTGTCGTTCTTTTAGTTTGAGTACTCGGTAGTATCATTCACTTATCATTGTTTCGTGACGATAAGCATAGATTTGCGATTGAAAATCTCGAGATGAGATTTGTTGTCCACTGCAACTCTGAATTTCTCCCGTCAAATGTATAGCTGTGATTTATGAGTTGAGTGCTAACATTACTTTTTTATCACAGAAAACACCAAATTGCATTATCGTTAAAGAAAATATATTTTAAGTTTTAGAAAATAGTTTTGTTTTTAGCATATCTTTTTGAAATTATTAGCACATGAAAATAAATATTTTTCGGTTTTTAGTAATTAAAAATCCGTATCCAATTATCGCTCCTTTCGAAAGATTAATTGTTTAACCATAACGTTTAAGACCATGAGTTATTGTGAAGCATATTTCAATGAAAGTTACTCTTCATACGAAAAGTTATACAATACATCAATTCACTACTCATTACAGCACAGCAATTACTAGAGAAGCTAGTTAATGAATTTATTTCGAAAACCTTTAGCTCCACCTCAATTGTTTTAAAGTGCTGTACCTTTTCAGACAATCAGAAGGTTACGTAGTTCCAATTTGATTGCCTGGTACTATGTAGAATGTAAAACATTGAAACTGGAACAGGCGTGTTTATATTTAAAAAATCGATCAATGGAATAATGGGTGTAGTTATTATTCATCTGAGGAATACAAAAGGATATATTTATTATTCATGCGAGGAGCATATTCCTCTCGAATAAGGAGAGGTGAATGTGCATATTATTTTGAATCCGAAGCCGTTCTTTTATTGTTGATAAGCTCAAAAGTCGGTACTTTGAAAATTTATACTCCGTGAATCGATGGAATACAATGCCAGTCTTCTGTGTATCGATTAAAACTTTTACAGAAAAAGGAAAGGTAATAAAATTCATCATCAAGAGCTTAACACGACATGGTATGAGCACAGCGAAACCAAATTACTTCTCAACCTCTTTCACATTGCTATTATTTTTTTTTTTTATCATCAAACTGTTTTATAAAATTTCGTGATTAATAATTTCCTTTCTGTGAGTTGTTTGATTTTACAGTCATCATAATTATTCATATTGGTTGTTAAAGAGAAAGTAAGTAAAAAAAGAAAAGACCACAAAAATTGAAAACAATAACCCAGAACGAAATTAATATTTTTCAGGTACATGTCAAAAACTGTATTTTGCATATTTTTTCACACATTTCCGTTTCGCGATCGTCTTTGTGCAGAAAAACAAAACCAAAAACGAAATTGATGGACATAATCATCGGTTAATATTTTATTACGCACGAGGCGATGTTTGTATCCAAAAATGCCTTTTTTTCCCCCTTCTCTCTCTCTCTCTCTCTCAGTCACTCTCCATAATTGAAAGGAAGTTAAGCATTCATTGCGTTTCCAAATTCAAACTACCGACTTTGCGTTCATCATAAATTTCGGTCTGTTGGGGAAGAAACGAAAATGGGATGGGCTTCAACAAACGTCTCTTTGTATATTGAAGCCATGAGTATCGTTTGCGCAAGCTGGTGGAGATTTAAATCATGTTCTGTCATCGTCGCAGATAGGTTTAACGGCACTCCGAGTCATTACAATCAGAGATCATGTCATCAAAGCTCCAACAATCGGCGGCCTTTGTCGCATCACAGATCCGTCTCTATCTTCCGTGGTGATAGCCTTTTAATTGGGCGCCGGATACCACGTTCTAGCCACCAGATTATTCCCATCACAGGTGTTCCGGGGGTCGCCCAACAAAATCCCCGCGCCATTAGCCTAAACTACGCCATACTGTGCTACCAGATTCATCTCACTTGTCAGCCTTCAGCGCTTTTCGAGGACACTAATGTCGACGAAGCCCCCACCCTTCATCCCTCCATACCCACCCTCCATCGTAATGCTGTCGTTCTGATAAGATGTTTGACGATAAAAGCAATGAATATCATCACTTTTCCTCCCCGTCTGTTGTTTGCTTTCGTCACAGAACACTGGAAGCTTGCTATACGTTAGAAACAGCTGACTGCGCTGCAGAGCGAGATGCCTTAGCGGTAATAGTTCACCGACAACACTTCCCCACATGAAAATGAGCACGGGGGTGAATTTTTACTTTTATTTTGGCGATCACAACCCCCTCCTGTCAGTGCTCTCCATTCTGTCAATTGTTAATTTGATAAGGGCGAGATGATTTTCGGGCATGGTTAGTAATCTTTGTTTAAAAGTTCAGCAAATCTGTGTCTCGCATTAACAAAAATTTAGCTACGAGCTCAGATCGTGAACAATCGGTCTTCAGTTTGGGTCGGCGGCATGATGTCATAATTTAGAATCCCACCTCATAATTGTTCTGAGTTCGAATCCCGGTAAAACATCGATGTCAACCTTATGACTCTAGGTCCATGGGCACCCATAGCTTAGTTTGCAGAAGGAGGCAGACAAAATTAGTGTGTGTGTTGGCTAAAAATGACATACAAAAACACCAAATACAAATCTACACTGTGCTTTCTTTTTATAAACCGTATTTACCATGCATCTCAACCAAATGTGATTGAAAATCAGAAGACCCCCCCCCTACTTACATAAAATACACTGCTGGCCACCCAAAATGCAACACCAAGAAGGAAGCATTCGATTGGCCTGAAATTCGCAGAATGCGTCGCCTGCGAGAGGACATGCAAACGATTAGCATTGCAGGACATGCTAATCTCGGTGCGCCCGGCACACCACCGAGAAGCACCATAAGAACGGTGCACAGAAGGCGGGGTGTAAGTACTGGAATTGTGTTGTGTTGCCGGACCTATGCGTGGGAAACTTCTTGATGCCTCGTCGCAGAATACGGCAGTCATTCCAGCACGTTTCGGAGTTCGACAGAGGACGAATAGTGGCTTATCGCGACAGCGGTTTATCTCACCGAGACATCGGCGCCCGTGTGGAACGACATCCAGCCACAGTGAGGCGAGTATGGATTCGGTGGGTGCAGGAGGGACTGACGGACCGACGTGATCGATTGCCGCAGCCTCGGCACAAGACCGAACGAGTGGATGGGCATGTTGTGCCGCGGGCATTGACGGCTCGCCCCGCCACATCACGAACGTTAGCGCAGGAATTAGGGTGTGTTGCGCAACAACCTGTGTCAGCACGTACCGTTCGACGTCGTCTGCAGGAACGGGGACTTGTCGCACGGTACCCATTGCTCCGATTACCATTGAAGTTACACCACCGGCGAGTGCGGTGGCAGTGGGCCGTTGAACGCCGCACCTGGACTACGGAATGGCACGACATTGTCTTCGCCGACGAATCCCGCTTCTTCCTGCAACACCACGATGGTCGGATCCGCGTGTGGCGGCACCGCGGTGAGAGACTGTATGACGCCTGCATTATGCATCGCCATACCGGTCCGTCGCCTGGCGTAATGGTTTGCGGCGCAATTGGATATGGCACCCGCGCCCCTCTGGTACGCATTGCCGGTACACTCAACAGCCAGCGCTACATCTCCCACGTTTTGGAGCATGTAGCCCTCCCTTACCTGCAGGACCTGCCAGCGGCCGTGTTTCAACAGGACAATGCACGCCCGCACGTGGCACGCATCGTGCAACAATTCTTCACGGTCCACCAGGTGTCACTGCTGTCGTGGCCCGCCTGTTCTCCGATATGTCGTCCATCGAACACGTCTGATCGCTGATCGGCAACCGAGTGGCCCGGCAAGTACCACCTGCGGCTACGCCTGATGAACTGGCAACATTTGGAAGCAACCTGGACCGACATATCCGAAGCCCACCACCAAAGCCTCTTTCGTTCGATGCCGCGGCGTGTAGCGGCCGTTATTGCCAGCCATGGGGGCCACACGAACTATTGATGTCTGCGTGTTCCGCAAGTCGCACGGGCCTGTAAGCTCAATCATTTCATCTTTGTATCTGTTGTTATGTGTCCAGTAAATCCGGGTTTGCTATCTCGTGTCCCTCTTGGTGTTGCATTTTGGGTGGCCAGCAGTGTAGATGGATAAATAAGATTAGAAAGCTTGTGGGAATAATAAAAAGATATCTTCTTCTCTTTAGATCTGCGCCTTTTGGCCACGTATGTCCCACGCAACACGTAACTCCAGATATCACTCAATCGGTCCTCAAGAACGGAAGAACAGCCTCAAGACAAAGATCTGGGATAAAACTTCGACCGATCTTTGTCCGGAAGTCAACAACTTCTGCAGAAGTTATATTTTATATTCATTTGCCATACATGCTTTTCCGGAACTGTACGGAAAAGCTGTACATATGTACTCTGTGCTCTAACATTTTATCCAAAAAATCAATACAACAGAAGCCGAAGATAACACGGTAGGTTATACCGCGGAATCGAATATAACGCAGGCCGGGTCCGATCGTACCACCCAAACAAAATAGATACAGAGAAAATATACCGGATATACTGTGGGTATATCTATAACGCCATAATCGCCTTGTTCCCTTATACCAGAGTTATAACAGACTTCCACTGCACAGGGTGTCCCAAAAGGTGTAACAGGGTGCCCCAAAAGGTGTAACCAACCTATTATATAGTGTTTCATATGATGATAACTTTGGATACAAAACAAATGGATGTAGGTAAAAATACCCCCGGATAAAATACCCCTGAAAACTGAAAAGCGGAAAAAATGCCCCCGAGAGAAATACCCCCAGAACAAACGGTTCACTGTAAACTGCCACACACGAACACTGATGTGTGGCAGTGTTCCGGTGTGGCAATTTACCGGCAACCCTGCCGCACAACTTTCAGCAACTTGGCTACAAAAGTTCAAAGGTGGGGGGGGTCTATAAAGATTGCTCTTTTTTGGACTACATTGATAACTGAATTGGGAACTCCAAACGAATTTCGCGAAAACGTTCCATGTAAGCCAAGCGAGAATTGTACTTTAATTTGAAGAAATAAATTGCCGAGAGGATCCGAAATACACTTGGTGGTGGTGGTGGGGGTGGGGGCTCCACCCCGAACATCCGTAATATTATATTCTGAGCCGCTGGAGTCTGTCAGTGTATCCAGGAAGTTCCCCTTGAAGTTTCCGCGAGCCCCAAAATGTTAAAATGGACGTAGTGCTGTAAACATTAGTCATCATCATTGTCAACCATTATCAATCCACTGCTGGACGAAGGTCTCCCCAAGTTTCCTCCACAACAGTCTGTCTTGTGCCAGTCTCCTCCATGTCACCCCTGCATACTTTCGAATTTCATCCACCCATCTCCCATGTGGTCTTCTTCTGGGTCTTTTCCTGTCCCTTGGAATCCAATCTAAAATTTCGGCTGTCCATCGATGATCTGTCCTTCTGGCAGTATGTCCAGCCCATTGCCATTTCAGGGATTCAACTCTGATCATGATGTCTTCCACTCTTGTCATTTTTCGGATCCACGAGTTCCTCTTCTTATCTCTCCTGGTTACACCAAGTATGCACCTCTCCATGCTTCTTTGAGTTGTCTGCAGTCTTTGTATATCTCTTTTAGTTAAGGTCCACGTCTCTGCACCATACGTAAGCACTGGAAGGATGCATTGATAAAACACTTTTCTTTTAAGACATAATGGCATATTGCTCTTGAAAATTATGCTGTTTCTTCCAAAAGCTCTCCAGGCAAGTTTCGTACGCCGATTAATTTCTTCATCAATGTGACCCTCACTTGATATCTGCTGTCCAAGATAAAGGTACGTGTCTGTTATCTCCAGCTTTTCTCCATCAATCAATAAATCTTCATTTCTTGTAAAAGCATTGAACATCACTTTTGTCTTCTGAAAGTTCATTTTTAATCCCACTTCTTTACTCTTGTCAGCAAGTTCCTGGATCATACTCTGCAGCTCTGATGGGCTAGTTGCAAAAATGACTACGTCATCAGCAAAACGAAGGTGGGTTAGATAATCTCCATTAATCTTGATCCCTTTGTTTTCCCAGCTCAGTGACTGAAAAACACCCTCCAATGTGGCATTAAAGAGCTTCGGAGATATGGTGTCACCTTGTCTCACTCCCTTTCCAATTTTTATGTGTGTTGTATTTTCAAACAGCCGAATTTTTGCACTTGCATTTTCATAGATGTTATTAATAATATTAATGTATGCATCTTCAATACACGAACAAGTTTTGGCAGAGCCATTGTAACTGCTGATGGTTTCACCGAATCAAAGGCTTTTTCATAATCGATAAAAGCCATGCACAATGGAAGTTCATATTCCCTCGCTCTTTCAATTAGTTCTCTCAGTACGTGGATATGATCTATTGTGCTGTAGCCACTCCTGAATCCAGCTTGTTCTCTCGGTTGAGCCATGTCCAGTGTTACCTTCAAGCGGTGTGAAAGAACTTTAGTGAAGATTTTATAAACTACTGATAGGAGGCTGATAGGTCTGTAGTTTCCGAGATCCTCAATGTCACCTTTTTTATGTAGCAAGATCATTGTAGCGTTGTTCCAATCCTCAGGAATTTTCCCTTCATTAAGGCATCGAGTGAAAATTTGGGCGAGTACTCTTTCGATTTCTCCACTTGCTTCTTGTATGATGTCTACAGTAATTCCATCTTCTCCTGGAGCTTTTCCTCGCTTCATGTTCTTGATTGCATGTGCAACTTCTGCTGGAAGGACTGGAGGAACGCTGGTACTGGTATCTTTCATGATGTCTGGAGTGCATGTATCATCCCTTTCATATAATTTGGAGTAGAAATCTTTCACTCTTGTCAAAATTTCGCCTCTATTTCTTGTTACAGAACCATCTTCTTTTCTCAGTGCCATAATCTGTTTTCTTCCCTTACTGAGATGTCCCTTTGCTATCTTTAGGCTTTGGTTGTTTTCAATTGCTTTCCTCACTAGTTCACAGTTGAATTTTCTTACGTCTTCAGTGATACTTTTTCTTTCTGTCTTGCATAGCTCTATATATTCCACTTTGGAAGTCACATCTTCTTTAGTTGTCCTCATCTCTCTTCTTTTTGCATCAACATTTTGGTTTTTCCTGATAATTTGTTCACATGCAACTTGTTCTTAGACCCAGCTAATTTTGTTGCTGTTTCCATAAGAGCTTTGGTTACTTTTCTGTTAACTTCAGAAATATCCACTTCTTCCGATGTTAGGCTTTCTAAAGCAGAGAATCTGTTCTTCAGTTCCAATTTGAAGGTATTATGGTGTTTTTTAAGGTTGGTTATGTCAATACATTTTGTTTGTCTTATGAGCTTGCCACGTTCAAGTTTGGTGTTGAGGTGCATCTTACATCTCACCAATCTATGGTCACTACCTGTGTTGAACTTGTTTAGCACACTGCAGTCTTCTATGACGAATTTTTTGTTACACATAATAAAATCAATTTCACTTGTCGTCCCATTTGGATGTCTCCATGTCCATTTCCTGTGTGGCTTTTTCTTGAAGAAGGAGTTCAAGATGAAAAACCCTTCTGCCTCTGCAAACTCAACGAGAGTATTTCCACGCTGGTTTCTGTTGCCGTGACCGAATTTACCTACTGAAGTTTCATTCTGTTGCCGTTGCCCTATTTTTGCATTGAAATCTCCCATAATTATTTTCAAGTGCTGCTTACCTTTATTATTTAGATGACAAATTTCCTCATAAAATTCTTCAATTTCTTCTTCAGGATGACTTGTGGTGGGTGCATAAGTTTGAATAATCTGAGCCTGGTATCTTTTCGAGAGTTGGATAACAAGTCGTGCAGCTCTGTCAGAGGAACTTTCAACTTCTACAACTTTATCCTTCAGTTTCTTGTTTATTATAAATCCAACACCACTAGTTCTGCCAGTATCTGTCCCACGATAGTAGAAGAGATGTCCACTTTTCAGTTCGATGAGATCTTCTCCTTTTCTCCTTACCTCACTTAGCCCCACGATGTCCCACTTGATCATTTGTAGTTCCTCTTCCAATTCAAGAAGCCTTGAATCAGAAGATAGGGAGCGTCCGTTGTACGTAGCCAAGGTCAGCATCAGATGGCAGCCTAGTCCGGTCCTCCGGGGATTCTTAGCACCCTCTGCCTTCATGTCGCACTGGCCGCTGCCTTGGCCAGGTACATTCCAGCTGCCGGAGACTGAGGGCCAAGATTTAAGTTGTGGAATCATTTTGGAGGGTTTTGGCCATAACTCACCACGCTGGCCAAGCGGGTTGGTGAGTGTGGGATAGAATTTCCTCTAATCCCGATGGTATAGTTATACCGCTATTGGTGGTCGCCAGAGCCCCTTTAGTGGGAACAGGATGTACCACGAGAAGGCGGGGTTGACATTTGTCAAGGAGAGGCTGTGATGTTACGCATCACCTATCATGCTTTATATAATGATTCTGTAAACAACCACGAATTTTCAGGAGGGAGGGGTGACCCCTTACCCTCCCGTTTGTAAGAGCTATCCAGGTGTAACATCGAGGATACACTGACCGACTCTAGAGTCTAGAGGTCCAGAATATAAAATTACGGAAGTTGGGGGTAGAGCCCTCCAAACCAAGCACCTCGTATCCCTTTCACAGGCTTCACCAAATTTCTGGGGGAGGGGGAAGGTCATACATATGGTCGTGTACAGAATCATTATGTAAAGCATGATTCTAATGTTTACAGCTCTTCGTCCATTTTAACATTTTGGGGAAGCCCCCCCAAAGTTCATGGACTTCGTGGACGCTTCAAGGGGACGGACCAATCTGGATGCACTGACAGACTCCAGAGTCCCAGAATATAATATTACGGAAGTTGGGGTAGAGACCTCAGACCCAAACCAAGTTTACCTCGGATCCTCGGGAATTTATTTCTTCAAATTAAAGTACAATTCTCGATTGGCTTACATGGAACGTTTTCTCGAAATTCGTTTGGAGTTCCCAATTCAATTCTCAATATAGGCCCAGAAACGGCAATCTTTATAGCCCCCCCCCCCCCTCGAACTTTTGTGGCCAATTTGCGGAAATATGTGTGGCAGGGTTGCCGGTAAATTGCCACACCGGAACACCGCCACACATCAGTGTTCCTGTGTGTCAGTTTACAGTGAACCGTTTGTTCTTAGGGTATTTCTTCCGGGGGCATTTTTTCCGCTTTTCAGTTTTCAGGGGTATTTTCTCCAGGGGTATTTTCTCCAGGGGTATTTTTTCCCGGGGGTATTTTTACCTTTTACCAAAACAAATATCACCATTCTGTTTGTTAACGGTAGTAAAGAATACCCTCAAATTTTCTAAAAGTGTACCCCAATGGATCCTGTGACGAAAGCCCGGATTGTGGAGTAGTTTATTGAAACCCGATCCGAAACGCAAGTTCAGCGGAATTTCAGAACAAAATATGGGAGCAAACTGCCCACAGCATCAGAAGATTGTACAAGTCATTCAAGGAAACTGGTAGTGTCCTTACAAAGAAAAGCCCTTTACGTCCATCGCTCGTTCCACAAAGGGAGGAGGATGTGAGACAAACATTCACTCGTAGCTCTCGAAAGTCAATGAGACAAGCAGCAGGACAGCTGGACATCCCCAAGTCATCAGCGCGCAGAGTGTTACGTCAGAGATTGGAAATGCACCCGTATTAACTGCAGATAACCCATCACATAACCTCGGATGATCATGTAAAACGTAAACAGTTTGCTGAAGAGAAGTTGGAGAACATTGCAAGTGCTGAAGCTTTCCTGAAGCAAATCTGTTTCTCCGATGAGTGTACTTTCCATGTTTCTGGAAATATTAATAAACAGAATGTGAGAATTTGGGGAACTGAACACCCGCATTGCACAATGGAACATGAACACGCTAGCCCAAAAGTGAATGTTTGGTGTGGCATAATGGTCGCTTTCCAACCGTAGGTTGAAAAAGCGTATATGCTCCAGCCGTCTGTCCGTTTACACGATAACTCGCGTAAAAACTGTTCGATCTCGATGAAATTTTAGTATGTGGTAGCGGACCACCTCCGCACAAATCCTATTGAAAATGGACGAAATGGGATCAAAGGCCACGACAAGAAGCGGGATCCATTCCATTGCCTTTATAGTTCATAACTTGCGTAAAAATGTTTCGATTTCGATTAAATTTTAGTATGTGGTAGGGAACCACCGTGGAATGAATTATATTAAAAATGGACGAAATGGTGTCAAAGGTCAGGATATATGAGCGGGATCCATTCCATTGCCCTTATGCGTCATAACTTACGTAAAAATGCTTCGATTGCGACAAAACTTTATCATGTTGTTCCAGAGGCACACTGAACCAGTTCTGTCAAATATCATCGAAATGGGGTCGAAGGTCAGGACACAGGAGCAAGATTTAGCCATTATCCTCATAGCTTGACTAAAAATGCTTTGATTGTGACAAAACTTTATCATGTTGTTCCGGAGGTGTACTGAATCGGTTCTGTACAATATCATCGAAATAGGGTCAAAGGTTAGGACACAGGAGCGATAGTTATTTCACAGCCATTATCCTCATAACTTGAGTAATGATTTCCAGCATGTTGGAAGGCGTATCATAATCAATGTATTGCATGATTTTACTAACTTGTTCTTTCTAGAAGCGACCGTGAGAGCGGACAATTACCTGGACATGATTGAGCAGCTTGTGTAACTCCAGTTGGATGAACTTGCAACTCCGGTCATTTTACAACGAGATGGGGCGCCACCTCATTGGGTTTAATTGTGAGGAGGTCTCTGGATACCAAATTTCCCAATAGATGGATTGGGCGTGGTGTTCCGTTGCGTGGCACCCACGTTCGCCGGACTTAGTACCGTGCGACTTTTTTGATGGGGATT
Source organism: Macrothele yani (assembly GCA_039090855.1). NCBI lineage: Eukaryota > Metazoa > Arthropoda > Arachnida > Araneae > Macrothelidae > Macrothele > Macrothele yani. The sequence goes on along the minus strand of CM077007.1, from coordinate 145,123,301 downwards.
CATAAAGGGTGAGGGTTTACAGCACCCCTGTTGCAGACATTGCTGACCTAAAGAGGAGAATTACAAACGCACTGCAGAAAGTTAATACGAACATTTTCGAACGAACATGGTAGGAATTTCAATACCATTTAGACATTGTTCAGGTGGCAAATGGTGCCCAGGTCGAATGTCTATAAAACGTCATGATCTGTTCTGCCAAATAACACAAGTTGCATATCGAGATCATTTATATTAAATCTGTTATGATTTTTTGAAATTGGTTACACCTTTATGAAACATCTGTATTATTACTTTCTGCTGTAAATTACCAACGTTTTTCCTGTTTTTACTCTAGTCCCTAGTGATGACCCGCGAGAGGAACGTTGGTTCATTCACCACCTGCTGACGAAGATCTTGACAGAGTTCGACATGGAGCACCTTCTGTTCGGGGTTCAGAATATTTGACACAAACTTTGCAGCAATGCGGTGCATGTTCAAAACCGACGTCAGAATTTCTTGCACTGTTCCGTATGACACATTGACGATGGTAGCAATGTCTTGAATGGTATTCCGACGATCCTTATGCACCAGTTCCCTAATTTTGTCTACATTTTCGGGGGTTTGGCTCGTGGACGGTCGCCCTGACTTCTCGTCGTCTTCCAGTGCCGTTCTGCAGCTCTTGAAGAGCGACTGCCACTCAAAACACCTCGCACGACTCATTGCTTCATTGCCATAAGCCTGCCGCAATATTTCATGCGTCTCCGCTTTCGATTTGCCGAGTTTGACGCAGAATTTGATGTTCGCTCGCTGCTCCAGTTTGCAGTTCATACCGAAATAACAGTTTTGTCTGCACGTGGTCACCTAATATCGTGTAGCACAGTTCTCGATGGTCACAGAACGATGGCACCCTTCACAATGACTCATGAAGGTCACTGTCCTCGACTGCTGCTCGCGCATCCGCGTTCTGCCATCTGTTGGTGTGCTGCGTACCTAGTCTCGGAACTTTTTGATCGCACTACGCATAAACTTTGTTCTGGAGGTGGGATTCGAAACATTTCTTTGTGCTCCGGAGGCAGCTGTTCTACCAACTGAGCTACGCTGGCAATGCTTATCGCTGCAACTTGCAGATTCGGCTCGCACGTCTCTGCAATAGTACGTCATCTACGTCACGTTTCGTAGTATGTTACAATTTGTAGCACCTTTAAGGAACAGAAAATGCACAGTCAGATTTTCATGAGAGAGCAATTTTCCCCTCTCCATATGCGCGCCAGTGCTGACATCGGGCTCAATATTAAGAGCCCGAGCCCGAAGTATGACAGCCCGAGCACGAAATTTATATTGCAAGATACAGCCCGTAAATTATGATTAACCTGTTTAGACATTAATAAAAAAAATCTCTTCTTACAAATTTCCATTCTTTCATCCCCATTTAATAAATCAATATACAAGGTGTTCATAAATGAAGTACACAATTTCAGTATGCTATTGGAAAAAAAAACTACAATAAATAACAACTTACTTTTAATGTCAAACCACATGTTAACTCTGATTTTTTTTTATAAGTATCAGTAGATCCCCACGTGTGCTTCTTTGGTTGCTCTCAGGATGTCTAAACGATAGTCTACTTCCGCCCACGTATGCTGCAGAATATCAGGTGTAACAAATTACAAGCAGGAAGGCTGCAGTAATGCGTTCTTTGAGCTCAGTGATAGATGTAACCTTTTTTCTTGTACACAGTGTTCTTAATAAAGCCCCAAAGAAAAAAATCGCATGGGGTAATATCAGGCTATGCTGTCAGATCCCCACGTCCAATCCAACGCACCGGAAAATGGTAGTCTAAAGATCTGCGAACATCCAAAGACCACTGCGGAGGCGCTCCATCGTGCTTGAAAATGATGTCATGTATATCCTGGAGTTGTGGAATCGCGAATTGTTCTAATATGTCCAGGTACGTTATGCCACTAACTGTTGGTTCCATTCGGCAAGCCCAGACATTAACCTTCTGGATGTCTCTCTCGTATGTTAAGACCACGTGGGAATTTTCCTTGCCCCACATTGGGCAGTTATGTTTATTCACTCTGCTAGAAACATGGAACGTCAACTCATCGCTGAAACAGATCCGTGAAAAGAATGCGGGGTCTTCGCCAAAGCGATTAAGCATGTCTACCGCAAATACTTTTCGACGTGATTGATCATTTGGGTCGAATTTTTTGCACTAACTGCACTTTATATGCATATAGGCGTAGACGTTTATACAGAACCGTGTGAACCATTGCTCGCGGTATTACGAGTTCACGACTGGCAACGCGGACGGATTTCTTCGGGCTCATTAGATAAGACTTACGCACATCTTCCACCTTTTTGTCCGAAATAGAAGATCTCTCAGTGCTTTTGCCTTTCAAGACACTTCCTGTTGCTTTGAATTCATTTACCCATTGGTCGATGCTCCTTCGTGCCGGAGGCTGTCTCTTGTTCTCCGCTCTGAACTGTGGTAAGAGATTATGACTCCTCAAATCAAAACACACACACGCTGCTTTCTCCACTGGAGAAGCCATATTTGTTGTATTCCATGTTTGACGACATTTTTCATTACAAGAGACACTTGGCGCCATCTATCGTCTGTCTTAACAAACTTTAAGTTCCAACATGTGCGGCGATGACTCCACGACCAGCGTGAGAAACACAGAAATCAATGTTGCACAAAGTGCAATGTGCATGAAACTTATCCTTGCGTGATGATTTTACAAAGTCAAATTCTTCGGAGTATTTCTTCACCACGTCTCTTGACGTTTAAAGTAAGGTTTTTCAATCATATTTTTTTTAAATAGCATACTGAAGTTGTGTACTTCATTTATAGACACCCTGTATTTCTCAACTAGGGAGTGGGAAAGGGACCTCTATCTGGTTCTATAGTACAGGCACAGGAGTTTCTTTGATTATTCATTTTAACCTAAAATATTTTCGGCGGTCGGGCGTCTGACGAAATCGGGTTGTGCTGCAATCTAAGTAAGTTGAACAATAAAATGAGCAGAGGGGCTACTGAGTGGAGGGCAGAGATGGAAATAGGTCACGGGTCAATGGGTCGACAATTTCTTGTGGGTACAACAGGTCGGGTCAAGGTGTTTTGGACCCGATTTTGACCCAGTTTTACACCCGTTTTATTTTTGAAAAGAGGAAAATATATTCCAAAGAAGAATGCGCGTTGTAAAATTCTGTAGTCGATACTGGTGCCCACGGAGTGAATAATGATTTGCCATGCAAAAATATTTTCGTCTCTTTCTCAAAGCAACGAAGATTTCCATCGATCGATGTCAGACACACCGACACCATATCGTAAAACGATACTACCTTTGCGTTCTTTTACAGCGCGGTTGTCCAGAGCAAGGTTCAGGCAAACGCCATTCGCCTGCTTCTCAGCTGGATTCACATTCTCCCTGCGAAGTTCACTATATGACTAAGAGTTACTTTTCACATCGCACCTCTTTTGTTGAGCATTCAGAAGTTTTCGATTGATGTGCTAACATCCCGTTCCCATGACATGCCATGTCGAAATTAACTCCTTATTTGTTAATATGGATGGATTTAATATTAAGGAGGTTGAGAAAGGCGTCGAGGCCAAAAAATACGTGCTTGTTGGAAACCACAAGGGGAAGAGTGAATGCTGGAAATTGTTTCGTCTCATTAAGGAACATGTGAATAATTCTGTGTTGTTTGGTCTTGCTTGTTGTTAGAAATGTGGAAAGTGTACAATTACAAATAAAGATGTAGACGGTGTAATAAAAGATTATGGAAGCAAAAATCTAGCGGACCATATGAAAGTATGAGCACCTCCATCAAAGCATGGAAAGAGTGAACAATCTAAATACATTTAAAAAAATACATTTGTGTAATCGTAAATAATTATTCCCGTTTGTAATATACTCTACGGTAACGGTCATAGTCAGCCATTACTTCTGGATTACGCAAAATAGGTCACTAAAAAGGGCAATAAAATTTAGCAAGTAACCAAATTTTATTATTAAAAAAGGATTTCGGGTATTAAATATGAAGCAGTTATTGGGATGAATATATATATTACGTTAATATATATATATATATTTATATAAACTGAGTTTAGAATTTATAGTTCAAAGCAGATTTGTATGGGTCAGTTACGAGTCCGGGTTTGAAATATTCGACCCGTTTCCAACTCTGGTGGAGGGACGGGTGAAATTTTGAAGGCGTATTATCTACTATCTATTGAGTTGTCGGAAAAGTCATGACGTATTTTGGCACCCGATGGAAGTTGGGCGGTTTTGTAAGTACTAGTGGCATGCGCAGCTCTATTATCCCTATGGCATTCGACAGGTGCCAGTTCTAGCTGCAGCCTAAGAGGAATAGTGTGCGATTTGGTTCATTTGCGGAGATTTGACATCAAGTTGAAGATGGAAGACCAAACTGTGCATTTTCGCCATACTTTACTGTTTTACCTTCGTAAAGGGAAGAACGAGCGTGAAGCTTGTGAAAAGTTGCGTAAAGTGTTCGGCGATAATGCTCTACAAGAACGTCAGTGCCAGCGGTGGTTCGCAAAATTTCGTGCTGGTGATTTTGACCTCAACTATGCTCCTCGGTCCGGGAGACTCACCGAGGCTGATGACTACCAAATCAAGGCATTGATCAAGTCAAACCCACGTTACACGACACGAGAGATTGCAGACACATCGCACATCCATCATTCAAGCGTTCACGACCAGCTGAAGAAGCTGGGATACGTAAGCAAGCTCGATGTGTGGGTTCCTTATGAACTCAAAGAAGCTCAATTGCCGGCGCGTATAAACATCTGCGATATGCTCATTAAACGGGAGGAAAACGATCCTTTTTTGAAACGACTGATAACTGGTGACGAAAAGTGAATTGTGTACAACAATGAAGGTCTTGGTCCCAACGTGCTGCTTCGTCTCAAACGACATCCAAAGCAGACATTCATCAGCGGACGGTTCGGGTCTCAGTGTGGTGGGATTTTAAAGGTTTCGCTTTTTTCGAGCTCCTACCACGGAACCAAACAATCAATTCGAATGTGTACTGTCGGCAATTGGACAGCTTGAACGAATCCATCATCCAGAAACGTCCAGATCTCGTTCATCGTAAAGGTGTTGTGTTCCATCACGACAACGCGAAACCACACACAAGTTTGATCACCCGCCAAAAATTATTGAAGCTTGGGTGGGATGTGTTGCCCCACCCAGCATACTCACCTGACCTTCCGCCGTCAGACTTCCACTTGTTTCGCTCTCTTCAACAGTCCTTGCGTGGTATAACGTTCAATTCAGATGAGGCTGTAAATCAGCACCTTGTACAGTTTTTCGCCACGAAAGACAGGTCCTTCTATGAACGAGGCATTCTGCAGCTTACTGTAAGGTGGCAAAAGGTTATCGAACAAAACGGGTATTATATAATTTATTGATCTTTGTTCTTTCTATCAATAAATAACCTTTGCAAAACATGGCTAAAATAAGTCATGACTTTTCCGACAACCCAATAGTATCTACAGTTTTTAAGAAGCTTTGCCTTCGCTGCAGACATCCAGTGCCGCCCCGGTGGCGCAGTGGTCTTAGCGATGGCCTCTGATCATTCGTCCGAAAGGGGTCCGGGTTCGAATACCGGTGAGGCATGGATGTTGTGCTTGTCTTACGGCACTTGTTCTCTCCCTTCCCTGGAACCAGTGACCCTAAATTAAGGACGGGCGACTGCTTATAGCTCATTGAGTTGCTCACGGTGGTCGTTAAACCTCCAATCAAAAAAAAAAAAAGACATCCAGTAATGCATGGCCTATGTCATCTTCTCCGCAAGTTCAAAATAAATAGCTCACCGTAGTCTTCACTCCACTCTCAGACCAAGCTGTAAAATAATTTCATTTACCAACTAGAAAACGTAATTAAAGCAGTGCATGCTAAACGCTCGATCATACTAAAATCACAGTAAGAAAAAAGCAAATTCAGAGCCCGAGCCCGATCCGTAGTAAACAGTATGGAGCTCGAAACCGCCCGAGCCCGATCCGTAGTAAACATTATGGAGCTCGAGACCGCCCGAGCCAAGTTCGGGCACGGGCTCTTCTTCGGGCTTTCGGGCTTGCGTAGAGCCCATCTAAACACTGATGGTCACTCATGACTAAGTATCTTTCTCATAAGTAGTAGTCCTAAATTTGGGATAAAATGCTAATCTTAGATTTAAACTCTTGAGCGGCGTTAAAATCAAAATAAATGTACACTCATAAGCCATAATAGCATTATGACCACCGATCTAAGAGCGTGTTGGGAAGTATTTTGCCGTGATAACCACTTCCACCCGGCGTTCAACTTCTATTGACTCTGGAAGCTGTCCGTAGGTAATCTGTGCCAGCTGGACAGAATGACATCTTGGAGTTCAGCAGCTGAGTGAGATAATGGCTCAGCGATTGTGTGTTTCACTGCATCCCACAAATGTTTGATGGATTCAAGTAGAAGGAACTGGGTGCCAGGGAAGAGAATAAACTACTCGGACATATAATCCTCGAGCCTTTCACAGTCAAGTTCCACCCAGTTACATGGTCATCATCAGTCGGAAATACAGAGGGAGAGCCCTGGAGCCAGGGCCATGTTTCTATTTGTGCCCAAAATAACTGCTCCAAGCAAAGTAAAAACGTGACCGCGAACAGTAAGTAAAAAATCTAATGTTTTCCTGGTATACAATGTACGTAATACTTGATCAGTTACAAAGTTTGGTCTGTACTGAGCCCTCTGGTCCACTATCTCAGAGGTCGTACATGCACTATATTGGCAAAGGTCGCCGGACATCTAGAAGAGAAACACAACAGAGCATTTATTTACTTACATTAATACGGTGTCGGTCCACCTTAGGCCTTAATGCATGCACTGACCCTTCGAGACATGCATTCGACAAAGTTTTGGAACACAGCGATAGGTATGCGCTTCCATTCAGTACATAATGCTGCCGCTAACTGTTGCTTAGTAGTTGGCCTTGGTTCCAAACTTCTTATGCGGCGATCTAATTCATTCCATAGGTGTTATATGGAATTAAGATCAGGGCTCTGTGCTGACCAGTCCACACTCGATTCGGAATTATCGTCAAACCACGCTGTAACAGTCCTTGCTTTATGGCTCGTTGCGTTTTCCTGCTGGTACCAACAAGGCTCGATTCCATAAAATTGCCACAGAGTTGGTAGCATAATTGTCCAGAATATCGAGGTAGACGTGCTGGTTAACAGGTTTGCCCACAATAACCAATGGGCCAGGACCATACCACGAAAAACACCCCCACACGAGTACGCTGCCATCTCCAAACTTCACCGTAGGAACAGTACACTGTGGTAAATAGCGTTCCTCCGGCTGCCGCAACACCCACACACGGCCATCAGACTGATGAATCGTGTATCTGGATTCATCAGTCCATAGGACCCGTTTCCATTGATCTACGGTCCACGATAAATGTTCTTTACACCATGCTAAACGACGAATAGCACTCCGAGTGGAGATGAAAAGCTTATGAACAGCCGCACGAACACGATAACCCATGGGATGAAGTTCTTTGCGAATGTACATACCGAGGCTCCAGCATTTTTACTCACCTGTACACTGAAGTCTTGCGCAGTACTCCGTCGATTAGCTGTAACGACTCTCCTGAGGCTTCGACGTCCTCTGTCACTGATTTTCTTTGGTCTGCCGGTACGTTTTGCAGTTTCAGGCACGCCATGTGTCTTCCACTTATTCAGTACATCCAAAAGAGTTGGCTTGGGTATGTTTAAACGTCTCTCGGTTTCTCTTATGGACAACCCACTAATATAACACCCAACAATCTTTCCTTTCTCAAAGTCAGTTCTTTTTCGCCGCGACATTTTTACTCAGCCTCACAGTGCGATATGATTGCGGTCAGCTGCAGGCTTGTTTTTATACCGTTTGCAGCTGTACCGCGCATCTTAACAACGCTCGAGTCGGAAGTATGTTAGCCGAAACGAGCCTGAGCATGAATTTTAAACTGCGAAATAGAGCTTGGGTTCGAACGAGCCAGAAAACTATGACTAACCTGTTCAGGCATTAATAAAAAAAGAATCTCTTCTTCCTCTCTTGCCCTCTCTTCTCCCCCCTGCAATTAACAAATTTATTTCTCAACTGGGGAGTGGAAAAGGAAACCCTATCTGTTTTTATAGTGAAGTTTTAAACTTTCTTTGACCATTCGGTTCCTCCCGAAGTGTTTCATGCAGCCGGATATCCGGAGTGATAGCGCGGGACTGCAAACTACGTACGTTGCACAACAAAATTTTAAGGGAGCTGCCGTGCAGAAGTAGGAGACAAAAGATCGTAGATGTACTATCTGCTGTTCAGTATGTAGTTCTTGAAGAAGCTTTTTCTTCTCCACAGAAATCTACTAATGCGTAGCCTATGGCATTTGCTATCCAAACCCGGAATAAATAGTCCTTCCGAGTAGAGGTCTGCACGGCCCGCGGACCGGGTCGGGCCTTCAATATTTATTGTAAAACAGACACGGGCTGATCAGGGTATATTTTTTATTGACCAAAACAATAGCTGTACGATGCCTTTCTCGTTTGGAAAACTCGCAACATACAGCAGCAGGATAAGATTGAATAATTTCCGCTGATGGAAGCAATAGAAGTTTTACAACATCCTCCCCTCCTACAAAACAATTGGAGTGGGTCAGCTCCCTTAGTTTTTCAAAGTGAATGTGGTCCCTTCTCTCTCTCTCTCCCTAACTTTCACCCTCTTCTCATGCTTCAGGGCAGGCTATTATCTGCAGCATTTCTAAACCGAGACACCCGCTCGCAAACTAGGGCTGTTGCAGACGATCTTTTTTATTGTTCTGGCCATCTCAAATGGGCTATCGAAACTTACCGTTTGGTGTACACAAATTTTGGAAATTTTTCCTATGCAGAGCTCAGCACCGTTGTCAGGTGAAAGTTGCGAGTAATACTTAGCTGAAGTACGCAGTGTACTGCGGTATAAGAGAGAACAAATCGCAGACGTAACGGCTGAAGAATCTAAAATTTTTGTGGAGAACAGTCAAAGTGACTATTATTTAATTGGAAATGACACAAAAACAATTGTTGAAATGGCCGAAAAATCAGAAATTTAATGTGATAGGGTGGAGGATTGACTATTCGTGAAACGGTTGAAAAATTTAAAATTTAATGTGAAATCGTAAGGGATTAAGTAATCGCGGAATGGCTGAAGAAACTAGAACTGAATTCAAAACGGCAAAGAATTAGCTAATCGTGGAACCGTTAAAGAAACTAAAACTGAATCCGAAATGGCAGAGGATCAACTAATTGTAGAACAGCTGGAAAAGCTAAAAATGAATGCGAAATGGCTTAGGATTAATTAATTGCGGAATAGCTGTAGAAACTCAAGCTGAATGCGAAGTGGCAGAGGATTAGCTAATTGTGGAACCGTTGAAGAAACTAAAACTGAGTCCGAAACGGCAGAGGATTAAATAATTGTGAAATGGCTGAAGATAATAATTTTATTTGTAAAGTAGCATAATGACAACACAGCACGTGGCGTATGTAGCTACGTCATATATAAATTAGCATAATGACAACACAGCACGTGACGTATGTAGCTACGTCATATGTAAATTAGCATCATGAAAACACAGCACGTGGCGTATGTAGCTACGTCATATGTAAATTAGTATCGTGACAACACAGATCGTGGCGTATGTAGCTACGTCATATTTTAATTAGCATCATGACAACACAGCACGTGGCGTATGTAGCTACGTCATATATAAATTAGCATCATGACAACACAGCACGTGGCGTATGTAGCTACGTCATATATAAATTAGCATCATGACAATACAGCGCGTGGTGTATGTAGCTATGTCATATGTAAATTATCATCATGACAACACAGCACGTGGCGTATGTAGCTACGTCATATGTAAATTGGCATCATGACAACACAGCACGTGGCGTATGTAGCTACGCCATTTGTAAATTAGCATCATGACAACACAGCACGTGGCGCACGTACTCTGATAAAAAGTACCGTGCGAGAAGTAGAAAACGGTTCTTTTCAGGGCTTGGTCTAGATGTTTGCTGAACGTATTGTCTGCAGTGTGGGATTAACCTGCAATGATATCCAGACGATGTTTAAGCATTGACAACAGAAATAGGACTGTTAGTATGTTACAGACAGGTGTACGGTAGATCGATGTAGCTGTTTCTTCAGGAGTTTCGCAAAGTGTAGTAAATCGGATACACACAAGATTTCTACTGCATGGAAATGTTGCAGATCGACCAAGGAGTGGTTGCCCGAAGATAACCACCAGGAGGCAAGAAAGTTACCTGAGAGTCAGTTCTCGTATAAGGCCTAATGTCTCCGGTAGCCGAATCCGGGAATCATTTAGTGCTGCTTCTGGTGCCACAGTATGTACTCAAACGGTACGAAATTGCTTTCACGAATACGTACTCAGAGAAAGGTGACAGCTGAGATGTATAGCACTGACATCAGCTCACCGTCGTCAAAGATGCACCTAGGTCTAACAGTACGTATATCATTGAATACAGAGTGGCACCATGCATTTTTCAAAGACGAATCCCGTTCCGCTCTTTTTCCTGACACTCGACGAGGGCTCGTGTGGAGGTAAATCCGACACACGAATGCAACCAAACTTACCAGAGGCAGTAATTTCTGGTCTGTCAGGGGTGTGTTTTAATGGCCGTACTTCCTTGTATGTTTGCCAAGGCAACATGAATGCCTCAGTACAATGAAACGAGATCATTGTGCCCATTGGATCACTGTTTCACGCTGCTATTGGACATGCATTCCGTTTTCTCGATAAAATTGCAACCAGTCACCGTGCTTGAAGTGAGTTTCACGAGCTGTTAAAACACAGGATTGAATCATTTCAGATGCCTCCGAGGTCTCCTTGGCGGCTTGTTCTAGTCCCTATTGAAACATTTGGGACGCGTACCCCAGTAAGGTACTGGGGTTACTGGTGTATGGAACATGTTAACACGTTCCATACACCAGTACTGTAGCGGACTTCCATAACGTGTTGCCAGTAATATGGGACTAGGACAAGCCGCCAATGGTAACCAAGTTGGCAAATTTTGAGCGAAGCTATTGCAAAATCGGAAGGCTTCAAAACCTGACCTTGAACGATGTCCAATCGCATGCCGAAAATCCCGGTGATCGGATGTGTCATGTCGTAGCTATGTTTGAACAACTAATTGTCCCGAGTCTCGTATAGAAGGCGGATTATTTCAATTATTATTAAAACTGGTCAGTTTTTTAATGGTTATTATTTTTATACGACAGGACCAATCACCATGATACCAACCCCATGTCATTCCCCATGTCCTTCCCTTTTTCTGCGGCAAGTGTCACAGCGATCGGCTGAAGAAGAACCCGTAAAACCTCCTAAAAATGCAAGTTTTTGAACGATTATCACTCAATGACACGGAATTTCGGGAATGGGAAGGCGTCAAAATCTGGCCATGGACGATCTTCAATCGAATGCAAAAAATTACGGTGATCAGATGTGTCATCTCGTACCTATGCCCGAACAACTAATTGTCTCGAAAAGAGAGCTGGCAGACACTCATCAATAATGTAATTGCAAGTGTGCCTCGTCGGTGTCAAGACGATCTTCGACACAGAGATGGTGTTACCGGGTATTGAAATCCAGAGATATAGACATTCTCCGAATCTAGCGTTTTGCCCATATTAAAGTGCTGCTTCGTTGTGCGCAGAAATTGCATAATAAATTGTTTTTGTAAGCGCACTTTTTTATCGTTTGTGTTACGTAGCTTCACTGATGTTATTTCAATGCGTGTTACTTGAGTTAGATACATACATCTTTCATTTCATGCGGTATGTCAAATTTTTTGTGCCAAGTGTATAACTTCTTTCATTCTAGTAGGGAGTCAAACAAGTTCCTAAAGTCTGGAGAAATCATTTACAACTCCCTCTTTATATGTTTGTTTCAAAAATCCTCAAAACTTATAATTTCAAACTGTTTTTTAAACCCATAAACAAAATGAACTTTTTCAGATCAAAGGACCATGTTGAAGATCAGAACTCATGGGAAATTGGCCAAATCTCATGTGAATGCGCCGTTTTGTATACGAGACAGAACCGTAGGGCCTTGTGTTATCAACTGAAGAAGCGCAAGACCTTCATTCGGAATTGTGATCTAAAGAAGTCGTCGATGGAAAAACACTGTTGAGAAAATGACCACAGATTTCTCTTTGGAGAAGCGAAACTAATCGACAGGCTGGATTCAATCACCAAACTTGGTATTTTGAAAGCTTTCCATATACAGCGAAACCTATCAAAGACGGAGTATGAGGGACTGGAACTATTAATACATAGGTTTCCATCTCATGCAGGTGAATCCATGGAAACCATTGAAATGTAAACATTTTAAATTTTGTCAATATAATAACAGATTGTTCGTAGTAATCAACTAAAAGTCGCAAACTTTTATTTTTTAAAATAATCCAACATAAATTTATCTACAGTAACACTTACAATACGACGCTCAGTGAGAGCACGTGCTTTGCTCATTAACTGAAGTAATTCAGAGTAAGTTCAGAGAAGTGCGAAATCCCGAATATCCTGATTATTTTGCAATGCTTGACGTTAATAATTTTCGTATCCAATTTGAAACTTTTCTCTTTGGCATCTGCCGCTTCACAAATTTCCTTCAAAGAAATGTGCCTCTTCCAAAAACTCTAATATCCTTTCGAAGCGTGGAACTCTTTTACATGTTTTTTTTCCTCTTTTTTTTTTTACTTTTTTGCCCAAACCATTCCCAGACAGTCTTATTCAATCGATCATCCCCACATCTACATTTCCGGCTTTCCATATTTTTCTCTTGGTTGAGCTAATTACCTTTACGCCCATCTTTTCCCATCTCATACAGGTGAATCTTTTTTCCATCTCATACAGGTTATCTCGTATTTTCGCTTTAAAATGTCATAATATGCATTTTTCTGGCATTGAAGTTCTCTGTCAAATGCTTGATACCAGCACTTTCCTTTTCGTATATTTCAATAACTTAAATTTTTGTTACCAAATCGATAATTTTTTGGCTCCATGGTAGAGGCAAGCGATTGGACACAACTCGCAACAGGCAAAGTTTTTGAATGATCAGTTAAACGAATAAATGTTGAGAGAATTAAATCGGAGCGTCTCGTTGAAATCCGTACGGAATAGCCAGCTGTGAAGACTTTGGACTTTCTATTCAGAAAAGAGGGCAACGATGGTCACCAGGGTTGCCGTATTGGCTTTTTTGTCTTTATAATTTTGATTTGTTACTTGCTTTGTTTTAAATATGGATGGATATTGGGTTGGGTTAATTAGAGGTTCAAGATGCAAAACAATTGGAAAATTGTGTTACATTCGGATTTTGGGAGTTATATCCAGAACCTGAAAAATTAAAATCAAAGATGTCGGGCCAAGAGAACGAAATCATATTCTGAGTACGAGAGTTTGTTGTATTAACTATTAACCATTAAGCATGTTATTGTGTGTGCGTGTGTGTAACTGAGCATCAGTTTATATTATGTTCTGGGCTAAAAGTGTCAAAGATGACAGCACTTGACTCGAAAAAACAGTGATATCACCCTACAAAGGATTCGATTATGAAATTACGATAATTTACTTAAGTTCACTGAATACTATTTATTACATTTGCCATATTTCTGGTTCCTGTGGGTTAGTTAACTTGCTTATGCCCGCTTTTTACACGAGTTTCGAGTTGTTCCAAAAAATTACAGTACAAATACCGTCTATGTTAAAGCAAGTGACAGTTAAGTAAATGTAACCTATGCTGGGCCGGTCCCTGAAAAAAAAAAAAAAAAAAACACCGGGCCTGACATTAACTTGGTGGGCCAGGGCCGGCGTCAATCCTAAAAATATTGCCTCTGCAGAGCTCTACTATGACATTAGAGAAACGAGTTTACTGTTTTAGAAACGTCACGCGGAAACCAAGACTTCCGATTGGTTTCCAACTCTGTCGTATGTGACGTCGAACATGACACCGATGTATCAGTCCGTTTATCATGAGAGTGACGTCACAAACGGAGGAAACTCTTTAATGTCATGGCCTTGTGTTTTCTAGACGGCCTTGGCCCAAAACGGAGGACTATCCAGAAATCAACTCCCTGACAAACAAGCCCGGCTCAGTTATGAAGCTCGATAATTGAGAAATCTTTCATATATATAGAATTCGCGCACAACTTGTTAACAGTATGCTTCCAGCTATTTTTCGCCACGCGATAACATTCAATGGCTGTCAGTATCGCCAATAGCGCCATAAAGAATAGAATAAAAATACGCCCTTTGTTCTGATGAAGCTGAGTAGAGTATAGTGAAAATGCAGCTGATGATGAAAAATGTATTGTGCCTAAAACACTGAAATGCGTGCTCGGCTATTACAATGTCATTTGAAACATGAAAGCATCTGAAATTCCATTAGGCCTTTGTTATACTGTTAAGTAATTTTTTTTTTTTTTCTAACTCCATTTTTCTTTTCTGTTCCTTTGGTCACCACAAGCAAAAGAAATATCTACACACTTTAACAAATGAAATGGGGCTTCCCCTTCATTACAAAATATGAGTAGGTATCTTACGTTTCTCTATATTTTATTATATCTTAATATTTTATATTTTAAAATTTCGGACAGCGTCATGATTTTTTCCCCCATTGCCTTTTCTTCATATTGTTTTCCGACGATCTTTTATACCCTAATTTTATCTTTCACGCTAGAATGAACATCCTCTTTAAACAGAACGATCACTGCCAACCCTCGTCAGTCTCTAAAACCCCTTGAAACCAGATTTGTTTATCGATTTACTTATTTATTTTGAATATTTGACGTCCTGTATTTCATCTTCAGCGAATAAATTAACAGAGTTGTAACTTCAACCGGCAGATGGTAGCACTTGTATTAGTAACACATTCTTGAACGGGGGACTCGGCTGAAACGGGTGATCGATTCCCTTCTGAGATTTATTTGCAAGGTTTGAATGCACTAATAAATTCAAATAATAGAGAAGCTCAATTCATTTCTTGTTCTACTTGTTTGCGGCTAATTTTCAGAAACAGCATCTCTTTATCCAAAGTGAATGAAGCATTATATTTTTGTATGAGAGTATTTCAGAATTTGGAAGAAAATACTAATTTTTTTAACCTTTCGTTAATTTCACTAGAAAACCAGCATTTGGGGAAAAGAACGACATGATAGCATATGTTTATAATCACAGTGTGATTCACGGGCATATGTAAAACAAAAGTATGACAAATATTGGACTCTGAAATTACAAGAAATGCAGTGAGCGTCAGAGACCGAAGTAAAGAGTTCCTTAAATATGACTACTGTATTTTAAGAACACTGGCAGAATTCCCACTGACAGGTCAGTTGAGAATTGTTTTTTGTTTGGGTTTAAATTGTTTTTTGTTTGGGTTAAACATTGAAGAAACTTATATCTCATTCTTTACCCTACTTCCATTTCCCTCTTTATGTATACTCAATTTTTTAGAGGAAGACTAACTTTTTGCACCTAATGAGACACAATATGTTGCTGGTCTTCAAAAGGGAACCAGTCCTCTGGACTTTTTAATGGGGATATCATTTTTTGGCATCCCAAGAGTGGCATTAAAAAAATCAGATTTCTAGATAGTTCATGGTCAAAAGTGAAGAGCAATATTCGACTTTTATCAAAATGAACTTAAAAAAAAACAAAAAAAAAAAACGAATTTTTGAGATTTCCAATCACGAACATATGTAATTTGAAAAGGAAGAAAACTGAGGGGGCAAATGTGATGTGTTGCCCCCACATTCATTTACACTCATCTCTTCCCCCGTGGTTCCGAATCCGCTGACCAAAGGGAAGGAAGAGATCCAGTGCCGTAAAACAAGCACAACATCCATGCAATCTCTTGAAAGCGCGTGCTTTTTACCGATTTACTTGTTTATTTTGAAAATATTTCGACTTCCTGTATTTCAGCTACTGCAAATAAATTGGCAGAGTTAGCTTCAACCGGAAGCACTTAATTAGTAGTACATCCCTGAACCCGGCTTCAGCTGACTGAAACGGATAAGCTGAGGATCTCTGTTCAGGAATGAAAACCCATCTCGGAGGCAGGCACGTATAAGTGACTTGGGGGTTACAGATAAACTAGCTTTACTACCCGGCTTTGCCCGGGACAGAATGTATGGAATAAGTAGAATCAAACGGACCAAAAGTGTTACGAATTATTTAACACGCGTCCAGGAGACACAGCATTAGAACACTGACTGAACAAAATTCGTTAACAATTTGTTATCGACGATCAAATGCATCACGTGCTTTCAGTTTCAGAGGTCTTTGAGGGGCGAATCTCTGGGATAAAAAAGTTAAAAACTTATTTTTGCAAATATTTTATGAAACTGGCTGAAATTTTAATGAACACCATAAATCGTTAATAGGAACATGATCTCAAAATTTCGCCTGAATCGGTAAATAACTTTTTAAATTATTAGCCGTCAAAATTTTATTAACCGTTTCTGCGTATATATTTCTGTTTACCGATGAATTAAAAATTCCATGCCTATTTTAAAAAGTTTTGACCGGATTCCGGTGAAAATTTGATGGACTCCTCTTATTACCAATTCATGGTGTTGATAAAAATTTCAGCCCGTTTCGTTAAAATTTCGCAAAGTTTGTTTTTGCATTTTTTTATGCACAGTTCTCAACGAATAGAAACACCTGTGGATGAATGCAGTCACGTGCTTTCAGATTTGGAAGAGATAACGATGACATAGCAAACGACGCTGACTTTATTGATAAGCATATTAATTAATTCATAACTCGCAAACGGAACAACTTAGAGATCTTAAAATAGTTGCGTTGACCTAGAAATTCCAGTATTAATAAGCTACGCAAACTTCGCGATGCCACAGTTCGGCGTTCGAGAGTTCTTCCTGCTTCAGAAAAACTGACATTTTGTGTTTTATATATAAGATAGTTTTTTGCAGTAGCACAAACATTAGTCTTAAATAATCGCCCAGCCAATGCATTTGAACGTGAGCTTTTGAAAATTATTAAATAACAGTAAATTGATGCAAATATTTATTGCTTGAGGTAGAGGTCTGATTGGACTGGACGGCCGCACGTAGACTAGTGGTCAACGCTCGTGACTGCCACGGAGGAACCACAGGTTCGATCCCGGCAGGTACGAACGCTCGAACCACTAAATATCTGCCATTCGTCGGATGGGTACATTAAGCCATCGGACCCCGGGTACTGGCCCCCCGGTAATAAATAAGGGCGTCTTCCTTCCCCTTTCTACTTCGCTCCTGTGTCACTTTCCTGTCGGGCACTATAGTGCAAATCTCCTAGCTTACTATTTTAAAGGGTTGTTTAAGACCTGGGGTCAGTCACTCCCTTCCTAAAATCCTCTACATATGATCTGATCTGACTGGACTGGATCCGAGTACGAAGCAAGTGAAGCATGATGAATCGAAATGCAAGATGAAAATAGTTAAACGGGCCAGCTTTTTAACAATGTCACGCTGAAAATCGTACTTTAACAGTTAATTTTTTTTTAAATTTCACTGTATTTCTGTGTTGTTGTTGTTTTTTTTTCAACACACACACACACACACACACACACACACACACACACACTTTATAATGTTACACCTGTTTCGTTTATACCTTGTGATGTACTACAGAGGTAAACCACGTGTCAATACGACAAATCTGCAGCGATACATTCCGTCCTTGTAGCTTAGTTGGGGAGCACCTTACTCCGGAGTGAGGGGGGCGTGGATTCTATCTCCGTCATCAAGAAATTCCTGTTTCCACAACCGTTTTCCAATTATACGTTATTTTTACGTGGTCCCTTGAAAACGGTGCAGATCAGGTTTCACTGTACGTATATACACCGAAGTGCCAGAAAAACTGGCACAAACGAGCTTATGCAAAATACATAGCACCTACACCTATGCGCGTACTCAGTTGCATCCGCCAGTGCGTATATAAAGCGATAGACATCATTGCCAGCTGTCAGAACTGTTTTCGGCACGTCAATGACAAGAAAGAACGATTTAAGCGATTTTCAACGCGGTGTCATAGTTGGCGCTCGTGAAATGGGCCATAGTAATTCGGAGGTACAAACGAAGTTCGGATTTTCACGGACGACCATTGCAAGGGTGAACCGTGACTACAAGAAGTCCCGCAAAACCTCCAACCTACGATACCAATGTGGCCGTAAAAAGACATTGGGTGAACGTGACCATCGTCGGCTGTCAAGAATCGTTTCATGCGACAGGCGTGCAACACTCTCGCGGGTATCATCGGAATCCAATACTGGTGCCTCCACAAGCATCAGCGTCCGGACTGTGCAACGTACCATGCACGATATGGGCTTTGGGAGCCGACGCCCAACTCGAGTTCCCTTGATGGGTGCACGACACAGAGCTATGCGCCTTGCTTGGGCACAGCAACACCGCCACTGGACACTTGATGACTGGAAACAAGAAGCCTGGTCTGACGAGTCGCGTTTCGAACTGTATGAGGCAGATGGAAGGATTCGTATGTGGCGCAAACCCCATGAATCCATGGATCCCGCCTGTCAACAGGGAACTGTACCGGCTGGCGGGAGGTACGCAATGGTATGGGGTGTGTTTTGCTGGACTTCACTGGGACCCCTGGTACGTCTACAAACGTCTGTGACCGGCCAACGCTATGTGCGCATCCTTTCTGAAGAGGTACACCCGTCCATGTCCTGCATTCATGCTGATGGGTTGGGCCTGTTCCAACAGGACAATGCACCTCCACACAAGTGTCGGGACGCCACATTATGGTTAGAGGAGCATTCATCTGAGTTTGGGGTGTTGCCATCTCACCCAAGTCCCCAGATCTGAACGTGATAGAACACATTTGGGATGCCATGCAACGCGCTATCGAACACAGGAATCTGAGACATTGGAATACACCCGAATTGTGAAACGATCTACAAGAAGTATGGTGTGTATTGCCTACAGCCTATTTCTAGAAGCTAGGGGAGTCCATGCCCCGTCGTATTTCAGCAGCCTGCGCTCCCGTGGGGGACCTACCAAGTATTAGACTGATGCACCAGTTTTTCTGGCACTTCAGTGCACACTATATATACACACTCACGGACAATGAAATTTGCGCATCAAGAAGGAAGCATCGGATTGAACTGAAATTTTATGGACGTAATGATACAGATGAATGATACACATGATGGCAAAAACAGAGCTGCAGGACAATTACAGAGGGATCTGTGGCACGCAGTCCGGTCATCTTCAATAGCGCGTCGCACCGCCTCGTGCTGCGATGCGTGCTGCAATACGGTCCGGCATGGAGCCGAACAGATGCCTGATGTTGTCCTGCGGCAGACTGGCCCACACGAATTAGATGGTATTCTCCAAATCCCGAATAGTGCGGCACGGCTGCAGCCGGCGTTTCAACTGGTCCTACACATGCTCGATGGAGAACATGTCCGAGGAGCGGGAAGGCCATGGAAGTGTCTGGACATGACGTAGGCAGTTCTAGGCAACCCGACCCGTGTGTGATCGGGCATTATCCTGCTGATATAGTGTACCTGGAATCCCGTCCAGGAATGGGAGCACATGGAGCCGTAGGATCTCACCCGCGTACCGCTGACCCGCCAATGATCCACGTACCACTACTACACTCCAAGTCACTCTAAGAGTGTACTGCTTTTGAAGGCTGGGAGCCTTATCACCACCTATGTGTGGAAAGAAAAAACTGTATCATTTCGCGTTACGGTGAACTATTGCTTTTTCATTTCTGTCAAACAGTAACTCTTTCACTTGCTCTACACCCACTCCACTGACGGATTTATGACTCAACCTTAACTGACTGCACAGCCTTTTTTTTTTTTTTTTTTCGACTTCTTGAGGCTATTCTTTGATATCTTGAAATTCAGCAAAGAATAAATTAAGGCTGCATTACGAAGTTAATCTTAACACGAAATAACACCATAAGGAACTAAAAGACAGGAATCCGTTTCAAGAGAAGCAGTGGGGATTCTGAATAGGGGTGTTGTGTAGTCCAAACTCCATCCCCTACTGCCTGCTTAAGTAACACATCACCTCGAGTTCCCCCAATTGCCAATTTATTTTGTCTGTGTTGGGAGAAGTTTTCTACCCTTTCACTCCCTCTCCAAGCTGGACAGCGTCAGCCCGAAAGCAGGGCGAGGCTCTTGATTGAGTAACTTCTCGTATCAAATTTATATCTGAAGACTCTTCGACACTTTCAAATTTGTTTTAGATAGCAATTTTGTCCAATAAACTGCTGTGCAAGCAAAAATGGATTCTGAGCAATAGTTTTGCTGCTTTTGGCTCTAAACACTAGGGACTATTTTTCGTAGCGGAGGTAGCTGTTTCGTACCTTCAGTAGTGGTACACTCTTAGGTTGACTCCGAGTATAGAGCTGATTGACTATTGTAGGCAATGGCTCTCAAGACCACAATGCCTGCAATGGGGGAGATGTGGCGCTCGATAGCGAGGTTGGGATTGGGCCATTGATCCGGGGACCTCTGCACCCGGATACGATGCTCATCTGTCCCCAAAACGAAGCGGCACTCATCGATAAACACCACACGTTGCCAGTCTGTAGCGTTCTACGTCACTCTGGCCTGGCACCACTGCACCCGGCGATGTTTCGGTGGTAATGGCAAAACACGTAAGGGGAGCTGGGATCGCAGATTCGCTTCCACGCGGCTTCGGGAAATGGTTCGTGCGCACACAGGAGCCGCTACATCTGCCTGTGTAGTGGACCGGATCCTCGTGGGATCCGTTCTTGCCTGGCTCACGATCCGTCGATCCCCTTTACCGGTGGTCCTCCTGGTCCGTCCGGAGCCGCTCCGCCGTGTGGCAGTGTCGCCACGTGTTCACTGCTCCCAGCACAGTTACACGGTATTGTCAGAACGATCCACGTGGCGCGCTATACTGCGCGCTGACCACCCTGAGGTTTTTATCTCCATAATCAGGCCTCTCTCAAAGTTCGTAAGTTGCGTTAATCGACGTCTCTGGCGTCTACCCGGCATTATCGGCACTCTACTCTATCTTGCGTCGGCCGGTGCTTTTCGCTTTCATGGGGCATCGAGTACACGCCGGTGTATAAGGCTGCTGGTTCATGCTTGCAGCGCCAACACAGGGTGTGCGGTCATGCGCAATCGCACCAAACGTGGATCATTTGCATACCAGCATGCACTTTGCAAAGTTTCAAACGTGGATCATTTACATACCAGCATGCTGTTTGCAAAGTATCGCGATTGTAGCGTGTTTTCTTGTAGGTGCGCAAATTTTATTAACCGTGAGTGTATATGTATATGCATTTCTGTGGAACTTCCCTCCTCTCCAACAGAAATCCCAAATACGTGCCTACTCAGAGGAATGGTCAGAAGTCAATTCTTAGACTACTAGTCTACCGGGGATACGGGACTGGTCCGAAATTATTAATTCTAGAGCCAGCGTCAAATTTTATTTATTTAGTTGTTTGTTTATTTGTTTGTTTTTGTTGCTTCATTTGCATCCAGTTTAAGAAACAGTGAAATAATCGCAGATTTTCGGTGCCTTTCTTCCAATTTGCAAACATACTCTTTTTTCTCACCATATCTTTTCAGAACAACATGTTTTGACAACGAACGAAATGCAGATGATATATTTTTTTTTTTTACTTAAACCCCTAACTGGCATCATTTTAAAATGTTTACCAGTTTGTAGCGAGTCCTTCGCAGAAGTAAAGTTCCGAATCATACTTCATAGCAGCCGTAGCACACACACCCTTTATTTGTACCATGCTTCTCTTTTTGCTGATAAATTGAAATCGTAAATTCAGTCCTTGCACCTAGTTGGGTGTTGATTGTTCCATACGAACCTAGACCTCAGATAACGAGACTTCAAGTCAATAAGAAACTACTTCTGAAATCAACCAATGGACGAAATATACCTCAACATAACTAGCTGCTGCTTCTAGCTTGGAAAAAGAGATGCTAAAATGCATGAAAATTTAGAGAGCTGTACTCGAAAATGATGCAAATTTCCCTTTATTAACCATTAAAAATTTACAAAATCAAAACAGAAAAACTAGCATTTATTAACTTGCTTAACTTGTACACACACACACACACACACACACGCACACACACGTCGTATTAACCTTGTGCTCAATACTTCTGCTTCTAAGTGTCGCAGTACAGAAGTATTTTTTATAATAAATGGACAAATGTATTATTACAAAAAAAGATACGTTATAATGTTGGAATCATTTTGGGTTTTGAAGGATCATAACCAACAGACCGCTGAAATGATATACACTCCCCTGTCGTCAATATTAGGATACTTGCATATCCACATGCAATCTTCAGTTGCAGAAAATTTAATATTGTGTACTGAAAACTTTTGCTCTTATAACTGCCTCGTAGTCTTGTGTGGAATATTCTTCACCAGTTTTTCTGGAAATATCAGCCGATATGCCCCACCATTCGGCCTTGAATCCAGTTAATCTTTGTTTTTGGGTGATATCCTCTTCATCCCCGCACCCGACGATTCAATTCCTCTCAGGGATTCTCTATAGGGTTCGGGATGGCCAGTGCATTCCTGATTTTTACGAAAAAATATCAACTTTCTCTGAGTTTTCCTGGATTTTTGGAACAGTTTTCAAATTCTCTGTGAATTACAGGGTTTCCCTGTTTTGCAAGTTGTACGGGAATCCTGTTTCACATGTTTCTGAAAAATTCGATATTTCTTTATTTTTTATAACCCAGACTGCTCTAGTGAAAACAAAGTAGCTTAATAGACTCCTCAAGAACAATTAATCTGGCTTCAGTGCTTATCATTCCGCCACTGAATGGAGAAACTTCCTTAGATCTATGCTCCCCCGTTGGTAATAACACCACGGACATTGACTGCTCCTTAGTGCGAGCTTAATCGTTCTGTCCCCCACTTCACTGCAACGCGCCCAGGAAATACCCTCGGGCTATATTTAGCAGATAATCGAAAGAGAGAGTGTCTTGGCTTCTGGAGGACACACGTACGTTCAACTCAAATGATGACCGAAACGCAAAAAGTCCTGCTTTCCCGTCAAACCATGCTCTTTTACCAGATTCTCAGAAAGAGATGCGAACAAACTCCAATATCCTCGACACCGTGATTCCAAATCACTTTTCTCAATTAAGATCAGAATTTATGCTGCACGTACTCTAAGGCCGGTAAAATCTACTAAACTGTGATAAGATGAATAATTTAACTGAAGTAAATCAGTAGAATTATATTTTTGTAAAACAGGATAAATAGCTTTTTTGTAATCTACGAATATGTCCGATTTTTCAAAACACGAAAGTGCCCACTATTTTCTTTAAAAAGCAGCAATTGTACATTCGAAGAGAGCATTATAGGTGGACATTGGTCAAGGGCTCGATCCAAGTAAGACAGCTCTGACCTACTGAATACTCGCTGTGCGTTGGAAAGGCACGTTACGCCGCCAGACCTGGGGTATTAGAACTTACGTTGAGGTCACCAGATCATCTGTTCCTCCCCTTCTCATTATGATCTTCCTTTGGGAAGCCTTGGTCCATGCTCTTCTCTCTTCCATTTCCAGACAAAGGGTATAGTGAGGCATTTTAGACGTGTGGTACCCTTCACTGAATTGCAATCGTCTATGTACGGTGCATGCCCCCTTGTATAACCTCTACTACAGCTCTGCATATCTTGATATGTATCCGAG
This sequence comes from Macrothele yani, assembly GCA_039090855.1. Taxonomy (NCBI): domain Eukaryota; kingdom Metazoa; phylum Arthropoda; class Arachnida; order Araneae; family Macrothelidae; genus Macrothele; species Macrothele yani. The sequence continues at coordinate 145,099,551 of CM077007.1, read as the reverse complement.
AATTTAAAAAACAGCCTCCCGATATCGTGCTAAGTTCAATTTGCAAACTTACGGAAGACAGAATGCGATGTTGTCAGGTATGTGGATTGCAAATCATCTAATAATAAGATGTTGCATAAGCTCGAAAGGATTTGAGACAGGCGAAATTCATCGAGTCACACTACACCACTGATGGTACACAACCATAGTGCAAAATATTGAACAGTGGCACTGATAGCAAGATAGAGTAGGTCATAGAAGAGTATATTTTTTATGGAAAAAAGGTTGCATGACAGCCGTTAGTACCTATGGATCTCTCACAGGTGTTAAGTTCCTCAGAAGCCTCATCCCACCAGATCAATGGTATAATAAATAAGCCCAACAAACGCACCAGATCCGGAAAGCATCTCATCAAAGCGTTTCTCAAACTATAGAACGTGGTGTGTGTCAGATTGGTGTTTACTATCGAAGCTGAAAACGGTAGTCTTCGCGAAACAAACCATTTACCATTAGTCTCGATATTTCTGGAGTCATGTCAGCGAACCAGAAGCGTCGTATTACTTAACTTCGTTCGGTTGGTGTTTTACCCATTACTCTACTGGGTAGCATACGTAATGGCATTTAGTGCTGGACGTTGCATTTAACTCGCCCGACGGGCTCTCTACTGTTTGGCAGCCTCAGTTTGTATGATGTCCACACCTATGATCTGCCAATCAGCGAAGAGTCCTCCGCACGAGTGGCGTCGAAGAATTGGGCTCCTGTTCTTTTAAAAGTCTTTCGAATTAGATTATTAGCCCTTAGTTTTCACTAAGTCCTTGCTGTCCGTACTCACTCTATAAATGGTAAAACCACCAAATCCTGTTTGATGCTGCCTGGTCGTGTTTATTGTTTCTATTTCTATTCTTGACTTTTCTCTACAGAAGATGGTGAACAAAAAGCACGGAAACTTATTTCAAGGCTGGGCATTTAGGAATTTTCGAATATTGTCAGTAAAATGATTACGTTCTAAACCGAATGAAGCAACAGCTGTAGCAACCCTAATGACTATCTGTGCAATGTTTTGAGCCTGATTCCTGTATTTCATTCGAAGATTCTCGTATTTGAAGGGTTTATTTTATGCACCGTTCCTTAGTTGCTACCTGGAAGAAGGATCGCCAGAACAATTAATTCCAGCTTTCTCAATTTTTGTCTACATTCATAATATCAGGTCCATTGCGATCACAGAAGGGATATTATGAATCATGTCGGTGATATCCCAGTTAGTCCAACGACCAAAAAACTACGGATGTCGTGCGTGTTTCAACTTCCTAAGGGAAAAATAGTTCTAGGAGCTCATGAAAATGGCACTTCAGTGCTTTCCCAACTGTATCTAAGGCGAAAAGAAAGGAACTTGATGGGTGGGAGGTCTTTATAAGCCTGAAAGCCAATTAATTTTCAGTGAGTCTGAGGTTTGATTTGTATAAGGGTCTGCAGAATATTTCTGTCAACCTTTACAGGAGAATTTTTTTTTTTTTTTTTTGATTGGAGGTTGAACGACCACCGTGAGCAACTCAATGGGCTATAAGCAGTCGCCCGTCCCTAATTTAGGGTCACTGGTTCCAGGGAAGGGAGAGAGCCAGTGCCGTAAGACAAACACAACATCCATGCCTCACCGGGATTCGAACCCGGACCCCAGACGGACGAATGATCAGAGGCCAGCGCCTTAGACCACTGCGCCACCGGGGCGGCTTACAGGAGAATGTCTAAATAAGAAAAGAAATCGGCGAATTACATTAAAATTATTTTATCTCTGCACCGCCTATTTTAATGTACGTATGTTATCAGTGGGATGATTAGAAGCACTGAACTGTAGATGAAAGGCAGTCAAGTACAAAAACTTTCAAAAAAGTGATACCGTCTACCTATCAACAGCTGCGGTCAAAAGACAAAAATTGTGAATTCTGTCTATCAACAGCCGCACTCAAAGGACAGCAATTGTCAATAAAGTAATACCGTATCAACAGCGAAGGTCAAAGGACAAAAACTTTCCTATCAACAGCGGCCTCCAAAAGACAAAAATTGCTAATCCTGTCTATCGACAGCGTCAGGCAAAGGAGAAATCTGTCAAAAAAGTAATACCCTTTACTGATGAACAGCAGCAGTCAAAGGGCAGAAATTGTCAATTCTGTCTATCAACAGCGGCAGTCAAAGGGAAGAAACTGTCAATTCTATCTATCAACAGCGGAGGTTGTGACGTGCCTGCACCGCAGAACGCACATGAGATAAAGGCAGATAGCAACGAGAGCATACGTCCGCGTAGCTCAGTTGGGAGAGCGACTTATTCCGGAATGAGGGGACCGGGGTTCGATGCCCGGTGAGGACAAAAATGACGGAGAAATTTACTTCGTTATAAGGTCAAGTGACAAAAACTGTCAATGCTATCTATCAGCAGCGCCAGGCAATGGACAACAACTGACAAAAATTATTCCACAGCGGCAGTCAAAGGACAAGAACTATCAAAAAAGTAATACCGTCTGCATATCAAGTCGCCTTTTCCTTCACTAAGAGGAAGTTGGAAGGGCGTAATAGTGTAATATTCACTAATACGTAGAAAAATAAAATAACATGTCCCATTAGAACGGTAAACATGGATGAGATGCTCCAGCTAAACGGATTGTACATGATGCTGCTATTACTATTATTTCTGTGTTCACTAGTCCAATTTGAAGTAGCAGGGATGGGGACCGTAATTAAAGGGTAACTAAGTACACACACCCAAAGATATACACGGTTGGACAAAATAATGTGAACCCCTGGGAAATAAGCGGTATGTCTTCACTAATAAGGTGTTGGACCACAATTTGCCTTTAACACAGCTTGCAATCTTCTTGGAATTGATGCATACCCCTTTTAAATAGTCTCAAGTAAACCGTTATACTATTCGTCGATCAAAATATCCGCCAATTGCTTCAGAGATGTTGGAGAAGGAAATCTGCTTCTCACTCTGCTGTCCAAAACTGCCTACGATGATACCCAAGGCTGGCCAGGGCTGATGTTGAAATTCATCTTGGTGCGCCACAATTCAAGACTGGCTGCGTGAATGAGCACATTGTGATCTTAAAAAATGGCATAATTTTATTGTTTGGAAACAACATTTGAACTACAAGATGCACCTGTTCGCCTAGTATGTCCAAGTACTCACTGGCAGTAAATCGACACATATAGGGTAATGATGAAGCCAGCCGAATACCAACATATATGAGCCCAAATCATCACAGATCCCCCTTGTTTGACAGTTGGGCCCAACTATTCTGACTTGTACTCTTCTTTGGGGTTTTTTTCATTGTATAAACCCGACCTACTCCACCTACTGTTGGGAATAATGTAAATCAGGACTCATCGGACCATATCATACGCTTCCAGTCATCAGCTGTCCAGGTTTTACGCTCATGACACCATCTTTTTCGCATTGTAGCATTGGTTTCTGTACTTAAAGATTTAGCAATTACAGCTCTTCTGTGGATGTTGGCTTTGTGAAGTTCTCAACAGACTTGTTTTTTTGTTTTTTTAGGTAGATATTAAGTTCTGCTGTCACTATTACTGCAGTAGTTCTGTGTTGTCTGGACACAATCCTTGTTAGTGATCGACGGTCCTTCTCATTCAGTCTCGGTTTTCGCCCATTATGCATTTTGGCCGATGAAGTCTTGCCTTGCTTTCCGTACGCTGTCACAATACTGGAGACTGTTGCTCTTAAAACACCAAACAATTTGGCTGTATGGTTACAGACGCTCCTGCTGAACGGTCTTCCATGATTTGAGCTCTTTGAAAGTCTGATAGGTAATAACGTTGCCAAGGGACTGCGAGTCCTGCCCACTCTGGAATCCATCTTGCCAATCCTACAGCCCACCCCGTCCAAGGTGTGCCATTTTTCAATTTTTTAAACTCTAAAACATAAATCATGAATGAAATACGGGATTACATCATACAATGCAAATTTTGAAGATGTGAATCAGTTTTTTGGTGTAAATATGATATTGATGGTAAGTCAGATAATATCCGAAAACTTTAAATTTTCGTCGTCCTGGAGCGGGAATCAAACCCGAAAACTTGAAACTTGGTCGTTCTGGGTGGTGTAGTGGCTAGCATACTCGGGAGCTAACCTAGAGACGCGAGTCCGATTCTCGCTCCAGAACGACGCAATTTTCAAATTTTCGGATATTATCTGACCGGGAGACGCGGGTTCGATTCTCGCTCCAGGACGACGAAATTTTCAAATTTTCGGATATTATCTGACTTACCATCCACGTAATATTTACACCAAAAAACGGATACACATCTTCCAAATTTGTATTGTATGGTGTAATCCCGGATTCCATTCATGAATTATCTGCTCCTCCGGTTGGTCTCGTGTCTGGCGCTCTTTGGCCATACTTGGCCCTTGCGCCAATAAAACCCATCAACCAACCAACCAACCTGCTCCTCCGGGCAATCACAGGATAGGATTCTTAACCTCCAGATTAGCTAAACATGAATGCTGGTTACTTCGACTAGAGAATCGTGTGATGGTTATATTCAAATTAATCGGAAACTTGAAACTTGGTTGTTCTGGGTGGTGTAGTGGCTAGCATGCTCGGTCGCTATCCGGGAGACGCGGGTTCGATTTCCGCTCTAGGACGAGAAAATTTTCAAATTTTCGGATATTATCTGACTTATCATCCATGTCATATTTATACCAAAAAAGAGATTAACATTTTCAAAATTTCTGAAATGTAATCTGGATTTTGACAAATAATAATGAGTCTGGTGGTTTTCGTCGGGTAGCCTTACGTATTTTCCACCAGGAAGTGCGTTGTTTACTTCTCCGTAAAAAGGTTATCAAAATAGAATCGGTAGAGCCATGAAAATGATTGTTCTCCACTTTTCCAAATCTTTAGTTTAAGCCTTTTTTTTTTCATGTTAGCATGGTCAGGGGCGAATGAGAAGAGTGGATAGGAATTCACTGAGAGGGGTCATTACTAATTGTTCTTCTGTTTGTTCTACTAACTGGAGGATTTAAACTCGGAAAGTGGAGTCTAAAGCTAAACCAGCGCTCTTAAGCCTGTACCGGAGCAGTGAGGAAGCGGTACGTGGCTGATGACTGCTTTCGAGGTGAGGAGTGCAAAGAAAGGTCGTTAACTTGAAGGAAGGGAGTTAACGAAGAGGAAGGTGTTGCATCTACGTATCACGACTTTAAAATTTAATTTAAGTAAATAAAAAGATTTTTTTTTTCTTTAAAAAAATGTGTTTAAGTACAATACGTTAAAAAATTTCTGGTAAGTTGCACCAAAAAGTGGTGTTACACCAGCTGCACGACTTTCTCAGAAAAGATACACCATTGTGTGGTGCAAACAAAACCCAACAACATGGTGCAACCTTGCATCATCATAACGTGGTGCAGCTGTGCGCCATAACGGGGTGCAAAGTTGAACCATGTTTGTTGCGTTTTGTTTGCACCCCACAATGGTGTATTTTTCTCCGAAAGTGGTGCATCTGGTGTAGCACCACTTTTTCGTGCAACCTACCACAAAAGTTTCAACAGTGTATATTCATAAGAAAAATGCAAAATTTTGAAAAGCAGTGCTTTCGCAGAAGGAAAAAGTTAAAAGCGACATTCTTCTAATACATATCTTACACCGCTCACTCATTAGTCATTGTGATGCTATCTTGTTGGCTTTCCAGTAACGTCACCAGTCAGATCCAGGTGTGTGTGTGCGTCCGGGGGATAGGGGTGAACGAATTATTTAGTAGCCGGTAGTAAAAATCATTAAAAAATATTTCCTTTAGTGTTTCGTGAATAAAGTTCTTATCAAACCTGCCCCAGTAAAAATAAAACTCGCCCACACATCGCCCACTCAGATTTTAAAGTTTACCGACGTCTGTGCTGATTAGGTCACCCATTTCAGTGACCGCACGTACGAGCTGCTGCTGAACACAACTTGTACTACACTGGCATACGACCTAGAAAATATATACAAAGGAAAGATACACAAAAGATAATCACAACGTTTTTTTTTTTCACTGTAGCCCACACGAATAATATCAACCCCTATAATCACGGTGTTCATATTATTTAGCCAAACCCCTGTAAGTTTTCAAGATAATGCTCTAACACTGCCACATAGACCGATGAGTCATTACATTATGACCACCCCCAGCCTAAAGAAATGAGCGCGTCTGGAAACCGAACAGTGATACAAGTGAATTTCCCAGAGCAGCATAGCTATATATACCCAGAGGATCGGCTTTCTGTTAGTAGAGTGTTCAATTTCAGAATGGGAAAAGTTGCTGATTTATCAGAGTTTGATAAAGGACAACTTGCGACGGCACGGCGCCTCGGAATCACGATCTCGGAAACGACGCGGCTTGTGGCTTGTTCACGTATCGCTGTAGTGAGTACGTATCAAAAGTGGTGCACAGATGGCCAAACGACGAACCGTCGTCCAGCCGTGTGTCGTTCACCGTCGTCCAGCCGTGTGTCGTCCACCGTCGTCCAACCGTGTGTCGTCCTCCGTCGTTCAACCGTGTGTCGTCCACCGTCGTCCAACCGTGTGTCGTCCTCCGTCGTTCAACCGTGTGTCGTCCACCGTCGTCCAACCGTGTGTCGTCCACCGTCGTCCAACCGTGTGTCGTCCACCGTCGTCCAACCGTGTGTCGTCCTCCGTCGTTCAACCGTGTGTCGTCCACCGTCGTCCAACCGTGTGTCGTCCTCCGTCGTTCAACCGTGTGTCGTCCACCGTCGTCCAACCGTGTGTCGTCCTCCGTCGTTCAACCGTGTGTCGTCCACCGTCGTCCAACCGTGTGTCGTCCTCCGTCGTTCAACCGTGTGTCGTCCACCGTCGTCCAACCGTGTGTCGTCCTCCGTCGTTCAACCGTGTGTCGTCCACCGTCGTCCAACCGTGTGTCGTCCACCGTCGTCCAACCGTGTGTCGTCCACCGTCGTCCAACCGTGTGTCGTCCACCGTCGTCCAACCGTGTGTCGTCCACCGTCGTCCAACCGTGTGTCGTCCACCGTCGTCCAACCGTGTGTCGTCCACCGTCGTCCAACCGTGTGTCGTCCTCCGTCGTTCAACCGTGTGTCGTCCACCGTCGTCCAACCGTGTGTCGTCCACCGTCGTCCAACCGTGTGTCGTCCTCCGTCGTTCAACCGTGTGTCGTCCACCGTCGTCCAACCGTGTGTCGTCCTCCGTCGTCCAACCGTGTGTCGTCCACCGTCGTCCAACCGTGTGTCGTCCTCCGTCGTTCAACCGTGTGTCGTCCACCGTCGTCCAACCGTGTGTCGTCCTCCGTCGTTCAACCGTGTGTCGTCCACCGTCGTCCAACCGTGTGTCGTCCTCCGTCGTTCAACCGTGTGTCGTCCACCGTCGTCCAACCGTGTGTCGTCCTCCGTCGTTCAACCGTGTGTCGTCCACGGTCGTCCAACCGTGTGTCGTCCACCGTCGTCCAACCGTGTGTCGTCCACCGTCGTCCAACCGTGTGTCGTCCTCCGTCGTTCAACCGTGTGTCGTCCACCGGTCGTCCAACCGTGTGTCGTCCTCCGTCGTTCAACCGTGTGTCGTCCACCGTCGTCCAACCGTGTGTCGTCCTCCGTCGTTCAACCGTGTGTCGTCCACCGTCGTCCAACCGTGTGTCGTCCTCCGTCGTTCAACCGTGTGTCGTCCACCGTCGTCCAACCGTGTGTCGTCCTCCGTCGTTCAACCGTGTGTCGTCCACCGTCGTCCAACCGTGTGTCGTCCACCGTCGTCCAACCGTGTGTCGTCCACCGTCGTCCAACCGTGTGTCGTCCTCCGTCGTTCAACCGTGTGTCGTCCACCGTCGTCCAACCGTGTGTCGTCCTCCGTCGTTCAACCGTGTGTCGTCCACCGTCGTCCAACCGTGTGTCGTCCACCGTCGTCCAACCGTGTGTCGTCCTCCGTCGTTCAACCGTGTGTCGTCCACCGTCGTCCAACCGTGTGTCGTCCTCCGTCGTTCAACCGTGTGTCGTCCACCGTCGTCCAACCGTGTGTCGTCCTCCGTCGTTCAACCGTGTGTCGTCCACCGTCGTCCAACCGTGTGTCGTCCTCCGTCGTTCAACCGTGTGTCGTCCACGGTCGTCCAACCGTGTGTCGTCCACCGTCGTCCAACCGTGTGTCGTCCACCGTCGTTCAACCGTGTGTCGTCCTCCGTCGTTCCAACCGTGTGTCGTCCACCGTCGTTCAACCGTGTGTCGTCCTCCGTCGTTCAACCGTGTGTCGTCCACGGTCGTCCAACCGTGTGTCGTCCTCCGTCGTTCAACCGTGTGTCGTCCACCGTCGTCCAACCGTGTGTCGTCCTCCGTCGTTCAACCGTGTGTCGTCCACCGTCGTCCAACCGTGTGTCGTCCACCGTCGTCCAACCGTGTGTCGTCCACCGTCGTCCAACCGTGTGTCGTCCACCGTCGTCCAACCGTGTGTCGTCCTCCGTCGTTCAACCGTGTGTCGTCCACGGTCGTCCAACCGTGTGTCGTCCTCCGTCGTTCAACCGTGTGTCGTCCACCGTCGTCCAACCGTGTGTCGTCCTCCGTCGTTCAACCGTGTGTCGTCCACCGTCGTCCAACCGTGTGTCGTCCTCCGTCGTTCAACCGTGTGTCGTCCACCGTCGTCCAACCGTGTGTCGTCCACCGTCGTCCAACCGTGTGTCGTCCTCCGTCGTTCAACCGTGTGTCGTCCACGGTCGTCCAACCGTGTGTCGTCCTCCGTCGTTCAACCGTGTGTCGTCCACCGTCGTCCAACCGTGTGTCGTCCTCCGTCGTTCAACCGTGTGTCGTCCACCGTCGTCCAACCGTGTGTCGTCCTCCGTCGTTCAACCGTGTGTCGTCCACCGTCGTCCAACCGTGTGTCGTCCTCCGTCGTTCAACCGTGTGTCGTCCACGGTCGTCCAACCGTGTGTCGTCCTCCGTCGTTCAACCGTGTGTCGTCCACGGTCGTCCAACCGTGTGTCGTCCACCGTCGTCCAACCGTGTGTCGTCCACCGTCGTCCAACCGTGTGTCGTCCTCCGTCGTTCAACCGTGTGTCGTCCACCGTCGTCCAACCGTGTGTCGTCCACCGTCGTTCAACCGTGTGTCGTCCACGGTCGTCCAACCGTGTGTCGTCCACCGTCGTCCAACCGTGTGTCGTCCACCGTCGTCCAACCGTGTGTCGTCCTCCGTCGTTCAACCGTGTGTCGTCCACGGTCGTCCAACCGTGTGTCGTCCTCCGTCGTTCAACCGTGTGTCGTCCACGGTCGTCCAACCGTGTGTCGTCCACCGTCGTCCAACCGTGTGTCGTCCACCGTCGTCCAACCGTGTGTCGTCCTCCGTCGTTCAACCGTGTGTCGTCCACCGTCGTCCAACCGTGTGTCGTCCTCCGTCGTTCAACCGTGTGTCGTCCACCGTCGTCCAACCGTGTGTCGTCCTCCGTCGTTCAACCGTGTGTCGTCCACCGTCGTCCAACCGTGTGTCGTCCACCGTCGTTCAACCGTGTGTCGTCCACGGTCGTCCAACCGTGTGTCGTCCACCGTCGTCCAACCGTGTGTCGTCCACCGTCGTCCAACCGTGTGTCGTCCACCGTCGTCCAACCGTGTGTCGTCCACCGTCGTCCAACCGTGTGTCGTCCACCGTCGTCCAACCGTGGGTCGTCCAACCGTGTGTCGTCCAACCGTGTGTCGTCCACCGTCGTCCAACCGTGTGTCGCCCACCGTCGTCCAACCGTGTGTCGTCCACCGTCGTCCAACCGTGTGTCGTCCACCGTCGTCCAACCGTGTGTCGTCCACCGTCGTCCAACCGTGGGTCGTCCACGGTCGTCCAACCGTGTGTCGTCCACCGTCGTCCAACCGTGTGTTGTCCACCGTCGTCCAACCGTGTGTCGTCCACCGTTGTCCAACCGTGGGTCATCCACCGTCGTCCAACCGTGTGTCGTCCACCGTCGTCCAACCGTGGGTCGTCCACCGTCGTCCAACCGTGTGTTGTCCACCGTCGTCCAACCGTGTGTCGTCCACCGTCGTCCAACCGTGTGTCGTCCACCGTCGTTCAACCGTGTGTCGTCCACCGTCGTCTAACCGTGTGTCGTCCACCGTCGTCCAACCGTGGGTCGTCCACTGTCGTCCAACCGTGTGTCCTCTACCGTCGTCCAACCGTGTGTCGTCCTCCGTCGTTCAACCGTGTGTCGTCCACCGTCGTCCAACCGTGTGTCGTCCACCGTCGTCCAACCGTGTGTTGTCCACCGTCGTCCAACCGTGTGTCGTCCACCGTCGTCCAACCGTGTGTCGTCCACCGTCGTCCAACCGTGGGTCGTCCACCGTCGTCCAACCGTGGGTCGTCCACCGTCGTCCAACCGTGGGTCGTCCAACCGTGTGTCGTCCACCGTCGTCCAGCCGTGTGTCGTCCGCAGCTCATTGATGCCAGAGGGAAGGTGAGACTGTCGCGCATTGTTCACAGCTTCCGCAGGGCTACAGTGCGACAAATCACCCGCAGCTACAACAGTGGTGATCAGGGCAATGTGTCGCAGCACACAGTTCATCTCAGCCTTTTGCCCAATGAGCCTTCATTAGCCGAAGATCCAGCCGGGTCCTCATGCTCACTGCACGCCATCGCCAACAACGCAAGGAATGGACCCAAGATCATCGAGATTGGACCGTGGATTGGACCAGACCAGGCCATTTTCTTTGGAAGAAAGTGTCCTGGTCTGACGAATCATGATTCCTGGTGCATCACGTAGACGGCCGAACGAGAATACGCCGATTACCAACGGAGGCTATGGCACTTGGATGCACTGTTGTGCGAAAACAGGCCAAGGGTAGCGGCAGAGGGGGCGATGTTTTCTTGGGGCACTTTAGGCCCCATTATCCCAACAGCACAATCCTACAGTTGCCAGGTATCTGAACATCGTTGCAGATCAAGTTCACCTATTCATGGCAACTGTGTTCTCTGCTGGTGATGGCCATTACCGACAGGATAATGCGTTATGCAACACTTCCAGAATCGTCAAGGAGTGGTTTCAGGAACATGCTGGTGACTTTCTGTTAACGCCCTGGCCCCCAAATTCACCTGACATGAACTCAATCGAACATTTGTGGTTCGACTTGGAAAAATGGGTTCGCGTTAAATAAATACCACCTCGAAATGTACGGGAACTGGAGACCTACTGTTGACATTATGGTACTAGATACCCCAGGATACCTATCGCCACCTCATAGAATCGATTTCTCGCCGAGTGGCAGCTGTTTTGATGGTCCCACAGCTTATTAGGTAGGTGGTCATAATGTAATGTCTCATCGGTGTATATTTTTTATAGTTTTATATACCTTTTTACTTTTATCAATATAAAACAAAGAAGGAGATGCTAAATATAGTGAACATTCTTGACCCCATTTCCAAGATCATTTTTCTGGGGGAATGACGTCACACATACTTATTTAAAATAGGAGTTCTGTAACAATATATAAAGTTTTATTTTCTTCTTTTTTTCCTTTCTCTAATTTTATATTTTCATGAATACATAACAGCAGCCAGAGAATAACAGCAGGTACACGAAGCAAATACAATATTCCTACCTTGCTTAGAACTTAAATCCGGCCCCATGGCCATAGGGCTGCAATTTTTCTCACCATAACTGTTTCGGATGAAGAGAATCACAATTTCAAAAGTGTGTTTCTGAATACTTGCAAGTTTTAGTCATAATTTGATGTAACACCTGCATAATTCTGCAAATCTTGTTTTCTAGAACTTTCTGTAAATTCATTTGCACAGGGATCATTTGTTTCGCGTTTCTCACCATATGTCCGTTTTCTTTTATCAATGATTATATGCGATCAAATGTTATCAGGCACTGCTGACTTGAGAGGCATTTGTGTTGTCTTTTCTTCTAGGAGAAAATGAATGCGATTAGTACAATACACACACACACATGCAGATCTAATCCCACACTCCTGTCGATTAAAGCCTTCCGGGTCATTTAAGTTTCATCTCATTTCTTTGTAGTTTCATAACACTTGGCATAGGCAATTAGGAATTCTGTGAGCTCATATTATTATAAATAAATCATTGGACCCATGCAATAGCGCTCTAAAACTTTTTACCTATTCATTTAAGTTTCATGATTTGTGAGTCCCCAGATGGCTTATGGCACGCAAAATAAACTTCCGTAAGAGTAAAAATGATCTTACGATTAACTTATACTCAGTTTGAGAAGCTTCTGAAAACGGTTTTGAGGCCATTACACTGATGCTTATTATATAACGACAAACGACCTTATAATTCCCTCTCGTAATGAGCTTCTGTTTCAAAAATGTGCACCACAGATATTTGCAAGTAATGTAAAACACCAGGAAACTCATTTCTATTCTTCTAAAGGGAATAAAATCGTTAGCTTTGCATTAAAAATAACATTCGACTTCATTTATGTAATTCCATTTGCGTCCTAAGAAATACCTTCAGTACAGTGAAGGAGAGATGTTGGCGGGGGAAAGGCTGAAAGTTTTGCTTATTAGTGAGGACAAATGCTTATGATGTATTTCATCGATTCGAGAAGGCTTTAAATTAAAAGTCGATCATGGATAAGGCTTGTTGAACTTCATGATTACTATTCGCTGAGTCCTTCTGAGTCTCACTCTAATATGCTCGTGTGTGTCTTCATTGGTATGCGCGAATATGTTCCTCTTTCTCTTTCGCGAGCATTCTTGCAGCTACCAAAATACTAATTCATTTAATGGTAGCATCACGAGCCAAGAAACCTCGCTGGTAATTAGTAGGGTCTCCCTATGTTTCAGAAGAAGGGTTGAGGAAGGGGTGGGGGAAGTTAGGAGGTAGTCCCTAATAGATCCTCTCGTGAAGATCAGAGGTGCCTAGGGACTGTACCAGAATCTTCACTAATTAGTTTACTTGGCAGAAGACGGAGCAGCGGAGAGAGAGAGAGAGAGAAAAAAAAAAGTGCAGGATTCCTCTGTACAGGAGAAGTGCTGAAGCAGAAAGATCAAGAGAGAGAAAGAGAGAAAGTGGATGATCCACCTTCCCTCTCTCTTTCGATACAAGATCGTCAGTTGCATCCTCCCCTTGGTGTCATTAAGAAGGAACGTGGGTCTCCAGAGGCCCGAGAGGCAAGTGCGCGGGACGCGGCGCATTCGGCAATGCGTTGTTACACAGTGTGAATACATCAGCAGGGTTAGTCCTCCTGCGAATGCAGAGGAAAACCCACTAATTAAAGTCGCCGCTATGTAAGCCAGTTCATTAGGCCCGACATAATTACTCACACTCGCACTTCTCCACAGAAGTAATAGCCCTGGCTAATGTAACACTTTGAAGGGGGAGGTGAAGAACAACTCTCTGGTAACCTGACTTGCGAAAAGTAAAGGGATTCTGGAAGAAAAAGGGAGGTGTTGCCGGGGGTGATGACTGAAAGCAGAGAAGTCTAGGGATGAGGGGGAGTGAGTATTCGGAAATCTCTGTACGCGAGAGAGATGCGGCTCCTCTGCTACCCACTTAAGTCATTAGAAATCTGGGAACAAATAACTTTAGTAAATGAATTGCGAGTTTATGGAAATTAGGTAAGGATTAAAGTTTCCTCTCTTCTACCAAAAATAACCGTCTCTGGAGGATGAGAACTTTCTAATTCCAAAACCTCGATTCTCATCAAATGACAGTGTTTAGGGTAAAATATACTTGATATTTTCCGAGAAACAAATGAGAATTTTTATAAGCGTGACTAACAGTCCCTGTAGGTTCAACAGATATTGAAGGTAGCTTTTGCAACTCGAGTGTCACTACATGAGCATAAACCGCTGACCATAGTTTTCGTCATGTGGAAAAATGGATGCATGAATTTTATTCTAATGGCGGTCATGATTCTGTAATTCAACTATAAATACAGGGAAATGAGTGCGCCGATATTTCATGCTGCTTATCTGGAGGCAATCCTTGACTACTTCAGGACAGGAGTGTGGTAAAACATAAAGAGGGCAATTATGATGAATCAGTAAAATGACAGCATCATACACCGTAAAAAAAAAAATTGAAATTCATGAGCCACTTTCCGTTATTTCTTTCGTGAATAAACGAATCCTATTTTTGATACAACCTTTTATGTGAAATGACGGAAAGAAACCTGAATTTCACGGATTTTTCGTACCACGGGAAAATTCTGAATTTTTGGAAACCTTTCCCGCAGTTCCTTTCTTATATTGACGGTAAATTACCGATTTAGATATGTGCTAACGGAAAATTCTGAATTTTCGAAAACCTTTCTGCAATTGCTTTTGTACATTAACGGAAAATCTCCGTTCTCCCTTTTCCGTATCCGCATAACGAGAAATTACCGGTAATAGGAGCGATTGGAGAGAATACTTGAGGTTCGATTAACTTTTAAATTTCAATCGTTTGTCGAATTTTGAAGTTTACTACCGAGATTGGATATTGTGGATAGCATATCGTATGAATTTTGTTTATTGTGGCACAGGATATTTATTCTCCTCTCCCTTATTTTGTGCGCCAGCTATTTATTTTATACTGTGTTACTGTAAGAAACCGGGTAATTGACTTATTTTACAGATGGCTATACGATGCTTATGCATCAGCCTTTGTACAACCTAATACAAAAGCTATTATAGCTATCAAGAGCAAATTTTATATTCAGGAGTTTTTTTTTGGGTTCTTTTTGTTTTGTGTGTGGGAAATAATACTATAAAAAGTACATTTCACCTTTTTAAAAGATAACAGAAAGTCATTGAAAGTTTAAAAAAGTCGAACTGCAAAGCATTTTGTTGCTTCGAAAAATCAGGATGAAAAATGCTTTATTTGTGAAACGTCCTCCTACAGAAAAAAAAATTATTACAAATCTATTCAGAAAAATAATAAGCTCCTACAGAAAATAAAATGACTAAATCACTCGTATTAATGACAAAAATAAAAAAAAATCATTGTCGCGCTGTTTATTTTATGATATACGTGACTCGGGTTTCCGAGTGTCTGTTGCTCAGTCGTTAAAGACGTGTGCTACCTGTTCAAGCGGCGCGGGTTCAATCCTGATTGGAGCGGGAAGATTATCTGAGAAAAGGGCTGAAAAATGCATGGGGTCGTCGCGCTTCTGCGGAATTTCACTTTAAATACGGAAAAACCTGGAGTGGAATTTCTGACTACCGAAAATCTGTGAAAATACGGAAATTAAAAAGAACGGGAACTTTTAAAAACGGAAATTTCTGAAAAATACTGGCAATTTTGCTGCACGTTATTTTCAGAGATTTTCCGTGAATTCGCGCCATTTATTTTTTACAGTGTATTGATATACACTGTGAAAAATAAATGGAGTGAGTTCAGGAGTGCGGTAAAGCATAAAGGGGGCAATTAGGATGAATCAGGAAAATGACAATACCATACATTGTAAAAAGAAATTGTGAAATTCGCGAGCCCCTTTCCGTTATTTCTTCGGTGAATTAACGAAGCGTATTTTCGATACAATTAACATTTTCCGTGAAATGACAGAAAGAAACCTGAATTTCACGGATTTTCCGTACGCCAGAAAAATTCTGAATTTTCAGAAACCTTTCGGCAGTTCCTTTCTTATATTGACGGTGAATTGCCGTTTTTAAGATGTGTTAAGGAAAAATTCTGAATTTTCAGAAACCTCTAGGCAATTCCTTTCTTGTACTGTGGCGGTAAATTGCCATTTTTAAGATGTGTTAACGAAAAATTCTGAATTCTTTTCGTATATTAACGTAAAAAATCCTTTCTCACTTTTTTTCCGTATCCGTCTGATGAGAAATTTCCGGTAATGGGAGCTATTCGTGGAAATACTTGAAGTTGGATTAACTGTTAAATTTGAATTATTTGTCGAAGGTTCTGATTTCGAAGTTCTGCAGCGAGACTGAATATTGTAGATAGCATATCTCATGCAATTTGGTTGTTGTGGCACAAGATATTCCTCCTCCTTTCTCCCATTTATGAACATATTGTGTTACTTTAAGAAACCGGATACTTAAATTATTGTACAGGTGATTGTACGATGTCTATGCATCAGTCTTTTGACACCTTTAGACAAAAGCTACAACAGGTATCATGAGTAAATTATACACAGTCGAGTCACATTATTGTGACCACCTCCTACTTTTGACGTCAACAGCGCGTAGCCAATGAATGAAAGCACATGTCGTGAGCTGGCTTCGAGGGTATATAAGGTTTCCGAAAACATATCACACTTTCCTGCCATGGATAAAATGAGAGATTTGTCAGATTTACAAAAAGGGAGGTCTATCGGCTTTCGGGCGGCAGTATTTCTGAAACAGCATAGTTAGTGAATTGTTCGCATGCTGCTGTGGTTAAAGAGTATCGTGATTGGAGAAATGGCACCATTGCGAATAAGCGACGTTGAATCTGCGGAGCACCAAGTGCCATTGATGTGAGAGATGAACGTCGGCTTCGAAGGTGCGTGAGGGCAGATCGACACGCTACAGTGGAGAAACTCACTGGCCGAATGAACCAGGGGGTTACCAGAAGTGCGTCTAACACTGCAGTTCAGCAAATCCTGCTGCTTATGGGGCTACGATGGAGACGTATTGTCACTGTACCAATGCTACCGAAGGTGCATCGGCAGAAAAGGCTTACATTTGCACGGCTGTATCGGAATTGGACCTCCGCTGATTGGCAAAGGATTGCCTTTCCCGATGAGTCACGTATTCTACTTCATCGAACGGATGGACGTTGGCGTATAAGGCAAGAAACATCGGAGAACAAACACTCTTCAACCATTGCTGGAAGAACACAAGCTGGTGGGGGCAGCGTTTTAGTCTGGGGAATGTTTTTATGGTATTCTCTGTGTCCACTCATATATGTGGAAAGCACTATGGACCGAATTCGTTACGAAATCATCCTTGCAGACCACGTACACCCATACATGCTGATTGTCTTCCCTGGGCGAATGGGATCTTCCAGCACAACAATGCGACGTGTCACACAGCTAGAAATGTCCGAGAGTGGTTGGAACAGCACGATGGAGACTTTAAAGTACTTCCCTGGACTCCTAATTCCCCAGACTTAAACCCAACTGAGCATCTGTGGGACCACTTCGATCGTGTTGTTCGCTCTATAAATCCTCCACCACACACCCTCCAGCAGCTGTCAGATGCAATGCGGTCAGCATGGCTCCACATACCAGTGAACACCTTCCAGCACCTTATTGAGTCACTCCCAGTCCGTCTAGTTGCTGTCCGCGCTGCACACGGCGGTTACTCTGGATATTAGCTGGTGGTCACAATTATACGACTCGACCGTGTATATTTAGGAATTTTTTGAAGTAATGCAATAAAACAGTACACTTTACCTTTTTTTAAAGATAATTGAAAGTCATTGTCAGTTAACAAAATCTCAAGTTCCAAAGCGTTTGTTACTTCGAAAAATCGATATAAAAAAAATAATTTGTGATAATTGCTTCTACTGAAAAAATAAAATTATTACAAAGCTATTAAAATAAATAATATGCACCAGAGAGAATAAAATGACTAAATCATTCGCAAAAAAAAAAAAAAAGAAATCATCGCGCAATTAGTTTTATTACGAACGTGATTCCGACTTAGGAGGCCTTCTGGCTCAGTGATTAAGTAGCGTTGTCTGACCATCTGTTGAAATAACCCAAACAACGGCGATTCGATCCCCACCGCTGCGAAAGGATTATGTGGCAGAAAAATTCAACTTCTGGGATTTTGCGAAATTTCTGCATAAATACGGGAAAACGTGAAACGGACTCTTCTGAAATAAACGGAATTTCTGACTTTGGAAAATCGGTGAAATTCAAAAAATGAAAAAAAAAAAAAAAAAAAAAAAAACTGGGCGAATTAAAAAAACGGAATTTTTTTTTTAAAGATAGACACCTATCAGCAATTTTGCTGCACGTTATTTTCAGAATTCTTCCGGGAATTTACACGACTTATTTTTTTCACAGAGCATGCATGCTGTCTGTAGTCTAATGTACTACAGAGGTTATGTTTAAGAATATGGAAAAATCAGTATCATTTGAACGGATTCAGTGCGAATTCTGCAATTCAACTGCGAACATTCATTCATGTTTCGTGTTGCTTGAGCAGCGTTATGGCCGAGTTCAAGCTCTTAAAGCAAAAGTTCCCTGATTAACCGGTTGTGGCTCTTCATGTTTTAGGCGTCCCAACCACAGACAGAAACGACGATATGAATGCTGTTCACAGCAACGACTACCACTTTACATTTCCCTTCGATTGATTGCAGTGCGCGACTTGAAGTAGTTTAAATACGTAACACCCGCGGCAGCACATGCGATTATGCAAATATTGCAAAACTTTCTACTCACTCTCTGTAATTGTAAATATGTATGTATATATTCATTCCCTGGTGAAATTTCTTTGTGCGCGCCATTTTGGGGCAGAGCGGACGAAATTAGCATGTTTAAGGCTGTTGTTGTCAGATGCACGCCATTAGCGGCATTACAATCGGCTTAGTACATAAGTATTTGAAGTGTATTGTACTTGTCTTGTGTGGCAGTGGGATTGTCTCTAGGGCTCGTTAATGGGTGAAACACAAGCATACGGGTGTGTGCAGATAGCCCCGCGTAGGTGAGGAATATCTCAGAAATCCGATTAAGTGGGCAGTGGAGCTTTTCTGAAATTTTAAGAGACAAGGGCCACATTGGAAGTGGAAGAAAATAAGACGGGACCTTAGTTTTGGAGAGAGAGAGAGAGAGAGAGAGAGAGAGAGAGAGAGAGAGAGAGAGAGAGAGAGAGAGAGAGAGGCCGTGTCTTGGAATTGGCTTTGGAGACTATTTGTTTCCGGGAAGGAATTGGTATTGTGTTGCATAGCTGCAGCGGTGGTTTACCGGAAACACGAAGTTCGGGTCTAATGTCGATGGCACAAGACAGAAACCAAGTCAATCAAGCATTCGATTAATTTGTTCTTCGAGGAGTCTCAAGCCACATTGTTTTAGTGAAATAAACTGTTTATCTTTGTTATTGTTAAAAAGTGCCTGAATTCTGTTTTTCTTCGAGTGCGTGATTCTACTACGGAACGAACCAAAACAAAATTATGTGACGGCTCTCGCTGGATCGGGACTATGCCGAGTTAGAACAAAAAAGGAGTGAGGGTCGTTACAAGTTGGTTTTTTCTTCATGATGATGCACTTGCACATCGATCCCTAATAGTCAAACAGTACCTTGCCGACACAATGTGACGTCATCCTCCATATTCACCTGACTTAGAGCCACTCGATTTTTACATGCTTTCGCGGTTGAAATCTGCCCTTAAAGGATGACGATTCAAGAGTTCTGAGGACATAATCGAAAACGCGACATAGGCGCTGAAAGGGATTTCAAAAATGGATCGCATAAATACTTCAAACAGTTTCATGGACGTTGGCTAAAGTGTTTTGCCGCCCAAGGAAATTGTTTCGAAGGAAATGTGGTGTAAATAACGGCAATGTTATTGCCTTCTGTATAAAAAGGATTTTCGGAGAAGTTTTTGAACCAGCCTTACGCGTGCGTTTCTTCACTTTCATAGTAGGGGATACGATAACGGAAACCTTTTGAACCTACCTTGTGTATTTCCATATCATCAAGAACAATTCTTAGATCACAGCAGTGTTTTGCTGAAAGACCCCATCCTGACAACTGAGAAAAATTTTACTTACAATTTGTTTACATTTCAAGTTTGACCACTGGAATAAGTCAGAGCATTCACTTGTTTCTTGGTTATCCGCCAACTCTCATGTGAATTTGACATTTCTCTTTTCTTCCCTTTCGATGTTCGCACTTTCAAGGAGTAATCTTTTCCCTCTCTGGCGACATTCCTGTTTTCTTTCTTCATATGGATGCTTGCCATTAATCCTCATGCATTCAAAAAGGCGACTTCTTCCCTTCAAATTTTTTTTAGCATCAAGACAACGGTATTCCACCGTAACTATCTCTCTCTCGCACTCTTTCTTTCTCTTGTCTGAAGCATCTCCTATCTCCTTTCATCTCATTCTTACTCCTACGTAGTCTCATGTAAAGAGATACCGAAAGAAGCCCTTATAATATTAGATAGAACTCGTACCCCAATTTACTGAAATGTATAAAGGTTATGCTAGAAGGCTTAACCTTCCTGCTATCAGTTTATATTACCAAGTCTTGAAGCTTCTTAAATTTTGAAGACTTCGTAAGCCCTTGCAGAAGTAGTCACAAAGTATTTTCTTGTCCTTTCTCAGTTGATAAATTCCTTCTATTTCTACAATAACCACTTTCTACCATGAGAAAGGAAAGGTTTTTCCAAAAAGGTGGCCTTCCATTTTTCACGATTTCCTACAAGCTTTCATATGTATGATACAAATCATAAACTATAAACATGACTTGTAGTGATTTATATGTAATGCTAAGAAGATACCTTTCTTTTCACCATTTTGTGGTTTGCTGAAGTAAGTCCAAGGACTGCACAATTTAAAAGCGATTTAGGAGTTTAGAAGTAGCCTCAACTTCTAAATATAATTCACGTATTTGATATATATTAAATATAATTCCGATGGAATTCCATCTTGAGTCACTAATTTGGGGATGATTTCGACGTAGAGGTACGATCGTCTTATGGTACGATGCAGATTAGCGGTGGACGCTACATAATTGTGTGACAAATTTAAACTCGCAATAACTCCGGGGTTATCGGGAGCGTGGCAACGGCGCTAGTATCGTTTGATAGCGTATAGATGACATTTAGTGACAATTATAAGTGGTGGGGCCGTCGGATCAATGGCAGTTCGTGACACGGCGCCAAAGTGGATGGTCATTTTTGTGCTCTGTGCCGCCAGTATACATTTGTATTCGTTGTCAATACTTCTGAACTAAAGGTGATTGAACACTGATTTTGGTACGTAATTAATGTTAATATAGTGGACTAGTCGTGTGAATTGAAAAAATTACAATTGCAACTGTTAACAATAAGAGTAGATAGCAATGTAACTGTACTTTATTATTTTATTTTTTTGCAGATTTGTAGAATTAATGGGGGGGGACATCAAAATGCAACGAAAATGCGAAATTGAGCGCAGAAAGGAGCTGTGGAAACTAAAAAGACTGGCAGAAAAGAAAATTTGTGGACCCAAGAAACCCCGAATTACCAATGCCGAGCGCTGCAAACGCTATTGCGATGCCAAACGAGCTCGTCAAAGTTAGCCCGGCGCGAGCACCTCTAGAGCACCGCTCGACGCCGCGGAGTCTACGACGTTCATATGGACTCGGATATTGACTGGAGTCAAATAAAGGAGCCGGATTACGTAAAGCTAACGACTTATAAAAATATTTATGAAAAAGCAACAGCGAAATTCCAAAAAAAAATCCATCAACAACGAGTCTGGTGGAGTGTGCGACGTCTGCGACTTCCATTGTGTATTTTATTCACGATCTTATCATAGACACCAGAGATGGAAACGGGTCACGAGTCAACAGGTCGACAATTTCTTGCGGGTCCAACGGTTCGGGTCATGGTGTTCCTGACCCGGTTTTATTCCCGTTTTATTTTTGAAATGAGAAAAATATTTTCCAAAGAAAAAATGCGCGTTGTGGAATTCTGAAGTCGATACTGATGCCCACGGAGTGAATATGCCATGCTAAAATATTATCATCTCTTTCTTAAAGCAACAAATATTTCCACCGACCGACGTCAGACACACCATGTCGTAAAAAGATACTTCCTTTGCGTTCTTTTACAGTGCGATTGGCCAAGGCAAGGTACAGGCAAACGCTATTCGGCTGCTTCTCATCTGATTCACTCTCTCCGTGCAAAGTTCACTGTATGACTAAGAGTTACTTTTTACATCGCATCTTTTACATTGAGCATTCAGATATTTTCGATTGATCTGCTAATATCCCGTTCCCATGACATGCCATATCGAAATTAACTCCTTATTTATTAATATGGATGGATTTAATATTAAGAAGGTTGAGAAAGTCGTCGGGGCCAAAAAATACGTGCTTGTTGAAAACCACAAGGGGAAGAGTGAGTGGTGGAAATTGTTTCTTCTCATTAAGGAACTGGTGAATAATTATGTATTGTTTAGTCTTGCTTGTTGTTCAAAATGTGGAAAGTGTATAATTACAAAGAAAGATGTCGACGGTGTAATAAAAGATTATGGAAACAAAAATGTAACCGACCATATGAAAGTATGCGCAGCGCCATCAAAGCGTGGAAAGTGTGAACAATCTAAATACATAAAAAAATATATATATTTGTGTAATCGTAAATAATGATTCCCATTTGTAATATACTCCATGGTCACGGTCATAGTCAGCCATTACTTTTGGACTACGCAGCATAGGGGCACTAAAAATGGCACTAACGTTTATCAAGTAACGCAATTTTATTAATAAAAAAGGATTTCAGTTATTAAATATCAAGCAGTTATTGGCATGATTATACACTATCTACCAACAAGCAATTGGACATCCCTGCAATCGACGATATCTGCGGTCCTGATACACGTCACGGCCACCGCCGTTAAATATCGTGTGGGAAACAATAACGCAACCATTCGCATGCAAGATGCCACGCAGTTCGGAGCTCTCTGATTTCAAGAAAGGTGTAATCGTCGGGTAACACAGAAATGGCCGATCCATACGTGACATATCCTGCTAGTTGAAGTACCCAAAATTGACAGGGGCTTACGTGATTGGCAAGTGGAAGATGAGAGGTGACTGTCGGAATGTGCCCCGACCCAGCAGACCCACAAAACTGGGAGTTAGAGATCGACGGGTGCTGGCCAGAGAAATTCGGAAGAACCGCACCAAATCGATGGGCCACATCCACTAGGAGTTTCAGCAGGCATCCGGGAGTGTTCTTTAGATTAATACAATCCGTAAGGAAGCCCATCTGCTCGATTATCATGGACGTGCTTCCGCCCGAAAGCCTTTGATCACCAAGTCTAATAGCACTGCTCGGCTAACGTGGTGCAAAGAACGTCGATAGTGGACCGTTGAACAGTGGAAACAGGTTCTCTGGAGCGACGAATCAAGGTTCACCCTCTACCGTTCGGATGGCATAGTCTGGGTTTGGCGTCTGCCTGGAGAATGCCTCCTGCAGGAATGTATTGTGCCAGCTGTGAAGTTCGGCGGCGGTGAAATTATGCTATGGGGGTGTTTCTCCTGGTATGGCACGGGACCCTTGTTCGCAATTCCTGGTAGACTCAACGCCGAGACCTGCTGCACCATTTTGGATGACCATGCGCTTTCTACGTTGTGGCAGTTTTACGGGGTGGACCCATGTTACTTTCAGGATGACAATGCCACCTGTCATGTCGCGAGGTCAACCATGGCTTGGTATGGTGACAATGGGGTTATTCGAATGGAAAGGCCGGCGCAGAGCCCGGACCTTAACTCTATCGAGCACCTCTGAGACGGGTGCCCCCACCGTCCGAAATCGGTGAAGGAACTGACCTGTCTTCTCCAAGCCGAGTGGAAGAAAATACCGCTAGCCGTCGTACAACGCCTGGTTGAGAGTATGCTCCGGAGGGTCGCAGCTGTAATCGCCACTCGTGGAGGCCCCACCAACTATTGAAGGTGAATAAACTTCGTTTTCCTTTGCTATCACAGGTGTCCAATTACTTGTTGGTAGATAGTGTATATATATATATATATATATATATATTACGTTTATGTGTGTGTATATATATACAAATTTAATTTAGAATTTACAGTTCAAAGCAGATTTGTCCGGGTCAGTTACGGGTCCGGATCGGGTCGGGTCCAGTTATGGGACGTCCGGGACCAAAATTTTTGACCCATTTCCAACTGTTACAGACACAAGACAGGGCATACGTAGTTCTACGTTTAAGCACAGCGGGAGAATCCATTTAAACCCCATCAGTTTTTTTTTTTTTTTTTTTTTTTTTAAGGTGCTTGTGAATGTTTACTCTGTCAATACTTCTGTTAACCTTTTGAGAGATTTCACACAAAGAAGCGAGGCTGTTTTTCATAGCACGTTTTTCGTCTCGCTGAAGATCACATGATCAATTGTGTTGCTGCTTACGAGAACTGATTCATTCTTTTGTAAGTATAAGGAGGTCAACATACACCAGGGATCTACCGTGCGTCACCCCTGAACTATAACACAAGCTTTAGGATGGATATCATCCAATTTCGAGCTTGTTTTTCCACATAAGATATTACTACAGTGGAACCTTGGTTATACGGTTCCCGGTTAGATGTTTTTTTCGTTTAACACGTAACTAGCCTATATAGCCCGTCCTAGGACGGTTGTTTTTAAGCTTTAAATAAATATTAATATATAGGGGATGTTTCCCGTCCTAAGACGGTGAAATTTTTAATTGAAACAGATTGAAAACAAATCAAATAGACGCCGGCTTTTTTGTAAGGAAATATGGTAAAAATTTATATAGCAAAAATTCATTCATGTTAGAACTGAAAATTATACGCTATTTATTTCCGTTTTTTAAAAGACCACGCGATAAATAAACATTATGCGCGAAATATTTGTTGTTTAACAATTTTCCTAGTAGTCCAGTCATTTCGAATAAACTTACCGTAATAACTTTTGCTTTGATTTTTCGCGTTAAATGACTTTTTCTCCGGCACACATGTTATTCCGTTCACGGCTTGTTTTGGACTGTTCTATTCGGAGGTTAGTTTGAAACTTCATACCGAAGCCTTTTCTACAAAATAATGCGACATCTGGCATTACAAATCGCAACTATCTAAATTATCGACAATGCGCTGTTGTGGCGACATCTGTTTTTAGATATAATTTTGCTGACTTCGACATCGCGAGATTTCAGTTTTTATTGTAGATTAGAGCATTTAGATAAATCGATATTTTGCAAAATGTTTAATATAATCAGCACTAAACTCGGAAAGTTAGTTAAATTAAAAAAAGTTAAAAATAATTAAAGCGTACAAATTAATATTCGAATTGTGCTAAATTAAATTAATATACAAACGCAATTTGCCGTGATATTAAGAATACAATTCGAATTTTGTAGATCGGATAAATAGTACTCGAGTCATTGATAATCCAGTGTTTTTAAATTAGCACGCGATCACCTTGACATCTCAATGTGATCGCGTACAAACTCAACTTCCTGTGATATTAAAAATTAAATTCGAATGTTGTAGATCAGAAAAATAGAACTCGAGTCATCAATAATCCAATGTATTTTTTAAATTAACACGCGATCACCTAGACATGTGAAAGTGATCTCGTGTTACTATACACTGAGTGGCCACTTCATTATGACCACCTGACAGTTTTAGGCAAATGAGCTATGGCTGCGCGCTGTTACGGCCAGAGGGCGAAGCTAGTATAAAAAGGGAAAGCTTAGTGCTTGCGACAGTAGTAGAAGTGATTTTTGGGTGACGAAATGGGTAAAAATTGCGATTTGACGGACTTTCAACGTGGGATGATTGTAGGAGCTCGGAGCCATGGAGCGAGTATCACCGAAACCGCCGCATTCGTGAAATGTTCTAGAACAGCTGTTGTTAAAGTGTTTAAAGATTGGACGGTCAGCCAAAAAACTGGGTCTCTACGTGCAACGTGTGGTCGTCATCGACTAGTGACTGCTCGGGCGGAACAGAGTGTCCAGACTGGTAACAAACAACAGAAGGGCAACAGTGCAGCAAATTACAGACCATCTTAATCAAGGATCCCCTCAAATGATCTCTGCACGCACTCTTCGCCGTACACTGCATCGGGTGGGATATGACAGCCGAAGGCCTGTTCGAACACCTTTGCTGTCTGCAGTTAACAAAGAGAAAACGTCTCCAGTTCGCACAGGAGCACGAGGATTGGACAGTCGATAATTGGAAACAAATTATGTGTTCCGATAAATCACGTTTTTAGTTGCACCATGCCTATGGCCGAGTGAGAATTTGGCGGAAACAGCAAGAAAGCGTGGACCCCAAATGCATTGCTACAACCCTTCAAGCTGGTGGAGGCAACGTATATGGTTTAAGGAATGTTTTTCTGGCATGCTTTGGGCCCTTCAATACGTGGTGATCAACGTCTGACTGGCACATCATATCTAAACATCGTTGCGGACCAAGTGCATCCTGTCATGTGGATGGTTTATCCCAATGGCGATGGCTACTTTCAACAAGATAATGCGTCCTGTCATAGTGCTCGTATTGTATAGGATTGATTTCAGGAACATGCCGGTGAGTTTACTTTGCTTAGGTGGCCCCCACAATCTCCAGATCTCAAGCCCATTGAGAATTTGTGGGATGAAGTTGAACGAGCCATCAAACAACTGGATCCACAACCCTGCAATCTCACACTCCTGGAAAGTGCTATTCATCAAGCATGGTCTCAGATTCCACAAACCACCTATCAACATCTCGTGGAGTCCATGCCACGAAGAATCGACGCAGTATTAAAGGCAAAAGGTGACCCAACGAAGTACTGAGGGGCTGGTCATAATAAAGTGGCCACTCAGTGTATAGCAGGCAAGCATTTTGACATCGCGAGAGCACACACGAATTTATTGATAAGTGATGACACAATAATGCAGACGTTGGTGTGACGTCAAGCATTCCAGAGCGATGTGTCCGGGTGTTTATGTCATTAATTCTGCATTAGTCCCGATATTTTTCTGTTTTTTCTAACGTTTTTGTAACTCGGTTATGCGTAATTCATTTATAAGCTTTATGCGAATACATGTTAAAAATAGAATTTCAGATTATCAAGAACACATGATTCTTTTATAGGTAACTCCGTATGTTACAACTTTGAGAGAATTGAGACAGCGTTGTTTTGTTCCTTCTTCGTGCAGCCAAAGTAGAACCTTGATCCCGTCAGAGAAGGGTATGTTGTTTACTTTCAGTTAGTGTTATTGTGTTCCTTTTTGGTACAGCCAAAGTTGAACCTTAATCCCATCAGAGAAGGGTATGCTGTTTACTTTCGGTCAGCGTTGTTGTACTCCTTCTTGGTGCAGTAAAAGTTGAACCTTGATCCCATCAGAGAAGGGTATGTTGTTTACTTTGAGATAATTGAGACAGCGATGTTGTGTTCCTTCTTGGTGCAGCCAAAGTTGAACCTTGATCCCATAAGAGAAGGGTATGTTGCTTACTTTCGGCCAGCGTTGTTGTGTTCCATCTTAGTGCAGCTAAAGTTGAACCTTAATCCCATCAGAGAAGGTATGTTGTTTACTTTGAGATAATTGAGACAGCGTTGTGGTGTTCCTTCTTGATGCAGCCAAAGTTGAATAAATTCGTTTTTTAAGAGATAACCCACAGTGTACAAAACTTTTGAACTGACCCTCGTAGAATTTAATCGAAATTGTACGCAAGAATTCTATCTGGGCTCTTAATTTTTCAAATTTTTAAATGCAATTTTTTTAGGGCAGAACTGCTTTAAAAGTACAAATATAATGTGTCACAAGCTAAATGACAAGTTTACGCACCTTACGGAATACAGGGAGGGGAGAATATAGTTAGTTTCTAGTCACACGAAGTAATTTTCCGCTCTCACTAATTCCGCTTTCGTGTTTTGGGTAGTCCGTATGTTCAGGGTTCAGCAGCTGCCTGATATTCATTTTTTGTCCTACGTTTGGATTACGTCCTTCGCGAAGTAAGTGAACACGTTCAACTTACCACATTTCCTGTATTAACAAAGCAATGATCACAATATTTCAGGGAAATTATTAGTAGTTCCCCTACTTATCAATTATATGTTCCCAAACTCGGTGTGTGGGCAGTTCATGAACACCGTTAAAAGTACCAGTGTCATTAAATGTGCGGAAAGGGCCTGAATTTCGGAGATCCAAATCCTGATTGTGTTGCAGCGAGTACCAGACATCTCCCTTTTTAAATGACAAAACAGTGGAAATTAGTAGGGTTGATGTACGGTGAATACGGTGGATGGTGTGGGGAATATTTACCTGGCAGAAACTTGGACCCATATAAGGACTAATTGACAAATTCTAGAAAAAATAATAGTTTCTCTAATTATATTAATTGAAGGTGGTGTATGTGGAACGACGTATAACTGGTGCTGGACACCCTCCTCATAGAAGTCTGCCGCCTGGGTTTTGGGCTAACGCAACAGCCATCTTGGGGTCATCGTCGCCACTCAAAGCAGACTTTATACGTACCAAAGGTCGCAACACATTCCTGCTGAAGACACTCCAGACGATCAAAGAGCTACCACCAACTACATAAAGCCGGGCATCCAGTTCGACCCCTAGTATCCGGGTACGCTAATCCGACACATTCTCTGGAAAAAGCGAAGATTTGAATGAAGGAAATTGTACTCAGGGAACAACTGCTAATATACCCACATAAAGCAACTCAGCATCGCCGTCCGTCCATGAAGGGCCGGCTTTGTGACCTACTGATGAACATGATAGACATTAAACAATCAAACGCGTGATTCTCCTACTGCAATCTAGTAGGCCTAATAATTGTCATAATGCATTGGTAACTAAACTCCCCGACACCAGAGGACAGTTAATGCGCAGATTATATCAACATACGTATCAATATATGTTATTTTCATGTCATGTATATGTTATTGTGACTCTCTCTCATGGGAAAAAAACCCCAACCAGTCAAGCTTGTGTTCTTAACGAACATTAGACAATCAAACGCGTGATTCTCCTACTATAATCTAATATGCCTAATATATCATAATGCATTGGTAACTAACCTCTTCACCACCAGAGGATTGTCAATGCGCAGATTACTACATCAACATACGTCATTTTCATGTTGTTCTTACTTTTCGTGTTTCAATTCAATTTCGGTAATTAGAGGTATTTATATTTAACTTCTTACCTCTTCCGTGAGTCCGTGCTAGGGCTCTCTGGCATCGAACATCTTCTTTGCTCCTGTTTGCTGGGTCTGATACACATTAACATATTCCAAGAGAGTTGCACATCAAAGGTATACTTGATGAGACTAATTTATTGCAGATCATTTTATATGAATTAGATGTAAATACACAAACACATACACAAACGGAATATTAGTTGTTTCGTCTTTCGTCATAAGGTTTTACATCAGTTCTCACATTGTGGCCTCTGCCGTGAGTTCCCACGCGTCTTCACATGTCCACAATTTTCTCACGTCTGCCGTTGGCCTCCTCCGCTGCTCTCTCTGTCGGCGTAGTCCCAACACATGTCTAACATTTGCGTATATATATCGGGCACACAGCAACTTTTACTTAGTCTGATGATGGGAACAGAGTATTTCCCAAAAGATCTTACTTTTGTACATAGCTTTTAGCAAAGTTTTTAATAACTTAAACGTGGTTTGCAGCTACTTTGAGTTAATAACGTGTCTAGACGGTTTGTCAGCGTAGTGTTTAATTAGTGTTTGCACGTATCTTGGTTCTTTTAAACGAGAGTATTTTTTTCTTTTTGAGTTAACAACAGTGCGAAGGGGGAAAATAACCACGCAGACGACTAAATGAATTAAGGAAGTATCTAAGGCAACAGTTATTAGCCACGATAGACGATTCTGGTTTTGTTATTGCGCAGTTGTTTAAGGTACGTCTGCATTTCGCCATAAAGCTATAGAGGTGAGTGATTCAGAGTTAAGAAGTGAAATGCGTTGTGGTAAAATTTTGCTATCGTTTGGGTAAAACGGCTCCAGATTTAATGAAAAAAAGCTTAAAAAGATAAATGTTTGGGTGAGTCAACGATTTTTAGTTGGCACCATGATTTCAAAAAAGGGCGTTTGTCGGAAGAACACGCTCCTAGGCCTGGTCGACCTGAAAGTGTTGTTACGGAGCTTATTTTTAACACTGTTTGGGCGATGATGCCAGATCGACGAATGACCTGGGAAGACATAGTGCCGTCAACTAATATTTCAAAAACGTCGGCATCCCGCATTCTACGCGGCAAATTACTGCCGCATCGTGTGTGTTCCAGATGGGTACCTCATCGCCTGACGAGAGAACAACTGTTAGCCAGAGTTCAGGTGTGTCATAATAGAAACAAATGATTTCAAAGGATCTGAATTTTCTAAACACAGTAATAACTACC
Source organism: Macrothele yani (assembly GCA_039090855.1). Lineage (NCBI taxonomy): Eukaryota > Metazoa > Arthropoda > Arachnida > Araneae > Macrothelidae > Macrothele > Macrothele yani. The sequence continues at coordinate 145,069,599 of CM077007.1, read as the reverse complement.
GATGAAACATGGGTCCAATATTTCGACCCCCTCACGAAGCGAGCAACGAGTTCCTGGAAACACACAGGCTCGCCTCCTCCGAAAAGCTGTCTGCCAAACCAAATCAGCTGGGAAGATGATGATGATAATTTTCTTTTATCATAAATGTGTAGTCTACCAGTATGCAGTTCCTCCATAAATTACTGTCAATGCTAAGTATTACATTTCAGACTTGAAGCGTCTGCGACGACACATATCGATTAAGCGACCGGAACTTGTGGGCAAGTGGACCCTACACCATGATAACGCCCGCCCACATGTGGCTGCCTGTATTCAACACTTTCTTACGAAATGGAGTATTGAAATCATGCCACAATCTGCCTACAGTCCTGACCTCGCCTCGTGCGATTTCTGGTTGTTTCCAGTAAGAAAGCAGAAGTTCCGTGGCGCAACATTCAACACAGATGCTAACGTTATTCAAGCTGTACAGGAGTCTTTAAAGCAGCTTCCACAAAATGCCTTCGCCGTATGCTTTGAAAAGTGGACTGAACGATGGGACCGTTGCATATCATCCGAGGGAAGATACTTTGAGAAAGAATAACATATATTATACTGTACTTATATTTCTTCATTTTGTGTGATTTCACTCTCAGATTTTATGGAACGGCTGTTATATCTAAACCAAAAACCCAACAACATGGTACAAGGTTGCACCACATTATGGTACAAGGTTACGTACGCCACATTATGGTGCAAGGTTGTACCATGTTGTTAGGTTTTGTTTGCACAACACAGTGGCGTATCTTTTTCAGAAAATGGTGCAGCTGGTGTAGTAACGCTCTTTGGTGCAACCTACCACAAAATTTTGAACAGCGTAGATTGCATCAAAAAGTGGTGCTACACCACCTTCTTAGAAAAGATACCCCATTCTGTAGTGTAAAATAAACTCAACGACATGGTGTAAGGTTGCACCATGTTATTGGGTTTTGTTTGCACCACACAGTGGAGTATCTTTTCTCAGAAAGTGGTGCAGCTGGTGTAGCACCACTCTTTGGTGCAACCTACCACAAATTTTTAAAAGTGTAGATTGCACCAAAAAGTTGTGCTACACCAGCTGTACTACTTTCTTGGAAAAGATACACCATTATGTAGAGTAAAATGAACCCAATAATATGGTACAACTTTACGTGCAACCTTGTACCATAACGTAGTGAAAAGTTGAACCATGTTGTTGGATTTCGTTTGCAAAACACAATGGTGCATCTTTTCACAGAAAACTGTGCAGCTGGTGTAGCACCACTTTTTGGTGCAACCTACCACAAAACTTTTAACAGTGTACAGGACTATAATTTTTGTAAAACATTATCGCAAAAGCTCTTATATGAATCATCAGGCTTTTAATACCGAAACAACACCTGAAGAATAGAAATGTCCTCATTAAAAAAAATACTTTAATATTTTCAAGATATTTTGAATGATTTCATCGTTTTTAACCTTTCAAAAAGCTAGCTCAAAAATGGAAATAAATAATGAACATGCCAAAACAGCATACCAAATCAAATATTAATTTTTTTAACTGTACATTTTTGTTCTTCTTTTTAAATAGACGAATTGTAATTAATATGTGAGATATTTCTATTTGTCCTTTTTTCTTTTTCTTCTAGCGCAAATAAGTAGGCGTCATCAGCGAAGTTTCCTTGATTTATTTGTACCCTCGCTGGCTTTTGTAAGAGGTTGAGGATGTCGAAAGTGAAGAAGAGGAGAAAGCTATCCGTTCTTTTTCTTGGGCATCATTTCTTGACCGCAAGTCCATCCCCATTAGAAGAAGAGCTGCTCGTATCTAATGTTTCCTGCGTATGTGTCAGCAATGTGTTGTGGCCCTCCAAACACACGGCCTAATGACCACATGTTCCGTATCAACTAAAGTTGCTCTGCTTTTTCCGTTTTTATGCACATTTATCTACTTCTTCGCGAAAGTTGCCTTTTCTTTCGCTTGTTTTCTTTCTTTCTTTTTGCCGTCTGTCCGGCGTTTTTCTGCGTTCTTGTAGCGATGGGAGTAAATGGATTGAAGGCTCCTTGTTCGGGTTGTATCTATGCCACAAATTCGCTTTGAGGGCAATATCTGCTTTCGCTTCTACCGACTTACGTGTTTGCTAAATCTGTATTTACGACAGAAGAAGAATATCGATTTCCTACTACCACGATAAAAAAGATAATATTTATACGATACGAATTAATAGGATGAAAGAAAAATGATGCGCATAGCTTCGAGAAATGCTGCATTGCTGATGAAAGGATAGGTATGAATATATATCAGAAATATGTTGGCTAATATTCTTTATTTAACATAATGTTCACATCAGAATTTTGAGATGAATTCTTAATGGGTACATAAATACACACACATACAGAGCGTGAGTAGAAAGTTTTGCAATATTTGCATAAACTCATGTTCTGCGGCGGGTATGTCACGTGTTTAAACTAGTTCAAGGTGCGCACTGCACACAGTCAAGAGGGATATAAAGTGGTAGTCGTTGCTGTGCATTGCATGTCGTCGCTCTGTCTGTGCTTGGAACGCCTAAAAGATGAAAAATTACAACAGGCTAATTAGGAAACTTTTGCTTTACGAGTTCGAACTCGGCCAGAACGCTGCTCAAGCAACATGAAACATCTGTCATACGAAAGGGGAAGGTTCTATGGAACTCAACACAGCAACCATATGGTTAAAGAAATTTTGCTCAGGTGACAGAAACCTCGACGATTAGCCAAGGTCAGGTTGGCCGCGAACCGTAGATTCGGAGGTAGTGCGCCAGGCCCTAGAGGCAGATCCGACAACCAATACGCGGAGATTATCAGGCAAGCTGGACATATTACAGACCACCGTGGTTCGTCACCTTCATGACCTCGGCAAGGTCTACTGCCGCATTGTCCCTCACGAACTAACGCCAGCTGAAGCAAACCGCCGAGTGGAAGTAAGCACGATACGCCTAGAAAACCCGAGTGATGAACGTTTCATCAAGAGAATTGTCACGTGCGATGGAAATTGGGTCTATTTCCGTAATCCTAACACACAGCGGCAGTGGCTGAGACCGGGCCAGCTTCCTGAACCTCTTGCCAAACGTGGGCGCTTCGAGAAAAAGGTGATGCTCTGCGTCTGGTGGAATTTCGAGGTGATAATCCATTACGAATTTGTTCCAAACGGTCGGACCATCAGCGCCAACCTCTACTCTGAACAGCTGCAGCGGATGTATGCCATTTTGGAGAAGTACCCAGCACTGCAGAACAGAAAGCGCTCTCTCCTACATAAGGACAACGCTCGACCTCATACCGTGCGAACGACCCGGGGAAAAATCCAGGAACTTGAGGGCATCGAACTGATGCCACTCCCAGCATATAGTCCGGACTTTGCCCCGTCGAATTATTACTTATTCGGGTCCATGTCCCATTTCCTTCACGAGTGGTGCTTCAACAATCAGGAGGAGGTGGCAGCTAAGGTGAAGAAGTTCTTCGCCTCGAAGGACAAGAACTGGTACCGCCGCGGAATAGAAGAACTGGCAAACAGATGGCTAAAGACGGTACAACACTATTTCCTATACTTTGAATGCTAGCGAGCTTTCGTCGTGAAAGTACGTATGAAGACATAAAGTGATAAAGATATTGTAAAACTTTCGACTCACTCGGTGTACATTTTTCAAAGAACTGGTGAAACTACATCTGCTAGTATGAATGCGTTAAGCATTTACCCCGGCTAAGCGTTGCCTTGCCTACTGGCCGGCTTAAGCCTGTAAGCAAGATAAGCATTGCATCGTGGTGCCTTGTCATACGGGCGCCATATACAAAGCAACTCTTATAAAATTTTAAATATTAAGCAGCCTACGTTGGGAGGGGGGAATAATTTTGGGGCTCTTGTTGTATTGTATTAAAATAAATTTGTACAACATACACGTGAATTCTGGGCAGGAGACAAAGGAAATTTCTTGGTTGGATGAACATGGTTAGGTTCTCATTGTCGGCTGCTTTTGAGGTCCAGTTGTTTCATTGCAATTTTTCTTGTAGATGGAACATAGAAATTTGGCTTGCAGCCCTGATGGCTCAGTGGTCTAAGGGATGGCTTATGACCATTCGACCGTGAAGGGTCCGGGTTCGAATCTGGGTGAGGCTTGGATGTTGTGTTTGTCTTACGGCACCTGCTCTCTCCCTTCCCTGGAACCAGTGACCCTAAATTAATGATGGGCGACTGCTTATAGCCCATTGAATTGCTAACGGTCGTCGATAAACCTCCATTCAAAAAAAAAAAAAAAAAAAAATTGCTTTTATCAAAGGTAGGTGATTTTAGCCTCGCCCATCGCTGCTCGGACAGACTGGCGTCCAGCATCCAGTCGCAAAGCTAATCTCTTGTACCAACTGTTCTTAAGTGAATGGGGTTTATCGCTTTGTTGGTGAGCCCGCTCCTTTTGATGACGGTACCGAAAAGCCAAGTTCGACTCGAGGCGAAGGTAGCGAGTAGGACGTCAGAGTGGAACACGGTGTACTTCTATTAAAGGAATATAACCCATAATAGATATTATTCTGAGCACGAGTCAATACGATAGGCTGGTAAAATTTTAGACACCCTCCCTGCGAGATGAGGAGAGTGAAAAGAAAATTCTGACTTGGGCAGATAACAAAAAGTTTATATGAAGTTTAGATACCCCAAAAAGAACCCGAAGTAGTAATATGGTAGGAGAAAAGTCGTTGTAAAGGCTGAGCTCCAGAGAAGTGTTGCCAGACGCGACGAGACGACCCATGGAACAAGAATTCTCGAAGGACGGCACACGATGACCAGGTGCGACAAGCCATGGAACCGATAACCAGAACAATAAGAGATAACTTAATTTCTCCTTCCCTTTTTCAGTGCATGAACCTAAATATACTCCCGTCATTGTATTAATAGCTGGAGTGTTTCAAACAGTATCGAATCCCAGTTAGTTAGTTGGATATGTATATCCCGTAGTGATTAGAATATAAAATTGAAGGTAACAGAAAATTCAGCTAAAATCCATGATTAGGAATAAGTTAGAGATAAAGGAATTTAAGTGTTGTTAAATAGAACAGATACGTATGCAGAGATGTTAGTAGAAAAGCTGAACAATGGAGTTAAGAAATAATTTTTAAATGAAGAAATATAATAACATTTTTGTACTTTGGAGGCTAATAAGATTATTAATGATTAAGGTGTATTTTGTGTATTGTAGTGAGTTAAGATTAAAGTACTTATTGCTTGAAGAGAAGCTATTAGAAATTATTAACAGGGGTCGCAACTACGCAGGCCATAAGTAGGTGTTCCTATACATCATTGGTGATCCTTAATATTAAAAATTGTTAGTTGTTAAGTGGTGCTACAAAGTTATCGTATGTCTCATGTTCCTACAAAGTGCATCACGGAGGTCAAATGAAACAAAGGTTTGGAGAATATAACATATTCACATGGCGCTCTTATCTCTCCACACCAGTGACGGAGTAAGGGGAATCCCAGTGCTGTAATTTCTTGTATATCTATATATACAAGGAGTATCCTACTTACAGACGATCACTTACGAAGGCATAACATGTGAATGATTGTTCAGTATGTGCTATGTTTCAAATAATATACAGTTAGCAACGATGTAATATTATCAAAGAGAAGTCATCGCTCTTTCCACGTTTATAAATGAGTCACGGAAAAATTCTCATCGGCCGCCACCGGGAGGAATCGAACCCAGGGACTTCCAGTTACGCGCCGGATATGCTTCCACTGCACCACAGTGGCCTCGAAATTCTCCAGACTCACAAACGACAAACTTTCAAACCACATGACAGGTTGCTTCTTTGGAGCCCCGCACAATGCAAGTATATCCAGACACGTTGCTTGTTTGGAGTCCCTCACAATGCAAACATATCCGGCGCGTAACTGGAAGACCCTGGGTTCGATTCGCGTGGCAGCCGATGATATTTTTTCGTGACTCACTTATAAACGTGGAAAGAGCGATGACTTCTATTTGATGTTCCTGGTCCACGTCAACTGTGTGTTTATCGATATAATATTATTTGATACATTTTAATTCATGCAGTATAACACCAGTACTGTTTCCATAGTTAGCATAGTTATAGGTTTCTAAACGCATTGTAAAAGCATTTTAAAATCTCTTTGTTTTTAAATATAACATTGGTGCAGTAAAATTATTTGATTATAACACTCTTAATGCCTTATTTCACTTTACAGCCGAGGAAAGCAAGGAGTGGGTTTTAAACCCATAAATGGTGCTGACCAATTTATCTCTTTGACTACAGACTACCTTTTTGTTTGTTTTGAAGCAAACCAAAGTGGAGCTAAAATTCTATACATGAATAAAGAGTGAAGGTGCTGTCTTCTAAGAACTTAATTTTGTTGATTTGTTCCTTTTTTATAACAGAGCATTGTTCCCAGATCTGTTAAAGTGAATGAAATCAGCATTTGCCGCCTAAAAATTTATGTCAATGTGTACATGAAAACTAAAGCATCTTATCTCTAACTTTTTGGGAGTGGAGGCAGGAGAAAACCAAATACATGAGTGCATCTGAAATTCGAAAACATTGCGTAAATTTTCTTTAGCAAAAAATTCAAAAAAGAGTGCCGAAGAGGGACACTGCGTCGAGGTGCAAATATGCTTTCAGCTGGAGCTGGCTATAACGTTTTTCCAAATATGGAGTCCTCCTAGCTCATAGCCCCTCCAGAAAGACACATTATCATCCTTTTAGAAGCTGTATTATCAAAACAAAGTGCCGTGAGATTTTGTTGATTCCCGTTTGTTTTATGTTCACCGAGCCGAATAGGTACAGCGACTTCGTATAGGTGGGACTTCAGAACTTCATATTTGGATCATCAACAACCAAACTGTTAGAAATAGTATCATATTTCATCAGTCCTTCTAAAGTTCTGTAAGTAAAAGCTGCATAGAAGAGCAATAAAGTGTCACTTAACGTCTCGAATGCTTTAAGAAATGATCATTTACCAATAGTCTCATTTGCAATGAGTTCATGGTCAAGGGTTGCAGGAATCAATACAGTATTATCAGAGATTTCTCAGCTTCATGAAAATGCCGAGGCGAAATGGTCTTATACAGATTGGATGCTCCATTTAATTGCAATAATGTTCGATAGGGTTACGATCTGAGAGTTAAATTTTCAACAATTTTGCGTCATTATCCTATTATGTGCTGCATGATTAATTCCCGTGATATTATTTTAATGTTTGTTACAGAACGCAATCGTCCAGAATGTCTGAATGGATAGCAACAGAAAGAGTTTCAACAAACGGTTAATAACGAAATACTGACTGAGCTCTCTCAGTCAGTATTTCATTTTGTCTCAACAGGGAAAAACAAAGGATTTATCTCATTTCGACAAAGCCAGATAGTTATAGTGTGACGTACTACAGAGGTGAAAACATGTGTCAAGATGACAAATCTGCAGCGAGATATTCTGTCTGCGTAGCTCAGTTCGGAGAGCGACTTACTCCGGAGTGTGGGGACACATACAAACTTGTGTTTTCACAATGGCGCCCGATTGTGGAAAATGGATCCACTGGCTGTTGAGTTCTTCGAAAAATGTGTCATGTTTGTTCCACACATTGTTTGGAATTGATGAAAAATTCTTACTTCGCATCAAAGACAAAAAAAAAATAAAAATAATAATAATAGGGAGATGATGTGACGTACTACAGACGTGAAAACATGTGTCAAAACGACAAATCTGCAGCGAGACATTCTGTCCGCGTAGCTCAGTTGGGAGAGCAACTTACTCCGGAGTGAGGGGACACGTACAAACTTGTGTTTTCACAATGACAAGACGCAATGGTAAAACCTTCTCCGAAACAGCGACCCTGTTAGGCTGCTCATACTATAGTTAATGCTTATCAAAGATGGTCAGAAACATACTATAGTTAGTATTTATCAAAGATGGTCCGAAACAAGTGGCACTTTGAGCCGTCGACTGTGGTGCCCATAATTTCAACTGTGGTGGTCCCAATGTGTCCAGACATACAGTTCATTATTAATAACATCTACGAAAATTCAAGTGCAAAGGTTCGGCTATTTGAGGATACAGCACCAATAAAAATTAGAAAAGGGGTGAGACAAGGTGGCATCATATCTCCCAAACACTTCAATGCCACATTGCAAAGTGTCTTTCAATCATTGAAATGGGAAAACAAGAGGATAAAGATTAATGGAGACTATTTAACTCATTATCTATTTGCTGATGATGTAATCATTTTTGCAACTACCACTTTAGAGAAGCAGAGTATGATCCAGGAGCTTGCCGACAAGAGTAAAGAAGTGGGATTAAAAATTAACTTTCAGAAGACAAAAGTGATGTACAATGCTTTCACAAGAAATGAAGATTTATTGATCGATGGGGAAATCTCAAGGCAACCCATACCTGCATTTACCTTGGACAACAGATATCAAGCAAAGGCCACGCGATAAATAAATTAATCAGGGTACAAAACTGGACTGGAAAGCTTTTGGAAGAAACAGTAGAATTTTCAAGAACAATATGCCATTATGTTTAAAAGAAACGTGTTTAATCAGTGAATTCTTCCAGTTCTTACATGGAGCAGAGACATGGACTTTGACTACAAAAGACATACAAAGGCTGAAGACAACGGAAAAAAGCATAGAGAGATGCATGCTTGGTGTAACAAGAAAAAATAAGAAGAGGAACTCGTGGATAAGGAAAATGACAAGAGTGGAAGGTATCGTGATCAGATTAAAATCCCTGAAAAGGCAATGGGCTGGACATGTTGCCAGAAGAACGGACCACCGATGGACATAAAAGACCCAGAAAATAATTTTTTTTTCTGGATCTATATATATATATATTTCAAAAAACTTGTTCAAAAAAGATTATTGTGCTCAGAACATTGAAATTTGTACTTTAACAGGGGATTCAATCTGGGAAAGTGTGGCTATCACGCCGAGCACCTGAAATATTTTAATTTTCTGTTTTTTTCTCACTTACGTTTTAATTTTTCGTTACTTATTCCTTTATCGATAGAAATTTATTTTCCTCATTAAATATTTAGCTTTTTTTTTAATTATGGCGGAATTTAAGTAGTCAGTTTTTAGGACATAACGATACAGGTGCACTAGTAATTTGTTACCTGTACCTCTAGTTATCGATTTGTTGGTTTTAGTAAAACCAAAATTCTGTGTTAATTACGGAAGTCTCAATCAAAATTAAAATAACTATATGTTTTTAAAGCACAACTAATGAGTGCACACTATAATACTGCGTATACTCAAATAGTATAACTATACTAGTGATACGAATTTCTTGGCGTAGAATAGAAATCAAAGTTTCCAAGCTTTCACACATCAACCAAATGGCTTTTTCAAAGAAGGTAGGCAGCAAACTGCTGTATAGTTGGTGTAAAGTTTCTGTTTATTAGTAATACTATTTTGAGTATAGTTGGTGTACAATTCCTGTTTATAATTACTGCGTATACGCTCACACTTGAAGGTTAACCGGTTGAGAAAAGTCAGTTTTGTATGTGAAAGCCTTAGAAACCGTGAGCACCTTATGGTAGAGCTTCGGCACAAATGTGAGTGGGTGATTCCTGCCCACTCTGGTTTCTGATTGGTTGATGTCATTACATCCGATGTGCTGTAATTAATAATAAGTATTTAACATATTTTTTGTTATTTTTAAGAACAGCTACACAAAATTTAATTTCTAGATTTCTTTTCGACATGAGTTTTTTAAAATGGAGTGGAAAATGTAAAGCACTTGAATGAAACTCTGGAACACGGAGGGCGTGAAGATTATTGAATATTATATAGCGAAGCATAATAAGCAAATAATATATATATACTTTGTGGTTCTTTGCATAAAATATGCAACAGCAGTTTTCTAACTTCAAATGTCAAGCGTTTCAAACCTGAATCAGGATCTTTTTTTCATCTTGTTTATTTATAGCGAAATTTTGGTTTTGTAAAAAGAATATTATTAAAAACTTCTTATCATATTTATGATGATGTTTGTAGCGCCGTTGTTCATAGAATCTGCACATAATAATATTAATTATTATAAATTATCTGTAATATTCAGTAATCAAAATGACATGACTACTTCTCTTGAGTGAAGTAGCAGAAGATGGTAAGCGTAAAGATGATTAGACATTATACGATTATTTATATGGCTCTTCGTACAGAATACGCAGTTGTTGCCATTTAACTTTAAATGAAAGGTGCTTGATATCTAAATCAGCATCGACTTTTATTAATTTGGGATGAAATTTTTAATTACCCTTTCTTTTCGATAATACTGAATTCTTATATAATACTCACGAAAGAGTAGCCTCAACGAAATAGGCAGACTCTGTGGCCAGTAGTCTGAGACCCGTAATGCGCACGGGCTGTTCCGTTTGAGGCAGAGATGATGAGCCTGTCGGATGCGCTGGCTGGTTCCGTCTCATTCTAGCGGCCCAAAATATGGTGGCGGGAACAACTTATAGCCCTTAGAGTTGCCCATGTCGGTCGTTGACCACCCACCATCTCGGGTAAATGATCAGAAGCAAGATCTTAGACTACCTGAGCCACCGGAACGGGACGTTGGTTATATGTTCGTGACTCCTGTTTTTAAAAACTACGTCAGTCGTCTTTCCATCAGGTGCTAATACACTTCTTTTCTCTGCCGTTTTCCTTCTGTGTCCATAGTTTTACAGTAGTTGCAACCTTAAATTTCCATTTCTCAAGTGTTAGTGAAAACGGGTTTGACTAGGGGCGCGCCAATGCAAGCCCATATTTGACTAGGGGCGCGCCGGGTGCAAGCCCATATTTGCCTCCCCTTGTACGAGAATATTTTTCAATTTCTATTCATTTTTACATGAAATAAATATCTCTAGCAGCACCATTTTCTATTTCCCGTAAAGTAAGAGTTTTCACAATACATTTGTATATAAGTACGAGTATATAACACTGAACATGACGGGCGTCTGTTTAACTATTGTAACCAACTAACCAAAAACTCTCTCACGTGGGTGGTACATATACAAATAAGTTTTTTTAACTATAAACAGAATTCGAAATAACTGGTTTTAATATATATATATATATTTTCCCTATAAACCTCGCTACCCTTATTGCATCGATTTTTCACCTTGTTTCACAGCACGGTTTTATGGTCAACACTGGAAGCTCTTTCTTTGAAATTTGCCATAGGTAAGGTAATTTAGAAAAAGAAGCATATATTTCTTGAATAATGCTGAAACTTTCTGGAGAAAGTTTTTCGTCTTTATGTACCACCAGATTTAAAGCATGAGCCGCTCAAAGTACATAAAATGCATCAGGGTTTTAGATCGAAAAATTATGTTTTTTGAAGCCAACTGTGTTTAATACATTTGTATATATGTACGAGTATTTACTTAAGAGCAAAACTGAAGACTAAGGAAAAAATTTTAGAATTTAAAACGAAGGGTGCAAAATAACCTGAAAATCAAAACGCGCAACGCAGCAGTTTTGAAAATTCAGAATACACATTCTATAAAGAAGATACCTAAGCAAAAAAATACATATATAATTTTGACTCACACCTAATACAACATAGAAAAGGTTATGTATCTACCTGTGTGAGTAAAAGGAGAAAAGATAAAAAAAAAAAAAAAAAAAAACAACTGAATGTAGAAGGTGTCGAGAATACTGAGCCTTGGCTTTATCAAGGACCAGCAAAAACTCTGCATTTTCTCACTTCCACAAAGACCTAGTTGGAAATGGGTTTCTGCAAGGCCATAGATGCAAGTAACATTCCCACCTAAAATAGTTAAAAAATATATATATATAAGTCATGTCCTCCGTAGAGTAGCATGACCTAGCACTAGTTAACAATTTCGCTTGCATCCATTAACCTTCATGGCCCGACCCATGCTCTTCATCTGTTACTATTAAACAGAGAGAAGAAGATTAAAGAGAACTCAAGCTGTGAGAGTGACATAATAAATGGAAATGATTTTCAGCTATAACGAATATAACATTGAACATGACGGGCGTCTGTTTAACTATTGTAACCAACTAACCAAAAAATCTCTCATGTGGGTGGTACATATACAAATAAGTTTTTTAAAACTAAAAACAAAATTCGAAATAACTGGTTTTCATATGAATTATTTTTTCCCTATAAACCTCGCTACCCTTATTGCATCGATTTTCCACCTTGTTTCAGAGCACGGTTTTAGGGTCAACGCTGGAAGCTCTTTCTTTAAAATTTGCCAAAGGTAAGGTAATTCAGAAAAGAAAGCATATATTTCTTGAACAATGCTGAAAATTTCTGGAGACATTTTTTCGTCTTTATGTACGACCAGATTTAAAGTATGAGCCGCACGATCGAAAAATGACATAAAATGCATCAGGGTTTTAGATCGAAAAATTATATTTTTTGAAGTCAACTGTGTTTTTCCTTCATATTGGCCCCATTGTCATAGCGAAGTCAACTGTGTTTTTCCTTCATATTGGCCCCATTGTCATAGCGAAGTCAACTGTATTTTTCCTTCATATTGGCCCCATTGTCATAGCGCTGACCACGCATATCATGATACTGAAATCTTTAAGATTAAAAAAAAAAATAGAACAAAATTGTTAGTCCTCGGTATTTGTTACTAAACAAAACAATAATTTTTTTTCTCTGATTTCAAGTCATTTTCTATTGAATTATATGATGAATATTTTCACTAGAAAAACAAACGGGCAGCGTAGCATTACGATTTCACAGAGTAAAAACGTTTTCTTAACTTCTTCCACGTCACTGACATTAAATTGTCAAATGTAAAATTTGATTGAGGCGCCATGCTGTGCCCGGTAGCTGACGCCCGGGTCCTTTGCACCCATTGAACCCTCGCTTGGCGTGCCCCTGGGTTTGACAAACACACCCTGTAAAATCCCTTATGGACCGCAGGAAAAGTAATTTGCTCATATCGAGACCCATAGTGGCGAACTGCATGCATCCAGAGAACGGCCTATATTGGTTGGAAAAAAAAAAAAAAAAAAAATCCCTCACCAGTGACGGAAAAGCTATGCCTGAATAAGGAAAGTATTTTTCTTCTCGTGATACACAAGTGAAAACAATATCTTCAAGCGCCAATAGCAGCGCACGCACGCTCATATACGCGTTCTGATTCCCGAAGAAATAGTACAGTATAGAAAACGTGAGATTTCAACGGGAGCTAGAAATGGCAAAAAATAACAGCGTACACGTTCGCGAATAGTACATATCGGAGACATCTGCAAATCCATTTAAAAATACCGAATCACCCTAATGTGTATATCTCAGCGAAATATTCCTCTAAAGCGCCCGGGTAAATTTCTTTCCCTTCGCTATAAAAAATAAGTGGTGTGAATTTACGGAAAATTTCTGAAAGTAAAGTGCAGTAAAGTTGACGGTAGGTATCCGTGCCTTTCAGAAATTTCCGTTTTTAAAAGTGCCCGTTTATTTTAACTTCCGTATTTTCACAGGTTTTCCGTAGACAGAAATTCCGTTTATTTCAGAGAAAATCCTTTTCAGGTTTTTCCGTATTTAAATTGACATTCCGCAAAATCGACGACCTTGTACAGCACTTACCCCATATAATCTAATTTTCCTTCTGAGGTCAGGATCGAAACCACGTCGTTAGAGCTGGCTCAACACTTAACTCGCACCTTTAACAACTGTGTCACAAACGCTCGGCAATCAGAGTCACGTACATCGTAAAACGAATTCCGCGACGATGAAATTTTGTCTTTTGTCATTAATGCGAGTGATTTCGCCATTTTATTTTCTGTTGGAGCTTATTATTTTACTGAATAGGTTTGTAATTTTTTTTTTTTTTTATGTAGGAGGACTTTTCCCAAATTAAGCATTTTTTATCGTGAATTTTCGAAGCAACAAAATGCTTTGCAACTTGATTTTTTAAACTGACAGTAACTTTCAGTTATCTTTTAAAAAAGTGAAATGTACTTTTTATAGTATTATTTCACAAAATAAAAAAAAAACTAAATATAAAATTTACTTTTGATAGCTATAATAGCTTTTGTCTTAAGTTGTCCAAAGACTGACACAAAGACATCATATAACCATCTGTAACAATAAGTACCCGGTTTCTTAGAGTAACACAATATATAAACAAGTTAGTAAAATCATGCAATGCTTTGATTATGATACGCTTTCCAACATACTAGAAATCATAAAATGGCTGTGGAATAAATCTCACTCCTACGCCCTGACCTTTGATCCCATTTCGATGACATTCAACAGAACTGGTTCAGTATACCTCCGAAATAACATGATAAAGTTTTGTAGCAATCGTAGCAATTTTACGTAAGTTATGATGCATGAGGGCTATGGAATCGACCCCGCTTTAGTGTCCTAACCTTTTTTTTTTTTTTTTTTTTTTTTTTTTGATTGAAGGTTTAACGACCACCGTGAGCTACTCAATGGGCTATAAGCAGTCGCCCGTCCCTAATTTAGGGTCACTGGTTCCAGGGAAGGGAGAGAGCCAGTGCCGTAAGACAAACACAACATCCATGCCTGACCGGGATTCGAACGCGGACCCCTTACGGACGAATGATCAGAGGCCAGCGCCTTAGACCACTGCGCCACCGGGGCGGCATCCTAACCTTTGACCCATTTCGCCCATTTTCAATAGAATTCGTCCCCAGGCGCAGGCCCCTACAACATACTAACATTTCATCCAAATCGAAACATTTTTACGTAAGTTATGATGCATAATGGCGATGGAAGTGATTCCACTCCTATATCCTGACCTTTGACCCTCATTTCGCAAATTTTCAATAGGGTTTGTTCCCAGGTGATCCCCTACCACATACTAATATTTAATCGAAATCGAACCTTTTTACGTTAGTTATGACGCATAAGAACAGTGGAATGGATCCCGCTCCTATGTCCTCACCTTTGACCCCATTTCGTTCACTTTCAACAGGGTTCCTTCCCAGGTGTTCCCCTAACACATACTAAAATTTCATCGAAATCGAACGATTTTTACGCGAGTTATCGTGCAGACGAACATACGCACACAACGCGTGACGTAATGAGGCAGATGGGAATCGCAGCCATCTGCTAGCAAAAGTGTGACGTCATAAAACTTTAATAGGATCCGCACATTTGTTTGACTGCTGACGTCATGAAAATACAGGTCGCGCCATCCTTTTTCTTCCCAATTAATGCGTTCCCAGGGATGAAAATTTGAACATCGATTAAAATAGCTTCATTTTATAACTTGGAACACCTAATATTTTCTAAAACATAACCATAATTATGCAATCCAACATTTGTTTGTCTACTGACGTCATCAAAGTACAGGTCGCGCCATTCTTTTTCTGGTTTCAACACCACCAAAGGAAAAGTTATTGATTTTTAATAAAATTATGGTTATGTTTTAAAAAATATTAAGTATTCCAAGTTATAATATGAAGTTATTTTATTCTATGTTCAAATTTTCATCTTTGGGAACACATTAATTATGAAGGAAATGTGTACAAAAGTTTTTCCATTGGAAGTATAGAAAGCAAAATTACTTAACGTCCACCTTAATAATATGGGATAAGGGCGATGGAATGGATAGCAATCCTATGTCCTGACCTTTGACCCCATTTCGTCCATTTTCAATAGGGTTCGTCCCCAGGCGGTCCCATACCACATACTGAAATTTCATCGAAATCGAACCATTTGTACGCACGTTATGGCGCATAAAGGCAATGGAATGCATCCCGATCTTATGTCCTGACCTTTGACCCCAATTCACCCATTTTGAACAGGGTTCGTCTCCAGGTGGTCCCCTACCACATTGTAAAATTTCATTGAAATCGAACCATATTTACGCAAGTTATGACGTATAAGTGCAATGGAATGGATAACGCTCCTACGTCGTGACCTTTGACCTCATTTGTCCCATTTTCAATAGGGTTCGTCCCCAGGTGGTCCCCTACCACATATTAAAATTTCATCGAAATCAAACCATTTTTACGCCAGTTATCGTGCGGTCGGAAGGACAAAGCTGGAGCATATAAGCTTCTTCAACCTACGGTTGGAAAGCGTAAAAAATAGCCGGTGCACCAAACAGGGGAAAGGAGAAGAAATATCTTGTGCCACAATAAACAAAATCCATGCGATATGCTATCCACAATATCCGATCTCACTACGGAACTTCAAAATTCGACAGACGATTGAAATTTGAAAGTTAATGAAACCTCAAGTATTCTCACCAATCGCTTCTATTGCTGGTAATTTCTCGTCATACGGATACGGAAAAAGTGAGAACAAAAATTGTCCGTTAAGATACGAAAGGAATTGCGGAAAGGTTTCTGAAAATCCAGAATTTTCCGTTAACACATCTCTAAAACGGTAATTTACCGTCAACATAAGAAAGAAACTGCGGAAAGGTTTCTGAAAATACAGAATTTTCCCGTGGTACGAAAAATCCGTGAAATTCAGGTTTCTTTCCGTCATTTCACGGAAAAAGTTGTATCAGAAATATGCTTCAGAACGGAAAGTTGCCCGTGAATTTCAGAATTTTTTTACAGTGTACGTGAAACACCCTGTATATGTAAAATAAAAAGTTAATAAAGAAAACTTTTGTTACAGCGTAATTTTTGCTTCTCTCAGCGTTGAAAGAAACACAAATAAATTCTTTTAAAAGGTCAAATTGCTCTAATCCATAATAAAGAAAATATTTTGCAAAAAGCAAGGGTTTCACATTTGTTACAGCATTGAGCTTTTCTTGAGAAGATGGTTATGTGATGAACTAATGGAATGCGGACATGAGCGTGGGGACACATGAAAGGAAGTACAGAGAAATTTTCATTTCATCAAATAAACTTTTCTGTTAAACTAAGCATGATGTCTGTAAGACTGTAATTCTGTAGTGCAAAAGGAAAATGCATTTGTTTCAGTGGGAGGTTTCTGATACAAAACACACAGCGGCGCTTTGTAATACGACAAAATAAAATGGTTCAGATCCTTTTGTATTCATTTTATTTCTTCATTTCTGAATTTAACAATGAGCCATGAATGTGTTAGTACGAGCAGTCGCAGGACACGAATTAAGAGCCAATGCTCTCTCTAGGGAAAGCATAAAAACTAGTGCTGTACCAACGAACTAAGTATCCGCGTCTTATGAGATTCGAACTCAAGCACAGCAGCACATGAAGCCAATATCACTATTCACTTTTTCACAATGCCCAAACTATTCACTTCTTCACAATGTCCAATGCTAGGAGTCAAAATTTTAAGCTATCAGACCTCATATTAGCCATTCAAGTGGTGCAGTTGTCTAAGCCATGGCTTCTGATCATTCGTCCGAGATGAGTGAGGGTTCGGATTCCGTGAGGCATGGATGTTGTGTTTATCTTACAGTGCTGGCTGGCTCTCTCCTTTCCCTAGAACCAGTGGTCCTAAATTAGCAACGGGTTGCTCACGGCGTAGGTTGAGCTGAGATTTTTCCGGGGCTAAATATTTTTAAAATTGCTCTCAACCTTCTTCTCTACTGTGAAATACAATTTCAGACGATTGTGAGGTTTCCAAACGTCACCGGCTGAAATTATACTTAACCACATAGAATAAAGTAAAATTTTTATTTTTGTATATTGCAGTGCTGTATAACATAAAAAAAAAAAAAAAAAAAAACAGTAGAAACAAAACAAAGTATGCTTGCCTTTGCTTCCAGTTACCCAGGATATTTTGCTATAACTACACATTAAAAATTCTAGACGATTCTTATGTTTATGCACCAAGCAAATATTTGGTCGATATGGAACCAAGTCTTTAACGGGTTTTTTTCTTCATCCCTTAATAAACTAAAAGGATGTTCTAATAAAAAGCCCCTTTGTTCATTTTACTTACGCGAGCGATCCTTACAGCTTAACTACACAAACGAAAATTAGCCGCTCACTGGCTGACGACGCGAAAGCGACCAGTTCCGAAAGACAGTTTTACGTATGCGCAGCTCGGCGCGCGTCTGCGCATTCATTACTGTTCTCTGAAGCTTCGTCAAGGCAGCCAGGGCGACGAGTTGACGGGTGTCGCCTCTGCCACCATGCGGTATTCATTGTGCTCTAGTAAATGGATATGGAAGGCTGTAATATGTTACCCAGTTAACTACTGCAGGGGCTCACATTTGCATTCAGAAAATCTGGAAATTGGCCAATAATATGGAGTTTCTTTCGGTGTTTTTCCTAATTCAAAGAAAAAAAAAATGTTGCTTCATTTTCAAGCGAGGCTTAGACCCGGATGTCCAATATAACCCGACGCCACTGCCAACCAAATATTAAAAATCAAGATCTAAACTCACAAAATTTCAAAATTCTTGATTTCAAATCATGGAGTATACAATACTTCCTAGATTATGAATATTAAGTCATAAAAAACTCGCATCTTACTTGATTTGAAGAAATATCAAGTTCTTCAGAATAAATTCTTGTGTTGTGCCTGAAAATAAAAGAAATCACATATAGAAGCAAATGTTTATTACAAAATGCGGTGCATGACATTGATATTGTAGTGACAATATTAACATTTAAACAATCGAACATACACTTCTCTACCATTAATATCCATAGACCCATCTGCTGATAGAGAATTCAGTCCTGCGTAAGCACCACTTCACAGACCCAACTATAAATAAGGTCAGCACGACTATGGTGAGGCAATAGTATGACTGTGAATTCAAGATGCCTCGATGTACTGATTTCCAACGCGTATGAATAATGGGCTGCCATATATGCAATCACTCCGCACGTGACATTTCATCTGCCAAGAAACGACCCGGTAAACCTCCGAAGCTGACAGAGAACATACTTATCTCGATGACTCTGCAAAAATCTCGAACAAAGAAATTCCACGTGTGAATATTAAACCATATTAACAACAAATATTCCGAAACCGAGTTGCAGAATCTTAAAGGAACGTTCCGACAATGAAGTTTGGTAGAGGCAGCTTGGTGGTATGGATTTGGTTTACGTCGTTCGACTCATGCTTATTAGTTCTTTGAACAAAACCATGAACGCTGAGCTAATGTCCGAAAGAATGCCCACAGGAAAAACGGCCACAGAAACAATCTCACAGAAAACAGGCCCACACAATAATGCCCACAAAACACCTACAAAAATGCCCACACAAAAATGCCCACAAAAGCACCCACAGAAAAAATACCCACACAAAACATCCACAGAAGAAATGACCACAGCAAAAAACAACCACAGAAAATTTTTCACATAAAAAAACGCCCACAGAAAAAATGACCACAGGAAAAACGCTCACAGAAAAAACGTCCGTCGCCCCGGTGGTGCAGTAGTTTAAGCGATGGCCTCTGATCATTCGTCCAAATGGAGTCCGGGTTTGAATCTCGGTGAGGCATGGATGTTGTGTTTGTCTTACGGCACTGGCTCTCTCCCTTCCCTGGAAGCAGTGACCCTAAATTAGGGGTAGGCCACTGCTTATTGGCCCACTGAGTTGCTCACGGTGGTCGTTAAAGCTACAATAAAAAAAAAAAAAAAAAAAAAAAAACGTCCACAAAAAAAAAATGCCCACTTTTCGAAAATAGGAAATACGCCAGTTGTTGACTGATGTTTTCTTAAGTCTGTAAGAAACATGGGGTTTGTCTTAATTTCATGAAGAAGTAACTAAATTTCAGTTAAGCAATCGAAAAGACTAGTCAGAACATTTCTCCTGTTCAGCCGCATAACGTTACTAGCATTACAAGGACATCGTAGTTTGTTCCCAAAATGGCAGAAAAGGCTCACTGTTCGAAGGAACACGTGCGTGGCTCATCGACGAACATAACTACGCCTAAGGCAATTCTTTTTAGTGAGTGGTGCATTACAGGGGAAGCAACTTTAACTAGGCTTTCCAACTGAATCTTAGACACGTGGTAAAATCTAAAGAACACATTCCTCATAAACAAAGCATCGCATAGGTTAATACGGGGCGTGAAGGTGCACCAGAAAAGTCCTACACACAGGAACTTTGTAAGCGTTTCAGGTTTAATGCGTTACCGGCTCTTGATAATATTTTATTTCATATTTGCACATATTAATATTATTCTGTTCCTCCTAACAATCAGCTTCTTCTGCTATTTTGGGAACACACTACACGACGTTTTTGTATTTTTAGGTAGCGTGACGTGATTGAGCAGGGGAAATGTTGCAACTAGTTTTGTCGATTGCTCAGTTGAAATTAAGATTTTTCTTTATGAAGTTAAAAGAGACCTCATATTTCTAACAGGCGAAAGAAAACGTCAATCAACAGCTGGTGTATTTTCCTATTTTCAAGATACGAGTATTTTTTCTCATACCTGCTGAGATATACATAAACGTTCGGAATAATTATGCCCTATCAGCGTTATGGAAGTACTTTGGAGAGTGCCCATATACCGTTATCAGCAGTACAATGCATCATGTCGTTGAGGACATGGGATTCAGAAATTTTGGACTGGGCAGTCCAGAAACCTGAACTGAATCTTATAGAGAACTTCTGGGACGCAATGGATTGTCCGATGAGTGGAAGGAGTGATCGTCGGATGAGTGAAAGGAATGATCGACCGATGAGTGGAAGAAGTGATCGTCCGATGAGTGGAAGGAGTGATCGTCCGATGAGTGGAAGGAGTGATCGTCGCATGAGTGGAAGGAGTGATCGTCCAATGAGTGGAAGGAGTGATCGTCCAATGAGTGGAAGAAGTGATCGTTCAACAAACAAAGTTGAACTGGTCTCTGCTTTAAAGGCCGAATGGCGGAACATATCGGCGGACATTTCTAAAAAACTAGTGCAGAGTATTTCACCGAGACTAGAGGCCATTATAAGGGCCAAAGGTTTCAGCAAACAATATTAAGTTTTCTGTAAATAAAGATTATTTGCAAACATGCAGGTATCGGGAACTTAATAGTAGGACAGTATATATACTCCGAGAAGAATCGTACAAACTTCTGTACAAAAAGAAAAACGCATGCAATATCAAGACGACTGAAGCGTCCTACATAGCGCAGCAATTGTAATGAGACTGATCTTTAAAAAAAAAATCCCAGTAAAACACACAGGTTGGAAAGCATGTTTTTTTTTATAAGTAATTTATCAGTTATGCGGTGACAACAGCATTTGCGTGAGGATTGCGCAGATGATTATTTATGCTGTGCAAGACGTCATTCGGTGAAAGATCGTTGTCAAATCTCTGTCATGGATCAGAGAGCAAATATCCGGTTCTGTTTGAAAATCGGTAAAATTGCATCTGATATAGTTGAATTATTGTGAGGTTAATCATCTATCTCGTGCATGAAAAATTTCAATGGTACGCACGTTTCAAGGATGGGCGGGAAGATTTGGAAAATGACGAAAAGCCCGGAAGTGCGATTTAAGTGTGCACGTCTGAACTCATTGAGAAAGTTCGCAAAAGGATAAAAAGTGATCGTTGTGTGACCTTGAGGATGCAGGAATATGAGCTCGGTGTTAATAAGGAGATAATTCGTCAAATTTCAGCGCCAAGATTTTTTGGGGAAAATAGCTTGTGCTCGTTTTGTTCCGCGTGCTTTGTCATAAGACCAGAAACACGCACGGGTGGTGTACGCTAAAGACATCCTGGAGACTGCAAAGACAATGCAAAATTTTCTCCAAAGCATTGTGACAGGTGACGAGACATGATGTTTTCGTTATGATACTGAAACGAAGCGTCGGAGTATTCAGTGGAAGTCGTCGCAGCCACCCAAAGGAAAGAAGATGAGATTACAGGTCCAAAATCAAAACAATGCTTCGATGCTTTTACGACAGCAAGGGAATTCTGCATCACGAGCTCATTCCTGAAGGTATAACTGTCACAGTAACTGGCAATGCTTACACATCCATTTTGGAACGAATGAGGAAGAAGATTGTTCGTCTCAGGACTGAGTTCAAAAGGCGGCAATGGTTCTTACTTCACGATAACGCACCGGCACAAAAAGCAGTCAGTGTACAGCAATTTCTGGCATGAAAAACAGTGTGTGTACTCAAACCCTTCCCCCTCGCCCTCTCCAGATTTGTCACCGTGTGACTATGTTCTATTTCATAAATGAAAACTACCGTTAAAAGGAAATGTTTTTCGAGACATTGAAACGCAAAGAATTGTGACGCCAGCACTTCACTCCATGCCAAAAGATGACCTCTGCAAGTCCTTACTATCGTTGGTTCATCGAGCCACTTCTTGTATTAAAGTGGGATGAATGAATTTCTAATAAAAATATATTCACGTAAGTTTTCCTGTATTTCCATTTAAAAAAAAATTCAGTCTCGTTAATTAATTGCCGCGCTGTGCATCTGTATAACACTTGAGATGGTCGGCTAGAGTGCACAGCACAGACTAAACTTTGTAGCCAAATAAATATTACATACATTTTACAACAAAAAGGCTTTCGCACATCAACCAGATGGCTTTTTCAAGGAAAGTAGACAGTTTGATGTAAATTAATACAAACCTCAATATAGACATATGCTAATTAATAACAAGGAACTATACACCAACAATACTCAAAATGGTACAGATGTACTAGTGATCCGAATTTTCTTGGCATAAAATAGAGATCAAAGTTTCCTAGCTTCGCACATCAATCAGATGTTTTTTTCAAGGAAAGTAGACAGTTTGCTGTAAATTAATAAAATAGTCAAAATAGACATACGCTAATTAATAACAAGGAGCTATACACCAACAATACTCAAAATAGTACAGATGTACTAGTGATCCGATTTTCTTGGCGTAGAATAGAGATCAAAGTTCCCAAGCTTTCGCACATTAACCAAATGGCTGTTTCAAGGAAAGTAGTCAGCATACTGTCTAGTTTCCATGAAAAAGCCATCTGGTTGAAGTGTGAAAGCTTCGAAACTTTTATCTCTATTCTACGCCAAGAAATTCGGATCACTAGTACATCTGTACTGTTTTGAATAGACATATGCTTTAGGTAGCAAGCAAACTATTCATGTATTTATGTATGTTTTACATTATAAACTAACATAACCTAAAATTTAAAAAATTTCCGTGTTTCCTTTTTTCAGTTTTGGAGGTATTCAAAATTTTGCAATAGTATTTAACATTTTGAAATCTCTTCTTTACATTTTTCTTCATTGGGGGGTTTAATGACCTATGGGCTATATATAAGCAGTCGCCAGTTCTTAATTTAGGGTCACTAGTTCCAGGGAAGGGAGAGAGCCCGTGCCGTAAGACAAACACAACATCCATGCTTCACCGGGTTTCGAACCCGGACCCTTCACGGAAGAATGGTCATAAGCCAGCGCTTAGACCACTGCGCCATAGGGGCGGCATTCTTTACATTCATACGCTTTTAAGACTATCCCCTAGAAAAGCGTATAACAGAGATTCCATTGTATTTGAGTTACTTATCGGAGAGACAGATGGACAGTTTCTTTCTTTAAGGGCATATAAATGATACTAATGTACTTTGGCTTTAAGACCCCACGTCTACGCAATCCTACTTAGCAGCAAAGTTACCGACGAGTTTCACAAAAACTAGTGAAATTAGAAACGTGAAAGTAAATTTACAATACGCAACAGTTTTGTGTGGAATTTTAAATAAGTCAAGCCATCATAAATTTAATTAGGACACAAAAGAAACTTTAGAGAGCCACTCTATCTCCCTCCACTTATATCTTTTTTTATACTTTATATTGATTACAGAGTTTTGCTGAGATAAGCTCAT
This sequence comes from Macrothele yani, assembly GCA_039090855.1. Taxonomy (NCBI): domain Eukaryota; kingdom Metazoa; phylum Arthropoda; class Arachnida; order Araneae; family Macrothelidae; genus Macrothele; species Macrothele yani. The sequence continues at coordinate 145,045,909 of CM077007.1, read as the reverse complement.
TGGCTGATGGGCGGCGGAAATGACGTTTACAGAAACATCCGGAACTTGCTACGTGACCTCAATGCAAGCCCCCGATGCAGTACTTCAAAACCGTAGTCTTGCTGTCATTTCATTTCTCTTGATACTAATGAGCTTCTAAATGACTGGGCCCTGATGAACCTAATTCTCAGACGAGAAGACCGAGCGAAATATTGTCATTAAGAGCGTGCATGAGATTCGTGTACATCCGTTCATTTTGCAAGTCCGGCATTTTTGTAATATATCACTACTAACTATTTCAGTGAGTTTTGGTAATTGAATCGTGCCTGGTGCTTCCGTCTCACTAATGGATCTGGATTATCGTCAAAAATTAAGATTTTACACATTAGAGTTGACCTAGCCTGCACACCGGAATGATACAACAAATGAGACGAAAGAATCGAGTGAATGTTCCGCAAAGGTCTCATCACATGGCCATATCAAGTCTTCCTTTCAAACAAGCTACCACGACACATAAATAAAGTTCATACCACTTTTTGGGGGGAGGAAGGAGGGGGGGTTGACGACCACCATGAGAAACTTTATGGGCTATGAACAATCATCGCCTCTCCCTAATTTAGGGAAGGTGGTTTTAGAAAGAAAAGAGAGCTAGCGGCATCAGACAAACGCACCATTGAGGGACTCGAGCCCTGATCTGACGACTCTCTGACCACTAGACTGCGAAATGATTTCAATAACGCACTGTTTGCATTTTATGCATCTCTTTAATGAATTTCAAATTCGAAAAGAGGAGGTGTCGTAAAAGTTTGAGGGTATTAAAAAAATTTGGGAGGTGGGGTTGTTGAATGTTAGCAAACTTTTGAAAGCTCAAATATTTTACAGTGAAATATTTAGGCCCTAAACATAGATTTAAAAATAGGGGGAACCTCAAACAAGAAAGATGACACCGAATTTTCGGGTGCAATGAGCACGTCTTTTGAATCCGTTCTGAAGCAAATTAAATTTATCAAAGCTATTCAAAGTAAATGGAGCCGGTATCGAAAACAGTATCTGACCGAAAATAGAAGTTTTTCAATCGGGTTTTTAATGCTGCAAATATTGCTGTAAACGGAATCGTAAATTTACTCCATCTCGTTGCAGGCTTATGAGTTAAGAAGTTTTTAAAATTATATGAGAAACATTTCGAGGCGGAAACGCTCTCCAAGAAAGAAATAATTTTTCAAATCGGACACTTAGAAACAGAGATATCGACAGATATAAGGTATGCATCTACGCCCCCTGGTGAGAAAAACATGCATTATTTTAAGAAGAAAGTATTCCCAAAAGGTTTTTCCATGTGAGCGGTATCGGTCTAGGAAAGAATTTCTTCAGTCGAATTTTCAGGAGCTCAGATTTGGTGCAAATACACCAGAAGCAGAAATTAACACCTATGCCTCCTGGCCAAACCATTCTTTACCAAATATTAGAAGTTATATGAAAAGCATTTCCCATCAGGAGCTGTATGCGATAAAGGAAAATTTTTAGAAACGGAGATTCAGAAGCAGAAATATCCGGGGCAACACAATTTACCTGATTGTCCCCTAGCGGAAAGTCTATGATTTACTTGAAAATTTTGAAATTATATGAAAAACATTTCGCACTGGAAACGTTATCCAACAAAGAAGGATTTTTTTTTCAAATTGGACTCTTAGAAGTAGAGAATTTGACAAAAATAACACATACATCTACGCCCCGTGGCGGAGAAGCCATGCATTATTTTAAGAAAAAAATATTTCGAAAAGCTTTATTGGTGTGAGTAGTATCGGTGAACAAACCAATTTTTTTCAATCGAGATTTTATAAGCTCAGATCTTGTGGCAAATACATCAGAAGCAGAAATTAACGCTTACGCCCCCTGGTGGCCAAACCATTCTTTACCAAAAATTAGAAATTATATGCAAAAGATTTTCCGTCAGGAGCTGTATACGCTGAAGAATTTTTTTTCAAATCGGAGTGTTAGAATTAGAGATATCAAGGAAAACGCAATTTACTTTTACAACCCCTAGCGGAAAATTTGTGCGTAACTTCAAAAAATAGTTGTACCTAAAATACTGTTCGACATAAATAGAATCGAAGGGTAAAATAATTTTTTCAATCCGATGAGTAGAAGCAAATACATGAAGTAAAATGTATTTTGAATTTGATATCTTCTGCATTTACTCCCTCTATCGTCGAAATTGTACATTGTCTAAAAATAAAAAAAAAAAAAAAAAAAAAGAAATGAACGATCATAATTTGCATATTTCAAGCTTCCCAATGCAAAAAGAATTTTTCAAATCGGATTAATAGTTGCCGAGATATTGTCCCCACAGGTGGACGGACAAACCGATAACATAAACACGATCTTTTTTTACAAAAGACGTGCTAAAAATGGAGAACTGTTTAATTTTTTTTTTTTTTTAGTAAAGAATGGTTAAAACCGGAGTCTTTTTTCCCAAGCGGAGCGTGGTAGTCCCGATGGAGCAGTGGTCAAAACGCTGGCTTGTGATCTTTTGGTCAAGTATGTACTTGTTCGAATCCCGGTGTGGAATGGGTTTTATGTTTGTCTTTCGGCAATGGCTCTTTCCCTGGAACCGGTTTCCCGAAACTAGGGACGGGCGACTGCTTATATTCCATTGAGTTTCCCACGTTGATCGCTAAACCCCGAAAATAAAAAAAATAAAAAAAACTGTGCACGGTTCCTTTGTTTTTGTAGTGTCTTTTTATTTTTTGTTTTTTATTTCTCAGTCCAAATGCTTTTTTAAACAAGGCAAAAGTAAAGAACTATTAATACAGATTGCTGAAACAGTAAATATTGATATTTTCACAAATCTTGGCTTATGTTTTGCGGTTGCAATGACAGCTAATAAACCAGAGGAGCATCTAGGCATTTCTGCGCCAGGGGCAAACCACAAATATTGCTCCCCATCTGTGTTCTATACCCAGTCTCAGCATAAATAGTGCTACAAACGCTCGACAAATGGCGCGCAACCAGTGTGCTACGTCACCGACCAGCCAGGAGGCATGAAACAGCTAGCGAATCATTCTGGGTTCAGTCACAGAGGAGATAACGTGTTTCGTGAAGTACTTGCCATGGAGTGGGGTGATTATGAGAATCGTGTTGCTGTAATAGCGCTGCAAAAAGTTGGAAAATCAGCTTCCAAGATTTTCAACACGCTGAAGAAGCTGAAAATCATTCGAAATTTGGTCCCGCCAGATCATAGAAAGGTTCCTTGAGACTGGGACCATCGCTGACCTCCCCAGAAAATGTCGGTCACGTACCACAAAGACTTCTTGCCTGGTGAAAGCAGTGGCAGCCCGTATTCGACAACATCCTGTCAAAAAACAATTAGAGATGTTTCGTGAGCTGAACATTTCAAGAATGTCGATGTCACGCGCACTGCGGAGTGACCTAAGGGTGAGAGCTTACCGGCGGCGTACAGGGCACTTCCTCACCCTACAACTGAAGCAGCGGAGGGTGCTAAAAGCGAAACGTGTGCTGCAGCATTACGCACACAATCGCCACAGACAGATCCTTTTCTTTGATGAAAATTTTTTCACTATTGAAGAGGCTTTCAACCGCTAAAATGACAGGGTGTATTCGTCAACCTCACGAGAAGCTCAGGAGAAAGCTTCAAGGATCATGAGGTGCCAGCATCCTGCTTCTGTCATATTTGGGTGGGGAATCTCCTACGAGGGTATCCCGGAGCTCCATTTCTGTGAGAAAGGAGTGAAAACATCCGCCAAAGTCTGCCAGGACAGGGTTTTGGAACCAGCGGTCAAAAATGTGAGTCACATCCTCTTCCAAAACCGACAGTGGAGCTTTCAGCAAGATTCCGCACCTGCCCACCAGGCCAAGTCAACCCAGGAGTGGCTTCAGGAGAATTTGCCAGACTTCACTTCTCCAGCTGATTGGTCATCCAAGCAGCCCAGACCTCAACCCATTGGACAACAAGTTGTGGGCTACACTAGAGGATATGGCCCGCAGAAAGAGACAGCCCAGTATTGACAGTCTCAAACACCCTTTGGTATGGGCAGTAGCAGCTTTCCCTGTGGAGATCCTGTGTAAAGCTACTGATGTGTGGCCACAGAGACTGAAGTACTGTGTGAAGGCAAAAGGATGCCATTTTGAAAAGTGATTGGTGTCATGGGGGAGTCTGAAGAAATCTGGGGAAGTGTATACAAATCCTGATAAGATCACTCCTAGCTTTAAATCGGGTGGGTCCGTTTGTCTCACGACACTAATACTTTCCCTTCCCTGGAACCAGTGAACCTACATTAGGGACTGGTGACTGCTTATAACACAACCAGTTGCTCGCGTTTATGGTTAAAACCCCAAATAAAAGCAAGTTGTTCACGGTGTTTCTCCTTTCCCCCAAAAAAAACAAAAACAGCGAAAAAAAAAAAGTTAATCCGGGCACATTTCGGTCGACTAGCCATAAATCTACACCTGTGACCACTCGACCACCGAGCTCAAGTGGGTTACAAGCGTAGAAGAACCTGTACGGGTGATAATACAGAATTCTGATAAAAATCATAAGAAAAACCAGAAGTCTTAGGTTGTTGCGTAAGAAATGTCAGATTTTGGCACACCCGTGCAATTGGCAGGTAATTTAGGAATAACACATCGCGCGATGTGACACCTGGTGTGTAAATTTAAAACGCCAAGGCTGCTCCTATAAAGCACTGGTCAATTCTTTAATGACATCAGTTCCAAGGGAATAGGTCGATGGATAAGTGTCAAATTCCAGTCCATGTAATGTTCCAAGGCAATATGGATAAGAGCGATGGATAAGAGCCAAATTCCAGTCCATGTAAAGTTTTAAGTATACACAGGGTGCATCCACTAGAGAAAACGGCATTGGGTATATGCATAAGTTTCCGGGGCTCCACGTAGCGGGCTGTAAAACCAAAACGGTTGAATTTTTGTCAGAATTTTGTGCTGTGGCTCTAAGGTGTCATCATTGCGTCCAAACACACGAGTTGGCGGACGGCACATGAAATCAAGCAATCCGGACATACGGGCCAAACTTTATTTTGAAAGTTTTTCTTCTTTTGTTTCCAGACTTGCAGATTTATAAAGGATTAAGCTCATTTCTTTACGAAACAGGCAACTCAACACCACGAAAAATCTACTGGTGTTCTTGTTTCTTGGGATTTAATCATTTTGTATGATTATTTGATGAAGAAAGTGCTTTAATGCAGTACAAAGTTTTTTCGTGTGCGTGTATGTGGGCTTAACGACCCCCGTGAGCAAATCGATGGTCCCTAATTTGGGGCCACTGGTTTCAGGAAAGGGACAGAGCCAATGCCGTAAGACTAACACAACATCCATACATCAACAGAATTCGAACTGTCATATGCCAGCGCTTAGTACAACGGTGTAAGGTGTGAGACCACCTTTGGCATTTAAAACCGCCTGGATCCTCCTTGGAATTGACGCATACAAATCCTGGATGCCGGTTAGTTGGATGTTACACCATTCTTTATGCAGAAACTGCTCCAGGTTCTTGAGAGATGCAGGAGGAGTATAATGGGATCTTACTCTGTTTTCCAACACAGGCCACAGTGGCTCGATGACGTTTAAGTCTGGTGATTGGGGAGGCCAAGGAAGGTGTAAAGTTCGTCCTCACGTTGCTGACATCATGATTGTGCATTCCGTGCTCTGTGAATTGGGGCGTTATCATCTTAATAGTTGGCATTCCCAGCAGGAAACAATGCCTGAGCCAATGGATGGACATGGTCGGCCAAAATGGTTTCATACGCCCTGCCAGTCATCTGTCCTTTCAAGGTGATCAAAGGACCTGCTGAAAACTGTGATATGACAGCCCAGAGCATGACAGAACCACCACCATGCTGCACTGTTGGGAGCAGACAGTCTGGGTCGTACGCGTCTGATGGTGTTCTCCACATGTAAACACGTCCTGAGGGTGGAAAATAGTGTGAATGTGGATTCATCCGACCACATTACATGCTTCCGTGCATTGGCCGTCCACGTTGTATGCTCTTGGTACCACTGCCTTTGTGCATTCACCCGGGTCACCAGAGATTTTTCAATAGCAGCTCTGCCATGAATATCTTGTTTATGCAGTTCACTGCGCACTATTTTCGTTGTTACTTGGGTCTGGAGCTGCAGATTGAGCTCCGCACTAATTTTCGGCGCCGTGGTCTTCTTATTATGGGTAATAATCCCCTTTAATTCTCTCCTGTCTCTATCAGTCAGGGTCATTTTCCGGCCACTCCTGTGTTTCGCAGACGAGCTTTTGCCACGAACACGGTATGCTGCCATAACGCTAGACGCAGTAGCTCTCGATACCCGCCACTACCCTAACGACTGTTGTCACAGAACCACCAACTACACTGTTAAAACTTTTGTGTTAGGTTGCACCAAAAAGTGGTGCTACACCAGCTGCACCACTTTTTGAGAAACGATACACTATTGTGTGGTGCAAACAAAACCCAACAACGAGATGCAACTTTTTACCACCTTATGGTATGAGGCTGCACATCATTACGGTGCAAGATTTCACCATTTTATTAGGTTTTGTTTGCACCACACAATGGTGTATCTTTTTCGGAAAATGGTGCAGCTGATGTAGCACCACTTTTTGGTGCAACCTACTACAAAATTTTTAACAGTGTAGTCGTCCACCAACAATTAGCCCTCTTTCAAAGTCCGTTAGGTCGCTCAATTCGTCGTCACCCTGAAAGGAATTTTGCTACAAGACACTTTAAGTGCACTTAAACAGGACCTTGATATTCTAAACAAAGCTATTACAACCAAAACGTGGTGGACACCTTTGAGTATTGTGACGTGCGCAGAGCTGCATTAAAAGTCACGTCTCTGAGCGTGGTGTTAACATTATTCTGTCCAACCCCTGTACATAAACATGGTGCAATGTGCGCAACATCGCACCATTCATGTTGAATACGGCTCCGTGGTACATAATTGCATCATGTTCTTATGTATTTTATGCATCATACAACGGTGTAACCTTTGCTCCAGAAGTGATGCAGCTGGAGTAGCATCACTTTTTGGTGCAACCTACTACAAAATTTTTAATAGTGTACTGGAAGCCATGTAGCTCGCATTTCTTGCGGATATGCTTTGCTTATTTTTCCTACTTCTGTATTAATATGCATTGCATTCTATTTTTTTCTCCGTCTTTCTTTCTCTTTTTTTCCCTTGTTTATTGCACGTATAACTTGAAATGATTTTTCAACACTTATTTCTCAGTAAGCTCGCCGCTCAATTTGTATTTATTCCATAATTCTTCCTCAAAAGCCACACAGAAGAGAAATAGTCCGCCTTTTCCACTCTAGCGCGGATTTAGATTCATTCAAACATACCAGGAGAAATGTGCATTTGATTCTTCCGCATTCTGTTCCTGCGCGAATTCTTCACATTCCAGTTGTCATCAACATTGACTGCAGAATGATATAATCGGTATCCGTTATCGGTTTTTCTCGGCGTGAATGCTCTCCACGTTTTTAAATATTTTGTAAAGTCTTCCGATAAGTCGAACGCAATAAATAAGAATGAAAACAAATATCTACTGGTCTTTGAACCAAATCGACATCGAGAGGAATAAAAATTCCGAATCAAAAGCCTTTACAAATAAATGCAATTTTTGAAGCGTCAAAATGCTATCTTTTTTTCTTCCATAAATCCATCCAGGACTTCCAATAGTTTACAGTCCCAAATCGTATTTTTCTCATTTTTAACTTCTTTTCGATTTATCTCAGAATACCGCCGAAAATCCAATACTTTTTTGGGAGCTGGCTCTTTTGGCGAAAGTGTAAAAGCAATTGAAACTCTGATTTATAGAACGAAAACCAACCCAGGAAGCATAGATCTACCACAGGAGGAGAAACGAAAGAGAGAGAGAAAAAAAAAGGAGTACAAAAAAATGAGAAAATGAAAAAGAAAATAAAAAAGATGGAGAGCCAAGTGATCATGGCAACAAAAGAAGGCAATTTTCCCGAAGCTGTGCCTACTTCCTTAATTACCTTCATATTTGAGTGAAATCTCACTGGGTATGAACGATTTTCGTTGACGCGAATCTGGAAGCACAAAATCGATTCCCAATGTCATTACGATGACTTGAATGGGTCTCATGTCTCGAATCCAGATCTCTTCACCATTAGAGTAGTGGTCACTCTTAGTAATATTATAAGGGCAGGAAAAAAGGTGACTTTTTACTGTTAGCCAACGTCTAAGTGCATTATACCTTTAGGGGAACCTAGCGATAGCAGTATCGTCCGAGCTCGGCATCACAATCTTTTTGACACCAGTTTACCAACGGCACATACCATCAACTCATCGACCAATGCTCTCGGAAAGTGAGGGGGAAAAAAAAAAAACAGTGATAACTGTGGAAAGAAGGGATATATCGGGAGTGCACTCTCTCACACCACCGCACAAGTAAATCCCACGTTTTCCTTCTGTATTTTTTTTACTGTTCCTTTCTTTTTTCTTATCACGTAAAAAAAGAGCTGATATAGCGTGTCGAAGGCAGAGTTGTACTTTGAGTTCAAGCTCCGAAGGAGAAAATCCGATTCGTTGTTAAATTCGCTGGAACAGACGTAATAATGGGTTTGACATTTTGTCCACTTGGATTCCCACAATAAACCGGAGGTTAAAACACCTGAATTTTTTGTCTTCCCGGGCAGTTCTCTTTTGCTTTTATTTATTTATACATTTTGTTTTTATGCTTTTTTGTTTTCAGTCCATTTTTTCCCTCTCCCTTTCTCTATTTTCAACTCTGCATGTGTAAATGCATTTGTTATTCATTATTTTAACTGCACGAAGTTTTCAGAAAAAAGCACCTTCACCACCAGTTAGAGTTGAATATTTGATCAATTTCCCATTCAGCATTTTCATAATTTCAGGTGCTTACACTGAATAGCAATATTGACTTAATACTCAGCACTAAATGTTTTAATGATTTTTACAAAAAGAAGCAAAATTACTTCGCTATTAATAAACGGATCGGCACTGTGTGATTTTCTTGACACAAAAATACATAACAGAGGAAAAGGGTTTCATGATTGAGAGATGGAGACAGATAAAAAGAACTAGAAGACAGGTGCAGAGGAGAAAGGACTTAGTCGAAAAAGAAAGCAATAGAGTGTCTAATTTAAAAAGAAAGAGGAAAGAAAAAGACTGTAGTAGGTAGTAAAATACAATGAATTATAAGGATAGAACTGAAGTAGATGGCGAGTGTGTCGGGAGCGAAGTAAAAATGACGTCGGGATGAACAAAGAAAGTAAACTGCAGGAGAAAGGCAAAAAGAGACAGTTCACTGAGAAATTAGAGAGTTGGACACCAAAAGAGGGAAAAAAATGGGGGAAAGTAGAAAGATAGGTGAGGAAGGTTAAATTCAGAGAACAGTGAGAAAGAAAGAAAATAAAGAAAGGAAGAAGCTAAATGATTGACAGAACGAAAGAGGAAAGGGGCAACAAGATGAGGCTATTTGAGAGGCGGAAAGCAAGTGAGGAAAGAGAAAGAAAACAGAAAAAGGTGACAGTAGATAAGGAAGGAAAGATTCAAAGAGAGGGGAGAGAGAGACAAGAAGTGAAAAGTGAAAGATAAGAAAAAGAGAGAAGAAAAGAGAAGAAAGCTTGGCAGAAAGTGCAACGAATGGAAAGAGAGAAAGATACAGAAGAGAAGAATTATGAGAAAGAAAGAAAAAGGGTGAGAAGGAGAACCACACAATTAAAAAGAAGATACTCTGATGAAGAGAAGAGTCGAATCGAAAGAGAAAGAAAGAGGAACAGAGAATGTGAAAAAGGAACTTCTAGAGCTGAACACTAATAACCGTAATAAGATGAAACTTCAGATTACATGCAGTATACTTAAATTTCAAAAAAAAAATAAATGGTCACGAAGTTTTCCGCGTTGCAAATCCTCATTCACTTGCAACCTGTGCGACACCATTTTGAAAAAATCATGGTAAGGAATCAAAGATTAAAAATGAAAGCAAAGGAAAACAAACAAGTTACTAATAGTATGACTGTAATTCCTATATTTCTTTCTTGATCCACAAATTTCTCCTTATGTCTTTCTTTACCTTTCCGATCACAGACATCCCCATGCTTTTTTAAGTCCTCCGAAATTCCAGTACTTAGAATCAATGCTGGAACTCAGTGCTTTAATGCCTATAATACTTCCAGTTTAGGAAAAAGATGCTTATTTGCACTTTAAAATCACATTGCTTCTTTCGATGCATTATATTAAATTTCACGGCTTTCTTATATTTGCCTAAATTGCTATGTTTTGACGAAAGAAAACGTAAACAGAAAAAACATCCTCCACGCGAAGACCTTTTCTTGAAGATTAAAATCGTTGAACACTAGTTTTATCTTTTGTAGCGTCATATTCATAGTCGCTCATATGGTAGGAGAAGACGGAGCACTTGCCTCCTTGCTATTTGAGTTCTTGGAAGCACTTTCAAGATTTTCGCTATAACACTAATTATAAATACTGATTTTTCCTTCTTGAACTTTTGGATGTGCATGCGTGTGTGTGTGTGTGTGTAGTAAAAATGGAAACAATGTTTGGACAACAAAGAGGAGAGAGTGGAAATTTACAGTAAAGTAACGTTGAAATTTGTCATTTCATGTTGGTACACAGAGTAGATGCGTGTAGTGGGGAAGGTATTAAAAACAAAGAAATGAAAAAATATATCCCTTCTACAGTAGCCATTCACTACTGGACGAAGATAACTCGAAGTTTTTTGCAGAACTCTCTATCTGAAGTTCCTTGGTGACCGATGAGTGGCTCAGGGGACAGAAGTGTCCAAAATAATAATAATAATAATAATAATAATAAGTTCGAAAGAACAAAAAGTAAGTTTTCCTATTGTTGCAACATTTGTCTTATTTTATCTATCCACTTCTCGAATAATAATATATAGTCTACCCTTGATAAAGCGCCCCCTTTAACCCCCCCCCCCTCGCCTACAGCCCACTGCTCACGGGTTACCAATCTTATTTTATTCTACTGAATGAAAACTTCCCCCTTTAAACAGCCACCTCGATGACCGCCATCCACCAGGACATTTTGGCAACATTTTGGCGTTTTTCATTGGAGAATACACCGTTCAACTGCCTTTCAAAATATTCACTTGGAACGGATACTCGGATACTCCGAATCGCCCAGCTTTTGCTTTTAACTGTGACCTGAAAGCATGTTAGATGTGCAAAGAACGTTTGCGGAATGGATGACATAACAGCCACCAGTATGCCTACTCTCTTAAAAAAAAAAAAAGTAATGCTGTCAGCGAAGTGTGGTCAGCTGCCTAAAATCAATGTAGGGCATGAAAAATATCTGAAAAGTTACTTGCCCTGCTGGGCATGTGCGGAAATTATTTACCTGCCCAGGTACTAAAAGCTGGATGCCGAGGAAAACTTATCTTTCTGGATAACAAATGATAATCCTTATTTTCCTTAAGTTAAAAAATATGAACTTTTTTTACATGTTTTGTATTTCCGTTTTAAGGGTTTGTATTCAAAATGTTCAATGCATAAAAGCGTGTATCTCAAGTTTTAAGATGATGATGATGATTATGTTGAAATTGGTATTAAACGGCATGATGATGAAATATGTATTTGAGAAATTTAGTGATTCTGCCACGTTCTTTTTGTTAAAGGTTTCGTCCTTTGTCACTAAACCCCGTAGGCTAGTTCCATCAGAGGCATGCATCCCGTCCCTGACTATAAACAACATTTGAAGAAAAATTACACATGATTTCAATTTCTGGACCTAGAGCATAATATAATTAAAGAAGTGATTTTCTTCAGTCCTTAGCACTCCGTAAAAATAATACAACTTCAGGTGATTAGCAGTGAAATGCAACAAGACATGCGACGACTGTCTTTTTTCTTGTAGTAGGAAATTTTATTCGAAAGTTTTTTATTTCTCAGTTTAGTTGCCCGATACGAGCAACTAGAATTTTTTTATTTATCTGTCCAGACCCATAATTTACATGCCCCGGGCATCTCGGACATGGCTTTTCTCAAGCCCTGCAAGCGGAAACTTTTCGGTGATTTATTGCATCTGACAGAACGAGACGGCGTGTATGTGTGTGTGTGGTTAAATATCGAAGTTTACTAAATGAAGAGATATGGGCTAATTACCCTGATGATATGGTATCCTTTACGATTTGACCAAATGGCAATACTTTAACTGCTGCATCTTACATTTTCTTAGAGGCCAAACTCCCTCAGGAAAAGAATTTCCTGCCTCACACTTAACATTTTGGATTCTAAAACCTCAAGTTATCCAACGCTTTTGGTAGTCACTGTTTCCAGCAGAGACTGCTTATTAGAGGTTTGCACGGGGCGGGCTGGCCCTTTTTTTAATTTAGAGAACAAAGCAACGGGCCGGGCCGGGCTTTTTCTCAGACACTTACGACCGGGTCTGGCCAAGTCGACCCATTCTTTTTATCGCGAAGGTAAAGAAAGAAAAAAGTTGTCTTCCCCGATTTCCTGGTGTGTTTAACTGTTTCGCTGACTTTACTCACTTCCATGACATAGCCCAGGACGTAATCAGAAAAGCAAGGAGAGGCACTCAGTGTTTTTACCAATCTATAGGAATTAAGATAGTAAAACCATTTTGAGGCTTGTTGACAGCAAAAAGATTCGACCCCCAAACGAGTGTGTGTGTGTGTTGTGTAGAGTGGAGTACGTAGGGTGTCTGCAGGGGATGGTGTGTGTGTGTGTGTGCGTGTGTGTGTTTGTATGAGAGAGTGGGACGACATCGATTTTTTTACTCCTATCCCTAATCTCTATAGGGATTGACTTTTGTAGTGTTATCTCTTACTAGTTCAGAGAAAGGGAGATTCTGAACGCGCTTAATCTTCCTTTTTCTCACTTTTTAAAGGTTATATTTTTCGATAATTTTCAAAGTTTAGTAAATATTTTAGGCTTATATTCAACTAAATATTTTCAATATCTCATTTAATTATTTAATTTTCATATTTAAAAAAAAAACAATGTAAAGACAAAAAAATAATAAATGGCACATCACGGGCCGGGCCTAAATAAGAGCTGCAATCGACGGGCTCGGGATGGGCCGGGCGGAATGTCTGATATTTGAAACGGGTCGGACCGGGCTGGGCATTAAGTGCACGGGCTTGGGCCGGGACGAACTCACCAAATTAGACCCGTGCGGACGTCTTCTGCTTATTGTGTGGGGTTTTTTTCGTTCAGTTTTCTCTTTTCTAAGTTAAAAGCATCCTGAAATGGATAAAACACTAGTGGATATTCATGATTTTTGTTTTATTTTTATGAAAATTCAAAGACCGTAATCCGGGATCTAGCCATCAGACATTAGCAAATCTCCTTTCCGACCTTTTTGACAACACAATTAGCAGAAAAACAGTAGGAGACATGTCGAACGATATAAACATAAATGGGTGAAATCCGTAAAAGAATTGCACTCAGTTAAAAAATTTGAAAGTGGCATGTACGAAATTTAGAGAAAGTTCTTGTTCTATAGATTGACCTGGTAAATACCAACCATGGATTAAGGGACGTTGAAACAAAAACCTCTGAAGTTTCACTGGAGGAAGCAATAACAAAAATGTTATAAAAAAGGATTTTTGTCTGTGAAATAGAAGATGTGTTGACGAATCTGGTGTGTTTTATAGGATGATACAAGGTAAAAAGTTTTCAAACAAAAATGATAAAGTTGTAGAAAAGATGAAATGTAGAATAACAACACTTCGCTGTATAAATGCTGATGGTACTGATAAATGAAGTATCGATGTTATGCGAAAATGTAAAAAAAGGACGTTGTTTTAAGAATTTTTGTCATGAAATTTACTTAATCACGGTGTGTTGAATCCCTACGATCTCAGAATTAGAGATCCGATACGCAGTATGTTTGTTTTATTTCGTCCATAGGCTGTCATTAAATGATTTTAATCTTTTCTTTTACATGAACCTCTTTAAACAGCCACCCTTGCTTACGGCCATTTTAGAATGATGAAAAAAAAATACGGCTGTTTAACGAGGTTTGACTGTATTTGTTGTGTTTGTTTGTGTGTGTGTGTTAAAATTATTAGATAACAGAGAAGACGCAGTGAAAAATTGCATATGCTCTTTGTGTACGTTATTTTTATTTTTAATTTCCGTTTGCCCCTCCTGAAAACAAAGCTACTTGCGCCCCATTTTCAGAATGCGCTTATTCTTAGATTATTTTTTAAAGTTATTGGATTACACTCTTCATAACCTGCAGTCATTAGGATTACTTATCGAAAAAAAGTCATCAAGGAAGCTGAATGTGTTATATGTTGTAGAAAGATGCATTAAACGTTATGAAGTTTAAACGTGCACGAGAAATAAGTTCGAAGGGTTTGTCAGGTATGTCCGCATTTTCTTCTCTCCTTTTATAAGAATTTCTTGATTGCTTCATCATCGTAAATATCAAATCATTTAATTTAACTAGGGAATTTAATACATACGTTTCCCGCAAATTATTCCTTTTTAAATGCATTCAATATCAGTCGATATTTTGCTTTGCACAGTCACAAGTATCGCAGTACAAATGTACTGTATTAATCTTCATTATTCACGTGATGATTCCACCAAGAATTGGTATAATAAACGTGGAATTTTTTTTTTTATCCAAGGCATATGTGTTTTACGCTTTCTTTTTATCATTAGTTTTTAATATACTTTTCACAGGATGTTCTAAAATATTTTACAATCTGAAACATTCCTATTTCTCGCTTAATTCTTTCCAAGATATTTTTTCTTATTCAAGCAAAAGCAATTCTGACAATGCTAACGACAACATGAGTTCCTCTCCGGAAAATAAGAAACAGAACGAACATGGTCTCATCTTTTTTATCCCTGCTTTTGCTTTCTGCGAGGAGGAATATCGGATTAAAATACAATTACGCTGGTAGAAGAACAAACGTTCTTTGAGAAAAAGATGAGTTCAAGTTAAAGAAAGAAATGAAAAGAATAAAAAAGTAAGATGTGAAATGAAAGTTAGGAGAGGAAGACATTACGTGCCGACAGAAACTTCAGCTATAGTAACAAGTGTTACATTATCCAAAGGTGTGTGCGGCGTAAGGGCAAAAAATAAGGGAATTAAAAAAAGGGGGAAAAAAAGAGGATGGGGAGGAGAGAAATCTTTTTCGTCGGTCTCTTCTTTGGGCACGCACCAAAACTCTCCACAGCGAACTCTACTGCAACTTAAGCAGAGCATCTAGCAGGAGATTTATAACGTGAAGAACGAGGAAGGTGAAACGTGCCTTGGCCGCTGCCTCTCGTGGTAATCAAGACCAGGTACGTTATGAATACTTTATCACCTGCGCTGCGGCGTGTGGCTTTCGCGAGAGAATTTTGAGATACGACCTAATCTCCTAGAAATGACAGAGACGCATCCGGGAGTCTAGCGGGCATTCCCTCGCCAGGATCAGAGCGCAGGCGAAGGAAAGCCACCAGCGTAGTTCTGCTTTTCCTGCTGTGTGACTCAAAAAACACCATCAAACATATATTAAGACTCAAAAGAGATGTAACTTTACATTTTTTGAAATGAGAGTACGGCCCTTTGCTGCTTTGTAAATATAGATCTTCTAGACGTAGCCAACAGAGCATTAACCCATTCCTTTGCCAAAGTTGTTGCCTCTTCCTTCAATGTCAAAGAGGGAAAAGATCGCAAGAGAAAAAAATGGAGGGAAAAAAAAAAAAGAATTTAATAGAAGCTCGCGCATATATATCTTCAGACCCAGATGCAAAAATATTTGGGAAAAGTTTGAAACTCTGGAGGAAACAGCTGTTTCCTTATGTCATCGTTAAGCATGCTCGGGGTGCAGTTACATGATCGAATACAGAATTATGAGCCATGCGATTTTTGTATGCAGAGCAGCTCACGATTACCAGATGGATGGATTCCATTTCATTCCATCTCATTCTGAGAAATAAAAAAAAAAAGGGGGAAGAAGAAGGTAGTGCACTTAGGCAAACCGAATTTCGGGAATTGGAATTCAAAATTCACTGTATTAGTGAAAGGATAAGATGAGAGTGGAAAGAATGAAATTGGTACCAACTGTGAAGCTGAATTACGATTGCAATACACATTTCCCAACTTCTTCTTCTTTTTTTTTTTTTTTTTGCTTTTCGGTTGCTTACAAAAAATACGGGCAAATATAAAACGAGTAAGCTCAGTCGAAAGTACGAAGTGCGATTAATTTGCTTTTCTTTCACATTTCGTTACATTAAATCATTTGAAAAGAAATAAAACCTTAAAACAGGATTTCCATAGAAATTACAAATGTTTTGATGCATGCCAATTTATCATGATCACACTCATATTGTTGCCTTACATCAAATGAATTTGATCCCATCTCCACTCTGCCAGTTTTACTCGTCACAAGGCTCCGTCTTCCACGTGTATTTCTATTGTCCAATTCTTCTTCCCCTTTTCCATTTGATGTTTTCTTTTGTCCAAAATGTCTGCCCAGCAAATCGCAACCTTGACAACTATCAGTTCCTTAATAGCAAGTTGAAGCACGTGGAATAATTAATACAAACATGAATCAAGCTGCTTTTCTATGTAACATAACCGCAGAAATTTGAAAATTTCATTGTCGATTCCCGTTCCAGGACGATGAAATTTTCAAATTTATGTGGTTATGTTACATGGAAAAACAGCTTGATTTATGTTTGTATCAGTTCTTGCTTCGGCTAACTGCACTCATTCATCATGCTTCACCACTCTGCTTCTGCTTTTTTGTCTTGGCGAAATATGTAATCTACAGACTTCACCTCATCTTTTCTATACAAGCTTCACCATCATCTCCCCCCCCCCAATGAACAACAACTTCTCTCCCACTTTAAATATAGGTCTTTTGTCAGCATCCAACCAAACTTTTCAAAGACCCAACGAACTAGTAATACTGCACATTTTAATAATATCTGCCTTTCACAAAAGAACAATTGGCTCATTTTTGACAGTCATAGAATCTCCTTCAACTTGCGTTATCTTCCTGCATGTCATTCATAATCCTTTAGGTATTGCTTTACTTTAACAACACTTTGAACTTTCTGAGTTTGTTGCAGGCTGCGGGTGGCCTAGTGGTCAACCTTCGCGACTGCCACGGAGATAACCTCAGGTTCGATCCTGGGCAGGTACAAATACTCGGACCACTAAATACCTGCCGTGCGTCGGATGGGCACGTTAAGCCGTCGCTCCCCGGATAATGCCCCCCCGATAATAAATAAGGGCGTCTCCCTTCCCTTTTCTACCTCGCTTCCGTGTCACTTTCCTATCGGGCACTCCAGTCCAAATCTCCTAGCTTCCTATTTCTAAGGGTTGTTTAAGACCTGGGATCAGACACTCCCTTCCTAAAAATCCTCTACATATGATGATGATCAGTTTGTTACTTTTCATTGAACCCTGACAGACATTCCAAGCTACGTATTTATTTTTTTCCTCATCATCTTTGATTACTTGCACATGATCTGGTTCTTCCGTCAATAGCTGATTTTTAGCAACTCATTGTAAGTAACTATTTTTCATTGTAAATATCATTCTTTCATTTCATGTAATGAGTAAATGACCCATCCTGTATCTTTCGTACATATCTTTCGACAAATAAAGCTATTTTGAAATCATATTGTTTCTGCGAATGAATGCCCTCGGGAAGGGCCTGATTTAGATTTTGGGCGACCCTGGGCACTTCACTTCAATTTGGATGGGCCCCCTCGAACTCAGAAATTAAAATACACCCCGAAAAAGACAATTCACCAAATTTACACATCACATCCATTTTACTGCATGTAATTGAAACTGATATAATAGTGTCTCACTAGGGATATAACGGAAACACTGTGTCCATAAAGAAATGGATGGTGCATTATATCTTGGGAAGCGAAGCCTTGCTTTTCTGAGCCCCAGACCGCTGAATTTTTTGTGATATACTGCAATCTGAAGAGAAGAAGAAACGAAGAAAATATAGTCACAACTATATTTTCTTCGTGCAGTGCACAGTGACGTAACTGTTCACAGTACACTGCACGTCGCCAATGACAACAGAGCAAGCACCCCGAAATTTCAAATATAATGGCAAAATCAGAAGCGAAAAATTAAAAAGTTGGTCATTTAAAAATTGTTCGTCACAATTTTTATTACTTTTTGTTTTAATGAAATAATTTTTTAATTATTATATTTTTGGGTAAAGAGGGACCGTTTGGCTGGGTGCCCGGCGAAGTTGACTTTTGCTCCCTTATAAATCCAAACCTACCTTTTAGTTGATCCGGTGGCGAGTGGTGTGACACCCAGACTTCGACCACCTGATCTCAGGTTCGTTCCGGATGCCGCATGCGCAGTGCGCTTGTCGGAACTCTCCCATTCCTTGGACCCAGTGAACTCCAAATCATGGATGGGCACTGCTAGAGTTGCCCATGGTGGCCCTTGGACCCAGAAAAAAAAACTGATTAAAAAATACAAGTATACGAAGTGTGTTAAGGATTGCAGAAAAAGATAAATTCTACTTCAACCATTCATATTTTTCGCATTAAAAGAACACGGAAATACACTATATGGACAAAAGTCACTGGACACCCCTTAAAAAGCAAATGAACGGATCCGCTGCGTTGTTAAGATGCGCGTTACAGCCGCAAACGGTATAAAAAGAAGCCTGCAGCTGACCATGATCATATCGCACTGTGAATTTGAGTGAAAATGTCGCGGCGGCAGAGAACTGACTTTGAGAAAGGAAAGATTGTTGGGTGTTATATTAGTGGGTTGTCCATAAGAGAAACCGAAAAGCGTTTAAACATGTCCAAGCTAACTGTTTTGGATGTACTGAATTAGTGGAAGACACATGGCGTACCTGAAGTAGCAAAACGTACAGGCAGACGAAAGAAAATCAGTGATAGAGGACGTCAAAGCCTCAGGAGAGTAGTTACAGCTTATCGACGGAGTGCGTACTGCACAAGACCTCAGTGTAGAGGTGAGTAAAAAATGCTGGGACCTCGGTATGTACACGTACTATTCGCAGAGAACTTCATTCCATGGGTTACCGTGGCCGTGTGGCTACTCATAAGCCTTTTATCTCCACTCGGAATGTTACTCGTCATTTAGCATGGTGTAAACTGAAAAGAACATTTATCGTGGACCGTAGATCAATGGAAACGTGTCCTATGGACTGATGAATCCAGATACACGATCCATCAGTCTGATGGCCGTGTGTAGATATGGCGGCAGCTTGGAGCTGGTAGTGTAATCATGAGGGGGTGTTTTTCGTGGTATGGTCCCGGCCCATTGGTTATCGTGGACAAACCTGTTAACCAGCACGTCTACCTCGATATTCTGGACAATTATGCCCTACCAACTCTGTGGCAATACTATGAAACCAAGCCTTGTTGACACCAGCAGAATTATGTACCGAGCCATAAAGCAAGAACTGTTACGGCGTGCATGGTTTGACGATAGTTCCGTATCGTGTATGGACTGGCCAGCACAGAGCCCTGATCTTAATCCCATAGAGCACCTATGGGATGAATTAGAGCGCTACATAAGAAGTTTGGAACCAAGACCTACTACTAAGCAGCAATTGGCGGCAGCATTATGTACTGAATGGAAGCGCATACCTATCGCTGTGTTGCAAAACTCTGTCGAATGCATGTCTCGAAGGGTCAGTGCATGCATTAAGGCCAAAGGTGGACAGATACCGTAATGCTATGTTGTGTTTCTCTTCTAGGTGTCCGGTGACTTTTGTCAACATAGTGTATGTTAAACTATGAAATATATATCCATGTTTTAAAAGTATCATTTAACTTTCTGAATTACTTTAATTTCTGCTGATTTCAGTTTTACTAGTTGTTTATCAGGGGAAGTTATCAAAGTACTCTTCTCACAACGGAACTCTACCTGAAAAAAGAAAAGTGTATACGCATCGAAATTCCACATATTAATATATTTTTGATTTCTGTTGTGAGGCCAAAAATATACAACCTACGTTCAATAAGTTCCAGGACTGGCCGCACAACTGACGTAACAGTAGTGGTGATAAAAATATCACGTGTATGCTAGAAGGCAGCAGTTCTTGGCCAATAAGTGAACAGCTGGGAACCGGTTTATACGGGTACATGAGAGGCGGCGGGGAGTCATAGCAACCGTTCTCGGCCCATTTGAAATTAGGCATGGAACAGAACAGATTATGCATCCGTTTTTGTTGGAAACTTTGCACATCAGCAACTGAAACTCACAGAATGTTAAAAGAAGCGTATAGAGACGCAGCATTATCCGCAAAAGAGTTTTAGAATCGTACGCAAGGTTTCGTGACGGACCGGAATCCTTTGATGATGATCCGAGATCTGGGCGGCACTCCAGTGTTCGGACAGCGGAGAAAAATCGAAGATGTGCAGAATCAGTTAAAGAAAGGCGGTAAAATTACAATGATACTTTTAGCTCAGTCGGTGGGCATCAGTAGGTCTATCTGTCATGAGATTCTACGCGAGGATCTGGAAAAACGAAAAAATGCCAGATTGGTACTCCGCATTCTGAATGATGACCAAGACTTTTGGCTGAGTCGGTGGGCATCAGTAAGTCTATCTGTCATGAGATTCTACGCGAGGATCTGGGAAAACGAAAACTTAATGCCAGATTGATACCCCGCATTCTGAATGATGACCAAGACTTTTGGCTGAGTCGGTGGGCATCAGTAAGTCTATCTGTCATGAGATTCTACGCGAGGATCTGGGAAAACGAAAACTTAATGCCAGATTGGTACCCCGCATTCTGAATGATGAGCAAGACTTTTGGCTGAGTCGGTGGGCATCAGTAAGTCTATCTGTCATGAGATTCTACGCGAGGATCTGGGAAAACGAAAACTTAATGCCAGATTGATACCCCGCATTCTGAATGATGACCAAGACTTTTGGCTGAGTCGGTGGGCATCAGTAGGTCTATCTGTCATGAGATTCTACGCGAGGATCTGGGAAAACGAAAACTTAATGCCAGATTGGTACCCCGCATTCTGAATGATGAGCAAGACTTTTGGCTGAGTCGGTGGGCATCAGTAAGTCTATCTGTCATGAGATTCTACGCGAGGATCTGGGAAAACGAAAACTTAATGCCAGATTGATACCCCGCATTCTGAATGATGACCAAGACTTTTGGCTGAGTCGGTGGGCATCAGTAGGTCTATCTGTCATGAGATTCTACGCGAGGATCTGTGAAAACGAAAACTTAATGCCAGATTGGTACTCCGCATTCTGAATGATGACCAAGACTTTTGGCTGAGTCAATGGACATCAGTAAGTCTATCTGTCATGAGATTCTAAGCGAGGATCTGGGAATGCGAAAACTAAATGCCATATTGGTACCCAGCATTCTAATTGATGAGCAAAAGGAGTCTCGTTCGTCGATATGTTCCGATCTGCTGGGCACTGCCGGCTTAGGATCCTGATTTTCCCTCCATAATTATTGCAGGAGATGTAACATGGTGCCTGCAGTACGATACACAAACAAAGCAAAAAAGCGCTGATTTGATAGGTACCCACTCACCACTGGCCGAGAAAGCCCGCATGCAACAACCAACAAACCAAGCGAAAAAGCTCTGAGTCGATATGTACCCAGGAGATGAAACATGGTGATATGTACCCAGGAGATGAAACATGGTGCCTGCAGTACGATTCCCAAACCAAGCTAAACAGCGCTGAGTTGATATGTACCTACTCACCACTGGCCAAGAAAGCCCGCATGCAGCCATTAGCAAACCAAGAAAAAAAGCGCGGAGTTGATATGTACCCAGGAGATGAAACATGGAGATGAAAAGTTGATATGTACGCAGGAGATGAAACAGGAGATGAGTTGATATGTACCCAGGAGATGAAACATGTTACCTGCAGTACGATCCACAAACCAAGCGAAAAAGCGCTTAGTAGATATGTACCAACTCACCACTAGCCAAGAGAGCCCGCATGCAACCACCAACAAATCAAGCGAAAAAGCGCTGAGTTGATATGTTCTCAGGGGATGAAACATGGTGATATGTACCCAGGAGATGAAACAGGAAATGAAAAGTTGATGTGTACCCAGGAGATGAAACACGGTGCCTGCAGTACGATCCACAAACCAAGCGAAAAAGCGCTGAGTCGATATGTACCCAGGAGATGAAACATGGGGATATGTACCCAAAAGATGAAAAGTTGATATGCACCCAGGAGATGAAACAGGACATGAAAAGTTGATATGTACCCACGAGATGAAACAGGAGATGAGTTGATATGTGCCCAGGAGATGAAACATGGTGCCTGCAGTACGATCCACACACCAAGCGAAAAAGCGCTGAGTTGATATGTACCAACTCACCACTGGCCAAGAAAGCCCGCGTGCAACCACCAACAAACATCGCGAAAAAGCGCTGAGTTGATATCTACCAACTCACCACTGGCCAAGAAAGCTCGCATGCATCCACCAACAAACCACGCGAAAAAGCGCTGAGTTGTTATGTACCCAGGAGATGAAACATGGTGATATGTACCCAGGAGATGAAAAGTTGATATGCACCCAGGAGATGAAACATGGAGATGAAAAGTTGATATGTACCCACGAGATGAAAAGTTGTTGTGCACCCAGGAGATGAAAAGTTGATATGTACCCAGGAGATGTAAAGTTGTTATGCACCCAGGAGATGAAAAGTTCATATGCACCCAGGAGATGAAACAGGAGATGAGTTGATATGTACCCAGGAGATGAAACACGGTGCCTGCAGTACGATCCACAAACCAAGCGAAAAAGCGCTTAGTAGATATGTACCAACTCACCACTGGCCAAGAAAGCCCGCATGCAACCACCAACAAACCAAGCGAAAAAGCGCTGAGCTGATATGTACCCAGGAGATGAAACATGGTGATATGTACCCAGGAGATGAAAGTTGATATGTACCCAGGAGATGAAAGTTGATATGCACCCAGGAGATGAAAGTTGATATGTAACCAGGAAATGAAACAGGAGATGAGTTGATATCTACCCAGGCGATGAAACAGGAAATGAAACATGGTGCCTGCAGTACGATCCACAAACCACGCGAAAAAGCGCTGAGTTGATATGTACCCAGTAGATGAGACATGGTAATATGTACTCAGGAGATGAAAAGTTGATATGTACCCACAAGATGAAACAGGAGATGATTTGATATGTACCCAGGAGATGAAACATGGTGCCTGCAGTACGATCCACAAACCACGCGAAAAAGCGCTGAGTTGATATGTACCCAGTAGATGAGACATGGTAATATGTACTCAGGAGATGAAAAGTTGATATGTACCCACAAGATGAAACAGGAGATGATTTGATATGTACCCAGGAGATGAAACATGGTGCCTGCAGTACGATCCACAAAGCAAGCCAAAAAGCGCTGAGTTGATATGTACCCACTCACCACTGGCCAAGAGAGCCCGCATGCAACCACCAACAAACCAAGCGAAAAAGCGCTGAGTTGATAAGTACCCAGGAGATGAAACATGGTGATATGTACCCAGGAGATGAAACATGGAATTTAAAAGTTGATATGTACCCACGAGATGAAGCAGGAGATGAGTTGATATGTTCCCAGGAGATGAAACATGGTGCCTGCAATACGATCCACAAACCAAGCGAAAAAGCGCTGAGTTGATATGTACCCACTCACCACTGGCCAAGAAAGCCCGCATGCAACCACCAACAAAGACAAAGACGATGCTGACAGTCTATTTCGATTCGAAAGATATAATCCACCAGGAATCCGCACCACTGGGTCAAACGGTAAATCAACAATTCTACAAGCAAGTCTCAAGACGTTTCCGTAGCAATATTCGTCACCTTCGTTCCCACTTATGGGAATCCGGAAATCGGTTCTTGCTTCATGATAACGCAAGACCACATACAGCGTTGAGAGTCCAATAGTTCCTGTGTCCCCATCAAATCACTGTGTTGCCACATACGCAATATTTCCCTGATTTATCGCCTGTGACTTCTTCCTGTTCTACTGGATTATTATTTTTTATTGGAGGTTTAACGACCACCGTGAGCAAGAGAAGTGAAATTCACCATACAATGAAACATTGAGAAATGTGTTGTTGTTTTAAATGATTTAAACAAATTGATAATAAGGAACTGTACACCAATTATGTAATAAATAGTAAAACTATACTAGTAGTCTGATTTATTGGCGTAGGGTATAAGAATGGGATGATATAAAGAAATTTGCTACCCACTCTACCCCGAAATGTACAAGCATTTGGGAAACCTTGGAGATCATTACCAACACTGATACTTGCAATGGTAGCGTCTCACTCGAGTTGCCACGAATTAGGAGCCAGTTCTTCAAGTAACGTTTTCTCTCTATCAGGATACGGCGTGCACAACCAACGTGATACCTCGTATCTTTAAATGAATATAAAGTCGTATCTATTTATTGTCAAGTCAAGTCACAGCTATAACGAAGTAATAATTTCTCCGTCATTTTTATCCGCGCCAGGATTCGAACCCGGGTCCCCTCATTCCGGAATAAGTTGCTCTACCAATTGAGCTACGCGGACGTTTTATTCTGATTCCTATCTGCCTTTATGTCGTGTGCGTCCTTCGGGCAGGTACGTCACATCTCCTGGTACGTAACATCATCTCCCGCTTATTGTTTTTTTTTTTTTTTTTTTTTTTGAAGTGCTGGAGAAAGGATTCTCTTATTTTTCCTATCTCGCGGTGTGGAAATAGCATCACACCAATGCGAGATTTTGAACGGTCGGGTCATCCGGATAGTTCGGGCGCCATTATAACGAAGTAAATTTCTCCGTCATTTTTATCCGCGCCAGGATTCGACGAATCCCCTCATTCCGGAATAAGTCACTCTACCAATTGAGCTACGCGGACGTTTTATTCTGATTCCTATCTGCCTTTATGTCGTGTGCGTCCTTCGGGCAGGTACGTCACATCTCCTGGTACGTTACACCGCGTTCAAATTGTTAAAGCGTTCTATTATTCAAATTGCAGTTTCTGTCTAACTTCCTTGAAAAGGCCATCTGGTTCTTGTGCGAAAGCTTGGAAACGTTTATTTACATATTCCTATGCCAATACATCGGATTACTAATATAGTTTTACTATTGATTTAAACAAATTTAGGCAAAAAGAGCTAAGTCACGGGTTTAAATGATTTAAAACAGCACACACTGATTGAACAAGTTCATTCAAAACATGTACACTTTGACTACTCAGTTACAACTGCCTCAGACGCAAATCACAAAAATTGTTCAAATTGAAAATATAAGACAATTTGATGTGTAATTTGACAATCCCTTTGTTTGACAAGTTTCAGAAACATTGGCTGAATTTGAACTCAGTGCACATCTTAGTTCTGTCTCCAAACTGTCCACTTAGCTTTTAATTCCGCCTCCAAAGCACCCACTTATCCGCCTCTCTGGGAGAAATTAGAAAAATATTAAGAAATAACGGTGTTTTTGTAAATTATAGAAAAATGTAAAAATCGTACTCACAAAACAGACGCAAACGCAAGTTAAAAAAGATGTGTCACTAGACGCCACTTGTTCAAGGTCGAGATTAGACCCAAACTGAAGGCAGAAATGAAACGAAGTGTTGTGGTAGGGAGTAGAGGGGCGTATTGGATGGCAGTGTGGCGTGAATGACTCATTCAGAAAGCGGAATGCTTCCGATGTCAAGCAAGAAATCACAAGTTACGACCAGAACACGTCATCAGAAAAAAGTTTAGTTTACTGTGGGAGGTGACAAATTCAATTCGCCACACTTTCATGACCAATTCGCCACTTGTGGCATTTGGCAACAGGGTTCCCTACACCTGGTCCAGATTATTCTTCTCCATTGCATATCTCACACTGACATCTCCTAATCCACCAAGACCGATGACAGCTTGAAATATTAGAGGTTAGTATCACCGCTATCTTTCTTCCTGACATCTACGGATTTCAGAATATTGCCTTTTCCTGATACCTCCGGATCGATGGTGCCCAAGAATATTCCGTTACCGAAATTGCTGAAATCTGCGGGTGGTGAAAGACTAAACTACATCATTAGGAACAGTGAATATTTTATTTACAGAAACAATTTCGGATTTTTTTTTTTTCACCCTTTCAAAAGTTCATATATGATAGGCATGAAACTATGGCACATCTTGACTGTGATTAATGTTCGGAGTAACTTTTCTTACTCCCTAATTCGAGTAAGTTTCCATGTTGGGTTTAAAAACTTTCCGACTCAATGCTCGTGCATACATATTTCATGGAATAGGTTATAGTTAACAGAAAAGTTATGTATTGCAGTCCAGAAAGTTTTTCTGCTACTAAAAGCTTAACACAGACGAGGAGAAATCTTCGTGATTCATTCCAGACAGCGAAATATAAATTGTAAAATTTCATTTTCTTACTTTCTGTGCTTTAAGGAAAAAAAAAAAAAAAAAAACGCAAACAACAAAGTTTGGCTCCATTCCCGCTGTCATCAGGAAGAAATATTACTTTGAGTAAAGTAAAAAAAAAAAGTGCAACTTCACGCGAAAAGAAACAGAGAATAAAAAATAATCCGGAAAGGGTAAGAGAGAAAAAAAAATAAGGAAGCACACACACACACGAAGAAAGAAATTGACTAGTGAATTATTGACTAGGCTCCTGAGCAAAGTTTTCTTTGCTTCCCTAGGGTATATCTGATGCGGCACTGCGCCATTTTCGTCCCGAGTTTCCACCAAATAATTAAGTAACCGATCGATTAATTGATTTCGCCTGAAGATTTCGGAAAAAGGCACTCAGTTTTCCCGCTCATTCTCTTTTTTGGATCCCAAAACTTTGCTTTCTCTTTCTCTCACTCTCGGTTTTCTTTTGAAAAGATCTATTTCTTTGGACGGCGAGCCCAGAGCACACCGGTCATCAATTCACCAACAGGAGGCTAGGGGCTTATCTCTTCGGAAATGACTGCAGCTTCTGTGGTCTTACGCTTCTACGCCGATGACTTGCGTGGCCAAGTACCGTGTCCACCGCTGGCGAGAAGAGGTTTCGCAGACCCTACAATTCCTTCTTCTTCATTGTACCTTTCTCCCTCCCCTCCCCCTTGCAAGCCTACACCCTCCCCCTATCACTCACCTCAGATGATGGTTAAGATCATTAGGGATTCGATTAGCCCTCCATGCAGCATGTTCAGCGTGGTGAAGGGAGGTTTCCATCCAGAGGTACAAGCACGGCCTAGAGGCCACAGCTTGTGCGAAGCTCTCTCTCCCTCTCTCTCTCCTCTCTCTCTCCACACAGCACTAACGAATGGGCTTTTAGCCTGGCCGAATAGCTTTTTCTCATATCCAGGGTTCCTCTGTGACCCGGCCATGTTTCAGCGAATGCGCTGACCCTCAGAAAACCCTTGAACTCTGTCTAGGAGCACGTGGCAGATGCAGAAAGGATTGGAGGCAGAGCAAAGGGGGATGTGCTGGGGACGGGAGGGGGAATGGCATGTTGGACGAAAGTTTGTGAGGTGTTTAGTGGTGATGAATGGATACAAGGGAAGCGAGTCTCCAGTTCTGTGCTCTTACCGTAATGAAGCACACTTGTACAGACGTAATCTGCGCCAACCATTTTCACCTCTTCCTTACCCGTCTTTAATCACGCCATGGAAAAGCAGCTCTCTTCTCCCCATTGAACGTAGTAGTTTATTAGTAGCTATATTTATTTTTCTTGCTAGCTGGATTTCTTCGTGCATGCAAAGTGAATAACGAAATTTGAAAAGAACGGGAAAGATGTTCAACCCTTTAAATACTTGGAGATACTTTTTTAAGAGGAAATCAGTTTAACGCGATTTTCCTATAAAGCTGCTGTTAGATGATCAAACCTCCACCAAATGAAAAAACTGCGGTGTCTGTGTAAGCGTTCTTTAAATCTCTACAATATGTTTTAGGGGAAAAGGGATGATCTGGTAGATTAAATTGTAGAGTAATAAAAACATGTGACTGAAAAAAACTGTGTGCAAACGGATTTGCATGAAAATCACGCATTTTTTTTTTTTTTACTGAAAATTACTTTGGAATGCTAACTTTAAGTTGATATTTTACTACGAAGAAAAATTTAGAAGAAAACTGCTTTGTAAAGTAAAATAAAGTGGAAATTTAGATAAAAATTGTTGTGATGAAGAAATTTTGAAGATTACTTGATAATAAGTAATTTAGATAAAATTACTTTAAAAAAAAAACAACATAGATACATAGCAGAAAATAGTTGCTTTCAGTGCGGATAAATGCACGGCAAGCATAGAAAAAATTGCCCTTAAAATTTTCCCTTCCTTTTCGATTAAGAAAAAAGATAACTTTTAAAGAAAACCTAAAAAGACATCGTTTGCCATTTCCCCTAGGGATGTGAAAAGTAATCCTTTAAAAACAGGAGGGAATAACAGAGGAGAATAAAGCTTTATTCACTTGTGCACGTGACTGAAACTTCATCCGGCATTTCGGCAGGTTCATTTCAGCAGACTTAACTCACGCTCAGAGCCCCCATTCATAACCAGCCACCAATATTTTTAGGAACTTTGATTTTCCGAAAATAGCTGTACAGAACTAAGTCCCAGAAGAAAATCCCCTGTATTTTATCTGGAAATAAAATAATTTTTTATTTCGCATAAGTTATCAAACAACTACAATTTCGTTTGTTATAAGCATCTATATAAATTACAGTGATTTTACTTCATTTTTGATTTTTCGTCAAACACACATATATATATATATATATATCATCATCATCATTGTCAACCATTATCAATCCACTGCTGGACGAAGGTCTCCCCAAGTTTCGTCCGCAACGGTCTGTCTTGTGCCAGTCTCCTTCATGTCACTCCCGCATACTTTCGAATTTTATCCACCCATCTCCCATGGGGTCTTCTTCTGGGTCTTTTCCTGTCCCTTGGAATCCAATTTAAAATTTCGGCTGTCCATCGATGATCTGTCCTTCTGGCAGTATGTCCAGCCCATTGCCATTTCAGGGATTTAACTCTGATCATGATGTCTTCCACTCTTGTCATTTTTCGGATCCAAGAGTTCCTCTTCTTATCTCTCCTGGTTAGACCAAGCCTGCACGTCTCCATGCTTCTTTGAGTTGTCTGCAGCCTTTGTATGTCTCTTTTAGTTAAGGTCCACGTCTCTGCACCATACGTAAGCACTGGAAGGATGCATTGATCAAACACTTTTCTTTTAAGACATATTGGCATATTGCTCTTGAAAATTATGCTGTTTCTTCCAAAAGCTCTCCAGGGAAGTTTTGTACGCCGATTAATTTCTTCATCAATGTGACCCTCACTTGATATCTGCTGTCCAAGATAAATGTATGTGTCTGTTATCTCCAGCTTTTCTCCATCAATCTATAAATCTTCATTTCTTGTAAAAGCATTGAACATCACTACTTTTGTCTTCTGAAAGTTCATTTTTAATCCCACTTCTTTACTTTTGTGAGCAAGTTCCTGGATCATACTCTGCAGCTCTGATATATATATATATATATATATATATATATATATATATATATATATATATATATATTCTATAAAGAAGATACCTAAGCAAAAAAATACATATTATATTTTTGACTCACACCTAGTACAACATAGAAAAGGTTATGTATCTACCTGTGTGATCAAAAGGAAAAAAAGGTAAAAAATAAAATAAAACAACTGAATGTAGAAGGTGTCGAGAATACTGAGCCTTGGCTTTATCAAGGACCAGCAAAAACTCTGCATTTTCTCACTTCCACAAAGACCTAGTTGGAAATGGGTTTCTGCAAGGCCATAGATGCAAGTAACAATCCCACCTAAAATAGTTTAAAAAATATTTATATAAGTCATGTCCTCCTTAGAGTTGCATGACCTAGCACTAGTTAACATTTTCGCTTGCATCCATTAACCTTCCTGGCCCGACCCATACTCTTCATCTGTTACTATTAAACAGAGAAAGAAGATTAAAGAGAACTCAAGCTGTGAGAGTGACATAATAATTAGAAATGATTTTCAGCCATAACGAAATTCCAAGTTCGTTTGAGAGAGAATTTAAACCTGAAAAACAATGCAAAAGAAATCCAAATTTTACATTGCAATTAAAAAAGGAAATGTTAATTTATAACGAACAGATTTTTGAAAGAAAACTTGAGTCTAAAACCCCTACTCTACAACTTATGACAACACAAAAACGAGAATAAGTTAAAGATAATAATTAACTAAAGAAAACTTTGTGAAAGTTATATACCTTAAACAGTTAGTTGCAATATGTACAAAGTATTTCAGCAGTGCTTTAAGTGCATAATTAATTAGTATTAAGAACTTAACTACTTTGAAAAAACAGCGCATAGACAGCGCATAGAAAAGGAACAAGCTAAGCCATCTTCTGTTCCTAGGTACCCCAAAAGACGCTCAAAGTTACAAAGAAAAGAAAGAGTTAAAACCCGCAAAAATGTTAACAGACAAATCAATGCCTAAAAGTTGAAAAGCTAAAAAACGACAGAGAAAAAGGTACATGAAGTACAAACATTGAACTTATAAAACCTAGAACCCAAAAACAAGGAAGAGAGCTTACCTCTTGTGTTACAAAAACTTTTCTCCTCACAAAGAGAAGAACATGGCTGACCTCTTCTGCCACTCCCTAGACGCTGGGGGGCAGTGAGGGTGGGGCTGATGGCCTCCTCATACAGCAAGAAAACAACGCGCGGAGATTTTAACCAGAGAAAAAAAATATATAAACATAAGACTGTGGATCTGTATGATCAGAAAGAGCAGAATTAACTCTCCAGAATACATGAGAAATATTATAAAATACACGAGCAGTTTATTTAATAATCTTTGCATGTATTAAATCACCTTAGTGAGCTTCTATAGATTAATCAGAATCTTTATTAATTTTAATGTTGGTTTTACTATTTTTAGTATAGCTATCCTAGTGATGAATAACTAGTTTTCTTTTTTATTTGTTTTTATTTTCTTTTATAAACGGATTTTTAAGCTTTTTTTGTGATTTTGTTTATATTATTTAATTTTTGTTTTAATAGGACCGTCATATCCATAGCACTAAGGTTCCTTTAGGTAGTTAATAGGCATCCTCTAGCCAACTTCCTTACGGCTTTGATTGGTCAGAATCATATTATTAACTGTGTAGAAAATTAAAGCAGATCTGCCAACCTTACTCTATTATTCAGAATAATTTTTCTTAAAGTTCTTTTGATGAAGAAGGAATTTCGTTCTCTAGAAAACTTTCTAATAGTATATTAATGTTGTAATTGAAGTCCAAATTGTTGCTGCAAATTCTTGAAATTCTTAGGACCTGAGAAATTAGTACATTCTCAATTACTTTGGTTGAAATGTTATTATTCCAGTGTAGATATTTAATTACTTTGAAAGGAAAATTAACTCTTTTATCATAGAGGCTAATAGATGGGTTACCTCTGTTGAGCTTAATGCTTAAGTCTAGGAACTCAAGTTCCTGATTACTGTGGTTGGTTTTACATAAGTTAAGAGAGCTAGGATAGATATTATCAAAATCACTCTCTATAACTTCTGAATTATTGATACACAGCAGATCATCAATATATCTAAAAGTGTAAAGGTAGTTATCTGAGCAGGTGGGGTGATTTTTAATGAATTTATATTCCTTAAAGAACAGGAATAGATTAGCGATATGCGTGGACGTTGATGTTCCCATTGGAATACCGTTCACTTGCTTATAGAGAGTATTATTATATAAGATATGGTTATTTATTATGCAGCAATTGAGATAAGAGTTCCAAGTTCCTACATCAACAAATTGGTTAAGTTTAAATTCTGCATACAGCTCTTTAAAGGTAGTGATTATATCTGATAGAGGCAGATTAGTATACAGGTTTTCAAAATCATAACTATTAATATCTAGGGGACAAACTTTGAGTATAGTAGAAATTACTTCTGCATTATTATTAATTATCCAAAAATCTCTGTACATCAAGTTAGAACAGTTTCTAATGTGTTTCAAAACCTTCTTTAAGACATCTTCAAAAGCAAGATCTATTTTCTTTTTATGACTCCTTACTCCACTAGCTATGAACCTGAACTTCACAGGATCCTTATGAAACTTAACCGTTGCAAAAGAAATGGAAATTCAGGCTCATATCTTCTAGATTGTGGAATTTTAAGTTTCTTGAAGAATGCCTTAAACCGATTTTCTAACTGCTTGGTAGAATAACTTACGGGCTCGTATGTTACTCTATTATTGAGTTCCATAGTTAACAATTCAAAATAGAACTTCTTACAGATAATTGCAAAATTATTGCTAGCTTTATCCGTAGTGGTAAAAATAAATTGGTCTTGCAGTTTGGAGAGTGACCTTTTAGCTTCTCCAGAGAAAAGAGATTTCTGTCGAAACAAAGTCCAGACCTGCCAACTCACCGGTGAAGCTATTGATTATATTATATTTCATTCTGCGAAGGCCTCAATAGGCTGATTGTACGTTAAACTGGTTTTTATGATGTATTTATTTACATCTTGAGTGAAGCTCTCAAGAATCCTTTCTTTGGAAATTGTGAAGGAAGGTCTGAATTTAGAGCCATACTCTAATAAATTCCTAAGCTTTCATTTTCTACAAAACTCAAGTTTCCGGTGATAATATGGTTGTAATTCTTATCATAGTGAACTGTTTCTTTATGTTCATCACAAGAACAAGTAGTAATTACAGGAATGTAGCTCGAAGAGTTAAGCTTTGTAGTTTTTAACTATTGACCCTAAGGTCTTAACATATTTAAAACTTACAATAGACTGGTGCCTGTGGATGGGAAAAAAAATTGCATTATTGTAGAACAGCTTCCTTACATTGAGATTATCGTAGGCTTTATTTAGGAACCTGATGGTAACAAAATTACTGGAAAATTCTTTAAGAGAAATTTTATCTTTAAGAATATGTTTAAGAATGTCCAGAACCAAAGCAAAAACATGCTTATCAACATGGTCAGCAGTTTCATTCCAGAATTTGAAAAAACATTTAAGGACAGAGTGCTTGAAGGACTTGAGAATTTTGTAAGTATTTTTAACAAAATTAGTGCCAGTTTTAAAGCCTTCCAGAGTTTTTAGCAAGTTAGCAAAATCAACTTTGCTTGATGTGCGAAATAACCTCTGTCCTCTATTACCTCTAGAGCAGCTCTTATTATTAACAAGAAAGAAGAGTTCACGAATTGAAAATTTATGCTGATTATGCTTATTGTCAGATAGAGTGGAATTAAGGCCATAGGGATAAAGAGACTGATGCTGCAAAATTTCAAGGGATTCAGTTTCTAGCCGAGCATAGAGGTCAGGGATAATATGCAGTACCTCTATTTTCACTTTGTCAAAACCATGAGTATGGAAATGCTCTAATTCAAAGGTAGAGTACTGGTTGGCGTTTGTGGAGGGGTTCACTCCTGAATTAGAGAACTTGTTTACTAGAGACCTGTGACCATTAATCCTAAGATGAAGAGGATTTTTACTTTGGCCAATATAGCTAAGGTTGCAGACAGTACAGGTGAGCTTATAGATGGTATTGTAGGCTTTGCAAAACTTGTTGGAGCAATTATCCTCAACATAAGAATAGAGGTTAGGATCTGCAGATTTACATGTCAAACAACGTTTGTCATTTCATAACTTTAGATTACCTTTGCCAGCGAGTTCATACACTATGGGAAAGGGTGCTAGCCTAACCGAGCGGGAGGACTTAAAATATCTGAGCTGACCTCCAATCCTTTCATCGTCCTTAGAACTCCACTTGGGCCAAAACATACAAATTCTGAGCATACCAACTAGGAAAATCTTTTTAGAAATAAGCAGTCCAAGAAAAGACCAAACTCGAGTATAAACTACACTCCAAAAAGCTGCATCCAAAACATACTAAAAGAAAATTAGAAAATGAAAAAAAAAAAAAAAAAAAAAACCCTAAGTAAAAAAATAGTAATTTTTTCCTTAGTCTTCAGTTTTGCTCTTTAGTATATATATATATATATATATATCATCATCATCATCATTGTTAACCATCATCAATCCACTGCTGGAAGAAGGCCTCCCCAAGTTTCTTCCACAACCGTCTGTCTTGAGCCACTCTCTTCCATGTTATTCCGTGATGCTTTCGAATTCCATCCATCTATCTCCCGTGTGGTCTTCTTCTGAGTCTTTTTTTTTTTTTTTTTGTCGCTTAGAATCCAGTCTAAAATTTTACTTGTCCATCTGTGGAGCGTTCTTCTGGCAACATGTCCAGCCCATTGCCATTTCAGGGATTTTACTCTCATCATTATGTCTTCCACTCTTGTCATTTTCCTTATCCACGAGTTCCTCTAATTATCTTTCCTGGTTACAGCAAGTATGCATCTCTCCATGCTACTTTCAGTTGTCTGCAGCCTTTGTATGTCGTTTTCAGTTAAGGTCCATGTCTCTGCTCCATACGTAAGCATGCATTGATTAAACACTTTCCTTTTAAGACATAAAGGCATATTGCTCTTGAAAACTGTACTGTTTCTTCCAAAAGCTCTCCAGCCAAGTTTTATACGCCGATTAATTTCCTTATCAAGTTTTATACGCCGATTAATTTCCCCCTCGCTTGATGTCAGCTGTCCAAGGTAAATGTAGGTATCAGTTATCTCCAGCTTTTCCCATCAATCAATAAATCTTCCTTTCTTGTAAAAGCATTGTACGTCACCTTTGTCTTCTGAAAGTTCATTTTTAGTCCCACTTCTTTACTCTTGTCAGCGAGTTCCTGGATATATATCTCGAATTTAACCCACCCATTTCCCACATGGCCTTTTTTCTGGATCTTTTTCATTTCTTTGGAATCCAGTCTAGTATTGCAGTTGTCCAACGGTAGTCAGTTCTTCTAGCAACATGTACGGCCCATTGCCATTTCAGAGATCTTGATCATGATATCATCAACCCCCGTCATTTTTCTGATCCACGAGTTCTTCTGTCTATGCTTTCTGGTTATAACAAGCATGCACCACTCCAATCTTCTTTCATAGTTTACAGCTTCTGGATATTCTTTTTATTTAAGGGCCATGTTTCTGATCCATAAGTAAGAACTGGAAGGATGCACTGATTAAATAGTTTCCTTTTAAGACATAATGGTAAACTGCTCCTTAATATTGTTCTGTTTATTCCAAATGCTCTCCAACCGAGTTTTACAAGCCTATTAATATTTTCTTCTATGCGATCATTTCTTGATATCTGTTGTCCAAACCAATTGAAGGCTTCGGTCACTTCTAGAATTGCTCCGTCAATAGCTAAGTCTTCAATTCTTGTAAAAGTACTGTACAACAATTTGGTTTTCGGTAAGTTCATTTTTAATCCCACTTCTTTACTCATGTAAGAAAATCCCTGGACTATCGGAGCTCAAAGAGTTTGCAAAAAAATGCTGTCTTCAGCAAAACGATATATGTAAGTCAATCAATTTTCTGCAAGGGGCAAGCAAACAATATTGTGCACACGCGTGTTTAGGTGGGAAGAGCAACAGGAAAACATAGAGATAAATGATATGATGAACAACTAAGTAAATATAAACGATTGCAATAAATATCAATTACATAACCATGTACACGATTTATTTTCTTGAAATAATCATTGGCATGAACTGAAACACAAAAATTAATGCTGGATGAAGAGGTAAAACTCTAGTAGCAACAGGTTCTCTCGCTGGACAGCTGTAGTCGAAATCAAGCAAGGGCAAAGGTCAAAAGCGAAAGCAGGTTTTGTCTGCCACAGTTCTGCATCTGTTAGAAGAAAACATCTTTAAACATAGTGTACATGCAACAGCCTGCTGCGAAAAGAACGCATGCAAATTGCTCTTACAACGTGAGAGTCGTTGCTTAAAAGCCGTGACGTGATATGCTGCTTTTGCCAAACTGACAACTGAGTTGAGAAGTAGGCGGAAATCCATCTTAATGCGACTGGCATCGTCATGCTGTTCAATTTGGGTGCAAGAGGAAAAGAATGTGAAGATCACGTTCCTAATGGCTAGTTTCATATTACAATGTCTTGAGAAGAAAAAGAAAAAAAGATAGAACACTTTCCTAGACATTTCTCCAGTAGGCAACGAGGGTTTGTGAATTCACACATCCCATATCAAATCTCTTTTGGATATTCCTGAATTACCCAAATGCGCGTGTGCAACACATGCACACGAACAGTCTCATCCTACAACACTTTCATACAGCAAAATATGATGAAGACGCGCGTGCATGATCAAAATTATGATAATCATGAACCGTTCTCAATCCACTGCTGGATGAAAGTCACCCTAAGTCTTCTCCAAATCTCCCTGTTTTGAGCAATTATCTTCCATGTCGCTTCAGCATGCGTTCGTGCTACATCCATTCATCTCCCAAGTGATTTGCTCATGTCCCTTGATATCCAGTCTAATATTTTATTGTTATCCCACAGTGGTGAGTTCTTCTGGTTTAAAAATATCCCACTGTACGCAGTCTATAACTTTACTTCTTCCGGCTTGCAGCTAAGATAATCAATTCCCCAGTTTAGTGGTATTTTACCTGGCACATTTTAAACACTTCCCGAAGTCCCTCTTCTCTCCCCCCCCTTCCTTCCTTTTTCTTGTTTCTCAATCGCCGCTACTAGTCAAGATAAAACATCTGTATATGTCCTTTACACTCTCTACTGCATATCTTGGACTCCAGTTCGTTCTCCTTGGAATTATTAAATACACAGTCGAGACACATTATTTTAACCACCACCTACTTTTGACGTCAACAGCGCTTAGCCAATGAAAGAAGGCATGTGTCGTGAGCTGGCTTGGAGGGTATATATACACTGACGGAAAAAAATCCCAACACCAAGAAGGGGTTGCGTTACATAAACAACAGTTGGTAGGCGGTGAGAGTACATCTGTAAGATGACGTCTATGCAAATTTCGCGCTCGGCGCATACGTGTGGCGCTAGTAGCGCCCCTCGGAACATGCGAAGCAGGTTTGCTGTAAATACGCGCTGTAACGTTCGTGAGCGTTAGTTATCGTTGAGTTTCGACGTAGTGTGTTGATGTTAGTCAAGAATGCCTTTAAGAAGACGAAGAAGCCATTATCAACAGCTCACGGAGTTTGAACGAGGTCGTGTAATAGGCCTACGAGAAGGTGGATTTTCGTTCCGCAATATTGCAGAACGACTTGGCAGGAATGTAGCCACTGTGCATGATTGTTGGCAGCGGTGGTCAAGGGAAGGTACTGCCTCAAGAAGACCGGGTTCCGGCCGGCCACGTGGCACTACTGAGAGGGAAGACCGCCGTGTACGGCGTATGGCCGTGGCGCATCGTACCGCGTCTGCGGCAGCAATTCGAGCTGCAGTTGCCACCACAGTGACACAACGAACTGTTACAAATCGGTTACTTGAAGGACATCTCCGAGCCAGACGCTCTGTAGCGTGCACTCCACTTACTCCAAACCACTGCCGTTTGCGACGTCAGTGGTGTCAAGCTAGAGCTCATTGGAGGACGGAGTGGAGATCTGTTGTGTTTTCTGATGAAAGCCGGTTCTGCCTGGGTGCCAGTGATGGCCGTGTGTTGGTTAGAAGGAGGCCAGGTGAGCGCCTGCAACCAACCTGTCTGCGGCCGAGACACACTGGACCTACACCTGGAGTTATGGTCTGGGGAGCAATTTCCTGTGACAGCAGGAGCACCCTCGTGGGTATCCCACGCACCCTGACGGCATAGTTGTACGTCGGTCTGGTGATTCAACCTGTTGTGCTGCCATTCATGAACAGCATTCCAGGGGGTGTTTTCCAACAGGATAACGCTCGCCCGCATACCGCTGTTGTAACCCAACATGCTCTACAGAGTGTCAACATGTTGCCGTGGCCTGCTAGATCACCAGATCTTTTACCAATCGAGCACGTATGGGACATCATTGGACGACAACTCTAGCGTCACCCCCAACCAGCATTAACCGTCCCTGTATTGACCGACCAAGTGCAACAGGCATGGAACTCCATCCCACAAACTGACATCCAGCACCTGTACGACACAATGCACGAACGTTTGCGTGCTTGCACTCAACATTCTGGCGGTTACACCGGTTATTAATGTACCGGCATTTCACATTTAAAATGGCTCTCCTAGCGCTTACATTAAGCTGTGATCTTGAAACCTTAAACGATTAAATATGTTACCTATACAAATGTATTGCCGCCATTTCATTCCTCTACAACTATTTTTTCGTGGTGTTGGGTTTTTTTTTTCCGTCAGTGTATAAGGTGTGCTGTAGGCAATCTGAAAACATATCATTCGTTGCTGTCTTGGGTAAAAGGGGTGATTTATCAGATTTGCAAAAATGGATGATTATCGGCTTTCGGGCCAAGTGTGACAGTATTTCTGAAACAGCGCAGCTGGTGAACTGTTCGTGTGCTGCTGTGGTTAAAGTGTATCGTGATTGGAGAAATGGCACCGTTGCGAATAAGAGACGTGAAAACTGCGGAGCACCGCGTGCCATTGATGTGATAGGTGAACGTCGGCTTCGAAGGTGCGTGAGGGTCGATCGGCACGCTACAGTGGAGAAACTCACTGGCCGAATGAACCAGGGGTCTACCGGAAGTGTGTCTAAAACGACAGTTCAGCGAACCCTGCGGGCGTATGGAGCTCCGATGCAGACGGATGGTCACTGCACCTATGCTAACGAAGGTGCGTCGGCCGAAATGGCTTAT
The DNA here is from genome assembly GCA_039090855.1 of Macrothele yani. Taxonomy (NCBI): domain Eukaryota; kingdom Metazoa; phylum Arthropoda; class Arachnida; order Araneae; family Macrothelidae; genus Macrothele; species Macrothele yani. Next base: position 145,007,251 of record CM077007.1, on the reverse strand, counting down.
ATTTGCACGGCAGAGTAGGAATTGGACCTTCGCTGATTGGCAAAGGATTGCCTTCTTCGATGAGTCACGTTTTCTGCTTCATAAAACGGATGTACGTTGGCGTATAAGGCGAGAAACATCGAAGAACAAACACTCTTCAAACATTGCTGGAGGAACACAAACTGGTGGTGGCAGAGTTATGGTCTAGGGAATGTTTTGGTGGCATTCCCTGGGTCCATTCATACCTTTGGAGGGCACTATGGATCGAATTCGTTATGAATCCATCCTTACAGACCACGTACACCCATACATGCTGATTTTCTTCCCTGGGGCGGATGAGATCAGCCAGATCGACAATGCGACGTGTCACCGAGCCAGAAATGTCCAAGAGTGGTTGGAAGAACACGATGAAGACTTCAAAGTACTCCCTGGCACCCTAATTTCCCAGACTTAAACCCAATTGAACATCTGTGAGACCACATAAATTGTGTTGTTCGTTCTATGGATCCTCCACCACGCACCCTCCAGCAGCTGTCAGATGCACTGCAGTCAGCATGGCTCCACATACCTGTGAACACCTTCAAGCACCTTATTGAATCACTCCCAGCCCGTCTAGCTGCTGTCCGCGCTGCACACGGTGGTTACTCTAGATATTAGCTGTTGGTCACAATAATGTAACCCGACCGTGTAGATATGCAGTGAAACATCGGTTATAAGTTTTCCCAAAATGCGTTTTTCACTTTATACGTAATTCTGCGCAAGTATCGATATTATACAGTAGTCTCTATCACTTTTTCAATTCGGTTAAACGCAATTAATTTATACGCTTTATTGCGATTGTACGTCAAATTTTTTAATTTGAGATTATCAAACATACAGGTATCTTTGATTCTTTTATACGTCACCCGGCGTTTTCAGAGAATCGACTCAGCGTTTATTTTTTTTATTTATTTATCTGTTTAATTTGCAGCTATAAAATTGGCGATGCATTTACAAAATTACGTTCACAATTCTCTTTGTTTTCTGGTTTCAAGAAACTTGAAACAGGCACGAATTAATGAATATTTTACTTGACTAAATCAAGTAGTGGTCAAACGGCTTTGATAAGAACGATGCTCATAAGTAAAGGGTATGTGATAGGGGCATTGAATATAAAGCAAATTCGATGCTCATAAGTAAAGGGTATGTGATAGGGGCATTGAATATAAAGCAAATTCGGTGCTCATAAGTAAAGGGTATGTGATAGGGGCATTGAATATAAAGCAAATTCGATGCTCATAAGTAAAGGGTATGTGGTAGGGGCATTGAATATAAAGCAAATTCGATGCTCATAAGTAAAGGGTATGTGATAGGGGATATGTGATATGTGATAGGGGCATTGAATATAAAGCAAATTCGATGCTCATAAGTAAAGGGTATGTGATAGGGGCATTGAATATAAAGCAAATTCGATGCTCATAAGTAAAGGGTATGTGATAGGGGCATTGAATATAAAGCAAAATCCTATTCGGATTTACTACCTAGTATCTATTTTCGAAAATAGGTGTAGGCATCAATTACTTCTAAATTTGTCCCATCAAATCCCTGTTTTTAAGTTCTTGTAAAAACATTGCATAAAAATATTGTTTTCTGTAAGTTCATCTTTAATCCCATTCTTTACTCTTGTCAGCAAGCTCCTGGATCATACTCAAAAGCTCTTACAAGGTACTGTGACGTACCTGCGCCGCAGGACGCACATGAAATAAAGGCAGGTAGCAATGAGATCACACGCCAGTGTGTTAGTGGATAGCACTTGGAGCTCCGGAGCCGTGAGTTGGGGGTTCGAATTCCGCCCCTGGCATAAAAATGATGGAGAAATTTGCTTCATCATAGTACCTGCAAAAATAATTGCGTTGAATTCAAAGTGAAGGTGGGTTAATAAAATCAAAATATGTTATTTAAAAAATTATTTTCACACAACACTTCATGAAACACACCGCCACTGTTATTCTGAGGATATGTTAACGAGCTGAGAGGAAAGGGGCTGGAGAAAATTTTGAAAAAAGATGAGACTGCAAAGATGAAGTTCGAACAAATAGATGTTGGAGTCGGATCGAAGTACGGGCAATAAGGGCAGCTACCCGATGCCCCGGTTTATGGATTGCCCCCAATATTCAATTTTTTAAATTCTTTTTAATTTTCCGTTTCATATACGATACATTTTTTTTTATTTCATCACTGATTATTATTTTAAAAATTAGATTCAAAATATCAGTAAAATACATAAATAGTTCCTCTCTCCCTGAGAAATTGTAATTCCACTTGCCCAGGGCTATCGCGGCAGTGCCCGTACGATTCAAATATCCATTCTGCGTGGGCCGTCTAAAAGAAAACAGATCTACTTTCAGTAGAAACGCCGACATTAACCATCTACTCATAACATGACCAGGTAGTCGTTGGCAGAGTCGTCGAGTATTAAATGCTAGAATGTTCCGAGAAATCTAGAGAATTCCCTCGGTGAAAGCTATCTGGTCGCTATAGAATTCAAAGAACAGCTGCAATCAATCATTCAAATATTTACTATCAAGGGTGAACAGAAAACTCGATTATAAAGAGATGAAGGACGTCATACATGAAAGGGGTTTCAATGGAATCTACCCGAATCTTTGAATACTGTTCAGAATTATTTTAACCCTTTCTGTAACAGTAGCTACTTTTTTCCAAATTAAAACTGACTAAAACATATTTACTGTCTAGCATAAACCAGCCCTTTCCGCCACGGACTGGTGTCACAGCTCACAATTCGAAAAACATGTCCTCCTCTCCTTTCACTCATTTCTTTGTTTATCTTTCCTATTGAGTTCACTTACTCAGATCTCCTAGCTTCCTATTTCTAAGGGTAGTTTTAGATTTGGGGACAGACACTCTTTTCCTAAAACTTCTTCAAATAGCGTAGAGTAGAAAAGGTTTAAAGGTTTAGCTGTTTTATCGATAGAACGGGAAATTGCTGGCTCTTCAGATACAGCGGAGATTGAAAAGGATTTTGCAAATGAGAAGGCTCGTCGAAAACTGCTTTCGGTAAGTCTTGTCATTTTTCGTTTTTATTTTTATATATTTCTTCATTGTTTCTTTGCCTTTTTTATGAACTTCAATCGATAGTTTTCTAATACTTATACGAATGCGATATTTTAACTCCTGATGATAAGGTCAAGCGACTGACAGTAGTGCTAGAAATGTGCTTTTTAAATGCAGTTTTAAATAATATGGAAATTTTAACTCGTTTTCAGGCACAGATTGGGAGGATGGGTGGGGGGAGGGACAACTTTATAAGCTGAAGCCCCGGGACGCAGTCTAAGAGGCGCCTCCGCTGATATCCTTAAAAATAGGCATATATATTTTCTAGTTTGCACGTGCCTCACACGGTTGCTATCCTAAAAGGAATAAACGTACCAAAATTTGTATGGTAGGTAAAAGGGCGTCCGGTTTCTCTCTTTTTCAATGAAACCAACTAACTTACCGGCGTTTAATTTATTTATTATTTTTTTCTTTAATTGCAATACGACTTATTAAACGTCCCTCGAATATATGACAAATACCGCTCATGATATATTCGCATAACATTTTCAGGTGCTATATGGTTATTTTTATATCTGTACTGCAAGTGCACGAGAGGTGGGGAAATTCCTTAGAAAAGGTACAAAAAGGCAAATACACCCCTTTCTACGGTTTTACAATTCGTTCTAATTTTTATGTCTTATAAGCATTTTTTTTTTCTTTAACTTCAGAGCTAAATATTCCCCTGCGCTATATTTTCCTTAATTCCTGAAAAGACCGGTTAAGAAGAACAGGAGTCCCGTAACATGGTTGTTGTCCAGAGCCCCCAAACCTCTGGATCCAGCTTTGTTTGGAGAATGGAACTACGGAGTCAACCGACTGTGAAAACTGAAGAAATTTAAGACATGCGGAATTTAAGAGCTTATGAAGTGTCAATTGTCTGAAGTTTAATGAACTCGGGAGCAACAGTTCTTAAGCGTATTGCTCTCCAAATATATCATTAGCTTCCAAGTTTCTCAGAATAGCTGCAAGCCAACTGAGAATCAGAATGACGGTGGGACTGGAGATGAATATCCTACAAGGTGTAAATGTTCTGCTTGCTCTTAAACCACTGGTTCATCCGTTTTTTCCGTGAAGCCAGTTAGTTATCTTAAATTATGGATGTGCAATCTGTCTTAGATACTTCTAGCAGTCGTTAAACTAAAAGGGGAGAGAGTGAAAACTAAATAATTCTAATCTTTTTTTCACCTTTCTGCCTAGCTTCGTAGATAGAAAATATATTTTTCACCAAAATTCTCATACAATTTCTGTTTTAATTCCATACAAAAATGCAGTGGAATGTTTTTCACAGCTGTTGCTGTGACGTCATCTAATCCAAAAGCATTCTGACATGACGTCAGAGCTGCGTTACGTCACATGATAAAAATCGTTTCATCAACTTCATAGTAACTGAAAAACTTTAAGTCACGAATATTCGTTCCATTTTGTCACTCACAAGACACCTTTAAAAAAGTATATGGATTTAGAAATAATTAAATAACTTATTAATTTTTTACTTCTTTTGTAGGTGCACACATAGGAGGGTGAGGATCAATAAATGCGTTGAATTTAGGTCGACTAGTACATCCAGGAGCGCTGGTTTAGAACTATAACTCACCCACTGCGGAACTGAATATTTAAGTGATTTGACATAAGGCTAACACATGTTTTCCAGTACTCATTTATTTATTCATTTTAGATACTTTGACTTAAGAGCATATTAATTTAGTTATAGCATGCTAACATTAAATATGTGAACTCAAGGTGTCCTGTATTTTTTTTTATTTTTGTGTATATCAATTTATTGTAGATACAATGATTTAATAGTATACACTGAGTGGCCACTTTATCATGACCACCTGACAGTTTTAAGCAAATGAGCTATGACTGCACGCTGTTGCCGCCAGAGGGCGAGTCTAGTATAAAAGGGGAAAGCGTAGTCCTTGCGACAGCAGTAGAAGTGGTTTTTGGGTGACGAGATGGGTAAATAATGCGATTTGACGGATTTTCAACGTGGTATGATTGTAGGAGCTCGGAGCGATGGAGCGAGTATCACCGAAACCGCCGCATTCGTGAAATGTTCCAGAGCAGCTGTTGTTCAAATGTTTAAAGACTGGACTGTCAGCCAAAACACTGAGTCTCTACGTGCAACGTGTGGTCGTCATCGACTAGTGACTGCTCAGGCGGAACGGAGAGTGTCCAGACTGGTAACAAACAACAGAAGGGCAACAATGCAGCAAATTACAGACCATCTTAATCAAGGATCCCCTCAAGTGATCTCGGCACGCACTGTTCGCCGTACACTGCATAGGATGGGATATGGCAGCCGAAGGCCTGTTCAAACACCTTTGCTGTCTGCAGTTAACAAAAGGAAACGTCTCCAGTTCGCACAGAAGCACAAGGATTGGACAGTCGATAATTGGAAACAAATTATGTGGTCCGATAAATCACGTTTCGTTTGCACCATTCCGATGGCCGAGTGAGAATTTGGCGGAAACAGCACGAAAGCATGGATCCCAAATGCAATGCTACAACCCTTCAAGCTGGTGGAGGCAACTTATGGTTTGGGGAATGTTTTCCTGGCATGCTTTGGGCCCTTTAATTCGTGTTGATCAACGTCTGACTGTCACATCATATCTAAACATCGTTGCGGACCAAGTGCATCCTGTCATGTGGATGGTTTATCCCAACGGCGATGGCTCTGCCATAGTGCTCGTATTGTACAGGAACATGCCGGTGAGTTTACTTTGCTTAGGTGGTCCCCACAATCTCCAGATCTCAACCCCATTGAGAATTTGTGGGATGAAGTTAAACGAGCTATCAGACAACTGAATCCGAATGAAGTTCAACGAGCTATTAGACCTCTGGATCCACAACCCTGCAATCTCACACTCCTGGAAAGCTCTATTCATCAAGCATGGTCTCAGATTCCACAAACCGCCTATCAACATATCGTGGAGTCCATGCCGCGAAGAATCAACGCAGTATTAAAGGCAAAAGGTGGCCCAACGAAGTACTGAGAGGGTGGTCATAATAAAGTGGCCACTCAGTGTATAAGATTAATTTAATTTAGTTGTAATCATTGGTAACAATAACACGAAACGCATTAGCGAACCAACAGCGTACAGCTACAGTATTACGGCACGCATTGACATAATTTCATATGGTAAGCAGTTTCCAATCTCTAAACATCTAGCCGAAAGCACGAAAAGTTAAGTGCGACTCACAAACATTTACCTCTCAAAACTGTCGTTAATATGGTGATTATCGTCATCGTCAACCATTATCAATCCACTGCTGGACGATGGTCTCCCCAAGTTTCTTCCACAACGGTCTGTCTTGTGCCAGTCTCCTCCATGTTACTCCTGCATACTTTCGAATTTCATCCAACGTGTATTATATAACATAAACAACGCACGTTTGCCAAAAATGCAATTACTAATCAGTTGTTGAATTCATTTTAATCCCACTCTGTCTTATATCCATCCTTTTTAACGGGCTGTACCTAGTATTAAAAAAAACACAGACTCTTTTTTTTATTCACATCGTCCAAACCATCACAAAGTACATAGACTTTCCTAATTGTATTTGAAAAGCAAAAGAACAGAAGACCTCAGAGCAAAGGAATCACCAAGCATACTACGAAGCAAGGCATCTGCGAGCGAAGGATTGATTTCTAAAAAAAATGTCAAAAATGTGTACTCGACTGCTATTTATTATAACTGAATTTATTAACGGAAAGTTTAACTTATATCACTTTTGAAACGTCTGATAACATACTTTTTTCAAAGGCTGAGAGAATTAGATTATTTTTTAAATAAACAATTAAATGGCACTCTCGAAATAACTGAAATAGATCCAATTATTCTTCAGTGTAATATCGTGGTTTAGTGCTAGCAAATGCTGCACTTTGGGAGATGTAATTTTCTCATTTCAAAATAGTACATTGCAGTTGAAAACACCTCAGTTCCTCGCTGGTAAATTTAAATGAAAAGAGCGAGGTTGTACGACAATATGAAAGAAATGTATTGATTCATCACAGATAGATTCTTAGAAAAATTGCACGAAGGCAGAGTGAAGAAAGAAGAACGAAAGTAAGAGAAAAAATTAAAAAGTAAGAGAGAGGTAAGGCAGATCGCCAAGCACGGGTTGATTAACTCAGGAACATATATTTAAAGAATTGAGATCAGTTTTTGAGAGAGAGAGAGAGAGGTTTGATATTAAGAGGCAGAGAAACAGAAAAATATAATAGGGTTAAAAAAAGGAAAAGCGAAAAAAAAAGGGGGATACAAACACAGAAAGGAAATGAAAGCAAGAAACACACTGGAAAATAAACAGAACCAACAATACGGTAAATAAAGAAACACTAAATGAGTCTGAGAGAGGAATATCGAAATAAATAAAAGCAGAAACAGTAGAAAAACACATAGAGGAGATTAAAAGGAGAGGTAAAAAAAACTTTCACTGAGCGAGAGAGAAAGAGTAAATATCGAGAGAAAGAAACAGGAAATTATTGTATAGTGAGAGCAAACTAAAATTGAGAAAGATAAAGAGGAAAAGAGAAATAAATTCTAGATTGAGGGAAAATAATTCTGAGTGATGGAAAGAGAGATAAAGTAGAGAGAAAGCGAGAGATGAGGAAATTGTAGACGAGTGAAAAATAATTTCGAGTGAGCGAAAGAGTGAGAAATAAAGCCGAGAGAAAAGTAAATTATAGACAAAGCGAAAAATTATTTTGAGTGAGAATAACAAAATCTAGGAAAAAATAAGAGCGACAGATAAGTCAGTTCTCCTGCAAATAATAAGGAGTTGCGATCAAGAAAGCAAAAGGGATGCGAAATCGAGTAAAAGTTATTTACAGTAAAAGACAAAGCATGAAGAGGACGATTAGAAATTCACAGTATCGAATGGACGAGAAAGTAAACAAACACAAAAACTGAGTGTTCACGAAAAAGATGAACTGAGGGATGAAGACATTAATGAAAGAGATGTAAAGAAAGGAAAGGCGATGGAATAGGCGAAAATGGAACAGAAATAATGAAAGTTATTGACTGGTGACGAGTCAAGTTAATGTAGTAAGAACTATGTCAAATGGACTAAATAAGAAAGAAATATGTGACAAGCTCGAAACCAAATACAAAGAGTGCCTGTTGCTAATGTAATATGCTAGAACCATGAATATTCTGTCTTCTGATATCAAGCAAAGCAGCTATTTTCTTGCACAGTCCGAAGTAGTTATAATGTTTGAGGAATTTGTGATGAAGGGAATCATGTCGAATTGGCATAGATCACTCTGAAGGGTTCTCGGAGAAAATGAGAAAAACAAAAAATGCACAGATGATTGAAAAATGCAGCGAGCTCAGAAGAAAGAAATGAAAGAAGCAAAGCCATAACCACCAATAGCTGACAAAATAATTTTTTTAAGTAATTCATGAAGATCTAATAGTGCTACAGTCAGATATTGAAGGAGATCGAAGTGAAGGAAGGTGAGGTTATGTAGGAATAACAAACATAAGGAAGGCGGATATAGAACAGAACATGACAATTAAGGCGAATGTATCGGAAAATTGGGATGCTCGCGAGAATGCACGGTGTGGGAGGGAGGCGCTGGCTATTTTAATCGCGTTGTGTGTGTGTGTGTGTGTGTGTCCAAGCAATTATTTTTAGCAGTAAAAAAATGCCGCTGTGAAGGAAAAAAAAAAAAACTAGCGGAAGCCTATTCCAGTTGTGTAACAATGTGGTCAGTTCTGCACTTCCGAGTCAACATAAGTGTGTACCATTATGGAAAGTAGTCCTAAGTGTTTAAATCGAAAAGCAACAGGATTATTGCTCGGAATCCATTTTTGTTTTCTCAGCATTTTATAGGGGAAATTGGGATCTAAAGCGAATTTTCAAGAAGTCATAAGGTTTTTAGAAATAAATTTTACATGAGAAGCTATTCAATCAAGAGCTACGCACTTTCGGCTACTGGCTGTCCAGCAGGAAAATGCCCGTAATTCAGAGAGAGAGGAAAGGGGTGGAAGACTTCTCCCAATATTTCCAACAAAGAGACAATAAATTGACAATCGGGAAAACTCGCGGGGGGCGGTGTACTTAAGCAACAGTAAGGGAAAACAATTTTAAAAGTTCAGACCCCACCACACGCCGTTCTGTTCTGTTGCTTTTTGAGCCCACCTTTTAGACCCCCCCCCCCCCCCAAAAAAAAATAAAATAAAAAATGTTTAAGCAGTTAGAACACCTCGCGAGTGCAACCATCTAAGATTTTACAGAACTTTGATGTGTGAGTTTTTCAAATTCACAGAAATTTTGTTACATAAAATGAATATTTTGTTTAATTAGTGTTCCAATATTCTGTGAAATACAGACAGTTTCCGTAATTATAGTTTAAAATTCTGTTTTCTCAGTTACAGTTTAAAACGTTGAGGGAGTGAGAAAGAGAGAGGGTGGGGGGAGGTCAGTTAAAAACTAAAATTCACGAACAGTCTTGTGACAGCAAATATTAAGAAATATAAAAAATGTCATACGCAATCTAAATATGCGAATAAATAGTAACTTGGAAATACGTATCCAGGGTTCCCAGTGCAACATACATTGAATGTATATGCATGCTACACATTGTACGTACCTGAAAAAAAAAAAATTCTACTTAGGATAACATCATCAGTATCTGGTAAAATTTGCATGAACGGAACGTTTCTGACAAAATTCTTGCCAAGCACTTCAAAATCTGAACACGCAAGATATTTAGCCCCAAACTAGCCTTCCCCTTCCAGTTCTAAACTGCTGGCGTCGTCACTGTGTATAAGTATTTTTCAGTTCCCTGTGGTGTCAAGATTAACTTCGATGCTCAGCGTAGTTCTGCCTGGATGGGTTACGGAGGAAGAAAATAATTGCTTGAAACCCCCCTGGTATGGATTGGGGGGTATCTGTCTAAATGTCAGTGCGGGACTAAATGCTTGAGAGAAAGGCCACAGTAGGAGTGTACTGCAACGCCGACTGATAGAGTTCTTGCGTTCCACCGAGAGTCAGTGACTTGGATTCCCTACCTTTTACAACAGTACACTCTTAGAGTAACTTGGAGTATAGCCATTCGTTCAGCCCATTACTACTTCTCTTTTCTTTTTCATGGTGTCATTCGCTCTTTTCATTTTTTCTAATCCATGAGTTCCTTTTCCTGTATTTCTCTGTTACACCAAGCATGCATCTCTACAGGCTTCTTTGAGTCGTCCGCAGCGTCTATATGTCTTTTTTAGTGAAAATCCATGTCTCTGATCCATAAGAAAGAACTGGAAGGATACATTGATTAAACACTTTTCTTTTAGAACATGGCGGTAGCTTGATCACGAAAATTGAACTGTTTGTTCGAAATGCACCACAGCCCAATTTTTTGCGACCATTTATTTCTTCTTCGATGTGGCTCTCGCTTGATATCTGTTGTTTAAGGTAGACGCGGATATTACATAGTTATTTCTAAATTTGTCCCATCATTCTCTAATTCTTCAGTTCTTGTAAAAACAGTGTACATCAGTTTTGTTTTCTGTAGGTTCATCACTTCTTCATCCTTGTCAGCAAGTTTCTGCAGCTCTGAGAGGGTACTTGCAAAACTGGCTATGTGCATACTCTTCAGCTCTGAGGAGGTACTTTCAAAATTGGCTATGTACATACTCTGCGGCTCTGATGGGGTATTTGCAAAATTGGTTATGTACATACTCTGGAGCTGTGAGGGGTACTTGCAAAATTGACTATGTATTGTACATACTGTGCAGCTCTGAGTGGTACTTGTAAAATTAGTTATGTACATACTCTACAGCTCTGAGGGTGAACTTGCCAAAATGGCTATGTACATACTTTGCAGCACTGAAGGGGTACTTGCAAAACTGCCTATGTACATGCTCTGCATCTCTGAGGGGTACTTGCAAAACTGCCTATGTACATGCTCTGCATCTCTGAGGGGTACTTGCAAAATTGGCTATGTCGTCAGCAAAATAAAGGTGGGTTGAATTATATCCATTGATCTTTATGCCCTTGTCTCCCCTGTTCAATTACTGAAAGGCATTCTGCAATACATCACACTTAATTGCTTATTTGTTTCCGGGTTTCACGACCCAGTGACCATCCAAGACATAAGGAGTATCCTGTTGCTAATTTGGGGCTATAAGTTTATATAATACAAATGTATAAATAGATAGATAGACAGATAGATAGATAGATTGTGACTTGATGAATGTATGGGTAGGCAAAACCCGGGACTTCCCTTTTAAAAATTCCTGGATATGACACTATCCATTGCCATGAATGAAAAACACCAAAAACACAAAACAACTCACAATAAGAAAGGAAATACAAAAACCCCAGGGAAAAAAATATTAAGAGTGCATCCCTGTGGCAGTGTAGTTAGAAACGTAGGATTCGGGCTAATCGTCCACGATGGGACACGACACGAATCCCAAATGAAGCACGAGAAGGGCGCTAATCTCACGGCCCTGGTTCTACTCCTTTCCTGGAACCAGAGGCTCGTAATTAAGGATCGGCGAATCCTTATATCGTTAGATATTCATGGGTGTAGCTACAAATCCTCAACTAAAAAGAAAAGGCGGGGTGAGAGAAAGAGAGATAATAAGAAGGTCGCAGTCTCTGATCCAGAGTCCAAAGTAGAGCTTTTAACATAGAAAATATTAGCGAGAGCGAGACAGAAAGAGAGAAGGGAATCGTTTGAACACTTTGCTTCCTTTGTAACATTAGTACACGCGAATGGAAGGAAAAATCTGAAATTCATGTTTGTAAAAAAGGACTCGAAGATCTAAGCCGGCAGTGCTTTTATAGAATTTAGTGTAGTCTATTTCAGCTCATTACATACATATATAGAGAGAGATATACACAATTCAAATACTGCTGGAACTTTTCCAATTACGTTGGAGTGCTCAGTTCCTTCGGTGCACCAGCAAATAAACACAATAAACAATGACAAAATTATTCTGAAGGAAGTATATATAAAAACGAAAAAGGAATGGCAAAACAGAAAACAACGCAATCTACGTTTCGCATGACTTACTTGTAAGCAAGAAAACTTTGCTCAGCCGTTCAATGAATGCATGGCGCACTGCTTGTGGTACAACAGAAAACAAATACAGCGATTAAATGGAAATATCCAGCACATGATGCCGTAATAAAGATTAATGAGTCCATCCAGCATCCTAAGAAGAGGCTTGTAGAGGTGAGGAGCTTTCGCCTGAGATTCTAATGCAGACAGGTTTTCTTCTCCAGCTTCCTAGTAAGATAAAGACGCTATTGAAGATCCAGAAGGAAGATAACTCCCATGAAGAAATGCAGGTGTTCCTTTGGTATTTTATGTTCCAGAACAGCAGCGGCAAAAATAAAAGCGGCAGATTAAATAGGTTTTAGCCGATTGGGAAGCAGACTTTTGAGGGAAACAGTGCAGAGACTGTGTATTGAACGGTATTTGATTCGATGCCCTTGAGAAGAACCAAAAAATGAAACCAGAGAAAGAAAAGTAGTTCGCTGGAAACAAGGAGCCTCCGTGATTGCTTTTCGCAGTGTATGTTAATGTATCTTAGATGCATTATTCAAGCAGGCTTTTAATATTTTTTCTTGTGTTTGTCCTACAGTTTTATCCGATAAAGACATTATACTTCGTGTGGTCCGCGGGAAACAAGTGATGCGAACTCAGATTCCAAACGCACGGGAAAGCACACAAACGCAAATCTTTCGTAAGAAACAAATAATAAATGCATATTTTGTTCTGGAGATTAAAAGTGCATTGGAATATCGGTCTGTCTAGCTGTTAAGATGCCTCGCAATTGCAGGAAAATAGCATAACGTGGAGGCATAGAAAATAAACCTTGTACGTAATGCCAAATGTCACTGAGGGAAATGAAAATTGTTCTGGTAGATATCTCAAGCATAGGTTTAATTGCAAAATCAATTAAACCAATTTAAACATCACCAGTTCTGGCAAAGATGAAGGAAAGTTTTCAACGATATAGAAATCTGAAAATTCATTAGAACAAAGCTAAAAATCATTGAATATCTACAAAAGTGTTCTTGCACTTAAGAAACATTTCTTTCATTCTTAGGCGGTACAACATTTAAAAACTATTGTAATCGGCGTTGCTCTTAAACCACCCAAAAATTACTTTAATTTTTAATTCACTCTAGCACATGTCTAAAGTCTACGCATTGATACTAAATGTAACAGAATAGTTAAGAAGATGTTTAATGCTAAGCCGGAAAAAAAAAAAATTTGGAAGACCTGAATTAAGATGGGAAGATGGAGTGATGCAAGACATTAAGGCTTTAGGGGTCAAGAATTGGAGGAGTTTGCCATTGAATAAGGAAGGCTAGCAGAGGTTTCTGAAGAAATCCAGGGCCCACACAGGGCTATCGAGCCAAAGATGATGATGACATGCCTAAAGCCGATAAGGAGGTCAAAATATTTCAGTTTAATCTGTAAATTCTGACATTCTTTTATAAAGGGTGTTTACACATGCACATATATAGAACGTGCTTTTCCATATACTACCACACGCAGAAGAATACATTTAGCTTGACCATATTGTATTTTGCTATTGAAATAATTTTACATGCATGAAAAAAATATTCAGTTATAAAAAAACTACATATTTGCTTTTTTGCTCCGTTTTATTTCATGACGAAACGTTAGCTCTAAACATTCCCTATCATTCATAACAAATTTCTAAAGAAACACCCCGCAATAAATGAAAAGCTTTGAGACACTCATTCGATAGAATTTTAAATGCATTTTTAACAACTATGAATAAAAAAGTAGTCTATGGGAGAATATTAAATTAAAAACAAAGCTACAAGCTTCTGTTAAGTTTGAAAATAAAAAACCTGTTAAGTACAGAGGAGAAAACTAATTGTCTATAAAGGAGAACAGTATAAAAACAAAGCTAGAGGTCACTGCTGTTTTTTCAGGAAAGGTACAGTGGAGAAAAATGTTTCAGTGTTCCATCATCTAAATATTGGTGGAGTTTGCAATGAGCCATTTTTCGGACTGGTTTGCAATGCCCCTACATAACAATGAAGCAAGCAAGTTCTATTTTTACGTTGTTCTTTGTTTCGGGGTTTCAAGACCACACTGAACAACTCCAAGGGTAATAAGCAGTCGCCCGTCCCTAAATTCGGTCGTTGATTCAATGGACAGCCAGCACAGTAAGACACTGTGCTGGCTGTCCCCTTCCATATGCCTTCCCCGGGACTGGTGTTTCGGCCAAGCTCATACAACTAGCCAGAAACCTACGCCTCTGACCACTCAGTCACGCGGGGAAGAGGAGAGTATAAAAAGTCATCCCACACAAATTTCGAGTTCCTGGTTCCACGGCAGAGGAAGAAAGATCGCTGGACGGACAAGTACAAATCCATATATCTGAGTCCAGACCCTGCAGTCAGAAGACAGAAGAAGTCAGAAGTCAGAGGCTCTTTGCTTCGACCACTGGGTGACTACTAACACTGCAAAAGTACCTAACAATTCCTGAGGCAAAGCCAATGTTTCTTTTCCGAAGTTTTTCACATGCCATATGTACATTTTTTTGCAACGCTCTCGAACTTCATGAAGGCTTGTACTAAAAAATTCCCATGCATTTTGTGTAGGCTTATCTCACTTTTGAGTCAGAATCTGTTTCAAATAGCGTCATATTTCTAAAACAATCCCAAATCATCAGAATTTTGTTTAACGAGGATCTCATTGCCTTAGCAGAAGTACGTATACTTCGAGTGCAAGCACACCGCCCATGCCTCATCGGAGACTCTGACCCCGGCCGAGCTACGATGATTTTCCAGAAACTCGCGCCCTTGCCTCGGATATCATGGTGGCTTCCATGAAAATGTCTCACTATATACGCTGATGAGCCATTTCATTTTGACCACCCCCATCCTAGAGAAACGAGCGCGCCTGGAAAGCGAAGGGTGACGCAGGTGAAGTTCACAGAGCGGTATATATACAATCCGAGGATCGTCTTTCGGTTAGTAGAGTGTTCGGAGTCAGAATAGCAAAATCTGTCGATTTATCGGAGTTTGATAAAGGTCAAATTGTAATGTCATGGCGCCTCGGAACTGCGATCTCGGAAACGGTGCGGGTTGTGGGTTGTTCACGTGCCGCTGTAGTGAGTACGTATTAAACGTAAAGTATAGATGGCCAAACGACGAACCGACGTCCACGTGTCGTCATTGATGCCAGAGGGGAGCGGATACTGTCGCGCATTGTTCACAGCGACCTCAGTGTCACAGTTCGACAAATCACCCGCAGCTACAACAGCGGTGACCAGTGCAATGTGTCGCAGCCCACAGTTTATCGCAGCCTTCTGCGCATGGGCCTGCGTAGCCGAAGACCCAGTCGGGTCCTCATGCTCACTGCACGTCATCGACAACAAGAAACGAAATGGGCCCAAGATCGTCGAGATTGGACCGTGGATTATTGGAAGAAAGTAGCGTGGACTGACGAATCAAGGTCCCTGATGCACCATGCTGAGGCCCGAGCGCGGATACACCAACTACCAACAGAGGCTATGGCACCTGGATACACTGTTGGGTGGGAAAAGGACGGCGGCGACAGTGTTATGCTGTGGGCGATGTTTTATTGAGACACTTTAGGCCGCATTATCCCAATAGCACAATATCTGACAGCTATCAGGTATCTAAACATCGTTGCCGATCAAGTTCACCCATTCATGGCAACTGTGTTTCCTGCTGGTGACGGCCATTACCAACAGGGTAATGCGCCATGCCACACTGCCAGAATCGTCAAGGAGTGGTTCGAGGAATATACTGCTGACTTTCTTTTAATGTCCTGGCCTCCAAATTCACCTGGCATGAACCCAATCGAACACTTGTGGTTCGACTTGAAAAAGCGGGTTTGCGCTAAATTACCACCACCCCGAAATGTACGGGAACTGGAGGACCTGTTGTTTACATTATGGTACCAGATCCCCAGAATACCCATCGTCAACTCATCGAATCGATGTCTCGCCGAGTGGCCGCTGTTTTGTGGGCTAAATGGGGTCCTACAGCTTATTAGGTAGGTGGTCATAATGTAATGACTCATTGGTGTATATAAACACCATGTAACATCAGAATTGCAAGTCCCTGAAAGAATGATCGAAAGCATATGAAACCCAACAGACAGCTGAGCCGAGATGTGCACCTCACTGAAATATGAAACCCAACAGACAGCTGAGCCGAGATGTGCACCTCATTGAAATATGAAACCCAACAGACAGCTGAGCCGAGATCTGCACCTCACTGAAATATGAAACCCAACAGACAGCTGAGCCGAGATCTGCACCTCACTGAAATATGAAACCCAACAGACAGCTGAGCCGAGATCTGCACCTCACTGAAATATGAAACCCAACAGACAGCTGAGCCGAGATCTGCATCTCACTGAAATATGAAACCAACCCGATTGCAGCATTTGCCGACATGAGAAAGAATGCCTCTACAGTAACATCATAACTAAGACTTGTTTCCTTATGAGAAGAGTCTTCCTGCTTCCAGCTGCGATTTCTAGGAAGAAGCTAAATTTGCACATGGCAGCAAATTCTTCGACAATGTCTCCAGATGAATGTATATCAGAGGGGTACGGATTCTCTGAGAAAGTGGATGGTCGATTCGTCGTACTGCGCAGCATTTGAGCACTGAAGATACAACAGTACATCGATGTCTGCTGGAATTTTTCTGATAAGGTACGACCTTCCCTAGGCGTAGAACTGGAAAACACAGGACAATCACACTCAGGAAAAACCGTTTAATCATTCGATAAGCTACCTCCCTCTCTCTCTGCCATCAGAAGAGCAGTAAATGTTGCATTAAATCGTCACGTGAGAAGACACACCATAGATTGGCGGAGGAAGTACGTATTTTGCGTACCGCGTTCATTGTTTCGCATACCTCTATCCAATAATCATAATCTCCAGAGTCTGGAGTGGTCCCGTGTTCAACTGCTCTGGCAGGTAGAAGGAATCGCGTGATCTTCAGCGACGTATCTCGCTTTCGTTTAGCCTGCTTTGATCGCCGGCTTCATGTTCAGAGACGACGGTGAGAACGGATCGATTCAAGGTTAATTGTCCAGCGGTATACTTTAAACGACAAGGATCATGGTCTAGAGAGCAATCAGCTATGGTAGCGGAACACCTCTATTATTTTTCAAGGGTAGTTTGACAACTCTTTGGTAAGTAGTGAATATTCTGGATGTTGTTGCTATCCCTTTTATAAGGGATACTAGAAGCAGGCTTCAGAAAGATAGTAGGTGCTCGCATACTGCAGACATCTCCAGGAAGCGTCTAAGCGTTCTTATCGTTCTGGAATGGCCAGCAGGATCCCCGGGTTCTGTCCCTAATTAAACATGAATGATGCGTGACTGGACGATATCTGAACACCCACCCGCAACCAACGCAGACAAAAGCTTCCCTGTATTACTAGGTGCAGTAAGCATGGTGGGCAGAACGTCATTAAACGTCGCTACGGCTCAGTTCTACGATGCATGGCAATATGCATTGTCAATAGAATTTGTAATGCATTACTGATACTAATAATGCTTTGTCTTATTTTTCAGGTAATAAAATTGTCTACTTGTTTCGATAAACTCATCGTGTCTCTTTTGTATCCCATATTGCTCTGTCCGTGAATGTCACTTGAATTTTCTCCAAGGCTGTTCCAGCGGCCAGGTGCTACGAAGCCCTAGCTTTTAATCATTCGTTTGAGATGGCTCTAGGTTCAAATCCCGAGTGAGGTACGGCTAGTGTATTTGTCTTACGGCAGTGGCTCTCCTCCCTCCTTGGAACTAGTAACCCTAGATTAGGGACTCACGACTACTTATAGTCAGTTCCGGATGCGGTTTGTCCCTGGAACCCCTCCCCTCCCTTTCCCTAGGTTGCATGGGTTTACCAGATGAGTGTCGTCGATGCGCTGGTAGTAAAACACTGCAAGATGAATGAAATCTGATGTCACACGGCTTCATGCACCTACGGGATGATTGATGATGACTACTATCTTCCAAATACGTGGGAAAAATGTAAATAGACAAAGTCATCGTTCTTTCCACGTTTTTCTTTAATTAACACACAACAACCGAAAAATTGTATTTCGACACCGCTGGGATCGAACCCCAGATCTCTCGATATCTAGCAGAGTGCGTACGCTTTACGTTACGGTGTCAACAATCCACGGCTATATGAGTGTTTATCTGTCAGCATCTGACTTCACAAATCCGTAGAAATGGGCTCAGCAACTGAGACGTCTCCATACGCTACGGTTCCAACAATCCACGGCGCTATGTGTGTTTACCTGTCAGCATCTGACTTCACAAATCCGTAGGGATGGGCTCAGCAGAGATGTCTCCATCTGGTGGGGCTTAACGGCACAAGCTATTTAATTATAGCTAATAAATCCAAAGAGCGAGAGAAATGGTGAAAATCTGTTGTAGATGATTGATGATGACTACTTATATCGCATTGAGTAGCTCATGGTGGTCTTTAAACCGACCAATCCTCCTCAAAGGCATTCACACCGCATCTGATCGGTGCAATTTCAATGTTATAAAGTGTATAGCAGCTCATGTTGACGTCCACTAATATTTATATTAATAATTCGGAAATATATATGCAGCTTTAAAATCTCATGTAGCAGTAATGCGCAAAAAATGTTAATGTAAATGTACTCGGAAGCAGCGGTCATATCAAACAGAGTCCTTTGTGTACTGATAATAAGAATTCTGAACTAATGGGTCGATTCACTCCTAATTGGTAATAATGCCAGTCTACTGTATACGAATAAGAATTTTACGTTTTTACGCGGAAGCAATTTTTTTTTATTGGAGGTTTAACGACCGCCGTAAGCAACTCAATGAACTATAAGCAGTCGCCCGTTTCTAATTTAGGGTCACTGACTCCAGGAAAGGGAGAGAGCCAGTGTCATAAGACACACACAACAACATCCATGCCCCACCGGGATTCGAACCTGGATCCATCTCGGACGAAGCCATCGCTTAGACCACTGCGCCGGGGCGGCGGAAGCAGTTTCCAAAAAAATAACAGAAAGTCAGCCATTTGAATAACCCATCATGTCACATAAAAAGAGGCGACGTAATACGCGATACATTCAGTGGTTCATTCTGATCTTCTAACTTTTCTTTTTACTGATGACCCCCGGTTCGAGGCATGGGCCATGGATTTTTGTCCCACGACTCTGGCTCCTTCCCTTCCTGGAACCAAAAGCCCCAACTTAGGGACTGACGCCTGCTTCTTATATCCTTCGAAATTACTTATGGTAATCGTTAAAGCCAAGAAAAAATCTTCGCAACACCTTAATGATAAATGTGTTTCCTGTGACAGCTTTGTGCAGCAAAATCATTGAGTATTTCCGAAGTTACGAAGATAAGAAATCTAACATTTTGGCAAGTAATTCATTTGTACCATAGAAACCAGAATGCCATCTTTAATATATGATTTATGTGTCGTGTAATTTCCGGAAGGACAGCATTACCATAAGATGTAGTATCAGCACTTCTGCTCATCAAACTGTTCGCCGAGTTACTTTGGTAAATAATGTTTACTTCGCGCAGGAGCGAGGCAGTTACCCGATTCACAGCGCTAACAAAAAAATGGCTACAAAATAAATAAACAAAGATGGAAAATATGTTGATAATAATCGCACACAAAAATCGGTCGTACTGCTTTTTTTTTTAATTTTGTGGTTTTTATCTGTCTTCACTGTTGTAGAATAAATTAAATTAATGCAAGCCTTCTTTCCGAAAATAAAAAAAAAGTGGGGAAAGTTCTTTAAATTAATGTCGGCAATCCGTTCCAAAGGAGCAAGCCTACGCCCACAAAAAAAAAGTTGGTTGGAAAGAAAAAGAAAAAAAAAAGACATTCAGATGATGATTCCCACAAAAAAAAAAAAAAAAAAAAAAGAAAAGAGGAAACTTCACAAAAAAATATCAATGATGGAAAAAACTTGTACTTCGTAAAAAAAAAGAGACGAAGTAATTAAATTCGCATATAAGCACGTCGGATGGGAATTGTCACCCAATTAAGAAATATAAAAATGGAAGTGAAGCGAAACACGCGGTGTTAGCGGTGTACGTAACTTAAACAATTTGATTACCTCAGAGATGTAAAGCACATCATCTTTCCACTGATGTTTTTCTCATTCTAGACCTGGCTGGCATCATCAGTGAGGATCAGATGAATCCGGACTTTACTTACAGCTTGTTGGTTAGGTGATCTCTCCCATACCGAGCATTTGTTAGGAACGACAAATGTCTGAAGACGTAACTAATAAGAGGACAGCGGAATTTCAGTGAAATAACAGAAGCTAAATTATCTACAAATACGAGGGTTGTATCGAAAGTAATGCAAAAGCGAGCATAACTTTTTTATTAACTGACAGAGATCGTTCAAATTGCACATGTTGGTAGAGTAACTCTTTCTCTATACAAAGGTACTACTCAACATAGTCTCCATTACAAGCGATGCATTTGCGCCATCGTTGAATCCAACTCTCGAATCCTCTTTGAAAATTTTCAGGTGTGGACTGTTGTACCCACTTCTTCACATCCAGTCTCTGAGGACACGGATTTGATCTGTGTGATCAAATCCTTGTCCTCAGAGACTGAACAGGTGGATGTCGGAGGGCACCAGATCTGGGTTGTACGGTGGATAGGGGACCACCGACAGCCTAATATGCCGATCACCTGATTTGTTGCTAAAGGTGTGTGTGGTCGCGCATTGTCATGGTGAATATAAATCCTTTTCAGATTCTCTTTCGGTCTTTTCCTCCTTATGGATCCTCTAAGCTTCTTGAGTGTCTCACTGTACTTCTCCCTGGTCACGGTACAGCCACGTTCCAGAAAAACAAGGAGAATGACACCCCTGTCATCCAAAAAAGTCACCTAGACTTTCTATGCTGATCGCTGACTCATGAACGTCTTAGGCCTTGGCGAAGAGGTGTGACGCCATTCCATGGATTGATTCTTCGTTTCCAGATCGTAAAGATACGCCAACGTTTCATCCCCTGTCAACAGATCTGGAAAAAACGTGTCTTCATTGGCTTCAAATGCTTCCAGCAGATCAGAGCAGACTTCCACCCTTTTCTTCTTCAAATCGGGTGTCAGCTGCAGAGGTACCCACTATGCACACACTTTCCGATATCCTAAGTCTTCTACCATCTTCTGTATGGGCCAATTGTGCAGCAAGCTCACGGATTGTGATTTTCTCTCCATGCGAATCAATTAATCTACTTGCTGCCGATTCGTGTCAGTGGTTGCAGATGATGGTCTCCCACTGCGCAGTTTGTCTTCAGTGCTGGTTTCTCTTGATTTAAATTTCTTCATCCATCTGTGCACATTACTCTTGTCAATGGTGTCATCTCCGTAAACATTCTTTAGCCTTCTGTGGATGTCAGACAGCCTGTACCGTTCCTTCGTCAAGACCTCAATGACGGCACGTTGCTTCTGCTTGAAATCCATTATTTACCTGCAATGAAGAAGAAGAGTTACTATAGAGGAAGAGTTACTCTACCAGTATGTGCAACTTGAATGACCTCTTTCAGTTAATCAAAAATTTATACCCACTTTTGCATTACTTTCGGTACAACCCTCGTATATAGCAGAGATATCACTGAAGCCTGAGTTTGTAACAAGCATGCCTCTTCATGCACAGTAACACTTTCATAGAAGGAAAGACAGAAAGTATGCCTCTCCGCCACCGGCAGAGGGGAAGCTACTGGGGCAGAGAAAGGCAGCTGCCCCGACGGGGTGCCCAAAAGGTAGGAATGATGTTGCTGCTAAAGTTGAATACACGCCACTTGTCAGCCCACGTTAAAGCAGAACGCTGATAGTTCCGCACCAGAGATGGGATGCGTGTTGTCTAGTTAACATTGCTGGAGAGTTTCTCCCCCTCCTCAGAATCGAAAGATCAGGGAGAATCATTGCGTCGTACTCTAGGGTGGACTGGTGTCCGGGGTGTTAATAGTTAACGAGACCGCGGAGAAAGAATGAGCTGAATTTCCACCATTCGCTGGCGAAACGAAAAGCACGGAAGCCGGAGAAAATATTCTTGAGCTTGTTAAGCTTAAAAATGAGACTTGTGACGTTTTATTAGAATATGCGGTCCTAACTTTGAGAAAGTTGGCTGGTTTCTCAGGTACACTTTAAAGAAAGAAGAGCTCGCGACGTCTTACAACTGAGGATACAAACCAGCTCATGTGTGATAGCTCTCGCTTGATAGTAAGGCTGATTAAGTCTTACGCATGGTTACAGAAGAGAAGCGAAAGGCAGTGTAATCAAGAAGTATGGATAGAAGTTAACGACCATAGAAAATTCAAAAAGTGAAAGAACATTTTATAAAGAAATATTACAAATAGATATCTGGATGTCTCTCAAATAAGGACATAAAATCTTGTGGTAGTAGAGAAAGTTTGTTTTTGGAATCATTAACGCTTATCGAAAAGCTACTGATAGAATCCACAGCAGAAGCAAAGATGCAATTCTGTTGTGTCTATCGATGAAGCGGAAGAAAGCCGCCAGGTGGCGCAGTGTTCTAAGCGTTGGCTTCTGACCACTCCTCCGAGATGAGTCGCTGTTCAAATCCGGTGAGGCATGGACGTTGTGTTTGTCTTACAGCACTGGCTCTTTAAAGCCCTGCCCTGGAACCAGTGGCCCCAAATTAGGGGCCGCGGGTAGCCTAGTGGGCAACGTTCGTGACTGCCACGCGAAGGACCTCAGGTTCGATCCCAGGCAGGTACGAACGCTCGATCTACTAAATATCCGCCGTGCGTCGGATGGGCACGTTAAGCCGTCGGACCCCGGGTACTGGACCCCGGAAATAAATAAGGGCGTCTTCCTCCCCCTTTCTACTTCGCTTCCATGTCAATTTCCTATCGGGCACCATAGCCCAAATCTCCTAGCTTCCTATTTCTAAGGGTTGTTTAAGACCTGGGGTCAGACACTCCCTTTCTAAAATCTTATACATTAAAAAAAAAAAAAAAGTGGCCCCAAATTAGGGACGGGTGACTGCTTATAGCCCATTGAGTTGCTCGTGGTGATCGTTAGAGCTTCATTCAAAAAAAAAAAAAAAAAAAAAAAAAAAAGAAGTAAAAGAAACCGAGAAAACTTTAATGTTTTAAAATCTGTGACGTATCCTCTAATTTAACTTTAATTTTTAGTTACTTTCTCTATGTAAATTTGAATTCATTCTCCTTTAGCGTTCTTCAAACTTAACGTGATATCTTCTCTCGAGAGAGAAGAGTATGGTTGGCAACACCTCGAAGTCGGAACGTATGACGTGTGTTTGTGTCCGATGAGAACTAGAAGATATATAATGTTTGAGCAGTCGTAAATGTGTGAAGATGGTGGATGTTAGAGTGTAATAATGGTGGAAGCGGCGTTGTTTAATTGAAGTTTGATCTATTTGAAGGCTGCGTGTTATATCTTTAGTGTTGGTGGGGTTTTTTTAACCAAATGTTGATTATTAACTCACATTAGTTGGATTAAGTTACTAATATTAAAAAGCGAGTTGTAGTTGTGTCTTGTTGAGTGCCAAAGGAGTTTGGTCTGAATAAAGACTAACCGTAACCTTTTTAGAAGTTTCTTCGGTGACTCCTGTTTCACTGTGGCTGAAGTATTTAACAACTGATTTATGTAGTGTTCAGTCAACCATATATTCACGAAAATTACAATCCCCTCCCCATGCACACAGACACACACGCGCTCACTCACTTGCTACCAAATTTGTACTCAAAATTGGCATCCAAAGCAAGATACGTGCAGTTTTTGTTCTGTCATGTATCAGGTTATTTTATTCGTTTAAAGTAATGCCCGAAAGAAACCCCAAAATAGATAAACGTTAAGGTGGACGTCTAGTGATTTTGCTCTCAATACTTCTAATGGAAAAAATTTCGACCCCATTTCCTCAGCAAAGAAAAATTTTCCGTACATCAAAATTGGCCTACTGATAAAAAACACATTCTAACTTAGATTGTACAATCAGTGTTTTTTTCACAAAAAAAAAAAAAAAACTTTCCTGAACTGTATTAAAAATCAATAACTTTACTTCGTTGCAGTTATGACACTTGCTTACAGGTGGCGCCACTCTTTCGTGCCACTACATCGAAGTAAAGTTTTTGATTTTAAGTTGTAACAAAAAACACCGATTGTACAATCTAAGTTAGGATGTTTTTTATCAATGGGCCAATTTCGATGTATCAAAATTCTTACTCCGCTGAGGAAATAGGATCGAATTTTTTTCTATTGGAAGTATAGGGAGCAAAATAACTAGACGTCCGTCTTAATCACACAAATATTGATTGATAAATATAATTTCTAAAAGACAGCGTCTTGCTACTAAATTAAAACTTTTCCACTATTGCTGATCGACGTGTGTGATGTCTGATACAGCTCAAAATTAAATGCAGATCAATAAAAATCAAAACTACCTCAACATCATCCGAAACCAAAACCTCCAAGACATTAAAAATCAAAATGACAAAACCATCACTGGAATCAATTATATGTAGAATGCTTAGGAATCGAAATAACCAAAATATAATTAGGAATCAAAATAACCTACAGTAGATATAATTAAGAATCAAAATGACCTAGACATCACTAGAATCAGAATCATTTAGAATAATCAGGAATCAGAAGGACCGAGATATAATTCGATATAAAAAAAAAACCCCAGATATAATTGAGAATCGAAATTTCTTCGCCCTCCTTGGAATTAAATTAATTACAATAATTAGGAATCAAAATGACTCTGCCATCGCGGAAATAAAAATGATTTAGAATGATTGGGTACCTAAATGACTGAGATATAATTATTAATCAACATCAATTTATAATAATTAGGAATCAAAAAGACTGAGATATATTTGGGAATCAAAAACACTGAGATATATTTGGGAATCAAAAAGACTGAGTTATAATTAGGAATCAAAATAACCTAGATATCACTGAGAATCAAAATAACCTAGATATCGCTGAGAATCAAAATAATTTAGTCATTACTGGAATCAAAATTACTTAGAATAAACAGAAAACGAAATGACTTAGCAATCATTAAGAATCAAAATAATATGGAAATTGTGTCTACTGACGATTCCAATACAAGTGATGCAAGATTCATGAAGATCAACAAGTCGTAAAAATGCGTAATTCTCTAAAAGGAAAAAATTAGAAGCAACATCTATCATTAATTTAATGACAGTATTGTTTTGTCTTTTTCAAAATAAATCATTGAGAACTTCCAGTAAGAATGCATGATAACACTATATATATTTATTGAGAATTTCAGTGGAAGAGAAAATTTAAGATGCTACGGAATGTCTGAAATGACAAAACATCGCAATTCACGCGGATCGAGAACATTGGTGGAAAATACCAAAACAGAATAAACATCTCATCGGCCCATAACTCAGTCTTCATAATTCTCACAGCACAGAGTTCACCATGGAGTGGCTTTAAATCATAGACAGATGGGAAATATTCGAAACGAGCATTGTCTTGAAATAAAATAAATTCTTGCTGTTTTGCAAGCATTTTTGTGCGTAATACACATGTTTAAAAATAAGTATGCCTACGATCCAACCGTAACAAGCGGTTCTGTTTATATTTATAATGACGTATTGACCGGCCGTTGTCAGAGGCTGGTTGAGTGAGTACCGTGTGATTGATTGCGAATCAAATCGACTGCTGTTCCAATAGACTCTGCTAGCAGAGCGAGGGGAGTGAATTGCTCCCCTCAAAAATCTTTTTAATTCGATCCCTGAATATACAATAGGGTTTCGAGGCAGTGGGTTTGGACTTAGTTAAAACTGCCCTTGTAAGGGCAAAGTCCAAACCTCGGTCAAAGCAAGGTGCGCAACTCTGACAAACGCGCGGGTACGTCGTCGCCGTGCTGGTCCCACTGATCTACGGATCAGTCCAAATCCCGCACTCAACCAGGGTCAGGTGCAGGTTACAGCGGAAAGAACCCTAGGGTACCGCTGAGCACCTGACTTTCGAACGTACTAAGTCTGACCGACCAGGGACACAGGTCCCAGGGCTTACACTCGGTTAGCAACCCGAGTAGAGAGATGGCAGAGGACGCGGGGGCTTCAACCCCCGGTCCAAGTGAGCCCGTTGAGGCAGACTGCGACTTAGAAATTCCGTCGGAATTCGCAAGAGCAGTCAACTCCTTCTTCCAAGAGTTGGAGAGGATTCTAGAGAATCCTTCAAACAAGGTTCTGGTTAACACCAGAACCAAGATAAGGAAAGTAGCGAACTCGCTACAGGCAGCTTGCACCAAGCAAGTGATAGAGATGAGTCTCATCCAAGGGAGACTCCAGGAAAGAAGAGAGCACGCTAGCGCGGCTCCAAAAACATATGCCGAAGCGGCTCGAGCGAAGCCCGGCAAGGGGAACACGGCCCCTAAGCAAAAAACGGCTAAGAAGGAGGTAGCCAAGAAGGTGGTACCCAAGAGGGTCGAGAAGAGGCACGTGCTTCTCGTTTACCCCGCAACAGACAAGGGTACTCCCTCGTCAGAAGACGTTAAGGCGGTTCTGCAAACACAGATTTGCCCCGCCAAACTCCAGATTGGGGTTAAGGGAGTTAGAAAGGTGAATGGGGGAGGAGTAATGGTGGAATGCTCCTCCGCCAAAGAAATAGAGAAACTGGATTCGGAGCTAAAGAGCAATGCAGTGACGAAGGAAAACCTTCGGTCCAGATTGCCAGCTAAGAGGAATCCAAGGTTTATCGTCTACGGGATAGACGGAAACCTGTCGAGGGAAGAGGTCGAGCAATGTCTCGCGGAACAGAACCCAGAGTTGGAGGAGAGCAGCCTCCAGCTCAAGTTCTCATTGAAGGTGAAGGGTGGGAAACGCCACTGGGTAGCAGAGGCGGATCCACTGACCTTCAAAAGAGTAATGAAGCGAGGCAAACTCGGAGTGGGATGGACCGTCCACTCAGTAAGGGAATATCTGAGGGAGGTCCGTTGCTACAGGTGTAACGGGTTCGGGCACTTTAGGTCAAGGTGCACCGAAGAGCAGGATAGATGTGCCCGGCGTGGGGAAACCGGCCACAAGCGCCAAGAGTGCAGCAATAGCCCGGTCTGCACTAACTGCTTGGCAAACAACAAGAGATTCAGGCGTCGAGTGGATGTAGGCCACTCGAGTCTAGACAAGGAATGCCCAAGCCTTGTCAGAGAACTGGCTCTGCTAAAAGAACGCACTCATTATGGATAATAAACCAAAGAGAGGCGTTAAGGTGCTTCAAATCAATCTGCACCACGCACGGGCAGCAACAACACAGGCCCTGGTGACAGCCACTGAGCAAAAAGCTCATATTCTGCTATTGCAGGAACCATTCGAACAGGGGGGAAGAGTGGTGGGCTTCCCAAACTCCTACCGGATCTACCACCCTAGGGTGGCAAAGCCCAGGGTGGCCACGGTCGTGAAAGACCCGTCCCTAGCGGTTCTCGAGATAAAATGCTCCGAGAACGTGGTCGCCCTGGGCGTGGAATGTGGTGATGCAAAATTTTTAATGGTGAACGTATACAGTTCTCCAGCAGGCAATTTGAGAGAAACGCTGAATGAGCTAATGGCTCTATTAGGGGAATTCCCCAGTCATGAGATAATAATAGCAGGCGACTTCAACGCGAAGAGTCCTCTCTGGGGCAATCAGAACGAGGACGAACGCGGCCAGCTACTAGTGGACTTTGCCAACGCGGCAGACCTGAGTTTCTTGAACGATCCAGAGAGCACCCCGACCTTCCAAGGGGCGAGGGGCTCCTCTTGGATCGACGTGACTCTCGTCAGAGTCTCAAAGCGCAGCCTTGTCCAGGATTGGCAAGTACTGGACGACGAGAGCTGCAGTGACCACCTAGCGCTATCTTTCATGTTGGGATCGGAAAAGCCCATCCGACCCAAGCGCAAAAGATTCTTAATGAAGAATCTAGACTGGTGGGCTTTTAAAGCCAAGTTAACTACCTTGTTGGGGGGTAGGAGGGAAGAAGAGGCCGCAGAAGTGTCGGACCTCAACTCCCTCTTTGAAGAACTTACCAGTCAAATAACAACGCTATGCGAGAGTAGTAGGGGAAATAAAAGGGGAGCCAAGGATCCCCACCCCTGGTGGTCGGTGAAACTAAAAGCTCTAAGGGCTAGAGCTAGGCGGAGTAGGAAAGCTCTGCAAAGAGCAAAAGCTACTCCGCAAGACAGGGAGTGCACAGAAGTGCATAAAAAGGCTCGTTCAGCATACAGGAGAGAACTGAATCTCTCGAAAATCTCCTACTGGAGAAAACTGTGTGAGTTTCAAACTCCGGCTGACCCTTTCGGGATCCCCTATAAGATCTCGAGGGGATCCATAACCGAACCGCTAAAACTAGCAGCGGTAGAAAGGGCAGACGGTAGCCTATCAAAGACTCTTGATAGTACCGTAGAAAGTCTCTTGGATTACCACTTCCAAGGAGACGAGGGAGAAGGGGACTCCCCTCAACAAAAAGAAATAAGGGAAGAAAGTCGGATCCCGCCGGACACTGGTGAGGACCCCCTTCACGAGAGATGAAGTGGAGAATGCCCTCTCCAGTCTAAATACGGGCAAAACACCAGGCAAGGATGGGTTCGACCTCAGCATAGTCAGAGAAATCTACTATGCAAATCCCGGGTATTTTGTGGCGCTCCTAAACGAATGCCTCGGGAGGGGAATCTTCCCAGACTTGTGGAAAACAGCGGTGCTAGTTCTTTTCAACAAGACCGGAAAGAACAAAAATGACCCCGCAGCCTATAGGCCCATCTGCCTCCTCTCGGCGTGGAGCAAAGTGCTGGACAAGCTCATAACGAACAGAGCGCTTGGCTTCCTCATGGAGCAGGGAAAGCTAAACAGGAACCAATTTGGTTTCCTTCCGGGGCGTTGCGCAACGCAGGCAATTCGCAGCCTCCGAGAGAGGGCAGAGAGGAACAAAGCGGAGGGGCTCCATACCTGCTTCATCTCACTAGACGTGAGGGGGCATTCAACAGTGTCTGGTGGCCAATGGTTTTAACCAGACTTAAAGAACTTGGCTGTCCAAGGAACCTGTTCAAACTGATCAGCAGCTACCTGTCTGATAGAAGAGTCGAGTTCGAAGCGGGGAATGGGCAATCCTCGCGTTCGTACCATAGAGGGTGTCCGCAAGGATCCAACTCCGGGCCGCTCTGGTGGAATATAGTTGCTGATTCAGCACTGAACCTAGACCTGGGGCCCGCAGTGGAGATTCAAGCCTATGCGGACGATTTCGTTCTCGTGGTCTCCGCCTCAGGGAGACACGTGATCGAAAGAGAAGCACATAGGGCCTTGGATGTGCTAGAAAACTGGAGCAGAGAAAGCAAACTATGCTTCGCTCCTGAGAAGAGCACTCTGCTAGCAATAGCTAAGAGAGGAGTAATGAAAACACCACCCCAGTGCAGATTCCAAGGGTGCACTATCAAGGCGGTGCGTGAAATGAAATACTTGGGTGTGGTCCTGGATCAGAGTCTATCAGGGCTGCCACACCTGAGGCACCTTAGAACAAGGTGCACGATGATTCTCAATAGATTGAATGGCATGAGGTTAACGGGCAAAACCAAGAAGGCCATCTATCAGAGAGGAATTGAAAGAATTCTGACGTACGCAAGTGGGGCATGGTGGAACCCCACAGTCAGAATGAAGAAGGGGATAAACCAAATCCAAAGGTTGGCCCTACTGGGGATAACCGGTTGTTTTCGCACAACGTCAACCCTAGCACTCCAAGTGCTGGCGGGGTGCGAGCCGGCAGACCTAGTAGTGGAAAGGGAGGCAGCAATGCACTGCCTAAGGTCAGGCGAGGACGCCTACCTTCTCGGTGCGCCGCATCGAGCCTCCGACATGGAGATGGAAAGTGTGGACTGGCAGATCCACCCTGCCGAGGAAATTTGCCCACCGTGGGACAAGGAGAAACCCACGGGAGTTGGGCATGAGCTGTTCACGGACGGCTCAAAGATGAAGGGACAAGTGGGGGCAGGCTTCTGTGCGTTCTCGGACGGGAACGAAGCCACTGCAGGAAGCGTGAAATTATCGCAGAACGCTTCTGTCTTCCAGGCAGAACTTCTGGCGATAGAGATGGCACTCACCTGGGCACTCCCCAGGCGTAGTGAAGAAAGAATAAAACTCTACTCGGACAGTGAGGCAGCACTGCAGGCTCTGAGTAGATTCAGGGGAAGAAACCCCATCGTCCAGAGGATCAAAACCCTCTTGAGGGCAGAGGGAGATGGGGCAGTTAGTTTCCACTGGGTACGAAGCCATGTCGGAACCCTAGGAAACGAAAGGGCAGATCAGCTGGCGAAGGCAGCCACGCTGAAAGAGACGGTCGACGTGCAATGCAGAACGCCGCGAAGGTGTACTCGCGCAGCATTAGCACGTCGGACCATGACCGAATGGCAGGTCAGATGGGACACGGGAGAGACAGGGCGGAAGACACACAGAGTGTTTCCGAAAGTCTCGACCAAACGAGCACAGACAAATAAGTTCCTGAATCAAGTACTCAGTGGCCATGGCATCAGCCCTGAATACCTAGGCAGATTTGCCATCAGGAACTGCACTTGTCCCTGTGGAAAGAGAACGGCAAGCATAGAACACTGCGTACTTGAATGCAGTGGCTTCGCCGAATGGAGAAACACACTGATCCCAGGTGTGCAAAGAACGCGAAGATTGGATCTGCTCATCCAATCTTCCGTTAACAGGAGGGGGATAATAGCCTTTGTAGAAAGGCTAACCCTCCAGCAACATACCATCTTCCCCAATCAAACGGGGACCGAAACGCAGGAGGTGAACGTGCACACCGAAAGCGAATCGGACGATGAATGAGGGTAACAGTCTGTGGGAAAGCAGACGAAGAGACCACCAATGTAAATATTCTGTAAATAAATTTTGCTATCTCTTGATGTTGTAAGTCCTAAGCATGAGGACAGTGTATACATGTGTGTAGGTGTTTGAAAAGAAAATAAAGGGAAATTATTCCCCAAAAAAAGTTCGAGGGCAAGGAATCTTCCAGTCAGCGAAAAAGTAAGAAACGACCTATCCCGCCAGACAGAGCGGGAACCCAGACAAGGTATTCTAGGTCGCCTGCCAGCACGTCACCACGGGCTGGTCTCTGGGCCATTGGGGTGGCCAGGGTCCGAACCGCGTCTCAAGGCAGGATAATTGTCGCAACATTTCAAAATAACATCCAAGGTGCTCAACAAGTCCCCGTGGAGCCAAGACAGATTGGCGGAACGGGACAATGAAATCAGTATATTAGTATATTATAATGACGTATTGAGAATTTTCTTGGTTTTCGTTCGTAGAACAACAGGTATTCCTTATATTATCACATTTTTTTTAAAAATCGTTTATTACATATCGTACCAGTATCACAATAACTGAACTATCCAATTGCAAACCTCTTCATATGGCAACATTATCAGCTCCGCAAAAATTATTTAAAAACTGCTCCACCCATCCTCGAAACCTGTAGTTCATTATGCAAAGGTAAGTAAGTACCGCATCATTTCTAAAATCGAGTCGATAGCTTGTGAGAAATGCTGTTCACATTACTTTCAATGTAAGCTGAGCAGCAACTCTGTTAATTATACCCTCATATTATGCATATGGAAAGGACCACTCCCAGTTAGTGTCATATTTTAATGGAGAAATTCTAACATACGCGGGGTGGCCACTTAGTCTACTTATTTGGAACCAAAATAAGCTAAAAGTAAGGAATCAAAATGACTTAGCATATTATTAGGGAAAAATTATTTAGGATACAATTAAGGAATAAATGACTTATCATTAGGAATCAAAATACGTACTAGCATATCATTAAGAATCAAAATACGTACTAGCATATCATTAAGAATCAAAATACGTACTAGCATATAATTAGGAAACACTTAGCATATTAGAAATCAAAAATACTTAGCATCTTATTAGAGATCAAAATGACTTAGCATATCATTAAGAATCAAAATACGTACTAGCATATAATTAGGAATCACTTAGCATATTAGAAATCAAAAATACTTAGCATCTTATTAGAGATCAAAATGACTTAGCACACCATTAGGAATCAAAGTGGCTTTGTATATTATTAGGAATCAAAAGGATACGGCATATCATCAGGAATGAAAATCACTAAGCACGTCATTACGAATCAAAATGACTTCGTTCTTCTTTTGCACACCCTCGTATTAAGTCCGTGGAAAAAACCTCTCATAATCAGTGTAATACTTTAAGTAACTGCCTTACAAGAAGGAATGCATTAAACACAACTCAAAATGTTAAACGCTGTATAAAGCACCGAAAATTGAATTACAAAGCATATGACAGCCCAAACTTATGAGTCCAATTGCTTGCCAGAAACCCACGCATCTGCCCACTAGGTCATGAGTCTCACATTCGCGAGTGTCATATTACCCTTCTCTCTCTCTCTCTCTCTCTCTCTCTCTCTCTATATATATATATATATATATATATATATATCCCCCTGTCTTTTCTCCCTCACTCACTCTCTATCATCTCGTTTCGTCACTCTGTCTCTCTCCCTCTCTATCTCATTCTGTCTCTTTCTCCCTCACTCACTCTCTATCTCTGTCTCTCTCTTTCTCTCTCTCTCTCTCTCTCTCTCTCTCTCTCTCTCTTTCTCTCTCTCTCCCTGTATCTCACTATTCCTCGTCTCTCCCTCTGCCTCTCTATAGAGCTCACTCACTCACTCTCTATCATCCCTCTTCCGCACTCTGTCTCTCACTCTTTCTAAAACTCCGTATCTCACTCGCTTTCTCTCAGTCTCACTCTCTCTCACTCACACTCTCTCCCTCAGTCTCTCTCTTACTCATCTCACTCTCTCTCTCTCTCTCTCTCTCTCTCTCTGATCCACTAAGAAAATAATGTGCATTTGTGCACGTCAAGCATTAGTTTGCAACATTAACTCCATCATTTTCCGTCGGAAAAAAATAAATAAATAAACACACAAACACCGCTGAATTTTTCTGTAGAATTTTTTGCGCTTCCCGGTTGAAGAGTTAAACAAAGAATATTTCGTAACAACTTTGTCTGAAGTCCACGTCATTCAGTGGACATGGATTTCCATCCGTCTGTTATAAATAGACGTCTGCAATCATGATAGTGAAATGGAAATAACCTTGAACTCCATTGTCTGAAATGAATCAAAGTCTGAAACCCCGAAAAGAAACAGGCCAATTAGATATAGTGGATGCGGAAACAACGCTAAGAACTTCGGGTAGGAACGGAATTCATGAATAATGTTAGTTGTGGAGGCTTTCGACTTTGGATAGTGTCATGTACGTCATTCAGTCATCAATCAAGAAACAGGGAGCTCCTGGTTGTAGTACTCCTGTGTAGATCTCTTTAACATCAATCAAAAAGCCACGAGCGCCAGCTTAACGTTGTTACAATGTAGTCACGCACGCATGACATTAATAGCGTTGCACATGAATGCTTAAGCGCAGTCACTGCGGAAATTTCAATTTTCTTGAGCTTTCTAGGTAATGACCTTCTTTTAAAATCGCATCCTTCAAAAACAAAAGCCTTAAGTGAATAGACGAAAAAAAAAAAAAAAAAAATACTAGCATCCATTTTTCACCTTATGAATTGATTTTTCGCATTTTTTTTTCACAAAACTGGTATGAGTAACGCAAGAGTTGAAAGGTCACCTCGTTCACCATTTTCTTCCTAGCGGCTTACTTTCATACGTGATGGTGGTGCACGTGTTATAGAAGCAAAAGATTGACCAACCCTTGAGCGGATTTGATATGTGATAAAGATCAACTTTTGTAATAATTTTAAGACATTAATTTTGTTTTCGAGACAGCCCGACAAAATGCTCTTTAGTTAATACATACGCATTTGATAATCTAATAATGTTATTCCCAGGTAGCACATAAACAATGGGCCAACGTTACCGCAACGTAATATAAAGAGTGGTTCGTTGAATGAATATTAGCATTGCTCTTTCCTTTTGCCAACGTCCAACTAACTATTTGCCTACCACGATTTGCTGGCGAGCTGTCGGCCATCATCACATTTCGTTGCTGAATCCCCAACATTTCAGAAACGTTGGACAAACGTACGTAGGTTGCTGGAGTTAGAAACAGTGGGATTGTATTTAAGAGGAAATTTTCACGGGAGCGAGATTTATCATGACTTTTATTTAGCGAGTTACGCACACGTGTACCACTGACGGCCGATTTAGGGTCCGATATGGTCTTTCACCTTTCCGATACTGACTGAAAGATTCTTGACGTTGTTTTAACTAAACAACATCACGAAAGTTTCACTTATGTAATCCTCCTACTTACAACGTTTGGTAAAATGGACGAAAGCCATAGCATTATCAAAAGAAAAACGAGAAATAGGATACCGAATTCTAGAGTATTCTGTTGTTTTTTTGTTTTTGTTTTTTTCTCAGACAAAAAGATATTTTTAAAATGAATATTTTAGGTAGAAGACAATCAACAAAAAATAAAACGCATTTACGGCTCCTATCAGAAAAACTGAGCATTATTTAAAATACATGGAGATCTCAGTGCTTTTCATTTTGACTGGAACCAATTACAATTTTTATTTTCAACTGGGTTTCTAGAATCAGCAAGTAGAAACAGCTACTTAAGCTCACTAACAGCAGAAAGGTGATAAAGTTAAAAAAAATAGTTCATAGAGCAAGACCAGAGCCCATTTAAGAAGACATGGGGCCCGGAGGCTGGACAGTATTTTGGGGCCCCAGTATTAGTGACACATCTACGATTTCACTATGGGTGGCCGGATGAAAATACCCAGGAGAAAACATTCCTAAAATATGATGAGGGAGCCGTAAAAATATCCCCGCCATATTGAAGTGAGTATTCCATGATTCATGGACGAATCAATGTTAGGAAGAAAACATAAAAATGCGTGGTTGAAGAAAAATTGGCACCAGTTCAGTTCTGCTTTAATACCCCCCCCCCCCCCTGGTTCAGCTTGTTGAAATTATACGGACAAAATAATATGATCCAAATGAACTCTTAATATATGAAAATTCCCCCAATTACAGATGCATACAAAGAACTTCTGTAATGCTTTCTAAAAATTTGAGTGGTGGCGTAGCCAGAAATTTGGTTCATTGATGAAAGCCTCATATATGTATATTTATCGCTTTAAGTTCGTACTCAATTCCTCCTCGAGGGCAAGGGGCGAACCCGAGGACCCACCTTGACTATGCCTCTGGATGTGAGGATGGACTGGGGGGCAACTATTCTTTTTGCGGACTCCTCCTAAAAAAGTGAAAAGAAATATAAATTTTTTTTCACAAGGATGTTTTTTATAGTTTTCGCTGTGCTATCTGCAAGAAAAAAAAAAAAAAAAAGAACTGTAGAACTCTGTCAATTCTTCAAGCATCCTGCATAATTCTGGGGCTTCTTGAAAATGTGGGGAACGGGGCTGCAATCCCCCCTCCGTCCCCCTCTTAAATGGGCTCTGAGCAAGACATCCAAGGCCAAACACATTTTTCAAATCGAAAAGATACAAGCAGAGATATAGTGGAAAACGTAACATAACGTTGCTTCAACCTAGTGAGAAAACTATGCATTATTTGAAGAAAAGATTAGGATTCCATCGCGTGTGAACTGTGCTTCATCGGTGAATATCACTAAGGCAGGAAAGTTAGAAGTTGTACCACGCTGCTGCAAGAACCACTGGCAGAACATAACTCGCGCAGGGTAATCTGTTGGTGACAAAGCGTGTGCCCGTTGCAGATGGTACGGATACAGATGTTGTTCTCGCAACACTCTCTAAATAGTCGAACTTTGAATAGGCAGTTGCATTGCTAATATGCGTGTGCTGGTTCCAGGAGTCGCATGCACAGTATCTAAAATCTCCGCCTCTACTTCAGGAGTTGTATATCTTGGTCGTCCTCTGTCGGCAGCACGAGATGTAAAGGTCCCATGTTCACAAAGGCGGCGATGAATACTTTCAAATATTTTCCTGTCTGGACATTTTAGTCCTGGGAAACTTTCGTGGTACAAACGACTAGCTTCCAGAGCATTGCCATCCACCAAACCGTACATAAAGTGCATATCCGCCAAACCGTACATAAAGTACATATCCGCCTGCTCCTGATTTGAGTACATGGTCGGAAAGGAAAACCACTAGATTCTGTCAGTACTTTGTGATGAATGAGTTCACCTGCCGGAGATAAAACATTCCGGTGAATAACTGGGAAACCAAGACAGACCTGAGTCAGGTAGTGTGAACAGTTAAGTGTCATAGACAGACCTTTCTTAACTCGGAAACTAAGCATTTCCGGACCTATGTTCATATGAACTTATTTTCTTATCTACCTATGAGGAACTCATTTCTGCAGTTTTGCCGTGTATATTTGAGACACCCTGTATATAGTGATTTGAAAGTAGGTAAGTCCAAACGCATTTAATTACATAAGTTATTTTATGATGCAACAAAAGCCTACATTAAAGAAAGCATTTGTGGAGATTATTCAAATACAATTCAAATAATTTTTGCAATATCGTATTCGGAGTTGCTGTAAATGATTAAGCCTATGTCTGCACATATCTCACGTATCACCAAAATGAGGTTTTCGTGGTGGTTTTTTGAACAAATTTGAATAATCTATATGATGTAATATCGTACAGAGAATTTCTGAAAATCATATGTTTATTAGTTATTAATGAATGAAGGCAATTGGGTTCGAATACGCCACTGTAAAGTAAATACAAGTAAAACTCAAAGATCCATTAGTGGGCGTAAAAAATTTATCTTAACATAATGCAAGCTTTCGCTTCCAACGGGAAGCTTCATCAAGCAGCAGAAAATATAAATAGACAAAACATATGATTTTCAACGAAATGAGGTAAGCCACGAGATGTTGATAACTTTCAGCTGAAAACTAATCACACTAATAACAATCACCAGAAGAGGAAAGATAATTAACCTTGCTTTAGAGTATTTTTGAATTAACTGAATAGGTTTTTTACCAGTGTATTTTAAAAATGATGATGATCTTTTTTGAAGTAGCAAAGCTTATTGCTGCAAAATTATTTGTAGCAGAAAATTGGCGGAGCTAAGCTTAGCAAGACGCTTTCTAGAGCAGTAGCAAGAATTGCTTGCCAGAGTAATATGAAACCTTGCTGCGGTTGCAAAATGGAATTCAGCTAATCCACGTGGCACGCATAGCATGGCTGTTTTTTGTGCCTGTTTTCACTAGAGAATTTTGCTACCACCGCATTTTTTGTTTGTTTTTGTTTTGTTTTGTTTTGCTCTTATAGCAGAGCAATTTCTTCAGTGCAACCATCCATATCTATGTAATTTAGGGCCACTGGTTCCGGGGAAGACAAAAATGCAGCACCATCAGACAAGTACGACATCCATGCCTCACCCGACGCTCGAACCCAACTACCTTGGACAGTGGTTAGAATCACGCGCCTCAGACCACTCAGCTAACGGGGCTACAAAAAGACTGACGATGCATCCCAATTATACAAAACTCGAGTTCAAAAATAAACTAAAAAGAAGGCATACTTTGCATAATGATCTTTTTTTCCTTTTTTTTTTTTTTTTATCAATTTGATTGCAAAATCTCACCCTTCCGTTATGTAAAGCATTTGCTTGTAACAGGGTTTTTTTTTGTTTTTTTTTAATTTTTGTAAAGCTTCTGAATCCCAAACACCTGATCGCATCAATTAACACCATATTATGCGGAATCAGACTGAAACTTTTAATGAATCTTCCAAATACGAAAATTTGGTTTGTAGCAGCATAAAACTTAACGCCGAAATCTAGTTTAACTGCTTGCTAATGACCAGATTAGGAAATTTCTTTGAAACCGAAAAATAATAAATCTAAAATTAAGGGATTCGTTATGCTTAATTTGATCACCTTACTGTTAGCAACAAAAACCAGAAGAAAGCATGTTTTCATAATGGCGTTTTTATGGTGTTAATGACACGAGGAAAAAAACGGAGGAAGAGAGAGCGGAAAAAATAAGGGGAAAAAAACTATGCAAACATCTATCTTGGAATCTTTTTCGTTTGAAAGAAGTTTAATTTCGTTTAATAAGACGTAAGCAGTCAAATCGCAGTTTGTGGTCGATGTTTTCTTTTCCCTTCTTCGCAAGTATTTTCTTTTCTTTTCGATTAATAACACTTAAATTGCGGTGGTAGAAAATGCAGAGTTGGTTTTTCGTTTCTGTGACATATTATGCTCTTAGCTGGTTTCTTCACAGCACTTTCTATCTGTCTTCGCGCCTATAGTGAGAGGCGCCATTACTCAGCTAAATCTCCACTACACGCGAGAAACACCTGCTTATTAAAATAATATCTCACGCAAACAGCTTTACGCTCCACGTAACCAAACGGCAAATAAGCAGAATTTTCCGGAAAAGGGGGGCACTTTACACTTCATTTACGGTAACAATATTTTTCTTCGCTGGCACGGGGCTGATTTTTTCCCTCCCTCCCTCCCTCCCTCCCTCTCTTTCTCTGCGTTTTGATCATGGCGTTTTAAGTACGCAAAAATCTTCACACAGTGCTTAAAAAAACTAAACGAGTCGTAAAATGCGAACTGCTGACTGGAGAAATTATTCAGTCGAACAGGTATTAAAAAATTTTACACTTAGCCATTCGGGAAAAGTTTGTGGTGTAATTATTCCCTCTTTTGCTTTTCCGTGCTGAATTGAGGAATCTGTTTTAAATGTCTTGTTTACAATATTTTGCTGAACGAAGATGCATGAAATTTGTTCTTCATTGAAATACCAGAAATTACTGTTAGGAAACTGCATGAAATATTTCGTATGGGAATGTAAAATCTTAGGAGAATAGTCAAAAAGTATAGCAACGATTTGCATATTCGTGGTTTTTTTGCTCTTCTTAGGCGTAACCATAATTTATTTTAAGGCGGACGTCAAATGCTTTGTTTGGACAAAAAGACAGACAACGCAAACTAACATTAAGAAACTCCAAGTACTCCAGAATAAATTTATTAGATTACTAGACCTTAACTTAAATACTAATACTAATAATACACAATTACATACAAGTAGATGTTAACAAATACAACATTTTAAATATAAAACAATTATATCAATATGCTTTGGGATTAAATATGTTTAAAAGGATTAAACAGAATATTAATATTGATATTATAGAAATAAATTCTGATGTCCATAATTATGAAACTAGAAATAGATTTCAGATAATCCCATGCCTGCCTAGAACACAAGAAATTAAGCAAAGTATCAACTATTAGGGACCAACTTTTTGAAATATTTTACCTGATGACTTAAAACACATTAATAATTACAACTTGTTTATAAAAAGATTAAAACCATATTTGCTTAATTTATAAAACAAAATAAAAAAAATAAGAAAGGAGGGGAGAGAAAAATTTCCTCAAATTATTATATAACATTTAAATCCCTTTCTAATTGCCACTAATATCTACTAACAACAGCTGATCTACTGCATGGCCTGCCTACTATTTACTTTAATTCTGTAGTAACTTTTACATGACTTGTATTTATCATGTAGGGAGATCAAGGTTTAAACAGGTCATTAAAGACCTTTTCCCTGATTTCTTTAGCTGTTCCAATTACTCTTTGTTACACTAAAATGTAAAGATAACTTCATGTAAGGTAGGATGTAACAGCTGAAATAATCAAAATTAAATTGAAATGAAAATGCATCGCTATACTTACAATGGTGAAATCTGAGTTACATAAGTTCACATACAAGAAATGCTTCTTGACTCGTGAAAATTGGCACACGGACGAAGAAGACACTGAACTATAGTCAGTGGCTTGTAAATTTCAAACAAAAATTATACGAAATATTTCAAAATTAAATTTTCGCATGTTGGAGTAGTGTCGCATATCGTCAATAGATGGCGCTCTACGTACGTCAAGTACTGAAAACGTGGCAGTTCCTTACCTTTTTTCGTGAATATTAAAAGTCCTCATACAAACAATAAAAACTGAGCGGTTACATACTTTTGTTTAGGATATCAGCAATTATTTAAATCACTTACATTACAATTTATTGGCTGTTCTACCCGCAAACGTATGTAAATCAGATATCGGATACTGGTAATTCTATATTAAGATGTTTCTGGCAGCTTTATTCAGAAATAACCATCTGATAAGGAAAAAACCTCACGAAATTCACTCACAAAACTAAGACCCCCACAAGAAGGGGTCGCAAAAACAGCGTGATTTTCAGCGCCATCTATGAACAGAAGGCTGCACTGGATATGCCTTTATCTCCACCTTAAGAAGCTGCCCGAAATCCTGAGTAAAAGCTTTAAACCGCTGTTAATACGAATGAAAAAAAAATTATAACGTGTTCGCATAAGATTTGAGCAATTTTCTTTTTTATTAGTGAACTCGGAATTTGCTTTCAAAAGCTGTCCACAGTCTTGAGTAAAACTTTTAAACCTGATTAATACAAGCAAAAACTGTAAGTATTTTTTGAAAGTTTTGAGGATATCGTCTTACGGTCATACTCCAATTCTGGAATAAGAAATTATTAATACAATCTTGTTTAACACCATCTTATTAATACAATAACATTATATTATTGAATACAGTGTTATTAGTACAATCCAAAATTGTAGAGTTTTACGACTAATAATATCCTGCCATAATAATAGGACTAATTAATTGTTGTAGAGCAATAATGCTACGCTGCGTATGAGGAATTAAAAAAATTGTGGAGGAATGGAATCTTGATTCGTGAATTCTATCACGAATTAAGATTCCATTCTTCTTAACATGCTACAATCTTGATTTTTATTCCATACTACAATCTTGATTCTTATTATATACTACAATCTTGATTCGTGAATTCGAAAATATTATTGGTATTTTCCAAAGGCGTCGTTAGACGAAGAACATCGGGGGGGGGGGACAGGGCTTATTTTTGAACCTGAGGGCTTAACAGGGCTTATTTTTCAGTATGGGGATAAATTTTTCACTGCTCAATTTTTTTCACTGCCCTGTACTCATCCCATCGCCCTCTTCCTACATGAAAAGCAATAAACTGTAGAATTTTAAAATTGGCAGCTGTCACTTTTAATTTAATTGCGCTTTAAATTTAAAGTAAATAAGTAAATAAATTTAATTTTACTTCCACCAGTGTAATACCGCGAGACCTTCAGCTTTGGGATTAGTTTTAATGCAGCATTAATATTATCTAAGTGTTGATCTTCTCCCCATCTCCCGTGAGTTTTTGACAAGAAATGGTCCCTAGTTGCTTTGCTGCGGTAAGGAGTGTTGAGCAGCGCTGTTGTGGAGTTAAGGGTAACTAAGAGCAATGAAGAGAGAGAGAGAGAGCGCGCGCGAGGGAGATACTCATGGTGGACCAGGAAAACTAGCGTTGTAACACTAAATTCAGCGTACAAGACTCAAAAATCTCTGAGCGTCCAATTGATCTCCACGTCCATCAGGTCCGTACAGTGATTCTAACTCTTGAAAAGAATCTATGGCTAAAAAGTAAAAAATATATATACAAACCGCATTATACACCCGACGATCCGCCGCGGGACGTATCCTTAAACAAGAGACCCACACATCCTTACGCGTCCTTCGGTTGATATAATATATACTTAACATTGATATTTTTGTCTTTTCTTTATTTAGTGTCTGATGATTGAGATTGATCATAGATTTAAAATAGTAATAATAATGATAATAATAATCAAAACTTAAAGGTAATATATTTTTTTTAACTTTAACGAAAGAGTACAGTGTTAAATAGAAAATGCTTAAGAAGTCTTGCGATAGGGTAGGGTGCAAAATTTAGAATAAGTTAGATAAACATTTTTGACGATATGGTATAAATTTCGCTATTGATAAATGTCGATGGAATATATCATCTGCCACAGCTGAACATACGTAATTATTTTATCTGAGCTATGATGAGTGTGTGGGCGTTAACAACCATCATGGCTAACTCAAAAGACTATAAACAGTCCCTAATTTAGGCCACTGGCTCAAGGCAGAGGAGAGAGCCAGCACCATCAGGCAAGTCCACACCCATAACTGATACGGGTCGCGAGCCCGGACGAAGAACACAATACCATCGGAGCGGTATGAACTATGGTAGAAGATGACAAATAAAAACTAATATTTCAGCTTTCATAAAAATATTTCTGCTTATTTTGTACATACAGTTTATAAACTACAAGAATAAATTCTGTAATTTGTACGCCGGCTTGTGTTTTGCATAAATATGTCAGTCCTAAGTCTGAATGAAATGTTATGGGAAGCTCAGAACTGTAAATACTGGAGGTTTATGTAGGTATTAAGAGGTTACTACCTGGCTGAGTGCAAAATGGAAAAGGTTACGACGGAAACAACTAGCAACTGGTTCTGAAGTCACTCTAAGCCCGGATAGCCCTGGGCGTGCCCTATCCAGCATCTCAATATTTTCATTTCTCTGGATTTTATTTTTTTTTTTATTGATTTTTGGGCAGGTTTAGTTCAGACTTGCTCTCCACGACATGAAGCAAGTCTGAACTAAACCTGCCCAAAAATCAATCTCCTTTTACGAGTAGCTTCGAGAGCGTGCTTATTTCGGAATAGATGAAAGGGAGAACAATTTCCGAAGCTGTTATTGTAAATAACAGCTTTAGTGAGAGCCAGACTGTCTGATATAGAACAAGATCGTGAATCCCAGACTTCTCATTATTTTATTTTGCTTCAGTTTTGATCAATGACCTGCTTCAAAATCTTGATCCAGATGATAGTCTTTTACGATGCTTTGGGCTGTTTCCTATAATCATGAAAATTCAATGTTTTCCCCAAAGAACTGGAAAAAAAAAAAGCTATTTCACCGAGTTAAGCATATTTATTGAATTACGGTAGTAAGTATGACGATGCGTGCTACATGTTATTTCGAGAAAGCAAAGAATGCATCATTAGTTCGCTGATCATAAGCCGGTACGTCATTAACGGAAAAGGTCAGGAGGCAAAACATTAAGTGTGCAAGTTACACCTGGTAAAAATAATAATTATCATTTATATGTTTTGCGGTGATGTTAGGATCAGCCATGCTATGGTCAGAAAATAATGTGGAAGTATTTCCTAGATAAAATATTTAGATTTTGGTTACTAATCACATGTGTTGCATCTTTTTCTCTCATTACGTTTTCATCTGCTTCGACGGAACAGCTGAATAAAATGCAATAAGACGACTTACGGCATATAAGTTCGAACTACCATGCTGATACGAAAATAATGCTTACACGTCATTGGCTATAATCTAACAGGTGGCTCCAAACTATGCACCAACGATTAACTTTATACCTTCAAAATGACATTGGATGTGTGTTACCAGGACATTTCGGATTTTTCATTTGTTGTTGAAGAATGTGCAAAAAATTGATGCATTCAACGCAGTTAGTTTTCTCAAGATGGAAAATTTGAAAGCTCATTTTAGCTGAAAAAAATCCTTCAATGTTGAAGAATGTTTCCGTCGTTAATCAAATGAACAGCATGGTCTTTATTTGGAAACAAGAAAACGAAATTGAACAAGTCTCCCGGTGCCCGAGTGGTCTGATGCGCTGGCTTCTGACCATTCCTAAGATGGTCCCGGGTTCGAGTCCCAGAACAGCCATGGGAGGTGTAAGAGACCCTTACGACTTCGAGTCCCATGGTTCGTTTTTGCTGTCATGCACCTATTGCATTCAATAGGTCCATCATTACCACATTTCCAAAAGGTTTGGGAAAAACCAAAATTGTCACCTCATAAATACACGCATATATCTCTACATATAAAACTGAAAGCACTCACTGACTCACTAACTCATCACCGAATCTCAGAAACTACTAAACGTAGAACTTTCATAATTGGCAGGAATGTTCCTTTTACAACATAGAGGCGTCCTAAAAAGGGATTTTTTCCTACGATAACTTAAAGTGGGTCGAAATGGGTTTTTTAAATAACCCAGCTTTGATAACGCTAGGACGTTTTGCAATGATCGAGCCGTTGTTGTCCGGCAACTGAAGCCCCACCCTAAGGTTTGAATGATTTGAGTTGACCTGCCCAGTATATATTTTGTTCTGAATTTATTTAACGAAAAACTTTAAAATCACTTAAAAAGCGCTGTATCATAATATGCTTTGCATTTAAGCATTTGTTATCGTTAGACATACAGAATGTCAAGGTTTTTTGATTTGTTCTAAATTTATTGAACAAAAAAACTTTTTAAAATATCACGTAAAAACCGCTATGTCATAATACGCTTTGCATTTAAACATTTATATTATCGTTTGACATATCGAATGTCAAGATTTTTTGAGTCAAAATTAAATTACCAACATTCGTTTTCACCAAAGCAACGGTGACGTCATATAAGTGGTAAGGTGACTGCAATAAATATAAATATGCGGGTAGATTTTCATAGTGATTGAAATTTGAAAACAAAAAGTTTCCCTTTTGAGATCTTAGCGATGGCAACACAATTTTGCTCACGCTTCCAAAAACATCTGACTTGCTAGCTTTTAAATGTATAGTTTCGAACGAAATTGTTTATTCAATTATTTACGAAATTGTTTATTTTCGCGTTCGAAGAACGGGTATTTTACAATAATTTAATTATCGGATAAACGTCCTGATGGAA
The DNA here is from genome assembly GCA_039090855.1 of Macrothele yani. NCBI lineage: Eukaryota > Metazoa > Arthropoda > Arachnida > Araneae > Macrothelidae > Macrothele > Macrothele yani. Next base: position 144,962,538 of record CM077007.1, on the reverse strand, counting down.
TTCATGATCATCGTATGTAGAGAATTTTAGTAAGGGAGTGTCTGACTCCAGGTCTTAAACAAACCTTAGAAATAGGAAGCTAGTACATTTGGGCTAGAGCCCCGATAGGAAAGTGACACGGAAGCGAGGTAGAAAAGGCAAGGAAGACCCCATTATTTACAACCGGGCTGCCAGTACCCGGGGTCCGACGGCTTAACGTGCTCGTCCGACGCACGGCGGATATTTAGTGGTTCGAGCGTTCGTACCTGCTGGGTTCGAACCTGATATTTTCCCGTGGCAGTCACGAACATTGGCCACTAGGCCAACGTTAAGACATCGACATATATCTTTTTCAAACGGCAGCACTTCGGTTACACGTGTGCCATAACATCCGTCCGACCAGCACTGTCTCTCGCCCGTCTCTCCAATACGGTGTCTCTCTCGCTCCTCTCGCCAAGGCTAATCCCGTTCCTACCACGGGAGTGTTCGCTCTAGCCCCTGAGGCGTATCCGGGACCCTTTGACTCAGAGCTGACGTCAGTAAGACTTAGCGCGCAGCTAACGGACATTAATATACATTCAAAAAAAGAGAAGGTAATCACATTGTTATAATAAGAGTCCATACAGGTGGTGTGTTTGTCCGATGACTCTTTCCCTGGAACCAGTGGCCTTACATTCGAGAAGAGCAATACCTTATAGATGTTAGAGTTGCTCATGTAAGTGGTCATTAAAAATCGAAAAAGAAAATTAAACATATGGGTACTTATAATTGAGTTTGACATGCGTGTTCAATTCTCCATTAACCCTTTAACAGGCTGGAACGAATTAATTCGCGGTTAGCAAAATGGGCTGAAATCAGCTCAAACGAACATACCCGCTGTCTAAGAAATGAGCCGAAAGCGGCTTGAACGAGTGAACTTGCGCATCAGAAAGCGTTGCTTTCCCCTTGACTTGTTATTAAAAGTGGCCAATTAAGGGGATTATTGACTCTAATCCTTTCTGGCTAGTTACCTGCTAAAAAGGGTATAACAATGTCGACGAACCTAGGAAAGTAGAGAGCAGATGCTTGAGTCATTTTTTTCTTTTCAATTACAAGATGTCTGTGTCAAGGGGCTACCCCTATCACATCATGCCTTGGACCATGAAGCAGAGAATAAAGGAGTAGAAACGAGCGTTTATCATTAGTGGCAGGTTTATGGTCGGTACTGCTCAGACGATAAGACAAAAATAATTGTTTTGCCGCAACTTTCGTAAAACCCGGCCGCTATGTGAACATTTCTGTTTGGGGAGCGCAGAAAATTTCGGTTATCATCTGGTTCAGGTACATCGGCCGCTTAAGGGGTTAAATACATCATGTGCTTGTCAGGCAGGTTAACAAAAGCATAAATAATATTTTCCATGCTACGAAAGTGATGAGACGCTAAATAGAAACTGAATATAAATGGTTTTCAATTGATATTCTTCAAATATTATGTGACGGTTGATCAAAAAGCAAATTTGCCGCCCGGGTGGCTCAGTGGTCTAAGCGATAGCCTCTGATCATTCGTCCGAAAAGGGTTCGGGTTCGAATCCCGTGAGACATGGATGTTGTGATCGTCTTACGGCGCTGGCTCTCTCCCTTCCCTGGAACCAGTGCCCCTAAATTAGGAATGGGCGACTGCTTATAGCCCATTGAGTTGCTCACAGTGGTCGTTAAACCTCCAATCAAAAAAAAAAAAAGCAAATTTTCCGTTCGGGTGGCGCGGTGGTCTAAGCGCTGTCTTCTGATTTTTCGTCCGAGATGTGCCCGGGATTGTATCCCGGTGAGGCATATATGTTGTGTTTGTCTTACGGCGCTGGCTTTCTCCCTTCTCTGGAACCAGTGGCCCTAAATTAGAGACAGGCGACTGTTTACAGCCGATTGAGTTGCAAAAGAAAGAAAAAAAAATACGGGACCATTTGACGAGCATACCTTTAGGAAGTGTAACTTCCATGAGAACAGAGGGTAATTTACCCGAATGGCAATATTGTGCAGCATGAAGGCTCATGCGCACATTGCAGTTATGTAGTGGCAGTTCAAAATGGCTACCGGGATAGAACATTGGTAAATTCTAGTGAAAGATCAGGTGAGTTAGATAAATTTAAAGCATTTCAGCAATTTTTTTTCATGAAGAATGATCATTCGCGAAAGAGTTCCGAGATATTGGACGTTTGTGGAAAAAAAAAAGTTTTCCAGCTGATATACGTGCACAGCGTATTGAAGTCTATGAAAAAAATGGATGATGTCCAAAGTTTGCAACTGGCAAAGACAGTGTAACTGACATCAATCGCACAGGCCGTCCAATCACCTCCTCAACGGAATCAGCGTATCATGAATTGCTGAGCACGAGATCTCATTTTTTTTTTTTTTTTTTTTTTGATTGGAGGTTTAACGACCACCGTGAGTAACTCAATGGACTATAAGCAGTCGCCCGTCCCTAATTTAGGGTCACTGGTTCCAGGGAAGGGAGAGAGAGCCAGTGCCGTAAGACAAACACAACATCCATGCCTCACGGGATTCGAACCCGGACCCCTTTCGGACGAATGATCAGAGGCCATCGCTTAGACCACTGCGCCACCGGAGCTGCCGAGATTTCATTGGCAAAATGAAATCTCGCGCTCAGCGATTTTCACCTCTTTTTCACGGTTGAAAGACCTCTTGGTAGGTCATCGCCACATCACTGATGGAAAAGTAGACACTGTTGTCGAAGCATGGCTTCTGGAAAAGCTGCAAAAATGTTATTATAATAATAAAAAGCTCACAACCCGCGGAGACAAACGCTTGAAGACATTTAGCTACTTTCTTGAAAAATAACGTAAAAATGGAGCACTTCGCAAATTGGAACTAAATACGAACCTCATAATCCAACTTTTTGACTAATCTACGTAGTTAAAGCTACCGAAGCTATTTGTACTGTAAAACAGAAGGCAATTTCATTATGCATCAGTTCGTCATTGTCATCACTCGATGACGGTTCTGTAGTAGTTATAGTGTTCCAGGATGGGACGCAGCATTAATTGCAATCTTTGGAAATGAAACCAATAAACAGTACGTCCTGATGCCACTATAAAATAGGAAACGCCCTCGATTAAAAGAACGTGGTCAGGTGACCCCTAAATACCATATCGTTGTCATATAATTGGTCGGCCACCGGGACGGCGTGAATGAATTGTTCGGAATGACTGAAGCTTGGGAATTAATTATTAGCAGTAGCAAGGAACCAGCCCGAAAAAAAAATGTTTTTTTTGGTTGGAGGTTTAGCGACCACCGTGAGCAACTCAATGGGCTATAAGCAGTCGCCCGTCCCTAATTCCTAATTTAGAGCCACTAGTTCCAGGGAAGGGAGATGGCTAGCGCCGTAAGACAAACACACCATCCATGCCTCACCGGGATTCGAACCCGGACCCGTCTCGGACGAATGATCAGGAGCCTCGCTTAGACCACTTAACAACCATGGCGGCTCAGTGTGCTATAAGTAGTCGCTCGTAACTAATTTAGGGCCACAGGCTCCAATGAAGAGAGAGAGCCAGTGCCGTAAGACAAACACAAAATCCATGCCTCACTGGGATTCGAACCCGGACTCCTCTCGGACGAATGAACAGAAACCATCGCTTAGACCACTGCGTCACCTGGGCGGCTATTAACATCTTTAATTTCCTAGTTAAAGATAAGAAGATCGAACATTGATTAGTTTGAATAATAGTTAGTTCTAGACCCTACGAAAACGTACAGTGAAAGCGTGAATAATGCTGTATTTAAGATGCAAATCATTTATTCGGTTTGTTAGAAAAGAGTAACTCTCTCTGTAGTGCAACATTATCAACCTCGTACTGAAGTCTGGAGATATTGCTCGGTTCCTCTTTTGGAATCATGTAAGCTTTTTCTCAAAAATTCTGAAGGCTTAGCTTGCTTAGGACATTATCACGGCAAATGTAATATTCTATTTCAATGTTGTTTACACTCTTTCTCAATATTTCTGGTTTCCTGATTTGTGGTGACATCTGACGATGCCTTAATCAGCGAACGCTCGTTTTGATCCCAGTGTAAATGGGACCCCTCACTAGTCGCAACTAGAAATATAACTCGATCAAAATTTTGAAACCCGGGCTAGGTTGATTGGAACTATGAATAATGTAACTGAAGATACTTTTTGACACTATGCATCTTTCCCAACGGTAGTAAAATAAATCCCAAGTAAAAATTTCTATGTGATGAAAATGGGTAACGATGCTTCATTGCCAAAACCGATCAGTTACTTTCATCGCCGAACATTATTTTATCACTTTTTAAATGTTCTTGTTGCAATCTGCATAACTTTCGAGAACCTGATGCTAAATGTCAGAGCTGCCGTTGCATTGCTATCAGGCTGGGTCATAGGGACACACAGATTTTTAAAAAGTGGGTACTTCGTGAGAAATTCTAGGCCCATTTACATAAGCAAATGAAAAATAAATATAATGTACATTGTTCGACACTTAAATTTATGATTTATGCTCTTTGAAAGCAATCTTTAAAAAAAAAATTAAGTACTGACAGAATTAAATTTTATCATTTTCAACTAAATTTTATCATAATGGAACTACACAAAGACAATGCATTTTGAGTCAGTTCAGAACACCAGAGCGGTTTTTATTTTTCAAAGCACAGGAACTGTGTCATGACTACGTACAACTTTTAATAGATTATTTGTACTTACATAAATCGTTCACAGTAGAATATTTATACTTGTTCACAGTACTCTCATTAAATGTAAGTTTGTTTGGTTTTTCAAATTTTAAATTTCAACCGCTCCAATATTGATTAAAAGAGTTCAAAGGTTTAATAAATTAATCAGGACATTTGTATATTTGCATAATCTTCTGTTGTATATTTACATAATCTTATACTGTATATTTACATAATCTTATACTGTATATTTACATAATCGTATACTGTATATTTACATAATCTTATATTGTATATTTACATAATCTTGAGGGACGGTCTTTGCTGGCAGTTCTCGTTCTTTCCCTAACCACACGAATCTTACTTTTGCCAAATGTCATCTCAAAAAAATCCGAAATAAAATGTGGGTCCCAAAGGACGCGTAGAATTTGCAATTATGTTTTTTTTTTTTTTTTTTTTTTCTTGTTTTGGGGTAACTTACGCGCTACAACGCCTCAGCGGCAGCACTGAATGTGATGAAAGCCATTACAAAACTGCATTTTGTTGCTATACATTTTTCCCGACAGTAGCAAAGTATGCGTTGTAGCGAAATTCGGCTTTCTCTAGGCTCCTGCCTCGGGGGTTACCTGCAATTGAGAAGAGCTTTAAAATGAGGTATGACACCATGGGGTTGTAACCTGCACATATCTTAAACCAAAAGTAACCAATCCCTCACTGACACACTTGTGATTGAGCTTTTCTTTCGATCTTGAGGTCAGGTTTTAGCTTGCGCATGCGCATATGGACTTTCTTGGCTACATCACATTTCATCGGTATCAGGATCGTTTCTTACGTCCGTCTTAATCTGGATAATATATAATAATAATAAATGTTGTTTTTGAAAAATTAAACAGTCGAAATACTGACTATTGCCCCCATCACAGTTTAGTAAATATTTACTTTTATGGCTCACATCTCTTCTTTTATTGGTTCTACAATAATAACATTCATTAATCCCCTTACCTAAGTACATCTGTATGTGAGGAATTAGTAAACTTTATTGTTCTGTGGCTCGGCATAATCGTGAGTGACGCGAATAATTCAATGTGTTAAACGTAAATAAATGTACAGTGTGCTCTCGAATCACTGGTTTTATTTCACACCCACAATGATCTTGGCATGCGAAAGATAAATAGCATAAATTTTCTGCAAATCTCTCAGTATTATTATACTGAGAGATTTGCAGAAAATGCTTTTATGTAAAACAAGATATAATAACAATACTGAGAGAAATCAAGGTACTCTCTCAGTATTATTATTATTATCTTGTTTTACATTTAACGACCATTTTAGGCAACTCTAAGGGCTATAAGCAGGGCCAGTAACTAATTTATAGGGGCCCTGCTATTAGAGACACAGCCAGTGCCATCGGACAAGCACACCACCCCAAGGTAAATGTTTATCACCATCGTAGAGATGCGATTAATTTGAGATTTGTGTAACATGTTTTGTGATGCAAGTTTTCTTGTGATGCAAAGTAAGTGGCCTTTTTTGTATTTTAAATAATGAGCATTTTTACAGCATACTTTTGATTATTGATCAAAGCGAGCGTACAAATTAATGAATTCCATCTTTCAAATGTGCGATGGCAGGTTCCAAATAAAAATAAACAATGCCAACCGCGCGTAATCACCAAAATCTTGAAGGCATTTTCTACTTGAAACGCAAAATAGAAAGAACGTTTTCAGCAATGAACTGTGTGAAAACTAATTTCTGAAAGAGAATGGATAGAGATTTTAGATGATATTCTTCTTCGAATTATAATATTTTGGAAGACTCAGAACTGCAACACTTCAATCCACAGTCAGTATGTAATTTACTTTTAAGCAAGGAACGTACGCATCCTAATGAAAAGCCTTATGGCAGTAAACGCCCACGTGAACCAAGAGTGATACTGAATGAATGGTGTCACTTTCCTCCAATGCCCTCTGTCTAGCATTTTCTCCCTTCTCGAGTATTTGATAAATGATATTTCCATTTCCTAACCATTACTATTTTTGACAAATGAAAATTTTTTCAGTGTGCTTCTTAAGGAAAGGAGTCGTGGAAGAAAATCGATGTGAAAGACTGGAAATTAAAATAAACAAGTTAGTAAAATCATGTAATGCATTGATTATGATACGCTTTCCAACATAGCAGAAATCATTGCTCAAGTTATTACTCATGTTATTAGGATAATGGCTGTGGAATAAATCTAGCTCCTGTGTCCTTACCTTTGACCCCATTTTGATGATATTATACAGAATTGGTTCAGTATACTTCCGGAACAATATACTAAAGTTTTGTCGCAATAGAAGCACTTTTAGTCAAGTTATGAGGACAATGGCTGTGGAATAAATCTCGCTCCTATGTCCTGAACTTTGACCCAATTTCGCCCATTTTCAACAGGATTCGTTCCCAGGTAGTCCCCTACTACATACTAAAATTTCATCGAAATCGAACCATTTTTGCGCAAGTTGTGACGCATAAGAGCAATGGAATGGATCCCGCTCCTATCGGGTAATCCAAAAAATACTGTCGTTTTTTCAACGTGTGAAGAAAAAAGAAAAACGTACCTGTAATAGATGCTTTAATTCATCTAATAACTGCCCCCCCCAGTAGTTATAACCTTCTCCCATCTATCAACAAGGTTTTGAATCCCAGACTTGTAGAATTCCATCGGTTTCGATGCAAAAAAGGCAGAAAGGGATCGCTGTGCCTCCTCCACATTTCGAAGTGTAGTCCCACCAAGATGGTTTTGCAGGCTGCGAAAGAGGTGGTAGTCGGATGGGGCGATGTCAGGAGAATACGCTGGATGGGGAAGTTTTTCCGTCCGAAGTCCTGCAAAGTGGCACTTCATTTTCGCTGTGTGTGGTTCTGCGTTGTCCTTCTGCAGCAGCACGCCTTTACGATTAACGAGTGCTTTAAGTTTATCCTGCAAATCAGTGGGTAGACGCTGCAGCTACTGACAGTAGATTTCCCTGTAATGGTTTTGTTGGGAGGCAGCAGCTCGTAATGGATTATGCCTTGCATATCCCACCACACCGACATCAAAACCTTTTGTGGGAAACGTCTTGGTTTCGCCACTGCTTCAGGGACATTCCCTTTAGGAAGCCACTGCCGTTTACGCTTAATGTTGTGATAAACAATCCATTTTCCATCGCCCGTGACAATTTTGTGCAAAAACGGCTCCCTTTTTTCACGGGAGAGCAAAGAAGTGCAAATGTCCACACGCTGTTGCAGCTGTTGTGGAGTGAGATCATGGGGTACCCACTTATCCAGTTTCGACACATAACCGAGGTCCTTCAGATGCCGGTGAACAGTGGAATGGGTTGAATGAACAAGTGTGACCAATCCTTCGACTGTTTCATGCGGATTTACCTCAACAGCAGCTTTCAGCGCGTCGTTATCCAGCTCAACAGGCCGTTCGGGTCGCTGCATATCCTTGAGGCTGGTGTCCCCCCTTCGAAATTTCTGGAACCAGCGTTGACATTTCCTGACCTCCAGGGTACCCGGCCCATATACGGCATTGATGTTTTGTGTTTCTACCATCGCTGAATGTCGATGGTGGAACTCATACAGCATAATGAGCCTAATGTGGTTTTTTGACACTGCCATTTCCTATGCGGTTTAAGTGCCCAACGACTGCACCTAGAGCTCCCGTTTGCGGTCTCAAGTGATTTGAAGGTCTGCTCGAGTAATCAATCCATCTTATACTCACCATAGTTGACGTCATAGTCTGGGCACCAGGGAAGTCACTACTGTTGGGCTTGCGCAAAACGACATTACTTCTGGGATGACATGATATGTGCTGACCTTTGACCCCATTTCGTCCATTTTCAATAGGGTTCGTCCCCAAGTGGTCCCCTAACACATACCATTTTTACGCGAGTTATCGTGCGGACGTACAGACGGACGGACAGACAGACAGACGGACAAAACTGAAGTGTATACGCTTCTACGAAATACGGTTGGAAAACGTACAAAATATACCCTGTGTTAATGCTATTATATATGTAGTAATTCTGATGGTTTTAAGCCTGCTCCCCTTTCGGTACAGGAGGGTTTAGGTGATCTCTTTTGCTAAAGGATTTTTGTGGAGCTGCTTTCGACGCGCACCCACCTATCCAGACATTGCCATTATCTGGGTTGGGGCAAGTGCCGCAAAAAGAAGAGCCATGACTGGGAGATGTGCCCATCACGTGACCAATCCTCTTTTCCTTTCATTCTCTTTCTTGCATTACATTTTCGTTACATTGTGTTAATGAAAATTCTATTTACAGACTTTTTCTTGCATATAGTCTTGCATTTTTCTATGATAGTACTGAATGACGATTTTTCTTTGCGTCTTGTTTGTGTTTACCATGCTATTAGTGTTTTGATTCCTTTCTTGGGTCTTATTTTCGACCTTAGAGTTTTTTTGTATGATTGCTCAGAGTGTTCACAAGAAGACAAGAAATGAAAAGTTCCTCCGCGTTTTCAACAATGAAATAACCAAGCTTAGAATCCTAAGGCTAAAGAGGATATGTGAACCAAGATGAAAACTTTCTGGACTAAGTAAGGTGATGGTTTCTGAATAATGTTTAGTAACTTAGAATCCTAGGGCTAAAGAAATATTTACAGTGAAGATAGAGTTCAGAACAGTCTTGATGCTGATAAGAGAACCCAAAACACAAAATCTACACAAAGTCAAGAAATCACGCTACACAAAATCAAGAAATTGTTATTCAAATATTAAATAAAGATACTGCATATCAGTTCTTGCAATACAAATATTATTGAACGAATGTCACCCTACGGCACCCATACCTCATCCTGGACTCGGATCCCGGAGTCAGTTGGATGAAAGGTCAGAAACCAACGCTTAAACCACTCGGCCATCGGGACGGCGTGAATGAATTGTTCGAAATGACCGAAGCTTGGGAATGAATTATTAGCAGAAGCAAGGAACTGAGCCAAAAAAAAAAAAAAATGAAAAATTACTATTGTTATTATCATTACATTATTATTATTTTGTTGGAGGTTTAACGACCACCGTGAGCAGCTCAATGGGCTATAAGCAGTCGCCCATCCCTAATTCATAATTTTGGGCCACTGGTTCCAGGGAAGGGAGAGAGCCAGCGCCGTAAGACAAGTACAACATCCATGCCTCACCGGGATTCGAACCCAGACCCAACTCGGACGAATGGTTATAAGCCAGCGTTTAGACCACTGAAAATTATTCTACAGGCAATGATTAAATTAATTGAACCAAAGAAAGATTTGCTCGCAGTGACTAAAGCCATGATTGTTAGCAATTAATTTTAGTCACACTTGCTCGAAGTCACTCCTGCTAGCAATATACACTCACGGACAATGAAATTTGCGCGCCAAGAAGGAAGCATCGGATTGAACTGAAATTTTGTAGACGTAATGATACAGATGAATGATAGACATGATGTCAAAAACAGAGCTGCAGGACAATTACAAAGGGATCTGTGCCACGCAGTCCGGTCATCTTCAATAGCGCGTCGCACCGCCTCGTGCGGCGATATCTGCTGCAATACGGTCCGGCATGGAGGCGAACAGACGCTTGATGTTGCCCTCCGGCAGGCTGGCCCACACATGTTGGACGGTGTGATCCAAATCCCGGATAGTGCGGCATGGCGGGAGCTGGCGTTTCAATTGGTCCCACACACGCTCGATAGGGGACATGTCCAGGGAGCGGGCAGGCCATGAAAGTGTCTAGACATGACATAGGCAGTCCTGGACAGCCCGAGCCGTGTGCGGGGGGGGGGGCATTATGCTGCTGGTGTTGGGAGCACATGGGGCCGTAGGATCTCATTCACATACCGCCGGCCCGTCAATGATCCACGTACCACTAGTAGAGCTGATCGGCTATCGTAGGCAATGGCTCCCCAGACCATAATGCCTGTAGTGGGGGTGGGGGCGCTCGATAGCAAGGTTTGGATTGTGCCGTTGACCCGGGGACCTCCACACCCGGACACGATGATCATCTGTCCCCAGAACGAAGCGGCACTCATCGCTAAACACCACACGTCGCCAGTCTGTGGAGTTTCACGTCGCTCTGGCTTGGTACCACTGCAAACGGAGCCGGCAATGTTCCGGCGTTAATAGCAGCACACATAACGGGCGCTGGGATTGCAGATTCGCTCCCGCGAAGCATCGGAAAATGGATCGTGGGCACACAGGAGCCGCTACACCTGCCTGTACAGTGCACCGGGTCCCAGTGGGATCCGTTCGTGCCTTGCGCATAATCCGTCGATCCGCTCTACCGGTGGTCTTCCTGGTCCGTCAGGAGCCACTCTGCCATATGGTAGCGCCGTCATGTGTCCACTGCTCCCAACACAGTCGGGCGATATGTTCAGAACGATCACGTTGCGGGCTATACGGCGTGCCGACCACCCTGCGGTTTTAAGCCCGATGATCAGGCCTCTCTCAAAGTCCGTAAGTTGCGTGAATCGACGTCTCTAGCGTCTAACCAGCATTTTTGTTGCTCTGTACTCTTGCTTGGGTCTCCCGGTGCTTTCCGCTTTCATGGGGCATTGACTACATTCCGGTTTATGAGGCTGCTGGTTCGTGTTTGCAGCGACACCACAGGGTGTGCGGTCATGCGCAATCGTACCAAACGTGGATCATTTGCCTACCAGTACACATTCTAGCTATTTGCAAAGTTTTGCGGTTGTAGCATGTTTTCTTCTAAGTGCGCAAATTTCATTATCCGTGAGTGTACATTGATCCAGCAAATATTTTACTCGAAATGAATTAAGTCACTCCTGCTAGCAATATACATTGATTCACAAAGTGTTTCGCTCGAAACTAATTAAGTCACTCCTGCTAGCAATATACATTGATCCAGCAAATGTTTTGCTTGAAATGAATTAAATAATTTCTAGCAACATGCATTAATCTAGAAAATGTTTTGCTCGAAATGAATTAAGTAACTCCTGCTAGCAATATACATTGATCCAGCAAATATTTTGCACGAAACTAATTTAGTCACTCCTGCTAGCAATATACATTGATACAGCAAATGTTTTGCTGGAAATGAAATGAGCCAGCAATGGATTTTCTCGCACTGAATTCAATCAGCGAGGTATTTGCCCTAAATGACTTGAACTCGAGACATATTTGCTTCAAATGAACAGACCGAGGTGGATTTGTTCGCAATGGATAAGGTGGACAACAATTTTCTCGCAATTAACTCATATACTTTGGAACTTACTCGTAAAGAATTGAGACAACAACGAATTCTGTACTAGGAGATGTCAAGAAGCTAATGAACTTGCGATAAACTGTTGTATTAATTCGAATAGTGGAACAAACACGTAATACATTTAAATCAAAGTGAAATAATTTTGAAATGACAGCAACAAGAAGAACTGCAGCTGACACGCACTTTATTTTCTTTATTTCGTGCGTTAAATTCAAAGCAAGGAACATAAAATACTGCTTAAAAATATGAGCTACAAATTCAGTTATTAATCAGATATAAAAAAATGTAATGGCATCGATTTACAACAATCATGTGCATATTCTTTGATAAAACTTTCAGACTACATAACGAATTCATAAGTTTCCTTTGTTACACACATGTTAAGTGCATCATTTTTTAACTACACATAAATTACTTTACCTGAAAAATGCATCATTTTGTTGTGTATTCTTTGATGAAACATTCAGACATGCTCAATGAATCCATGAATTTCTTTCCTTACCCAGATGTTAAGTGTATTATTTTTAAGTACGCATAAATTAATTTACCGTGAAAAATACATCGTCTTGTGTTCTTTTTAGTCCTTATTTTTCCTAATTCACTCGCACGATTTAATAACAACAGCTTTAATTTTGCATTGAGTCAGGCACCAGTCAATTCTACTTTATGTTAAAGGTTTATAATTCATTTTTGCCAGCATTATGTTCTGTGTGCGTATTATGTTGACTAATTCTCTGAGTTGCATTTTGCAAAGACGGAAGAGGTCATTAATTTTATAAAGGGGTGCAGAGCTTGAAGAAAGAAAAGAAAAAGAGAAAAGAAAATTAAAAAAAGGAAGGGGGGGGGGCAGAAACATTTCCTTGGAGAACCGAGATCTTTGGGTTTCCAACCAATCTATTGCATAATTAATGGTCTTAATTTTGAAGTTTGGATTCTTAGTTTAGGTAATATATGAGCTTCATTAATCAAGAGCATATTGGTGCATTAAATCATAATTATTGCGCAATGCTCCGTTTTGGGCACCACCTAAATGAAAGCACCTTTGCGATAAATATCAATAATTCCGGGACATTTATCAACCATAGCAGTCGCGAACTTGTTTCACTTCTGCAACTCCAATTTCTCAGGTGATATATTATGTCCGTGTTGCCAGCCTCCTCCCGCCCCCCGTTCTTTAACACATAAACTGATTTGAAGAGGGGGGGGGTCGCATCTCCTCTAAGCTAGCTTGCTTCCGACTGCCGGCTGGCGGATTGGTCCTGAATGACAAGCCGTACTCTGATTGAAGCACTTAATCTATGTGAACACGGCCGAGAAGCTAGGGAAGTAGGAGATCTCCAGCCGGCATGCTGATGACTTATTAACAAGGCATGCATTACTGGCGGCGCCAAAATTAATGCATCGAATTCAAATAATCATTCACAGTTAAAAATTTTACTTATAGTTTCATTTGTCAGCGCGAATCTAATGTGTCTTAATTAATTAAAATGTCTCCAAAAATAGATGGCTTTTCAGATAATTCAAATTAACGGAAATTCGAATTGTTAAAAATGTACACCAACGCGCTCACTGAATGTTTGAAAATTTGAAACAACAAAAATGTGGCCCGTCTTATGAAAATAAAAAGTTGGTTGCTATTGAACATGAAATCGAAGAAATGAAGAACACGAGAGGGCATTTTCTTGTGGATTGTAATCGATCATTTTCCTTTTTTTATCCTCTGACTTTACTCTACGCATTATATTCATGTATTTGATATTAAATTTTCGTCTCTAGATTTTCATCATGTATAGTGGAGGCACCCGACATTGCCCGGGTTCAACAAAAAATACATGAATCAGCTATTGGGCCAGCGCTTTTGGGCCAATTTGGGCGGGGGTGGGGGTGGATTGATTTGTCCATTAGATTTTCACTTTTTCGGGGCATTCTGGAATTCATGCTGTTCAGGAGCCTTAGCTTCTCTTAATAATTTCACTTTCTTGGATTATGGATTGATTTGTCCAATAGATTTTCGCTTTTTCGGGCAGAATTTTGGAATTCACGCTGTTGAGATGTCTCAGCTTCTCTTAATAATTTCATTTTCTCGGATTTTGGATTGATTATTCCAAAAGATTTTAGCTTTTTCGGAGGGCATTCTGGAATTCACGCTGTTGAGTGGCCTCAACTTCTCTTAATAATTTCACTTTCTTAGTATTTTGGATTGATGTATCCAATAGATTTGCAGCAATTAAATCAAAGTAGATTTTTTTTTTTTTTTGTATTGTGGATTGATGTATCCAATAGATTCGCAGCAATTAGATCAAAGTATAATATTTTAAAATTAACTGGCTCCTTCATGCACTAAACATAAATAATCCCAAAGTGTCAAGGGGATGAAATCAGGGGGAAAGGAGTACGGTGTCCACGTTTCGCAGTAGCCCATATCTTTTTCAGGATCTCAGTGAGTAACAATCCAAAATTTGGTCCAGATTGCTCAAAGGGTTGCACAAAGTGTCAAGGAGATGAAATCAGGAGGAGGAAGCGGGGTTTCAATTAGTTCTCTCAGCACAAGGATATGGTCTAAAGTGCTGTAGCCACATCTGAAAATTGCCCGTTCTCACGGTTTACCTTCTAGCGATGTGAAAGAACCTTAGTGAAGATTTTATAAACCACTAATAGGAAAATGATGGGACTGTGGTTCGAGATCCTCAATGTCACCTTTTTATGTAGCAGGATCATTTTAGTATCGTCCCAATCCACAGAATTCTTCCCTTCATTGAGACATCTTGTGAAAACTTGGGCGAGTCTAGTTTCAATTTCTCTACTTGCTTTTGGTAGTGTCCACGGTAATTGCATCTTTTCCTAGAGCTTTCCCCCTTCTTATGTTCTTAATTGCATGTGCAACTTCTGCCGGGAGGACTGGGAGACTTAGGTACTGTTGCCTTTTGCAATGTCTAGAGTAGATGTATCACCCCTTTCAAACAGTTTTAAGTAGAAATATTTCACTCTTGTCAAACTTTCGCTTCTATTTCTTGTTATAGTGCCATCTTCTTTTCTCAGTGTCATGATCTATTTTCTTTCTTTACTCAGATATCCCTTTTCTCTCTTCAGGCTTTGGTTGTTTTAAATTGCTTTTCTCACTAGTTCACAATTGAATTTCTTTACGTCTTCAGAAATAATTTTCGGTACTGTCTTGCATAGCTCTATATATTCTACTTTGGAAGTCACATTTACTTTATTTGTCCTCATCTCTTTTCTCTTTTGCATCAGAATTTTTGTATTTCACGATATTTTGTTTATGTATATGAAACTTGTTCTTAGTACCACCTATTTTTGTTGCTGTTTCCATAACAGCTTTGGTTAGTTTTGTGTGAACTTCAGAGATATCCACTTCTGCCGATACCCAATATATATATAAATACTAAAGTTTTTCCTTAGATTTCAGTTTTGCTCTTCAGTATACTGTATATATATATATACAAAGTGTACATATATATGTATATATATATATATGTACGTACCGTATATACGTATATAACAAGACTAAGGAATGGCAAAGGCTTTCTCTGTTCCTTGATATATATGTATATTATACACTATATTGACAAAAGTCAACGGACACCTAGAAGAGAAACACA
Source organism: Macrothele yani (assembly GCA_039090855.1). Classification (NCBI taxonomy): domain Eukaryota; kingdom Metazoa; phylum Arthropoda; class Arachnida; order Araneae; family Macrothelidae; genus Macrothele; species Macrothele yani. The sequence continues at coordinate 144,947,025 of CM077007.1, read as the reverse complement.
GCATAGCATTTATTGACATACATTAGTACGGTGTCGGTCCACCTTTGGCCTTAATGGATGCACTGACCCTTCGATGCATGCCTTCGACAAGGTTTTGGAACACAGCGATAGGTATGCGCTTCCATTCAGTACATAATGCTGCCGCTAACTGTTACTTAGTACTAGGCCTTGGTTCCAAACTTCTTATGTGGCGCTCTAATTCATCACATAGGTGCTCTATGGGATTAAGAACAAGGCTTTCTGCTGGCCAGAAACACACGATACGGAATTATCGTCAAACCACGCCGTAACAGTCTTTGCTTCATGGATCGGTACATTATCCTGCTGGTACCAACAAGGCTCGGTTCCATATTATTGCCACAAGAGTTGGTAAGGCATAATTGTCCAGAATATCGAGGCAGACGTGCTGGTTAATAGGTTTGTGCACGATAACCAATAAGCCGGGGCCATACCACGAAAAACACCCCCACAGGAGTACACTGCCAGCTCCAAACTTAACCGTAGGGACAGTACACCGTGGCAAATAGCGTTCTCATACCCACACTCGGCCATCAGACTGATGGATCATGTATCTGGATTCATCAGTGAATAAGACTCATTTCCATCGATCTGCGGTCCACGATAAATGTTCTTTACACCATGCTAAACGATAAGTAGCATTCCGAGTGGAGATGAAAGGCTTATGAGCAGCCGCACGACAACGGCAATCCATGGAATGAAGTTCTCTGCGAATGGTACGTGTACATACCGAGGTTCCAGCATTTTTACTCAACTGTACCCTGAGTTCTTGTGCAGTACTCCGTCGATTAGCTGTAAGGACTCTCCTGAGACATCAACGTCTTCTATCACGGATTTTCTTTGGTCTGCCGGTACGTTTTGCTGCTTCAGGCACGCCATGTATCTTCCAATTATTCAGTACATCCAAAACAGTTGACTTGAGTATGTTTAAATGCCTCTCGCTTTCTCTTATGGACAACCCACTAATACAACACCCAACAATCTTTCCTTTCTCAAAGTCAGTTTTTCCCGCCGCGACATTTCACTCAACCTCACAGTGAGATATGATCGCCGTCAGCTGCAGGCTTTTTTATACCGTTAGCAGCTGTACCGCACATCTTAACAACGCAGCAGATCCGTTCATTTGCTTTTGAAGGGGTGTCCGGTGACTTTTGTCAATATAGTGTATATATTTGTATATGGTTGAAGAGTGTTTGTTCTCCGATCTTTCTCGTTCACAGGTATGTGGAGCCATGCTGACTGCAGTGCATCTGACAGATGCTGGTGCGTGGTGGAAAATCCATAAAGAGAACAACACGATCGAGGTGGTCCCACAGATGCTCAATTGGGTTTAAGTCTAGGGAATTATGTGGCCAGGGAAGTACTTTGAAGTCTTCATCGTGCTCTTCCAACCACTCTCGGACATTTCTGACTGTGTGAGACGTCGTACTGTTGTTCTGGAAGATTCCATACGCCCCAGAAAAGACAATCAGCATGTATGGGTGTACGCGGTCTGCCAGGATATCCATCCTTGCAGATCCTTGCAGACCGCATACGGATTCATAACGAATTCGGTCCATAGTTTCTTCCACGGGTATCAATGGACCCAGAGAATGCCACGAAAACATTCCCCAAACCATAACGCTGCCTCCACCAGCTTGTGTTCTGCCAGCAATGGTTGAAGAGTATTTATTTTCCGATGTTTCTCGCCTTATACGCCAACGTCCATCCGTTCGATGAAGCAGAAAACGTGATTCATTGGAGAAAGCAATCCCTTGCCAATCAGCAGATGTCCAATTCCGATACTACCGTGCAAATGTAAGCCTTTTCCGTCGATACACCTTCGTTAGCATAAGTGCAGTCGCCATCCGTCTGAATCGGATCGCCATACGCAGCAGGGTTTTCTGAACTGTCGTTTTAGACACACTTCCGGCAGCTCCATGGTTCATTCGGCCAGTGAGTTTCTCCACTGTAGCGTGTCAATCGGCCCTCACGCATCTTCGAAGCCGACGTTCACCTCTGACGTCAATGGCACGTGATCCTCCGCAGTTTCCACGTCGTTTATTCGCAATGGTACCATTTCTCCAATCACGATACACTTTAAACACAGCAGCACGCGAACAGTTCACAAACTGCGCTGTTTTGGAAATACTTCCGCCCTCGGTCCGAAAGCCGTTAATCATCCCTTTTTGCAAATCTGATAAATCGCTTATTTTATCTTTGACAGCAACTAGTGATATGTTTTCAGAATGCCTACAGCACACCTTATATACCCTCCGAGCCAGCTCACGACACGTGCCTTCTTTCATTTGCTACGCGCTGTTCACCTCAAAAGTAGGAGGTTGTCATAATAATGTGACTCGAATGTGTATATACAGGGTTCCCACTCAAAAGTAATAAAAAAATTCCCTGACTTTTCCAGGTTCTCCAGGTGGTTTTTAAAGTTTTCCAGAGTGACATGTTGCAAAGAATTGTTACATTTCATTCCATTCCATTCATTTTTCTCACCAAAGCACACACTTGTAAATTCTTTAAGTAATTTGTCTTTATAAAATTACCTGCTTTTCATTAATAACAACTCACTGTGCACATTATTTTCTGTACCAGAGTTCCAAATCTGTCAGTTGAATAGTTTCAGTTCTTCTATAACACAATGCAGCTAAGCTTAATGACGGAATGGCTCTGTTCAAAGAAACATATTTCAAGAGAACCAACAGACAAAGGACTTTGATCCATCATTTGGTTGGTTCTCTTGTGAAGTGTTTCTTCAAGCAGGAGCCATTGTGCCTAATTGTTTGATGTTATAACAACTGCCTGCAGAAATTGAACAAAAGCTTAGTAACTGGCAATTTTAAAAATTCAATTTTGCATCTTTTTTTAGAGAATAAAGGAAATACTTAATATAACTGAAAGTAAGATCTACCAAATTGTAGGCAGGGAGTAATTGCTAGCAAAAGTTTGAAATCTTGAAAAAAAAATTTTTTTTTTTTTTTGGCAAAATAAAGTATCCATTGATTTTTACAAAAAAAGGGGGTAATTTTCCGTTTTTTACAAAAAAGGGTAATTTTCCCTGAGTTTTCCCTGATTTTTGGAACCATTTTCAAATTCCCTGAGAATTCCAGGTTTTCCCTGTTTTCCAGGTTGAGTGGGAACCCTGATATAGTTATATTGTTGTATAATTATCTCTCCGTCTTCCAACTTTGCAGCTTAACAGACAAAAAATTTAGCTCTATTTTCGTGAGCTAAGATTTTTGTCAGTATCAAATTTCAAGCTTTAATTTTGCTGAAAGTAAAAGCTTTCCCATTCCTTAGTCATGATTCGATGTATCAAGAAATGAAAGGTGCGAGCGTTTATCCTTATGTTTGCTGAGAAATTAAAGCTCAAAAGCGGAACTTCAAATGTTTTTCACCGTATATCGTGATACACAATCGCCTTCTCTGCAAAATGAGTAGTTTATGGCCTCTTGTGAACTTTAATTTCATTAAGAAAGTGACAAAATGCTTGTTCTGTTCCTTGATGTAGCAAGGGGTGACTAAGGAATGGCAAAACATGCACTTCAAGTGAAATTATTTCCAAAAATCGGTACTGATGCATCTCACTCTACCGTGAAAACAATTTTTCGGATCACGGAAATGGCGCGGATTCCACCGCTGACTTAATGTTGAGCACGAGTTTCAAATTTAATTTCGCTTAAAAAAACTGTAGATGGGAATGTAAAAATGCGAGCTCCATTGGTTTATTTTGAAGGCGGGACTGTACAAAATAGGAAAACAGGCATTTCATTAAGAAAAATTCTTTAGAGATACGAAAGTCGGTCTTTTGCACCACAACGAAAAAAAAAAAAAATGAAGAACATTATCGGAAAACAATTAGAAATGAGAAATACGCTCGAGAAGAGAAATGCAAAGTAAAAAAACAAAAAAACTTCATCAAAAAAATCTAAAACGCGAAAAATAACGGAACATTCTCATCCCCACTAGGATGGACATTTCCGCCAATTCCGAAAAAAAATCGTCCGGCTGAAGAACATCTGGCAAACCTTCATAGATATGATGAAATCCGTAAAAAGGCTCTTTCCGATCGGGAGACAACAACAAAATCCAGAAGATCTGGCAAGTATGCAATTTCGTCGAATTTTTAAAAACATTTTGAACACTTTTAAGACATCTGGTGCAACTTCAGAATTTTAGTGATTACATAAATACGATTTCTTCATAATTATCAGAGGGAAAAGAAAAAGAGAAACAGTTTTAAAATAATCTGATAAGCATGAGATGTTTCCAAAATTTTAAAAGACGGAAAACTGTCTGCAGGACAGAACAATAGCAGCCATGGTTGCAATCGGAACAAAAAGATAAATTAAAAAATTACGAAAAATGATAGTAAAATATGAAAAAAAATTATTGTTTAAGTTGTTAAAACCCAAATTTGCCGAATCCACATCCTTCTGCTCCGGAGCCGAATGCTTTCCTCATTAAGCTACACCGATAATTGTTTATCACTGCAACTTGCTGTCTTGACATGTGCGTCACCTCTGAGGTAGGTACGTCACGTACACCCCCCCCCCCCTCTCTCTCTCTCTCTCTTTGAGAAAGGGCTGGGACGGAATCGTTGATTTTAGGATCAGCCGGCAAACACTCTTGAAGGAACTCACTGTAGAAGAAAGAAGACTGACTAATTCCAGACGATGTGTGGAAGAAACATCAGACATTTTTCGATGTGAAGAAGGAATTCATATTGATTCCAGACGATGTATAGAAGGAACATCACACATCTTTCGAAGAACCTAAAGGCCAGAAGATCCATTTTTACGTTCGGGCGCCAACGTGAAAACACAAATTCGCAGGTGGCGGAATTCGAACTCGAATAATTTTGCTACGGAGATGAATGTTTTCCCAATTAAGCTACACTGACAAGGGACTATCACTGCTACCTGGCACCTTGACATGTGCGCCGTCTCTGAGAGGTACGTCATACAGTCCGCAGACTTTAGTTTCAAAACAGAAACAACCCATGGATATTATGCTTCAGCTATCCATCAACCGCTCGTATCCTAAAACAACACTGCAAGTTCGCTCCAGTTTATTGAAAAGCTGATTGGCCGAGATTGTGTCAATGTCTCATTACGTAAAAAAGCCTTTTACGGAATGTCAATGTGAAATAGTCTTTTACGGAATGTCAATGTAAAATAGCCTTTTTACGGACATATCAGATAAAACTGAACACAAAAATGTTCATAATACATTTTTAGACAGTTTCTTCTGGCACGGAAATTCAGTAACTATTAACAGACGTTCATCTCATGACGTACATTTGGGCAGGAACAGTTCTAAATAGTTCCTACCAATAAGACAACAAAATCTCCACTCTAGACACATCCTGTCGTGGAAGAACGCAGGACATCGCCTTCTATGCTAAAAATGTTGGAGATGGTCGCAATAGAACCACTTTTTCCCCACACAGTTGAACAGCCTTCAGTAAATGACTGCTGGTTGAAGAGACGCCTATTAAGAATTCAGAATTTACAGTTTAGGACTCCAGAATCAGACATGTAAGCCTTATTTAATTAGTGTTTTTAAGCTCACATTCTATAAAAGACATAAATACGCAGTGTGTATAGCATTGAATATATGTAAAAGACATTCATCTATACGTAATAAAGACTTAAATAATACACGACTGTTCATCTGGCTTGAGCTCTGTCCGTTTACGCAGACGTTACTTTTCTCCCTACTCGAAAACTGTTAAGTACTACAAAATCTGCATAAGGACTTTTTTTTTTTTTTTTTTTTTTATTGGGGGTTAAACGCCCACCGTGAGCAACTCAATGGGCTATAAGCAGTCTCCCGTACCTAATTTAGTGTCACTGGGTCCAGGAAAGGGAGAGAGAGCCAGTGCCGTAAGACAAACACAACATCCACGACTCACCGGGATTCGAACCCGGGCTCCTTTCGGACGAATGATCAGGAGCCATCGCTTAGATCACTGCGCCACCGGGGCGGCCATAAGGACATTGATTTCACAGTGCCTACTCTTCATCTACAATAATATGGAAGGCGAAAAACAGAAGATACGACCTATGATTTCGTATGTACTTGGATATGTTTTGAAAGTTACGCAATCACTCATAATGAAACGTTTCTGTGATTCAGAGGAAGAAAAAAACGATATATATATATATATATATATATATTTTTTTTGAAAGGAAGGATGGTTTAACAAGAAAAATGGTTCCTGTGCAGAAAATAACATAGTATGGTTGAGCTTCCATACTCTTGTGATTTGGAAATTAGGCAATATGGAACTTTTTCTATTATTAACATTCTCTTTTGAATTGTCATCACTCGAATTGTTAATGATTTACTATTATTTTAACAATTGTCTTTGAATAACGCTTTAGACAGATTTAGCACTATTTAAATATTTTATTGTATTCCTCTTGCATTCTTCTGTAGACGAAGCACATAACTGTATTCTGTCTCCTCCTCCCTTCTTTTGTTTAAGAACTGCACAAGATGATCAGTTTAGAAGGCATTTCATTTTTACACATATTTAATCATTTAGGAAATAATTTTCTCAGCCTTAAAAAAATGCAATGAAAATCGCCTTAATGTTTTCCATTTGGAGCTGAATTTTCCATTCCGATATTCTTTTCATATAGAACAGCACACTACTCACCCAGTCTTCCTGCATTTTCACTTCTGAATGTCTTTTTCTTTTAGACGTTACTTACAAAATTGCAAGGTTTTTTTTTATCTGTAAATACAAAAACACTTAGAAAAATGTTGTTTCAAGTTCAGGTTGCTTTAATTTCAGAATGCAGTAAAAAAAAAAACGTTGTTTGAAGTTCGGATTACTTTAATTTCAGAATGCAGTTTCTTTTTAGGTCTTCGGTGCTCTTTCATTTCAGCACGTTGTTTTCTTTTTAAGGTTCCAATACATGCATGTAAAAAAAAATTCTGAAATTTACGAGCTACTTTCCGTGATTTATTTCGTGAATTAACGAAACATGTTTCTGATACGATTTTTCCGTGAAATGACGGAAGAAACTCTGAATTTCACGGATTTTTTGTACGCCAGAAAAATTTCGAATTTTCAAACACCTTTCTTATATTTACGAAGAAAATTCCAGTACATTAACATCGAACCGTCTTTGCACGATTTAAACTTGCTATAAATATCCCAGAGTAAAACAACAACAACAAATTAGGAGTAAATAAACTTTAAGATCTTTCGGATATACAACGGATCCATCTTCAGAAAACATTGATTGCGAATAGAAAATGTTACAATTTAAAAATAAATATAAACATCTTAACGCCGCCCCGGTGGCTCAGGCTTCTGATCATTCGCCCTAGTTGGGCCCGGGTTCGAATCCCGGTAAGGCACGGATGTTTGTCTTTCGGCACTGGCTCTCAATGTGTTACTTGTCCAACACTGGCTCTCTGTGTACATAACACGAATTTTTAATTCTCCGTTGCCAATTTCCCTGATCCCAATCTCAGATCTTGCTGTCACCGAAAGCTCACAATTTTATCACCTCCCCTAAAGCAATAGATGTTCACTTGCTACACTTGCCTTCCGACGCCCATCACATTACATCGCTTTGGGAACCTTGCAATCCCAGACTGCTTCTACTGCACAACGCCAGCAGACATCCGTCATATCTTCTCAACTTGCCTGATATTACAGCCTCACTTCTCTCTCATGTATAGCCTCTCCTGCAAAGTATACCATTCGTCTCACACTATGCACGACTACTTTTTTCTCCATAGCCAGCCTCCAACCACAATAAAGTGTGTACTGTTTTCTTCATTCAAGCAAAGTTTTCAATTTATCTATTTCACTTAAATAATATCACCGCTAACCCTCTAGCATCCTAAATTAATGCAGGACGCAAACTCTGTAAAATATACAAACTATCTATATGTTCGGTGCTTCAAACAGAACTCAATAAAGCACTTCATCAGGAAAAGCTCTGGTTTCTACAAAAAATGGAAATGGATTGGTTTCAGGTCATTTGAAACAGGATTGTTTTCGAACTTTTTTTTTCTCACCAGAACAATGTTTGTAAAAATCATCTTTTGCTTTACAGCTGTATTTTTTTATTTGATGAACGCCCGAATTTTTAGAACTTCGTGAACTCATATTTCATTTAAAAACTGTTTGAACTGTCGTATAATCTTCAAATTTGGAACTTTTCGATTTCTGCACGCCAATAGGCATTAGTTGTATTTTGTTATTTTGTTTATTGTTGTTATATTGTGTTTTGTTATTTCCTCATTTGTTTTGTGCATGTATTGTTTCTTGGTTAATAAAGTAATGTTTGAACTCTGTGTACATTAGTCATTTAGCATACTGTAAAATCCATGCTTGATGTATACTTGTTCACAATGTGTTACATGATCAATACTGTCTGCATCTGTGTAAATTGATCATTTCTCATGCTGTCAACCATGTATGATTTGTACTTGTTGCTGTGTAATTTCTGTCTCCTGTTTATGTCTGCCTGTCTGTCTCTGTACCATCTGGTTCAATAAAACATTTTAAAAAAAAAACTCCAATAAAAACCCATCTTAACGATAATGTTATGAAAAACGTAAGCACGCGCATTACACGTTATATGTCATTACCGTTAAGATGTTTATGTTTATTTTTTAATTGTAACATTTTCTATTCGCAGTCAATGTTTTCTGAAGATGGATCCATTGTGTATCCGAAAGATCTTAAAGTTTATTTACTCCTAATTTGTTGTTGTTGTTTTTTTTTTTTTTTTGGGGGGTTTTTTTGACTCTGCGATATTTATCGCAAGTGTAAATCGTGCAAAGACGGTTCGATGTTAATGTACAATACTTATAATTCAGCACGATAGTAGCAATCTTTTGTAAAAAAAACTCTTTTCACACTTTTTCTGTATAAACATGAAGAAAATTTTCTGGTAATAGGAAAGATTCACGGGAATACTTGGGTGTTTGATTAACTGTTAAATTTTGATCGTCTGTCGAAGTATTTAATTTTGAAGTTCTGCAGCGAGATCGGATATTGTGGATAGTATATCGCGTAAATTTTTGTTATTGTGACACAGGATATTTCTTCTCCTCTTCCCCATTTTGTGCATCAGCTATTATATATTGTGTTACCGTAAGAAACCGGGTACTTATTTATTGTACAGGCGATTGCATGATGTCTATGTAACAGTCTGTAGAGTTCTTAAGACAATAGCTATATAGCTATCTAGAATAAATTCAAAAAAAAAAAAAAAAAGTTCAAACTCCATATAATTGTGTTGCTTCGAAAAATTACGATGAAAAAAAATACGTAATTTGTAATAAGACCTCCTACAGAAAAAATAAAATTATTAGAAATGCATTAAAAAACAATTTAGTAAAATTATACAACGCATTGATTATGATACGCTTTCCAACATACCAGAAATCATTACTCAAGTTGTGAGGATAATGGCTCTGGAATAAATCTCGCTCCTGTGTCCTGACCTTTTACCCCATTTCGATTATATTCAACAGAACCGGTTTCGTATATCTCCAGAACAACATACTAAAGTTTTGTCGCAATAGAAGCATTTGTAGTCAAGTTATGAGGATAATGGCTATGGAATAAATCTCGTTCCTATTACCTGACCTTTGACCCCATTTCGATGATATTCACCAGAATCGGTTCAGTATACCTCTGGAACAGCATGTTAAAGTTTTGTCTCAATCGAAGCATTTTTACGTAAATTATGACGCATAAGGGCAATGAAATGTATCCCGTTGCTATTAGAAATGCATTTTTGACCCCATTTCGACCATTTTCAATAGGGTTCGTCCCCAGCTGCATCTCTACCACATACTAAAATTTCATCGAAATCGAACCATTTTTAGGCAAGTTATGACGTAAAAGGGCAATGGAATGGACCCCACTCCTAGAGGTCTGCATGGGCCTTATTTGGTGAGCCCGACCCGTCCCAAGCCAGTGGGTTTAAGGCCCAACCCAGGCCCGTCAATTTTTTAAATGTTATATTTTACCTTAATTCATACACACCTTAATTATTGGATACTAACTTGGGGTCAAACAAGTCAATTCAATATTAAAAAACTGCAAATACTTGAAAAACAATTTGTTAGACTAATAGATTTAAAATACAGCTTTAACAATAATAATTATATGCAGTTGTTTATTCGTGGTTTTAAAAGAGTTTTCCCTAATAAATATGATATAATGACTGTTAAGCAATTATATGATTTTATCTTAGGGAAAATTATATATAAATGAATAAAAACTAACATGGAACATGATCTAATAAAAATTACTACTTACACACATCAGTATAATACTAGAAATCATCATATACTAATACCAATTCTATTTAAAACTATGACCATAAAACCAAGTCTACGTTACTGTGGATCAAGTTGGAATTCGTTATTTACAGAATAAACAGAAATCAATAACTATAACATATATATAAAAAAAACTTAAAGCATATATATTAAACTAACTGCAAACAAATGAGTAATAAAAAAGAGATGGGAAGGGGAGGTTAATCGGAAATTTGGAGGGCAGTAGTGATATCTAATTGTAGCTCCGCGGAGATTTCGTATTATACTAATAGTAATCTAATTCCATTACTGTCTTGGATTGTTGACTTTACATAGGGATCTCACGGCTAAGACATGTCTCTGTGAGGCCTTTTCCCGGAGCTTCCTTGCTGCTAATATCAAAATAGATAAATAGCAATGTAACAATAAATCATGAATCTGTAACAGTAGAAATAATAAATAAAATGAAATTACAGCTCTGATTTAGGCCCGGCCTGTGATGTGCCATTTGGTATTAGTTTGTCTTTATATTGCATTTTATTAAATTTTTAAAATTAAATAATGAAATGAAATATTATTGAAAATATTTAGTTGAATGTAAGCCTAAAAATATTAACTGAACTTTGACAATTCTCGAAGAATATAACCTTTAAAGTGAGAGAAAAGAGAAAAGAGAAGACTAAACGCGGTCAAAATCTCCCTTTCTCTGAACTAGCAAGAGGTAACTTTACAAAAGTAAATCCCTATACAGATTAGGGATAGGAGAAGCAATCGATGTCGTCCCATTCTCTCATACAAACACGCACACACACACCTCAACTCACTGTAGACACCCACCGTTTCCCACTACACACAACACAAACACACTCGCATGGAAGTCGAATCTGTTTGTTGTCAAGAAGCCCCAAAGTGGTTTTACCATCTTAATACTTACAGATGGTAGAAACACTATGAGTGCATCTTCTTGCATTTGTGATTACGCTCTGGGCTATGTCATGGAAGTAAGTAAAGCTAGCAAAACAGTTAAAGAGACCAGGAAATTGAGAAACACCACTCTTTTCTTTCTTTACCATTGCAATAAAAAAATGGGTTGACTTGGCGCGTCCCGTCCCGTCCCGTTCCCGGCCTGGTCATAAGTGTCTGGGAAAAAGCCCGGCCCGGCCCATTGTTTTGTTCTCTAAACTGAAAAAGCCCTACCTGGCGCACGGGCCGAGCCAGGCCGGGCCGTCCACGGACTTGGCGGGCCAGCCCGGACCGTGCTGATCTCTATCCCCTCCTGTGTCCTGACCTTGGACCCCATTTTCTCATTTCCAATAGGTTTCGTCCCCAGGTGGTCCCCTACCACATACTAAAATTTCATCGAAATCGAACCATTTTTACGCGAGTTATCGTGCGGACGGATGTACGGACAGACAAGCAGACGGACAAAGCTGGATCAAATATGCTTCTTCAACCTACCGTTGGAAAGCGTAAAAAATAAGCTCCAATAGAAAATAAAATGGCCAAATCACTGGCATTACTGAAAAAAATCACAATCACGAAATTAAGTTTTACCTTGATCGTGAGCCTGGTTCCTGTGTCATTCTGGCTCAGTGGTTAAGACCGGACTCGATCCTTACTACCGGCGCAAAAGGATTCTCTCGCATAAGGGCTGAAATACTCAGCGTGTTGGAATTTTGAGAAATTTCAATCTAAATACGGAAAAACTTGAAATGGACTTTTCTGAAATAAACGGAATTGCTGACTACGGATTATCTGTGAAAATACGGAAATAAAAATATAAAAAAAAAACGGGTTCTTTTAATAACGGAAATTTCATTAAAAGACTGACACTTATCGGCAACTTTCCTGCATATAATTTTCAGAAATGTTCCGTGAATAATTCACACCACTTATTTTTTACAGTGTATATATACAGGGTGATTCAAAAATTCGGTGCAAAAGTAAAATGCGATTGAAAAAGATCTATAGGTCGCAGAGATAGGCTGTTTGCAGATTAATATTCACCGAGATACGGGATTTTGTATGGCATCAAGAAAAAATTAGTACAAAATCTCGACAATAGAGGGTGCTGCTGCAGAGAATGCCACATAAGTGATGTTTGAACATTACTTGCACAAAGCAACGTTAGGGTGAGACATAAAAACCATTACGGAGAAATGCGGTCACATTTTCGACGTGCGAAAATATAAAGGTTCGTGCTGTCATTCTGATTGCAAATCCACACAGTTTTTTTATTAGGCTAATAATTTGCATATAACGTGAAATCAGGCGTGCACGTTTAGCGCCGATAGTCTATCGAGCAGGCATAGTGTACACGAATAGCCTCCTAGATTTCCAAAAGTCACACCCGTTGATTTCTGGTTGTGGGGCTCTTGAAATCCCGTGTCTATAGAGGTAATCTCCAGACCTTACCATCGCTGAAAGACGCCATAGGGCAGTAGGTATCAGCCATTCCCGCTGACATGTTGTTCAATGCCGTATAAGGCGTAATACCACGGCTGCATGCTGTACTGGAATGTGGTGGTGGACGCATTGAGCACTTGCATCTGTAGATCATGCTGAAATAAAGAAAGTTTCACTAATTTAACGTAGATCTCATTTCATAATTCTCATCTCTCGTTGTTTTATCTGCAGGAGCGCCCTCTATTGTCGAGATTTTGAACTATTTTTTTCTTGATACCATACAAAATCCCGTACATCCGTGAATATTAATCTGCAAACGGCATGTCTCTCTGACCCATAGATCTTTCTTAATCGCATTTTACTTTTGCACCGAATTTTTGAACCACCCTGTACATATCTCTAAGATGCTATATGAATTTCAGAAGTAGTTCTCCAAAGCAAGACCATTTGCTAAATCAAAAGTTCCGATGGTGTTAGATTTTATTTAAAGTTCATGCATCAGGCATCTCAATTTCCAGCGATCGTTACATCCAACTCGAGCTTCACTGTCACACACCGTACACGAGACCCTTTGTACTTCACGATCGCTATCTTTTTCTCTTGCAGGAGTTCGTACAGTTGGTCCTCCTATGATTTCCTATGCTCTTCTTCTTTCTCTCTTTTCTGACATTTGGACAGAACAAACTTTCTTAGTTGGAACCGAACCATTTAAGAATATTTATCCACCCTACTAACAACATTTTTCTTCATGTTACGCATGCGCAACACATCTTCTTTGACCACATGATCAGAATGAGTCTTGCCACAAACTCTCCCGTAAGCTTCTCTCGCGGATATGAACGACTCCTGTCTCTTTTGTACTACCCAGATTTCATTGCCGTACATCACAAAATGGGAATAATAAAACTTTCTTACACAGCTGTTCAGAATCTTTTTGACTACCAGTCAATCTTGTGTTAGTACAGAAAGCAAGACTAGTATAAATAGTTATAGAGTTAGACCAAGGAAATAAGGAGCCTTTAGGTTTCATCCAGTATCATTTCGTTTTTGCTACGTGGCTCTAGGCGTTGAGGCTGTACAGCCTCAGCTAGTCGCGTCTAAACCTTCTCAGTGGGTGTAAACCAATGTAGAACCAGGTCGAGCCCGAGCCCGCCCTGGTTCGGGTGGCATACTATGTGCTTCAGCTCCTGCTCGAGTTATGACAGAGGAAGAGAATTTTCTTCTTTTCGTTTTAAATGTGATTTTGTTCGAATTAGCATGCGAGACTTTTCTTACACTTTGTAGTTCGTAAAGAGAACTGTTCAGCAACTGGGTCTGGGGGGGGGGAGAGATGAGTACTCGGGACGACAGTTCCTTCCGGGCTTGCGTATCAAATGCCATAGCTCTCGGATTAGTGGGTTTCTGCGAAGAAGATAAAGCTTCTTCAAGAATAACAGACTCCCGACAGCACGCCTACGAAATTTTAACTCCCACTCCACGAGACGGCTTCCTGCTAATTCCATTGCCGCCCCAGTGGCCCAGGTTTATGACCATTCGTCCGAGATGGGACCAGGTTCGAATCCCGGGGACGAGGCATGGATATTGTGCTTGTCTAACGACACTGGATCTCTCCCTTCCCTGGAATCAGCGGACCTAAATTAGGGACAGGTAATTGCTTCTAGCCCATTGAGTTGCACATGGCGGTCATTAAACCCTCAAATAAAAAAGTAATCTACTGAACAAAGTACGTAGATTGCAGTGCCGTCCGATCTTTCCGGATAACCGCCCGCCCGAAGCATTACAGGAGGAAGCGAATGGTCAAAGAAAATCGGGTGGTTATGCTATTAAAATAGACAGAGGTCTCTTTCCCACTCCCATTTGAGAAAAACATCATTAATTTTAGAGAAAGAAGAGAGTAGAACGGAGGAATATTATTTTTCTTTTATTAATTCCTAAACAGGTTAGTCATAGCTTTCGGGCATAGGGTATATCTTGCAATATAAAATTCGGGATGGGGATGACATACGCCGGGCTCACTAGTGTTGAGCTCGGGCTTTTAAAACTGAGCCCGCACTCGGCACTAGTGTAAATAAACCCTACGTGAACAGTATATAGCTGAGTTGAGCAGGTCCAAGAGAATGAGTTTCTGCATTTATGAAGCATGTTTGACAAAAGTAAATTAAATTTATAGCTCCGTAAATTCAACTTTGGAAATCATAGCTTTTTTTTGGAGAATTTCAAGGTTCCTGAACTTTTCCATAAAAGTGCAGTTTACGTTTGAGTACCAAAAACTTTCTTCTCTGTGAGGCACATTCGTCATTTTTTTCCTACAATTTATTTATTATTATTAATATTTCACATCCTTGAACTTTCTCTTTAGGGCATCGGTTTTTATAGACGCCACGTTCCTTTTTAATTTGCAATAAAATTTTGGCTTGTGATTTTCATTTTACTTTTTATTTAGGACACTAAGCACTATACTTCATGAAACAATCACTGAAAGATACTACTCGTGTTATTCCTTATAGATCTGCTAAACTTCCACTAATTGTTATGCTTCCATCCTTTTTTTCGTTGCATGTTTTAATTATTTTCGATAGAAACTTCAAAAATATGTTTACGTTCGGTTTACTTAAGCATAACGAATTGAGTTTCAATCTCAACAACTGAAAAAATATCGATAATCCAATGAACTGTTTATTTAACGAATGTTATTATGGTGGTAATAAATATTACTTCTCGAAAGTACTGGCAAAGAATCAATTTTCCTTTCCTTTTCATTTTGTGTCACGAAAATAAACGAACCGATATTTTTGGAAAAGCGGAAGTCAGCATCTTTTTTTCTTCTGTAACTGGAGACATCATGAAGTACACATGAATTGAAAAAAAAAAAAAAAAAAAGAGATAGAACGGAGATCTTATTAATCACAACGAAATTTTTATATTTATTTTAATAAAAGGATAAAATCAATTCACCATCTGAGCAACAAAGTTTTCCTTGACTCCCTGTTTGTAAACAGTATCGCCATCTAGTAGCAACTAAAGTAAAAGCCAGCATAATATTTCCATCAAATACTACAACAACATAAAAATCTCAAAGATTAAAAATAAGCAGAGCATCACAGTATGAAAAATGTAATTGTTTCTCTTTATATTTATTCACGACACCTTCAAAGAAAAATAACATGCAATAAAACAATGTTTACTCATCGATCCTCATTGGTTTACCGTGTGGGCTGTCAGAATGAAATTTTTGGCTTGTATATTATTTACTTATCTTTTTTAATAGAAAGTTTTGTAGTGAAACGCACGTACCAAACGATCATTATTAATCTCAAAGAGAGTTTTGGATTTCCTCAAGGAGAGTTGTGGATGACGTTCTGAGTAACAAAACAAGAACGTTGTTTTACAAAAAAGCAGAGTAAACTACTTTCATATTTAATAAGTTCATATAATGTGAATGATATTACAACTGCCGTGAATACGGAAAGCTTAAAAGAATCAACTAACACGAGAACAGGTCAATTCAGCGATGAAATTTGTGGTTTCCATACACAGACGCAAAAGAAACAGTCTTGAACGAACAAATTTCGTAATGTTAAAAGTATTTTTGGTGGCCAATTGGTCAAACTTCTAGCTACTTTTCCGTGCTGGGCTTTTTGAGGCGGGGATGAGAAACAAGCCGTTGTGTCATCCCATAGGAATTGCCTTGTTTCATTCTGCAACGAATGCCTCTTATCGGGGAACAAGGAATACTTACAGCGTAAAACGCTCGTTGTTATCATTAAGTCATTACACTCCTCCCCTGAAAAATAAGTACTATTGCTCTGCATTATCACATTGTATTCTGTGGACTCCGTTGCGTCTTTAGATATTGTTTATTAGATTGGCAAAGTGAAAATCTTATTGCAAATGAAACAAAATGTTTCTATATAAGTTCTTGGGATAATATCTTCGTAGTCCTACACATCATACATGGCATCGGCTGTGCCAAAGTTCGATATCTTATGCCTGGTGCATTAAAAACAAGTTAGTAAAATCATGCAATGCATTGATTATGATATGCTTTCCAACATACCAGAAATCATGGAGAAATGCCTTGGTTTAGAGGGGACTAAACTATGGTATAACGTTTGAGGTTCACATATTTCAAAATTAAATCTCTTTGTGCCCGTGTTACCTATTTCTATTATCAAGAGCTACCACACACAAACCGTTTTGCAATTAAAAATTCCATCCAAATCGCGCAATTTTCACGGAAGTTATCGTGCGAAAATAATAGTTAACAAATCTCACGCATGCGAACTGCCAGCAATTGCTGACAAAAAACATTTTTGGCGGAACTGCTTTCAAAGTCGTTACGAAACAACGTATTGTATTTCGTCGCAATCGAAGCATTTTTACGCAAGCTATAACGCAGGAGGGCAGTAGAAAAATTCATTAACATCTGTTGCGTAAAACATCTGCGCTGCGTCGTGGGTGAAACATCTGCTGGTCTTAATGCTTTAAAAAATGCAATGCTTCTCGTATGTTATAGGTAACCTAAGATAGTTTTCAGTCATTTTAAGTAAGAATTGTTGCCGAATATGCCCAAACACCACAAATTGTGAGCGTCAAAAACGAATAATTTTAAGTAAGTAACAACGCAGGAGGACGGAAGTATATACTCCGTTTCTAAACCTTAAAATATATTGAATTGACTAATGATTAGATTTTGACGGTTTCTTTGCACTTCGCTCCGTGGTTCTCCACAAAAAAGCATACTGAACTGTATCGAAATCAAGCAATTTCTACGTGAGTTATCCTGCGCGCAGACAAACCCAATCCTTACTATTGATTTGTTGAGTATACCGCCGGAACAACATACTAAAGTTTTGTCGCAATAGAAGCATTCTTACTCAAGTTATGAGGATAATGGCTGTGGAATAAATCTCGCTCCTGTGCCCTGACTTTTGACCCCATTTCAACGATATTAAACAGAATTAGTTCAGTATACCTCCGAAACAACATACTAAAGTTTTGTCGCAATAGAAGCATTTTTACAAATATATATGAACGATGAAGAAACAGGTTTCTGTACGCCCAATTAATGAGAAAGACGATAAAGTGAACTCCGTTTATTAGGCGTATAAACGAAGAGAAAATAAAGGGATAAAGAAATGCTAGCTTTCACTACCTCCGGGTAGCTTCATCAGGCATTTAGTAGCTAAAGATCGCAGAAGCAAGTGGAAATAATCATATTTTTAAGAATATAAGTAAATTCTTGCTTATTTTAAATTTACTTATATTCTTAGAAATATTCTTTCCAGTTGCTTCTGCGATCTTTAGCTACTAAATGCCTGATAAAGCTACCCAGAGGTAGTGAAAGCTAGCATCGCTTTATCCCTTTATTTTCTCATCGTTTATACGCTTAATAAACGGAGTTCACTTTTTATCGTCTTTCTCAGAAGCATTTTTAATCAAGTTATGAGGATAATGACTGTGGAATAAACTTCGCTCTTGTGACCTGATCTTTGACCCCATTTTGATCATGTTCAACAGAACCGGTTCAGTATACCTCCGAAACAACATGATAAAGTTTTATTGCAATCGAAGCATATTTACGTAAGTAATGATGCATAAGGGCGGTGGAATAGATCCCGCTCTTATGTCCTGACCTTTGACCCCATTTCGCCCATTTTCAATAGGGTTTGTCCCCGACCACATATTGAAATTTCATCGAAATCGAACCATTTTTGCGCGAGTTATCGTGCGGACAGACAGAAGGACAAAGTTGAAGCATATACGCTTCTTCAACCTCCGGTTGGAAAGTGTAAAAAATGGTTATACCCAATTCTCATAACTGTCGAAAATTGTTAATGATGTTGTACATGGTTTGTCTTAGAAAAGTCTTGAATAAAAAAATAGAAATAATGTTAAAAATCTTTTTTTTTTTTTTTTTGTTTGTCGTAGTTATAGTGTCATGATGTCTACCACATAGAGCTGCCATGTGTGATGAGTAATCCTATATCAAAATTGCACACAACATTCCTATCTTTTAAATGCGCTGGAACAAAAAAAAAAAAAAAGGCTAAAATTTATAGTGACTAAACCTTAAATTGTGGCTAGTCAAGTCCTGGCACACAAAAATTCATTGATCAATAACTGCAATAACTCCTCTTCAAAATGCATTTTATTTTCAAACGATTTTATAATAAGTATTAAGTTATATTTACTAAATATTTATTTTTGAACTTTGCTTCAGACAAAAAAATGACAAAATGAAAATAAATACCGCTGATTTTTTTCTAATTCTGGGTTGTTTGTACACTTAGTTATTAAAAGCACGTGACTGATAATTTGGCTACGCATTAAATATTTAATAATTTTCAGCACATTTGATGTTGCTTTACGGTGCTTCAACTAAGAATTTGATATTGTTAATTTTATTTTATTTCTACACGTAAAAAAAAAAAAAAAATTCTACCTCGACAATTGATTGCTTTGATGTATTTAGGACTGAATTGAAACTAAAAAACTGATGGATATTTTGCCGTATCGGCTGCCGTGTATCAGATGCACTGGATTCTAATCATTCGTCCAAAATGAATCCATGTTCGAATCCCGAACGAAGCATGGATGGTGTGCTTGCTTTCCGGCAGTGACTCTCTCCCATCCTGGAATCAGTGACTCCAAATAGGAGTCAGGAAACTGCTTACAGCTCATTGAGTTGCTCACAATGGTCATTAAACTCCCCGATTTTCCCAAAAATGATAGATATTTTTCCAGTAACGTACTGTATTTGCATCTACAGTTTATGATAAACATGGTGTTTTCATTGTAGACTTTATAATGTCTGCAAGTCCATGTATTTCTTTCTTTCTTTTTTGTTTACGGGTGGGGGTTCCAAGACCGTCATGAACAACTTTGAAAACTACAAGAAATCGGGTGTTGGTCAGTTGCACTCACAGCCACTCCCGGTTCATGGGCTAATTGCACTCAATTGACGTTTCACTTCATTCCAACCCACTCCCTGAGCTTTTGCCTGATGAGATGTTATTTCACTCAGACATTCCCTATATATATACAACAGTTTTGGTAGGTCATGATTGTGGCATGAATCAGACTGCAAAATAACCGAAGCACTAGTGTTCACGTGCAGTTTTGCCAAGCAATTGCTTACTGTAAAACGCCAACCTATCCCAGGTTTCTTGATCTTTATAAAATGTTTGGCCTATATTCAGGGCTTGAAAAATTTCATGCTGGTTCAGCAGTCAGGCGAATATCTCACTCGCCAGCCGATAATCGACAGCTTGTTGATTTGGTTTCGTGTTTCAAAGTTTGATTTGTTAAAAAATATAATTATATCTCTGGAATAATGCTCGTATTTTATCGCTAACCTAATTTAAACGATTTGCCAATGTATGGTAATCAAACTCACTTTTCTCCCTCTGGAGTAGATGATGCTTTAGAACTTATCAATGTTTTAGAACTTTTCTAACAGCTCCGCGGAAACACAGATTCCTGTGCTTGCTCTTTAACCTACGACAGCAACTGGCTAAGCGGCAGCTCGCAAGGCGCATGTGACTCTTACACTGCCTATCTTTTCACACAGCGTTTGGGGAAATCATTCTACTGGGCTTGCGGCTTCTTGCCTCGTGTTCCTTGTTAAGCACCGTGCCCGGATGTTTTGACTCACGGAATTCGCTGTCCAATTTCTTTCGAGGAGAAACCAGTTTCCCATGCTTGCGCACAATCACGCATCATCTCTGTGAATTAAAATAAGGTTTATTAAGAAAATAATAGTTTTATGTATCCAACAATAGGCATAATAACGTATAAATAATTGCCGATTGAATTTAAACTGCTCTACTGAATTTTTTACTAGTCGACTAAAACGTTTCACTCGTCACGAAAGAACAGACGACCGCATTTTTCAAGCCTTATTTATATGTATTAATAGATTTTCCCTTTACATAAACTTCATATTACATCTACAATCGCTATTTGATGAATGATGCCACCGTTTTTCAGGAAGTCGGTGAAGCATTGTCCAGCACACAGCATTTTACGCCGGAGGCTCCCTGTTCCACCCACCAGTTTCTCACATTCCCCCTCTAGTAAGCAAGGGCTGGGTGAGTGTAGTCGATCGCTTTATTGTCTTGCTTTAGAGTGCAACTGACCTATCAGATAAGGAAACAGATATTGGGGTGAGTGCAGCTGACCCATGTCCAAGCAATCGCCCATCCCTAATTTGAGGCCACTGAATCTAGGGAAATCTAGGACGCCAAGTTTCGAAAAATAGTCACAAACTTAGGCCTCTGACCACTAGGCCAAGGTGGCTTCTTGGATTTGGAACAGCGAGCTTAAAAAATAGCGGAGGTTTAGATGCCTCTTATATGTTACACAATTAACATTTCACACACACACACACACACACACACACACACACACACACACACACAAAAGTAAAAGAACGCAACTATCTGGAGAATATTATAAAAAAAAAAAAAAACACTGCATGAAGACCACTTCCTAAATGCTTACCGAGTTATGAACTTCTATTTTAGACTTTAAGGTGGTTCCACCTAAAACCTCTGCCTTATGTTTCCAATAGTAAAACTTCTTTACATATTTTCTTGGTAATTAATGTATTCCCAAGGATGAAAATTTGCACATCGATAAAACTAACTTTAAGTTATAGCATGGAATATTTAATACTTGCTAAAACATAACCATAATTAAGCAATCTAAAATTTGTTTGTCTACTGACGTCATCAATGTACAGGTCGCGCCATCTGTTAGCAGGTCTAACATTGCTCAAATGAAAATGATTGATTTTTAATATAATTATGGTTATGTTTTAGCAAGTATTAAGTATCCCATGCTATAACTTAAGGTTAGTTTTATCGATGCGCAAATTTTTATCCTTGGGAGTGCATTAATTGCGAAGAAAATATGTAAAGAAGTTTTACCATTGAAAACATAAGGCAGAGATTTTAGGTGGAACCACCTTAACAGAATTTAGAGGACAAGTGCGTTTTAAGTCACCTTTTACATCAACAGCAAAGCGGAAAGTTTGTGTTCTGTCACTCTGATACACAAATCCGTTTGAGTCTATTTACGGTCGTGAAACGGTAAGTAAAGGCAGAGAAATTTCGTCAAAATTTCTGCTGCAGTATCTTATTGAGTAACACTGAGAGAGTTACCCGTGTCACTTAAGGAGAATGAATGCTCCTCAATATTTTGGTGCAAATAATAAACAAGGAGGTTGTTAATCTAGATTTTAATTTATTTCACTTACTTATTTTGCTTACTTGGGTCATACAAGGGATTCCTACGAAGAATGTATGCATTTTGTTTTTCAAATGTAACTACTTGCGTTTCTCAAACTTTTTCTGTCTTAGAAAACACATGAAAAGAGCTAATATAGGTAATGAAGAGTTGACGAATTTGTCACTCTTTCTGTTAATCAAATTTAGGAATAGAATCTACGAGAGAAACAAATACTGTAGTTCTGTATTCCATAGAATCCATTCCTTTAAAACCTCGCAGTTGGGCAAATTCTCGGTTGGTTAATTTAAGATCTCGTGAGAGAAGAGACTTCCCCGGTAGTTAAGTAGTCAGAGACGCAGAATACTGATGATACGGCCGTGCTGGGACTTAGTTGAAGCTGAGAATGTGGTCCCAGTTGGATCAGCAAGAGTATCGTAGCCGGAAATTAACATGCTTGCATATAGTGAAACCTCAGTTATACGTTTCTCAGTTATACCTTTTTCACTTTTTTACGTAATTCTGCGTTAGTTCCGATATTTTACTAAATACAATGGAACCTCGATTATACGTTTCTCAGTTATACGTTTTTCACTTTTGTACGTAATTCTGCGTTAGCCCGATATTTTACTAAATTCAGTGGAACATCGGTTATATGTTTCTCAGTTATACGTAATTCTGCGTCAGTCCCGGTATTTTATTAAATGCAGTGGAACCTCTGTTATACATGTTTACATATCTCAGTTATACGCTTTTCACTTTTATACGTAATCCTGCGTTACTCCCGATATTTTACTAAATACAGTGGAACCTCGGTTACATGTTTCTCAGTTATACGTAATTCTGCGTTACTCCCGATATTTTATTAAATGCAGTGGAACCTTGGTTATACATGTTTACATTTCTCAATTATACGTTTTTAACTTTTATACGTAATTCCGCATTAGTCCCGATATTTTACTGTATACATGTGATGATGAGGTGATTATAGATATAATTAAAAAATATATATTTTTTGGCTCTTCTGGTTTCCAATTAAATTTATGTAATTTATGTGTTGAGTGGTAAAAAAGCTGTTTTCAATGAGAGGCATATGGGGTTTGTATATATGCAGATTTCCATTGTTTGCTTCTTCCTGCTGAAAACTAAGCTAGGGATGCCGATGAGTTAACTGAATATACCATAGTCACAAAATGATTGATAATTATATACTAAGGAATGTGAGTGAAATGGTATTCCTAAAAGCAATCAAAACCATGTAGCAGTCAGGGAGAATCACAAATGTGTTTCCTGAACGAAAATGTGACATTTCATCACATGAAACTTTTTTCCCGCCTCTAAATTGAGGCCACTGGTTCTAGGGAAGGAGAAAGCCAAAGCTGTTATGTTATGTAAAAAACAGGTTTCTTTTTTAAAGGTTTTAACGGCTAATGTGAGGAACTAAATGGGATATAAGCAGTCCCCGTCCCTAATTTAAGAGTCACTGGTTCCAGGGAAGAGAAAACGCCAGTGCTGTAAGACAAACACAACATCCATGCCATACCGGGATTCAAACCCGGACCCACTTGGACAGACAATCATAAGATGGTGCTTAGACCACTGCACCACCAGGGTGGCAAAACTAATGCCTCATATGGGACTCAAACCATATGTTAAATTGTGACTGCTAGCCAAAAACCTTGATGTACAACCAACTCTGATACCAGAACGGCTTGAACATCCTCTAGACCAATAGTTCTCAAAGTGGGTTTCACTAAAATAATAGGGGGGGCGGGGGCATATGCGGATTTGTTAGCAACCATACCGAGTCACATAGTGAACCAATTTTCAAAACAAAATTAATCTGAATTTATGGCTAGTGCTGGTAGGATGTGTGGTGAAGTTTAGCATATTTAGCTGAAATTTCTGAAAAATGAACTAGTGGAACTTCTCATTACAGGGTGAAAACAATCTGTTCAATGTTGAAAAAACAAAACACAAGCAATGACCAAAAAACTTTATGAGAAAACCAAATTACAGGGAACAGCTCTGACCAATTTTCATAACTGAATTCATTATCATCAGAAAATGAGCAAACACTTGGAAACTTGATGTTAAACAGCTAATAATCGTCCATCTCTGCACTCTCCAAACATTTACAAGGCAGTATTTCCCATTCCCACTGAATGAACTAGTTACTCATTCACATACAATGCAGAAATGTGTAATCTTCTACTGCCAAATAAAAAACTTATGAGACATCTTTTAACTCTGGTTGGTTTGAAAAGCATTTGTTCTTTGAAATCACTGACTAGTTTTTTTTTTGTTGGAGGTTTAACGACCACCGTGAGCAACTCAATGGGCTATAAGCAGTCGCCCGTCCCTAATTTAGGGTCACTGGTTCCAGAGAAGGGAGAGAGCCAGTGCCGTAAGACAAACACAACATCCATGTCGGACCAGGATTCGAACCTGGACCCCTTACGAACGAATGATCAGAGGCCAGCGCCTTAGACCACTGCGCCACCGGGGCGGCGACTAGTTTTTGGATTCCAATGGAAAAAGAATTTCCAACATTGTCGAGCACTGCCTTAAGTATTTGTTGCCTTTTACAACTACATATTTATGTGAAACTAGTGTTTTATCCTTAACCACCATAAAAACTAAATATTGAAATAAGCTGGATGTTGAAGATAACTTGTTTGTACATAAGCAAGAAAACTCAAAATATTGATGAACTTTGCAAGAGTAAATGAGCTCATACATCTTACTGATACTAAACAAATGACTTGACCAGTTTTATTTGATTTTTTTTTTTTTTTAGCCATTTGTGCAATTTCTGTGACATCAGTGTATGTAGTTTTACCAAATATACCTGTGTATTTGTATTTTTTATATATTTTATACCCACATAAACACACTGGAATAAACTTTTCATTAAAGAATATGCCTGTACATATCTGTACTCCATAGCTAATCTTTGTATTCATTGGTGCAAATATAATACTTCACAAGTTCTTAAGTACATGAGCAAATGAAAAGGAGTCTTTAAAAAAACCCAAAGTATTGTTCAGCCAGTTTGTGCTTTAGAAATAATTCTGTCTAAATTCAGGAGTTGAACACTATGCCGTAAAAAAAAAAAAGCACAAAACGATAAGACAATATTTATGCGTGTTATATTGCAAAATGGAATTCATTTCAGACTACAAACATACGAAGAATGCTGCCCTACGTAATTCCCAAATCAGCATGTACAGATCGAATTTATTCGACATCCTAGTCAACGCTAGGTATATACCTGGCGATAAAGACTTGCACAGAAAGTAAAGCACTGTATCATATTGATGGTAAAACATATATGGATGTGAGAGTTATGCCCCTACCCCAGTCAAATGAAATCTTAGCTACTACATAGATTTTCCTGTGTGACAATGCTTCAGCCACCCTCGTTTGGTGGTGAAACTTTTAAAATTATATATATATATATATATATATATACGTAGGGATGTAAGGTCAGGTGATGCATAACATCACAGCCTCTCCTTGACAAATGTCAACCCCGCCTTCTCGTGGTGCATCCTGTTCCCACTAAAGGGGCTCTGACGACCGCCCATAGCGGTATAACTATACCATCGGGATTAGAGGAAATTCTATCCCACACTCACCAACCCGCTTGGCCAGCGTGGTGAGTTATGGCCAAACCCCTCCAAAATGATTCCACAACTTAAATCTTGGCCCTCAGTCTCCGGCAGCTGGAATGTACCTGGCCAAGGCAGCGGCCAGTGCGACATGAAGGCAGAGGGTGCTAAGAATCCCCGGAGGACCGGACTAGGCTGCCATCTGATGCTGACCTTGGCTACTTACAATGGACGCTCTCTATCTTCTGATTCAAGGCTTCTTGAATTGGAAGAGGAACTACAAAGGATCAAGTGGGACATCGTGGGGCTAAGTGAAGTAAGGAGAAAAGGAGAAGATCTCATCGAACTGAAAAGTGGACATCTCTTCTACTATCGTGGGACAGATACTGGCAGAACTAGTGGTGTTGGATTTATAATAAACAAGAAACTGAAGGATAAAGTTGTAGAAGTTGAAAGTTCCTCTGACAGAGCTGCACGACTTGTTATCCAACTCTCGAAAAGATACCAGGCTCAGATTATTCAAACTTATGCGCCCACCACAAGTCATCCTGAAGAAGAAATTGAAGAATTTTATGAGGAAATTTGTCATCTAAATAATAAAGGTAAGCAGCACTTGAAAATAATTATGGGAGATTTCAATGCAAAAATAGGGCAACGGCAACAGAATGAAACTTCAGTAGGTAAATTCGGTCATGGCAACAGAAACCAGCGTGGAAATACTCTCGTTGAGTTTGCAGAGGCAGAAGGGTTTTTCATCTTGAACTTTTTCTTCAAGAAAAAGCCACACAGGAAATGGACATGGAGACATCCAAATGGGACGACAAGTGAAATTGATTTTATTATGTGTAACAAAAAATTCGTCATAGAAGACTGCAGTGTGCTAAACAAGTTCAACACAGGTAGTGACCATAGATTGGTGAGATGTAAGATGCACCTCAACACTAAACTTGAACGTGGCAAGCTCATAAGACAAACAAAATCTATTGACATAACCAACCTTAAAAAACACCATAATACCTTCAAGTTAGAACTGAAGAACAGGTTCTCTGCTTTAGAAGGCCTAACATCGGAAGAAGTGGACATCTCTGAAGTTAACAGAAAAGTAACCAAAGCTCTTATGGAAACAGCAACAAAATTAGCGGGGTCTAAGAACAAGTTGCATGTGAACAAATTATCAGGAAAAACCAAAATGTTGATGCAAAAAAGAAGAGAGATGAGGACAACTAAAGAAGATGTGACTTCCAAAGTGGAATATATAGAGCTATGCAAGACAGTAAGAAAAAGTATCACTGAAGACGTAAGGAAATTCAACTGTGAACTAGTGAGGAAAGCAATTGAAAACAACCATAGCCTAAAGATAGCAAAGGGACATCTCAGTAAGGGAAGAAAACAGATTATGGCACTGAGAAAAGAAGATGGTTCTGTAACAAGAAATAGAGGCGAAATTTTGACAAGAGTGAAAGATTTCTACTCCAAATTATATGAAAGGGATGATATATGCACTCCAGACATCATGAAAGATACCAGTACCAGAATTCCTCCAGTCCTTCCAGCAGAAGTTGCACATGCAATCAAGAAAATGAAGCGAGGAAAAGCTCCAGGAGAAGATGGAATTACTGTAGACATCATACAAGAAGCAAGTGGAGAAATCGAAACAGTACTCGCCCAAATTTTCACTCGATGCCTTAATGAAGGAAAGATTCCTGAGGATTGGAACACCGCTACAATGATCCTGCTACATAAGAAAGGTGACATTGAGGATCTCGGAAACTACAGACCTATCAGCCTCCTATCAGTGGTTTATAAAATCTTCACTAAAGTTCTTTCACACCGCTTGAAGGTAACACTGGACATGGCTCAACCGAGAGAACAAGCTGGATTCAGGAGTGGCTACAGCACAATAGATCATATCCACGTGCTGAGAGAACTAATTGAAAGAGCGAGGGAATATGAACTTCCATTGTGCATGGCTTTTATCGATTATGAAAAAGCCTTTGATTCGGTGAAACCATCAGCAGTTACAATGGCTCTGAAAACCTGCGGTATTGAAGATGCATACATTAATATTATTAATAACATCAATGAAAATGCAAGTGCAAAGATTAGGCTGTTTGAAAATACAACACACGTAAAAATTGGAAAGGGAGTGAGACAAGGTGACACCATATCTCCGAAGCTCTTTAATGCCACATTGGAGGGTGTTTTTCAGTCGCTGAGCTGGGAAAACAAGGGGATAAAGATTAATGGAGATTATCTAACCCACCTTCGCTTTGCTGGTGACGTAGTCATTTTTGCAACTACCCCATCAGAGCTGCAGAGTATGATCCAGGAACTTGCTGACAAGAGTAAAGAAGTGGGATTAAAAATGAACTTTCAGAAGACAAAAGTGATGTTCAATGCTTTTACAAGAAATGAAGATTTATCGATCGATGGAGAAAAGCTGGAGATAACAGACACGTACGTTTATCTTGGACAGCAGATATCAAGTGAGGGTCACATTGATGAAGAAATTAATCGGCGTACAAAACTTGCCTGGAGAGCTTTTGGAAGAAACAGCATAATTTTCAAGAGCAATATGCCATTATGTCTTAAAAGAAAAGTGTTTGATCAATGCATCCTTCCAGTGCTTACGTATGGTGCAGAGACGTGGACCTTAACTAAAAGAGACATACAAAGGCTGCAGACAACTCAAAGCAGCATGGAGAGGTGCATGCTTGGTGTAACCAGGAGAGATAAGAAGAGGAACTCGTGGATCCGAAAAATGACAAGAGTGGAAGACATCATGATCAGAGTTAAATCCCTGAAATGGCAATGGGCTGGACATACTGCCAGAAGGACAGATCATCGATGGACAGCCGAAATTTTAGATTGGATTCCAAGGGACAGGAAAAGACCCAGAAGAAGACCACATGGGAGATGGGTGGATGAAATTCGAAAGTATGCAGGGGTGACATGGAGGAGACTGGCACAAGACAGACCGTTGTGGAGGAAACTTGGGGAGACCTTCGTCCAGCAGTGGATTGATAATGGTTGACAATGATGATGATGATGATGATATATACGTACACAGTTCGTGAGCTTAATATCAAACAAAAATGTGTGTAATTGATTTCGTTACTTATACATATCATAATAAACTTAATTTTAAAAAATGTCTACTCACATGTTTTCATGGCGTCTTTCCTGCACATGTTCGTGGCTTCGTGTTCGTCAGTTAGGGTTGGGCGATATTTATCAATATCTCGAAATATCGATATTTTTGTCCGATATTTCGATATATAGTATTGATATCCAAGTTACGATATATCAGAAAATCACTATATCGGTGCGATATTCAATATATCAGCCCATGGCTGATGTGATTTAATTTGTGGAATGAAATCTGTGTTCTTTCCTCTGGCATGTCACGAAAATTATGTTGCTTGAGGACTATCAAACTGCGATCTCATTATCGAGATTCACATGATATTATGTCACCTTCCGATTTCTAGAACTTTACAAGGAAAAATATCTGCTGTGTTGAAAACCTCGATGGTTGAAAATTTTAACTATTAGTTGACAGTAGGCACCCAGAAAACAAATTTAACGAACGGTTGATAGCAGATTGTTCTTTTGCCTATGAGTATTATGTTTGAAGTAAACTGGCACTTTGACCAAAATTAAATACATACCAAGGACACAAGTGAAGCATTTTTTTTGTTTTTTTTTGTTAGTGATAAAGTATGTAGATCTTAACAGCTGGGTAAGGAAATGCAAAACAGCTTTTCGAGAGTTTTCTTGATGTCTTACAAGTTATGTAGTATAAAGTTTGTTGTAATTCAGGCTATGTATATATCAGACGTAATTTTTTTTATCATCCTTTGACAATTATCTTGTTAATACATAGTGAAACTTCCTGAAGTAATTATATAATCTGGTAAAAATATGAGCATAACAACTTTCGTCTTGATCTGCTGATTTTCCCACACTTACAGCATGTTATTTCCTCAGATTGTCCATTCGTTTTTTTGTTATCTAGGAGAGACAGGCTTTCATACATTAATTAGTAAATATATACTTGATGAATTTGGATTATGATATTTTTTTTATGTTTTTCATACATTAATTAGTATGGCTTTCATTAATTAATTAGTAAATATATATACTTGATTAATTTGGATTACGATATTTTTTATGTTTTTATTTTTATAATCATATTTTAATGGAGGACTAATAATCGTTAGCATTTTTTTAAATATCTTTCTGGAAAAATAATTGCTTTCTATGAAAAGGCCATCACAAATTATTCGTACTCTAATTACTGTTTTTAACAAAAATGTCACTTGTAAACATATTATAAGCACTTTAATTTTTTTGCTTATGCCATGGGAACTATTTTTGCTTACACCATAGAAGTAATTATATCTGTATACTCCATTAACATTGTGTTCTGTCTTAAACGATAAAAAAAATAGCAAACATTGTTCACACCTTCTGAAAAATATAAATGTATACAAAATGCTCTAAAAATTACAATAACAAAGTTTTTTTAAAGATTTTTTTCCATAACATTTCCTTGCAAGCTAATATAATGTTAACTTTGACATTTGCATCCCAACAAAAATAGTTATTCTTTCTATAATTCAGTTATTCCCACGTTAATTGATGGTTAAGATTCCAGTCTGCTGGGATTAATAAGTACTTTTGTTTTTTTGTCATTTATGCCATACTGAAGCTTCAACTTACCTTTTCTCGAAATGTTGGAAATACATATTTCTCGTAATCTCACATTGATGAAAAACTCATGAAAACATTCCTTTGCAACTGGGATTTTTGGAAACTTCTTAGCAGAAACCATATCCCTGCTCGTCAAGCAATGCCCACACATGAAACAAGAAAATCACCTTTTGGGTTTTGGAAAGTATATTCAGCATTTCTGCAGATTACAAGCTCACTTCTGTTGCATGATTTTTTTATTTATTTTTGCATCAAAACTTTCTGCTATATATTTTTTTTATTTTAGGATCTGAAAAACAATATTTTATGTGTTTTTCATATCACTAAAAATACAGCTTGAGAGCTGCAATCTTACATAAAGATAGTTTTAAGCTATAAAACGTAATAATAAAGGACAAATAAAATTGCTCCCTTTTAGCAGGAGAAAGCAGCTCTTGAAAAAAAAAATTTCAGCTGATGTTTCTAAGAAATTATCTGAGAAAACTGGTAGGATATTTATTCCCCACATTCACTGCCAAGCTTGTGTATTATAATTAGTTATTACTTATTACCAAAACAATTTTTTAAAGTAAAGAATATTTTTATGTCTTAAGAGACACATATGGTTGAGTCGTCATTAGACTATGTAAATGCTATCTGTGGAGAGTAGTTACTCAATTATGTTTGCTCATGCTGATGAAACAATCCTGTTGGCAGAGAGCAAAAGTGAGTTGCAGCGTATGTTGTCCCACATGTATGAAGTTTGTATGAATTTCAAACTTAGTATATGAAAGGAAAAACCCAAAGTTATGTTTTTGACAGATGAATTGTTAGTATTAAATCAAACAGATCAGTCTAAATGGCAAAGAGATTGACCAGGTAAATCAATTTACATATTTAGGAAGCATGTTTGACAGAGGAAACAAATTAGGTGGTGAAATTAGTAGGCTAGTAAATTCATCTTTGAAAGTCACAGCTGCTTCAGGAGGATTTTGAATAAATGATGAATGATAGGTTCTCAAAAAAGTCCCTAATAGTTGTGTGTGAAAAAGTACAGTAATTGTTCCTACTCTGATGTGCAGCAGTGAAGGTGGAGTACTGCAGATGAAACATAGGAGTGATTTGTGAGCTGTAGAGATGTGTTACTTATGGGGGTGGGGGCAAGATATGTTTTGATCATGTGAGGAATGAAGATGTTTTGTAGATGAGTAGTGTGAAGCAAAATATTGTTTGTAAGGTGGGGACAAATATTCTTTGGTGGTTTGGAGAATGAGTGGTGAGATGATTACTAGGAGAATTTATTCTGCACAAGTGACAGGAAGAAAATGTAGAAGATCAAGGGAGGACCAGATTCAGGAATTCCTGCATGAGAAAAAGAGAATAAATGTGAAGTACAAATGGTCTTGTGTGTGATGGATGTCAGTGAAGCTCAAGTTGTGAGCTGAGATCACTGTAAATGCAGATGTTTGATACATCAAGAGTAAATAAAATGTATTGCCATCAGTTTTAAACTTTAATCCAGCAGATAAGCTCTCATCAAGAAACTAACCTATGATCTTAGAGAACAGCTTAGTGATATATATGCATGTAAAGAGAAAATCCCTCATCTACAGCAAGTTGAATATAACTAGAGGTGAGAAATCAGTACTTATTTTTGTGTTGTTTTGGTGTTAATAAGTGAAACATTAAATGTTATATCCCATTTGAGTTCAAAACTGTAAAAAAAATTTTAAATCTGCTGACTTCCTTAATTTTAAGGATAGACTCCACCAATGCGCATTTAAAATGTAAAAAAAAAAAAAAATGATATGATATCGAAGATAGCTCCTCAGGCGTTTTAGACTTGATAAAGAATACTTCAGATATTTATTGTGTACAAGTTTTTAATGGAGATGAGAAATCAAAAGAAATGGACTGAGAACTGGAAAAAAATGCTTGAAGTGGTGTGTGTGTGTGTGTGTGTGTGTGTGTGTGTGTGTGTGTGTGTGTGATCTCCATGAGCATCTAAAGTTGTTCCCGAATGTGTAGAAGCTCGATTCACCATAAGCAGACACATGTCCCTAATTTAGGGCGAGTGGTTCCAGGAAAGACAAGACAGGAACAACTTCTTTATGTATTTTACCACTTGGTAGGCACATTTTCCATGATTATTTAGATACTGAATAGTTTCCATGACATTTAATGAACATTTCATGACTGAATAGATTTTATTCATGACATTTAATAAATAGATTTCTTGACTGAATAGATTTCATGACATTTAATTGCTAAAACCTGGAAAGAGCGACATCTTTGTTTATTCACTGACGCCACATATTTGGAGGATTTTCACATTTAATGAACAGTGCTTCTTATTTTGAAAATTTGACTGTTTTCTAGCAGTTTCTGAGGAAGAAGATATCTTTTTGTATGAGAATTTTCCTGATATTGATGCTGAATCAGTTGTAGCAGGTATAAAATCACATACAATTTTTGCAAACTTGAACAAATGTAAAACCGATGGGTGCAATGCAAGGTATTCATATAATCTTTAATGGTAGTCTAAGAACTCCCTTCCTACAGCTAGTGTCAAACATTTGGCACAATGTATTGCATTTTAATCAAACCAAGAACCCATATTTATGAGTACAAATGCAATTTTTACATTGCACATTTATTAGATTTTAGCAGCAAAAGAATTTTGAAAAAAGTAACTTTGTATACTGTAAAGAAACACTAGAGAAATCAAATGAGGAAGAGCACTGCACATTAAAACTTTTCTGGACAACAGAATTTTGTTAATGCCATTCCGTTTAAGAATAACAGTTTTCACAAAAAAAAAAAAAAAAAAATATGTTCACAGTTATTATCAAGAGAGAAATAGACATAATGACAAAATGGATAACACTGGGCAAATTAGGCCGAAACCTGTTAACAAGGTTTGTTGTATTTTCAGTTTTTTTTTTTTTGTTTTTTTTTTACAAAAAAAAAATTATATATGTATCTACAGTGTATATGCACACTAACTTTGAAATAATATATTTTCATGTATGTGTGCAAACTTCTTCAAAATTGCATTAAAAAGCTCTAGCCATTTACCTCTCAACAATATTATGACTTTGCAGAACATTCTGCATTAGAAATTGCAGTTATATGCTGTGATTACAGGCTAAGGGGTAATGTTTCAGACAGAAGTAACCCAGTGATTTTCTTTTAGGCATTTTACTCCGCTTTTGTACTTAAATAAACATTTCGAATAATGGAAAAACCTTAACATGTGTAGAATAATCAAATCAATGAGACTTATTTACCCAATTGCCTGTGGTTTACTGGTCTTCTATGTAGCAAAATATTTCTGCCACAAATTCCATTTCAAGTGTGTTTTTTTATTCATGTATATTCTTTAAAAAGATGTTGAGTGTGCTTAACAGGAAAGTTGACATCTAATTTGTTTACTTTCAAATGATAACCAAAACCTTCAAATATCGTTGGTGACAGTTGATACTATCCACAGCCACAGCCCCCCCCCCATTAGTGGAAGGGGAGTGCAGATGTTATATAAACACAAAAGTGCACAACACTTTTATGATTGCTTTTTTGACTTATTTTGTCTCGCTGTATCAACAATCTTGCATAGGTAGCAATGTTAAGTACAGAGAATCATGATAACATGTTTTGGTAAAAAAAAACAGTTTCCGCATTTATGTTCTGTAAATTTATGTGACAACTTCCTGCCCTTTGGCCACTTTCATCCCATCTGTGCTCTGCCCCTTCATTAAGAAATGCAACAAGGGGCATATATAGATTTTTTCTGAGGGCGTGCCGTGCCAATGAAATGAAAAAAATTAAATCCACCAGGACAAAATAAAAGAATGAGAATAGAAAAAAAAAATTTTTTTTAACGTAAATTAATGAATTTTTTTATTAAATTAAGCATTTTTATTTCCAATGTAAGGCACATTTTAACAATAAATAAAACACATTTAAACACTTTGGGGGGGGGGGGGGGAGTGGGCATAAATATATGCCACCTTACATTACATAAATGTATAAAATATATAATATAAATACGCCCTTACATTACCATGGCTACGATGTAAACAACCCTGATGTTGGCTTTCCAGCTCAGCATACAAGATATATTTTTAGCGAATTTTTATGAATTATAAAAACGTAAAATGTTAATTCCGCTGTCGAAAATATTTATTTACGTAACAAAACAACGTAAAAGGGCGAAATAAAAGCACTAAGTTTTTAAAGAGTTTTAAAGTCGTAAAACCCATGGCGTCGGTCTTGTAAAAAAACGTTAAATATCAATTCCGCTATCGGAAATAATTATTTACACAACAAAACGACTGAAATGGCAAAATAAACGCACTACGCTTATTTCCAAGTACAGCGACCGTCTTGTAAAAGGTACGAAGTTAGTAATATACATTACTTTTCTGAGATATCACTATTTTAATGGTATTAACAAAACTTGATTGCAGCTATATTTTCAAGCTGCAGGATAATTTAGTACTGGCTGAGATTTGTGCGAACAAGCCAACAGCCAATTAGTCCCAAGTTCCCAATAGCCAATACTTAACACAACATTGGATCGGATTCAGTAATAACCCAAATGCAGTATGCAGTGAATAAACCGAAATATCAGTCTTATTGAGATCAGAAGTATTGAAAAATATCGAAAAATCAATCCGATATATTGATCTTTAAATACAGATATTTTCGATTCAATATATCGGTCTCAGAAATATTTAAAGATATCATACTTTTGAAAATATCGTCCATCCCTTCGTCTTGGTAAAAAAACGAGCAGCCACTGTAAAATCACATGACGACTCGCTGACCAATAGCAGAAAGCGACGCATGCCGCATTCCTTTTCTGTCATTATCGTTCATTGGCTAGCCCGTGCCTCTTAGCAACGCCCGTAAAATTACGGTTTGGAACAGTTGTCCTACATATCCATGCCCGTTAAAATACGGGCATCGCCTTGAAACTGCAGAAACGAGCCTTGATCGTAAAAATACACGGGCAACAAGACTTTTTTTACGGGAATTTTTAACAGTGTAGCACCATTGCGAATAAGCGATGTGGAAACTGCGGAGCACCAGGTGCCATTGATGTGAGAGGTGAACGTCGGCTGCGTAGGTACGTGAGGGCCTATGGACACAACTCACTGGCCAAATGAACCAGAGTGCTACCGGAAGTGTGTCTAAAACGACAGTTCAGCGAACCCTGCTGCGGTATGGGGCTCTCATGCAGACGGATGGTCACTACACCTATGCTAACGAAGGTGCATCATAGAAAAGGCTTACATTTGCACGGAAGTGTCGGATTTTGACCTCCGCTGATTGGCAAAGGATGCCTTTTCCGATGAGTCATGTTTTCTGCTTCACCGAACGAATGGACATTGGCGTATAAGGCGAGAAACATCGGAGAACAAACACTCTTCAAACATTACTGGAAGAACACAAGCTGATAGGGGCATCGTTATGGACTGGGGAATGTTTTCGTGGCATTCCCTGGGTTCATTCATACCTTTGGTAGGCAATATGGATCGAATTCGTTATGAATCCATCTTTACAGACCACGTACACACATACACGCTGATTGTCTTCCTTGGGACGGGTGAGTTTTTCAAGAACGACAATGCGACGTGCACACAGCTATAGAAATGTCCTAGAGTGGTTGGAAGAGCACGATTAAAACTTCAAAGTACTTTCCTGGCCCCCTAATTCCCTAGACTTAAATCCAATTGAGCATCTGTGGGACCACCTTGATCGTGTTGTTCACTCTATGGATCCTCCACCACGCACCCTCCAGCAGCTGTCAGATTCACTGCAGGCAGCATGGCTCCACATACCTGTGAACACCGTCCAGCACCTTATTGAGTCACTCCCAGCCCATCTAGTTGCTGTCCGCGCTTCACATGGCAGTCACTGTATATTAGCTGATGATCGCAATAATGTGACTCAACCGTGTAATTTGTAACGCTCTTTTTCTTTCACCACCAACTCGACTTTAAATAAATCATTATTAAGGGAAATCTTATACTCCTGTAAAGCATAAATTTTACAATAGTACTTAACATTTTGAAACTTCGTTTATACGTTTTTCACATTTACACCTTTTTGAAGGCCATCCCCTAGAAAAACCTACAACCTACTTCTAATAAGCTCTAGGACTAGCCTCATAACTAACGAAGCAGCAGTGGTATAAAGTTATCACCTGATATGTGTAGCAGAAGACAGCAGTCCTTGACTAAACAGCGAACAGCTAGATACTGGTTTATACCGGTACTGACAGGCGGCAGACGGGTATTAAGGGATTCATTGCAAGCGTTCTTGTCCCATTTCATTTGACGCATGGAAGAGCATATAGTAAACATCCGTTTTTGTTGGAAACTTGGTAAATCAATTACTAAAACTTACAGAAGGTTAAAAAAGCGTATGGAGTCACAGAATTATCCTGCAGCATGGTTTTCGAATGGTATGTACGGTTTCGTGACGGACAGGAATCCTTTGATAATGATCCGAGATCTGGGTGGCCCTCCAGTGTTCGGACAGCGGAGAAAAATCGAAGAGGTGCAGAATCAGTTAAAGAAAGGCGGTCAAATTACAATGATACCTTTAGCTCAGTCGGTGGGCATCAGTAAATCTATCTCTCATGAGATTCTAAGCGAGGATCTGGGAAAACGAAAACTTAATGACAGATTGGTACCCAGCATTCTGAATGATGACCAAGACTTTTGGCTGAGTCGGTGGGCATCAGCAAGTCTATCTGTCATGAGATTCTACACGAGGATCTGGGAAAACGAAAACTTAATGCCAGATTGGTACCCCGTATTCTGAATGATGACCAAGACTTTTGGCTGAGTCGGTGGGCATCAGTAAGTCTATCTGTCATGAGATTCTACGCGATGATCTGGGAAAACGAAAACTACATGACAGGTTGGTACCCCGCATTCTGAATGATGACCAAAAGAAGTCTCGTTCATCGATCTGTTCCGATCTGCTGGGCACTGCAGCTGAGGATCCTGATCTTCGTTCCAGAATTATTGCAGGAAATGAAACACTGTGCCTGCAGTGTGATCCACGCCAAGCGACAATGCGTTGTATTCAGAGGTACCTACTCACAGTACCATGCAGGCATTAAATCTATCCGAGTAGTCGTGACGAAACAACTTGCGGACATCCCGGAAAGTGCCTTCCAGAACTGTTTTGAGGATCTTCAGAAACTCTGGGAACTGTGTGTTAATTCAGAACGGCGGTATTTTGAAGGTGACCAGTATTATTTGTGAGTGTGGTGCTTTTCTTATGTTCTTTATTGCGTCAGTCGTGGAATTTTTCGGACATACGTTGTATAACTGAGATTTCGCTCTAATTGCCGTGCATTCCCGAAGATTCCTTCTTCATTATTTTGCTTAATAAATCTAACATGGAACAGATGTTTAAATGATTACATTACCTGTGAGTATTCTCTTTTGCAAACAAAATATGACAGAGGTTCTAATAGTGTCAACACCCATTGTGTCTGTGTATGATCTTCGTGGAAACGATTCGTTGAGAGAAACTCTTCAAAAAGTTGTTTTTACATGGCATCTTGAGGTCGTTTCAGAATGCATCCTAGTTTTGATCAACGACTTTCACTTTGTTACATTTTATTATTTTTGTTTGCTCTTTTCCTTGCGCTCAACTGGTTCATTCCTCCCGTAATATTCGTATCCTATTGCCGTTAAGCGTGCCGTATATTTTTGATGATGTCTACAATTCTTGTACTTTCAGTTATCCAAATTTCATATCTCAACACTGCTTGCTTGTTTTTCCCTTTGTTTTTTACATTCCGTTTTGAATCTTTTCTTTTTTTTTTTTTTTTTTTTTGCTGCCATTTTTATTTTTTACACTTTTATTCTTTTAGGAGCTTAAAAAAAAAGCACACAAGCAGGAAAGAGAAAAAAAACCAACAACAACTAGAGACGCAGAGGAAAATAAATAGAATAAGAAAAAGGAAGAGAAGGAGTGAGGAGGAATAATAGCAGGAAAAGAATGGGAATAGGAAAGACGAAATTAAATTCGCTCCCAAGGCTTCTGTACTTTAAAAATGATCGTATTATTCTTTTTCAATTTTTTTGCAATGAAACCTTAATTGTGTTTTTCGGACAAAGTGTCTAAGCTTTCAATTTCCACCAACAACAAAATCTAATCATCTCCTGCTGCAGCTTTGTGTACTTCCAATGCAAGTCACGTAGGAATACAGAATGGATGTATCGGGTGGGAGTTTTGTTTAAGGATTCGCCGCTCGCTAACTACCACTGCGCGTTTGTAAATGAAAACGTTGATTCCGTCCAAGGGAATACAGAAATCACATTCTGCTATTCAGAGCTTTTCTTCAGAAAACCGAAGAACAGGCGTACCTCCGTTCATCCCGCTCCTCTTTTGAGACGACAGCATCATATAATTTCTCGTTATAAATTGGTTCGCTTTCGTTCTCCAGTGAATGCATGATATATGGGGTGTAGTTCCAATGACGCGTCTCTGAGGGAGCGAAATCGACTCTTTCTCCGTCGATTTCACACGCTCTTTCCTCCAAGGAATGAAAACAGATCCAGGGTTCTATATTTAGTTTGACAATGACAGATATTGAACAAATTCTGGAGGTCCTGCTGAAGCGTACAGAAGGCAAACCCTTTCACCCCTAGAAAGAAAGCACAGATCGATACTACGCACTGCAGAATACTTTTCTTTTAATCGAACACTTCTTTTTCCTTTTCTTGTACTATTCTGGTAAGAATGATACTAATAATAATAATACAAAAATTCTTATCTTAAGCAGTGACCGTATGCTCTTTTAAAGGAATAATGCTTAAACTTAGCACTAGATTTTATTTTCCTGAATATGTCGCAGTTAAAATCTACTTTTTTCAGAGGAGGGTGGCTACTTCCCCATCAGGGGCGCCGACTTCACGAAATTATTGGGGGGAGGGGCTGACGAGATCAGACGTGGTATGGAAACGCCTCTTTCACTGATAGGATGAAAATAAAAAAATAAGGGCAAAAAGATAAACTACAAGATTCGACGTATATTTTAAAACGTAAATGTACTTACTATTCATCAACAAGTCAACAAGGAAACAGAAATATTATTTTGCTGAACATTCAAATTTTAAAATATAAAATTCAGCCCGTGATTTTATAAAAAATATCCAGAATGATTTTACTACCGAACATTTATAAAAAAAAAAAAAAGAAAAGAGAAATTAGGGGTGTTACTCAAACAAAGAACGAGAAGCGCAGAAAATAAATAGGTAAATAAAGGGGCTACGGATTGTATGTTTCTGTATTTTTATTTATTTTATTTTTGATAATTGTTTTAAACATTTACCACATATCACGAGAACATGTCAAACACAATGCAGAGCTTGCAATCCAGTTTCTTATGAAATGAGTATGGGAAAGAAGTTTTTACTTATTTTGTTATTTATTAATTTTTCGAAATGAATTAGTAATACATTACTGTATTTATTAAATACAGTAATGTATTACTTATTCATTCACCTTTTAATTATTTGTTTAGTTGCTGCTTACCATCTTTGGTGAATCCCCAGTATTTTGCGGGGCTCCAAGAAGCAACTTGCCAAATTGGCTTGGCAGTTAGCGTATGCGAGTCCGGAGGATTTCGAGGTCGCTGTGGTGCAGTGGAAGCATATCCGGCGCGTAACTGGAAGACCCTGGGTTTGATTCCCGGTGGCGGCCAATGAGAATTTTTCCGTGACTCACTTATAAACGTGGAAAGAGCGATGACCTTTGTTTGATGTTCCTAGTCCACGTCAAATGTCTGTATTACTTTCATGAAATATATTTTTATTTCGTATATTGACTAGATACTTCAGTCTCATTGTGATGT
The DNA here is from genome assembly GCA_039090855.1 of Macrothele yani. Classification (NCBI taxonomy): domain Eukaryota; kingdom Metazoa; phylum Arthropoda; class Arachnida; order Araneae; family Macrothelidae; genus Macrothele; species Macrothele yani. The sequence goes on along the minus strand of CM077007.1, from coordinate 144,906,876 downwards.
AAATAGAGAATTAAACACATTATCTATAATTAGTTTATAGGATTAATATATTTATTTGGTAATAGCGTTCTGATTGTGTGAGAAATGAAGATGTGTTGCAGTTGTGTAATGTGAAGCAAAATGTTGTCAGCTAGGTGGAGACTAATATGCTTCGGTGGTTTGGCCATGTTGGAAGAATGAGTGATGAGATGCTTACTAAGAAAATATTTTTAGCCCGAGTGTTAGGAAGGTAAAGCAGAGGAAGGCCAAGGAAGTCGTGGGAGGATCAGATTCAGGAGTCTCTGCATGAGAAAAAGGTTATGAGTATGAAGTATAGAAGGTCTTACGTACGGCGTGTGATGGATGTCAGTGAAGCCCGAGTTGTGTGTCAAGATCGCTGTAAATGGAGAAGTTTGATTCAGCAACAGTAAGGAAAAATCATCTGGTGGTTTGTATTTCTTTGTGGGGCTAATCTCCGAATCTCAGAGAACAGCTTAGTGATATGTACGTAATGTATGTAATAGCAATGTAAACTATAAAACGGCGTGCATTTGTTGTTGTTTTAAATGATTCGTTTTGTTACAGTATGAAATTCATCATGGTTGATGCCAAATGATAGGATGGATTTCCAAATGATTATGAAAATATTGAGTGTAGAACAATATCTGTAACACTTAAGACTAGATATTGCATTTGTTAGCATAGGCGCCCATAGCTTAGTTTTCAGGAAGAAACAAACATAAATTGTAAACATATACAAACACCATATGCAAGTTTTGCTGTGCCTTTTCTATCTGTTTTCACCACACCCTCAACACATAAATTTAATGGGAAACCAGGAAACTCAAAACTATACAAAAACGATGAATAAATGAAATTAGACAGCATGTTAGGACAATAAGGAAGTTTCTTTGTCGTTCCTTTGGCCACGAAATGCCAGAGACCATCTAATTGGTCACCAAGGTTAAATAATACGCTCAAGACAAATTTCTGGGCAAAATTTCGAGAGATCTTTGTCCGGTAGTTAATAGCTGCTGCAGATGTTATAATTTTCATTTCTTTGCCTTTCATAGCTTCCCACACTGTACACATGTACGCTGTCCTCCAAACTGCAATGGGAAATTTTACTATTACTTTCTTCTCTAAATATCCGCTTCTTTTTACTAGAAATTCTCTGGTTTTTCTGCATAAACGAGCATCCAGAAATTCTACAGAAAAATTCGCAATCAGAATTAGTGTTATCTCTAAAATCTCTGTAGTACTTTCCAAAGATTGAAAGGGCATGATTCTATTTCCACGGGAGGTCAAATGCCCCCTCTTGCCCCTCTATATGGACGCCCATGTATGCTAGATATACAAAGGGAAGACATAGCTGTAGTTAAAAGTTCTGCATTCCTTAATGCTGTCACAGCAGCAAATATTGTACATTAGTTCTTCATTTCGATTTTGCTGAAAAATGGTCATTAGCCCATTGTTGTGCCAAAAAAATGTGGAAGATACCACTGACCAAATGAACAGATTTCCATATTTATGTATGAAGCACACTTTTTATCATACTTATATATGAAGCACACTTTTATCATACTTATATACGAAACACGCTTTTATCATACTTAATATGAAGCACACTTTTTCTGATACGTATATATGAAGCACACTTTAATCATGTATGAAGCACACTTTTCAAACAAATAAAATATTTATTCGATTACGAACTAAATTAGTTTTTTTAAAAAGCAATTCAACATTCCTGGAAGTATCAGTTTGCTTGATAAAAGAATCTAAATTTACACAAAACACTTGCAAAATTTAAATATTTTCTTCCTTAATAGAAGCTAATTTTATTAAAATGTTTTGAACAATAAGCCAAAAAATAAATTATGCAATCAAACTGTCATTTTCTTCAAAGTGGAGTCTACCCATTTGGCAGGTTGCCAAGTTTAACCGTACAATAATCAAAATGTATATATATATATATATATATATATATATATATATATATATATATATATATATATATTCTATAAAGAAGATACCTAAGCAAAAAAATACATATATAATTTTGACTCACACCTAATACAACATAGAAAAGGTTATGTATCTACCTGTGTGAGTAAAAGGAGAAAAGATAAAAAATAAAATAAAACAACTGAATGTAGAAGGTGTCGAGAATACTGAGCCTTGGCTTTATCAAGGACCAGCAAAAACTCTGCATTTTCTCACTTCCACAAAGACCTAGTTGGAAATGGGTTTCTGCAAGGCCATAGATGCAAGTAACATTCCCACCTAAAATAGTTTAAAAAATATATATATAAGTCATGTCCTCCGTAGAGTAGCATGACCTAGCACTAGTTCGCTGTTTTTTCAAAGAAGTTAAGTTCTTAATAACTAATTAATTATGCACTTAAAGCACTGCTGAAATACTTTGTACATATTGCAACTAACTGTTTAAGGTATATAACTTTCACAAAGTTTTCTTTAGTTAATTATTATCTTTAACTTATTCTCGTTTTCGTGCTGTCATAAGTTGTAGAGTAGGGGGTTTTAGACTCAAGTTTTCTTTCAAAAATCTGTTCGTTATAAATTAACATTTCCTTTTTTAATTGCAATGTAAAATTTGGATTTCTTTTGCAATGTTTTTCAGGTTTAAATTCTCTCTCAAACGAACTTGGAATTTCGTTATAGCTGAAAATCATTTCTATTTATTATGTCACTCTCACAGCTTGAGTTCTCTTTAATCTTCTTCTCTCTGTTTAATAGTAACAGATGAAGAGCATGGGTCGGGCCATGAAGGTTAATGGATGCAAGCGAAATTGTTAACTAGTGCTAGGTCATGCTACTCTACGGAGGACATGACTTATATATATATTTTTTAAACTATTTTAGGTGGGAATGTTACTTGCATCTATGGCCTTGCAGAAACCCATTTCCAACTAGGTCTTTGTGGAAGTGAGAAAATGCAGAGTTTTTGCTGGTCCTTGATAAAGCCAAGGCTCAGTATTCTCGACACCTTCTACATTCAGTTGTTTTATTTTATTTTTTATCTTTTCTCCTTTTACTCACACAGGTAGATACATAACCTTTTCTATGTTGTATTAGGTGTGAGTCAAAATTATATATGTATTTTTTTGCTTAGGTATCTTCTTTATAGAATGTGAATTCTGAATTTTCAAAACTGCTGCGTTGCGCGTTTTGATTTTCAGGTTATTTTGCACCCTTCGTTTTAAATTCTAAAATTTTTTCCTTAGTCTTCAGTTTTGCTCTTAAGTATATATATATATATATATATATATATATATCATCATCATCATCAACCATTATCAATCCACTGCTGGATGAAGGCCTCCCCAAATTTCTTCCACAATTGTCTGTCAGGGGCCTGTCTCCTCCACGTCACTCCAGCATACTTTCGAATTTCATCCATCCATCTCCCATGGGGTCTTCTTCTGGGTCTTTTCCTGTCCCTCGGAATCCAGTCCAAAATTTCAGTTGTCCATCGGTGGTCCGTTCTTCTGGCAACATGCCCAGCCCATTGCCATTTCAGTGATTTCACTCAGCTCATGATGTCGTCCACTCCTGTCATTTTCCTTATCCACACACAAGTTGCTCCTCTTATCTTTCCTGGTTACACCAAGTATGCATCTCTCCATGACTCTTTGAGTTGTCTGCAGTCTTTACATGTCTTTTTTAGTTAAGGTCCATGTCTCGGCTCCATACGTAAGCACTTGCAGGATGCATTGATTAAACACTTTTCTTTTGAGACATACTGGCATACTGCTCTTAAAAATTGTACTGTTTCTTCCAAAAGTTCTCCATTCCATTTTTTAACGCCGATTAATTTCTTCATCAATGTGACCCTCACTCGATATCTGCTGCCCAAGACAAATGTAGGAATCGGTTGTCTCAAGCTTTTCTCCATCAATCGATAAATCTTTGCTTCTTGTAAAAGCATTGTACATCACGTTTGTCTTCTGAAAGTTCATTTTTAATCCCACTTCTTTACTCTTGTCAGCAAGTTCTTGGATCATACTCTGCAGCTCTCAAGGGGTAGTTGCAAAGATGACTACGTCATCAGCAAAACGAAGGTGAGTTAAGAAATCTCCATTAATCTTTATCCCTTTGTTTTCCCAGTTCAATGATTGAAAGACATTTTGCAATGTGGCGTTAAAGAGCTTGGGAGATATGGTGTCACCTTGTCTCACTCCCTTTCCAATTCTTATTTGTGCTGTATCCTCAAATATCCGAACCTTTGCACTTGCATTTTCATAGATGCTATTAATAATGCTAATGTACGCATCTTCAATATCAAGGATTTCAAAGCCATTGTTAGTGCTGATGGTTTAACGAAATCGAAGGCCTTTTCATAGTCAAGAAAAGCCATGCATAACGGGAGTTCATATTCTCTTGTTCTTTCAATAAGTTATCTCAGTACATGGATATGATCTATAGTGCTGTAGCCACTCCTGAATCCAGCTTGTTCTCTTGGTTGGGCCATATCTAGTCTTAACTTCAAGCGATGTGAAAGAACCTTAGTGAAAATTTTATAAACCACTGAAACGAGGCTGATGGGCCTGTAGTTCCTGAGATCCTCAGTGTCGCCTTTTTTATGGAGCAAGATCACTGTAGCATTGTTCCAATCCTGTAGCATTGTTCCAATATATATATATATATATACTTAAGAGCAAAACTGAAGACTAAGGAAAAAATTTTAGAATTTAAAACGAAGGGTGCAAAATAACCTGAAAATCAAAACGCGCAACGCAGCAGTTTTGAAAATTCAGAATTCACATTCTATAAAGAAGATACCTAAGCAAAAAAATACATATATAATTTTGACCCACACCTAGTACAACATAGAAAAGGTTATGTATCTACCTGTGTGAGTAAAAGGAGAAAAGATAAAAAAATAAAATAAAACAACTGAATGTAGAAGGTGTCGAGAATACTGAGCCTTGGCTTTATCAAGGACCAGCAAAAACTCTGCATTTTCTCACTTCCACAAAGACCTAGTTGGAAATGGGTTTCTGCAAGGCCATAGATGCAAGTAACATTCCCACCTAAAATAGTTTAAAAAATATATATATAAGTCATATCCTCCGTAGAGTAGCATGACCTAGCACTAGTTAACAATTTCGCTTGCATCCATTAACCTTCATGGCCCGACCCATGCTCTTCATCTGTTACTATTAAACAGAGAGAAGAAGATTAAAGAGAACTCAAGCTGTGAGAGTGACATAATAAATAGAAATGATTTTCGGCTATAACGAAATTCCAAGTTCGTTTGAGAGAGAATTTAAACCTGAAAAACAATGCAAAAGAAATCCAAATTTTACATTGCAATTAAAAAAGGAAATGTTAATTTATAACGAACAGATTTTTGAAAGAAAACTTGAGTCTAAAACCCCCTACTCTACAACTTATGACAACACGAAAACGAGAATAAGTTAAAGATAATAATTAACTAAAGAAAACTTTGTGAAAGTTATATACCTTAAACAGTTAGTTGCAATATGTACAAAGTATTTCAGCAGTGCTTTAAGTGCATAATTAATTAGTTATTAAGAACTTAACTACTTTGAAAAAACAGCGCATAGACAGCGCATAGAAAAGGAACAAGCTTAGCCATCTTCTGTTCCTAGGTACCCCAAAAGACGCTCAAAGTTACAAAGAAAAGTAAGAGTTAAAACCCGCATAAATGTTAACAGACAAAACAATGCTTAAAAGCTGAAAAGCTAAAAAACGACAGAGAAAAGGTACATGAAGTACAAACATTGAACTTATAAAACCTAGAACCCAAAAACAAGGAAGAGAGCTTACCTCTTGTGTTACAAAAACTTTTCTCCTCACAAGAGGAGAACATGGCTGACCTCTTCCGCCACTCCCTAGACGCTGGGGGGCAGTGAGGGTGGGGCTGATGGCCTCCTCATACAGCAAGAAACCAACGCGCGGAGATTTTAACCAGAGAAAAAAATATATAAACTTAAGACTGTGGATCTGTATGATCAGAATGAGCAGAATTAACTCTCCAGAATACATGAGAAATATTATAAAATACACGAGCAGTTTATTTAATAATCTTTGCATGTATTAAATCACCTTAGTGAGCTTCTATGGATTAATCAGAATCTTATTAATTTTAATGTTGGTTTTACTATTTTTAGTATAGCTATCCTAGTGATGAATAACTAGTTTTCTTTTTTATTTGTTTTTATTTTCTTTTATAAACAGATTTTTAAGCTTTTTTTGTGATTTTGTTTATATTATTTAATTTTTTGTTTTAGTAGGACCGTCATATCCATAGCACTAAGGTTCCATTAGGTAGTTAATAGGCATCCTCTAGCCAACTTCCTTACGGCTTTGATTGGTCAGAATCATATTATTAACTGTGTAGAAAATTAAAGCAGATCTGCCAACCTTACTCTATTATTCAGAATAATTTTTCTTAAAGTTCTTTTGATAAAAGAAGAAGGAATTTCGTTCTCTAGAAAACTTTCTAATAGTATATTAATGTGGTAATTGAAGTCCAAATTGTTGCTGCAAATTCTTGAAATTCTTCGGTTTAAGGCATTCTTCAAGAAACTTAAAATTCCACAAACTAGAAGATATGGGCCTGAATTTCCATTTCTTTTTGCAACGGTTAAGTTTCATAAGGATCCTGTGAAGTTCAGGTTCATAGCTAGTGGAGTAAGGAGTCATAAAAAGAAAATAGATCTTGCTTTTGAAGATGTCTTAAAGAAGGTTTTGAAACACATTAGAAACTGTTCTAACTTGATGTACAGAGATTTTTGGATAATTAATAATAATGCAGAAGTAATTTCTACTATACTCAAAGTTTGTCCCCTAGATATTAATAGTTATGATTTTGAAAACCTATATACTAATCTGCCTCTATCAGATATAATCACTACCTTTAAAGAGCTGTATGCAGAATTTAAACTTAACCAATTTGTTGATGTAGGAACTTGGAACTCTTATCTCAATTGCTGCATAAAAAATAACCATATCTTATATAATAATACTCTCTATAAGCAAGTGAACGGTATTCCAATGGGAACATCAACGTCCACGAATATCGCTAATCTATTCCTGTTCTTTAAGGAATATAAATTCATTAAAAATCACCCCACCTGCTCAGATAACTACCTTTACACTTTTAGATATATTGATGATCTGCTGTGTATCAATAATTCAGAAGTTATAGAGAGTGATTTTGATAATATCTATCCTAGCTCTCTTAACTTATGTAAAACCAACCACAGTAATCAGGAACTTGAGTTCCTAGACTTAAGCATTAAGCTCAACAGAGGTAACCCATCCATTAGCCTCTTTGATAAAAGAGTTAATTTTCCTTTCAAAGTAATTAAATATCTACACTGGAATAATAACATTTCAACCAAAGTAATTGAGAATGTACTAATTTCTCAGGTCCTAAGAATTTCAAGAATTTGCAGCAACAATTTGGACTTCAATTACCACATTAATATACTATTAGAAAGTTTTCTAGAGAACGAAATTCCTTCTTCTTTCATCAAAAGAACTTTAAGAAAAATTATTCTGAATAATAGAGTAAGGTTGGCAGATCTGCTTTAATTTTCTACACAGTTAATAATATGATTCTGACCAATCAAAGCCGTAAGGAAGTTGGCTATAGAGGATGCCTATTAACTACCTAAAGGAACCTTAGTGCTATGGATATGACGGTCCTATTAAAACAAAAAATTAAATAATATAAACAAAATCACAAAAAAAGCTTAAAAATCTGTTTATAAAAGAAAATAAAAACAAATAAAAAAGAAAACTAGTTATTCATCACTAGGATAGCTATACTAAAAATAGTAAAACCAACATTAAAATTAATAAGATTCTGATTAATCCATAGAAGCTCACTAAGGTGATTTAATACATGCAAAGATTATTAAATAAACTGCTCGTGTATTTTATAATATTTCTCATGTATTCTGGAGAGTTAATTCTGCTCATTCTGATCATACAGATCCACAGTCTTAAGTTTATATATTTTTTTCTCTGGTTAAAATCTCCGCGCGTTGGTTTCTTGCTGTATGAGGAGGCCATCAGCCCCACCCTCACTGCCCCCCAGCGTCTAGGGAGTGGCGGAAGAGGTCAGCCATGTTCTCCTCTTGTGAGGAGAAAAGTTTTTGTAACACAAGAGGTAAGCTCTCTTCCTTGTTTTTGGGTTCTAGGTTTTATAAGTTCAATGTTTGTACTTCATGTACCTTTTCTCTGTCGTTTTTTAGCTTTTCAGCTTTTAAGCATTGTTTTGTCTGTTAACATTTATGCGGGTTTTAACTCTTACTTTTCTTTGTAACTTTGAGCGTCTTTTGGGGTACCTAGGAACAGAAGATGGCTAAGCTTGTTCCTTTTCTATGCGCTGTCTATGCGCTGTTTTTTCAAAGTAGTTAAGTTCTTAATAACTAATTAATTATGCACTTAAAGCACTGCTGAAATACTTTGTACATATTGCAACTAACTGTTTAAGGTATATAACTTTCACAAAGTTTTCTTTAGTTAATTATTATCTTTAACTTATTCTCGTTTTCGTGTTGTCATAAGTTGTAGAGTAGGGGGTTTTAGACTCAAGTTTTCTTTCAAAAATCTGTTCGTTATAAATTAACATTTTCTTTTTTAATTGCAATGTAAAATTTGGATTTCTTTTGCATTGTTTTTCAGGTTTAAATTCTCTCTCAAACGAACTTGGAATTTCGTTATAGCCGAAAATCATTTCTATTTATTATGTCACTCTCACAGCTTGAGTTCTCTTTAATCTTCTTCTTTCTGTTTAATAGTAACAGATGAAGAGCATGGGTCGGGCCATGAAGGTTAATGGATGCAAGCGAAATTGTTAACTAGTGCTAGGTCATGCTACTCTACGGAGGATATGACTTATATATATATTTTTTAAACTATTTTAGGTGGGAATGTTACTTGCATCTATGGCCTTGCAGAAACCCATTTCCAACTAGGTCTTTGTGGAAGTGAGAAAATGCAGAGTTTTTGCTGGTCCTTGATAAAGCCAAGGCTCAGTATTCTCGACACCTTCTACATTCAGTTGTTTTATTTTATTTTTTTATCTTTTTCTCCTTTTACTCACACAGGTAGATACATAACCTTTTCTATGTTGTACTAGGTGTGGGTCAAAATTATATATGTATTTTTTTGCTTAGGTATCTTCTTTATAGAATATATATATATATATGCTTGAAACAACCGATACCTACATTTATCTTGGGCAGCAGATATTAAGTGAGGGTCACATTGATGAAGAAATTAATCGTCGTATAAAACTTGGATGGAGAGCTTTTAGAAGAAACAGTGCAATTTTTAAGAGTAGTATGCCATTATGTCTTAAAAGAAAAGTGCTTAATCAATGCATCCTGCCAGTGCTTACGTATGGAGCAGAGACATGGATCTTAGCTAAAAAAGATATACAAAGACTGCAGCCAACTCAAAGTAGCATGGCGAGATGCATGCTTGGTGTAACCAGGAAATATAAGAAGAGGAACTTGTGAATAAGAAAAATAACAAGAGTGGATGACATCATGACCAGAGTGAAATTACTGAAATGGCAATGGGCTGGACATGTTGCCAGAAGAACACACAACTGATGGACAGCTGAAATTTTAGACTGGATTCCAAGGGACAGAAAACGACTCAGAAGAAGACCCCATGGGAAATGGATGGATGAAATTCGAAAGCATGCCGGAGTGGCATGGGAGATACAGGCTGAAGACATACAATTGTGGAAGAAACTTGGGGAGACCTTCATCCAGCAGTGGACTGATAATGGTTGACAATGATAATGAGATATATATATATGTTATTATTCGAGCCTACCCTACTGCCTAGTTCATTCGACATTCTTGAAGTAGTAAATATGATACGGTAATATCCTTATAAAAGGATTTATGCAAGAGAAATTAAGCATATACTTAAAGAATAAATAAAAACTCATAAGGCTAAACGAAAATATTTTCTCACAATATCGTTTGCGCACGCGATTAAACACTTTTAACGCCAAAATAGTTTGGCCTAGTATTTTCCAGGTTTGCTGCAGTTCATAATATTTTACGTGGATTTTGGTTTCATACAGTAATGAAAACTGATAGAAAAGCTGAATGATATCTAGGAGAAATACGACAATATGTAACCAGAAGTATTTGACGCAAGTTGGTGAGCATACCTCATTTGTACAAGAAACGGGATAATCATATTGCTGCCTTCGCCTTGAAATCTTGAAGGTAATTAAATTATTAAGTCTAACTGATTCATTCAAATGCTCGGGTTCTGGTTTCTAGAAGTGTTTCATTGGGCTCCTACTTCCTGGTGAGATATGGCTGATGTATTTGCACTTAAGTTTTCTTTCTACACAACTAATGGCACAAATGGGAACGTGCAATTCTTTCTGACTTTAGATGAACAACAGGGACGTAAAATCCCGAAAAAAAAATTGAAGAACACGTTAGCGAGAAAAATAAAAATAAAAACAGAGTGCAGCGCGTCGTCTGAACTCTCCCTGTTGATTAAGATTTCAAACGGCAATGGTTTGAAATGTCTCCGTCAACGATGGTCAACGATGGTGCTTTCCATACTGAAAAACAAAACTCTTGCTGCATCAGTAAAAACGGTATTGCTGCATTAATGTTCGCACATCAAACGATACTCTTAGTTGCTATAACAAGTGGGAATTGTTTCTTTGTTTTTACAGCAAAGTACATTCAGGTTCACAAAAATTCCTCTTTAGCTATTCGGAATTTTGCTGTTGCTGGCAAAATTTGTAAGTTTTACAATGCACTTTAGTGAACCAACTAAATACACTTACTATATATGCCATGAACAATTTTGTAACTGATACAAAGTTGTAGCTGAACATTTATCTAAGTATTTAGTTGGGCGTAACGGACTTCATGACACCGGAGACTTCCGCCAGAACACACGTTTTGCTACAGATACTATCCATGATCGTATAGCTTTGCCTTTCCTGCAGGCATTATTTACCATTACGTTTCCCACGTACAACACCAGGTTATTACGGCATCCGGACCTATGATCTGGATTTGTAGGTTGCGCTGACGATTGTTTGTTCTGTATTTTCGTCTCATTACAGGAATTATGGAGTTTTCAAATACAACAGCTATGTAAAACTTAACAGCAACGGAGAGCTGGGAACTCCCAAATGAGATTTTTAAGGGACTTGAAAGTAGGTAAGCCCAAATGCATTTTCACGTAGGACTACGTCTAACTCCGAGGATAGTATATAATTTATGTCTACAAACTTGTGGTGTTGGATTGAAATAAAAATATCAACGTTTACCACAATCAAAGGTTTAGTATACATCGACTATAGTTTCTCAGAGCTTCTGGCTCGGCTTCATCAGAACGAATGGAGCGTAAACATTCAAATCATTGTGACATCATCAGAATTCTGACGGTCAAGGTTTTTGGCGAGTTGTTTCCGCGCGCTTGAAAGAAATGGAGTCGAAGTCATGTCGTTGACAAGCAGTGAAGAGTTCCGATATATGTGAAAAGCTTCTAATACATTAAGCTTTATCGTTAAATCAGGTTTATCAATGAGCATAGCGTTTCCGAACAGAAATTTATGGTTGTTTTCGTGACAATGCTGGGCTATATACTTCTTCAGTTCACAATTCCGTACGTAGGTCTGATGTTCCTTCACACGGAAATTTAAAGCCCTGTGGGGTTAAATTTAAAGCCCTGCGGGGTTGAATTTCCGTGTGAACCACCCTGAATTACCACATTCTTAGTGTCATGGCGTCGTCCCATTAATGTAACACATGCTTAGAAATCTTATGACGTCACAAACTCGCGATTGAGATGTTGGCGCGCAGTCACGCCATCTGTCTCATTACGTCACGTGTTGTGTGTGGAACCTATTAAAGTTTTAGGACATCACACTCTTGCGAGCAGATGGTCGCGATTCCCATCTGCCTCATTGCGTTGTGTGCGTATGTCCGTCCGCACGATAACTCGCGTAAAAATCGTTCGATTTCGATGAAACTTTAGTATGTGGTAGGGAAACACCTGTGAAGGAACCCTAATGAAAGTGAACGAAATGTGGTCAAAGGTCAGGACATAGGAGCGGGATCCATTCCACTGCTTTTATGCGTCATAACTAATGCAAAAAAAGGTTCGATTTCGATGAAATTTTAGTATGTGGTAGGGAACTACCTGGGAACAACTCCTATTGAAAATGGGTGAAATGGGGTCAAAGGTCAGGACATAGGAGTGGAATCACTTCCATCTCCATCATGCGTAACTTTCGTAAAAATGCTTCGATTTAGATTAAATTTTAATATGTGGTAGGGCACCACCTGGGGACGAATTCCATTGAAAATGGGCGAAATGGGGTCAAAGGTTAGGACACAGGAACACAGGAGCGGGATCTATTCCATTGCCCTTATGCATCATAACTTACGTAAAAATGCTTCGACTGCGACAAAACTTTATCATGTTATTTCGGAGGTATACTGAACCGATTCTGTTGAATATAATCAAAATGGGATCAAAGCTCAGGGCACAGGACCGAAATTTATTTTACGGCCATTATCCTCATAACTTGAGTGATACCTTAAATAATGATTTCTCGTATGTTGGAAATCGTATTATAATCAATGCATTGCATGATTTTACTAATTTGTTTTGTAGTAGTAACGTTTATTTGCTGGAGAATTGTCTCTGCAGCGAAAAATTTTCTGGGATAAACTCAGCAAAACTGTTGCTAGGGTAGCAAGCTTACCACACAAACCAAAAATCTTCCTAGGGCAGAAAGAACTGTTGCCACACAAACTAAAATTCTTCGTAAGACAGCAAGATCTGCTTGCTTCAGTAACCAGAAATTTTGCTGCTGTTGAAAAATGTATTCAACTAATCCCGTTAGAACGCGTAACGTGTCTATTTTCTGTGTCTATTTTCACGATCGAAATTTGCTATCACAGCAATTTTTGCTGTTATAGCAAAGTATTTTTCAGTGCACTATGTCACGATTTTTACAACGTCAATCGATTGTAACAATCGTTAAAACAACTGCCATGAGAAAAAAGAAATACATATTAGAAAGAAAATAAGCCAGAATTTATTTCTGGTGATTAAATTTTTGATGAGGACTATGTGAACATAACTACAGAGTAGGACAGACGCAGATTTCACGCAAGCCTGGTGAGCTTGATAAGAAAAAGACATCAGTAGCGATTGACAAGAATGCCTAATGGTTTATTTTCCCTGAATCACATACAATGAATGATTTAGCGAACCACAATTCATGCATTATCAATCCGCATCTCAAATACCGAACATAACACTTAACAAAAATGAAAAATGATTTTGAAAATCCGCCAAGAAACTGAAACATATGTACTTACACATTTAGTTAGAAAGCTCGCGAGTTTTCAGCTTCAGTCATCACTCTGTGAACATGAAAAAGAAAAGAAAAGATATAAGATGTATGGAGTAAGTTCTGTTTCTTTATTTTGCAAGATAATGATGCAACTTGGATACTTTCTTTTTATTTGTAAACAAATATTTAGTTTTTTGCGCCATTGTACCAACTGCAACACCGTTCTTACTCGATATAATGCTTAGAAAGGTCAAAGTAAAGGAAAGGGCATTAAAAAAAACGAGAACTGAAAACACAAATTTCACTCATAGTTTTTTAGCACGTCTTTTGTACTAAAAGATCGTGCTTATGTTTATCGGTTTGTCTGTTCGTACGTCTGTAGACACGATATATCTGCAACGAATAGTCCGATTTCAAAAATTCCTTTTGCATAGGACGCTAGGAATGTGCGAATGATTATCCTTTATTTCGTTTTTGTTTTCTTTATGATGCCAAATTTCGCCGCTAGGGGACGTACAATCAGATGACATCGAATTCAAAACGCATTCTATTCCATATATTTGCTTCTAAACAATCAATTCAAAAAATTCTTTTACTTTTCGATTCCGTTCATGTCGAAGATCATTTTAGTTATAGTCACTTTTCCAAGTTACGCATAAGTTCTCCTCTAGGGGGCGTCAAAGTAAATTGCTTTTCTCCAGATATCTCTGCTTTTAAAACTCCGATTTGATTTTTTCCCCCTTCAGCAGATACAGCTTGTAATGGGAAATATTTTGCATATAATTTATAATTTTTGGAACAAAATGGTTTGGCTACCAGGGGCGTAAATGTTGGTTTCTGCTTCTGATGTATTTGCAGCAAAATCTGAGCTTCTAAAATCTCGATTGAAAAAATTCTTTCATGGACCGATACTACTCACGTAGACAAACCTTTTTGGAATATTTCTTCTTAAAATAATTCGTGGTTTCTCAGCCAGGGGGCGTAGATACATACTTGTTTTTGTCAATATCTCTGCTTCTAATGATCCGATTTGAAAAATTTCTTCTTTGTTGGACAGAGTCTCTGGTGCGACATGTTTCTAATATAATTTCCAAATTTTCAAGTAATTCATTGAATTTCCGCTAAGGGGAGTAAAGGTAAATTGCGCTTAAATATCTGCTTTTAAAACTCCGATTAGAAAAATTCTTCCAGCACCGGATATAGCTCCTGGTCTGAATTTTTTTATTGTAATTTTTAATTTTTATAAAATATGGTTTGGCCACAAGAGGGCGTAAGAGTTAAATTTCTGCTTCGTGGGTATTTGCAACAAAATATCAGCTTCTAAAAGCCCGATTGAAAAAAATATTTCGTTGGCCGATACCGCACATGTCGATAAACATTTGAGAATATTTTTTCTTAAAACAATGCATGATTTCTCCATCAGAGGGAGTTGATGTGTATCTTATTTCTGTCAATATCTCTCCCTCTAAAAGTCGGATTTGAAAAATTCCTTCTTTGTTAGATAGCGCATCCGGTGTAAAATGTTTGTCCTATAAGTTCAAAATTATTAAGTAATGTATAGACTTTCCGCTAGGGGGCGTAAAGGTTAATTGCGTTTTCCTCAATATCTCTGCTTCTAAAACTCCGATTTGAAAAATTCTTTCTGCACCGGATGCAGCTCCTGATAGGAAATTCTCAGCATATAATTTCTAATATTTGACAAAGAATTGTTTCGCCACCAGGGAGCGTAAGGGTTAATTGCTGCGTCTGATGTATTATCAGTAAAATCTGAGCTCCTGAAAACTCGATTGAAAAAATTCTTTCATAGACCGACACCGCTTACATCGAAAAACCTGTTGAAAATACTTTCTTCTTAAATTAATGCATGGTTTTCCCACCAGCGGGCGTATATGCATATCTTATATTTGTTGACTTTGCTTCTAAGACCCCGATTTGAACAATTATTTCTTTGTTGGAGAGTGATTCCGCAGCGAAATGTTTCTCTTATAATTTTAAATTTTTCTTAACCGCAAAATTCTGTCACCAGAGGGCACAAGTTGACGTTTCCGTTTACAGCAATATCTGCGGGATTAAAAACCGATTGAAAAATTTTTTTCTTCGGTCAGATACTGCTGTTTTTCATACCGGTTACATTGATTTTCATTTCATTTCATTTATTTATTCATTCAGTTGCCACTACAGCAACTAGGAAAAGGAGGGAAAAGGCCGAGAAACCTGACATAGCCCTCCTCTCCCCAAAATACAAAAAACATAAAGCTCAACAGAAAAGGCAAGCCAACACATATATGGCAGGTTAATATGTGAATATACACGTACTAGCTCACAACCAACACATATATCAATGTGTTCCATCATCAATAGCCTTCATTATATCTAAACAAACAACAAGTGTCATATACACGTCACTATATAATCACATATATATTTATAAATAAAAATAGCTTTGATAAATTCAATTCGCATTTGATCGGATTCAAAAGTGATAATGTGATTAAGGTGTGTTTTCGGTTTCTTATTTTTGCTATCGAATCCAGTTTTCAATAAAGAATGGCTTGAATCATTGAATGCATAAAGACAAATTACTATTATGAAACTGAAAGTACACGCACCATTTTATATAACCTTCAACTGTAACCGTTAAAATTTTGCTTTGTGATCGTTATTAACAACTATAGGTTACTATAATGCGCGTGTTTACAGTTTATGTTGCTTCTGAGTCTCTTCCCATTTTTCAATGTATTTTCTAATAAAAAACTATAATGCCAAACATATTTCCAATGTCATTTAAACATGTGTGAAACAAACTGCCTCAAAAGCCTATGAGAGTGAAAGAGAATATTTTGGCCTTAGAAAAACTGCTACAGTTAAACATAACATTTAAGGAATCCTTTTTAACAACAGAGAAAGTAGAAAAGTAATATCAATGCATCAGTATGAAGATGTAAAATCATAGCATGTGCTAACATGCTTTCATGAAAACGTCAATAATAATAAGACCCGAGACTTCCAGAATTAGGTACAGCGGACCTCGGGTTTCTAGAACGCATGGGAAATGAACTTTCCAGGTATCGGGAGGCCGGAATTACCAGTAAAAAGAAATTGACTAAGTGTATGTACAGTCCTTCTGCATACTGATTTTGAGTCCAGTTCACATGCATTCGTGCTCAATTGAAACGTTCCCTCCGGTGGCGGGAGGTGAGGGGAACGCATAATACCGGTCGCCGAGCATACAATCCTTCTGCATACTGTCGAAGATGAAAGCGTCCGTCCAGTGGCTGTCGCAAGCACAGATCTGAGATGAGTCGGTGTAGCCGTCCTGTTTTGCCGTGTTGAAAGCCGTAAATCCCGGTCATCAGCAGAGGTTATCGCCCCTGGCCTATCTTCGCTGTACCTTCGAGAAGCTGCGCCCGTGGCTTGGAACTGCTGCCACATCCTGGTAACCCATCTTGCGACGTCCGCCTGCCGTTGCCCTGTTTCGAGTCGGCCTATCGCTCTGTAGCGTAACTCTGTTGGTAAATCATGTCTCGAAGCAATGCTAACAAAATCGCTATCCCGAAATCTTGTCTTTCACCGCCGCACATGAATTGGCGACTACCCCCGAAACAGCTGGTTTTAAGCTCTTACGCATTTGCATAAAGCGCTGCCTGCGCCACTCATTTTTGCCTTGCATACTTCGATGCTGTATGCCTTCGCCCGTAACATATGCAAATTTCGTGCAATTTGAACTATATTTCGCCCAGTTATCGGTATCTTTGGATTTGTTGCTTAATTTATGGAAACCAGTGTATACAGGGTGTTTCAAAAGTAATGGAACAAACTTTAAGGGCTGATGGAACACACCAAAACAAGCGCTATTCGTCATAGAATGCATGGTCGCAAGTTACGCGGTTAGGCGCTGGAGGGCGTTTTCCATTTCCTCACACACGCCATCTTTCACAATGCAAAGACAGAAATGGCACAACAAATGAAAACAAAGCTTTATTGCAAACAAAATAAGAACAAAACATGACATCACAAAATTTCATCAAATTTGCAAACATTAATAAGCAAATACTGAAATCAATTGCATTTACGAAAGCTGCTCAAAAGGGCGACAGCCACTCCTGATACACGCTTCGTATCGTCGAAGTAAAGATACCCGTGTATTGTGGAAAATACCAGGCATTTCCAGGACAGCTGCAGCAGCGACTGAAAGTCTGGTGACTTGTTCCTCATTGGAATCAATGGGAATGTCGAACATTACGGACTTAGGATGTCTCCATAAAAGAAATCCCGAGGGGACAGATCTGGTGATCTTGGGTGCCAAGCGATGGAAATGTGGCGTTCAAGTAATCACGCACCTGAGTGCTTAAATTAGCTGGCGCTCCATCATGCTGGATCACATTTTACGGCGGACGGCTGCTGGTACATGCTGGATCAATTCAGGAAAGACTTATTGAAGGAAAATAAAGTACGTCATCCCATCCAGACAGAGTAAATGTATAGAGACTCTCACCATGGCATTCGAATTTTGTTCGAAGCTAGAAATAGCTGCAGTAAGAACTCTAAAAGTCAGTCATGAATCAATAAATGTCAAAGGAACATTGCTTGAATTTTGTGGCTTATTTTTCGAGTCCTCAAAGTTTCGAGATATTCTATTCCTTTTTCCGCTGCTATTTTAGCTTCTAAGGAGCCTTTCTGGAAAAATTAAGGTTCTGCAAGCGTTTTAACATTGCGTTCAATGCCAGGATCATTTTGAAAGTTAATTTTCTAGCTAAATTTCCCCGGGTAAATGTATAGAGACTCTCACCATGGCATTCGAATTTTGTTCGAAACGTGAAATAGCGGGAATAATAACTCTAAAAGTCAGTCATGAATCAATAAATGTCAAAGGAACATTGCTTGAATTTTGTGGCTTATTTTTCGAGTCCTCAAAGTTTCGAGATATTCTATTCCTTTTTCCGCTGCTATTTTAGCTTCTAAGGAGCCTTTCTGGGAAAATTAAGGTTCTGCAAGCGTTTTAACATTGCGTTCAATGCCAGGATCATTTTGAAAGTTAATTTTCTAGCTAAATTTCCCCGGGTAAATGTATAGAGACTCTCACCATGGCATTCGAATTTTGTTCGAAACTTGAAATAGCGGGAATAATAACTCTAAAAGTCAGTCATGAATCAATAAATGTCAAAGGAACATTGCTTGAATTTTGTGGCTTATTTTTCGAGTCCTCAAAGTTTCGAGATATTCTATTCCTTTTTCCGCTGCTATTTTAGCTTCTAAGGAGCCTTTCTGGGAAAATTAAGGTTCTGCAAGCGTTTTAACATTGCGTTCAATGCCAGGATCATTTTGAAAGTTAATTTTCTAGCTAAATTTCCCCGGGTAAATGTATAGAGACTCTCACCATGGCATTCGAATTTTGTTCGAAACTTGAAATAGCGGGAATAATAACTCTAAAAGTCAGTCATGAATCAATAAATGTCAAAGGAACATTGCTTGAATTTTGTGGCTTATTTTTCGAGTCCTCAAAGTTTCGAGATATTCTATTCCTTTTTCCGCTGCTATTTTAGCTTCTAAGGAGCCTTTCTGGAAAAATTAAGGTTCTTCAAGCGTTTTAACATTTCGTTCAATGCCAGGATCATTTTGAAAGTTAATTTTCTAGCTAAATTTCCCCGGGTAAATATATAGAGACTCTCACCATGGCATTCGAATTTTGTTCGAAACGTGAAATAGCGGGAATAATAACTCTAAAAGTCAGTCATGAATCAATAAATGTCAAAGGAACATTGCTTGAATTTTGGAAAAAGGAATCGCTCCTGACTACAAATTCTCATTTTTTTTTTTCGCTTTTGTGTTCTACGAAAGCACACGTAAGTGTGGAAATTAAAAATAAAAGTTCAAAAACAATGGATCATCTCTTCCACAAAAGGAAAAGAAGGAAGAAACCAGAATGATGCGTTGAATAAATAGGATATTTAACACTCTTCACCCTTGAAAGGGATCTTAAACTGTTAAAAATGCCTCTACTTTTTTCTTCAAATAGAGGAGTCTAATTTATCGCTGAAAGTTGGCATAAGAAAGGGATGACAGAAATAATAAAGAAAATATCTGAACTGGCTGGTTCGACACTTCCTGAGCTTCTTCTAGTACAAATTCATTAAACTTGAATTTAGAACCGTTTAGCATGATTAGCGTAAGGTGTGGTGCAATCTCGATTGTTAATGCTTCATGCCCCCATCTCTACTTCATCCCAGTGGCATGAGTGGGCCAATGGCAGCTGGAAGAGGAAGAGGCTCTAAGCCTGATGAGAAGTTGCCCATAAAAGGTATTAGCACCAAATGGGGCAGGGCTCAGCTCCCGGTAGCAGTGACAAACGAGAGTGATTCCACAGTGTGACATGGAGGGGCCGTGACGGAAGCCTTAATTAAGCCGTGGTTCCTAGTGGGGCTGCCCGGCACGTCCGAATTGCTTATTGATCGGAACGCTGAGCTGGCCCCGGTCGATCCGCGATCACTTCATTTAGATTAAGAAAACTCTTTTTCTAGTAAATAGGGCTGCCAGGACTCCTTTGAAAGAAAGGGAAAAACACTTCCAAGGGGAAACAACAAGAAAACACTTCAATTTCTCATTCCATTTAGCTTAATGTGAAATTCGGAACATAATGACCTCCGAGACAAAAGATATCTACAATTCCGTGAAATTTATTCACTCGAGTTGAACAATGGTGTAGAGTTATTAAGGAAATTAAACGACCAAATGATGAAGTGAGGGGTGAACATTTTTAATCAACATTCTAACGCTTTTAATTTATTCATATCTATGTTGGCCAAAAGAGGCATTTGAAAATTAAGTGCAATCAAATATAATACAGATATATATGATTTGAAATAAGGCTGCCAGGACTAATGAAGTGAAGAATTCTGTCTTATTTTAAATGCTGATGGCATTAATTATTCGATTAATGCTTAAAAGTTCAGTTCAAGATGCAATGTCAGTAACACTGCTCGGGATTCAGCACAGTATGTTTCACTGTACGTGTGCGTGAATAACGAGAAATGTTCGAAGATCGGTCATAATATTTATACCATAGCGTCGGAGTAGAGAGTCAGTAATGTTTCGAAAAGTTACTTCGAGACTAGGATTCAGTCACAAATTGCTTATCAATCATAAATTATTTCGTTTATTGTATCAGGCGTGAGTCAGCAATCGCCTAAATCCCGATTATCTGAGACTTCCGCCCCACATTATTGGGTACTAGGCAAATATCACCACTGCTTGAGTAGTCTTGGTCACACATATATAGTAATAAAAAGTCAGATCTTTTGTCCCACGTATATCACGTGCCGCCCCTCCAAACTTAGCTGTCTGGCTACGGGGCTGTACCGGGCAAATGGTGCGGCGGTGTCTGTTGTTTCGCCCATTCCGCAAACTTCTTAGATAGGACCCATCTAACATTTGAGATGTAGAGGATTTTAGGAAGGGAATGTCTGAGCCCAGGTCTGAAACAAACCTTAGAAGAGTTTTGAATTTGAATTAGAGTGCCCGACAGGAAAGTTACACGGACGCAAGGTAGAAAGAGGGAGATGAAGACGCCCTTATTTATAGCTGGGGCAAAGAATATCTAACTGAGGAGAAGTTAAGGCTCGGCGAGACGTAACCATATCTTAAGAGTTGAAATGCAGTGCACAGAAGCCAACATACAGGCTGATGCCGGGCAGACTGCGCATGCGTATTTCTGTTGACTTTAATTCTTGGGGCAAAAAACGGTCAGCCGAGCTACTCACAGCACGTGATTGTTACCTTCTCGGTAGCATAATAACTTTGCAAATCGGATATGTTAGTTTTGTTACGCCAATCGGTTTAGTTAAGGCTTTTGTTTGTTCTTCAGTTTATCAGAAACATTTTCAGTAATGCCAAATACTAGGGAATGTCTGCATTTTGTACGGATCCTTAGGCTTAACTATAATATTTGCTAAAATTTAATTTAAATAGTAATACTAATGTTATTGCATATTTTTCTCACCAAAATAAGGGATGGGCGGGATATGAGAAAATAGCCACTACAACAAGAAAAACACTGCTCTAAGTAAATAGTCATCAGATCGAAAAAACCCTTCGTGGATCAAAGAAAAGCTTCACTGCCGTAGTCCCCCTAACGTGTTTTGCTCCTGAATGTTAACTTTCCCGCAGAGCATATTACCTCTTAAGATGTGGTGGCGCTGTTGTCGCCTGTTTTACGTTATGTATATGAGAGTTGGCCTTCTTCACGCGTTGTATATTCTTTGGCTTGGGAGCCGGTACCCGTGGTACGACGGCTTAACGAGCCCATTTTTTTTTTTTTTTTTTTTTGATTGGAGGTTTAACGACCACCGTGAGCAACTCAATGGGCTATAAGCAGTCGCCCGTCTCTAATTTAGGGTCACTGGTTCCAGGGAAGGGAGAGAGCCAGTGCCGTAAGACAAACACAGCATCCATGCCTCACCGGGATTCGAACCCGGACCCCTTCGGACGAATGATCAGAGGTCAACGCCTTAGACCACTGCGCCACCGGGGCGGCAACGAGCCCATCCGAGGCACGCCTTTCCATGGCAGACACAAACGTTGACCACTAGGCATTACCCCCCCCCCCCCCTCAATCTAACATTCTTTCCGGCACACTTAAGAAGATAAGGTCGCCAATTCAGAAGAAGACAATGTGAACAATTCGTTGCAACTGAAAACTTTGAGAGGCGATTCAACAGGGTATTCGCCAATGAGAAGAAAAAAAAACCAAAAAAAAAAAAAAACCCTAGAACGTTCCAGTGAATGGCGATCAGTGAGGTGGTGGTTTGAAAGGGGGAAATTTCCATTTAGTAGAATAAGAGAACATTTGTAACCCCTTGAGCAGTAGGCAGAATGCGGGGGGTGGCTGTTTAAACGCGAAGGGGAGTGGCTGTTTAAACGGGGAAGGGAGTGGCTGTTTAACGAGGTTCAACTGTATTAGTTTCTTACCAGAATTCGATTAACATTAACGTCACATCTAAAATTCACTAACACTGCTTTAATACAGGGATTTGTCCGCACATACGTAATATCCCTCCAACACACCCCGAAATTTCCTCAACACCTCCTCCAAAATTATCTCAAAATCCGTCCTTTTGGAGTTGTGTAACACACACACGACACATACATAAGTATACATAAATATACATAATTAATTTTTGTATTAGTCATTAGTCCTTTTTATTGTCCTATAGCCAATTGCCAACAGCAGTTAACATTTAAATACATGAATTCCACAACTTGAAGTATCTTCTACCATAATTAAATAATTTTTCTTTCTTTTTTTTTTTTATTTGAAATCTATGTACATGTCAGTCATGTTTCTTTTCTCTTTTTTGTTTTGTTTAATTCAGATGTTTAAAGTCAGTCATTACAACTATAAAATATATGTATGTATTTCTTCATTTTAGTCTGTTACAGATTTTGCAAATACACTTCTGAATTATGTCAGCATGCACAAGATTTGTGAAAATATTAATATCTACTGTTTCAGCACTCATGTTAATACTTATTTGATGTAGCCTTGCTTAGGGAAGCATTTATACATCAGTGATTACAAAAAAAAAAAAAGGAAAACAGCGCAAAAACAAATTAACCCGGTGTGTTAGGTTTTGGAAAATCGATATTTGGTTATAACCGTTCTTAACCAAAAAAAAAAAAAGAAAAAAAAATTTAAGCCACTCTCCGCATTTTCAAGCTAGCTTTCTCAATTTTTCTTCTAGGATTAAAGTCTAATTATTTCACGATAAGAATAATTTTCAACATTCGAAGAAAAATGTCTTTTCATCGCCCCCCCCGCCCGAAAATATTTCAGCTCCTTCAATAGAAATTCCTGGAAAAACCTATGCTTTGACACCCAACTGTGATCTGATGTCACCTAAAGATCTAGCATTATTTCGACCTGACTTATCATTCTGATTTTAACACCTAGTGTCAGCCGAATATTACTTAACACCAGTCCAGCACTAATTTGATACCAATATCAGCATGCAATATTGAACAACAGCATTCCAACATTAACTGGTAACCCAAAAAGAAGTATAATAATTTTCTGATACCCAGAATGTTGCCTCAATACCTGAGATCGAGGTAACATTGTCAATGCACTGTTGCTGGGGTATCGGATGCAGTGAAAAAGATTTAAGATTTTGGAGAATTTCGAACATTGTTTAGAAAATGAGAAAACTCGAACATCATGAATGACGACAATCAGCCTCACTTATTTAGAATATTCTGAGGCTAACTTTTCAAATAAAGCACAGAATCCATGTTTCGTGAAAAGTTATTAAATTACGCTTTAGCTGTTTATGCAGTTTTAAGCGGCTGACAAAAAAAAAAAAAAAAGAACAGACTAAAGGATAAATTTGATATGTTTTGTGAGTCACGTTACCACGAAAAATTATGCTTGTCGCAACATCTTTATGCTTTCAGTGTGGTATAATTTCAATTGAGAAAGAGCAGTTAAAAGTCATCGATTTCCGAAAAAATGTCATAATCACCGATCTTAAAAAAACACATTTTTCATAAATCTTTCTTGAAAAATTTATTTTGAAAGGTATTGATCTTCAACTGACACCTTCCAAACGTAACTACAAAAACGGCCCAGAATTTTTAAACTTATCAAGCAATATAGGAAAGACATAAATAATTTATTTCTAAACAACAAATTGCAGATTTTTTTTTCTGAAATACAACCAAGTTCCTTCAAGAAAAATATATAAACAGTCACATAATTGAATGATATTATTTATTCGCAGGATATTATCTTGAAAAGGATAGCCTTTTACTACGTCTTCCTTAAAGAATAATATAACAAAGAGTGCTGAATCATTTTTAAGTGCATATGTTTTAAAGATTGCTTAAAATCCTACTTTGACATCTCTTAGAATTTAAAAACAAAATGAATGTAAATAATAAAAAAAATGCAAATTTCCTTTCAGACTAACGTAAATGTTTTGTTCTGAAAACAAAAACTGTTAATTTACTGAGTTTGTTCTTTTATCATTTTTATTCCTTTCCTTTCAGCAAGTTGTACGAGACTCCTCATAGACGTATGTGACGTTGAAAAAAAAAATTCTTTCAGTTTTACAGTATCTACCTGTATTATTTTAGATACTACAGAAAAGTACTTGCTTTTTGCAGTTGTAGAAAGGATTTACATCAGTATGTTTTATTCTATACATGAGATATGATAATTTTTTTGGAGTTTTAGGAGAAATCTAAATAGTCCAAGACATATTACCAGAAGTATCTCAGTTACTGTTTGTGGCTTTACGAGTCTCCTCTTAAAATATATTACTTGACTTTTCTTGTGGATTTAGGAGGATTCGCCTCTTACTTGTGCTACTTGACTTATACGACTCGTAAAAGATTCCACTCTCATGTGGCATTTTGCGTTCCGCTTGTCCTCCTCCCGCTCCCTTTTTTTTTTTTTTTTTTTTTTTCAGTTTACGAGGAGTCACCCTTTCCAAATTTAGGTTATTTTCTCTAGGATAGAATACCCACCAAAAGGAATGAGCAGACATAGCACATATTCAGAATTCGAGATTTTTCTCCCCATGCGAGAAGTAACATCCAACTTCTCTGCTATCAGGCGACTACAGATTGTGAAAAGGCAAACACTTTATTGTCAGACTCACGTGAGCGACGCCGTTTTTCCGAGTTCCAGTGCAGTATGATCTGTGTTATACGTAAATCATGATCGAAAGAAATGCAAGAAAAAAATGTCTTCCTCTCCTTGTGGCTCCATTGACGTCTGTTCAATGAAAGGATAACCATGGATCTTTTTCTTTAGCTGTAAAAACTTTTTTTATATACTTTTATGCATTACAGTTAGAATGCTACTGTAGTACTCTGTAACATATAAAGCTTGTAGCTCTCTCGCAACAGTATGTGACTTACTGCTGAAAATTTAATTTCAGTAAGAAATCAAAGACATGCTGCAAACAAAAGACTGTGTGCTTTATCTGTAATTTTACATCATTTTCACATTAGATCCAGTTGTACCTTTGGACCAGACCCGTAGCAAGCTTTTCTTATCTGGGATGGCGAAACTTTAAATAACGCCCCTTTCGAGTTCAAAATTATGCCCCTTTGAGATCAAAATTACGTCCTTTCGAGTATCACTCAAATAATACGTGTTTTTTACTTTCTCACACACCGCCGTTATAGGAAAGAATTATGATCGTTCAAAAATTGCGCTTCAAGTTTTCGACATAATTTTATTAAAAATATAAAAACCAGGTATATACCCAAGAACCACAGGTGATAAATACCAAGTAAAACCTAAACGTTATGTGAACGCCGACAACACAATACTCCACAGAAATGCAGAACGAAAGACAAACCAGCGCAGAACGAATGAGTATCGGACACTGAGCGTAACAATGGGAAGAAGATTTATGACAAGGTTTGGAAAAATTCCGTTCATGGTTATACCCTCAGAGAACTTTCTACAACACGGCACAAATGATTAGTTATAGCTCTTCATCCTAACAACATGTTCGGAAAGGTACGGAAGGTTAGGCAAATCATTATATTGTTTTCTTTACCTCCATTCACTGTTTTGGAAAATTCCCTTCATGGATATGAGATGTTCACACCTCACAGTATATGTTACTATGTACCCTGGTCAACTGCATAGAATCGTATATATAAAACACAAAACGTCTGTTTGTCTGAAGCAGCAAAAACTCTCGAACGCCGAACTGTAACATCGTGAAATTTGCATAACTTATTAATACTGGAATTTCAAGGTCAACGCAACTATTTTAAGATATCTACGGTGTTCCGTTCGCGAGTTATGAATTAATTAATTAATAAGCTAATCAATAAAGTCAGCGTCGTTTTCTACGTCATCGTTCCAAATCTGAGAGCACATGACTGCATTCATCGCCGCAGCACATCCACAGGTGTTTCTATTATTTGAGAACTGTGTATAAAAAAATGCAAAAACGAACTTTGCGAAATCTTAACGAAACGGGCTGAAATTTTTATCAACACCATGAATTGGTAATAAGAGGAGTCCCTCAAAATTTCACCGGAATTCGGTCAAAACTTTTTGAAATAGGCATGGAATTTTTAATTCATCGGTAAACAGAAATATATACGCAGAAACGGTTAATAAGGTTTTGACGGCTAATTTTGAAAGTTATTTACCGATTCAGGCGAAATTTGGAGGTCATGTTCCTGTTATCGATTTATGGTGTTCATTAAAATCTCAGCCAGTTTCATAAAATATTCGCAGAGATACGTTTTTTAATTTTTTTATCCCAGAGATTCGCCCCTCAAAGACGTCTGAAACTGAAGGCACGTGATGCATTTGATCGTCGATAACAAATTGTTAACGAATTTTGTTTAGTCAGTGTTCTAATGCTGTATCTCCGGGACGCGTGTTAAATAATTCGTAACGCTCTTGGTCCGTTTCGTTCTACAGATTCCACGCATTCTGTACATTTCGTTGCTTTAACTCTCGACAAATATTTGTGACAGCAATGACCAAGTGTTGAAATAATCACACTATGAATAAATAATTTGTAATGACCGAATTTGTGAAATCAGCGTTTTTCTTTCTTGCAAGCATCAATTTTTTTTTCCGATTTTTTCAGTGACATGTAAGGGAATATGAAATTAATAAGCCTAAATCCCGGGCAAAGCCGAGTAGTAATGAATCTAACTAAAATCTTTAAAAAAGAAAATACTGAAGAGTGTAACTTTCTTTTTTAGTTACAATTTCTACTTTTTACACCCCCGACACCACGAATTTACGCTCCTGGATGACAATTCTCAGAGGGCAACCGCCCTCTCTGCCCTCCCGGTAGCTACAGCCCTGCTTAGGACCTATTTTTGTCACTTAGGAATCATTCCTATTTTTTTTTTTTTCATTTTAATCTTCAGCGGCGGTTATCATTGTAAAAACTCTCTTCCTGAGACGTTCATGTGATTTTAAACAATCTTCTGCAGCATACAAAAAAAAAAAAAAAAAAAAAAAGAAAGAAAAAGAAAGAAGCTCTTTGATTAAGCAGTAGAAAATGTTCTAAAAATGTTGTTGCTTCTTTATACGAGACTTGGTGTTCCTCTGAAGATTACTGAGTTTAAATGTTGCAAAAAACAGTCCTTTTTCGCAATTACATAATAATCAAACCTTGTCTTTATACTATATTTAAATATCCCTTTTATAATAAAAAAACATGCTCTCTTTGTGAATTGGCTTCCCTATTTCCACGGACTAAACGCATTGTTCCAATTACAAAATTTATTATATTTTTGATGCTATACAGAAAATAACCGTTTCTGAACGCATCTCCAATGCTTTGCAGTTCTTTCCACACACCAAAGAAATGAAAAATTTATGCAATATTTATAGAACTTTTCATGGGAAACTATTTTACACAAGTGTCACCACTATTTTCCATAATCCTGCAGAAACATGTACCTCGTCTGCTTTAAAATATAGGGAAGAGATAGAGTTGGAAGTTATTGGTTATACGTATTATTCGAAGTCATACGTTCAACAGTTTTTCAATCGTTACATTTCCTATATGTGCTCTTTGATTGCGCTTAGAATACCGGGTTCTCTTTGCTGGTGATAAATGTAGTTTGGTGACTCTGCATGGTCTAAGAGCAGCGTAAAATATTCCATAATGATCGCCATAACTATTAAGAGGGAAATTTTTACTTCCAATACCAGCCGTTAAGCAAAGTCCCTTGTAAATCAACCAATCTTTTTGAGGAAACCACAGCTTCGCTTCTTGGAAACGTAAAATGAAGCTTTCAAGATTACCATAATCAAGTGAGGCTTTCAAGATTACCATAATCAAGTGAGGCTTTCAAGCTTACCACAATAGGAAATGAAAGATGTTAAATTTGAATGTCCTATAAATGGAATGCACTAAGAAGTAAGCTATTGAACGAATTCTGTTTGTTTACTAGTGTTTGTTTGGTAAAAATACACCATATGAATACAGGAAGGACATGACTGTAGTTTCTATACACCTTCTCTAATTTTTAAATTCTTCCATACATGAGCTATGCAAAATTGAATGTTAATCTCAAAATCAATTATAAGAAGAAATCGATTTGAAACGAAAAATTGTTCATTCACCTGTGTGCTTTAGAAACTGTTTTAATTCCAAATTCGCATTTTGGCCTCCAAAAATTAAAAAACAAAAAAACAACAAAAAAAAAAAACCGAGTCACTTATCACAACATAGGATCGCTGATAAAAAAACAAATGTATTCAACTGGTTCTATATTATTACAATTCCTTACACTGCATACTTAAAAAAAAAAAAAAATTGAATCTACCAAAAACTTACAATTAGCACTAGCCATTTACCTATCAAGTGTATTAACATACATGCGCCCGTACTGCTATTCGCTTGAAAGCAAACGTAGAGCGAAAGCGCATCTTTTAGAACTGACAAACTTTCATGAAATTTACACTGATTACTGATATTCTGTGTGCGTGTGTGGGTGTGAAAGAGAGTGAGAGAGAGAGACCGTGTGTGTATACAGTATGTGGGTGTGCATGCTCGTGCTTACAAGATTAGATAAATAGGTTAACCGATTTCAAGATTTCGAAAAAAAAAATTGAAATTTTTTTTTAATATTTATATGGACACAATGCGCCCATATGACATAATCCACAAAAAATTTCAAAAGTATCAAAATGTTTCAGTATTTTATCCAGATCATCAAAGAGAATATGTTACTTTTGTAGAGCTTTCATCTTCCACTATCTTTAAACATTAACATAATGAAGCGTCAGTTGCTACAAAGGGTAATTTGTTTGCTTATTTATATCTTTTTCCCCCTTTAATTTCCTTTATAACACTTTTTTTATATAAAAAATGCCCTGTTTTAAAAACTTTCGGTTCTCATTCTATGAAAAAAATGAAAGCCAAAAGGATAAGTACAAAAAAAGTCGTCTGCAGAGGGAGAGGGTAGGGGGGATATTTCATCCATTCTCTTTTTCATATGAAAGAATCGCTTCTTTAGAAAGAAGTTTTGAAAATAACTATGATTACTTCAGCTATAACATCATTCATTATCTTCATTTCGATGCTTATCTGGAACAGCTTACCGCACACAAAAAGAAAGCAAGAACTTATTTTTCGTTCCAAATAATCCTTGTGGCTTCCAAGCAATCTGCCTCCATTGTTTCCAATTGCGGTTTAAACGCCTTTGAAGGGTGGGCGGTTGGACTGAGTTTCTGCAGACACGTCATCAACAGATCCTCTGAAGTGCAAAATTTGAGACTATTAATGTGCACTCTTCCTTTGAGAACAAACTGGGCTATTTTCTCTCCTTCTCGAACAGGGATGTTAGGAAGACGAAAGCCCTTCTTTTATTGTTGTTGCGCAGACGAGGGAACAGAATAATAAAATCATTAAGGTAAAAACTGAACCCAATTTTATACGTAATTTTAGAAAAATCACGACTTGGCTTCAAGACGTAATACAAAAAGCTCTTTTTCTTTTCCTTCTAATTTTCATTTGCGAAGATTATTTAATTTCGTGGAAAAGTATTTAATTTAAGTTTTGTCTCTTAAGCTTATTATGATAAGTGCAACCTGAACAACATTTTTAATAACGTAAAATAAAAAATTAATTTATTTTTTTTGTTAAGAAACTTGAATATAATTTATCTATCGTTCAAAATATTTACGTAAAGAATATGCCACGAAGTATATTTGTGCAAGAATATGGCACGTTGAAAATATTTGCTAAGGCTAAGGACACAATTATTAAAGGCTCAGTGGTGACGACCACTGTACCAAGTGGTCTAAGCGCTGGCTCTTAATCATTCGTCCGGGTTCGAATCCCGGTGAGGCATGGATGCTGTGTCTGTATTATTGCCCTGGCTCTCTCCCTTTCCTGGAGTCAGTGGCCCTAATTTAGGGACGGGCGATTGCTTATAGACCATTGAGTTGCTAACGATGGTCGTTAAACCTTCAATCAAGAAAAAGAAAGGGGGGAGGTAAATGCACAAATTTGTCTTCTTTCGAAAACAAATTGATTTAACAAAATTTATTTTTATTACGACAAAAACGTTTTGTTCATTTAACAAAATGATTAGGTCGATTTTTGAGAATTTGTTTGATCCAACAAAACATTGTTATCATGACAACATGTTTTGTTGGAGCAACAAAACATGTTGTCAGGATAACAATATGTTTTGTTGGATCAAACAAACTCCCCAAAATCGACCTAATCTCAAACACATGGAGATAATATAAATATACGATGTCATCGCTCTGTCCACGTTATTTTATAAACAACGAATAGCAACTGAAAAATTTTTCATCGACACCGCTGAGATCGAATCCCAGATCTCTCGATAACTAGCCGAGTGCGTTCGCTTTACGCTACGGTGTCGATGAACAATTTTTCAGTTGCTATTCGTTGTTTATAAAATAATGTGGACAGAGCGATTACATCTTATATTTATCGACCTAATCATTTTGTTAAATGAACAAAACGTTTTGTCATGATAACAATAAATTTTGTTAAATCAACAATAATTTTCAACAAAATAATTTTGCAAATTCAACAAAAAATTTTGTTGACTGTATATTGACAAAGTATTTTGTTAAAATAACAAAACGTTTTTCTCAGTGTCGCAATAAAAAAAATCTCCACACTCTTATCCAAAACCAGATTAAAAATCCCTCGTTAAATCAAACTGCAGTCATCGCTCTAGATCTTCCAGTTACGCGCCGCATATGCTATCACTGCACCACAACGGCCTCGAATTCTCCAGACTCGCAGACTTCGAGAATTGGAGGCCGCTGTGGTGCAATGGTAGCATCTCCGGCGCGTAACTGGAAGACCCTGGGTTCGATTCCTGGTGGTCACCGATGAGAATTTTTCCGTGACACACTCATAAAACGTGGAAAGAGCGATGACTCCAGTTTGATGTTCCTAGTCCACGACAATTGTGTATTAATCCTTCGTTAAATATCTCAAAGACTGATAAATGATAAAAACCGTCATAAAAGACTGCAAAGTGGAGACTCCACTGGGGAGCTTACACTGCTTTTCCCAGTGATCTTCTAGTGTTGGAATAAATCATTCTTCTTTCAGAGCTCATTCATTATTCACGCAAAAGAGGCATTTACGAATGATCATTCAGACGAATGGATATTCAATTTCCAGGTTGTTACTACACTCACTGCAAAAATCATTTGTTGCAGGGATCCCGTGTTTAAAACCAAAGAGATTTTTTGGGCAGGTTTTTTTTTTTTTTTTTGGCAAAATACCCAAACGAGCGAGAGCTTTTCAGCATCTACCATGGTGTGCCCGATTCGCACCAATCGGGCACACCATTCAAATGAATGGCATTCACATATCATTTCCATTCTTAAGTTTCACCACATTCCTAGCTCACTGCTGATTGCTCACTCATATAACGAGTAACGCATATTAATTCGCGACATTACTTTTTTTTTTTTATTGATAATTCGTTTCCGAGCTCTTGTGGGCCGAAGAATGTGCTGCGACTTCAGTGTGCGTCGCAATATTGGCGGATTGAATGACGGTCCGCAGCGGTAAGAGAGAATCATTCACCATTCACGGTGAAGAGCCATTCCTTGTGAACGAATCATTCGCGATTGGTCTGTGTCTGATATCCTCGAAGACTGCAGAGGGCGCTCAAGAGCTACGCAGCTCTGAGACCTACGGAAAGGCTAACACAGCCTGTAGCAAATACATTAGAGTAGCATACCCTGCAAACGTAATGCTAGAGGTTCTGAAATGACGAAGACCATGAGCGTTTAGCGACATCTATGATCGGGGGTGGCAGTAAACACATGCCTGTTGTGTATATGTGTGTGTTTGTGTGTGGAAAGCAGGAATGTTTTATTCATTTCATAATGTACTGCAAAAATTACGAAAAAGAATGTTCGCGTACGACCCGAGAACTTTCTAGATCAAATTGTAATTAACAAGTGCACATAGCCGCGAAAAAACATGCAAGACTAGTAAGCATAAAAATACGAGGCTATATCGCGCCCGTTCTTATACACAGAACAGATAAATTAAAAAAAGAAAGAAAACTACTAAACAGGAAATATTCGCATCACATACACTAAAGTAAATATAAATCTTAAAGATTTAGAACTAAGGTAATCCTGCAAACACGTCAACCCACAAATTATCCCCTGCAATGGCGTCTTTTTATATATGCCGGAAGTAGCATACTCTTTGCCAGTCTATTATCTTTCAATGTATTTGGCCTTTTATCATAACGTAGTACAAAGTTGCACCATGTTGGTTGCATCACATTACATCGTTAAAAATTGTGTGGTAGGTTGCACCAAAAGTAGTGCTACACAAGCTGCCCCACTTTCCCAGAAAAAAATACACCATTGTGTGGCGCAAACAAGACCTAACAACATAGTGAAACCTTGCACCATAATGTGGAGCAATCATTTATCATAACGTAGTACAAAGTTGCACCATGTTGGTTGCACCACATTACTGTGCTTGGTGAAACCTTGAAACATAATGTGGCACAACCTTTTACCACAATGTAGTACAAAGTTGCTTTACGTTATTGTGCATGGATAAAGCTTGCACCATAATGTGGTGCAGCCTTGTAGCATAACGTAGTACAAAGTTGCACCACATTACTGTGTATGGTGAAACCTTGTACCATGATGTAGTACAAAGTTGCACCACATTATTGTGCACGGTGAAACCTTGCACCATAATGTGACGCAACCTTGTACCATAACATAGTACAAAGTTGCACCATATTGTTGGGTTTTGTTTGAACCACACAATAGTGCATCTTGTCTCAGAAAGTCGTGCAACTTGTGTAGCACCACTTTTTGGTGCAACCTACCACAAAATTTTTAACCGTGTACCGTTAAAGAACTGACCATTAATTTTTTTTAAAGGCATTAATTCCCCCACTCTCTCTCTCTCTATATCTCTCTTCTACAGTTCTAAAGGCATTAATTTTAGTCTAGTCCTAGCAATTATTTGCTAAATTGGTCATGAAACACATTAGATTGGTTGTTGACATATAGGTAAACATCACCACATAAAAAGAACGTTCCATTGTGTTCTGCATTTTAAACAGCAAATATGGGTTCAAAGAAAATGAAAGGAAGAAAAGACATGAAAATCTACTTAATTTTTACCACTTGATGCATATTTCTCTAATCAATGGGTTAAACAAATGCCCATCATTTCTTTCCCCGAAACAGAAAGCATATTTAACTCGTGAGAATCAATTAGCTTCTTGTCAACCTGCTTAGAGAGAAAAGCATCTCTATTCATGCAACAGAGTATACATGATGAGAAAAGCGATAGATAGTGTGTGCTGTGTACGTTTCCATCCACTCATTATCCCTCCTTTGCCTTTTAAATGCTTGCACTAATGACTCTCCTCCGATATTGATTGCATGTTAATAGCACGAGGAAGTCATCTCATTTGATACCGTCCTAAGTTGTTGATTTAAGGAAGCACGGCAAATTTTAGGGGCACTGGAAATATGGCCTCTTTAAATTATTTATAGCGAGATCGTTAATTCGCAGCGAAGTGTGTTTACTGAGAATCATCCTGAGCGCCGATTCATCTTTATTTTCCGGTAGCGTTTTTTCATTTGTTTATTTTGTTTAGATCTTAAATTTTGGGTATTTTCTGCAACATGATGCATTTGTTGCAAAGCTTACTCACCTCCTTCAACATAATGTGTTCATTTACGTCTTCGAAAAGCTATTTTCACAGTTTCGTTTAACATTTTTCTATAGACAAAATTAATTTTGGAATGGTTTCGAAACTGAAGTCTTCAAATACTCTCACACTGTTTTTTTTTTCTCAAAATTTCATCTGCTTATAGCAGAAAAAAAAAAAAAGAAATACCGCATACTTTCGAATGCAACAAAGCAATATTTTCTTTCAATTTATTTTTCTTTCTTTCTTTCTTGCTAAACAATGAAGTATTTCGATATTACGTCGATCACAAATAGTAAATAAATTTGCCTTGCTTGTTTAAACCAACGATTTTCTTTCAATTTATCAACTTTCTGAAAGTTTTCATAATTATAAATACACATACTTTTAAATTACAGTACGTATATCAAGAATTTAAAAAATTGAATATAAGAACACAGTAATTTCTTTCTATTTATTTTTCTTAATTCCTAACCAATAACAATTACATTCAAATTAGGCCGCGGATGGCCTAGTGGTCAACGTTCATGACTGCCACGCAGGAACCTCTAAATGTCCGCAGTGCGTCGGATGGACACGTTAAGCCGTCGGACCCCGGGTACTGGGGTCCGAGGGCGTCTTCCTCCCCTTTCTACCTCGCTTCCGTGTCACTTTCTTATCGGGCACTCTAGCCCAAATCTCCTGGCTTCCTTTTCTAAGGGTTGTTTAAGACCTGGGCTCAGAGACTCCTTTCCTAAAATCCTCTACATACGATCTGATCTGATTACATTCAAATTCCTAACATTCAGGGTGTTTCACTAGGTAGTCCCTCCAAGGAGCCAACGATTATTATCTTCCCATTATACATAGAAACACGACGTTTGGTTTTGGAAGTGACCTTGATCCTTGAGAAATGCGCGGGAGTGATTTTCCTGATAATGCGATGACTCATTGTGACGTCACCCCCACTAGATGGCCCAGCACGCTAATTCTGTCGGGAGGAAACCTGCGTGCTTTACTGTGTCGTTAAACGCCGTTCAGGATGCCTGTGTCTACAGTTGCGGAGCGGGTGTTTATTGTGAAAAGTTATTGGATAACAAAGTCTGTAAGAGTAACACAGCGTGAATTCTTGGAGAAGTATGGGGCAAGAAAAGCACCAGACAAACTTTATATCTCCAGGGTAGCGAAGAAATTTGGAACCACGAGCAGTGTTTTCAACAAATGCAGTGACGGACGCCCTTCTTTAGCGGAAGAAAAATTCGAAGAGGTGAAAGGTTGCTGGCATCACCAAAGAAGTCACTTTGACGTTTATCACAAAAAATTGAGTATTCTGTTTTAGTGTTACTTCAACCATACCACGTGACAGCTGTGCAAGAGTTGCAAGAACCTGATCTTAAAAAGCGTGTGCCTTATTGTCACTGGTTCTTGACATTTTTGACCCGCAATTCCGAACATTTTGGATTTCATGTAAGCGTGGTTTCATTTGGACGGGTACGGCAATTCCCAAAACTCCCGCATCTGGGCAACAGATAATCCTCATGAATTACACGAAAGCCCATTGCATCCTGCAAAAGTCGGTGTTTGGTGTGCTATGTCCGGAACCAGCAAAAGTCGGTGTTTAGTGTGCTGTGTCCGGAACCAGCAAAAGTCGGTGTTTAGTGTGCTGGGTCCCGAGCTAGCAAAAGTCGGTGTTTAGTGTGCTGGGTCCCGAACCAGCAAAAGTCGGTGTTTAGTGTGCTGTGTCCGGAACCAGCAAAAGTCGGTGTTTAGTGTGCTGTGTCCGGAACCAGCAAAAGTCGGTGTTTAGTGTGCTGGGTCCCGAGCTAGCAAAAGTAGGTGTTTAGTGTGCTGGGTCCCGAACCAGCAAAAGTCGGTGTTTAGTGTGCTGGGTCCCGAACCAGCAAAAGTCGGTGTTTAGTGTGCTGTGTCCCGAAATAGCAAAAGTCGGTGTTTAGTGTGCTGGGTCCCGAACCAGCAAAAGTCGGTGTTTAGTGTGCTGTGTCCCGAACTAGCAAAGGTCGGTGTTTAGTGTGCTGTGTCCCGAACTAGCAAAAGTCGGTGTTTAGTGTGCTGGGTCCCGAACTAGTAAAAATCGGTGTTTAGTGTGCTGGGTCCCGAACTAGTAAAAATCGGTGTTTAGTGCGCTGGGTCCCGTGCTGTGTCCCGAACTAGCAAAAGTCGGTGTTTAGTGTGCTGTGTCCCGAACTAGCAAAAGTCGGTGTTTAGTGTGCTGGGTCCCGAACCAGCAAAAGTCGGTGTTTAGTGTGCTGTGTCCCGAACTAGCAAAAGTCGGTGTTTAGTGTGCTGTGTCCCGAACTAGCAAAAGTCGGTGTTTAGTGTGCTGGGTCCCGAACTAGTAAAAATCGGTGTTTAGTGTGCTGGGTCCCGAACTAGTAAAAATCGGTGTTTAGTACGCTGGGTCCCGAACTAGCAAAAGTCGGTGTTTAGTGTGCTGTGTCCCGAACCAGCAAAAGTCGGTGTTTAGTGCGCTGCGTCTCGAATCAGGCATTATTGTGTTGTCCATATCATCTGCTGAACCTTTTAATCACGAAAAATATTCGTTTTTTATGCACTCTATGTGCATGTAAATCTTGTTAGTATTGCGGTAATAATGACTTTCAGATACGGAAATGCGCGCAAAAATCTCGGTTATGAATGTATAATGCTTATTTACAAACTATTTAAATAACCTTTTCGTTAGGTGCTTCTCGCTTTTGTTTTCATAGCTGTGAAGTGTAATGAAGGTGAGTTTTGACAAAACGCACTCTGTATAATCATTTCTGAACCGCATGTAAAATAATTTACTCAACTGACGACTGGTACCGAAGCGTGTGGAGGGAAACATACATTCGTTGCCAAAAAAAATTCCGATCACCGATATAATAAATAAGAGAAGTTGTTTTGTTTCTTGTGATGCACACGTGACAGGAACGTTTTCGAACTCCAGCGGTAGCGTACGCACGTTCAAAGTCACAAGCGCATTCTCAGTTGCATCTCTGATTCCCGTATCATAGATGCAGTTGAGAACGTGCTTATGAGTTCATGGGTATCGTACAATCAATCACCTACACAATAATTTAAGCGCTCTGTTTTTACGATAACACTATAAAATAGCTGGTGCATTAAATTGGAGAGGGGCAAAGGAATACCCGATGGCGCAATAACCAAAATTCCATGCGATATGCTATCCACAATACCCGATCTCGCTACAGAACTTCAAAATCATACAGACGATTGAAATTTAATACTTAATGAAACCTCAAGTATTCCTATGAATCGCTCCTATTACCGGAAATGCTCCGTCATACGGATACAGAAAAAGTGAGTACAGAAATTTTCCGTTATTATACGAATGGAATTGGGGAAAGGGTTCTTAAAATTCGGAATTTTCCGTAAGCATACCTTATTACGGTAAAAATAGTTGAACAAATTGAATCCGCATCCTTCTACTCCGGAGCCGAATGCTTTCTCATTTAAGCTACACCGACGTTGTTTGTGGTGCGGCTTTGCCGTCTTGACATGTATGTCACCTCTGAGGCAGGTACGTCACATATACCCCACCTCCCCCGAGAAAGGGCTGGGACCTAATCGTAGGTTTCCGGGTCAGCCGACAAACCACGTTTGAATAAGGTCACTGCAGCAGAAGGAATTCCCATTAATTTCAGATGATATGTGGAAGGAACATCACACATTTTCCGAAGAACCTAACTGTCAGTAGATCCATTTTTTTTTTTTTTTCGTTCGGGTGGTAATGTGAAAACACAATTTTCTGCGGGACTGGAACGCGCATTCTCCTGCTTCGGAACCGAATGCTTTCCCAATTAAGCTGCACCGACGAAGTTTGTCGCCGGAACTTGGCCGTCTTTACATGTGCGTCACCTTTTTGGTAGGTATTTCACAGGTCTTAATACTATTTATTTGTGATTCGGTACCCGCGAATCGACGTTTTAGTCAGACTGCATGGCAATATCTGACAACTTTGTAGTTAGTCATTTGTGTGTATTTACGCTGTTTTGTGTGTGTGTGCGTGTGTGTGTGTGTGTGTGTGTTTTTCAAGTGTTTGATGTATGTGTTGTTTTGCAAATAAATTCATGTTTGAACTCCATCTCTAAGTTCCGCCACTTAACGCTATGCCACCTGCGGTCCCCTAAAATTTCATCAATTCCGTAGAAAGTCCGGGTTCATTTCGGCTCCTATTTCTCTCTCTCTCTCTCTCTCTCTCCATTCCGTTCCCTTTTTCTTTTTTTATTTTCCTTTTTTTTTTTTTTTTTTGATTGGGGGTTTAACGACTCCTTGCGTGAGCAACTCAATGTGCTATAAGCTGTCGCCCATCCCTAATTTAGGCTCACTGGTTCCAGCGAAGGGACTGAGCCAGTGCCGTAAGACAAACACGATATCTATGCCTCACCGGGATGCGAACCCAGAACCATCTTGGCCGAATGATCATAAGCCAGCGCTTAGACAACTGCGCCACAAGAAAGGCCATTTTTCGTTCTTCTCTTCCACGTATTTTACAGGAGAAATAAATGGCCCCTTTCTGCTGGTGGCGTTGAACTATGACTTTTGTGATGATTTTAAACGCATTTTTTCTTATTGATAAGTAAATCTTAGTAGTGGTATAGCGAAACGCAAATTTCCCAGTGACGAAAATAGAAGCTGCATCCTTCTGCTCCGCAGCCGGATGCTTTCCCAGTTAAGCCACATCGACGGAATTTATGGCTGCAACTTTGTCGGCTTGACATGTGCTTCACCTCTGTAGTACGTCACATGGTATCAAATATTTTAACAGCGCAGAGATTATTTGTGTGCTTCGTGGATCATATTGTGTTGGGCGAAGCAATACCTGCTGAAAAAGGATTACTACGTAAGTGCGCAGAATAACAGTGCGACTTATCACGCGTATGCTTGCGAAGTCAAATATTTGGACATAAACACATTTCCGAGACGATTACTTGAACATTTGAGAACTTGATAATCACACATGATCTTGCAAGAGCAATCACTCTATGCCCAAAATGTTCCTGTGTGTTTTGGTAAAACATATTCTGCGAGTGTTTTAAAAAATGGATCCCTGAAATTAAACCCGGCACAAGTCCCTTTTTATCTCTCGTACATGTTTGCTCGAAGTTATCCAAGTCTTGTCTCTAATTCCTGACAAAGTGATTTAAAAACGAAGCAATACTCATCCCTTTCAAGCGCATTATTTTCAGTTTTCCTGTGCTGCACAATTTTTCTGTTCCCAATCTGTCAGCTTTGAAATATATAAAAGTTCCTATCAACTTTCTTGACTCTTTCCTTTCCAGATTAAAAAAACCAATAGTGTTTTATAAAAAATGCCACACTTTTTTGACAGGCGACAGCACAGGAGGCTTTTCCTTCTTCTAGCGTGGTCAGGATTCCCTGCGACGCAGTGGTTTTCTTGATAAGACAGGGTCGTTTTTCTTAGTGGACCCTGTCAAGCCCTTCTCCGGTGATTTACGACGCGGAGAAAACTCTGACTATTTGTTATGTTAATGCCCTCTTTCTTTAGCCAGTTGCTTGATTAAAATAAATCGTAGGCTAGGGATGTGCTGGGTTGGCTGATCCATGGAAGGCAATAGACGGTCATGGCTCTTCATCAATCAAGGGATGCGGAGAGAAACACCGAGGATAAAGAGGATGTCTTTGATCGAGCAAAATCCACTGTGTCCTGTTTTACTGGAGACATGTTAGAACCGAGCTTTCCGAGCTGGATAAATTAATATCGTTTAGGCTTAATACATAATGCAAAAATCAGGCTAATCATGATTTGCATTCCTGCTACCGGCTTATCTGACTGGAAAAATAATATATTCCGTTGTGGTGAGGGATCAGGAAGAGTCTAAAGTGAAAAAAAAGGAAAGAAAAACAGACGACAGACGTGCAATTACTAAACTAGCAAAATTGCTCGCAATTTGACAAACTCTTCTGAATCACTAGCGGAAGAGCTTGAACTGATAAATAAACTTAGTCGCGGAGATAATAATGTCCTCTCATGTTTTTTTTTAATTTGCTGAATCATCTGCATACTTAAAATGATACATAAGAATTTGCATTCTTTTTCTTTCTTTTTTTTTTTTTTTTTTTCTGAATCCGATTTGAGATTTGCTTTTGTGATTATGGAAACGAATCTCAGGAGTAAATCAGTCATATGACAAATCTTTCAATTTGAAGGATTATCCTGGATGTCACTCTGACGCGCGTAATGTTGGATACATATATGTTCTGCAACGATTTTTTTTTTTTTTCAAAAAGCGATCATATTCGTTACCTAGAGGGGACTGGAAATGTTTAAACGACTGCGTTCGTGCATTTCCTTGAGAAGTGTGCCCTATACCTATATTTACCTTTCTTTTTGAGTTCCTTGTTTTTATGTAAATTAGGTTTCTTCTCGCAAACACTTTGACGCACTACGGAGGCTAAGCACGTGTCAAGACGGACGACAAATCTGCAGAGATACATTCCGTCCGTGTA
Source organism: Macrothele yani (assembly GCA_039090855.1). Taxonomy (NCBI): domain Eukaryota; kingdom Metazoa; phylum Arthropoda; class Arachnida; order Araneae; family Macrothelidae; genus Macrothele; species Macrothele yani. Next base: position 144,866,357 of record CM077007.1, on the reverse strand, counting down.
GCTTAGTGAGGAGAGCAACTTCCTCTGGGTCACCTCGGCTGCGCAGTGCTCTAAGCGATGGCTCCTGATCATTCGTCCGAGATGGGTCCGGGTTCAAATCCCGGTGAGGCATGGATGTTGTGTTTGCCTTATGGCGTTGGCTCTCTCCCTTTCCTGGAACCAGTGGCCCTAAATTAGGGAGGGGCGACTGCTTATCGCCAATTGAGTTGCTCACGGTGGTCGCCAAACTTCCAATAAAAAAAAATAAAACTTACCCCGGAGTGAGTCGCTCTCATTGATGTTATGAGTTCTTACTAATGTTGACAATTACATATTTATCGTCACATTCAAATCTTGTTTTAAATTTGTCCATGACGCGGGTTCGATCCCCGTCATGGACAAATTTGTGTTTTCACAATAGTTTTTAACTTAACACCACAAAGCTTATTTCGAAGAATTTAAAATTGGCAACACCTGAAATTGGGCAAAAGTAAAACCTACGTAGTAAAAGACTGCTGAGATAAGAGCTGATGGTACAATGCTTGAAATGCAATGTTAGGTAGAAAATCTTAAAGGAGTGACCCATGTGTAATCTGTAATGAGGTACGTGCAATCTTTCACGAATGATATGTGCGATATTTAATGTTATAGGGGAGAGATAAGATTCTTGTACTGAGTGAGCATGCGTGCATAATGTGATTGAAGTTCTAATCAAAGCATCAAGTTTTGTTGCGAACGACTTGTGGGATGATTATTTTTTTAGTGACGTGCTGAGATAAATGAAGTAGAAATCTGTAAGATTTCGCATTCACTGAGTCTGCCGTTATGGTAGCGCAGTGGTTTAAGTACTGGCTTATCATAATTCGTTCGAGGTGGGCTTAGGTTCGAATCCCGGTAGGCATGGATGTTGCGTTTGTGTTATGGCACTAGCTCTCTCCCTTCCTTGGTACCAATGACCCTAAACTGGGGACCGGCGACTTCTTATAGCCCGTCAAGATGCTGAGGGTGGTCGTTAAACCCACCCACCCACACACACACACACACACACACACACACACACACACACACACACACACACACACAATATTCACTGAATTCTTGGCCATATTATTATTAAAGTGACACACTGGGGACCGGCGACTTCTTATAGCCCGTCAAGATGCTGAGGGTGGTCGTTAAACCCACCCACCCACACACACACACACACACACACACACACACACACACACACACACACACACACACACACACACACACACAATATTCACTGAATTCTTGGCCATATTATTATTAAAGTGACATTTCTATGTTACCTGTTGCTGATGATTGCCACCCAGCTACATGGCACATTCTTTCATCGCTGTGGGTAGTAGAATTTCTACTACGCACCTACTGTTGGTGTTTCGTAGAGTGGAAACGGAAGAAAATTTGACTTAGTAGTCTCACAATAAAAGCATTATTGTGACACTATGGTGACAAGTACATATTAATGGTGTTTAGGTAGGTGGTAGACGTGTTTAAGTAGGTGGTAGACGTGTTTAAGTACGTGTAGACGTGGTAGACATATGTGATAGTCATGTTTAAGTGGTAGACATGTTTAAGTACATGATTAAGTACATGTATAAGTGCATGTTTAAGTACATGTTTGAGTACATGTTTAAGTACATGTATAAGTGCATGTATAAGTTCATGTTTAAGTACATGTTTATGTACACATGTTAAGTACATGTTTATGTACACATGTTAAGTACATGTTTATGTACACATGCTAAGTACATGTTTATGTACACATGTTAAGTACATGTAGGCATGTGGTAGACATGTTTAAGTACAGTTTTAGACTTGTGTAGAAATGTTTAAGTACATGTGGTAGACATGTTTAAGTATATGTTTAAGTACATGTATAAGTGCATGTTTAAGTACGTGTTTATGTAGACATATTAAGTACATGCAGGCATGTGGTAGACATGTTTAAGTACAGTTTTAGACATGTGTAGACATGTTTAAGTACAGTTTTAGACATGTGGTAGACATTTTTAAGTATATGCTGTAAACATGTTTAAGTACAGTTTTAGACATGTGTAGACATGTTTAAGTACATGTGGTAGACATGTTAAGTAGGTGGTAGACGTGTTTAAGTAGGTGGTAGACGTGTTTAAGTAGGGGTGGACATATTTAAGTACATGTAGACGTGGTAGACATATGCGATAGACATGTTTAAGTGCATGTAGACATGTGGTAGACATGTTTAAGTACATGTAGACGTGGTAGACATATACGATAGACATGTTTAAATGCATGTAGACATGTGGTAGACATGTTTAAGTACATGTGTAAGTACATGTTTATGTAGACATGTTAAGTACATGTAGACATATGCGATAGACATGTTTAAGTGCATGTAGACATGTGTAAGTACATGTTTATGTAGACATGTTAAGTACATGTAGACATGTGGTAGACATGTTTATGTAGGCATGTTAAGTACATGTAGACATGTGGTAGACATGTTTAAGTACATGTATAAGTACATGTTTATGTAGACATGTTAAGTACATGTAGACCTGTGGTAAACATGTTTAAGTACCTTTTTAGACATGTGTAGACATGTTTAAGTACATGTGGTAGGCATGTTAAGTACATGTAGACGTGTTTAAGTCGGTGGTAGACGTGTTTAAGTAGGTGGTAGACCTCATTTCTTCCATCAGCTGTGAGCTGATGGTGATAAATACATATTAATCACCACATCCAAACCCTGTTTCATTATTTTTATTAGTGTGTGAGGCGCTGTACACTGTAAAAAAAAAAAAAATTGTAGATTTTACGGTTTTAAACCGTTTTCCAGGGTGCCAACACAAAACCGTAAAATCTACAGTTTTATGCCGTGTTGGAGCAAAGCTATAGCTTTGCTCCAACACCGCATTTAATGAAGAAAACAGCACAGAATTTGGCTGGAGCGAGTCACAGTCCAAATAATCACGAAAACACAAAAATTTGGCTGGAACGAATGTGTTGATTGTGTTGGAGCAAAGCTATAGCTTTGCTCCAACACGGCCTAAAACTGTAGATTTTACGGTTTTGTGTTGGCACCCTGGAAAACGGTTCAAAACCGTAAAATCTACAGTAATTTTTTTACAGTGTATCCACACATCTGACTCTTGCGCCATAACACACTCATATACTCCGTTACAAAAAAAGTATATTCTAAAAGAACCAGTTCAGTGGAAAAATGTGTTTTATTACAGAAACAAGTGATGAATTTACTTTTCGGAAAATTAAAGCAGTAATATTTCTATACACTGTTCTACCATTAACATCCTGACACCCGCATGTTTACAAATGGTCCTGAAAACAGCCTCTAATCTTCGAGGAATACTGTCTTCAAGGTTTTTGAAAATGGCCACCGATAAGTTTTGCCAATCGGTCTTCAAAGCAGTGAAAATTTGAGCTTTATTTGTTGGGAGATCTCTTCTTCCACACTACCCAGAGATTTTCTAAAGGATTTAGATCAGGATGTTGGGTTGGCAAGTCCAATTCTTCGACGCCCATGTCGTCAAACAAATCTGCAACAACGCGAGCAGTATAACACGGTGCGTTATTCTGCGATAGAGGTATGAGCTTTCTAAAACGCTGCCTCAACTTTGATAGTGGCAGCGCGTCTAAGTGGAGATATTTAAAGATTTATGAAGAGGATTTTAGCAGGGAATATCCCCATGTTTTGAACAACCATTAGAAGTACGAAGATAGAAGGTTTGGGCTAAAGTGCCCGACAGGAAAGTCTCATGGAAGCGAGGTAGAAAGTCCGAAGACCCGCTCTTAGCGTGCTCTCCGAGGCACGGCAAATGTTTAGTGGTTAGGCAGTCGGGCTGGAATTGAACCCTCAACCATACGGTCTTAAGACAGCTACACTAACTCAGGGTCATCTGTGGCCTAACAAAGCCAAGTAGATCTCTGCATTCATGGTTTTGTCCAAAATTACTAACGGGTGCAAGCAGAATCACGAAACACAGCTCCATATCATCACGCTGCCTCCACCACACTTCGCTATTGGAATGATACAAACCAGAAGATACTCATATCATTTTCTTGGCATCCGCTACACCCTGGAACGACCATCAGACTGGAAGACTGTGATTCGTCAGTCCAAAGCACAGTTTTCCTTTGGTCTACAGTCCAAGATCGACGTTCCTTACACCCCGTCGTTAATTGAGGTGTGGCGTCAGTCAAAGTAATTAGCAGTTTGTGAATGGCTGCTCGACTATGGTGGTCTATATCGTGCAGCGCACTGTACTGATGCTAATATCTGTCCCACATAGGGTTTGTGTTATGTGATACAATGTTGATTACGTTCTGAGCGGACAGTCCTTCGAAGGGCTCTTCTGTCACGTTCTGTTAGCTTCGGTGGTTTACCGGTTCGTTTGTCGGCAGGCTGGTTTGCTTCCATTTGCATATCACATCCCCGACCGTCTACCTAGGGGTTCTCAATGCCGCCGAAATGTCACGTACGGAGAGTTTGTTTCTGTGGCACCCTATTGTCAATCCGCACTGGAAATCATTTAAAATCTGTTGATCGAGGCATCTTGCATTCACTGAAGTATTTTTATCTCAATATAGCCAGTAGCATATTTATCGTTGGGTTTGTGACTCGGTGCTTGCGTAAGACCTAATGCACTATCTATCAACAGAGGGGTGTCTGGACATTAATGGTAGGGTACTGTACATTGCATTTCTTGCACAAAAGGTCTGCAATACCTTTCAACTAAGCATACCAATGAACACGAAGTAAATGTTCAACTGAAAAGAAAATCAGCACCTTTCTGATGAAAGATGTGAACTGCGGTCGATTTCCATTGATGGGGGATGAAGACTAATCGAATATCAATAAAACATTTTCTTCTCTTTTTTCATTTTTCCTAAGAGGTTCCTTCTCTCTCTCTCTCTCTCTCTCTCTCTCTCCTGCACTTTTTTTATTTTTTTAGGACGATTTTTTATCATTCACAAAAATGTGCTGCATGGAAGCAGAATTTTAGTCAAGCGTATTTTCGTTACAACATAAATTTGAAAATAGTGTCAGTCCTGTTACCAAAAGAATAAATTTGTTTGCTGCCGTTAAGTAAAAAAAATGTCAAGATTTTAATACTAATTTTTTTCGCGCCTAACGAAATGTTAGAATTCTCATTTCTTTCAGATTGTGCACCAGATCAATTCACTTAAAAGTGTATAACGTAACGTACAAGTCTGTTCGAGCCGAGCATAGAATCGGGATCTCCTCACTCCAGTGTAAGTCGCTCTCCCTACTGAGCTACGCGGACATATTTTCATAATCTTTTTATTCAGAGCAAATGAAGGGAATTTGAATACAGGGGGCACGGACAATATAGTGTCAGAAAAGTAGACAAAAGATGTAAAATGTACAATGAGATCGTAATATGTACGAGAAGCGTATGTACTCTATATACAAGGTGGTACAACAATAAATAGAACAGCTCATGGATGGAGCATTTGCAACAAATGATAAATATGTACAGATATATACAAGGTATATATGTATAAGAATCAAAGCTAATAAGAATAACAATAGTGACAATAAGAAAACAACAGGACGAAAATGCGTCAAAGACGACTCTGAGGACATAGTGTACATGATACAACACTGCAATGTACACAGGTACAGTGAAAAACAAGAGATGTGTGGAAGATATATGCACAGATATATGGTTAATAATATGAAGAACAGCGAGGACAGTGCATAACCAGAACATGCGCGGAAAATACACAATATCGTGCAGGATTACAAAGACGGTGTAATATATACAAGATGCATATGTACAATCCAATGTAGGCGTAATAACATAAGCAGAAAATTCGGATAAAAAAAGATTGCATGAGTACCAAGTAATGCTGGCAACAATAATAATCATGATAATAGTAATGATAACGAAACTAGCAGCAGGAAGACATAACGAAAACTACAAGAATCCAAGAAATATGCACAGGTCAAAGAGAAGTGCATAAGTACAGTGAAAGCATGCAATGTGCAAAATAATTATGTATAAATATATGACAAATACATGTAATATAATGAACATAAAAGAACATTGCAGAGCTAGTGCAAGTGCTGAAAAACATAATATCATGCAAGAATATGAACAGGATGTAATATACACAAGATGCAAATGTACAGAATCCTATGCAGGCGTAATAACATGTGTTGAAAAACATGAGGAGAAAGAAATGAATTGGTACCAAATAGTGCTGACAAGAATAATAATAGTAACAAGTGATTTGCAGAAACACATAAAGAAGTGACATGATTCTAAGATCAGGTATGTGTGAGGAGGCAAAGTCAGATTGTCGCTGATATCTGCCATGTCGGCAAGCAGTGGAGTGATGCGGTGGTGGAGGAAGAGTCTAGTGTGCTGGAGATGGCAATGAACCAGATAGTCACGGAGAAAGTCTCAAGGAAAGTCCCGACGATGCCACGGTGATCAAAGTAAGAGGCGGAGGTCGTCGATGGATAGGTGAACCACCTCCGACATGGAGACCAGGCGGACATGAGCTCGGCCGGAAGCAAACGCTAGACGTAGGCGTGCAAGAAGGCTGTTTCGGAATCGACAACAGAGTTCGTTTCCCACTTGGAACAGAGATGGCGGAAGAGCAACAGATCGAAGCTGTAGATAGCTGGGTTGAGGGGATGGATGTCTTCATGTACAAGAGAATTTGCCAACGGGCTACAAAAGCCCCGACTATTCGGTGTTACTACCTGGAAGAGATATATCTGATGGTGGTTGGGTGAGATTATCAACAGATTGCCGAAGCTTCTCAAGACGGCTGCGGATGGTCTTGGTCCAAGAAGAGTCCCCAAAGGTTATGGAGGGGGGGGGCATGGCCCGGAAGTGCGTAATAACGGCCAGCATTTGAGTCATCGTCTCAGCAAAGTGGTCCTGGTACAGTGCTAAGAATTTACGAGAGATCTTGTTCTGTCGTGGACCAATAAGAAAAGCGTATAACGCTTCCCCAGAAACTGGTGTCTGAGGGAGGAAGGAGACTTCCAGGAGACACAGAAAATCTTCAAGAGGGAGTGGAAGAACAGAGCAAACTTCTGATTCAGATTCTACAGAACCATCATAGGTGTCTGGAAGACTAGTTGAGCTATCACGACCACCCTGGAAGGCGGGCAATGTTTTAGTCTTCTTCGTGCGATTTCGAGGAACACAGCAACGCTTCGTGCGTTTGTGGGTATGAGCAGAGACCGGTGAAGAAATATCCAGTACTTTAAAAGGTATAGAAGAAGGGGCAGTGTAATAAGGCACAGATGCGAGCGGAGGATCTTCCACTGAAAGCCGAGTAGAAGGCAGAGGGCCTCCAGCATGTAGAAAACCAGAATGTTGTTGCGCTGGAAGCATAGAGGTGGAACAGGAAGACGTAGGCTGAGCCGAAGACATCGGTCGACCAACGGCTTCAGTACGACTTTCTTCATAAGACATCGGTAGACCAATGGCTTTAGTACGACTTTCTTCATAAGTCGACTCCTGCTGATCGGATGCACGGGAATCAGATGGTGTAGGAGGAAGTGAAGGAAGAGGAGGTCGTTCTGTCGACTTGGGGGATTCCGACGCATTCTGAAAGCAAAGGGCGCGAGGGTGCCCTGTACCCTTGCAAATCGGGCAGATGGATCCCACAATGATGGTTATCTGACGGAGACGCATGCTGCAACGAACACGAAGTACAGGTGAAATACGAAGCATATGTTCATCCGATGAAAAGGCCATTGGAATGTTACGACGGAAGCTCAGCAGGTACCAGTCTTCAAGTACATCAGGAAATGAGGAATAGGTATGAACTGGGCCAACAATTCGACCGTAGGGACTCAGAGTAGCAATCAGTAGATCATTAGACACCTCTGGTGGTACAGGTGGAAAACTAACGAGGACTGGCCTCTGGAAGATAGGATCTGCCTGAAGGTGACGGTCTCCAATGGAAATACCATTAGTCAGAACCTTGAGAGTATATTCATCAGTGGTGAAATATGCAATGACTTTGCCAAGCTTTCTGCTCACGTGAGTGATGGCAGTAGGAGGAACAGTCTTGCGAAGGACGACACTGTATGCAGTGAGTTTAGTATTCTGTAGGCTTGGAAAGAAAACTCCGCGCTCCACAGTACTAACGAAGTCTTGACCATGAGGAGAGTCCACCGGAAGATCAGCATCAATGGAGTGAGCATCACGCGTCATCCGAAATGGGCATGTAGAAGAAGAAGAGGAAGGCTGAGGAGAAGGTCGAGCCTTAGCCAGGTGACGTCAGCGTAAGTGAGGGTAGTAGTACGCTGCGATGAATACGGATCGACAACGGGGTGAGAAACATCCATTGCGTCATTTGCTGATTTCGGAGAGGACAGAAAATCGTTACTTGGTACTCCGAAAGAAGAAGCACGATTAGCTGGGAGGGCAGCAGAAGAACGGTGAGGAGAGGTGGAACCTTGCGACAGTTGCTCATCAGTGGTGGATGATCCAATGGTAGCTGTGCGAAAGAGCGAATCAGTTCCGGAAGCGAGGGCGGGAACTTCATTCTCGCCGGAAGCCGCCATTTGCAATGGCGATAAGAATTCCATGCCTTGGCCAACTTGGCCAAGACAATAAAATGATGATTGCTAAATAAATTATGCACTTACCGGCTTGGTAGGCACACAGAAAGGGACACGAAAGCTTAACGGACGACACACACACAAAATAACGAGCTAGTAATTCAGGATAGAACACTAACCGATCGATGAAAGACGAGCTCGAAAATCAGCAACACTGCCGCGGACATGTGCTCTCACTGCTATCTGCTTTTATCTCACGTGCATCCTGCGGGGCAGGCATGTTACATCTGCCTCCCCTCTCCCCCGGATGAGGGCCGGGGGCATAGCCCACGGAGCAGCCAGGACCATGTGTCGCTGTAGGCAGTCATCCGATGAAAAAAGTGCATTTGAAAATCCCTGACAATTAGATGTGTGGAACATAACATCACACTGATTTATTTTTTCGAAGCACAGAAGAAGGGATTCTCCTTCTATTTTTCCTGTCTTGCCGTGGGGAAAGAACATCACGTCATTGCGAGAAACTTAACAGCCGGGCAATCCTGGAAGCTCGGGCGCCAATATGACGTACAAGGTTTTATCCGCGCCAGGAATCGAAACCGGGTCCCCCTCATTCCGGAGTAAGTCGCTCTCCCAACTGAGCTACGTGGACATGTGTTCCAGGGCAGGCACGTCACAAGTGACTAATTCGTAATAAAAGTAATTTTACGGATCTATTGTAATAAAGATGCGAAGTATTTAACATCGCATTCGTTCAAGCAAAACTGCTAAAAAGATGAAGCCTTACTCTGAATTCAGATTAAAATCCGAGTGAGGGGAGATACATTATTGTTAAATGCTTATAATACAAACCACTTAAGGAACCGCAACAGTAAAACATTGTATGCACAGAGATGCGCAGGTATTAAAGACCTTAATATTTATTTTTGGTACCGGATATTACTTTGGGCTACACATATAAAATATTGGTTCATATTATGCATATATGTGTGCAAAAGTGAAAAAAAACACAGTGCATGATATATGCATATCCAATTTATTTTCTACTAGCGATATACAATCCCTCAAAAAAGATGGGTATAAAATGAAATGAGATAAAATTAGTTCAACAGTCGCTTAATATTTGCATGTTTTTAGTGTTCATGTTATGCAATACACGTCATCGCCGTTAGTGACGCCTGAGCGATGAATATTTTTGACATCACGCTCAGCTTTGCGTGTTTCCGAGCAAGTGATTGCTGACTCTTAACTGCTTCCCGGATGAAATTTTGTCACCATATAACTTAACGACTGTATGCTGCAGGTTAGCTAATACGTTTCGTGTTATTAATTTATTAGGGATTATAATAAAAATAAATAAGTTTTATATACGTACTACGCCAATGAGTGCCCACAATGAATTAATACACGCATAAATAAACAAATGCAGAAATCAAACCATTAGAGGCATTTAGAAACCAAATGCCTTGTATCAAACCATTTCTAAACATTTAGTTCCGCAGTGGTGAATTAAAGTATTAAAATGACGGTATTAAAAACCGCGTGTACCTTAACATAATTTTTTTTTTTTTTTGATTGGAGGTTTAACGACCATCGTGAGCAACGCAATGGGCTATAAGTAGTCGCCCGTCCCTAATTTAGGGTCACTGGTTCCACAGAAGAGAGAGAATCAGCACCATAAGACAAACATAACATCCATGCCTCACCAGGATTCGAACCCGGACCTATCTCGGACGAATGATTAGAAGCCATCATCTAGACCACTACGCCACCGGGGCGGCATATAAATCCCCCTCCCCAAATTTCGTTTATGAGAGATGAAATACACTGTAGAACGAATATTTGTGTTGTAACCTTCCTTGTTTCAAAGAAGTTGCTGAAACAATTTTCATCGTGTGATGTAATGTAGCTCTGACATCAGAGCTACATTCAGATTACGTCACACGAACAGCTGTCAGAAACCAGTTTTCGTTGCTATAGTAACCAAGCACAATATTTTCTTATGGAATTTCAGCGGGAATTATAAATAAGCTATCTCATACACACCGATTCTCCTCTATGGATCAAACATGAGGATATTAACTAAAAAAGTTGCACATAGGTTGAAGGATTTCAGTGAAGGTTACAATAACTTACGAGCAATACCCAGAGGTCGCGTGGAATTCAGTGAGGGGCTGAATGATTCATGAGTAATATACAGATATTGCATAGAATACAATGAAGGATAAAGCAATTCATGAATAATGCACAGAGATTGTAAAGAATTCAATGAAGGGTTGAGTAATTCATGAGTAATACACAGGCGTTGTATAGACGTAAAGGGTAGAGGGATTCATGTGTCCTGTACTGAGATTGTATGGAATACAGTGAAAGGCAGAATAATTCATGTGTCATATTGTGGTTGCATGGAATTTAATGACGAGTAGAGTGATTCTTGAGTAATATACAAAGGTTGTGCCTAATTCAACGACGAGTAGAGTGATTCTTGAGTAATATACAAAGGTTGTGCCTAATTCAACGACGAGTAGAGTGATTGTTGAGTAACATACGGAGGTTTCATGGAATACAATGAAGAGTAGAGTAATTAATGCGTAATATACAGAGGCTGCATGGAATTCAGTGAAGGGTAGAGTGATTCAGCTGTCCTGTACTGAGATTGCATGGAATTCAATCAAGGGCAGAATAATTCATGTGTCATAAACAGAGGTTGCATGGAATCCAATGAAGGGTAGTGTGATTCTTGAGTAATATACAGTGGTTGCATAGAATTCAAGGAAGAGTATAGTGACTCTTGAGCAACATACAGAGGTTTCACGATGTTTATCGAAGGGCAGAGTGATTCATGAGCTATATGAACAGGTTGCATAAAATTCGAAGAAGCATAGATCGATTAAGTAATGATATGCTGAGGCTGCATGGAACTCAAGGTAACATCGAGAGTCCCGAGGTTTAAGACTGATAGATTTACGTCGCATAAAAAATCTTGGAACCAGCGCAGGAACGACAATTTTTTGCAACTCGACAACAGGTTGAAGAACTCAGGATTGATGTGCAGAGGTTGCATGGTACTCGAGGAAGCATAGATCGTTCATGAGTAAAATACTGAAGTTGCACGGAACTTAAAGGACAGTAAAACGATTCATGAGTGATAGGTTGAGTTTGCATGAGGAATCTTACGGCACACTGTAAAATAAAAAAAAAAAAAAATCTGAAATTCACGAGCCATTGTGATTTCTTTTGTGAATTAACAAAACACATTCCTCGTACAGTCTTTTCCATGAAATGACGGAAACCTGAATTTTACGGATGTTTCGTACGACAGGAAAATTCTGATTTTTCGGAAACCTTTCAACAATTCGTTTCTTATATTGACGGTAAATTGGCGCGTTTAGGATGTGTTAACGGAAAATGCTGAATTCTCAGAAACCCCATTCCGCAATTCGTTTTTCGTATATTAATGGGAAATCTCCGTTCTCACTTCTTCCGTATCTATACGATGAAAAATTTCCGGTAATAGGAGTGATTCTCGAGAATACATGAGGTTTGATTAACTTTTAAATTTCAGTCGTCTGTCAAAGGATGTGATTTTAAAGTACTGTAGAGAGATCTGTTATTGTGGATAGCATATCGCATGAAATTTTAGTTATTGTGACATCTAATATTCCTTTCCCTCTACCCCATTTTGTGCTCCAACAATTGTTTATTGCGTGACCGTAAAAAACCGGAAATTTAAATTATTGTACAGGTGATTGTAGGATGTCTATGTATCTGCCTGTGGGGTCCTTAAGACAAAGGCTATTACAGCTATCAAGAGTAAATTTTATACTCATGAATTTTGTGAAATAATACAGTACATTTTACCTTTTCTTAAAGACAAATGAAAATCGTTGTGAGTTTAACAAGTTAGTAAAATCATGCAATACATTGATTTTGATACGCTTTCCAACATACCAGAAATAATTACTCAAGTTATGAGGATAATGGCTGTGGAATAAATCTCACTCCTGTGCCTTGAACTCTGACCCCATTTCTATTATATTAAACAGAATTGGTTCAGTATATCTCCGGAACAACATACTAAAGTTTTGTCGCAATAGAAGCATTTTTACTCAAGTTATGAGGATAATGGATGTGGAACTAATCTCGCTCTTGTGGCCTGACCTTTGACCCCATTTCGATGATATTTAACAGAATTGGTTCAGTATACCTCCGGAACAACATGATAAAGTTTTGTCGCAATCGAAGCATTTTTACGTAAGTTATGATGCATAAGGGCGATGGAATGGATCCCGTTGCTATGTCCTGACCTTTGACCCCATTTCGCCCATTTTCAATAGGCGTCGTCTCCAGGCTGTGCTGTACCACATACTAAAAACATTTCATCGAAATTGAACCATTTTTACGCGAGTTATCATGCTGACGGACGGACAGACAGGTAGACGGACAAAGCTGGAGTATATACACTTCATCAAATTACGGCTGAGAAGCATAAAAAAAAAGATCTCAAGTTCCATAGTATTCTGTTGCTTCGAAAAGTCAGGATGAAAAAAAAAATACTTAATTTGGGGTAAGTCCTCCTACAGAAAAAATAAATTACAAAAAAATAATAAATTCAGCAAAAAAAAAATGACTAATTCACTCGCATTAATGACACACAAAAAAAAAGTCATCATCGTACAATTTGATTTTGCCTTGAACGTGCCTGTGACTCCCGAGTTTTTCTGGCTCAGTCGTTGAAGCACGCGGTTTCTGTTGAGCCAACCCAAACGACACCTAAACGACTCCCACCAGGAAGGATTCACTGATGTAAGTGATGAAAAATTCAGCGTCTTCGATTCAGCGAAAATTTTGTATAAATACGGGAAAACCCGAACCGACTTTTCTGAAAAAAAAATGGAATTTCTGAGTGCGGAAAATCTGTGAAAATACGCAGTTAAAAAAAACAAAAAAAAACGGGAACTTTTAAAAACGTAAATTTCGTTAAAAGACGTACACCTACCGGCAAGTTTGCTGCATGGAATTTTCAGGAATTTCCTGTGAATTCGCACCTTTTTATTTTTTACAGTGAATTCCATCATTGGTGTACGGAGGTGCCACGTAACTCGAAGTAGCGTAACGATATTCATGAGTGATATACAGAGCTTGCATAGAACTTGACGACGCAAAGAGAAAGTTGTAAGTGATATACAGAAACTGAAAGGAACTCGAAGTGTAGAGTGATTTACAAGTGATATGCAGAAGTTGCAAGCAATCGGAAAAGAGTAGAGCCATTCATAAGTGCTATATTGAGGTCTTTTGATGCCCTTTGCAGTCATCATGGAGCACCGTATATCAATTTGACATTAAATGAAACTGTTGTCATACAGCTTGACGGCACATGTGTGAAACATCCTATATCGCAGCAACGTTAAGCTATAGGATCACCCTTGTAATTCGATTTCTCCAGTACACGAAACAGCCAATTGAGACCACATTCACGAACAGCTCTCGACTAGGACTGTGACAGTTTTATTATATCGAAGAACAGTTTCCTTTATTAAGCTCTAGAGGGCATTTATTTTCCGTAATTCCCCTTTGTTCAGAAAGAAATGAATTCCGTGTTCAATTAATTGTCATTTAAACACTAGAGAATATTTCGTTACATAATCAGTTCATGCAGTGATGCCTTAGAGAGTAATTTAATTAATTTTCAGCAAGAATTTGATCCAGGATGGTAATTAGCTTCGCTTATAAAATAATTGCTTACTTCGATTGACTATTTCTCGTTTGTTTAGGCAAAGTTCCTTTCGTTTTTAACGTAGATGTTATTTCATTGTACCATAATTTGTTTAAAAGCAAAACTTTTACCAAAATTTAAACGGAGAAGATGAATTAAATGTGAATGCAAAATGCATTCTGAAAATCCTCCAAATACTTGGCGTCAGGAAATAAACAAAGACATCGCTCTTTCCACGTTTTAGCAACACATAGCAACTGAAATATTGTTATTCGGTCACCGGCGGGGAAATAAATCCCGGATCTCTCGATATCCAGCCGAGCGCGTTGCCTTACACCACAGTGGCCAACAGTCCACGCCGCTATGTGTGTTTTTCAGTCAGCTTCTGACATCATAAATCCGTAAGATGGGCTCAGCTGCTAAGACGTCTCCATCTGTTGGGCATTAACGGCACTGGCTATATATGTATCAATTATAGCAGTTAAATTTTGCAGTTGGATATACGTTTTCCCCGGCGGTGAGCGAATAACAATTTTTCGGTTGCTGTGTGTTACCAAAACGTGGAAAGAGCGATGTCTTTGTGGAGAAAGCATTCAGTAAACAATCCTATGGACCCGATATCGAACCCTGTAGGTTCTGGCTGACAGACGCGAATGATTCACATGATTCTTCTCAAATAATTAGGGTCTTTGTATTAACTTTATGTAAACAGGAAAATTGCAGGAACTTGCGTGTGTGTGTGTTAAAACGATCACCCGCGAGCACCTCTGAGAGCGACAAGCCGTCATTCCTCCCCAAATTCAAATTAGAACCACTGGCTCTAGGGAAGGGAGAGAACCAGAGCTGTAATATAGCCACAACACCAGTGCCTCACTGTGTACTCGGATCTGGGTCCAGTTTCGACGACAAGTTAGAAACAGTGGGTGTGGTAAGTTTTTGAACAGGGAGTAAAAATACTTCTCACATAATTTTCAATCATTTTTTTTGTGAAATCTAGAAACACCCCACCACCACCCCCACCAGTTTGCAAACGACTGTCTTAAAAATTCTCACTCCTAAAAAACTGGTTTTTAATTCCATTAAAAATATATGTATCACAATAAAAAAAAAATCTGTTTTTTGGACCACAGTTGGAAGCCGGTCAAAAATTTTAGACCCGCACCCAACCCGACCCGATCCGGATATATAACGGGATCCTACATTATATTTGGAGTACGCAAGTAGTTGCATTCACTATCTTTTGATTTCAGTAGAATATTTCTACATCTTACACTAGTTTTGAAACTTCGCTTTGTTTAGGGTTTAACTTTCCCGGCATACATCTAGCGTTATAGAGAGCTGATGGTGCCATTTCCAGGGCACCAACGCCATGGGGCAGGAGCACCACTCATTTGTAAACTTTTTGAGGACAACGTGATCGAGTATATTGGGCAAATAATGCAGAATCTTATATATTAATATGTGTAAATTAATAACGAGGAACTATACACCAATTATGTAATAAATATTGTAGCAAAGCTGTAATAGTAATCTGATTTATTGGCGTAAGAATATATAAATAAGCCTTTCCAAGATTTTGCACATCAACCAGATAGCTCTTTCAAAGAAGTTAGACAGAAACTGCAATCTGAATAACAGAACGCTTTAACAATTTGTCTAACTTCCTTGAAAAAGCCGTCTGGTTTATGTGCGAAAGCTTGTAAACGCTAATTTATATATTCTTATGCCAATAAATCAGATTACTATTACAGTTTTACTATTTATTAAATATGTGTAATTATTCTTCTTGGTTTTAAAATATAAACAAATTTTAATATTTAAAATTTGTTTTTAAATATAGTTTTCGTAACGAGAGGAACTAAAATATTTAGTTTCTCTTCGTTGAGGGATTTGTAACGAGAGAAACTAAATATATTTAGTTTTTCTTGTTGCAAAAACTTAAATTTTATATATACTTTTCTAACTACCTTTTTTTTTAGTTTGAAGGTTAAACTAAAAAATATTTAGTAGTTTCTTAGTTTCTCTCGTTACAAAAACTAGAATTTTATATCCACTTTTCTAACGACTTTTTTTTTAAATATTTAGTAGTTTCTGAGTTTCCGGTTTCTTTAGTGGTCATACTTAGTTTCTCCCGTTAAAAAAACTGGAATTTTATATTCACTTTTCTAACTACCGTTTTTTTTAGTTTGAAGGTTAAACTAAAAAATATTTAGCAGTTTCTCAGTTTCTTTAGTAGTTATATTTAGTTTCTCTCGTTACAAATACTAGAATTTTATATCCACTTTTCTAACTAATCTTTTCTTAGTTTGAAGGTTAAACTAAAAAATATTTAGTAGTTTCTTAGTTTCTCTCGTTACAAAAACTAGAATTTTATGTCCACTTTTCTAAATACTTTTTTTTAATATTTAGTATTTTCTTAGTTTCCGGTTTCTTTAGTAGTCATACTTAGTTTCTTCCATGTAAAAAACTGGAATTTTATATTCACTTTTCTAACTACCGTTTTTTTTTTAGTTTGAAGGTTAAACAAAATATTTAGTAGTTTCTCAGTTTCTTTAGTAGTTATATTTAGTTTCTCAGTTTCTTTAGTAGTTATATTTAGTTTCTCAGTTTCTTTAGTAGTTATATTTAGTTTCTCAGTTTCTTTAGTAGTTATATTTAGTTTCTCTCGTTACAACAATTAGAATTTTGTATTCACTTTTCTAACTACCTTTTTCTTAGTTTGAAGGTCAAATGTTTGCTATTTTATCTTATTTTTTCACGATAGTTTAATACATATCCAGTAGCTGAGTGCGACTATGGTCAGTGTTCTGTCATGGCAATATACGTGAAAGATATAGGAAAGGCCGGGGGAAAAAAAAAAAGATAGAAAAATATTATTTATTCCTTGGGGGATTTTTAGGTCGATACACGTCTAACCGCAACTCTAAGCGAAAAAAAGCAAGTTAAAAAATGAATTTCATGACAGTGAAATATCGCACACAGCGCCTTCAAAACATTTTTCATCATGTCCGTTTCCAAAGTTCCGTCACGTATTTTTCAGGAGGAAAGTTTTGGAAACTTAAGGATTTGCTTGGCTGGCTCTGAGCGACGAGGTCGGAAGGAAGGCGAGAGGGGGAAAGAGAGAGCGAAAGAGAGAGAGAGAGAGAGAGATAGGAGGATGAGGATGAGGAAAAGATGAGGAGGGCGTGCATGACGAGAAAAGTAAGAACCGGAAGGGATGCGAAAGGATATTTCTATCGCAATGTGTGCGGTTTGGCGCTGGCTAGAAGTAATGGAGTTCTGGGGCTATAGATGGCTGCCGCCACAAGAACAGACTGTTCGGAAACAATGGGGATGAAGTTTTGTGACATGAACTCCAGCCAACTGAGCCGAGACAGCTCTGGATGGCTGTGACGAACGAGGGTGGCTTGCGACCTCCAAACGCAAAAGCGGGTTCATTCCTTTGTATTTCCTGCGCCACTTAACCGCTCTGTGATCCAAAATCTCATCGAGATAGATAGTCGCGAAGATTCACTTTCGATGCTCAGGGAGGTACGGCAGATGCCAGAGACGTCAAAAACTGTCTCTTTTCCCTTCTTCCACCAATAACATCCAACTCCACATCCACAGCTTTCCATCTTTGTCTACCTCACATGATACATTCCACACATTTTTACTCCCTCCTTCTCCTCTCTTCCTTGATTCATTCCTTCATCCTTTCTCTGTCTCTCTCTTTGTCCATCTTTCTCGCAGGTTTCTAGTACATCCTTCCTTGGTGAATCTTTCTCATCCCCCCACACCTCCCCTCCCCGGCTCATCTCTTTCCGAACCCCCGGAACCTATCGTATCTTTGCCTGTTTATTGAGCCGGTGTGTTATTTGCGCCCTCACACACCCTCTCACGTACAGAGATCGTGATTTATGATAGGATGTTTGGAGGGTGATATCACCCGTTGCCAGTGATGGAAAGGTGTGTCAGATTGGGAGCTCGTAAAGTTAGTTCCGCGGCAATGTGTTCACAGAGGAGAACACAGAAAGCAAAACATTAACATGTTAATAAACAGAAGCCGCAAATGGGCACCATCATTTTTTATCCCGAACAAGAAATAAAATACGAACTTACCATTGGTCATACCAAGAGTTGCTGTTTCTGTAACAATGGATATAGCGTCTATTATTTCCTGTAATAAATAAGTGCATCTGAGTGTTTTATGTCCACGCTAGGATCTGAAAGAAAACGTCTGCTCGGCAACTAAACGGTAAGAAAACAAAAGAGGAAGAAAAGAAGACGAGAATAACTTCGGATACAGATTAAATAACTAGTTCATTTTTAGGGTTCTGAAGTTCGAAACACGTGAAGTTTTGTGTTTTACTCGGCGAAAATGTTTTTGCAGTGTACCTTCGTAATAATCTAATATATAGTCAAACTTCCGTATAAAGAAGTCCCAAGATTATTCGGAAAATATCCGCTTAAATAGAAAGTTTACTGTATAAAAACTATTGCGGGCAGCGGATGGCCTAATGGTCAACATCCGTGACTGCCACGGAGAAACCTCGGGTTCGATCCCAGACAAGTACGAACGCTGCTCGAACCACTAAATACCCTCCGTGCGTCGGATGGTCACGTTAAGCCTTCATACCCCGGGTACTGCTCCCCCGGTAATAAATAAGTGCATCCCCCCCTTTCTACTTCGCTTACGCGTGATTTTCGCATCGTGCACTCTAGCCCAAATTTCCTATTTCTAAGGGTTGTTTAAGACCAGGGTCAGACACTTCCTTCCTAAAATCCTTTATGTATGATTAAAATCCTCTATGTATAAACTATTGCTTCTTCTTTATTGCATACAATACATTACAATACGATTTATTTATTTAAATCAAGATACGTGACTGCACGGAGAAACCTGAGGTTCGATCCCAGACAAGTACGTTAAATACAAAGTTTTTACAAGTACGTTAAATAGGTCGCCCTCATGGTGGTCGAGTAGTATGAAGTACTGGCTTCTAATTATTTGACCGAGATGGGCCCGCGTTCGAGTCCGGTGCGGAGCATGCATGGTGTGCTTGTTTTGCGACATTGGTTATCCCGCTTCCCCGGAACCAGGGCATCAAATCAAGGACCCGCCACTGCTTACAGTCAATTGATTTGTTCGCGTTGGTCGTTAAACTCCAAATAAAATTTAGATACATTATTATAGCCTGAACGCTCAGTTAGGCATACAGGAAGCAACTATCTGTGGTTCAATTTATTTAGTACGCAGTACGATCACAAAAATTTTATATAAAGCTGACTTATCTGACGTAAACTAGTCATTAGCTTCCACTGCTTATTGCTGTCAATGGCACAAAGCATGACACTGTATGAAATGTTAATATTGTGAATGTGAACCAATGGAACATAATGAAAATTACAGTAAACATTCATGCTTTACCTTCCTTGATTGTTTAAGTTAAAAGGCATGGCATTTAAGTAAAGTGTTGTCTGAAACCTTCACTACGCTACACACACAAAATATAAAAATTCCAAGAAATTTGCTAATCTTTTTTCTTTTAGAGTCAATCTTGGCAATCAAGGGTATTTTTATAATGAGTGATATGCGGCTGTACGTTGAAGTTCGATTTACAATATACACAAAACAATGCTTTTACTCCTTTCTTTGGACTGTGAATGTTTCATCTCCCTCCCGGCTAGCTTTGCCAGCCCCATTTGTGATTTGAAAACTCCCTGCGTGTACTGGTAAAAATGCGAGGGCGAGGAGAAGCTACACTAGCCCCTTGACTGTTTGGGATCACTCAGTTCAAATTCTTTCTTCCCACAATTAACGATTTCAACAGTTGTTCCGGGGGAACAAGAATTCTGTTAGGAATGAGGCACCTGGGAATACCGACATTAAGAGAGGAAGCTTTTTTGCGAATTTTAGAGTAAATTGTCCAGAAGGCATGGAGATCATGAAATAAAAACTTCGCAAAATTAGGAACTAGTTTTTGTTTGCGAAGTTATATACAGTCAAACTTCCGTATAACAAACTCCAATTTCTGTTTGCCGAAGCCATGACTTCGGTAAATGGAAGTTATTTTACAATATTTTTACAAGTTCTAAGTTCGCAAAACTGTTCAAAAAATGAAGAAATTCGCTAAATTGGAATTCGTTATACGGAAGTTCGACTGTATATAATGTATGCCGTATATTCTAACCCTTTCATTGTTAGTTTGCTTTCCCTGTGTAAATCTTGAGTTGGTTCTCTTTTAGTGTCTCAGTCTCAACGTTATATTTTCTTACGCAGTGAATGCTGTGTGGCAACAGTCTTGAGCTTACGAATGAATAAGGTGCACATGTTTGACAAGCTAACAACGTAGTAAATAATGTGTGGAGCAAGCAATGTTAAACGAGGGTAGATTAGAACATGTTCGCATTTGTATGTGTTATACCTTCTGCTCGACTAAGCGTCATATGCAAAGTTTTTGCGTGCTACGAAGTTATTGTTATTGTGTGTGGACTGCTATGCATAATTATCGATATCATGTGCCGACAACACGCTTGGACGAATAAAAAACTATACGTATTTCTCGAATGATTTTTTCTGTGCGGTTAAGCTATCCAGAGTTTCATCTAAAGTGCATTAGAAGATCAAGCTTCAAGCAGTGTTTTTTTAAATTGAATTGACTTTACACATATTGACACCTTTTCAAACCTAGGAACATAACAAATGCACTATTCCAGGGTATTTGTCATTTTCTTGTAGGACTTCCGTCCACAGTGAGTAGAGTTTAGGTCCCAGCCACCTACAGCGAGATCGCCTTTTGGGCAGGACACAGAAACGGAAGGAATGAGAGCAAGTCTAGCGACTTTGACAGAACAGTTTGTAGTGAGATTAGAGTACAGTAGATGGCGCCACCTTACAAGTACGATGTTGCACACAGAGGGGTGAGAGAATTTCAGGGGGGGGGCATAGGAAAGGATACCCATTTAACCAGTGGGTCCAGCCTGGGGGCCGTCACTTAACGTGCTCGTACGATGCACGGCGGATATTCAGCGATTGTTAGTAAATCACACTATCTCTGAAAGATCAGCCCAGGTTCGAACCTGAGGACCTTTCATTGATAGTCTGACTCGCTAAACACTAAGCCATCCGCGTCAATGCGGTAACCCAATTTGCGCATTTGCCTTTTATACAAATCAACCGCATCTACAAACTATCTTAGCCAAGCTCTGCATGTCTTCCATTTTGACCTTGAGAGTAATCACTGGCATATCGGGAATTGTAAAGAACCTGAACAAAATATCGTTAGAGATTTATTAAAAAAGAAAGAAAGAAACAATTGACATCCTCGAGCACAAACCATACCTAGCGATCTTCAGGCTTTCAGTCTATCTATTATTATCTTAACTTTTACAGTGAATAATACGGCTGTGCCCAGAAGAAGTGTCCGTAGCTCAGGTTAAGGAAAAAAAAAACAAGAAAAAAAATCGTATAAAATATTGCTGATATGATTCTGTTGTGAAGCTTACGAATAAAAATGCTTTATTAAAATTTATTGCGAAACTCAGGCAAAGCCACCCGGGTCGCCGAGTGGTCTGAGACGCTGGCTTCTGAATGTTTGTTTCTCCGTGGGGTTTCGGGTTCGAATTCCGGATGTGACTTAGCCGGTGTGTTTGTCTTACGGCGTTTGTCCTCTTCTCTCCCTGAAACGGCCCTATACCAGGAACGGGAGACTACATATCGCGCTAAGAGTTGTTCATGTCGGTTGATAAACATCGAAACGAAAAAAAAAAAAAAAAAAATGAGACGAGAAATAGTTTTATTATGCAGTTATGCAGTGAGGAAGAATAAATGCACCGAGCCCCCCCCCCCAAGAAATCTCCGTTAATCGGGAAGAAGAAGAATTCTGAAGGCATAAATTCTTGCCAGCCTATTATCGAAATTCTGGTACTGTCGCAGATGTATAAGTCCTAATAGCACCTTTTTAGCACGTCTTTTGTAAAAATAAGATCGTGCTTATGTTATCGGTTTGTCCGTCCGTCCGCCTGTACCCACGATATCTCTGCAACTATTAGTCCGATTTGAAAAATTCTTTTTGCATTGGGAAGCTTGAAATATGCGAATGATGATCCTTTATTTCGTTTTTTTTTTTTAAGATGTACAATTTTGCCGCTAGAGGGCGTAAATGTAGATGATGTCGAATTCAAAAATACGTTTTATTCCACATATTTGCTTCTAAACATCCGATTGAAAAAATCTTTTATGTTTCGATTCCATTTATGTCGAAGAGTATTTTAGATATAGTTACTTTTTCAAAATCTTCACGTGTTTCGAACTTCAGAACCCTAAAAATTTCCGCTAGGGGGCGTAAAAGTAAATTACATTTTCCCCGATGACTCTTCTTCTAAAACTCCGATTTCAAAAATGTTTTCTTCAGCGGATACATCTCTTGATGGAAAATCTTTTGCATATAATTTCAAATTTTTGGTAAAGAATACTTTGGCCACCAGGGGGCGTAAGTGTTAATTTTTGCTTCTGACGTATTTTCCATAAAATCTGAGCTCTTAAAATATCGATTGAAAAAATTATTTCGTGGACTGATGTCACTCACATCGATAAACCTTTTTGGAATATTTTTTTCCTAAAATATTCCACAGTTTCTCAACCAGAGGTCGTAGATGTACATCTTATTTTTGTCAATATCTCTACTTCTAGGAGTCCGATTTGAAAAATTCCTTATTTGTTGGATAGTGTTTCCGATGCGAAATGTTTTTCCTATAAATTTAAAATTTTTAAGTAAATCATAGACTTTCCGCAAGGGGGAACAAAGGTAAATTGCGTTTTCTGCGTTATTTCTGCTCCTAAAGCTCCGATTTGAAAAATTCTTCCTGTATCGCATACAAGATCTGATGGAAAATATTTTTCACATAATTTCTAATGTTTGGTAAAGAATGGTTTGGCCACCAGGGGTCATAAGTGTTAATTTCTGCTTCTGATGTATTTGTAGCAAAATCTGGGCTCCTGAAAACTCGACTATTTTTTTTTTTTTTTTTCTTGGACCGATACCGCTTATATGGATAAACCTTTTGAGAATACTTTCTTCCTAAAATAATGCATGGTTTTCGCACCAGGGTACGTATAGTCACATCTTATTTTTGGCGATATCTCTGTTTCTAAGAGTTCGTAAGCTCACGATTCCGTTTACAGCAATATCTGAGAGATTAAAAACCGTACTGAAAATTTTCTTTCTTTTGTCGGATCTATTGTTTTCCATACCGGTTCAATTGACTTTGAATAGCTTTGATAAATTTAATTTGCGTCAGAACGGATTCAAAAGACGTGCTTATTACACCCGAAAATTCGGTGCCATCTTTCTTGTTTTCTTCTTCGTCTTAAGAAACAACTAAAGTTCAACAACCTTTTATCAAAATTACGCAAATCTATTCTTTCATTTTTTTTATCTCAAAGAAATACATCTAACTCTCTGACACCTCTACTGGGAGTTGGTACGGAATATCATTAATATTATTATTATTATTATTCCACCTCTTTCTGAGGTTTTTCTCTTCCTTTCGGGACGGGTATGACGTACCAAGTCTGGGAAGTGGTATTTCTTTCTCTCAGTTGTCCAGGAACTTCCTTACTATCCTACAAATGTTCAGGATAGTTGCCTTCTGTAGTTCCATGTAGGTGTTAGGTTGAAGGTCTAGTGTCTGTATAGAGCTGTGTATGGTCTTAGGTATAATTCCTGTCGCTGATATTACAAAGCCACCAATTCTTCTTTCCCCTGCTATTTTTTTCACACGAGCATTGGAGCACAAAAGATTTTCATTCTTTCAGGAGAAATTTTGCCTTACTGTCTAGAGCTCAAAAGACTGAGCTACGCTGCTGAGCGAAACGTAGGCTATATGATAAATCAAAATCTAGACTATCTGTTATCATCATTATTGTCAATCATTATCAATCCACTGCTGGATGAACCCCCCCCCCCCAAGTTTCTTCCATAACGGTCTATCTTGAGCCAGTCTCTTCTGTGTCACTCCGGCATGCTTTCGAATTACATCCATCCATCTCCCACGTGGTCTCCTTCATCAGATGATAACCTAATCCGGTCGTCCGGTGATTGTTAGCATTCTCAGCCTTCATGTCGCACTGGTTGCTCCAATTGTCGGGGACCGAGGACCAAATTCTAAGTTTTGGAATCATTCGAGGGAGGGGAGGGGCATAACTCACCACGCTGGCCAAGCGGGTTGGTGAGTGTGGGATACCATTTCCTCCAATCTCGGTGATATACTTACACCGTTATGTGGCGGTCGTCAGAGCACCTTTTGTCAGACCAGGATGCACCGTGAGAAGGCGGGGTTGGCCTTTGTCAAGGAGAGGCTATGGTATGTTTGCTAACATACGCAAGTTATGTTAGTATGATATATATTTCATTCAAAGTCATTAAATTCTAATTGCAGCCGTTCTAAAAAATTAAAAACAAAAAAAAAGCTTGCAATTTGGTATTAAATTTTTGATGTTTTTGAACACATAACACATACTAAACTAGAAGCACTCTTCCGCTCCTGACACAAATTTTTAATAAGCAGAGCATGTTCTCATAATAACGTTTGACGTTTATAAAATGTTTATAAAATATCTGCCATTTTCACAACATACTTAAGTTGTTTATATTTTTTATAACAAAGTTGTTCTCTATTTTCTCAACAAAGCGGTATAAACTCTTCAAAACTGAAAAAATTATTGCATTTTTATAGGAAAAACGCAATAAATTCAGTAGTTCTGGGAT
Organism: Macrothele yani; assembly: GCA_039090855.1. Classification (NCBI taxonomy): domain Eukaryota; kingdom Metazoa; phylum Arthropoda; class Arachnida; order Araneae; family Macrothelidae; genus Macrothele; species Macrothele yani. The sequence continues at coordinate 144,841,330 of CM077007.1, read as the reverse complement.
GAAGGCAAATAATCAATTTTTGATCAATTTCCCATTTTAAAATAGAGAGGCATAAAAAAAAAAAAAAAAAAGGTTGGATAAATAAACGTTTAAAACTTTCGAAATCCTGCTGAAATATTCAATTATGACACTCTGCGAGCGTAATTCTCACATTTAAAACATTTTACAATTAGTTGTTGTTCGGCATTTGGAATCATGTAGTACAAGTAGCATTTAGAACCAAACGGAACAAACAGATCTTGGAATCAAGCAACTAGCAATATTTGGAAGCAAGAAGAGCAAGCACCGATTGCAATCCTCTAGGCCTTCCCGGTAGCCGAGCGGTCTGAGGCGTTGGATTTAGATCATTCGTTCAAGTTGGGATCGGGTTCGGGTCCCGGATGAGGCATGGGTGGTGCAGTTGTCTTGTGGTGTAGGCTCTTTCCCTTCTTTGGAACCAGTGGCCCTAAATTAGGGACGGGAGACAGCTTACATCCCTTACAGCTGCTCATGGTGGTCATTTAAACCTCATTGACAAAAAAATAATAGCCGCCCCGGTGGCGCAGTGGTCTAAGGCGCTGGCCTATGATCATTCGTCCGTAAGGGGTCCAGGTTCGAATCCCGGTCAGGCATGGGTGTTGTGTTTGTCTTACGGCACTGGCTCTCTCCCTTCCCTGGAACCAGTGACCCTAAATTAGGGACGGGCGACTGCTTATAGCCCATTGAGTTGCTCACGGTGGTCGTTAAACCTCCAATCAAAAAAAAAAAAAAAAAAAAAAAAAAAATAATCCAGCAGAGTAAGCAAAATTTGGAATCAAGCAGAAAAAGCAGCAGAGTATGAAATCATGTTGAAAAAGCAAGGCTTTGGAAACAACCTCGGCAATTATTGATAGAAACCATGCAGATCAAGCAGCATTTATACACTGCCAGACAGAGAAAATGCCACACCATGAAGGAATGCTCGAAAACAGAGCAAACTACACACACGGATAGCCAAGTAGGTCCTGAACAAATGATTTAATTGTCACGTACAGACTAGGCTCCAGTGGCCGAATATACACGATGATCAATAAGGAAAGTGACCCCGATTTTGGGCGATACAGTGTTGAATCCAACGTGGCATCGAGGCAGTGAGAGTCCGAATAGAGACCTGGGGTATCCTGGACCATGTGGTGTTGATCCGAGTCCACAGTTCACCTTCATTTTGCAGGAGCGGGGGCGTACTCAACCGACGTCCAATCGTGTCCTACAACTACTCGATGGGCAAGAGATCGGGACATCGTGCTGGCCACGTAAGTATCCGCACAATGTGTAAAGCATTCAGGATGATCCGAGGGGTATGCGGACGGGCGTCATCCTGTTGAAAAACGGTGTTTGGGATGCCCTGCAGATGCGGAAGTGCCATGGGCCGCAGCACCTCGTCAACATGGCGGCGTGACGCCAATGTGCCCGTAATGCGTACCAGCGGTGAACGGCTGCTGCCGCTGATAGCACCCCACACAATGAATCCACGTTGGCGGGTCACGTGGCGCTCCACAATGCCGGAGAAATCCGCCCGTTAGTCACGTCGACTCCAGACTCTCACGCGGCGAACATCCGAGGTGAGACAGAACCGCAATTCGTCGCTGAACACCACACTGTTCCATTCGGCACCCCACGCAACTCTGGAGCGACACCACGCCAAGCGGTGAGGAAGACGGCTCACTGTTAAAGGCAGAATTTGCAACGAACGGCTGGACAGCAAACTAGACGCATCCAATCAGCACGGCACTGTCCGCGTCCATATCGGAGCACCCAAGCCTCTCCGTACTCTCCAGAAACTGTCGCCAGTTGTGGTCTGTCGGTCCGCTACGGCACGACGTCCGATGCAACGATAAGTGTGCTAGGACGTCCGTCTCCGTGCTCCGGTGCCCCTACAACGTTGCACAGATCCTTCCTGGAACCGGTGTCTCCAAATGCGACAGACGGTTGTGGCGTCACATTGCGTTTCTTCCACAATACGAAGCAAGGACTGTCCGTCGGTATGAAAGCCTACGACGACACCTATCGTGAATTCATCCGTTTGACGAAATCGCGTACAACGGCGTCTTAACGGCATTGGCACTCCTTCTTCGTTCTCCAGACAGGGTTACAGCAGAACCGCTCACTTCTCGCGGCCGTAACGACGTCTTTACTAATGGCCTCACGGGCTGGTTGTCCGCTTATATCCCGCGCGCCGTTCGTGCGATTGGCTTGCAAATGCAATCATTTGCATGACTTTTACGTGTGCACCCAGCCTGCAATTTGCATGGCACTGCGTTCACGTCTTCGTGGTGTGGCATTTTCTCTGTCAGGCATTGTAATTAAATAGGGTCAGCAATACTTAGGAGTCAAAATTGTGAGGAACCAAGCACAGCAATAGAACTAAGAAGGGTAAGCAACGTTTCAAATTAAGAAGGCCGCCCCGGTGGCGCAGTGGTCTAAGGCGTTGGCCTCTGATCATTCGTCCGTAAGGGGTCCGGGTTCGAATCCCGGTCAGGCATGGATGTTGTGTTTGTCTTACGGCTCTGGCTCTCTCCCTTCCGTGGAGCCAGTGACCCTAAATTAGGGACGGGCGACTGCTTATAGCCCACTGAGTTGCTCACGGTGGTCGTTAAACCTAAAAAAACAACCAACCAAATTAAGAAGAGTGGAAAGAGAGCAAGCAACTTTTTTTTTTTTGAGGTGGTGGTTGTGGATGGGAGGGGAGGGGGGGGGGGTTAATGGCCACCGTGAGGAACTCTCGGTGAGATACAAGCAGTCGCCCCTCCCTAATTTAAGGGGCCTGATTCCAGGGAATGGAGAGAGCTAGTGTCGTGGGTTCCAATGAAGAGAAAGAGCCAACACCACAAGGCAACTGCACCACCCATGCCTCATCCGGGACTTGAACCCGGTCCCAACTTGGACGAATGAGCCAAATACAACTCCTCCGACCGCTCGGTCAAACTGGATTCGAACCCGGACCCATCTCGGACGAGTGATCAGAAGTCATCGCTTAAACCACTGCACCACAGGGGTTGCCAAGCTGTGTTTGGAATCAAGCAGAACAAGCAGCATTTGGAATCGAGCACTACAAATAGCATTTGAAAGGAAATGTAAAACAGAAAGCAAATTTAGCTAACTCTTTCGTATCTTCAGACTTTATGGAGCATTTCATTTACCACCAAAGTGTGTGTGTGTGTGTGTGTGTGTGTGTGTGTGTGTGTGTGTGTGTGTGTGTGTGTGTGTGTGTGTGTGTGTGTGTGTGTGTGTGAATTTCTCTTAGCTGATTGTCCTTACGTGAAATCCTTAGTTTGGTAATGTAACATTTATGTTAGTTACACCTTATACATAATTTCACCGTGACCGTTAATACACACAGATGATACTAGCAGAGCTCGGGGATATGAAGAACTGCACTTCATTGTTGCGTGACCTTCGTGCTGAAGTTGGCTGCCGCACATCATTCTGGTTCGAGCACTACAAGTAGCATTTGAAAGGAAATGTAAAACAGAAAGCAAATTTAGCTAACTCTTTCGTATCTTCAGACTTTATGGAGCATTTCATTTACCACCAAAGTGTGTGTGTGTGTGTGTGTGTGTGTGTGTGTGTGTGTGTGTGTGTGTGTGTGTGTGTGTGTTGAATTTCTCTTAGCTGATTGTCCTTACGTGAAATCCTTAGTTTGGTAATGTAACATTTATGTTAGTTACACCTTATACATAATTTCACCGTGACCGTTAATACACACAGATGATACTAGCAGAGCTCGGGGATATGAAGAACTGCACTTCATTGTTGCGTGACCTTCGTGCTGAAGTTGGCTGCCGCACATCATTCTGGTTACCGCACGAGAAGAGGCAAATGATTAGTGCAAAGTTTAATTAACCTTGTCTCTACTACTTATTAAAAAAATGCCAATTTTATTCTTTTGAGGAGAGTTTTGTTAAAAAAAATTGATTTCTTTTCCCATAGTTACCAAACACGACGAACATCATCAACCTCAGTCACGAAAAGAAATTACGTTGCTCAGCATTTTACGTCTGTTAATTGCATTGGTATGATTCAATAACTCCAAGAAATCTGACTGGCAAGGTTGCATTGCTGATATCGTAAAAAATACACTGCAAACGTGAATTTAATTCAACCCTTTTGTTTCAGTACAAATATACAGAAGAGGGGAGTGGAGTTCAGCGGAAGGAAGCATTCACTTAAAGCTGTAACATTAGTTTTGGTTTCCACATTAATTCCAGTTCTTAATTTTTCCTTTCAGGATTATTTCAGTTCGTTGCTTTTTGTTTTCAAGATTATTTCAGTTTCATTTTATTTTCAGAATGATTAATACAGATATTTGACGTGGACCAGGAACATCAAACAGAGGTCATCGCTCTTTCCACGTTCATAAGTGAGTCACGGAAAAATTCTCATTGGCCACCACCGGGAATCAAACCCAGAGTCTTCCAGTTACGCGCAGGATATATTTCCAGTGTGCAGTGGAAGCATGTACACTGTGCTTCCACTGTGCAGTGGAAGCATATCGGGCGCGTAACTGGAAGACTCTGGGTTTGATTCCCGGTGGTGGCCAATGAGAATTTTTCCGTGACACACTTATAAACGTGGAAAGAGCGATGACCTCTGTTTGATGTTTCAGAATGATTCTTACTTCTAAGTTTTGTTTCAGGACGAGTCTAATTTTTAATACATTTTCAGGTTGATTCTATTTCCAAATTTGCCGCCCCGGTGGCGCAGTGGTCTAAGGCGTTGGCCTCTGATCATTCGTCCGTAAGGGGTCCGGGTTCGGATCCCGGTCAGGTATGGATGTTGTGTTTGTCTTATGGCACTGGCTCTCTCCCTTCCCTGGAGCCAGTGACCCTAAATTAGGGACGGGCGACTGCTTATAGCCCATTGAGTTGCTCACGGTGGTCGTTAAACCTCCAATCAAAAAAAAAAAAAAAAAAAATTCAAAATTCTCAAGTTAAGGATGATACTGTCTCTGTATCATTATGATGATGCTGTCTATGTATCATTATCTGTAAAAAAAGGTGAAAGACTGATCTTTTTTGGCAGATATTGAAGCTACTTAATTTCTTTACTATAACTGGTTGGTTATTGAATTGGACGTACCGCATGTTTTCCTTCTGATAATTACCAATTCTTTGTTAATTTATAATCACACTGCAGCTCCATCTGTGTAACGGAGTTTTGCATATTTGATGAGTAAGGTATATTCTATTTTAACTTACCTTTTGAGTTTCTTTTTCTAAGTAAATTTGAGTTCGTTCTCTTACACATTTTCAAACTTTAACGTTATGTCTTTTCCCTCAAACGAGAATAATGTTGGAAACACACTGAGGTCGGAACAAGAGTGATGTATATATGTGATTGGAACGTTAAATAAAAAGACGATGAAGAGGTTGCTTTGTGCGTGGAGATGTTAAGATTGTTAATGAGTTTTGCTTGTAAACTTCTTGACTAAGATATGTGAAGTGGTGCGTTTTATATTTCGTCTAATGTTGCTGGACCAATAAAAAGTTGACATAAGTTGGATTCTTGACTAAGATATGTGAAGTGGTGTGTTTTGGATTTCGTATAATGTTGCCAGACCAATAAAAAGTTGACGTAAGTTGGACTTCTTGACTAAGATATGTGAAGTGGTGTGTTTTGGATTTCGTCTAATGTTGCTGGACCAATAAAAAGTTGACTTAAGTTGGACTTCTGTATCTGGCCTTTGTAGAAGCCTTACTGTAACGTGAGCTATCCGGCACAGGTAGTTGCATCGCATTTACCTGTGTTTAACATCTATTCAGTCGGAAATCTTACATAACGTAAAAAGAAACTCCATAAGTGTTTCGTGCTGGCGTTGTAGATTGGATGAATTACTGCCGTCTCAGCACGATATTACAAGGTAAAAATTCTTTAATGTAAAAGCACCTTAGTTAAAAACTTTACATATAAGTTAAAAGTACACAAGAACTTTCGAGTCCGCATCGGACTCTTGCACCTGATGAAGAGTACGATGCAAAATCGAACATTCTTGTGTACTTTTAACTTATATGTAAAGTTTTTAACTAAGGTGCTTTTACATTAAATTGTTTTTACCTTGTAATATCGTGCTCAAACGGCAGTAATTCACCCAACGTAAAAAAGGTTAAGTTATAGATGCTTATATTAAGACAACTATTCAAAGTTTTGTTGTAAATCCCAGTGATAATGTGAAGTAAAATCTCATTTATCTGATTTCATTAGGGCCATGGCATTAAAACGGCAGGCGGTTTTCCGTCTTAATACTCGCCTCTGTGATTGTCATGGAAGTAAGTAAAGCCAGCAAAACAGTTAAAACACACCAGGAAATCAGGAAACACGACTTTTTTTCTTTTTTTACCATTACGATAAAAAGTGCGTCGACTCGGGCCAGCCCGGCTCGTGCAGACCTCTAACCCAAATAACCATACATGGTGTAACAAGAAAGATAGGAAGATTAACTCTTAGATGAAGAAAACGATTCGAGAAGTTGACATCATGATTAAAGCAAAAGCCCTCGAGTGGCAATGGGCTGGACATATTGCTAGAACTCACCATCGTGTGTGTGTGTGTGTGTGTGTTTTGTTGTTGTTGTTTTTATTGGAGGTTTAACAACAACCATGAGCAACTCAATGGGCTATAAGCAGACGCTCGTCCCTAATTTAGGGTCACTGGTTACAGGGAAGGGAGAGAGCCAGTGCCGTAAGACAAACACCAAATCCATGCCTCACGGGATTCGAACCCAGACCCCTTTCGGACGAATGATCAGAAGCCATCGCTTAGACCAATGCGCCACCTGGGCGGCCCCATCGTGTTTGAAGACTGAAATACTAGACTGGAAAAGATCCAGAAGATGAAGATGACCATTTGGATGAAATTCGAAAACATGACATGGATGAGAATTTATCAATAGAGTGAAATGGGGGAAGAGACTTGGAAAGACCTTCACTCAGAACTGGATTGATAATGATCCCAAATATTGAGTTCTTGCAAATCAAATTTCGGATTTTGCAAACTGGCTCAGTTGGCAAGTAATTTAAGAATCAACACATTGCGCAATTTAACTTGTGGCTCACAAATTTAAAGTGCCCAGGCTTCAACTTATAAAGCACTGTTCATTTCATCAGTGGCATAAACTCCAAGATTACGTAGAGGACGGTAAAGAAGAGCCAAATTCGGGTCATTTCCATATATGAATTTAAACCTAAACACCGTGCGTTGGAGGAAGCTCGGACATCAACACATCATTTGGGAAGGGCACGGTTAGTGAATGCAAGACACATAGTTGGTTTCCTAAATTCCGGACCGGTGAAATGAGCGTTCCAAGTGAACCACATTGAAGACCAGAAGTATCTGTAGATGGTGCCGCGCTGGAAGCCTTGATTGAATCCCATCCACGTCAAACGGTACAAGAACTTGGGGAAAATTTGGAGGAAACCATTTCCCCACATTTAACAGCAACAGGGAAGGTAAAAAAAAAATGGTATTTCATCTGCCACGTGAGTTGATGGGACAGCACAAAACATGATGACGTGATATCTGCTTTTCGCTGCCTATCCGCAACGGAATGAGTGTAATCTTCAGACGCCTTGTCACGTGTAATGAGAAATAGAAATAGACGACGACGTTTGGCGCGGCGATGGCTCGACCACGGTGAAGCCTCGTAACACACCCCGAAGCCGGTACTCCATATCAGGAAGACGAGATCAGTGTATGATGGTCCGCACATGGTGTATTCCCCTCCTCTTTCTTTCACCTGGGTCAAATCCTCACGTCAGACAGGTATTATCAGGAACTTGATATTATGCTTCGGAAACTGTCCACCAAACAGCAGGCATTGGTCAATTGCCATAGACAAATAAATACAGGTGTTGGACAGAATAACGTTAACACCTAGGAAAAGAAGGTTTTACGAACCTAGTAGGGTGTGTGACCACCTTTGGTATTCAAAACCGCCTGAACCTTCCTTGAAATTGACGCATACAAATTATGGATAGTGGGTAGTGGGATGTTACATCATTCTTCTTGCAGAAACTGTTCCAGGTAGAGGTCTGCACGGGCCTGGGCCCGATCGGGCCTTTGCTCATTTCTAAGTGGGGAAAACGGGTCGGGCCTTCAATATTTAATGTGAAACAGACACAGTCCGAGCAGGGGTTTTTTTTTTTTTTTTTTTTTTATGAGCAAAACAATAGCTGTACGATGCCTTTCTCGTTTGGAAAACTCGCAACATACAGCAGCAGGATAAGATTGAACAATTTCCGCTGATGGAAAAAACAGAAGTTTTACGACATCCTCCTCTGCTATAAAACAATTGGAGTGGGTCAGCTCCTTTAATTTTTCAATGTGAATGTGGTCCCTTCTCTCTCTCCCTAACTTTCACCCTCCTCTCATGCTTCACGGAAGGCAATTAACTGCAGCAGTTTTAAACCGAGCTACCCGCTCGCAGACCAGGGCTGTCGCAGACGATCTTTTTTATTGTTCTGGTCGGCGGCACTTTGTTCTCTAGACGTGTGAAAAGCTTTTAAGGTGCCTTAAATGGCACGGGAAAAATGGACTGGGAGAAACTTACTTCTGTGTATAAATATGTTCAGTATTTTCCCCATTTGTACTATCAGGCAGCCGTATTCAAAACTTCTGTATCACTGATTAGCTGGGCAGTCTGTCGTTGTTTTCCCTTAGCATATGCTCAGTTCAGTGTTTCTGATAAACACTGTTCCATACATATCATGGAATTTAAAAAAGCGAAAGATTTTGGCGAAAAAGTCACTTCCGGAGAATATGTGCTTGTAGACAATGTAAAGGGGAAAAGCGATATTTGGAAATATTTTAAATTGATGTCCCGTTCTGAAACTGGTCGACCGGTAAAAGTTGTGCAGTGCACTAAATGCAAAAACTTTTTGAGTTACGATAGCACCAATGTCTGGAACATCGCATCTTAAGCGGCACAAATGTGCTCCCCTCACACACACACGAGAGACATATAGCCCGACATGATATGCCAGTAGAAATAGGTGCAGTTTATAAAGCAATAAAATCTTCTCCCAGTAAAACGAAAAACGATCGGACTCGTAATTCTGGATATTTCGTACTTTTCAAATTACCCCCCCCCCTCCTGATCCCCAAGGATATTTCCGGGTTCGGCGGTTGGGAATGATAATTTGAAAGGCATGGAAATTGTCCTTTACATGCAATATTTTCTAGTATATACCCCCCCCCCCGTCCTCGGACGTCACGTGATTTATACATTTATACCGAGTCTCAGAAATATTCTGAATTAACGTTTATTGTAATAGAATACATGTAGCAATTAAGAAAACGAAAACTCTTCAGGAATCGAATGACCGAGTGCACCAAGTGTCAAATTCGCGTTTTGCTAATTGTTGAAATTTTACGGGCCAGCCCGGGCCTTGGAAACAGGAGAAATATACGAGTCGGGCTTTAATTAAAAAATTTGAAACGGGCCGGGCCTGGGACATACGAGCTTGGGACGGGCCGGGCTTTCCAAATTAAGGCCCGTGCAGACATCTAGTTCCGGGTCCTTAAGATATGCAGGGGGCGGATAACGGGATCTTATTCTGTTTTCCTGACCACAGTGGCTCGATAATGTTTAAGTCTGGTGATTGAGGAGGCCAAGGAAGGTGTGAAAGTTTGTCCTCATGTTCCTCAAACCATGATTGGACATTCCGAGTTCTGTGAATCGGGGCGTTATCATCTTGATAGATGGCATTCCCTGCAGGAAACAATGCCTAAACCACTGGATTGACTTGGTCGGCCAAAATGGTTTCATTCGCCCTGCCAGTCATCTGTCCTTTCAAGGTGATCAAAAACCACGATATGATCTGATATCATCTGAAAACCACGATATCATCTGTCCTTTCAAGGTGTCTGAAAACCACGATATGACCGCCCAGAAGATGACAGAACCACCACCATGCTGCACTGTTGGGAGCAGACAGTCTGGGTCGTAAGCGTCTAATGGCGTTCTCCACATGTAAACATGTGGAGAACGCCATCAGACGCGTACGACTGAGGGTGAGAAATAGTGTGAATGTGGATTCATCCGACCACATTACGCGTTTCCATGCATCGGCAGTCCACGTTGCATGCTGCTGGCACCACTGCCGTCGCCGTTGTGCACTCATCCGGGTCACCAGAGGTTTCACAATAGCAGCTCTGCCAAGAATATCTTGTTCATGCAGTTCCCTGCGCACTGTTTTCATTGATACTGGGGTCTGGAGATGCCGATTGAACTCCGCACTAATTTTCGGCGCCGTGGTCTTCTTATTAAGGTTGACAATAATCTTTAATGCTCTCCTGTCTCTATCAGTCAGGGTCGTTTTCCGGCCACTCTTGTGCTTCGCAGGCGAGGTTTTGCCTCGAACACGGCATGCTGTTATGACGCTAGACAAAGTAGCTCTCGATACCCCCAATACCCTGGCGACTGTTGTCACGGAAGCGCCAACTAACTGGCCACCAACAATTAGCCCTCTTTCGAAGTCCGTTAGGTCGCTTATTTCGTCGTCACCGTGAAAGTTTTTCAACAAGACACTTCAAATGCACATAAACAGAGCCTTGAGGTTCTAAACAAAGCTATTACCACAAAAAGTGGCGGATACCTTTGCGTACTGCGACGTAAGGAGCTGCATTAAAAGTCACGTCTCTGAGCGTGTTGTTCACATTATTCTGTCTAGCCCCTGTATTTCTCCATGATATAACGGGATTCGGCGCTGCACTCCAGACGATCTAGAAGCTTCAGCAGTTGAGGTACGAAACCTTACATCCTCCTCCTTATTGACCTGATCTGTTCCCTACGGACTATCACTTCTTTTAGCACCTGGACGCCTTTTTACAGGGTACATTGTTTTCTGATCATGCCTCAGTTGAAACCGCATTTCATGAATTTGTCGCAATCCGAAGATTGCCATTTTATTTACGACGGGCTACAGAGCTCGGTGAAAACGTGTTGCTGCTAGCTGTGACTATTTTGATTAACAAAGTTTATCTTAGGTGTTTGAAGTCTGATATTTCACTTGCAGCAACCGAATAAAACTTAAATGAAGAAATTTGAAAATTTAATCATCTATACCTACAATTGCTTTTCACATTACCGCCGACTTTGATCAGAGCTATTTCAGCTTTGTGTGTGTGTTCCGCTTTCCATTTTCATTTGTTAATTATTTTTTTATTCAAGGAGAAAAAAAAAAAAGGTATTCACCCTTCTTTTTCTTAGCGTTAGAACAGCAGCCTATAGTAACAGACAACCATTTGCATTTTGGAATCCTAGCAATACACCACTTCTTTTTGCTCTTACAAAAGTGACATTTTTCATGTCGCTCCGGTTTTCTTCTTTCTGATTTTTTTTTTCCCCATTCTGTTCCCGGAAAACAGTCGCAGGCTTCCCGTAAAGTGAGAATCCACCACCGGTTATGTTCGCTATTTCAGATCTTTCTTACAGCAACCGTACACGCCGGGGAAAATTCCTGATATTTTCAAAGCCAAGCTGCGTTTCTCTCTCGCTCTTTCTGCTGCTCTGGAATTCGTTCCGACATCGAAGGAATTCGGCTTGGTTTTGTTGCCTGATAATTCATTAACGATCCCCGGCTTCCAATGACAGGAAAAATATACGCTGCGCATTCTTCTTCGCATAGCTTTCAGGAAGTGATGATGAGTTGTCGGCTTTGAGACGCGAAATATTCTATATTTCTGGTGACAAATGCTAGTGGTAATCCCAATCAGAATCGCCTTCTGTGTTCCGTGACGCGAAAGAAAATATTAACTGCGCGGGTGAAAAGACTTATGGAGACCCAAAGATTCGGTTCCTGCTTTTCGAAATTACGCCGCATGTAAACGGAATAGGGAAGCGAAGAAGTTATGATAGTTTGACAGCTTTTTCGAATTAGTTAAAATGGAGGCGTCGTGGACTTGTCTCGGCTATGTATGTGCAGAGTCTGCATAGCATGGCAAATTAATTAACTATTGGATGATTCTGCAAACTTCTGAAAGCTTAGATGTTTCTGTTGAATTTGTAGAACTCCGCGGGGGTCATGGGGAAAACAAAATAAATGAAAATTCCAAGAAGTTTTACTTCGTAGCTGGTGATAGAACTTGAAACCATTCCTGATTAATTGTCGTATCAGCTGCATAGGTAAAAACTCATAATTTCATTGTTCTAGATGCTTTATCAATGAAGAATAGAAGTTTTTTTTTTTTTTTTCCCATGGAATCCTTCACTCACATGTTCAACTTTGACTCATCTTACCGCACATGTTTCATCACCGAATCTGGTTCTAAATTTTATCACCACCCCCGAAACAAAGCCCAATTTTTCGTTGCTAAGAAAAGGTATTGGAACTTTTTTTAATGAGATGATAGTACTTATCTGACTGGTTTCTCTTTGCATTTTTATTGACACTTCGCGAATGAAATACAATAACTTTTTATTCCATTCTATGGATTTTACTAATCCTTTCTGAAGATCGCATTGCGTTCTTTAATAATATATAAATGCAGCTCGTACTTTTTTGAGCGTAGAGATGTGCGCGGGCCTTAGTTTGGGAAGCCCGCTTATGCCAGAACGTTTAAAGCCCGACCCGTTTCAGTCTCTACCACCAGTGCTCCATTAGGCAAATTGAAGACTTCAAACTTATAGCCTGGCCACTTATTTCAGCAATAATTAATGAATGCAGTTACTTCCGGATCTTTCGTTTCAAACTCTTTGATATATTCGTCACACCTAAATCTTCTTAAGGAAAACAAGACCAATAGAAAAGATAACAGAGTCAAGGCAAAATTTCACTTCAACGTTTTAGAGTTCAGTTTCTCAACTGGGTGGGAACAAAGGTATGTGTGGTGGCCATGGGGAAGAGGGACAGACTGTAAGGTTTCCGTAAACAAATCTAAATAACTGTGTTCTAATATACATGTACTTTAAGAAAGTCCACATCCTAGTGTAAACTGAATTTAGTTTTATCTGACGAGATCAAGTTTGGTTCAATTTAATTTGCTAATTTGAATCAGCAGAATGGGTGGGTGCACAAGGAGTAACTGGTTGTATCGTAAGTCAGACTTCATTTTGCAAGCAGGCGTGCTTCTTCTTAATCCTGTAGTAAAATGCTAAGTATTCTAACCCAAGGCCACAGAGTTTGGGCTCCGGCTTTACAGACCAAACTAGGACTGGACAGATTTCTAATTAAATGTTCCCTTGTTTATTTCTTTTTTTTACACTTCGAAGCAAAATCAGATTTGTTTCGATAGTTTTAATTTTCTTACTTTATTGGCGTTTTCTGAACAAGAGCTGAGTTATCAATTTGCTAAAGAGTTATCAGTTTCCTGGTCTGAGTTATAAAATTTGCGAACCTTTGTTCGTCGTCAACTATACTTGTCGGATATCGTGTAAATTTTACCAACGGTTGTAAATTAGATGATAACATTCCTTCTGGAAATTCAGTTAGTCTAGCAAATTTTTATCAAATGTCAGTAAAACATAAAAGATGGGCTACTAATTCCTTTTCCTTTTTCTTTCTCGCATCTTACTTACACTTACTTAACAATTGGTAATCGAAATACGGCTCATTGAGGCCTTCTAAATGTTATAGCGGTATTTGTTCAAGTAGTTTTCCCTGGGTATTTCCCCTGTGTTTTATACACAAAACTACAGCGTCTGTCTGAGTTATTTGCTTTGTATAAGCGTGTTTATATTTTTTTTTTCAAGCCTCTGTATGATTTATCCATCCCCTGACTTTTACAAGCGTTTTCCAAATTATACTATATCATTTGTCTGATTGTTCATTTTCATTTCGCCTAATGTCCTACAACACACTCATTTTTGTGTTTCTAGAACGAGATTAAAGGCTTTAAATGTCCTACAACACTCATTTTGTGTTTCTAGAACGAGATTAAAGGCTTTAAATGTCCTACAACACTCATTTTGTGTTTCTAGAACGAGATTAAAGCCTTTAAATGTCCCACAACACTCATTTTTGTGTTTCTTGAACGAGATTAAAGGCTTTAAATGTCCTACAACACTCATTTTGTGTTTCTAGAACGAGATTAAAGGCTTTAAATTCACTAAGATTACATTTAAAGAATAAATCAAACGTGCCCATAGCGAACGAAACCTGATCTCTTATTTTCTAAGTTACCCCCCCCCCCTTCCCCCTCCTCTCCTCCCCACCGGACGACGGACAGGACACGGCACATAGAACTGTATTCTGATTGGGCATTTTACATCACCTGGCATATACATACATTTTTTTTATTATATATACTTATGATCAAAAGTATCCGAACACCCCCTTTTTGAGCAGTGGATTTGTTCACATACTCCACAGACATGGTCCATACGAAATGGCGTACGTGTCCTGATAAACATCGTAGACAAGCATGAACAGTACAACAGGCCGTACAAGCTCGGTGCCTTTCAAAGTGCCACGGTCATAGGATGCCATCTTAGCCACAAGTCAGTTCTAGAAATTTCTGCCAGCTGCAGTTGCCCCGATCAATTTCAAATGATGCCATTCTGAAGTGAAAACGCCCAGGAGCAAAAACAGTGCAGTCGCGACCGGGAAAGACACATAAGTTGACAAAGCGGGACATCCGAGTGTTAAAACGGATAATGCGACAGCATCCCCTATTTTCCGTTTCAACACTCACCAACGATTTCCAAAATGCCAGTGAAAGCAAACGCCAGTAGCATAGCGGTATTTCAAGAGCTGAAGGGAAAGTATTTCCACGGTCGAGCTGCCGCACGTAAGCTTAACATCAGAAAGCTCAGCGCCAAGCGTCAGTGGGAGTGGTATTAAAGCTCAACGCCAAGCGTCAGTGGGAGTGGTGTTAAAGCTCAGCGCCATGTGAACTCTGGAACGTGGAAACACGTTCTCTGCAGTGATGAATCGTTATCTGGCAGTCCGACGGACGAGTCTGGGTGAGGAGGACGTCAAATAACGTTCCCTACGGGACTGTGTTGTTTCAACCATGAAGTTTGGTGGAGGACTCATCATGCTCTGGGGCTGTTTTTCATGGTTTGGGCTGGGCTCCCAAGTTCCGGTGCCAGGGAATCTTAACACTATGGCCTATAATACCATTCTCGACAATTCTGTGCCTCCAGCATTATAGCAACAGTTCAGTGAAGGCTCTTTCCTTTAAACAAACAGCAGAATGCTCCCGTCCAAATAGCGAAGTTCGTGTGGGAATGTTTTGATGAGATGGGTGTGTGGGAAAACTTGACTGGCCTGCACAGAGCCCCTGTCTCAACAGCATGGAACACATTTGAGATGAATTGGAACGCGGACTGTGACTAACAAGAATATTAGTCATGGAACACATTTAGGATGAATTGAGAACCGGCCTGTCTAACAAGAACATTAGTCAGGTCGGTTCTCTATGCCTGGTCGAACCGCCAAACATAGAGAACCAACCTGACTAATGTTCTTGTTTCAGAATGGGAAGCAATTTCCGCAGCAATGTGCCAAAATCTAGTGGAAAGCCTTCCCAGCAGAGCCGATGCTGCAATAGGCAGCAATGTGTGGACCAACTCGATATTAATTCCATTTTTATAACAGGGGAGTATGTTGATATACCCGGATGCTTTAAATCAAATAACATTTTTGTAAGGAAATGAAACATATGGAACCAAATTGTGTTCGTCATTCAAAAACTACTTTTATTTTGTAAGCACAGATGTGTTCTTCCTTAGAGTGCTCAAAATGAATTTAAAAAAAATAAAAAAAATTACAAATCCCTAAAAAATTTCCCTCCGACCTTCCATACAGAAATAAATAAGTAAATCTAATTGAAAAAAAAAAAAAACGCTACTTCCGAGGAGAAAAAAAAAAATGCGACCATGAGCTCCCCGACTGCCTTTTTTAAAAGAACAGTTCTCTGCAAATGCTATGTTTAAGCGATATGTCTTTGCGAATGGGTCGTTTTAACATGCAATGACTCCATGAAACTTTCATTTTTAAACTCTTTGTGAAGGTTCTGCAATACATTTCCCAATTCCTTTAAGGCATACCCTTGGATACTCATTACCGTTTCATCAATCATTCGAAAGACCTCACTTCTCCAGTAGCTCGATGTTCTTTCATAGTTGTTGCTCTTCGTCTTCACCTTTCCATACCCCCCTGTATAAAGAAGCAATGAATAATAATCACTTATCATGTAAGAGAAAATGTTATGTTTATCTTCGAATTGGTATTCGAGAAACCATTCATATCTTTTTTTTCCACTTCCTTAACTCTGGATTGTGTTACGTGTTCAGTTCCAAGATGAGTCAATTCAGTGATAACTGGTGAATACGTGTGGAGAGCACTGATGGTGCTTTCTTTGTATGGGTGTTGGTTGTGAATCAATTGGATAATATTTGATCTCTCGGCGGTGGGCCTGGTTGGACTCCTTCCTTCCTCTTCCCTCCCAGCAGGCACTGCTTAGGGAATATGATATTATCTCTCTCAAACTTTACTTACAGTATGTCTTTCTTCCTTATCGGGCACCCTAGACCAAATTTCCTAGTTTCCCATTTCTAAAGGAATGTTTTACATCTAGGGTATGTTTTTCGTTTTAGAAACCCCACGATGGGATTTTTTAAAACTTAAATGCTGGTGGCACGCATAATTTTAGCATAATACTCAACTGAGCGAAACGCCCTATTAAAAAGGTTGAGATTTAACCCTGGTATCAGAACCGTGTTATAAGATCGGCTGCAGAATGTGTAAGCGATTTCAACAGTTGACAAACAGAGGCTGCCATTATATCATATGTACTGCATAAAAATAAGCTTCTTGCAGCCCATGCAAATGATCAATAGTACAAAGATAATTTTAATGAGTGACGTACGGAATGGAGGAATCCAATGCATTTTTTTTTTCCAGCTAAACAGCTCCATAGCTACTTCCAGATGGATGAGAACAATTGAATTTGGCTGTTTATTCTCAATGAAATGAAAAATTCTAGAGAACCAAATGTTTCATATCATGTAACTACTTTGAATGTGGACGAGGTCACATTGCCAACATGTATTTTTGTATATAATTTATGACTACAAACTTGTGGTGTTGAATAAAGTAAATATATCAACGTTTACCACAATCAATGATTTATTATATATCGACTATAGTTTCGCAAAGCTTCTGGCTCGGCTTCATCAGGACGAATGGAGCGTAAACATTCAAATCATTGTGACATCATCAGAATTTTGACGGTCACGGTTTTTGGTAAGTTGTTTCCACGCGCTTGAAAGAAATGGAGTCGACGTCATGTCGTTGACAAGCAGTGAAGAGTTCCGGTATATGTGAAAAGCTTCTAATACATTAAGCTTCATCGTTGAATCAGGTTTATCAATGAGCATAGCGTTTCCGAACAGAAATTTATGGTTGTTTTCGTGACAATGCTGGGATAAAGACGACTTCTTCAGTTCACAATTCCGTACGTAGGTCTGGTGTTCCTTCACACGAAAAGTTAAAGCCCTGCGGGTCTGTCCTATATACGAAAGTCCACATTCACAAGGTATCTGATAAATTCCTCAGGAATTTATGTCTTCGACGTAATCTTTGGATCCGAAAAAAATTATCTTGTTTATGGGTTTGAAAATAACTTTAAAATTAAAACTCTTGAGAATTTTTGAAATTCCGAAGCAAATATGTGGAGCAAATGGGATAACCGCCCAATTCTGTCGTATTGGGTGGTCTACAGGCGTGAGTGTGCAGACAGGCTTTGGTTTCCTAAATTTGTGGACAGCTTTCTCTACGACGGAACGTGTATATCCTCTGAGTACTGCAATTCGTTTAAGAAAATCTAGCTCCGTTTTTGTGGACTTATTTCATACCGATATTGACTATTCAGGAACATAACATCTTAGTTCTTGATCTTGATTATGACGAACTCACTGTCTGCGACCATCAACCGTTTTTCGAAGCTGAGGATAAAGAAGTTCAGATTACTGAACCACCTAAACTTCTTGCTTCGATGTAAGAGATACCAGATATTACCAAATTTTATATCTGTGAAATGCAACTTACGAACATCCCATAACGTCAAGAAAGAAATATCTAATGCTTCGTTTGCCCTATTAAGAGCTGTTATCAAAGATACGTGGAAAAATATTGCAAACGTTGAGGTCGTCTTTTACTGGCTAAAACGTTGCCCGATTTTTCTGACCTGGACGGCAAAACCTGGTCTAGGAGTTACAATATGTCGTTTACTCATAAAATGACATTAGAAAGAAAATTTGAAAAACTATTGAATAACAACAACAATAAAGAAAATTCCGCTGCGCAAACTCAGGATGCCTTTTCGGATAATGAAGTAATATCTAACCTTTCTTGTTTTAAGCCGAGCGAAATTCAAAAAAGGATTTTACGTTACAATTCGAATTTTGTGATTTCAAAAAAGGTACCTGTATCCAATATAGTTGCGTCGGTTGAGGAGTCCCTGATAAAAAGCGATCTAAACATTGATCAAAAAGAAACAATTAGACATTGTGTCAGCCAGATAATAACATCAAAGTCCTTTCCACCATTTAAACCCAATCTCAACAAAGAAGAATATAATGCTTTAAAAGAATTACAGTCAAATCGAGATATTGTCGTTACTAAAGCAGATAAAGGAGGACAAGTTGTTATTCTCGACAAAAAACGTTATGAGACAGAAGTTGAAAAACTTATTTCCGAAGGACCCTATAAAGAAATAAAAAAGGATCCATCGGAAAAACAATTAAAGGAAGTTCGAAAAGTGATATCAAGTTGTGTAACTCTTGACCAAAGTTCAAAAAGTCGTCTAACGACCTCATATGCCCGTTGTCCGCGCTTCTATGCACTTCCGAAGATACATAAGATTGGTATCCTTTTCCGTCCCATAGTCAGCAACATTGGCTCAGCTGCACATAAGTTGGCCAAGTTTCTATCTTCAAAATTATCCGCCTTAACGACTTCTTCGAACCAAACAACTGTAAAAAATTCCATAGAGTTTGCCAATCGACTAAAACGACATCCGTTCAAAGATCAATTCATGTTATCCTTTGATGTGAAATCCATGTTCACAAGCATCCTACTGAATGGAGCCCTCGAATCATTGAAAGTGAGTCTCGCTGAACATCATTTCAGTCAACCGGAAGTAGAAGAAATTTTGAGACTAGTGGAAATTTTTACCTGACAAAACAGTTTCCTTTTTCGTGGAAGATTTTTCCAACAGACGGAACACCTAGCAATGGATAGCCCATTGTCGCCTATTTTATGCGAAGTCTATATGCGTCATTTTGAGGACAAACTCTTTCAGCTCGTTACGTTTGACCTTTGGATTCGATATGTTGATGATACTTTTGTTCTCTGGAAAGGCATGAATTAGGAAATACCTAAATTAGTGGCACTCGTCAATTCAATTGATCCTCATATACAGTTCACATGTGAGACTTAAAATAATGGCTGCTTATCATTTCTTGACGTCCTTGTGTCACGCTCTGAAGGATCCTTTAGCACAACAGTTTATCGAAAACCATTCGCTGTTTCTTTACCCCCACATGCAAAATCAAATCACCCATGGAAACAAAAATCTCTGCCTTCTACACATAAGTATATCGTGCAATACATATATGCTCAGCTGAGGATTCCTTGCAGAAAGAGCTAGATTTTCTTAAACGAATTGCAGTACACAGAGGATATACACGTTCCGTCGTAGAGAAAGCTGTCCACAAATTTAGGAAACCAAAGCCTGTCTGCACACTCACGCCTGTAGACCACCCAATACGACAGAATTGGGCGGTTATCCCATTTGCTCCACATATTTGCTTCGGAATTTCAAAAATTCTCAGGAGTTTTAATTTTAAAGTTATTTTCAAACCCATAAACAAGATAAATTTTTTCGGATCCAAAGATTACGTCGAAGACATAAATTCCTGGGGAATTTATCAGATACCTTGTGAATGTGGACTTTCGTATATAGGACAGACCCGCAGGGCTTTAACTTTTCGTGTGAAGGAACACCAGACCTACGTACGGAATTGTGAACTGAAGAAGTCGTCTTTATCCCAGCATTGTCACGAAAACAACCATAAATTTCTGTTCGGAAACGCTATGCTCATTGATAAATCTGATTCAACGATGAAGCTTAATGTATTAGAAGCTTTTCACATATACCGGAACTCTTCACTGCTTGTCAACGACATGACGTCGACTCCATTTCTTTCAAGCGCGTGGAAACAACTTACCAAAAACCGTGACCGTCAAAATTCTGATGATGTCACAATGATTTGAATGTTTACGCTCCATTCGTCCTGATGAAGCCGAGCCAGAAGCTCTGCGAAACTATAGTCGATATATAATAAATCATTGATTGTGGTAAACGTTGATATTTTTACTTTATGTATTTTTGTTTTATTATTTATGTGAATTTGGGAACTGTTTGAGCCAAAAAATGAATGAAATCTTAGATATTTTGTTTCTGCAAAGATTCTATAAGGATCCGTACATTTTATTTATTTATTCCACATTTTTCTCTTTGTAATTTGTTTTACGTTCATTTCTGATAAATCTCACTTTAGAAACCTCATAAAAAATACTTTATTATGTAAACAAGTTGAATGTTTACTATTTCTTTTATATTATTCTGAAAATTGCAGAGGAAATGGTTATGACACTTCTTTCAGATTACTATGCAATTTATTTTCAATTGCAAAACAATTTTTATAGCAGTAATGAAATCGGTAGTTGGTTGCATTTTAGAACATCTAATCTTTCCACGACATTAGCATTTGTTTGATTAGTGCATTTTCTAAAAGTGAGAATGAGGGAATTTTCTCGACGATCACTTCACCGAAAGGTCGTTTTTAACGAAACGCCCACTCTACCAAAGTGCTATTTTACCGAGAATTTCACTTTGCTGAAGGGTTATTTTACCGAGAAGTTCACTTTACCAAAGGGTTATTTCACCGAGGAGTTCACTTCACCGAATTATTCATTTTTACAAAAGAGCCAGTTTATCGAAAAACTTCTAATTGGCCAAACGATCAATTGAAGTGAAGTGCTTTCTCGGATGCAAATGTGCACTACTTTCAGTTTCCTATATAGCCGGGTTTTTTCAGAAAACTTGGAATTTTGATCGTCCAGGAGCAGGAATCGAATCCGCATCTTCCCATTTCCGTTCGAGCATACTATCTATTACACCACCCAAGACAACGGAACTCTAAACAATTGAAGATAAACAGATCGAACTAGAGGTCTGCTCGGGCCAGGTCAG
The DNA here is from genome assembly GCA_039090855.1 of Macrothele yani. NCBI lineage: Eukaryota > Metazoa > Arthropoda > Arachnida > Araneae > Macrothelidae > Macrothele > Macrothele yani. Next base: position 144,820,111 of record CM077007.1, on the reverse strand, counting down.
GCCTTGTTTTAGTTCAAAGAACAAAGCAACAGGCTAGGCCGGGCTTCTTCCCAGACACTTACGACTGGGCCGGGCCAAGTCGACCCATTATTTTTATCGCAATTTTGAAGAAAGAAAAAAGTCGTGTTTCCCGATTTCCTGGTGTGTTTAACTGTTCCTATTAACTGTTGGTCTAACTTTTCCTAGAGGCACTCACAGTGTTTTTACCAATCTGTAGGTCTTTAGAAGGTAAACCCATTTTGGGGCTTGTGGCTTGTTGACAACAAAAAAGATTGGATTCCGAGCGAGTGTGTGTGATGTGTAGAGTGGGGGACGGAGGATGTCTGCAGTGGGGTGAGGGAGTGTGTGTGTGTGTGTGTGTGTGTGTTTGTATGAGAGAGTGGGACGACATGGATTTTTTTTCTTCCATCCCTAATCTGTATAGGGATTGACTTTTGTGGTGTTACCTCTTACTAGTTCAGCGAAAGGGAGATTCTGAACGCGCTTAGTCTTCCTTTTTCTCTCTCTTTAAAGGTTATATTCTTCGATAATTGTCAAGGTTTAGTTAATATTTTTAAGCTTACATTCAACTAAATATTTTCAATAATATCTCGTTTCATTATTTAATTTTCACATTTTAATAAAATATAATAGGAAGACAAAATAATGCCAAATGGCACATCACGGGCCTGGCCGGGCCGGGCAGGACTCATCAAATTAGGCCCGTGCAGACCTCTAGATCAAACGCATGCTCGTAAAGAAATCGGGAGATGCAGTTTCGATTGCTGCTCCAGGGTGATGTAATTTTCAAGTTTTCTGAATGAATATGGAAAATTGGGAAAATAAGGCACATATGTGCTAACAATGACATTTGTATTGCCCACCATGTATATGTGAAAAAATTATTTCTTCATGCAGGTTGATTAGTTCCCATTGATATGTAAGTTGTTCTCAGATATGTTTATAAAACAATCGTCGTTCTTTTGATTCTTCTCTCCAAAAGTTTTCGTTGATATTTAAGTCAATTTCCTTACCAGTAGTTTTACTGAAACTCAGATTATTTAGCATCATCATCATCAACTCTTCTCAATCCATTATTCGTCGTGGTCGACGAATTGACGCGCGACGAATTGCCATATTCGACGAATTGACGTGACACCCTCAATCCAATGCAGAATGAAGGTCTTCCTAATTCCCGTCTGCAATTCTCCATTTTGACGAATCATTTTCCACACCCCACAAGTAAGCTTTCGGATTTCACCCACACATCTTACACGTAAGTGAATTCTAAGAGACAGTGACGTTTTCCTGTGTCTTAGAATCCAATCTAGTACTTCTTTTTTTTTTTTTTTTAGGGTTAATGACTACCGTGAGCAACTCGATGGGCTATAAGCAGTCTTCCGTCCCTAATTTAGGCCCGTTAGTTCCCGGGAAGGAAAAGAGCCGGGGCAATACGGCAAACACAACATTCGTACTTCAACTGGATTCGAACACGGACACAGCTCGGAAGAATGGTCAGACACATCTGGAAGAATGGCCAATGCTTAGACCACTGCGCCACTGGTACGGCCAAGTACTTCAGTTACCCAACGGTGGTCAGTTCTGGTAATATGTCCGGCTCTTTGCCACTTGAGGATTCTTACTTAGCTTATGGGAAACGTCCAACCGGTATTCTACCTCAGCCCCCGTGTTGAGAAACATTTGTGGTGTCCCGTTGTTGATTGCAGCACAAATTCCGTCGCATAAGTCTTCCAGATTACGCACCGGTGTAGCGTACACCTGATCCTTAACAAACCCACACAAGAAAAAGTCAGGCGGAATTAGGTCTGGTGATCTGAGGGAGGGGGGGAAGGATATGCAATAAACGTTGATCCTCTCTCAATCCATCCTGATGTAGTGAAGTAGTGTTCATCCAAGAATGTGCGGACATCACTTCCAAAGTGCGGGGGAGCCCAATTTTGTTGGGAAATTGTCCCTTCAGATAAATTTGGGTTTTCACAAAAGTCATTAGGGGGTAAGAGAATTCTTCCTCCATTGTTCGTTTGCAGGATTTACCCGGTGGTTTGCCTCAATTAATCGAAACGTGGAACCCTCTTTCTTAATGAAGGAATTTTCCCCCGAGCGTTTACCAGGAACGGTCATCAAATATAAGTCACGAATGTGAAATGTTCGTCACAACTATCCTTTGATGTCAGTTAATTATAAGTATTATGCACATCTTCATGTTCGAATATATTAAATAGTGATTTAGCTTGGGACAACCCTTACAGCGCCCATGACCATTGGACAAATAGGGATTGGACAAATTGTACTGTTGAGCCAAAACCGTCTTGAGAACTATAGGCCAAAGCCTACGCGATTTTTCCGTTTGTGACGTCAGCAACCGGGTCATAACAAACCAAACCCGCTACGATTGAAACTGAGAAACAGTCTGTTTGCTTGGCGTATATGTTGCACTGAGAGTGCTGAAGACTTGATGTGCGATATCAGGAATTTTTTTTTTTTGATTGGAGGTTTAACGACCACCGTGAGCAACTCAATGGGCTATAAGCAGTCGCCCGTCCCTAATTTACGGTAAGACAAACACAATATCCATGCCTGACCGGGATTCGAACCCGGACCCCTTACGGACGAATGATCAGAGGCCAGCGCCTTAGATCACTGCGCCACCGGGGCGGCCGATATCAGGATTAGAACAGAAGTTGGTATTTTTATTAATTTAGAATGCATATTTCTTATTTGTTGATGAACTAGGCTATGTTATGGCAAACACAATAATTCCCGCGAAATTAAGCAAGTTTAAGCAACCTAGTAGATACTAAATAGATTAGTTTCATCACAGGGGCGGTTCGTCATTAGGGGCCAGAGAGGCCGAGCCCCACCTAAAAATTTCCATTTCTAGAAATATTTTTTTTGTTTGCCCTGATTCTTATTCTTTCTCTTAACTACATGGTGATAAACCTTTCCCTTTAAAAACCATTACCTAAGGGAAAAGTTTCCTTCAAAAACGAGAAACTATTCCCTGAGGAAAGAGATCACGTTCAGAGTGTGAGGTTATTGGGGCCAGCTCCAACAGGCCCCAGTAACATCACTACGCAAGCGAAGAGGAGACGATTTCCTTCCCGTCTCATTCAGTATGAAGACCTACATACAACACTGTCTTATCCGCGTGTGCAAAAAAAGCTGTGGGGCCAGATCTATCTGGCCCCGCGCTAATTTGATTGGCCGGGAGTGTATCCATTTCCTTAACGCCGTGGGTTGACAGAGAAGCTATCCCCGACCAAGCTCAAAGGTCGCGAGAGGGTTTTAAATGTCGTAGCAAAGTTCAGTTAGTTGTTTTTTCTGTGTGTGTCTCTCTCGGTGATGTGTTGTTCCTTCGTGTCTTGACTTTTTGCTTGTCGAGTAAAATGAATGGAGTGGATATTTTGTTAAAATCTCCGTTCTTTGCTTTAAATCTGGAAGAAAAGCTTCACTTGAAAAACTCAGTGCTTATCACCCAAGAATGTTTAGTTTGAGCTTCACTTAAAGAAAAAAAACAGTGCTCATCAGCCCAAGAATTTTGAGTCGAAAAGCTTCACTAAAAACAACTCTGTGCTTATCAGCCCAAGAATTTGTGTTTCCAAGAGTATGAAGTTTACAAACGCTTTGCAGAACTAATTTCAGTTTTAACTAAAATGATTTTCCATGTTAAAAATAAATAAATAAATAAATGAGAAAGCATGTAAGTATAATTTGCACATGAGTACATATATGTTTTTAGGTTTCACAAGTTCCTTAAAAAAAAGTGTTAAACCTTTCAAATAATGCAAATGGTAGTATGGTACTCATTCTATATGGGACGAAATTCATGAAACGTTCCCTCCTTGCATATATTTGGAGTTATTATTTTTCACTGCATTTTTTATCCTGTGAATCCTGTGATTATTCCTCAATTGAGAAATCTGAAGAAACACAAAACACAACCAACATAAATTAATGCTCCTATGTTTTAAGGTAAAAATTTTACTTAAGGAGTATTAACATTTTTCTGTTAATAGTTATGCATTTTATTCTGAGGAATTTTTTTTTCGTGTGCAATACTATTGTTGACACATTCCTACCTTATGTGAGCATTATTGTGAGTCAAGAGGGTAAACAGCCGCCCCGGTGGCGCAGTGGTCTGAAGCGATGGCTGATCATTTGTCCGAATGGGATCCGGGTTCGAATCCCGGTGAGGGCATGGATGTTTTGTTTGTCTTACGGCACTGGCTCTCTCCTTCCCTGGAACCAGTGACCCTAAATTAGATGGCGACTGCTTATAGCCCATTGAGTTGCTCACGGTGGTCGTTAAACCTCCAATCAAAAAAAAAAAAAAAAAAAAAAAAAGAAAGTAAACAGAGGCAGAGTAAAGGAATCTTGGGGGTTTGGTCTGAATAGTTGGCCTAATAATGACAGTTTTTTTGTCCCCTGTTTCAGTTTTTTTTTTTTTTTTGATTGGAGGTTTAACGACCACCGTGAGCAACTCAATGGGCTATAAGCAGTCGCCCGTCCCTAATTTAGGGTCACTGATTCCAGGGAAGGGAGAGAGCCAGTGCCGTAAGACAAACACAACATACATGCCTCACCGGGATTCGAACCCGGACCCCTTACGGACGAATGATCAGAAGCCAGCGCCTTAGACCACTGCGCCACCGTAGCGGCCCTGTTTCAGTTGCCACGAGCCGCCACTGGTTTCATGTATCATTAGGCTTAACCAACGTTTCATTCATCATTATCCGTCGTTGTTTTTTGTCCAGTGTTATTTCGCCTTATTTTTTATGAAATATTTAGATGTGTACTTTTTTGACGTCATGCTGAAATAAAAAAAAATGTGTGTCATTCATGGGTGGATGAAATTCGAAAGTATGCGGGAGTGACATGGAGGAGACTGGCACAAGACAGACCGTTGTGGAGGGATCTTGGGAGACCTTCGTCCAGCAGTGGATTGATAATGGTTGACAATGATGATGATGATGATTCGCACATTGTGTTGCTGAAAGAATATGGAATAACTATAATGGCAATTTTAATGTTATGCATGGGAATGTTCTTTATTAACTTATCAGCTAAGGTTTTATTAAGTTGTGCCTTTTTTTTTCTTCTTGACTTATTTGGATGAAAAAGAATGTAATTTGTTTTTAAAAATGCATGGTGTCTATGGTAATAGCGGTGAATTTGTGCAAAGCAACAATCCATTGATGCAAAAAGAAAAGGTTTAAGGACTTTACACCCGAATTAGTTTGCAGATATGGGATAATCACTGAATTAATCACTTCCATGGTTCAAAAAGTGTTTATGTTTTGACTTTTGCCAAATGTTTTGCATTTACCGAATTTTACAGCCTTTTTCCCATCGATATTACGAAGTTAAGAAAAATTGGAATTTTTTTTTTTTTTTTTATTGGAGGTTTAACGACCACCGTGAGCTACTCAATGGGCTATAAGCAGTCGCCGTCCCTAATTTAGGGTCACTGGTTCCAGGGAAGGGAGAGAACCAGTGCCGTAAGACAAACACAACATCCATGCCTCACCGGGATTCGAACCCGAACCGCTTACGGACGAATGATCAGAGGCCAGCGCCTTAGACCACTGCGCCACCGGGGCGGCAAATTGGAATCCTGACATCGGTTTGCTGTAACGTCGCTATTATAGCTAAGATGGCAGTCATGGCAGCGTTTGTTATGAACCTGATGGTGTGCCGCCCCGGTGACGCAGTGGTCTAAGCGATGGCCTCTGATCATTCGTCCGTAAGGGTCTGGGTTCGAATCCCGGTGAGGCATGGATGTTGTGTTTGTCTTACGGCACTGGCTCTCTCCCTTCCTGGAACCAGTGACCCTAAATTAGGGACGGGCGACTGCTTATAGCCCATTGAGTTGCTCACGGTGGTCGTTAAACCTCCAATCAAAAAAAAAAAAAACCTCCAATCCAAAAAAAAAAAAAAAAAAAAGAACCTGATGGTGACGTCACAAATCGAGGGCTAAGACCTGCTAGTACACAAGACGGCTCTTTTTTTTTTTTTTTTTTTGTTGGAGGTTTAACGACCACCGTGAGCAACTCAATGGGCTATAAGCAGTCGCCCGTCCCTAATTTAGGGTCACTGGTTCCAGGGAAGGGAGAGAGCCAGTGCCGTAAGACAAACACAACATCCATGCCTCACCGGGATTCGAACCCGGACCCCGTTCGGACGAATGATCAGAGGCCATCGCTTAGACCACTGCGCCACAGGGGCGGCGAGACGGCTTTGGTTGGTCTAACTGCTCCTTTTTGTTTTTGTTTTTTATTGGAGGTTTAACGCCCACCCCGAGCAACTCATAGGGCAATAAGTAGTCGCCCGTCCCTAATTTAGGGTCACTGGTTCCAGGGAAGGGAGAGAGCCAGTGCCGTAAGACAAACACAACATCCATGCCTCATCGGGATACGAACCCGGATCCTTTTCGGACGAATGATCAGAGGCCATCGCTTAGACTACTGGCTCAACTGTCCTTTGGACAAATCGCATCTGAACTAATCAGGATTGGAGCAGTTATCATTATGTGAATCGTACCAGACCCCAGAAACTTTTTCCGTCGTAACTTATTCCTACCGTAAAAAAACGTCTGTCAATTAAAACTGTTAAGAGAAATGAATGCCGCCCCGGCGGCGCAGTGGTCTAAGCGATAGCTTCTGATCACTCATCCAAGTTGAGTTTGAGTCCAGGTGAGGCATGGATGTTGTGTTTGTCTTACGGCAATGGCTCTCTCCCTTCCCTGTAACCCGTTGCCATAAATTAGGAACGGGCGACTGCTTGCTACTGACAGTGGGCGTTAAACCCCCAACTAAAAAGAAAAAAAAATGAATAACAGAAAGCAGAGTGCCTTAGTTCATAACGACACCATGATGTAACTATGGAAAACGAAGGGCAGAAACACAATTCTGAATTTATTTATTTCATCACGGGACATGTTTTGTGGTAAGAGTAAAGGACAAACACATATTAGACGGCAGCGCTCCAATCAGATTTGGAAACGAGTCAAAAAATTTGAATTCGGACCCGGACGTCACATAATTGGACCCGACCCAGTATCTGTAAGTGACGCGGACCTGACTCGAAAAAAATCTGCTTTGAACTATAATATATATACAGGGATTTTAAAAAGTCTGTCAGCAGTGGGTACCTTAGGTTATATGGAAATCAAACAAATGTATTATACTGTAGGAACGTATGATTTACTCATTTACTGGAAGTATTTAAACTGCCGTCATTCATTTGCAAGACATACCTAACCTAACTGTTTTACACATGTTTTCAAACATATCTGCCAAAGTAAAAAAAAGTCTGCCCTCAGTGATGCTAAGGCTGTTCCACCTAATTTTGATGGCGATACAGTCATGTTTTTTTATTATTAAGCTACTTGCTGTATGTTTAATTTCAGTATTTGCTGTTTTCTTGATAAAATATCAAGCTTCAGAATATATTTCACAGCAACAACAATTTTCACAAGTTTATGATGAGTTGAAAGTTTCCAAAATGTGTAATTTTTTTTATTTTTTTTTTTCGTCATATGCCCCTCTGAAGGAACGGACGCTTTTCCTTCTGAGGGCACTCTTCCTTCATATTTCATGGCTAATAATATTTCAATCTGGGAGAACCAGTATCGAGCACAAAATTCCACAGTGAGCATTTTTCTTTGAAAAAAATTTTTTTTCTTCTTCTTTTTCAAAAATAAAACGGAAATAAAACCGGGTCGAAATCGGGTCAGGAGCACCTTGACCCGACCCGTTTGACCCGCTAGAAATTGTAGACCCGTTGACCCGTAACTCGTTTCCATCTCTGCTCATTATATTCATAACTTCAAATCTTTCACTGCTTTGTTCGGATTCACGCTAAGCGGTATGAATCACAAAATTTTGGCCAGAATCCTTCATTGTTTGTAAATATAATGATTACGTGAAAAACAATATATCGATAGTGAATGATGCATTCATGTTTCTTCATACAGATCCAAGTATCTGATAATTTTTAGAGCTGTCCGGTTTGGTCGATTAATCGATCAATTTTTTTAGTCGCCGATTATTTTCTTCTATTTTTTAATCGCCGATTATTTTCTTCTTACGATTAATCGGTTACTTAAAAAATTAGTACAAAAATAAAATTCTTTAGGAACTTCCAAAAAACTGCATATAGTTTTGAATTTGTTGAATACAACATTTGTGCTTGTATCTTCACTTCTTGGAAAATAGCCTTTTCATGGCGATGGGAGTTTAAATCTAGCAGTCACCACTATCAGCAGGGATTCCATCGTTCATTGTGTGTCAGTATGCTAGTCTTCAAAGTCCAACGTCAATTCCGAACTTCCGCCTTTAACACTGTACTTGTCCTGACAGCATTTCGTTAAGAGCTTCTCGACCTCGCGGTTCCCCCGTTCTTTTATTGCTGTGCGCTACGCTCGCTTCTCATATGGTGGTCTGTCTGTGCTTTCCTTCCCTGCTATCCACTTGTTGACTGTAGATATTCAGGAAAAATGCAGCCCCGTCAGCCATTACGTGGTACCACACCTCTTCTACTCCTGTCTCAGCTGAATCGTCTGGGAAAAGTCAGTTGTTTCAATACGTTAGGTCGATATAACAGACGGTCGACATCTTCCGAGCTTGGATGTGGTCCCAGATGGATTTATTACATCGATGCAGATGAAAATACGCCGCTGGTCCTCACAATGAGATTCAGCTTTCAATAGGAAAGATAGGTGATTAATACACGTGTTTCTTGGAATCAATGGGGGTATGCAATTAGTCTTAATTACCCAGGGATCAAGTTGCATACTGTTGCCGAAGTATTGTATCTGTCAACAGGGAGAATTTCCAGTGCAAGAGCAAAAGTCTGGGGCAAATTTTTACCACCTCTCTCCTCATTGAAAAAGCAAATAGTGTTCCTTTATTATTAGCGGAGCCAACTGGGATGAGCATGGGAGTGTCTGTCTGTGAAAGAAAGTTAGTTTGAACGCTGATTCATCTCTTGCTGTCACGTTTATTTGAGAAGTCAAGAGTGTTTAATGAATTAAAGAGAGCTTCCTATGTGAGTTTAACTGGAGATTTTTGGACCTCACTCGCCAACGACAGCTACCTAGCAATAACAGTACACTGGATTGACAATGAGTGGTATTATTGTGATGCAGCTCTTCAAGTGAAACAGGTGATTGAGAAGCATACTGCAAATCAGTGTACAATTGAATTTGAGGAACCCGTTGCAAAATGGGAACTAACGGACAAGCTTGTTGCCATCTGCACTGATAATGCCAGAAATATTGTTCTTGGCGTTAACAGATCAATGTTTGACAGTGTAAGATGTTCAGCACATACTTTACAATTAAGTATAAATAAAGCTATTAAAGTCGCATCCATAGAAAAGGTTCTAGCTAAATGCCGAAAAATTGTAGGACATTTTAAACACAGCTCACATTTAGAGGCTACACTCTCGTCTAAACAAAAAGAACTTGGTCTTCCTGATACTAAGCTGCAACAGGACATAGTGACACGCTGGAATAGTACCTACATCATGGTGGAAAGTTTGGTGAAAGCTAAAACCGCAGTAGACACCATTCTGGTAGCCAACGCATCGAGTACCCCTGTTCTGACAACAGTTGAGTGGGAAGTGCTTGAGAAGCTAATCAGCGTATTGAAACCTTGCTTGGAAATCACTGAAATACTCGGAGGTCACAAGTACGTAACTGCCAGTGTTGTAATTCCTGCTTTTACACATCTCAAAAGCGCAATGAGATTGTCCGATACCGACCCAGCATATATTTGCAGATTTAAAGCTATGTTGCTCGATGACCTGACGGAAAGATTCAGTCAATGGCCTTTATACGACAAGTACGAAGAAGCTACTGCCCTTGACTATCGACTCAAGACACTTTGCTGTATACCAGAAAAAAACGAGATCTAGTGTGGAACAGAATTTCATCCAGTAGCACAAATCAACAGCTGCCCTTACACCAAGAACAAAGTAATGTGCAACAGAAACGAAGAAAACTATGTTTTGACAATTCGTCGATTCCAGAAACAGAAATAAAGGCATACACAAATGTCAGCACGCAGACAGAATTAGAGCTTCAAGTTTATCAGAGCTTGCCTGAACTCGACGACGATTTTACAGATCCTCTTCAGTGGTGGAAAACTCATTCATTACAGTTGCCGTTGCTCGCTACTTTAGCAAAACGGTTGCTGTGCATTCCAGCAACGTCTGTGCCAAGTGAAAGAGTGTTTAGTGCCGCTGGTATTGTTGTCAACAAATTTCGTACTTCGCTTTAACCATCCAAGGTTGACAAGCTCTTGTGCCTAAAATCTTGGCTAAAGCAATGACTGAAAACCAAATTCAAGGTAATTATTATTAATTTTTATTTCTGATTTTTTGATAAAGTAAAGCAATGAATACCACTAGATTAACAGGCTATGATGCATTCAACACTCTAGCATTTCAGACAACGTATTTAGTATCCATATAATAATAGAATAATGCATAATGTAATTTACAGTCGTATATCTTTTGTGACAGTATTTTTTTCACTCGATCAAATAACCGATTAATCGATCAATGGTGAAATATTAACCGATTAAAAATATTGATCTGTCGACAGCCCTAATAATTTTATTTATTATATTATTTCTGAAAAAAAGAAATTTAACTGTGATGCCTCTTTGTTTTGTTCTAAGGCCAACTCTCTCATTAATTTGTAAGATATATCGAGAGATTAACGATGAAATAGCGTGTGAAAACGCCTTTGCATTAAACGATATAAACGATTCCGGATGGAAAAAAAAGTGACATATGGAAACTTCATTTTTAAAGCCGTCATTCTTTATTTTTATGCTGCCTTGCGTATGTCAAATTCTAATCCTGTTCATGGAAATATTTTCAATACAAGCATAAATAGAACAATTTGGTCATTTGAAATTCGATGCAGGCATTTGAGACGAATCAGATACGAGGCATTAGAAAATCTAGCAGGTGGACCTCTATTATGAATATTAATGCCGTGGAGTGAAAAACGAATCTGCGTGGGTAAGGACCAGGTGGCCTTCCTTCTGAGAAGATCCCTAATGGAAGTGTAACGATCTCAAATAGCGGCGAAGATATCTCAAAACTGCCCCAAAGATTAAGAGATCTAAGGACCATAAATAACATGGAAACCCTGTTTTAACCGTAATATCGCTTTGAGAAAAGAAAGGAAAATACAAAAAAAGAAGAAGAAAGAAATGAGAAAGAGGAATTTACATTACAAACAACGATGAGATAGTTCTAAATACCCTTTGCTTTGCTAAATCTATTTAGAAATATATATATCGGTTTTGTTTGAAAATTTCTTTCATGAAAGTGGCTCTTTTTGCTTTCGTTCTGGAAGACAAATAGCAAAAACTCTGATCTATTTTCTCCCTTACAACTAACTCGGAATTTTTACTTCTTGTTTTTTGCCCCAAAATTGCTGTGAACCTTCATGAAGAACAAGTTATTTTTCGAGTGTTACAGGGGGGATTACTACTTCTAATAATTATTATAATAATTCTTTGAGAAATAAACAAAATTGAAGATTTCTGAGTTTCGTACCGTTATGAAAATTCATCAGTAAATAGATTTCGTAAGTAGTGATAGAAGCTGATCCAAATTATAAATCTAGCAGGAAAGGGTCTTACATCAGACTTTTTTAAGGAGAAATGATAAAAAAATAGCAAGAAGTTAATGCTTACCTTATGCTGATGTTTGAAATAAATCTTAAAAAAAACATTTCATATGATATCTTGTACTGGAAATAATTTGGAACCATAACAGAATAGATAAAACAAATTCTAAAGGTAAGTTTTCGAAAATAATCTTGAATCATAAAAGGTAAAGTAAATTTCTAAAGGAAAGTACTCGACAATAATCTCGAACCACAAGAGAAAATAAATTCCTAAAGGAAAGTATTCGACAATAATCTCGAACCACAAGAGAAGAGGGAAAATGAATTTCTAAAGGAAAGAATTCGAAAATGATCTTGAACCACAAGAGAACTCAAATGAATTTCTGAAGGTAAGTTTTCGAAAATAATCTCGAATTACAAAAGAAGAGGTAAAATAAATTTCTAAAGGAAAGCATTCGAAAATAATCTCGAACCACGAGAGAAAATAAATTCCTAAAGGAAAGTATTCAGAGATAATCTTGAACCATAAGAGAAGAGGTAAAATAAATTTCTAAAGGAAAATATTCGAATGACCTGATTAAAATATCCTACAACACATAAAAAAGGGGCTTACTTTATCAAGGTACAAAAATGTTTTTATTCGAAGTCCTAGGATTATGTTGTAGTTAGGGGGGGGGTGTAAATGCTTACACCACCTCGGGAAAAACTCGAATATTCGAAAATGCGCAACGTTAGTTGGGTAATTAATAGTGAGTGGTGCATAGCGTAAAAGCAATTTGCCGCTGACGAGATCAAACTGGGAAAGCCGAATACTTTCCCAATTAAGCTACACCGATGAAGTTTGTCACTGCAACTTTTGCCGTCTTTACATGTGCGTCACCTTTGAGGAATGCGCGTCACAAGTGGGACCTGTTGCACACATACACATGGGTGGCGGAACCCGATAATTTCAGAGGGGGGTCCTACTCCGGGGGTTATAACAATGAAAAAAAAGAGAGAAACTGTAGGTTACATATGCAAGTACTCTAACAAATCATCGTCAACTACACCGCCTGACAGAGAAAATGCCACACCACGAAGACGTAAACGCAGCGCCATGCAAATCGCAATATTGGTGCACACGTACAAGTTAGAAAAATGGTTGTATTTGCAAGCCAATCGCACAAACGGTACGCGGAATATAAGCGGACAACCAACCCGTAAAGCCATCAGTCGAGACGTCATCACGGTCGCGAGAAGTGAGCGGTTCTGCTGTAACATGCCTGCAAAACGAAGGAGTGCCAATGCCGTTAAGACGCCGTTGCACGCGATTTCGTCAAACGGATGAATTCACGAGAGGTGTCATCGTAGGCCTTCGTGCCGCCGGATGGTCCTTGCGTCGTATTGCGGAAGAAACGCAACGTGATGCCTTAACCGTTGGTCGCATTTGGAGACAGTGGTCCTAGGAAGAATCGGTGCAATGTCGTAGGGGGACCGGAGCACGGAGACAGAAGTCCGAGCGCACCGATCGTTGCATTCGACGTCATGCAGTAGCGGACCCACAGGCTATAACGGGCGACATTTTACGGAGTGTACGGAGAAGCTTGGATGCTCCGATATCGGCGCGGACAGTGTCGAGCCGATTGGCTGCGTCTGGTTTGCTGTCCAGTCGTTCGTTGAAAAGTCTGCCCTTAACAGCGAGCCATCGCCGTCACCGCTTCGCGTGGTATGGCTCCAGAGCTGCGTGGAGTGCCGAATGGAACAGTTTGGTGTTCAGTGACGAATCGCGGTTCTGTTTCACCGCGGTTGATCCCCGTGTGAGAGTCTGGAGGCGACGTGGCCAACGGGTGGATTCCTCCGCCATTGTGGAGCCCCACACGGCCCGTCAACGTGGAATCATTGTGTGGGGTACTATCAGCGCCAGCAGCCGTTCACCGCTGGTACGCATTACGGGCACATTGACGACACGCAGCTATGTTGACGAGGTGCTACGGCCCGTGGTACTACGGCATCTGCAGGGCATCCCAAACACCAATTTTCAACAGGATAACGTCCGGCCGCATACCTCTCGGATCAGCCTGAATGATTTACACGGTAAGCGGATGCTTCCGTGGCCAGCACGATCCCCCGATCTCTCGCCCATCGATCTTCTCTGTGACACGATTGGACGTCGGTTGAGTACTCTCCCACGCCCGCAAAATAAAGATGAACTGTTCAATAGCATCAACCCATTTTTCCACGATACTCCAGGACTCTAATCGGATTCTCATTGCCTCGATTCCACTTCGGATTCAACGCTGTATCACCCAAAATGGGCGCCACTTTCCTTATTGATCATCGTGTATATTTGGCCACTGGAGCCTAGTCTGTATGTGACAATTAAATCCTTTGTTCAGGACCTACTTGGCTATCTGTGTATGCAGTTTGGTCTGTTTTCGAGCATTCCTTCGTGGTGTGAAATTTTCTGTCAGACAGTGTATTATCACTCTACTGATGGATTAAGTTCTTTTCTATAACTCTTTGTCTTGAACATGTCTTCCAAGTCACTCCAGCATAGTTTCGAATTTCATCCACCCATCTCCCAGGTGGTCTCTGGATCTTCTCCTGCCCCCTGGTCAAATCCAATCTAATCCTCAGCTGTTTAACGATGGTCAGTCATTTCATATAGAAATATATAGCCGATTGTCATTTGAGAATTCTTTAACGATCTTCTTTAACGTGAAAAACACAACATTAGCTAACTTTTCAACTTATTTGTGCAAAAACAATTTTCAAAGTTGTATTTAAAGCGTTTTCCAAAAAAACTGCGGAACATGCCGATGATCTCTAGGAAATTTTCATTAAAAAAAAAAAAGGTATACCATGTGTGAACCAGAAATTTTTGAAATGTTTCGTACGAAGCATGAGGGGGATCATAAAATTACATGGGTGGTCAGAAACCCGTGTCCTCTACTCCCACCCCCCACAATAATTTACCGCATTTCTACAATCGATAAAACATCTACAAGTTGAAATAGCTGCTTATTCCCACAAGCAACTGAAAAGTGAGTTACAAAAATTAACAAACTGAAGCAAAAAGGTCTCTCATTGCAGAAGATACCAAAGACAAAAAGGAATTTTCAGAATGAACAGTTAGAAGAGATATACAGTGTAACGTGATATAACTTGACACGCATCAGTGTTAAAGCAGTACGTTACTTAAAAAAGAAAATGGGGTGTAAAATGTTCTTGATAATGAGAGTATCCAAAAACGGATTCCTCAACGGAATTTTCGAAATTAAATGAAGCTTTACACATAGAAATATAGGCTGACGTCCCCTAGCGGCAGAATTTTGAGTAACGAAAAAGTAGAAAATATGCGAAAATTATTCTTCACAGCAAAATCTATGCTAAAGAAAGAGGAGTTTTCAAATAATCTTTCAGGAGAGCACCGTAGCGAAAAAAAAGTTCTAACTGGGGAAGCTGCGCATTATTGAAAGGTGATAATGTTTTCGATAATCATGGCTGTGAATGGCGTATATTAAAAATGAAAATTTTCAATAGGATTCTTAGAAGCGGAGATACAGTTTCAAACAAAAATGTACACTAACACTGCCTAGCGCCTGAACTGTGAACGGCAAATAGTCCATGAGTACATGCAAAATGTTCCACAAGGTGAATGGCGTCTGGCGTTGAAAGAACTTTCTAATTGAACTTTTAGAAGCAGAGATATCGGGAAAACCAAATTAAACATTTGCGCTCTGGGGAAAAATTGTGTATAAATCTGGGCAGGAAATATGAATAAAATGTTTTCGTACTTAATATTTCTGACGGAAAGCAGATTTTTCAATTGGGTTTTTAGACTCGTAGTTATTTTTTTTTTTTTTTTTTTTTTACAAATTATGTGCAAAACATTCCGCATTAGATACTCTGTTCGAAGAAAGATTTTTTCAAGTCGGACTGTTAGAAGCAGAGATATCGAGATGAAAATGTATATACACGTACGCCCCTGGATGAAAAATTTTGCATTATTTAAAGCAAAAAATACGTGTAGAAAGTTTTCGGTTGTGAGCGCTATCTGACTGCAAAGGCCGGGTTTTCAGAAGCGCAAAGACTGCGACAAATACATCGGGAACAGAAATATACGCTTACGCCTCCTAATAACAAAACAGTGCTTTACGAACGCTTAGAAATTCCACGCAGAACACTTCCCACCTGAAACTCTGTGCGATGCAAAAAGTAGTTTTGAAATCAGACTTTTAGAAGCAGAGATATTGGGATAATTCGAATTTACTTTCACGCCCTCCAGCGGAAAAACTGTACATTACTTGAAAACGCAACTCTACAGTATTCTCCGTTATAAGTGGTATTGAAAGTAATGAAACGTATTTTAAATTCCGTAACATATGCATTTGCGTCCTCTTGCGCCAAAGTTATGCATCGGAAAAGGACCAAAAAGCAGTGAACATCGTTCTGACATTTCGTGCTTCCCGACGCAGAAAGAATTTTCCAAATCGGACTAATAGTTGCTGAAATATGGTGTCCGCAGACGAACGGACGGACAATGTGATACTACAAGCACGTATTTTTTTTTATAAAAGACGTGCTAACACACACACACACACACACACACACACACACACAATTATCTGAGATCAATGCAACTTAACCCTTAACCACCATTACTCTAAAATCTACTATCACTCTAAATCCCATAACGCCCGAAACTGTCTGTTGTTTAGTAACAACAATAGTGACTGACGGCGACTCCTGCTGATCTCTCAAAGGTCGTGCAAATTTAAAGAACAGGTAAGGGTAGGAAGTTTGACTCATTCAAGACAGGCGCTTCGGGTAGCTATTTTCGTTTGCATGTACTGGTGTTTTGGTCGTTAAAGGGTTAGAGAGGTTTTTGAAGTTGGCAATATGTCACTAGAAATAAATAAAAAACATGCACAATACTTGAGATCAGTAGAAAACAAGAACCGACCTACAATGAATATACAGTATCTTAGTGTCCTGGAGTTTAATAATGGATGTTTCATGATAATACGACGCCATCTTTCCAACAAAATCTATAACTGTTATTACGAAAGAAGTGAATCTGCGTTCGGAACGTCTGGTGTCCCATATAGTCGACGTCTCCCGGGAGGCCGGGTTGTCAGAGACGGTGTTTTCTAGTTACTCGTTTGAGTTGGCCCAAATTCCGGCTTTCTTCTTTCCCTTGGGTCAGGGGCCCGAAATCAGAGACGTCCGACTGCTCATATCCCTAAGAGTTGTTCGAGGTGAACTTACACACTGTCAAAATTGATGAGCATCCACTTGCAATTTCTACAAGCAAATGAAATTGCACTTTGGAAATTTCAAAATCTTCTTTTTAGCCTGTGTTGATACCCACTGTGCCGCCCCGGTGGCGCAGTGGTCTAAGGCGCTGGCCTCTAATCATTCGTCCGTAAGGGGTCCGGGTTCGAATCCCGGTCAGGCATGGATGTTGTGTTTGTCTTACGGCACTGGCTCTCTCCCTTCCCTGGAGCCAGTGACCCTAAATTAGGGACGGGCGACTGCTTATAGCCCATTGTGTTGCTCATGGTGGTCGTTAAACTTCCAACCCAAAAAAAAAAAAAAAAAAAAAACACTGTAGGGTATAGGCCTCCCCCTGTCTTTTCCAGCTTCCTCGATCCTTAGCCTCAGTTCACCATTTAGCATCTCTAAATTTCTAAAGTTCATCTCTCCATCTTGTTCTCTGGCGCCCTCTTCGTCTCTTTCCATCTCTTGGTTGCCATCCTGTTATTAACCGTGTCCATCTTTCAGTCTTCCAACATGTCAAGCCCATCTCAACTTTGATTCTTTTATTATTTTGATAATATCTATTATTCCTGTTCTTTCTCTTATAAGTCAATTTCTAACTCTGTCGCTTTTTGTTATTCCCAACATTCTTCTCCTAACTTTCTTACCAATACTCTTATTTTTTCATACTGTCGTTCTGTGATACTCCACGTTTCCCTTTCATAAGTAAATGTGGGGTTAATACATGCATTGAAGATTTTTCTTTTTGAACACAATGGAAGATCGCCGGTTAAATAGTCTTTAAATCTCCAAAAGGCTCGATTACCATGGATAATTCTTCTATTGATTTATCTTTCTTGTCTTTCTTTAAAAGTGATTACTTGACTTTTCTTATATTCCGATAAGGAAGATTTCTTTCCTCGATTTTGTTTTAACATGTTTTGTGCATATGAAATGTCGGAATATTGATGGAAACTTAAAACACCCGAAATACGGTGCAAAATAAATTTTATTAATCAAAATAATCACGGCCAGCAGCTATTACCTTTTGCTAACGAAATACAAGCTTATCATGCAGTCGTAAGAAAATGTCCAGCTTCGGGAAGGCGACAAACGCATGCAGTTTCAGCTGATGTTTGATTGGGAAGCGATTCACCATGTACAGAAGAGGGTCAAGGGGCTTGAAGAAATAATAATCCGTTCGGGAGAGATCAGATGAATAAGGTGGATCGCACTTCAGAGGGTGCAGCATCAGGAACATCTGGCGTGCAAAGTGAGGTCTCGGATTGTAATGCAGAAATATACGCCATGGCCATTGACTAATTAATGCTGGCTGTTGGTAGACAGCTTTCCATGCATAATGTCAAGTACTTGACAATACTTGTGCGACGTAGTGGTTTCACTCGGTTCTAAGAGAGAGGAGTAGAATACAGCATATGCAGACCAAAAACACATTGTATACTGGTTTCGGAACTCCACTGCGGTCTAACACTGCGCCGAACAACGGCAGTTGTCATACAGCATCCATTTCTCACCAAAACGACGGCGATTGCCAGGCAGGATCCATTTTCATCAAACGAAGGCGATTGTCATACATCACCTATTTCTCATCAAAACGATGGCGATTGTCTTACGGCGTCAATTTCTCGACAAAACGAAAGCAATTGTCTTTCAGCATCCATTTCTCATCAAAACGACGGCGATTATCATACAGCACCCACTTCTCTTCAAAACAACATCGATTGCCACACAGCATCCATGTCTCATCAAAACGACGGCGATTATCATACAGCACCCACTTCTCTTCAAAACAACATCGATTGCCACACAGCATCCATGTCTCATCAAAACGACGGCGATTGTATCATACATCACCTATTTCTTATCAAAACGATGGCGATTATCTTACGGGATCCATTTCTCATCAAAACGAAGGCGATTGTCATACACCATTTATTTCTCGCCAAAACGATGGCGATTGTCTTACGGGGTCCATTTCTCATCAAAACGACGGCGATTGTCATACATCACCTATTTCTTATCAAAACGATTGCGATTATCTTACGTGATTCATTTCTCATCAAAACGATGGCGATTGTCATACACCATCTATTTCTCATCAAAATTATGGTGATTGTCTTACGGGATCCATTTTTCATCAAAACGAAAGCGATTATCATACAGCATGCATTTATCATCAAAACGATGGCAATTGTCATACAGCATGCATTTATCATCAAAACGATGGCAATTGTCATACAGCATGCATTTATCATCAAAACGATGGCAATTGTCATACAGCATGCATTTATCATCAAAACGATGGCAATTGTCATACAGCATCATCAAAACGACGTCGATTGTCATACAGCATCCATTTTTCATCAAAATGACGTCGATTGACAGCGTCCGTTTCTAATAAAAACGAATGCGATTGTCATACAGCATCCATTTCTCATTAAAACGACGGCGATTGTCATACATCACCTATTTCTTATCAAAACGATGGCGATTATCTTACGGGATTCATTTCTCATTAAAACGACGGCGATTGTCATACACCATCTACGTATTTCTCATCAAAATGATGGCGATTGTCTTACGGGATCCATTTTTCATCAATACGAAAGCGATTGTCATACACCATCTATTTCTCATCCAAACGACGACGATTTTCATACACCATCTATTTCTCATCAAAACTATAGCAATTGTCATACAGCATGAATTTTTCACCAAAAACGATGGCAATTGTCATACAGTATCATCAAAACGACGGCGATTGTCATACAGCATCCAGTTTTCATCAAAACGACGTCGATTGTCATACAGCATTCATTTCTGATCAAAACGAATCCGATTGTCATACAGCATCCATTTCTCATCAAAAAGACGGCGATTTTCATGCAGCATACATTTCTCATCAAATGTGAAGAGGCGCCAAAAAATATTCGTTCGGTTGCTGATGAGCAGCGCAGACATCAATTTATTGTGCTTCGTGCTATTTCATCAACTCATGTGGGATCCACTTATCCATCTTCTTAACTTTGCATATGGACGTTAAATGTCAGGAAATGATTGTGTAGTGTAATGCGAGTTTCCACCAAGTTCTTGCATCGTTTGACACGTGTCGGATTCATTCAAAGTCTATAACAAGCATTCATCGATAGCTCCTTCTGGTCTACCGTGTGGTTCATTTCCGAGGCTCACCGCGGCACTTTGCAGACCAACGTTCTGTCTTCCGTTCACTAACGGTGTATTCCACAGATGTTGTGTTCATATTACGAACTGTCTCCGATGCCCGGTATCGCAGGTTTGTTCTCATAAAAGAAAACGGCACGAATTTGGCTCAGAGATTCATCTCCCCATTTTCACTGTAGCACAATAACTCTTGCAGCTGATGCCACAGACGAAATTACCAGCGCATTATAGCCTTGACGCTTTAAACTTACATATCACGAGTCATGCTGTGTGATGTCTGAATTCCTAAATTAACTGCCAACAGTAGGAGTTTGCAAAATCCTACACATCATCTGCAGCAATCTAATAATTATAAAATACCTCCATAGCAAGTTTGAAACTGTCATCGAAAGAAGCGTAGTACAAGTACGAGGCGTTGGCTTCTTACCATTCGTTTAAGGTGGGTCCTGGTTCGAATCCCAGTTGAGGCATGTTCTGATGTTCTTGTCTATGGCATTGCCCGCTTCCCCTCCTCTGAAGCAACGGTCCCAGGTTCGAACCAGGTTACTTGTAGCCCAGCATGTTTTTTTTTTTTGGTCACAAGTTCGAATCAGGTTACTTGTAGCCCAGCATGTTTTTTTTTTTTTTGCAACGGTCCCAAGTTCGAATCAGGTTACTTGTAGCCCAGCATGTTTCTTTTTTTTGCAACGGTCCCAAGTTCGAATCAGGTTACTTGTAGCCCCGCATGTTGTTTTTTTTTGCAACGGTCCCAAATTTGAATCAGGTTACTTGTAGCCCAGAATGTTTTTTTTTTTTTTTTTGGTCCCAAGTACGAATCAGGTTACTTGTTGCACAGCATGGGATTTTTGCAACGGTCCCAAGTTCGAATCAGGTTACTTGTAGCCCAGCATTTTTTGTTGTTTTTTTGCAACGGTCCGTAGTTCGAATTAGGTTACTTGTAGCCCAGCATGTTTTTTATTTTGCAACAGTCCCAAGTTCAAATCAGGTTTCTTGTAGCCCAGCATGTTTTTTTTTTTTTTTTTGCAATGGTCCCAAGTTTGAATCAGGTTACTTGGAGCCCAACATGTTTTTTTCTGTTTTTTTTTTTTTTTTTTGCTGAGGGTTTCCACAGAAAAAAAGACACGCTCATGGCACACGAGAGTTTCTATTTGTCCGAGATGGGTCTATGTTCAAATTCCAGTGAGGCATTAAAGTTGTGTTTGTCTTACGGCACTGGATCTCTCCCTTCCCTGGAACCAGTAGCCCCCTAAATTAGGGACCGGCTACTGCTTATATATAGCCCAACGAATTACTTACGGTGGTCGTTGAATCTCCAATTAAAAAAAATAAAATAAAAAATTCTAGCATTGCGTGCATATCTGCGAACACAACCTTATATTTATTTATTTATTTGCTATGGTACCTTTAAGGGAAAAACAATGATCTCCGCAATTTAGCTGTTTTGATACGTTAAATGATGTATTTAGACAACAGACGCACTCAAGAAATGCATCCTTGTATTTCCATTAAAATACGAAAATTTTTCATGAAAACTTGTATCACCTTGCTTTTACCTCCTCACTGGTACTGCAAAAGAGAGAAGCAGAAAACATTTAATTGCTGCGTTGTTTTTCTCAACAAAAAGAATGCACTAGAAACTATTTTTTTAAACAACTTTTCATTTTTCATATCTCTGATCATAAGTAAGCTATATGCTATTTTGGGGGAAGAAAGGGGCGGCAAATTACCAAACCTTAAAATTTGAAAAAATATATAACCACAATTTTTGGCGATGCTACAATGAATATCGTAGCAAGTTTAAATAAGTTAAGACTCTTGTTACTTTATTTAAAAAATGCATTGTTTGAAAACAAAACAATGCTTATATTTATTTATTTGGGAATGGGAAAAACAATGGAATGGCAATGCCTCCCAGCTGAACACTATTGCGCCTATGGCTCTGATAAAATGCTCATTAAAAAATAAAGAAAGAAAGAAAGAAAAAGAAAAGTGTGCCATTTTGTTTCCACTTGGTCAGTTATATTAGGGCTATTCGTATGACATGCTGTTCTAACTTGGAAGAATCCGACGGATTCTTTGGCTTAGCACATATCCATGTAATTTTAGTTCCTTCATTCCCCTTATGTTTGTCTAAATTATGCACTATGTCGCCTAATTGCCTAATTATATGTGTACTCTGCTTTATTTTACATGTATATTTGAAAATTTGGGGGCCAAAAGTCTACGCTTTCTTGCAGCACCATTTGTTTTAATTTTATTTCGTTTTAATATTTTTTGTCTATGCTTTCTTGTAACACCACTTGTTTTTAATTTTATTTCGTTTTAATTTTTTTTTTTGTCTACACTTTCTTGCAGCACCATTTGTTTTTATTTTTATTTCGTTAAATTCTCATTTGGGTAGGTCTGAATTCAGCTGTTAACGTATTTAAGTCGTGCTTTAGCTTTAATTGCTACTTAATTTTCTTTTACTAAAAATTATTTGTTTGACCCTACCGAAAAGAAGATGCAGCTTTAATCTTTTTTTATTTTATTTTTTACCGTATAATTCATTTCATTTCATTTATTTTCGCTATGAGGTTACATTTGACAATATTACATTTCAATAATAATTTCGTAACATGTAAAATTAAGAAGAAAGCATATATAATACGTATATATATGTATACTTTCTTTTCCTAAATAACCACTCATAATAATCGTATCAACCACTCACGCGCAGTAAACAGCCGCTTCAAACTCCACCCCTCAGCTTGTTGAATATTTAACTGTGCTGTACGCTTCTGCCATCTACTGACCTGTGTTTAAACTGTGGCTTCGGCCAGGAGCTGAGAAGAATGAGATGATGACGACAGAATCACCCAATGACGAAGGTACATCTACGATTTAAAAAAGCGGCGCGTTTTTCAAAAAATCTTGGAAATAAATTGAAATTAAAAAAAAAATGTAAAATAATTCCCAGGAGTTTATAAAAGCACCCCGGCCTTTTTCATTCTTTGTCTTTTGTAAAGCAAAACCTAAATATTTTTCTACTATACTATTGATAATTATAGTGTACTAGGTGAGAGCCAGGTCAATAATGATGGGGGAAATAAGATATGTACATAGGCGTAGCCGGTCCTCCGGTCCGGACCCCCCTCCCCCGAGGGGGATTCAGTACGAATTTAAAGCGATATATATGTATATATGAGGTTTTCATCAATAAACCAAATCCACGAGTACCCTTTTCCCTTAAGAAATTTCTGGCTACGCCACTGGATGTGTAGAGTAATTTTTTAATAACAAGATATTATTTTTCTTTCTGATGATCAGATCAGATCATATGTAGAGGATTTTAGGAAGGGAGTGTCTGACCCCAGGTCTTAAACAACCCTTAGAAATAGGAAGCTAGGAGATTTGGGCTAGAGTGCTCGATAGGAAAGTGACACGGAAGCGACGTAAAAAGGGGGAGGAAGACGCCCTTATTTATTACCGGGGGCCAACACCCGGGGTTTACTTGTGATGTCCAAATGCAGAGTCTATTTAAGAACGGGGGGGGGTTGCACAGGAACGTTCCTAGACTTTGAAATCAAGGTGGACGACGGGTGTGAGAGAAACATGTTTGCTTGGGCAGTATTGATAGCAACTTTATTCACTAATCACTGAAAAAAATAATTTTTATTTTAATAATTTTTATCACCGGATACAAAGGAATTCGGTGATAAAAATTATTAAAATAAAAATTTTAATAATTTTTATCACCGAATTCCCCCCCCCCGGAATGCACATACACCTAGACCTGATAAGCTATGCCACTGATAAACTAACAAGATAACATGACAACCACTAGTGTGTTAGTGATGTAACATATAAGTGTTGGCAGAATGTCGCCTTCAACTTTTTTCTTTCTGTGAATGAGTGCATTGTCGCCTTCAACTTTTTTCTTGCTGATTCGTACCTGGCCACACTAGCATGAAATAAAGGCTTAAACTAAATTGCCCTAATCGCTTTTTAAAATTTTGCATTTTTCTTGTGAAAATAGCGCTGCACTTGAACACTTTTTTTTGTTGTTGAAGAAAATGTCTTATTTATTTACCTAAATCGAATTTTAACGTCGTGACATGCAGACACAACACCTGTCCCCTCCTTAGCTCCCTTCCTTCAAGCAGGCGACCTTGCTTTGCACGCCTCATCTTCGAAGCAGTCGTCTGCCACGTCTCGCTCATGTACTGCCTAGGTACAGGCTTAAGAGCGCTGGTATAGCTTTAGACTCCACTTTCCGTGTTGAAATCCCCTATTTAGTAGAAAAAACAGCAGAGCAATTAGTACTGATACTTCTCAGTTAATTCCTATCCACCCTCCTCGTTCGTACCTGGCCACACTAGCATGAAATAAAGGCTTAAACTAAGAATTTCGGAGAGTGGAGAACAATTAGATTTTCTTGGCCCTGCCGATGTTGTTTTGATAACATTTCCACGAAGTAGTAAACAATCCACTTCCTTAAGAAAAATACGTAGGGCTACCCGACGGAAAAAACGACAATCATTATTACTTGGTAAAGTCCAGATTATATTTTAAAATTTAAGAAAATTGAAAAATGGCACATCTTGAACTGGGTGGGCAAGAAGAATTTCAGGGTGGGCCTGCCCACTCTCGCACCCCGTTGGAGACGTCCTTAGGGCTGCAGCCCCGGTTACTGCATTTTCAAGGGCCCCCAGAAATATGCAGAATGCTTGAAGAATTGACAGAGTTCTACAGTTTATTTATTTATTTATTTATTTTGCACATAGCACAGCGAAAACTATAAAAAAATCTGCCTTGTAAAAAAATATTTCTATTTATTTTTCCTATTTAAGGAGGAGTTCATGAAAGGCATGGTCGCCTCCAGTCCATCCTTAAATCTGTCGAAAGCATTACAGATGTTTTTTAGTACACATCTCTAATTATGGGAAATTTTTATACATTAAAGATTCGTTCGAATCATGATATTTGGATCACATTATTTGTCCACTACTTCGATATAATTTCAACAAGCTGAACCCTGAGGGGGAGGGGATCAAAGCAGAACTGAACTGGTGCCCAATTTTCAACCATGCATTTTTACATTTTCTTGCTAACACTGATTCGTCCATGAATCATGGAATACGTCCTTCAATATGGCGGGGATATTTTAATAGCTTCCTCATCATATTTTGGGTTGTTATCTCCTGGGTATTTTTGTTTGGCCACCCATAGTGAAATCCTAGATGTGCCACTATTACTGGGTCCCCAAAATACCGTCCAACTCCCGGGTCCCCTGTCTCCTTAAACGGGCTCTGTCCAAATATTAGAGTGTGTTTCATGAACATTACAACAATAAACAAATATATATATATATATATATATATATATATATATATTGATTGAGATAGAGATTCGACAATTAAACCAGGCAAGCGCTCTTTCCACTGTGCCACCAAAGTGGGGACAAAGGAAATTATTTTTAGTTTATGTCATGGGCGTCGATAAACCACTTCAGAGGGTGTAAAGCTCCCAATACTTCCCAAGTAAATTTTTCCTTCACGTTAAAAACCAAAAAAAAAAAAAAAAAATCTAAATCTTCGGAATATTGTTATTTTAAATCAATAATCAAAAAATAAGGAAACAGACAAAAAAGATAAAAAAGTCAATGGCCAATTCACATTTGATCACTCTATCAGGCTCACAGACCTCCAGGGTAGGCCAGCCTCTCCTGTTACCGTTAGAGCCACACCTACCCGACCCAACGAGCATAATAATAATTAGCACATACCATCTCTCTATTCTAAAAAAAAGTAACTGCCGCCTCTGCTGCTGCCGCTGTTTTAGAAATTTCGCGACACTCTTTGACACTCTTGCTTTTCTAGCTCGCAGCGCAAAACGTATTGAACACAAAAATATGAAAATTACATGGTTTCTAGAGAATTGGTTGGGGAACACACTGAAATAAACTGTTTCTCGATTCTGGAGATACTTCAAGAGCTATTGTATTCCAAACTTAAGGTAAGCAAAAAAGTGCTATTAGGCCGTGTTCCGGGCGCAGCAATAGAACCACGAAAGTTTGTACAGGCATGTAGTGCCATAACCGAATTTTTGCACCTCGTCTTCCTTTTTTGAATTTCGATTTAAAATAACATCACCGACAATTTTTTTCAATTTTTAGTACCAGACAAATTATTTAGATTCATACCTTTGAAGACTTCTTGAATCCAAAACGATAGGAGTTTTCCCCTTTTTCATTTATAGAGGGGGAAAAAATAGCCGTTGTCTTTCACATTCTTTAGCTGATAACATGCATCTGGGCCTTTTCATGAAGTGCAACAGTACAGTTTGCACCATCTCATTGCAAATAATACATTTCTTCCGTATATCGAAAAGCATGTGCTGTAAGATGGACTAAACTCTGTGTTATGAAGCCGGACTAAACTCTGTGTTATGAAGCCACAGAGATTTTTTTTCAAAATGCTTATGAATTGCAAAACAAGTAAGAACCTTTTTTCCCCATACTATTGCGTTATTTCATTTAAAAAGTACGGCATGAGCTTGATTGCTAGCCCTGTGTTGTGTGCTTCACGCATGTTCTCGTGAAACTTTCTAAGTGCAAACTCAAATATCAAAGTGCAAACGCACAATCATCAAAAATAAATCAAATGAATGAAAAAGTAAATAAAATTTACGTTTTGCGCTTTATTGTTTGTTTGGGTTTTTTTGGGGGGGGGGGGGTTCATTTTCGTTCTTTGTTTTAAAAAATTCGCTGATATCCCATATTTCTTATAGCCGCTTGGTAAGGAAATCGTTGAATATTTAATGAATTTTTAATTTTAAAAATATTTCATAAAAACACTTTATTTTTCTTGTTTATTTGCTTATGAACAATCACAACTGCATTTTCAATTGTAAAAACACCCGTCGAATCTCCTAGTTTACCTTTTTCACATTTTTCTCTTTTATTTGCTACCTGATAATTGGGTAGAACTGATACCTACCTTTCATGCCAAATCTCTTGAAGTTTGCCACTCATCCATAATTTGGTGAAGTCGACGTTTCTGAATCATATACAAGCACAGTAAAAATCTGGATGAAAAACATTATCTTTAATTATTTTTGGATACGTAGCCGTAATACTTTCTGCGTAAAATAGTTGTTTGAACATACACATAACGGAAAAAGCTATAAATATTGCATACCCCTCCCTTTATACCCGCGCACCAATGCAGAAGATGCGAGAACGACTGTCGGCGACATGCGAAATTAGCAGTAGATTCAACCAATCTCACATATTTATTTATTGACAACTATTTAACATTTTCAGACTGGAAAATTTTTTGCTCTAGATTGAGCATTTGTATGAAGTCAACAAAAGGTGATACGTATGAAAAAGGATTTTTATTATATTTTGAGCAGTTTTGAGCAGTCAGCACAGGCATTATCAATTTCTTCCTGATGCCAGTGATTATATTGGCTGAATTAAGTCTAAAACAGTAAATATCTCCTATGAACCCAAAAATTTGGATTTCCGGGTCATACATTGATTATTCACACCGAAAATTCTATAGTTACAAATAAATATCTTCACTTATGGAATGGTATTTAGGTCCATAAGTGAAGATATTTATTTGTAAGTCAACAACAGTTTAACTGGCACTTCAAAAAACAAAAATAATTATTTTAGTTATTCTGTATGCCGCCCTTGCTGACCTCGACGCCAGCGACAATATCTAACGTAATACAGTATTATTCTGTTAGAAAACACGCAATGTGAAACCAAAACGCATTATTATAAGATTATTTACGCAAATTAAACATGTTGAAAGACATGTGAGTCAAACGCGGAAAAAGGTTGA
This sequence comes from Macrothele yani, assembly GCA_039090855.1. Classification (NCBI taxonomy): domain Eukaryota; kingdom Metazoa; phylum Arthropoda; class Arachnida; order Araneae; family Macrothelidae; genus Macrothele; species Macrothele yani. The sequence goes on along the minus strand of CM077007.1, from coordinate 144,792,181 downwards.
TTTTCTAACATTTGTAATTTTTCAACAGGATGTTTCTCAATGAAAAATCGCAGTCGCTTTTCCTATGAAGAACCATCAATAATGATATCATTCAAAGCTTTGCTGTCAAACTTTGCCAATGAAAATGTAAACAAATATATATTCTGAAACATCCTTTTACAAGGGAAAAAAATACAATAAAACATAAAAGGCTAAGATCTCGAATATTCTTCTACTAAACAATCCAGAACTTCTTGAGAGTAGCCCGAGTCCATAATCACCGAAATCTTTATTTTTCTTTGTGTAAAAGAATGTACATATTACGAAAGAGAAAATGTTAAGTATTCCCGCTGCCTCGGTGGCGTAGTGGTCTAAGCGGTGGCTTCTGGTTATTCGTCCGAAAGAGGTCCGGGTTCGAATCTCGTGAGGCATGAATTTTGTGTTTGTCTTACGGCACTGGCTCTCTCCCTTCCCTGGAATCAGTGTCCTTAAATCAGGGACGGGCGACTGCTTGTAGCCCATTGAGTTACTCACGGTGGCCGTTAAAACGCCAATAATGAAAAAAATCAGCTTTAGTTTTTACATTCATTCGTAAAATGTTTTGCTTATTCCAGATCCTCACTCATATTATTTTGTTAGATCTGGTTCTCAATTTACAAGCATTCTTTGCCTATGATTAATTGATAAATAGTTTATGATTGACTAGTTTTAACCTCACATAATGTAATATGCCAAAAAAATAGCCAGTTTTCTTTATTTATCCGGTTACAACGAAGTTCGCATGTCTTAAATGTTTTTGACACTCCCTACAACTCAGTTACGCAAGAGTTCGATTGCATTTCCTCATCATCTGCGACTAACCTCCCCTCTCCCCTCCCGCCGGCAAGAACAAAGTATAAAATCTAGGCTTGCAATTTAACACGAAAACCATCCGAGTGGTCGACTGGTCACAGGCGTAAGTTTCTGGATAGTCGCCCTAGCTGGGTTCGAGTTTCAGGTGAGGCATGGATGGCGGTTTTGTTTTACAGCTCTGGCTCTCTCCCTTTCTTGGAATCAGTGGCCCCGATTAAGGGCGGACGACTGCTTATGGTCCTTAGAGTTGGTCATGGTGTAGTTAACCAGGTAAACAGGTAAATAAAGCGGCGCAGGGGGGGGTATTGCGTTTTGCTAGCACAGAGGACTTTTTTCGTTTTTTTTAAGTAAGAACATTACTGGCAAATCGCTGTAGTATTTAAACTTTCGAATGAAAAAGAATTAACTTTCTGCTACCATCCAGAACAAACAAAATTTCAGTTTTGTAATTATTTTTTTTTTGTACTATGACGCATCAAATATAAAACATTAACACCGCATTTACCTTTTTGTTTACTAACTAATTTATTTATATTTATTTTAGGCCTCACTGCTTTTTGGACAGCGCTGTATTTGCTTGTTTGTTTACTAACTAATTTATTTAATTTTTTTAGGACATTGCCTAAAAGTCAGCACAGGAGACGAAAAGGAATAAACTTTCTGAGGATGCCCTTTGCACAAGAGCCGTCAGGAGAAAACATAGCATATTTTTAACTTGCACTCTTTCCTACGAACAAGGCTCCACCACGGAGAAATAAATATATTTTTTCTTTTTCTTTTTTACGAGAGAAAATTATTCACGAATCGCTATGAAGTCCAGCCTTGCGAAACAAAACGGCATTGTTCTAAGAATAAGTTCGTGTTGCATACAGGAGCAGTTTTTATTTTCATCTGATTTGCATTCTTTTCTATGTTGCCTCTTCCCCCAAAAATTGTTCTGTTCAAATAATAGAATAATAAAATGCACGTGTACATATGCCTTTCAAGAATATTTTAACAGTTTAAAAGTTTAATATTTATGAAAAAATTTTGAGTTTTACTTTCTGACGGCCACATAGTTAACAGAGTTTGCACTTTTTTATTTGCTGCATTTTTCTATAAGTGTACCACATTATTTATTAAATTCCCAGTATATGAGCTAATACAGTTTTCGACATTGGCAAGGATCTCCATTCGGATTCTGTATAAAACTCAAAATGAAAACTTTGCTTGCCCATTCATTGGCAAGTGCTGAATAAATACAGATAATAATTTCTTTTCACTGAAGTGTTTTATGCAGATTTTTACTTGTTTACAATACGGTTTCTGACGCGGTATATATATCTTCACGCAAATGTTTCACGATGTCAAAAATTCTCCTCATTATTCGGGAGAATTAGATCATCAAGATATTCTTTGCGAAAAAAAATAATAATAAAATCCACGATGTCGAAAAATACTGTATATCCTTCAAGAGAATTGGATGTAGTTTTCATCAGGGATTTGTTACTCGAAAGAACTAAGGTTCAACTTCATCAGAAGTGAACAACAGCATTATGTTAATGATGAAGATATATTTGTAAAGGAACTAAAGTGCATCTCTATTAGGAGCATGTAACATTATGCTACTGAAACGTTTGGAGACAGCTACATTCAGACTTTTCAGAAGCATATTACATTCTATTCCTGATGCAGACATACAGTATTTATGGAGAGCTGAAATTCATGCTCATTAGCAGTAAGACGTACAGTAAGTTCTCCTGATGAAGACATATTTCAGGAGAACTACCACTTATCTTATGACATTATGCTCCTGTAGAATACATATTCCGGCAGAACTAAGGTCCAGCTTACGAACACACGATATCATACCCCTGAAAAAGACACGTTTCGAGACACGTAAGGTAAATGTTTACCAGGAGCACATAACACTATTCTCCTTATAAAGACAGGTTTCCACCGTACTACAGTTCAGTTTCGAAATAACTGAGGTTCAGTTTTATCGGAAGCATATACAAAAATGTTGCATCCCTGATAAAGATAAGCTCTGAGAGAACTAGGACACCGATTCTCCAGAAGCATATCATATTATGCACCAGATAAGGACATGTTTTGAGAGAACTAAGGTGATGTAATATTATGCAACTTAAAATATCCTATTTTTTCTGTTCTTGAAACAGGTCTAGAGCTTTTTAACATTGTAAACTATTTGTGTTTAAATGAAGAATCTTTGTTAAATCAAATTTTAATGACTTTAGTATTTCTGTCCATAAATTTGATATCACAATTTGTGGCGTTCAACATTTCTAAAGTGCAGTAGATTCCGGCTAATTGGGTCATCGGTTAATCGGGGCAGCCATTTATTTGGGACAATTCTTGAAAAACATCTCAAATAAGCTCTTTGGGATAAAGCTTCGCATAATTGGTATAGCCGCTTAACTGGGCCAAAATATCCTAATCCCAATGTGTCCCAATTAACCTGAATCTACTGTATTGTTCTTACAGGCAGATGCATTATTTGATAGATATATATTCAAATAGGTAATATGTATTTCAAGTATGGTGCTCCTGATTCTGTAATATATAAATACATTATTTCAGAAATTACAGACTCTCAGCCCCTATCGATGGCTTACAAAATCATCCCAAAGGTCCTGTCATATTGCTTGAAGGAAACACTGGACATAGCACAATGAAAAAATAAGCTGGATTCAGGGGTAGCTACAGCACTGTAGATAATATCCATGTACTGAGAGAGCTAATCGACAGAGCGAATGAGTATGAACTCCCATTATGTACGACTTTTATTGATTATTAAGTCTTTTGAGTCCGCAAAATCATCAGCAGGTTTATTATCTTTGAAATCATCCGGCATTGAAGATATAAGTTAGGACAAAAGGATTAAGATTCAAGATCAATTTAATCAGCTTCGTTTTGCTGACGCCATAATCGTTTTAGCAAGTACCCCTTCAGAACTACAGAGCATGATCCAGGAACTTGCTGACAAGAGTAAAGAAGTGAGATAAAAATAAAATTATGGAAAACAAAATTGATGTATAATGAATGTTCTTACAAGAACTGAAGATTTTGATGTTCATGAGGCAAATTTAGAAGTAATTGATGCTTACATTTCCATTGGACAACAAATATCAAACAAGGATCACACCGAGGGAAAAATCGACAAAGCGTATAAAACTTGACTGGAGAACATTTGGAAAAAGCAGTACAATTTTCAAGAGCAATTTTACATTGCTCTTTAAAGAAAAAGGTGTTTAGTCAATGCATCAATGATCCTTGACGTTCTTACTTATTGATCAGAGATATGGACCTTGTAACTGAACAAGACATTTAGAGGCTGTGAACAACTCAAAGAATCATAAAGAGATACATGTTTGGTGTAACAAGAAAAGACAGGAAAAGGAACTCAAGGATCATGAAAACGATAAGATTTGAAGGCATCTTGATCAAAGTAAAGACCTTCAAGTGGCAATAGGCTGCGCATATTGCTAGAAAACAGACCACCATGGACACGTAGAACAAGAAAATCCTCCAAACCTGGGGAAAAAATTAAAGAAATCAAACTGAAAGGTCAATTGTTAACGGAAACCAAAGTATTCATTGCAACCGTGAAATTTCCAATTGATCTTAACAAGTGAATTCCATTATTGAAATGTCACTTTCATGTTTCTGTCCTAAAAACGGAAGAAACATGAAATTTTGGTTTCGACAAAACTGTTCTAGGCATAGCTAACAGAAACATCTGGTGTTACTTTAGTTTATTTTAATTTTAATCTATTCTTTTTTTCCCTTTCTGAATTTATTTGCAGATTTTTTTCTTTAAAATGATTAGATTATCAAATATCAAACCAAGTCGAAGGACATACTAAATTAAGTAATTAGGAAAAGTATGAAGAAATTAGGAAACATTAATTATACATAAAATAAAATGTCACTCTCCACCCAAACATTGATCCAAGATTATGTACAGTATATACAAAGAAACTACCACTAAATGGAAGTTTTACCCACTAAATGAAGGAGAAATCTGAGAAACGTGTAAATATAAGACAAAAATAAAATTAAACAAGACAGTGTGACCAAACAAAATAAAATTGAAAACATGCCAGTTACATTAAAAAATATCCTTTATGCAAACAAACAGTCTTTCTAGAGCATTTAGCACTTAAAGACTTTCCATGACTTTCAATTTTGATATGCCCTTTGGATTTTGATTGATTTAAATACATTTAAAATACTGACAACGTCAATTCAATAATTAGGTTTTTCTTGTAAAAAAACTAAATGAAATAACAGCATGAAAAATATCTTGTGCATGCATTACTTGCTATTGTCTTTTCTTATTCTCAAAAATCTCCAGCCCAAAAGAGTAAGCCACAGACGTCTCACAGAATTTGGTCTTCAGATTGGCACATCTAGACACCGTGCTATTACTGAAAATAATCTAAACCTACAAAAATGATCTACTATTTAGGGACAAAATCAAGAACTCTACTGTATACGACTTTGTAATTTCTGTTTCATCTTTTTTTTTTCTGTCTTGTATCTTCCTTTTTTGAGGGTAAGGCCATTTTACAGCGTTAATTGAATATTTTGTTGTTTTACTGCATTTCACAATGACTAATCCTTAATTGACTTCAAAAGCATCGACATCTGGGAATAGAGGCATCCAACCTTAATTTTGTGCTACTTTCTGCAGGGAAGCGAGGCAAACAGAACCGTAGAATACGTAACTGATTATCCCAAGAGACTCGAATTCTGGAACTTGGTACAAGTAACTAAGTTGCAACTACTCAATCTACTGCGTACAATTAAACATGAACTGCGAACAATCTAATTCTTTTCTAAAGCCAAATATTCTCTTTATTAAAAAATTCTTAGCTACAGTTGGGCTCATGACATTTACATTCCTGTAGAACCTGGAATGTTATATACGATATTTCACGCCATTTTTATTATTGTGTCAATTTGTTGAATATATTATGTTAATATGTCATTTGAATTTTGCATAAAAGCGTTAATAAAACAATCCATGAATTCTGTTCTCCTTTTAAATTTTTGTTTCATGATTTAATTGAAAACCAAAAATTAGAACTTTAAACTAGTTTATATAAAATTTTAGTGTGCAGATATTTCACGAACATTTTTGGTAGTCGTAGCCGTGTGAACAGCGAAGTGCCACATTTTCTTACCTTTACGAGAAAGACGGCGGAAAAAGATCATAAACAAAATTCTTAACGCCTAACAATCCATTTTAACATATTTATAAGAAACTTGGCAAAGAAACTCAGATACATGTAGCAGAGGAATGTGAGCCATTCATAATAATGAAACAAATAAGGTAAGAATTTCCACAATAATTTGTTTCCTCTTTTGTTTTTTTATCATTATTATGTGGATAAAAAAATTACATGTTGGTTCATGCTACAAATGGAAGTGTGGTCGGAGCGTTTTTGAAAACTGAATAGTAGTGAATCAAGTAGTGAATTTTCAAGTTCCACTGAATGCACCGAGAAAAAAAAATTATATTCATTTGTTTATCGGCGTTATTGTATCTAACAGGAAAGGTGTTCTGAGATATAATTATGTTTTGTTAGTAGTAGATGAATAAAACTGTTTGCCCTCAGATAAGATTTTATAACAGTCAAAGTTAAATTGAGTTAAAAATATTTGCTTTAGAAAGGAAAAAATAAACGTTCCCTTACTAGTGATTATTTTTTCCCCCATTATTTCCGAAGAGAGCACATGATGAGACTTACATCACAAGTCTTACATCCTATGATTCATTTATTAATACATTTTCTTTCTATAATATAAATCGGTAAGTAGAAAAATACATGTCACGCCAAAAAGAGGCGGGGGGGGGCTCAGTTGTTTGTGTGTTTCCTAAAACTTACGTATTATATAGTTTCTCAGTGATTTTGAGAAACACTCTGATGTGAACATTTTTCATGAATTTTAGTGTTTAATTGATTGTTTTCTTAAATACAGTTTTATCGAAGGTATTTCCTTGTGAGAAATAATACAGACAAAATATCGATCCGACACTTTTGCACTTGTTGACACACGTATTTGATAATAACAAAAATATTGTCACTTCTTGACAACAATGGAATCCATATGACACTTCAGCAGTTATTCATTGAACACTTACCTACAAAAGAAGGAATGCGACTTCATGCGATTTGATGTTAGGGGAAGAAATCTTCTGTTGTTCTGGGCTCCCGGGTGTAGGCTCTGTGAGCCGCCATCTTGGTTGCGATCACTTACCAGAGGCTTCGGGAGAGGAGAGACGTTAACATTTGCTCTCACAGTTCTCGAGCGAGAAGCTTCCCTAAACACGACGTAAATTCGGTCATCTCGTTTTATGTGACAGTTATTACGCTTCCCGGTGACAAAAACATTCAAAAAGAATTGGGGTCGTGTCTGTTACATTAATAAATTCTTGTAGAAGGAAATTTACATCAAAACCGGCGCGTTTGTTCCAATGGAGCCACACGCTCTTTAATAGCTCGCAGTACAACTCAGTTTCTTTGTATCCATTAGGAGAGTTTGCGGTAATGAAAAAAATAAAAAATAAATAAGGAACTTCTTTGACGTTACGACGTTATCACTCTTTTCATAACCACGATCAAGATCACAATTTAAACTTAATAATTTTTCGTAAGTACGCTTTTTTTATGCAGCAGCTTATTAAATATTTATGCGTGTGTGTACATTCACAACATAAAAAAATATCTGCAAACAAAAATTTATTACTAGACATGTATTTAAAGATGCAAAATTAAAATTCATTTATTAGCTCCATAACCGGCTAGTTGAGCTAAAAGTAAAAGAAAAAAATACTGGCTGATTTTAATGGAAACATATTTCCGAAAGACATTTCGTGGTAATATTCTCTTTGATACTCCGTTAATAAGTATGATGGTGGTAGTTACATAAAAAATTTCGTGATGAAGCATTGGATGCTATGTTGTTGTTGCCATGTTAGCGACTAACAAATCGGATAAGATTTCCGGAGTCATGGGTGGAACGTAGTTACAGATGTTGGGGGGGGGGGTGAAGTCCCAGATAAAATCCCTTTACCGACAGTAATTGCAATTTTTTTTTTGGCAGAGGGGAGGTAAAGTTGGGGGATATAAAAACTTTACCCCACCCCAAGAGCCGCCTGTGTGTCCCCCATCAGCCGAATATATGTATGTTTAGAAGTATAGCCACCGTACGAAGATAGAAGTCTTTGTAGTACTTTTAAAATATCAAATGTGGTTGCATATAAATAGAGTAAATGAAAAATTACCTCTTCAACAGAAGATTCAAAATGATGTTTAAAAAAGTTAATTCTAAGACAGGGGTGTATTTAGACGGCGGGCAAGGCGCCTTGACCATCCCGAATGTGTTTTATTTTTTTATAATTGATGTTAAAATGCATCAAATTATATTAGAAAAAGTGCTTCATTATTTTTTTTTCTTTTAGTTTTCATTAACTTTTATTTTGTCTTGGTGGATTCCAAAAACTTTCATTTTTGTCGCCCCCCTCCCTTCCCGCAAAAGATTCTGTATACATCCCTGTTCTAAGAACTTAAAACAATTACTTAAAACAATGCATTTATTTTTGCAAGTTTTTGGATTTTCTAGAATGCATTTTACTTATTTTTTCGCTGGTTTTTGAAATATATTTTGTCTATTTTTATTTTCAGATCTGTTATGGAAATAAAAAGCAAAAATTCTGAAACTGTTTTTATAAAACACCACGCGGCTTTACCGTTATATTCCGGAGATGAAATATCAGCAGCTTTATGGAGAAATCTCTTGTGATCCCCTTGTCTCGTCACACGTATAATTACAAACGTTCAGCATAAAATACCATTGTGCAGATGCGAAATTTCCTGGTTTGAAAGATCTGTAAAAATTTCGTTAGGCTTTTACACGAAAAATTTTTGTGAAACATTGTATTCCAATTTCGTGTGGTTTAACGGTCTTGACAGTTTATACAATATTTCATATCTCAAGACTAACGTAACAGTATTACCCATAAAATGTGTTATGTTAACCCTTTCCAAGAGAATAACATTAGTATTCACTCTTGAAAAGCGTTTCGTTATTAGATGGTTGTGAAAGATTACCTGTCTGTTCTCATAGTTTGTGTGTATTGGTTGTGCTTTACTAAACTGTACAAATTTTGTTATGTATGTGTGTTATGACAACGAACCTAACCGTTATAGAAAAATCTTGAATTCGCGAAAATTCTTTTTGGGATAGTAGTGATGGCACAGTGCATTGTAATGCAATATGTGATAATTTGAAAGGCACACGGGATTATACCATACAATACAAATATTATGAATGGAATATGAATGGAATACAGGATTACACCATACAATACAAATTTTGAAGATGACAATCTGTTTTTGGTGTAAATATGACAAGAATCATAAGTCAGATAATATCCGAAAACTTGAAAATTTCGTCATCCTGGAGCGAGAATCGAATCCACGTCTCCCAGATAGCGCCCGGGTGTGCTAACCACTACACCACCCAGAACGACCGAGTCTCAAGTTGTCGATTAATTTCAATATAACCATCACAGGATTTTTTTTTTATTTTTTTTTGAAAAGAAAATATATTCGCTATTTTTGAAAAAGAAAATATATTGTTTGCGACAATTGAAGAATGAAAACATTATGATAGCTGCCCACGAAAGATTTTCACCTGTAACCATTAAACATCTTTGCCAGCACTGCACGAATAACAAGCCATAAAAGTCCTGAAGATCCAATAGGAATGGAAAGATGCTCTCATTGCTTGCATCAGTTTAATTTCATATTTTGTAATAACTCTCTCCTTAATGCCTTTTTTTTTTTTTTTTTTTTTAATAATAAGAAGCTTTGCTCAAGAAACCCTAATTTCCTGTTGCAAAGTTTGTGTCGTTATGAAAAGGTTTCACATAGTCTGCACGATCTTTTATTCGGCATTGTAGATTTAGAGCTCCCTCAAATCATTTTCTTACGGAAAATGTTTGCTTTCCTAACCTTCTCTTAACATTTGAAGCAGTGCACCCACATCACAGCATTATTATTTTTCATTTATTTGGAGGTTTAATGACCATCGTTAGAATCACAGTATTAGAAGCTCTTGATTCTGTGTAGGAAGAGCACTGATTATGCTTTCATTAAGCTTGATTTAGTAAACACTGAATGATTCTCTTCGAATCTTTTCTTACAGGCGAACAGTGACTGCTCTCCATGCAATTTGCAGGTCCTGAGATGCACTTGGAAACTGCCTGAACTTGTCCTGCATTTCTTGCTCTTTTTTTTTTTTTTCTATTCTTCTTCCAGTTGTTTAACGATTACTTAGAGCAAATCTGAGGCCTAAATTAGAGACAGTTCCCGGTCTCTATTTTAAGCCCTCTGGTTCTAGAGAAGGGATAAAGCCAGTGGAGAAAGACAAGCACCCCACCCATGCCATATTCGGAACTCGAATCACTTGCCAGTTCGGACGACTAGCCAGAAATCTACGCCCCTGACCACTCGCCCAACGGGGCGGCTGTCCCACCTGCTACTGTTTTCCGTCGCTCCAAAACAAGAAAATAGAAAACGAAACAGCGGTCACCTCATACCTAGACACACTTCAGCTATACTGAAGCATTGCGCCAGTAAAATCGAATAACTAACCAATCACCAAACATCCATTCCCCATTTTGAGTCTAGATGAGTAAGTGAAACCTTTCTGTCAATGACTTGACTAGCTTATTCCTCTCTACTACATAAACAACTCGAGAACTCTTACTTTACTAAGTCACATCAAACAGAAGTAATTGCTCTTTCCACGTTTATAAGTGAGTCACGGAAAAATTCTGGTTTGGCAGTTAGTCGTGAGCGTAGAGAACTCGAGGCCGCTGTGGTGTAGTGGTTGCATGTCCGGCGCGTAACTGGAAGACCCTAGGTTCGATTCCCGGTGGCGGCCGATGAGAATTTTTCCGTGACTCACTTTTAAACGTGGAAATAGCGCGGACTTCTGTTTGACGTTCCTAACCTACGTCAGCTGTGTGTATTAATTACCAAGTCACATTTTCCTAAATTTTACTACCCCTTCCATCTTCTTAAACCTAGAGTAAGGAAACAGCTTTAGAAAGTAGTTCTACAGTAGGTTTTGAAAAAGAAAAAAAATTGGTTATTTGGCGATACACACTAAAGTTTTGTCTTTGGTAACCAATTATCTATAAATAAATAAATAAATTTGCGTGTTTACGTATGTATCTTCCAAAAAACAGTAGTTTTTGAAAAAAAAAAAAAAGGAAAGCAACGAATATTTCTAACTGTCATTGATTATTGAAAAAACTTTAAAAAAAAGAAACAATAACTGTTAGCGAATCCCTGATTTTCAACTGTACGTCAATTTTCAGCACATGTGGGGAAGCAGTGGAATCAGAAAAGAAATCTACGCTTTGTTTTGATCAAAATGCACATTTCATGTCATGCAAAAGAAAAAGTATATATATATACAAATTTTGAAGATGACAATCCGATTTTTGGCGTAAATGTGACAAGGATGGTAAGTCAGATAATATTTGAAAACTTGAAAATTTTCATCGTCCTGGAGCGGGACTCGAACCCGCGTCTCCCAGAAAACGCCTAGGTATGCTAACCACTACACCACCCAGAACGACCAAGTTCCAAGTTTCCGATCAATTTGAATTTAACCATCACAGGATTCGCTAGTCGAAGCAACCGGCATTCATGTTTAGCGAATCTGGAGGTTAATAAATCCTATCCCGTGATTGCCCGGAGAAGCAGATAAATCATGAAAGAAATACGGGATTACGCCATATAATACAAATTTTGAAGATGACAATCCGATTTTTGGCGTAAATGTGACAAGGATGGTAAGTCAGATAATATTTGAAAACTTGAAAATTTTCATCGTCCTGGAGCGGGACTCGAACCCGCGTCTCCCAGAAAACGCCTAGGTATGCTAACCACTACACCACCCAGAACGACCAAGTTTCAAGTTTCCGATCAATTTGAATTTAACCATCACAGGATTCGCTAGTCGAAGCAACCGGCATTCATGTTTAGCGAATCTGGAGGTTAATAAATCCTATCCCGTGATTGCCCGGAGAAGCAGATAAATCATGAAAGAAATACGGGATTACGCCATATAATACAAATTTTGAAGATGACAATCCGATTTTTGGCGTAAATGTGACAAGGATGGTAAGTCAGATAATATTTGAAAACTTGAAAATTTTCATCGTCCTGAGCGGGACTCGAACCCGCGTCTCCCAGAAAACGCCTAGGTATGCTAACCACTACACCACCCAGAACGACCAAGTTTCAAGTTTCCGATCAATTTGAATTTAACCATCACAGGATTCGCTAGTCGAAGCAACCGGCATTCATGTTTAGCGAATCTGGAGGTTAATAAATCCTATCCCGTGATTGCCCGGAGAAGCAGATAAATCATGAAAGAAATACGGGATTACGCCATATAATACAAATTTTGAAGATGACAATCCGATTTTTGGCGTAAATGTGACAAGGATGGTAAGTCAGATAATATTTGAAAACTTGAAAATTTTCATCGTCCGGAGCGGGACTCGAACCCGCGTCTCCCAGAAAACGCCTAGGTATGCTAACCACTACACCACTCCAGAACGACCAAGTTTCAAGTTTCCGATCAATTTGAATTTAACCATCACAGGATTCGCTAGTCGAAGCAACCGGCATTCATGTTTAGCGAATCTGGAGGTTAATAAATCCTATCCCGTGATTGCCCGGAGAAGCAGATAAATCATGAAAGAAATACGGGATTACGCCATATAATACAAATTTTGAAGATGACAATCCGATTTTTGGCGTAAATGTGACAAGGATGGTAAGTCAGATAATATTTGAAAACTTGAAAATTTTCATCGTCCTGGAGCGGGACTCGAACCCGCGTCTCCCAGAAAACGCCTAGGTATGCTAACCACTACACCACCCAGAACGACCAAGTTTCAAGTTTCCGATCAATTTGAATTTAACCATCACAGGATTCGCTAGTCGAAGCAAATTCGGCATTCATGTTTAGCGAATCTGGAGGTTAATAAATCTATCCCGTGATTGCCCGAGAAGCAGATAAATCATGAAAGAAATACGGGATTACGCCATATATACAAATTTTGAAGATGACAATCCGATTTTTGGCGTAAATGTGACAAGGATGGTAAGTCAGATAATATTTGAAAACTTGAAAATTTTCATCGTCCTGAGCGGGACTCGAACCCGCGTCTCCCAGAAAACGCCTAGGTATGCTAACCACTACACACCAGAACGACCAAGTTTCGTTTCTGATCAATTTGAATTTAACCATCACAGGATTCGCTAGTCGAAGCAACCGGCATTCATGTTTAGCGAATCTGGAGGTTAATAAATCTTATCCCGTGATTTCGGAGAAGCAGATAAATCATGAAAGAAATACGGATTACGCCATATATACAAATTTTGAAGATGACAATCCGATTTTTGGCGTAAATGCACAAGGATGGTAAGTCAGATAATATTTGAAAACTTGAAAATTTTCATCGTCCTGGAGCGGACTCGAACCCGCGTCTCCCAGAAAACGCCTAGGTATGCTAACCACTACACCACCCAGAACGACCAAGTTTCAAGTTTCCGATCAATTTGAATTTAACCATCACAGGATTCGCTAGTCGAAGCAACTGGGTGGTGTAGTGGTTAGCATACCTAGGCGTTTTCTGGGAGACGCGGGTTCGAGTCCCGCTCCAGGACGATGAAAATTTTCAAGTTTTCAAATATTATCTGACTTACCATCCTTGTCACATTTACGCCAAAAATCGGATTGTCATCTTCAAAATTTGTATTATATGGCGTAATCCCGTATTTCTTTCATGATTTATCTGCTTCTCCGGGCAATCACGGGATAGGATTTATTAACCTCCAGATTCGCTAAACATGAATGCCGGTTGCTTCGACTAGCGAATCCTGTGATGGTTAAATTCAAATTGATCGGAAACTTGAAACTTGGTCGTTCTGGGTGGTGTAGTGGTTAGCATACCTAGGCGTTTTTCGGGAGACGCGGGTTCGAGTCCCGCTCCAGGACGATGAAAATTTTCAAGTTTTCAAATATTATCTGACTTACCATCCTTGTCACATTTACGCCAAAAATCGGATTGTCATCTTCAAAATTTGTATTATATGGCGTAATCCCGTATTTCTTTCATGATTTATCTGCTTCTCCGGGCAATCACGGGATAGGATTTATTAACCTCCAGATTCGCTAAACATGAATGCCGGTTGCTTCGACTAGCGAATCCTGTGATGGTTAAATTCAAATTGATCGGAAACTTGAAACTTGGTCGTTCTGGGTGGTGTAGTGGTTAGCATACCTAGGCGTTTTCTGGGAGACGCGGGTTCGAGTCCCGCTCCAGGACGATGAAAATTTTCAAGTTTTCAAATATTATCTGACTTACCATCCTTGTCACATTTACGCCAAAAATCGGATTGTCATCTTCAAAATTTGTATTATATGGCGTAATCCCGTATTTCTTTCATGATTTATCTGCTTCTCCGGGCAATCACGGGATAGGATTTATTAACCTCCAGATTCGCTAAACATGAATGCCGGTTGCTTCGACTAGCGAATCCTGTGATGGTTAAATTCAAATTGATCGGAAATTTGAAACTTGGTCGTTCTGGGTGGTGTAGTGGTTAGCATACCTAGGCGTTTTCTGGGAGACGCGGGTTCGAGTCCTGCTCCAGGACGATGAAAATTTTCAAGTTTTCAAATATTATCTGACTTACCATCCTTGTCACATTTACGCCAAAAATCGGATTGTCATCTTCAAAATTTGTATTATATGGCGTAATCCCGTATTTCTTTCATGTATATATATATTTTTAGTATTGGAGAGGAAAATTTAGTTGAAAAAATATTTTCAGAACACGTTAAACCATGATTGTTACTGTTACCTTTTCAAATGCAAGTCTTTTACTGACATATTATTTTACTTTTTGAGTTTGTATTTTTATAAATTTGATTTGATTTTGCGCAGAAATTATATACGTAGATGAGCCTCAATGGAATCTTACTTTTCAACAATAGTTTCTACGTATGTAATACAACTCTGAAAGAAAGTGAATTTAATTATTACGAACCCATTTTTCCCGCTTTGTAAAAATTAGGTGGGCAAAAAAAGAAATTCTTTCTTATTTATTTATTTCTCTCTTCCTTTTATCTGGTTGATTTGGTCATGCAAAAGTTAGGTGTACAGATGTTCACTGCTTAGAAACTGCTAAAAGGTAGTTAATTTAACCTTTTATTTAGGTGAGATATTGTGATTTTGAAACGGGAAATGACTGGAAGAAATTCCAAGTTTTCTATGCAGCAGGACTGAATGAGATGACGGAACGATGAGCATGGAATTTACACAGCTGGAGCCAAAACGATTATCCTGAAGCTGTAGTTCTTACAGCTTGACTGAAAACTGTAGGACACAAAATAAAGGCTGATAATGTTAACAAGTTCGTAGTGGTTGAGTTGCTAAGTCTTGTATGGTTGATGACGATAATAATTAACACGTAATAACCAAATGATGATAATTGTATGCAAATAATTCTTGCGATTCGTAAATATGTCTAAGAAACTTTTATTCTTTTCTTCATTTAATTGCCTGCAAAGGTTGTCCGTTAGCTGTGCTGTGTTTCCTAACTCTCCCGCTTAAAATTCCAATTCCTTTTTTCTTAAGTCCCGCTTTCGATCATCTCTCGCGCTGTCGTGAAATCCCTAACCTGCCGTTCCACCTAAGACCTACCCTGGGGCAATCATCTCTTCTTTACTTTCTAACTATCCCGCTTGCGATCATCTCTCGCGCTGTCGTGAAATCCCCTAACCTGTCGGTCCACCTAAGACCTACCCTGGGGCAATCACCTCGTCTTTACTTTCTAACTCTCCCGCTTTCGATCATCTCTCGCGTTGTCGTGAAATCCCCTAACCTGCCGGTCCACCTATGACCTACCTTGGGGCAATCACCTCGTCTTTACTTTCTAACTCTCCCGCTTTCGATCATCTCTCGCGTTGTCGTGAAATCCCCTAACCTGCCGGTCCACCTAAGACCTACCCTCGGGCAATCACCTCGTCTTTACTTTTTAACTCTCCCGCTTTCGATCATCTCTCGCGCTGTCGTGAAATCCCCTAACCTGCCGGTCCACCTAAGACCTACCCTGGGGCAATCACCTCGTCTTTACTTTCTAACTCTCCCGCTTTCGATCATCTCTCGCGTTGTCGTGAAATCCCCTAACCTGCCGGTCCACCTAAGACCTACCCTGGGGCAATCACCTCGTCTTTACTTTTTAACTCTCCCGCTTTCGATCATCTCTCGCGCTGTCGTGAAATCCTTTAACCTGCCGGTCCACCTATGACCTACCTTGGGGCAATCACCTCGTCTTTACTTTCTAACTCTCCCGCTTTCGATCATCTCTCGCGCTGTCGTGAAATCCCCTAAAGTGTCGGCCCACCTAAGACCTACCCTGGGGCAATCACCTCGTCTTTACTTTCTAACTCTCCCGCTTTCGATCATCTCTCGCGCTGTCGTGAAATCCCCTAACCAGCCGGTCCACCTATGACCTACCCTGGGGCAATCACCTCGTCGTACTTTTCGTGATCGCTCGCTCTCCTAGACGAGAGACAACTCTCTTCTCGCCTCCCTCTCTTGTCTCCAAAAAATGCCCTTAAGCATATCCTAAAAATCCCTGTGAGAAACAACCACACCGCCCTCGGTAAATCTCAAATCTCAAAGTCAAATGTGAGGGGCTAGTGCTTTAGTCGGCCGCATTGAAATTGAAACCTGAAAATCATCAAAAGAGGCGCGATTGAGTTGATCTCCATTCAACATACAATGTGCAAATACTAAGCTCAGACACATTGTTGTCTTAGCAAATAACCGTGCATCCGGTGTTTTATGGGGAACTGACTCTGAGAAATTTCTCTCACGCTTTGGGGAAAGAAAGGAATGGGAACACGAGATAGGAGAAGGTTGCATTTTGAGATTTTATATGAAATTCTAAAACCCCGTATAAAATCTCTGTAACAATAACTTCTGAGAGTAACGTCTACACTTGGATTCAAAATTGCTCAATGAGTTTCCACTGTCAGCGCATAGCAAGATGGTTGAATTTTCTAATTAGACGCGCTGTTCTTTTCTTCGGGACATCAAGTGTTATTTAGCGTATTTGAGCGTAATTTTAGCTAGGAACCCGAAAAGAGTTACCCCTTTAGTTTTGTTGTTGTTGATTATTACGCAGATATAATTCAATTTCTATTGATTCGCTAATTCTTCCTGGGAGAACTTAAAAAATATATAACATCTCGCAGGGTTCCCACTCAAAAGTAATAAAAAAGTTCCCTGACTTTTCCAGGTTCTCCAGGTGTTTTTTAAAAGTTTTCCAGAGTGGCATGTTGCAAATAATTGTTAAATTTCATTCCATTCCGTTCATTTTTCTCATCAAAGCACACACTTGTAAATTCTTTAAGTAATTTGTCTTTATAAAATTACCTGCTTTTCATTAATAACAACTAACTCTGCGCAATATTTTCTGTACCAAAGTTCCGTGAACTTTTGTGAATACTACCCACATGGAATTTGTAAATACATTCCCATAGAAACAGTAAGAAAAAATTTGTCAGTTGAATAGTTTCAATTTTTCTATAACACAATGCAGCTAAGCTTAATGATGGAATGGCTCTGTTCAAAAAACATTGTTTCAAGAGAACCAACAGACAAAGAACTTTGATCCAGCATTTGGTTGGTTCACTTGTGAAGTGTTTCTTCAAGCAGGAGCAATTGTGCCTAATTGTTCCATGTTATAACAACTGCCTGCAGAAATTGAACAAAAGCTTAATAACTGGCAATTTTAAAAATTCAATTTTGCATCTTTTTTTAGAGAACAAAGGAAATACTTAATATAACTGAAAGTAAGATCTACCCAATTCTAGGCAAGCAGTAATTGCAAGCAAAAGTTTTAAATCTTGAACAAATAAGTTTTTTTTGGCAAAATAAGGTATCCGTTGATTTTTACAAAAAAAAAAAAAGAAAAAAAAAGAGGATAATTTTTCCCGAGTTTTCCCTGATTTTTACAAAAAAAGGCATTTTCCCTGTGTTTTCCCTGATTTTTGGAACCATTTTCAAATTCCCTGAGAATTCCAGGTTTTCCCTGTTTTTCAGGTTGAGTGGAAACCCTGTGTTGATTATCGTAGGTTTCTAGACGCAGAAGATTTGCTTAGCGTAAACTTACTATCAAATTCATAACCATTACTACGATATTACGTGTGTTTGTGAGTCTGAAAAATCTGCAAGACCCACTACTGATGAAGTTCTCCCAAAGTTTCTTACATAACTTTCCTTTCTGTGTGTTTCTCTACCAGGTGGTTCCAGCACGATATCTAAATTTATTCGATACCCCGTCTTATTTTTGAGCACTTGAAAAGTAAAATCTGTTTAGTGAAAAGAAAAGCTTCTTTTCATAATCGACCTTAAATATTTATCGACTGTAACATAACTATTTGTTTTAGTTAATTTTAAAATTATGGGTGTTTAAAATTTCTATAAATTTCAGAAAAAGTTAATTTCTCATGCATGGTAGACAGGATGCAATAAATATCAGGATTTAATTGATTCTCATCGAACTTATTAAAGAAAGCAGCAAATACAGCAAAAAAAAAAAAAAAAAAGAAAGAAAGACTATTTTTTCCTCAAAGGAAAGCTAGAATATTTTTTCCAGCAAAAGAAAACTTGACCAAGTTATTTTCGTTTTTTTTTGTTTTTTTTTCCCCAGCAAAAGAAAAGTACGTAGTTTCGGCGACCTGTTTTCTAAAAATTAATGATAATTTCAGCTCTATTTTGTTCATGTACAATACATGTCAACCAGTGTTCAATGCAGGAGCTTTCCGCGGGACGGCGCTCCTTGTCCATCATCACGCTAAATTTATGCACCCTAGGTAATTAAGCTTTAGGAAAACAAACAGAAAGAACAAAATCTAAACGAACAACAAAATAATTCCTCACGGCTCTGAAACAGCGCTGAATAGCTGTACATTACTATATGCGACTTTATTCTGTTTAGATTAATAAATAAATAAAAATGAATACACTTCGAGGTTAAAAGTGCTGTTTTCTTTCAAACGGTTAGAATTGCCTTCCTCTCCGTTGCGCCTTGTTCTGTCCCAGAACAGCCTATGAGTCAAGATTTTAGTTTTTGTTTAAAAAATATCTCACCAAAATTCTTTTTTGTGCTTCACAGTAACTTAAGCACAAAAAAAAATAAAAAAAAATTGTCTCTTCCACAAATTTTTCCTGTAGTTTAAGGCACATGCGCTCCCAGGATGAAACTCACGTCTGAATTCCTGATGTAAATGAAAATTCCTGTTTCTTCAATCATTTGTTTTTGTTTCACAAACTTACGGGACTGACACTTGAAAAAAATAAATCTGTCGTATGACCAATCCTTCTTCAACTCACAGAACTCTCATTTGAAGCAAAATTATGTTGCATTCATATATTTCCTATTTATGCAATTCCGTAAGCAGAGCTGCCAGCTTTAAATACTTGTTTAGATTAATAGAATCTGCCTGTTGCGAGATGAAATGAGCTGTTACGAGCCTATAATGCAAATTTTTTAACTTTTATGTCATAAGGATTTTTAATTGAAACCTTGAAAAAAAAAATAGAAGAAAAGTTCTGCGACTTCTATTTCTTTTTCTCTGAGATCACTGGTTCTCTGAGCTTTTTCTCAATTCTTTAATAAATTCTTTCGATGAGATACGTTTACTCTTTAGTCCTTCCAATTTGATTGATTTTTAACCGATTGTTAAAAGATTTATCTTTGGCACACGGGACGTTTTGCTTACAAGGGAAGCCTTTCAACTATCACACTCCAAAATTGAAGAAACGTGGCCAGGAGAAAGTGCTTAGAGCAAAAACCAATGGGTGTATTTCCGTTTTGGCCCAAATAAACTCACAAAGGTGAACGAGTGGTATGAAAATGGCCTTAGAGCACAAGTGAGAAAAATCATCTAACATGTGTTGTGGTGCATGAGCAACAAAACTTTGTCTTGTGGTACAAAAAGCAACAAAACCTTTATTACAGGTGTAAATGAACATTTGTGTCATTGAACACATGACCGAAGCAAAGTAATTTGGAACAATGAGAACAACGTAAGATCCCAAAGTTATCACAGTACTGAAAATTGTCATTGATATCTGAGAAACAAATACGTTGAACATTATCAAAAGAAGCGTCATCACTTTAAAAGTATCCAATTTTTTATCCACGGATATAACAACATGTTGTTGAATTTTTCTGACTGCCATTGATTGTTCATTGATACGTTCGATGATTTTCTCCATTTGGGCTCTAAGGCCATTTTCAGACCACTCGTTTACCTTTGTCAGTTCATTTGGGCCAAAATGGAAATACACCCATTGGTTTTTGCCCTTAGTACTATCTCCTGGCCACGTTTCTTAAATTTTGGAGAGCGACAGTTGAAAGGCCTCCCTTGCTAGTAAGCCATGTTCCGAAATCATGTAATTCTTTTTTTCACATGTTCCTTTTTTCTATCATTTGAAAAGTTACAGAAACAGATACAGCCATGAAAATGCATACGTCCAAAGAATTATGAAAACGAAATGCAGCCATGACGTCATGAATACAAAACAATGTGTTTTATTTAAAGCCAATTTATGATGTCGTGATATGTAGAGAATTTAACCTTCAGACTTACTGGGGTTTAAACCCTTACTGTTTATAGAAAACTTTTTATAAATAAGCTATAGGCACAACTCGGGGTTTCAGAACAGAAGTAATTCGACTTGGAATAGACTTATGCATGTCATGCACATACGATAATGGAAATTGCAACACTTCTTCCTGTAAAATAGGTCCGAACTGTGCCATTGACGTTGGAGCTGAAAAGTGTGATCTGACCTTTGTTCTAGATATTCCCACAAATGTTCAATACAATTGAGGTCTGGAAATTAAGATCGCCAGGGTAGATGCTGTAACTCATTCTCATAGTCTGCAAACCACAATTTGACATGTTTCGCACAATGCAAGGGAGCGTCTTGAAACCACGGACGGTGATTGGGGAACAGTGCCTGCAACACTGGGTGCAGGTGCTCCCCAAGAATGGATTCCTACTTTGCAGATGTGACACAACCCTTCAGAATAACCAATGGCTCTAAGGAATGTCATGGTATGGCACGTTTCTGCTGGTTTTCGCCAGTCGTTCACTCTACTACTGGTGGGAAACAATGTGAAGCACTGTTCATCAGACCAGGTACCACGTTGTCAGTCTTCAGATTTCTGTTTTTATCTGTTTTGCACCACTTAAACGTTGTGTAATATTGATGTCGGTAATCAGAGGTTTGTGAATTGCAGCACTGCCATAAATACCGAAACGATGGACTTCCCGATGAACTATTGGGTTGGTGCGAATGAAATGCCTGGCAAAGGAATAGCACACGTGGTATTTTGCCAGACATTTCATTCACACCAACAAAACGGGAAAGTAGAACCACTTGCCTAGGCAAAATAATCCCCCTCGGCATTGATACATAGTTGCCAGCTCTCCGGCAAAATAATTCCCCTCGGCATCGACACATAGTTGCCATCTGTCCGGGAAGGCCATGGTCCCGGAACGAAAAAGTCTTGTGTCTGGGACCCGAAGAAGTCATCAACTGAACGTTGAACCTTGTTGTTAGTCGTGAACTGTTTTCCGGACAGGAAGTGATCCAGGCGACGAAACAGATGATAGTATGTCAGAGACAAGTACAGGGAATAGGCAAGATGAGGCAGTGCTGCATAGCTCAAGGCACTTAGTGTCAGCATCGTTTGCTTTGTGACATGAGGGCAAGCGTTACCCTGCAGCAGAAGAACACCATGTCTGTTGACCAAAGCCGGTTGTTTCTGCAGAAATTTACGGTGCATCTGGTGTAATTCAGCACAATAACGTTCCGCAGTGATGGTTTGTCCTCTTACCAAGAACCTCCGATGAATTATCCCGACTGTGGATTATCAGACAAGACGCATCATCTCCTTGGTGTGTAGGTGTTGCTTAGGATATCGTCCAGCAAGCTGTGCCTTGCTTAACCATTGTGCAGATCTTTTCCGATTATCATAAATGACCTACTTCTCGTTGCAGGTGACGGTCCGATGCAGTAGAGGTTCCTGTTTATTCCTGACAAGCAGCGACGTGCAGACTTCCAAACGCCAAGTCTTGTTGGCAGTTGTCAGCTCATGCTGCAGCCACATGTACAGATTTTTGACCTTACCCAGCACAGCTAGACGCGGAACAACTGTCGTGTGGTGGACACCTACCTCTGCCGCTATCTCACGACATGTTTTTCGGGGGTTCGCTTCAACCACAGAACATCGTCAGAAACAACAACATGTCGGTGACCTGTGGTTCGTTTTGCAGGTCCAGATCTCCGGTTCGAAACTTCACAAACCATCGCCGAATGGTTCGTTCGTTGGTTGTATTCTCTTTAAACGCTTTGTCAACGTTTCGAGCGGCAGTTCCTGCAGAATGGCGCAGTTTAAATTCATACAGGAAGATGACTCTCAAATCCGGCGTCTGCGTGTTTCCTTTGCAAGCCACGTTACGTCCAAACAAACCACGCCTGAACCTTGTTCTTCACACATGTGCTAGCTATTTATAGTAACTCTGTGACGTAATACCCGCAACACCTGTGGGTGGTTTCATTCCGCGGTGGTGGAAGCCTGTCTCCACTGCCCGTTTGCGCCGGACATTTCATTCGCACCAACCCAATATTATGACGGAAACGGTATCATTCCGACTGGATGGGGCCGCGGGTGGCCTAGTGGGCAACGTTCGTGACTGCCGCGGAAAGGACCTCAGGTTCGATCCCAGGCAGGTACGAACGCTCGATCCACTAAATATCCGCCGTGCGTCGGATGGGCACGTTAAGCCGTCGGACCCCGGGTACTGGTCCCCCCGGTAATAAATAAGGGCGTCTTCCTCCCCTTTCTACTTCGCTTTCGTGTCACTTTCCTATCGGGCATTCTAGCCCAAATCTCCTAGCTTCCTATTTCTAAGAGTTGTTTAAGACCTGGGGTCAGACACTACCTTCCTAAAATCCTTTACATCTGATCTTATCCGATCTTATCCCTATCCGACACCTTCATATGACGTCCACAATTTGCCTGTTCGGAGGCAAACGCCGTGCCCTTTTTCATAAGTTGTGTTACACGTACTATTTGTGCCATTTTAGTTTCGAAAGTTCCCGCAAGACTCGCACCAATGATCATGCATTTTTTGAGGTCACTGAGATCTGCGATTCGCGAAATTTACTCCACAATTACCGTTTTTCACCTTCGAACAGAATTTTCGGGCACTTTTCAATATTTGTTTTTCTTTTCGAAGCAATGTTTTCCGTCTGTACCCATCATATAACGTACCAATTTAGTGGAGCGTGACTGCCACGGAAAAAATAAAGAAATCGATCAGTGTGCATAGAACTGTATAAATAAATAAATCGCAAAGAAGAAGCTAATACACACCAATTAGGAATTCTTAATCATCTGAGCTTATTATTGCTAGGTTCTTTAATTAAAAATGTTAACAGAACAGCAGAAATTTCAAATAAAATTCCATAATTTGAGAACTTAAATGCCATTCGCTTCTGATACATACCTATTAGTAAAAAAAACAAAAAGTATAGAAAACATTCGCATACAAATTATTAATTCTCACTACTGCGAACAAACAAATAAATAAATACTCTTCTTCAAGAACTGATAATATTGGGTTCAAATGTAATATATCTTTCATCTTTGCAGTTACCTTTCAACTCCAATTATTCTGTTTCCTATATCTTCAGTCACTTATTCTCAACTGTTCTAACATGTTTTATTCAGATATTTGCAAATATTAACTTTAAAATATTATAATCGGAAGACTGGTTTTTATTTTTAATGCCTATTTAAGAGAACACAATTCTTTTGATGGCAAATAAATGCGGTACTTCATAGTTAACAGCCCCGGTAATTTGAAGAAATCCGAAAGTTTTTTTGTTTGTTTTTTTCTTTTCTTTTCTTAATACGCTTACTGCTATTGAAAAAGTTTTAGCTTTCTAGTCGTTTCCCTTTTAAGATGGCTTTCTCTGTCTCTGTCAACATCTTAAGACTAGAGTCAGTTCATCAATCGGAAAGGAAAGAAAGAAACACGTCATTTGCTTGGTCTATAGCGGGAATTTTTATCTTAGTTTTACTAAAAAGAAAGAGAAACCTCAGGGTTGCTTCTTTAATCTGGGTGTCTGAAACCACTGGAGTAGTGAAGGTAGGTGATCTTCGTGTCCGGATTATCTCGCATTGAGGCTTGAGTTTTATTGCACAGGACAGGAATAATACACTGCTATACAAGTTTTTCTCGGTAATGCTTTCCTTTTCATTTAAATGTCATGGTCTTCTCTATCTTAAAGGCCACGGTTTACTCCCCCCCCGTCTGCCCCCTCGTTTTGAATATTAAATGAATAACAATAATCAATGATTAAATTAAATTAATAACAATTATCGATGATTAAATTACATTAATATTACTGCTCAATGATTAAATTTAATTGATGCTAATTCTCAATGATTAAATATAATTAATACTAACGCTCAATAATTAAATTAGATTAATAAGAATGATCAATGATTAAATTAAATTATTAATAACACTCAATTATTAAATTGATAATAATGGTTCATGTTTAAAATAAATTAATAATAATGATCAATAATTAAATTAAATTAATAAAAATTTTGATCAATAATCATAATTATTAACTTAATTCTAGTAGAAGTATGGAGATACCATATAATTCTCTGTAGGGAATACGGCGTATCAAAAAGATTAGGAACTCCTGGCCCAGAATATGAGTAGCAGTGCTTTGAAATAATGAGATAATGACTGTTCTGATATCATCTACAATACAAGAATCCAAGGAAGACTTTTCACAGGGGCTCTGTTTCTCTGCATACTTTTTATTTTGTTTTTGAATTCTTCAGGATATTGAAGATAGTTTGGATACTCATAAACGATGACGAAGAATTTACTTTGAAACGATTTAATAACATAGAACTATTACTACTCATTGGAGCCTTTTATTTATTTATTTATTCATTTATTTATTAAACGACAAGTCGTTGATTGGAGCTCTGAAAATGGTTTGTTGATTTAAATTAGCCTCATCGCTCAAAACTGATAATTGACTTTGCTAATTACAAGTAATCATTGAACAACTTCTCCTTGATGGAAGTTCTTTCACCAGAAGTATTGGTAGAGTAATATGGCAAAATATCATTTGAGAAACAGAAGCACTTGGAAGTAACTGCCTTCATAAGACAAAAGAAAGAAAGAAAGAATACCATTACAAGTGAAAAATGTAGTAAAAATTTCGTAAAACAAAACAAAAAAAGGTAAGCATCAATACAATGTAAGGAATAAAATTATTAAAATTTTGGGGTTTTTTCATAAAGGTGTGGCATTGAGAAAGTACCCTCCGCCAGATCACCGTCTCTGCTGCCCAGCAAATATTAGTCGCAGGCATTCCATACTCTCTGCGGCCCTTCGGAAATTATCGTCGTTAACCCCGCCCGCCGTACCTGCTGCCTCGAGGAAGCTGTCCTCTACCAGTCCACAATGTCTACGGCCCTGAGAAAATTATTCGCTATCACAGCTCACCGTTTCTAATGTTCTACAGAAAATAGTACCACGCATGCCACAGTCTCTGCAGATCTACGGA
Source organism: Macrothele yani (assembly GCA_039090855.1). Taxonomy (NCBI): domain Eukaryota; kingdom Metazoa; phylum Arthropoda; class Arachnida; order Araneae; family Macrothelidae; genus Macrothele; species Macrothele yani. The sequence continues at coordinate 144,766,551 of CM077007.1, read as the reverse complement.
AATTATCTTCGTAAATCTGGCCGTATCTGCGGCCACGCGGAAACTATCCTTTGCCAGCACACGATGTCTACGACCCTGAGGAAATTATCAGCTGCCACATCTCAGTCTTGCACAAATTAGTCCCACGCATGCCATAGTCTCTGCGGCCCTTCGAAAATTATCTTCGTTAACCTCGCCGTACCTGAGGTCTCGCGAAAACTATCCTCTGCCAGCCCACCATCTCTGCGGCCCCGGGGAAATTATCAGCTGCCACATCTCAGTCTTGCACAAATTAGTCCCACGCATGCCATAGTCTCTGCGGACCTTCAAAAATTATCTTCGTTCACCTCGCCGTATCTGAGGACTCGCGAGAAGTATCCTCTGTCAGCCCACCATCTCTGCGGCCCTGTTGAAATTATCCTCTTCGATCCCATCATCTCTGTGTCCCTGAAAAGGTGTAAGTGAAACCCTAAAAATTGAAAACGCCAGTAATATCACGTTCAAAGCATTTATACTGTGCGGGAAGAATTACTTTGAATAATTTTCTTAAGTTGATTGTATCCCATAAGGTCAGTAGTCCTCTCCATCAGGAGTTATTATAGATAGACAACATATATCCCATAAGGTCAGTAGCCCACTCCATCAGGAGTTATTATAGATAGACAACATATATCCCATAAAGTCAGTAGTCCACTCCATCAGGAGTTATTATAGATAGACAACATATATCCCATAAAGTCAGTAGCCCACACCATCAGGAGTTATTATAGATAGACAACATATATCCCATAGGGTCAGTAGTACTCTCCATCAGGATAAGTATTGTAGCTCTCATGAAGAACGCAAATTTTGACTCGGCATATTCAGATGCATTGCGATCCCGAATTGGACTTCCATAATCAGTTTCATTATTTATTGCCAGATAACCACGTGATATGTTACTTCCACTTCAGAAGAAAGCCTATCATCAGTTGGCGAACATTTTAAATAATTTGAGCCCCGTAAGATAATGTGACTTCCTTTTCTTCGCTAATAGGAAGTTGTCGCCACCTGATTAACAAGTATATTATTCATTTCAAGATCACAGCCTACGGGTCGTGTACGACACAAAGCCCCGTAATCTTACATGTTCTTTGATTAATTACCGACAATGAGCTTCCATCCGCCGTGTTTCGGGGCCGTCCGTCCGGGTTTTGGGATAAAAGCAAACCTCTGCCACTTAAGGCTTCTTTGCGCATTTGAGCATAGTCTGATGGTCCCATTATCCATATCAATCACCACAACGCGAGAGAACGAAAGGAAGAGAGAGAGAGCGAATGAGGAAACCCATGTGGGCAATCTGTAATGCGAGAGGATCTCTCCTCACGCTAATGTAATAAAGGAATATTTCTGCAGCTTGTTCGCAGTACATCATGTTGCTGGGCTTCAGACAAACTAAAAGGGGTGTGTGGGATGCGTGTTACCTGCATCGGCAACAAATAGGGGACATATATTTTGCACGCCATTGTTATTTACACAACAAACCTACCCCGCGGAGCAGACCTCTCTTTTCTGGAATCGGATTACAAGTGGAGAAAGCGGAGAAGGAATAACACATAATGCTTAAAAAATGTTTTGCCATTAGAATAAGTGTGGCACTTCATCTGCTCTAGGATGTATGGAACCTAGTACGTAGGCAGGCATGTGAGATTACAAGGATCGTTATTGTTCTCTCCCTGTGATTCATTACGATATCATGCCAGACCCCTTGAATTTAGGAAATGGGGGAAAACAAGAGAATAAGCGTAAATGATTTACATTCTGTTTTTGGCGCTCCGGATGATGTTATCTGCTTTTCATCAAGTTGCGAAAGCGATTTTTCGTTGATCGCAAGCGTATCTACAGGAAACAAATAGCCGAAATGGATCCACCTGAAAATCAATGTTCTTTTGCGGTTTATAATGCTTTCGCAACTCAGTGCAGATACAAACGCGTCAGTAAAAACCTCCACTTGCAAAGGAAATTGCATATCGAAAAAGATTAAATCTGTCAGTTATATTTTACTTGTACATTTCGCTTGTAATTTTTAATTGATTGCATTTTAACTATGCAGTCCGCGGAGGGGAATTTATGAAATTATTTTCGTCGAATGAAGATTGCAGGTCTGAAAAATATTTCAACTTCAATACAAATTTGGAAGATGTGAAAAAAGAAATATTACTAAAACGATAAGCAGTTGCCATATGTACACCAATAAACAGATTCATATCTTTCAAATTTGTATTGTACAATTGTGTAATCCGTATTTCATTCACTGATATTTCCGCGCCTCCGGGCAATGAATTCAAAACCTCCAGATTCGCTCGCTATATATGAATGCCGGTTGCTTCGACTAACGAATCCTGTGATATTTATATTCAAATTAATCAGAAACTTGGTCGTTCTGGGTGGTGTAGTGGTCAGCATACTCGGGCGCTATCCGGGAGACGCGGGTTCGATTTACGCTCCAGAACGATGAATTTTTCAACTTTGCGGGTATTGTCTGACTTAACATCCCTGTCGTATTTACACCAATACAGGGATTCACATCTTGCAAATTTGTATAGTACAATGGTGCAAACCCATATTTCATTCATTGATATTTCAAGTTCGCTTTTGTTTCCTTCTTTCAGCTGCCCGAAACAAAGATCTACTTGGACGCCACTAATAATTGCCCTTTTTACTGAAAAACGTGCATGATTGTTAATTGCTAACATATCAATTTTCAAGCAGATTTCTTCATCAATAGTAGGAAACTAAAATAAAAAAATAAGTGTATGTGAGTTAGTGAATCATGAAGTTCTAAACTGAACTTCTCGAAGCTAATTTTACCGTATACTTATTTGTAAACATCATTGTACATTTCGTTCGTGATTTAGGACTGTAGTTCGTGCAATCCTCTGATAGGGAGCATTTTTAGATTCACTTTTGCCCAGTGATCTGCTGTAGCTTGTAGCCAAAAGGTTTGGGCATTGTATTCCTGTCAAATTAGCAGATCTCAGAAGCTGAACTTTTCAATCAATGCAGGAAACTTTAATCTGCCGTTTTCTTTTCTAGCCACCAGTGTTCATATACTTACTCTCTCCGTCAAGGGGTTCAACGATCGCCGTCTTAGTTCTGGGATACCTAAGGAAATCGCTGGCATTGTAATCAACTGCGCTCCTAACAAGTCCATTAGGGTGGGTTTCCGCTTTCTTGAAGAACTTTTTGGCGAGACTGGTGGAAAACTCATGTGCCTTCTCGATTCCAAGTCTGTTCCTCAGGTTCCGAAGTGGGGTTCAAGGACGAGCCCCAGTGATCATTCGAAGTGCTCGGCTCTGCACTCTCTCGATTCTATCTCGCTGTTTCCTACTAATATCAATCCAGATGGAGGAGGCATAGTTAAGCACCGGCCTGGCGACTGTCTTGTACAGCAGTACTTTGTGCCGTGTCGTAAAGAAGCTTCTTCGACGGAGTAGTGGAGCTATAGCTGCCCAAGGCATTGTCTAGCTTTATTCGTGTGGTAGCTGGTGTTGGAGCCCTAGGTACTTAGTAGAAGTAGCCCAGGGGATTGTCTCTTGAAACATAATGAGTTTCGGTATTCCTTGGAGAGATCCAAAAAACAACAGCGCATTGCTCTTAGACGGACTGATCTTGATCCGACAGTCAGTGTAGTAGGTTTCCAGCTGAGAGAGAAAGTCCTAGAGGAGCTTCACTGCTCTGCTTTTATTCAGGGACCTGATGACAACAGCTGTATCTTCTGCGTACATCATGACCTGCTCTTATTTGGGTTTCGGTAAGTCGTGCAGATAAATAGAAGACACCGTTGGCCCGAGAACCGAACGCTGAGGAACGCCAGCCCGAATATTCTTTTCCGAAGAAAGCTCACCGATAATCTTAACAATGAAACTGCGGCTGTTGAGGTATGAGCCAATCAGCTCAACAAGTGGGCGAGGGCAACGAAGCTTCTGCAACTTGTGTAGGAGTCCGTCATGCCAAACGCGGTCGAAAGCCTTGCTGATGTCCAGGAAGACAGCAGTGGAATACTCGCTTTTATCTCGTCCTTCAGAAACGAATTCCGTAAGCCTGGTCAACTGGTGGATTGTAGCATGCTTCACCTGTTCGTCAGGAATAACACCTTTAGCTTCACAGAACTCAGGAAGCCTAGAGAGGATGACCCTCTCCAGGAGCTTACCCAGGACGGGCAAGAGAGATATTGGACGGTAGTTCTCAGGTAAGGTATGATTGGTTCCAGGTTTGGGCAACACCACTACCACTGCCTTTTTGCAGTACCTGGGGAAATACTTCAGCCGGAGAGACCGGTTGAAAATCTCCACCAGTACCAGAATCCAGCTCACAGGGAGCAGTTGAACAGCTCTTGCAGAAACTCCATCTCTTCCGGCAGCTTTCTTCACCTTTAGCTTTTTGATGTGTCGAGTTACCTCGAAGTAACTAACAGGCGAGATGACCTCGTCTGTATCATCAGGATCGTATATAGCTAAAGTCCATGAACCTATCCGTGTGACTAGGATTTTGGATGTCATGAGGTGAGAACTGCTCCTCCAAGGCACTGGCAAGGAACCCAGCATTCGCGTCATCACCGTACACCAAACCCTGTGGACCGAGAATGGGCGGTATGACAATCTTACTACACCGGAGTTTTCGAAGGATGGTCCACATATCATCCTGACGAGGTTGACCCGCATTGAGAAGGTACTTGTTCCATTGGAGTTCCTTGAACGCGCGGGTTTCTTCCCCGACGAGATCGCGACGCGGGTTATAACGAACCCTGTCATCGGCTGATCTCGACCGCTGCCAGATCCTCCGGAACTTGTTCTTCTCGCGGATCATCCGGACAATATGGGGAGGAAGTGCATAAGGGTCTCGGGCAGGGGCTGAGGGCTTCCTGCATCGATCCAAGATTACCTATATGCAACGAGTGAGTTTCTCCACCACACTGTCGATGTTCGAGCGAATACTAGTGTCCACCGCATGCGGATCAACCTGAATAATAATTTCTTGGAACAACTTCCAATTAGTATACATCATCGTCCGCCGGGTGGCTGCGACTCCGTTCAATCTCAGTAGGACTGGGTCATGATCAGAGTCAAGCCCAGAGGCCTGATGAAAGTGCCTCACAAACTGGAGGACAGCAAAACCAATGACATTGCCAACCCCGTGTGACGGGGTGCAAGTAAGATGGACCGGACTTGCAACTATAAGATCCAGCTTATCAATGTATTGCGATAGTGCCACCCCAGCACTATTAGTTGAACGACAAAACCAGTCAGGATGTTCAGCATTCCAGTCACCAGCCACTACAGTGAGAATGGGGTCCCCAAAGAGGATGTCAGGATCATCGCCAGAAGGTACCTTCCCTGGACTGTTATAAACGAAAGCTAATTTAATCAAGCCTGAGCTTGTTTTTAGCTTAACAGCCAGTGAACGGAAGGTCATTTGTTAAATCTTAATCTCATATACTCGGTGGAGTTCCGGTTATCCGAATTAGTTCCTCACGAAAGTGTTTCGGATAATTGGGTGAAAAAATCTATTTTTATCCACGAAAAAACATTATTGCAATGTAGCTCGTATGTATTTTTTATCAAAATAATGAAAAATAACGCTTTTCGATTTTGTCTCGCATTTGACATTGCAAATTTCTTGGCATTCGCAAAAATTACAAAATGGGTTCGAAAATCAAAAAACACTGATATGTGACAACTGCGGACGTTGGCAACAGACTGGAATGGAATGATCCAGAATAACGACCAACGGAACTTACGTCACAGACCAAGTCAGCATTCTTCGGTTGCTGCAATTCGGTTAGCTGGCTATTCGGATAATCGGCGTTCTGTTTCTATATTCGCGGAAGTGTTAAGGCGCACTGCACTGTAGGCACCATTACAAGAAATAAAACCAAATCTTCAAGTATCTCTTCTGTCAAAAATGAAGAGTACGTATGGAATGCGAAACCTGAAGAAATACTTTCCACATCCAAAAACTAACGAATGTCGAAAAAATCACTTCAGGTTTGGAATACTCAAGGCTGCGTACGTTTAATAAATTGAAACGGCATTGTTAAAGTCTGAATCAAACGCGTGATAGGATTTTAACACCTCATTACAAAACTATGAAAAATCTGCAAATGAGAAGGTGAAGAATGTTTGCAATAAATATCATTATAGTATGATGTTTCTCTCTCCGTTAATCTTCTCGAGAGCTAGCAGTGTGTTTGTCATTCCGAAATTAATTACAGTTTGAAATAGACCCTGTTACTTCAGTAATACACGCGGTGGAATTATTAATTATTAGTAGTCATTAGCTTCACTTTTAACCTTATGTGGGAAAGTGACAACACCCAAACAATGATCATCAAAGTCTAGAAAAACTTAAAACTAAAACATGCATGTCTAAAGCAATAATCAGCGGAACTTACACTTTTGTCAATGAAAGTTAAACGCGCAATAAAACTAGAATTTGGAAAATCACAAATGAAGAAAAATGCTGGTTGGAAGTAGAAACACCAGACAATTAATAAAAATGTGTAAACTCATTCGTTTTTATTTAAAAGTTTAAATATCTGCCAATTACAAAGTTTAAATATCTGCCAATTAAAAAGTTTAAATATCTGCCAGTTAAAAAATGTAAATATCTGCCAATTAAAAAGGACCATTCTTGAAAATATCACGAAATTTTAATACGTTCTTATAAAACCAAAACCATTTATATACAGCATATATATAAAAGAACGGCCAAAATAAACTTTACAGTAAGGCTTATTCGAGTGAAAATATGCTACTGTTAGAAAGGTTTTACTGAAAAATATTAAATGTAATAGAAAATCTGCCTCCAGGGCTGTTTATGGATCTCCAGTCCGTTACTGAGCGTTCGTATGAAGATCTGAAATTTACAGCAGCTATTTCTGCAGATTTTTAGTAATAATAATTCCGAGTACGTATAAAATAATTTATGAGGAATTGAAAGAGCAATACATGAAGGTAGGAATGTTTTCTGGGGAATGATATTTTCTACATTTTCTAACCAATTGTTATCATGTGGTTGCAATAAAGTCAGAGCACAAATAAACTATTCTTAGAAATGACAAATGAATCAAATCCATATTATCATTTAATTTTTTCTGGAGATCTAAAATTCATGTGGGAGAAACAGCGAGACCCCAAAACACGTATTCAAACTGAAGTACGTGCTTTGGTACAAAGCAACTTCTTTTACGGTGTAGAGAAAACGCATTTCCGTAGTTAACGCGATGGTCGCAAATACTACCCGTTTCGTCACACCGCATCGTCAGCAGCTCTCTCCCTCCCTCCATATGACCTCCCTTCTTTCTTTCCCAATCCCTCTGCGTTAAGCCGGTCGCATTTAATACCATTTCAACCCCGGTCGCAAGTACATCACTCGGCCACCAAACCGGTGAGCCGTGCCTCACCAAGTCTCATTAAAATACGTCAAATGGACGTATCGTATAAATGGAAGTGAACCTTGAGTTAAAAGAGAAAAGGAAAGAAAAATCAAGACCTGCCTCACCAAAGAAATGTATATATTCTATTTGACCTGGTTTTCATGAACTAGTAAAATTAAACAGCTGTCACAATTTCAAGATTGAATCGATAGATACGTGCAATGAAAAGCGTTTCGTATGAGATTTAGGGAAACTTTTATAAAATACAGTTCTGAAAGCTCATATATACACCAATGAGCCATTACATTATGACCACCCCCAGCCTAGAGAAATCAGCGCGCGTGCAGACCAAGCAGTGGCGCAAGTGAAGTGCATAGAGCAGTATATATACAACCCGAGGACCGCCTTTCGGTTAGTAGAGTGTTCGGAGTCAGAATGGGAAAAGCTGCCGATTTATCGGGGTTTGATAAAGGACAAATTGTGATGGCACGACTTGTAAGTTTTTCACGTGCCGCTGTAGTGAGTACGTATCAAAAGTGGTGTACAGATGGCCAAACGACGAACCGTCGTCCAGTCGTGTGCCGTCCACAGCTCGTTGATGCCAGAGGGTAGTGGAGACTGTCGCGCATTGTTCACAGCTGCCGCAAGACCACAGTGCGACAAATCACTCACAGCTACAACAGTGATGATCAGGTCAACGTGTCACAGCACACAGTTGATCACAGCCTTCTGTGCATGGGCCTGCGTTGCAGAAAACTCAGCCGGGTCCCCATGCTCACTGCACGTTACCGCGAACAACGCGTGAAATAGGCCCAAGATAATCGAGATTGGACCGTGGACGATTGAAAGAAAGTAGCCTGCTCTGACGAATCAAGATTCCTGGTGAATCACGTAGACGGCCGAGCGCGGATACGCCGATTACCAACGGAGGCTATGGCACCTGGATGCACTGTTCGGCGGAAACAGGCCGAAGGCGGCGGTGTTACGCTGTGGGCGATGTTTTTTTTGGGGGGGGGCACTTTAGGCCCCATTATCCCAATAGCACAATCCTTGACAACTGACAGGTATCTGAACATCGTTGCGAACCAAGTTCACCCATTCATGGCAACTGTGTTCCCTACTTGTAATGGCCATTACCAACAGAATAATGCGCTATGACACTGACAGGATAATGGTCCATGTCATGCTGCCAGAATCATCAATGAGTGGTTCGAGGAAATGCTTGGGACTTTCTGTTAATGCCCTGGCCTCCAAATTCACCTGACATGAACCCAATCGAACATGTGTGGTTTGACTTGGAAAAGCGGGTTCGCGCTATATCATCACCATCCCGAAATGTATGGGAACTGGAGGACCTGCTGTTGACATTATGGTACCAGATACCCCAGGATACCTATCGCCACCTCATCGAATCGATGCCTCACCGAGTGGCCGCTGTTTTGCGGGCAAAAGGGGGTTCTACAGCTTATTAGGTAGGTGGTCATAATGTAATGGTTCATTGGTGTATAAAAGCCTATTTCTCTGAACTCTTTTTAACAAAATTCAGTGCCTAATTTTATTTTATTTTTAATTGTCTGTCAAAAATGCAGCATTTTAGTGGTTACCTCAAAATGAACTGAGTTTGGTTGGAATAATCTGACGTAAAAATCTATATTGATTTTTCCATAAATTTCAAAACGAAGGTGGCATATTCCAATAGAATAAAGATTGAGTAATTTTCATCCGGAAATCGCTGCTTAATCGTGCAAACAAAACAGAAAATGAGATATGTCTTCAGAAAAGATACTAATGTACACTGTGTACTTTTCCATGCTCCCGATATCCGACAGAACAAAAGAAAAATCCCGATTTCGCAGGCTGATGGACACCCATATAGCGTGACCCAAAAAAATTGGGGAGGAAGGTGGGTTGCACAAATAAGGGTAAACTAATTTTTTTCTCGGGGGTGGGGGATCCATAGTTTTTTTTTACATGCCTAATATATCCAAAACTACGAGGTGTGCAAGGTTTCTAATTCCCCTATTCAGGATGAAGAAAATATGCCTTTCGAAGCACATCATGCATTATCTTATGATGAAAACCATAATCTGATGACTGTATGCTATTGTGCATGGAATGAATTACTGCTGGAAATAAGTCACAACAATGCTTGCTAATGCGTAACGTTCTTCTCTTGGCTGTATGTCACACTTTATAAGGACTAGTCATTACTTTTTCGACTTTTTAAGTTGGGGGAGGTACCCCCCCTTCTGCTGCCCCCGCCACCATGGACACCGAAGAGATAACATTCATTTAAACAGAAACGCAATCAATGCCTCTTCATTGCAGTTTCGTAATTATTGTAAAAAATGATGGAAGGAGACGAAGAAGAAACTGTCGAAAAATTGTCAGAGGTTTGACATTTTTATTTTATCCGATCATTTCTTAAAATTAAAAAAGAAATTGCGTTTTAGAAGTTTTCTGTGGTGGCTAAACATTTGTTGTTTAGCAAGCCATCAAATTTCCTGATTCCTCATTTTCCAATTAAAGCAGGTTTCGAAAGGTTGCCATCCTAATCTTTATTCATGTCCATGTTTTCATGGGTGGTGGATATTACCATTTCTGCATGGACAATCCTTACGAAATCGCAGAAATTTTCTTTTTCATCTGCCTACGAGTGAGTGACTCTCATTTTCTCAACAATAGGTTGTCCTTCAGAATTTAATCATAACTTTCTGGCTGTTGCGCAACAATTTGCATTTCCACGGATTTGTTTGATATTCGTGTGTTCGTGGGCAAAGGGAATAATAACAAAATGTGAGCCGGAATACATATATGAGTTTCTCTCAGAAGATAAAACAAATGTTTTGAAAAGATATATGCATGATTTTGAATTTATTTTTACATTATCCTTGTTTCCCCATCAGTAACTGCAGTCGATTCTTTATTGGGCCGCTGGTTCAGTGCTCGAAAGTTCTTTTTGTTCTTTCGTTTTCAGAAGGCACTTTGTTTCACTAGCCCATGTGAGAGTGAAACCACTGATGTCTTAATAATAGATCCGAAATTATACCTTATTATAGTAGCTTCAGTGTGTCCCACTACTCTCTCTCTCTCTCTCCCTCTCTGTCAATGTGATGAGTAGCTTTCTCGCGCCCAATACAATTTGCCCACAGCGATGCTCGGTAGTGTAATTTTCACGTAATTGCTTTCGTGACAGTCGTCATTTTCACCGGTGATTTCCTGAACCCTAAAGGTTCGCCCATCTGCTATACTTTTCACACCTTTCTGTGCCAAGTACATAGTTGCAACACCTAGTCTTTGTTATGTGTGATGAATTTTGATGACCTGAAATTCAAGAGTAGGATAAATTCTTTAATTCTTATAAGACAAACTTTCTGAGCTACATAAATTTTCTCTCGAATCATCTTTCCAGAATGCAAATTCTGTAGTGATCTGGTTCCTCCCCGTGGTGCATACATGTGCACAAAGGAAAAAAAAAATATAACAAACTGATTTACATATCACCTCACTAATTAATTTCATGTCTTCAAAATTTGATGCTAAATTTACGCCGTTAGTAAATCGGTAATTGCCTCCATATTGAATATATTTCCTATTGCTTAACTTGCCTTTTTGGAAAACATTTTTCTTTTCTCTGTCCGTCTGTCGCTCTCTCTCTCTCTCTCTCTCTCTCCTGTTCTGCAAATTAAAAATTTCTTTGTTGCAAAAACGCTTCGAGAACAACAAATAATTTCTTCCCGTTTCCTTTAGTGTCAGGCATTGTGTACATATAAACTCAGCGGAAATGGATACCCAGTTTTAAGAAAACTTACAAAATTTTAAAATATTATCTCACAAAAATCCCCAAAGATCCGCAAAATATTTTTCTACACGCTACCAGTTTGAGGCTTTGGAAGTTGGGTCTTAGTGATTTTTATTTTGTCTCCAAAAAAAAAAAAAAAAAAAAAAAAAAAAAAAATATGTATAATATATATATAATCAAAATCAAAATGGACCTGTAGAAGAAGAAAATTCTTGCACTCAAAATTTACAAATATTTGCAGATATGTGCATCTTTCATAAGAACTACCCCAAGGAATTCTGTGAGTTCGTAGACCTTAAGAACAAAAAAGTTATAGCAAAAGATAACTTTTGGATACCTTTTTCTTTCACTTCTTCTAGCGACTTAGAGGATATTCTAAATTTATGAAGACATAAAACCTTATTTACTCTCAAGAACGAAAAAAGTAAAAAAAAAAAAAATTGCTGATGATTATGAAGAAATATATTTGTACTTATTTCACGTACAGTTGCAACGAAACAGTCTTGGCTTCGGAGAAACTTTGCTTAACTTAGTTCTCCATTTGAAATGCATAAATTATTATAATAGTTTTTTAAAACTGAACCACTTTTAACAGATATTATTATCGATTATCAAGATCTTCCAGTTTTAGTAGTCGTAAAAAAAATGTTTATTCTACTATTCTTATATGGAAGTTTTTTCCTCAGCTGCTCAAACTTTGCAGGCCAAGCTGACGCATATTTCACTAAAGCTTAAACCAACTAACTTCGTGCAGATTCCTGAGGAAATTATTTAGTTAAAGTTCACATTGTTTTGGTGTTACACAACATTTCATTCATTTTTTCTTAACATAGATTCAGTGCATGTCATCTCATAAAATGGCTTGTGCAACACTTATCTAAAATATTGTTTTGGTCTGCAACATGTGTATATATATCGCCGATTCTGCTGCAGTACAAAACCAGGTCCACAAAAAGAATGATAAATTACCAGGAATCCGCAAAAAATAATCTCCACATGGGATGCATTACAAACAGTGTGGAACCCACGGCCGTAGCCAGGGGAGAGCCAATACGGACGGCTCCCGAGCTACGTTTCCTTTTGCCCGTCCTTGCAACTCATACCTACAGTCCAGTGCTCGAACTCTTTTATAGAGCTTTGAGATTTATGTACAGGATTTTAGGAAGGTACTGTCCGACTCCAGGTTTTAAACAACCCTTGGAAGTAGGAAGCTAGGAGATTTGGGCTAAAGTGCCGGAGAGGAAGGTCACACGGAAGCTAGGCGGAAAAGGAGGGTAAGACGCCTTTATTTATAACCGCGGAGCCAATAATAGGTGTCCGACAGCTTCACGTGCCCATCCGATGCATGGCGAATACTTAGTGGTTCGAACCTGCTGGATCGATCCTGAGACTTTTCCATGTCAGTCCCGAATGTTTACCACTGGATCAGATCAGATTAGATCAGATCATATGTAGAGGATTTTAGGAAGGGAGTGTCTGACCCCAGGTCCTAAACAACCCTTAGAAATAGGAAGCTAAGAGATTTGGGCTAGAGTGCCCGATAGGAAAGTGACACGAAAGCGAGGTAGAAAGTGGGAAGAAGACGCCCTTATTTATTACCGGGGGCCAGTACCCGGAGTCCGACGTCTTAACGTGCCCATCCGACGCACGGCGGGTATTTCGTGGTTCGAACCTGTCCAGGATCGAACCTGAGGTTATCTCCATGGCAGTCACGAACGCTGACCACTTGGCCACCCGCGGCCCTACCACTGGACCATCCGCAGCACACCTCTTTTATATATTTTTCCCGACCTCTTTATATCCTTCGCCCGACCTCAATCATCAGCAGCCCCTACCAACTTCTTTGTCTGGCTACGGACCTGGTGAAAACATGATAAGTTTTTTAATTCTAGCAACTGTCATTGAGCCTGATATTTGAACGGAAGTAATAAATATTTAATGGTATATGAAATGACTTACTTAGACAATGTGTCATAAACAATAACGTAAATAGGTTGCTTTCTCTGTCTTCCTCTTTTGTTTTTCTTCATATTTTTTTCCAGACTTTTTCTAAAATTTATTGAATTTTAAAAATCAAATGCAGAATTTAACTAATGCGTTGACTAAGAAATCGTTTTAATTTCTAACCTTGCCGAAATAATAGTATTTTTCCTAACGTAAGTGTATGTTATATATAATTTATGACTACTAAGCTTGTGGTGTTAAGATATTGGATATTGGTACCTTTTTCGAAATCGCAAAATTCGAATTGGACGTAAAATCCGTTTTTGAATTTCACTCGGGTTAAACTAGAAAGGTTAGATATTACTTCATTATCCGTAAACATGTCATCAATTTGTGAAGTAGAATTTTCTTTATTGTTGCTGTTATTTTATAGTTCTTCAAATTTTCGTTCTAATGTCATTTTATGAGTAAACGACATATTGGAACTTCTAGACCAAGCTTTGCCGTCCTGGTCAGAGAAATCTGGTAACATTTTAGCCAGTAAAAGGTGTAGGTTGTGTAGTTCGACTTCGACAGTTTGCAATATTCTTTCTCGTATCTTTAATAATAACTCTTAATAGTGCAAACGAAGCATTAGATATGGCTTTGTTGATGTTCTGGAAAGGTCTTAGGTTACATTTCACACAGATAACATTTCGTATTCAGAGGTTTGCTAATAACAGAATTTCTTTAGATATATATTTGATTTTCATTTAAACAAAAAAGGAACATTTCTATATGGGTTAGCTACAGCACACGATTTTTAAAAACATTGTGGTAACAAAGAAGCGTTCCGAATATCGCAGTATTATGTTTCTCAAGCTTCCTCAAAAGCAAAATATTCAAGATTTTCATTGTTTTATAATGATATGGATTAACAACAGTGGAATTCTCTCCGATGCGGACTACGACTGATATGAATGACATTTAAGATGAGATCCTCCCAAATATTAAATAGTGAGGTTTTGAATCTCGGCTCCCTAATTTTGTTCCCAGCTTACGTTCGTAAAGATAAAAAGAGAGAAAAATACATATCGTCTGCGATCAAACACAATGAAATATCAGATAATCGAAAAACTACTTACACATAATATAAATTAAATAATGTTGATAGATTCCAGAAAATGCGTTTTTATTTTTTTATTTTTTGAGAAAATGCCATTAGAAAGTCCACATTTATATGTTCTACTTGAATTCAAACATATTTAGTTAAGTGACACACGCATCCCTTTTTGTTCACCTGACAGTGAAATTTATTGCCGCGGTTATATAAATAATTCCATCATAAAGATAAAAACTCCAGAAACTTCTTTGGTGGGGAAACATCTGAATAATGTGCTCAAATACAATACTCAGAGGCGCAACTAGGGCGGGACAGACGGGGCACCTTCCCCGGGCCAGCTTGAGAGAGTGTGAAAAAATCTATGCTTGCAATAAGGTTAAAATTAGAATTGAAACTTTTACACCACTTCCTGGCACGCTAAAATTCGAATTTCTTCCTCAAAATGTTCAAGAGATGCTATTTGTCCACATTCAGAAAGGAAGGCTCGTTCAACTGAAGAAAGAACAATGACCTCCATCGACAACAACAATGGTGTCGGCGGTATTAATTGTCAGTTGAACCATAACATACAATGAAACATAACATATAGTTGAACCATGACATATAGTTGAACCATAATTGGAGTTGAACCATAACATACAGTAGTATTTCAGTTGAACGGCGACTGCTTATAGCCCATTGAGTTGCTCACGGTGGTCGTTAAACCTCCAAACAACAAACAAACAAAAAAAGTTGAACCATAACATACAGTTGAACACAGTTGGCAAATAAATACTCATATTTATTAGGTAAATAAATACTCATATACTGTATACTATTATATATCATCATCATCATCATTGTCAACCATTATCAATCCACTGCTGGACGAAGGTCTCCCCAAGTTTCCTCCACAACGGTCTGTCTTGTGCCAGTCTCCTCCATGTCACCCCTGCATACTTTCGAATTTCATCCACCCATCTCCCATGTGGTCTTCTTCTGGGTCTTTTCCTGTCCCTTGGAATCCAATCTAAAATTTCGGCTGTCCATCGATGGTCTGTCCTTCTGGCAGTATGTCCAGCCCATTGCCATTTCAGGGATTTAACTCTGATCATGATGTCTTCCACTCTTGTCATTTTTCGGATCCACGAGTTCCTCTTCTTATCTCTCCTGGTTACACCAAGCATGCACCTCTCCATGCTTCTTTGAGTTGTCAGCAGTCTTTGTATATATCTTTTAGTTAAGGTCCACGTCTCTGCACCATACGTAAGCACTGGAAGGATGCATTGATCAAACACTTTTCTTTTAAGACATAATGGCATATTGCTCTTGAAAATTATGCTGTTTCTTCCAAAAGCTCTCCAGGCAAGTTTTGTACGCCGATTAATTTCTTCATCAATGTGACCCTCACTTGATATCTGCTGTCCAAGATAAACGTACGTGTCTGTTATCTCCAGCTTTTCTCCATCAATCAATAAATCTTCATTTCTTGTAAAAGCATTGAACATCACTTTTGTCTTCTGAAAGTTCATTTTTAATCCCACTTCTTTACTCTTGTCAGCAAGTTCCTGGATCATACTCTGCAGCTCTGATGGGGTAGTTGCAAAAATGACTACGTCATCAGCAAAACGAAGGTGGGTTAGATAATCTCCATTAATCTTTATCCCTTTGTTTTCCCAGCTCAGCGACTGAAAAACACCCTCCAATGTGGCATTAAAGAGCTTCGGAGATATGGTGTCACCTTGTCTCACTCCCTTTCCAATTTTTATGTGTGTTGTATTTTCAAACAGCCGAATCTTTGCACTTGCATTTTCATAGATGTTATTAATAATATTAATGTATGCATCTTCAATACCGCAGGTTTTCAGAGCCATTGTAACTGCTGATGGTTTCACCGAATCAAAGGCTTTTTCATAATCGATAAAAGCCATGCACAATGGAAGTTCATATTCCTCGCTCTTTCAATTAGTTCTCTCAGTACGTGGATGTGATCTATTGTGCTGTAGCCACTCCTGAATCCAGCTTGTTCTCTCGGTTGAGCCATGTCCAGTGTTACCTTCAAGCGGTGTGAAAGAACTTTAGTGAAGATTTTATAAACTACTGATATAAGGCTGATAGGTCTGTAGTTTCCGAGATCCTCAATGTCACCTTTCTTATGTAGCAGGATCATTGTAGCGGTGTTCCAATCCTCAGGAATCTTTCCTTCATTAAGGCATCGAGTGAAAATTTGGGCGAGTACTGTTTCAATTTCTCCACTTGCTTCTTGTATGATGTCTACAGTAATTCCATCTTCGCCTGGAGCTTTTCCCCGCTTCATGTTCTTGATTGCATGTGCAACTTCTGCTGGAAGGACTGGAGGAACTCTGGTACTGGTATCTTTCATGATGTCTGGAGTGCATGTATCATCCCTTTCATATAATTTGGAGTAGAAATCTTTCACTCTTGTCAAAATTTCGCCTCTATTTCTTGTTACAGAACCATCTTCTTTTCTCAGTGACATAATCTGTTTTCTTCCCTTACTGAGATGTCCCTTTGCTATCTTTAGGCTTTGGTTGTTTTCAATTGCTTTCCTCACTAGTTCACAGTTGAATTTTCTTACGTCTTCAGTGATACTTTTTCTTACTGTCTTGCATAGCTCTATATATTCCACTTTGGAAGTCACATCTTCTTTAGTTGTCCTCATCTCTCTTCTTTTTTGCATCAACATTTTCGTTTTTCCTGATAATTTGTTTACATGCAACTTGTTCTTAGACCCAGCTAATTTTGTTGCTGTTTCCATAAGAGCTTTGGTTACTTTTCTGTTAACTTCAGAGATGTCCACTTCTTCCGATGTTAGGCCTTCTAAAGCAGAGAACCTGTTCTTCAGTTCCAACTTGAAGGTATTATGGTGTTTTTTAAGGTTGGTTATGTCAATAGATTTTGTTTGTCTTATGAGCTTGCCACGTTCAAGTTTGGTGTTGAGGTGCATCTTACATCTCACCAATCTATGGTCACTACCTGTGTTGAACTTGTTCAGCACACTGCAGTCTTCTATGACGAATTTTTTGTTACACATAATAAAATCAATTTCACTTGTCGTCCCATTTGGATGTCTCCATGTCCATTTCCTGTGTGGCTTTTTCTTGAAGAAGGAGTTCAAGATGAAAAACCCTTCTGCCTCTGCAAACTCAACGAGAGTATTTCCACGCTGGTTTCTGTTGCCGTGACCGAATTTACCTACTGAAGTTTCATTCTGTTGCCGTTGCCCTATTTTTGCATTGAAATCTCCCATAATTATTTTCAAGTGTTGCTTACCTTTATTATTTAGATGACAAATTTCCTCATAAAATTCTTCAATTTCTTCTTCAGGATGACTTGTGGTGGGTGCATAAGTTTGAATAATCTGAGCCTGGTATCTTTTCGAGAGTTGGATAACAAGTCGTGCAGCTCTGTCAGAGGAACTTTCAACTTCTACAACTTTATCCTTCAGTTTCTTGTTTATTATAAATCCAACACCACTAGTTCTGCCAGTATCTGTCCCACGATAGTAGAAGAGATGTCCACTTTTCAGTTCAATGAGATCTTCTCCTTTTCTCCTTACCTCACTTAGCCCCACGATGTCCCACTTGATCCTTTGTAGTTCCTCTTCCAATTCAAGAAGCCTTGAATCAGAAGATAGGGAGCGTCCGTTGTACGTAGCCAAGGTCAGCATCAGATGGCAGCCTAGTCCGGTCCTCCGGGGATTCTTAGCACCCTCTGCCTTCATGTCGCACTGGCCGCTGCCTTGGCCAGGTACATTCCAGCTGCCGGAGACTGAGGGCCAAGATTTAAGTTGTGGAATCATTTTGGAGGGGTTTGGCCATAACTCACCACGCTGGCCAAGCGGGTTGGTGAGTGTGGGATAGAATTTCCTCTAATCCCGATGGTATAGTTATACCGCTATTGGCGGTCGTCAGAGCCCCTTTAGTGGGAACAGGATGTACCACGAGAAGGCGGGGTTGACATTTGTCAAGGAGAGGTTGTGATGTTACGCATCACCTGACCTTACTCCCCTATTATATATCATCATCATCATCATTGTCAACCATTATCAATCCACTGCTGGACGAAGGTCTCCCCAAGTTTCCTCCACAACAGTCTGTCTTGTGCCAGTCTCCTCCATGTCACCCCTGCATACTTTCGAATTTCATCCACCCATCTCCCATGTGGTCTTCTTCTGGGTCTTTTCCTGTCCCTTGGAATCCAATCTAAAATTTCGGCTGTCCATCGATGATCTGTCCTTCTGGCAGTATGTCCAGCCCATTGCCATTTCAGGGATTTAACTCTGATCATGATGTCTTCCACTCTTGTCATTTTTCGGATCCACGAGTTCCTCTTCTTATCTCTCCTGGTTACACCAAGTATGCACCTCTCCATGCTTCTTTGAGTTGTCTGCAGCCTTTGTATGTCTCTTTTAGTTAAGGTCCACGTCTCTGCACCATACGTAAGCACTGGAAGGATGCATTGATCAAACACTTTTCTTTTAAGACATAATGGCATATTGCTCTTGAAAATTATGCTGTTTCTTCCAAAAGCTCTCCAGGCAAGTTTTGTACGCCGATTAATTTCTTCATCAATGTGACCCTCACTAGATATCTGCTGTCCAAGATAAACGTACGTGTCTGTTATCTCCAGCTTTTCTCCATCAATCGATAAATCTTCATTTCTTGTAAAAGCATTGAACATCACTTTTGTCTTCTGAAAGTTCATTTTTAATCCCACTTCTTTACTCGTGTCAGCAAGTTCCTGGATCATACTCTGCAGCTCTGATGGGGTAGTTGCAAAAATGACTACGTCATCAGCAAAACGAAGGTGGGTTAGATAATCTCCATTAATCTTTATCCCCTTGTTTTCCCAGCTCAGCGACTGAAAAACACCCTCCAATGTGGCATTAAAGAGCTTCGGAGATATGGTGTCACCTTGTCTCACTCCCTTTCCAATTTTTACGTGTGTTGTATTTTCAAACAGCCTAATCTTTGCACTTGCATTTTCATAGATGTTATTAATAATATTAATGTATGCATCTTCAATACCGCAGGTTTTCAGAGCCATTGTAACTGCTGATGGTTTCACCGAATCAAAGGCCTTTTCATAATCGATAAAAGCCATGCACAATGGAAGTTCATATTCCCTCGCTCTTTCAATTAGTTCTCTCAGTACGTGGATATGATCTATTGTGCTGTAGCCACTCCTGAATCCAGCTTGTTCTCTCGGTTGAGCCATGTCCAGTGTTACCTTCAAGCGGTGTGAAAGAACTTTAGTGAAGATTATATAGTATATTATATATTAAATATATTTATTAATAAATACTCATAATAATAAGGTTTGGCTTATAATACTTAGGCTCATAATACTTATATTTATTAATAATACTCATAATAGGCTCATAATACTCATATTTATTAATAACACTCATAATACTTAGGCTCATAATACTCACATTTATTAATAACACTCATAATACTTAGCCCAATAATACTTATATTTATTAATAATACTCATAATACCATGACAGGTATTTATTAATAATACTCATAATACTTACATTTATTAATAAGTACTCATAATACTTAGTATATTATATATTAAATATATTTATTAATAATACTCATAATACTTAGTATTATTTATTAATGACACTCATATATTTATTAATAAATACTCATAATACTTAGGTAATAAATACTCATATTTTCATTCTTTAAAAATATGTTCATTCGTAGTCCTCTCGGATCCACATACAGTTGAACCATAACATTCAGTGTTCAAGAGATCCTATGCGCCTGCGGTTTTTCGTTAGTTGTAAAATCACTGAATGTTGTTTTTCTTTAGTTGATCTTGACAGTGTTGAAAATCTTTTCAGGTAAAATCACTCACACACACATAGCGGGCGTCATCATCATCATCATCATTGTCAACCATTATCAATCCACTGCTGGTTGAAAGTCTCCAAAGGTTCTGCCACAACGGTCTGTCTTGGGCCAGTCTCCTCCATGTCATTACCGCATTCTTTCGACTTTCATCCACTCATCTCCCACGTTGTCTTCTTTTGGGTCTTTTCCCGTCCCTTGGAATCCAATCTAATTTGTTTATAGCCCATTGAGTTGCTCACGGTGGTCGTTGAACCTCCAATAAAAAAAAAAAAAAAAAAAAAAGAATCCAATCTAAAATTGCAGTTATCCGCTCTCCAGCCCATTGTTATTTCAGGAATTTTACTCTGATCAAGAGAGATAGGAAGAGGAACTCGTGGATAAGGAAAATGACAAGAGTGGAAGACTTCATGGACGGAGTAAAATCCCTGAAATGACAATGGGCTGCACATGTTGCCAGAAGAAAGGACCACCGATGGACAACCGAAATTCTAGACTGGATTCCAATGGACAGAAAAAGACCCAGAAAAAGCTAGCATGGTAGATGCGTGGATGAAATTCGAAAGCATGCAGTTATGACATATGGGAGACCGGCGCAAAATAAACCGTTGTGGAAGAAACTTGGGGAGTCCTTCATCCAGCAGTGGAGTGGTAAAATTGTTAATGATGACGATATATAAATTTTTTCCTGCCCCGAGCGCAGAAATGCTTAATTACCCCTCTGACAAGACTCGAACCAATTACGCGCGTGTGTGTGTGGGATCTGGGTTAGGTTATGTAAACGGTTGTTAAACTACAAATGTATTTATCAGAGATGTTGTATTCTTTCTTAACGAAGAAAAATTAAATTTTCTTGTTGGTAGAAAACGTTTCTTCCAATGTTTTCAGATGGCCAATGTACTTAATTTTTCCTTGTTGTAGAACATTAGAACATGCATGCTTAGGCTAGAAATATTTGGGGAGGCGGACTTTAGTCTTGTTTCTCTTTTGAAAAGTTACTATGTTTTGAAACTGACTTTTTTCACAATCACCAATTCATACATTGAAAATAAATGTTTCTTGCCTTTAACAAGAAAAAAATTAATAAACTCTCTGGGGGCACTTTAAAAGCTTCTGATTGTTTTAGGTCCTAATCTGGTACTGCAGATATTTCTAGAATGATCTAATGATATCTTAGAACGAATGCTTTAGAATCTTTCAGATGCTTCTCGAACATCTTTCCGATTTCTTAGTAACTAGAAATCGCCTTTCTAATTTTCCATTTCATGTCGTTGTCAAAGAATGCATTATTACTTAATTGCAGTACTACAGATTTCCATCAATTTCCGTTTCCTCACTATTTTTTACCCCTTATCAGACTTCTCCTAAACTTTTCCATGTTTTTCAACAGTTTTTTTTTCTTAATATTCTTCAACTAATTCTTAGTCTCCTATCTGTACAAGATCTACACTGAAAAGCAATTAAATTAGAGACAGATGGCGTTATGCAAATGTGGCGCTGTGTGTGGCCCTTGTAAACGGAAACGACATGACGTATGCAGCGATCCGACAATTTAAGGAGTGATGTGACGGGAATCAGTAAGAGTTGGACGCAGTATGGGTAAGACGAAGGATCTAAGCGCATTTGATCGTGGGCGAATTGTCGGGGCCCGACGAATGGGTCACTCCATCTCGGAAGTCGTGCAAGCACTGTGATTTTCACGAGCCACTGTGTCACGAGTGCACCGTGAGTACATCGAATCCGGTAAAACCATCCCTGCAAGAGCCAACTGCCGTGGACAACAGCGTGTGGATGAGCGGGCTCATCGTCGGCTAGCTCGCATTGTGACAGCGGATAGATGGGCCACAGTGCAAGAAATCACTCGGCAATTTAACGCTGGTGCACAAAAACGTGTAAGCAGCCACACCATCCAGAACCATTTCCTCGCTATGGGGTACAGAAGCCATCGTCTCACGAGGGTACCGCTGCTGACCGCACATCACAGGGTGCAAAGATTATCATGGGCGCGGGAACATCGCCACTGGACCCTAGACATGTGGGAAAATGTTGCCTGGACTGATGAGTCGAGATTCATGTTGGTACATGCGGATGGCAGGATACGATTACGGCGCAAGCCAAATGAAGCGATGGATTCTTCTTGCCAGCAGGGTACTCTTCAAGCTGGTGGGGGTGGCATTCTCGTCTGGGGACTGTTTGCGCGGACTGAAATGGGACTCCTGGTACGTGTGACATCGTCCTTCACAGCTCAACGCTACCGGGATATCCTGGATAACCATTTGCTCCCGTTTGTGCGTCTTCAACATCCCACTGGGGACCTCATCCTGCAACAAGACAATGCACCGTGCCATCGCTCCCGAATTGAATCCGAATGGTTGGATGAACACTCCACCGACGTGACCTCGCTTCCTTGGCCAGCTAGGTCACCTGACCTCAATCCCATCGAGCACATCTGGGATGTCATCGAGAGAGATGCTCGAGGCTCTGACCCCCCCCTCCCCTCCATCAAGTCTTCGTGAACTGTGGGAGCTTGTTCAGGGGTCGTGGATCCGTATGGCTTCCCAACACTTCCGGTGTCTTGTCGAGTCCATGCCGAGACGAATCGCCGCCATTATCAGGACGAAAGGTGGTGCTACACGTTACTAGACAGGTACCTCTAATTCAATTGCTGTTCAGTGTATGCAACAAACAGCCCATGCAGTTCGTGATGGGTGCTTATGCATAGCGGATGAATGTTTCTAATTCAGTGAAAATGTTACAGTTTTCTGACTGAAAAAACAGAGAAATATTGCTGTAATCTGGCATGAAAATTTAAAAGAACGCCTGTAGTAAAAATAATAATAATAATACTGACCAGATGGCGCAGTGGTCTAAGCGCTGGTTTTGACCGTTCGTCCGAGATGAGTCCAGGTTCGAATCGCGGTGAGGCATGGATATTGTGCTGGTCTTACGGCACTAACTGTTTTCTTTCCCTGGAACCAGTGAGCTTAAATTAGGGAGGGGGGCTGGGTTGCTCATGGCGGTCGAAAAAACCCCAAGTAAAAAAAAAAAAGTAAAATAACGTATTCCTTTAAGATTCCTACTTCAGCAGTTGATAAAAATTCTTTGTAACTTAAGAATACGATAAATTCTGGATAATGTTACAAAAAAAAAAAAAAAAAAAAAGAGAAAAGGAGGAAAACCTTGTGTTATCTCCATTAAAATACTGCACTAATTGCTTTATTACGTGGTATAATGCTTCGCATTTTTTTTTTTTTTTTTTTGTAACGCGGCTTAATTTTAAAAATATTTATATCGTATTTAGTTTTGGTAATCTCTTACCAAGATACCAAATTTACATTTTCAGTACGAAAGAATTCCATTGAGTTTTCAGCTAGGATAATTCTTATATCAAAAGAAATTTGTCAGGAGGAACGCTTGCAAATTATGTTTACTAGTGGTACCGGGCTATTATTATGAGATAATATATTGTTGTTATTATTATTATTATTATTATTCAATAAAAGTGAAAAATTCTATTGTATTGAAAAAAAAAGCAATAAACTTTATGCTTTCCTTTATTTCGTTCTTGACGCCAGTATAACTTATAAAAGGTCAGTCCAGATTAAACCTTGGAGTCAAAAGCCAAAATTCGTGTTTAAATTTTCTCACACTCGGTTTTCGCTCTCAGAATAATTGGACACTTACTGAGAAAATGTCTTTGCTCTTTTGCTGCACAAGAATTAAAGTGCTGTTATTATTTAACACTGCTGACATGAAATTAAATAATAAAACACGTGTAGGATAACGATGATGACGCATTGTTAGTGATTTCTACTGCCCTTCTCCCGTCCCCTGTTTGTGTTTCACCTTGAGAAGTTCACAGGAGTTTCTACAGAACGCCGGGTCATTCTCAACGTGGCTGTAAATTTCCTTTCTGCTTCTACTGCTCCAGGGCAGATTTGTTAACTTAATTTCTTCATTGTCTAATTGAATAATAAATTTCTATCAATGTTTAATCAAAATTATTTCTAGAAAATAGGAGCACAAATATGAAAATTTCGACTGATATCATCATCTCAATTATTTTCGTTTCTTTCTACCAATTCACGAACAAGAGCTTCATTACGACAGAAAAAAAACAGTACCAAATTTTTGCTGCCAGAATGGAGAACATTTCATGTTGAAAACAAATTAAGTTCTGGGTGTCAAGTGAATGAAGAACGGTTCTTAAATCATCGTTTAGTATGCATACAGTTTCATCAGCCATTTTTAAGCGTGTGACCAATGAAAACAACTCACTACTGACTCACTCACGCGTGCTGCTGACAATCTACGTCAGAAGAAAGAATTGTGCGGAAGTGCTGCCTTCGTGCGTATATGTGTGTGTGTGCATGCATGTTATTATTGCCCATGTATTAAGTAATTAGTGATGCGAAATCCGTCTAGTTTTTCATTATCAGATCTCATCTATCTATACACTGGTCGTTTGACTCTGTGGGGCTAACGACATGTTAACAATGACATATGATCTACTCGCGCGTGTTAACATACGACCGCAAAACTCTACATAACAAAAAAAGATAAAACATCATCATATGCGGAACTTCGCATTTGTGTGTGTATAATTTATTGCGCAAGTTCATGAGATAGCAGTCAGTTTTCAGCAATTCGCCTGCAACACCATGTTCTAAACGGACTGTAAATGGTTTAATAACAACAGGAAGTCGTTTGTAAAGTAGAAGTTGTCTGACAATAGCAGACGGCTTGCGATTTATTCATTTATATTTAACGACGGAAGTATATTTCAGCCTATTAAAGTATCCGAGGAAGATTTTCGGAAGTATGCTGCGAACCAACTTCCTTAAAGCATTGCAAAGCTTTAAGGAAGTTGGTTCGCAGCCTTCTAAAATCGAAACCGAGGTTATGAGCTTGTATACTGCTCCAGGTTTATTTATTTATTTATATAATTTATATTTCATAACCGAAATAAACCTCCAATTTAGTTGTACGAAGGGAATCATAAATTACCAACCGGAAATCGTTTGTAAAAGCACTCCTGTTGATAGATTACGATTGTCTTAGCACTGAAAATTAAAACCACAAAAATCTACTTAACAGAAGGAAAACCCTGCCCCAAAATCAAACGTACATGGTTCAAAAGAAGCCGGTCATGTAAAGCAGCAAATACGTAGATTAGATGTGGGGAGCCTGCGGCCTTTTGTGTGAATCCAAATTTTGCGGAACAAATCCTTTTATTTTTTATTAATATGTTCATTATTTTTATTTTAATCTTGAAGTGACCGTATTTAAAATACCAAAGAGTACAAGAAGATTCAACGAAATAACGCTTCCCGACTGATGGCCACAATTAAAACATTAGTAAGTCATAAAGAGCTATTTTGTCTCTTGCTAAGCTCATGATTTTGTTCTATGGTTCCAAAAGAACTACAGATGGAATTGATTAAGCTCTCGGAAGATGACATTTTAAAGTCCTTATTTGACGCTAAGGAAAATCCAATTGAAATATGGGAGAATGCAATAGAATACCCACGCCTGCGGCAACATGCACGAAAAATACTTTCTGGCTTTTCAACCACTTATTGCTGCAAATCTACATTCTTCTACCTGATTCAAATCAAGTTGCCCTTAAGGAAACGAATGACGAATACCCATCCAGAGAATCAACTAAAAGTGCGGACATCCATGTTGCAATTAAATATTCAAATGCTTTCCAACAAAAAGCAGTCACGACACAATCATTGAAAGGTTAGTTAACTTCAAAATTAACAATTTTTTCTTCATTTTTTGAAGTTAGTTAGTACATACTAAGATTTTTACAAAATAATGTAAATTTCGAAGTACATCTAATTGAAGTTTCTTGAATGCGGCCTTGTTAGATTTCAGCTAACTTAATGCGGCCTTCCAACATGAAGAGGTTCCCCAACGCTGACTTAGACCAATAAACGAATAATGGCGCCATAAAAAAACCAAGGGACAACAAAAATTGCATATGTCACACACAAACGGGTTCCGTATATAAGCGATTGCAGTCATATACGTCGCCTTTCTTATAGGGTTTGCACTGTCAGAAGCAGTGATAAGACGTCATTATGTCTCAGTGAGCTCGTTTAGATGATTCATTGCGGTGAAGAGTTACAGTAGAGAGATCATATTTCGTTTGTTTGTTTGGGGGTTTTAGGAGACAGACCCTAAAACCCCCAGCGTTGATCTTGCGGCACTGGGAGACAGACAGTGCCGCAAGACCAACACAACATCCATGCCTCACGGGGTTTGAACCCGGACCCATCTTGGACAAATGGTCAGAAGCCAGGGTTTAGATCACTGAGACACCGAGTGGCGTATAGTATGATTTACCAGCAAGTTAGTTTCAAGCTGAAATGGCCAGATGGCTAAATGTGAATTGAGATTAATATAAAGGATATTAGTAAGGGAGTGTCTGAACCCAGGTCTTAGACAACCTTTAAGAAGCTAGGAGATTTGGGCTAGAGTTCCCAACAGGAAAGTCACACGGAAGCGAGATGGAAAGGGGAAGGAACACGCCCTTATTTACAACGGGGGGGGGGCAGTAAGTACCTGGTGTTCGACGGCTTAACATCATCCCCATCCTACACAAGGCGAATATTTAGTGGTTCGAGCGTTCGTATCTGCCTGGAATCGATCCTGAGACTTTTTCGTTACAGTCACGAACATTGACCATTAAGATGGATTCACCTAAAATCTTTGCCTTGTATTTCCAATGGGCAAACTTCAGTAGCCATTTTCTTCACAATTAATGCGTTCCCACGGGTGAGAATTTGATTCGATAAAAATAACTACATATTATAGCCATTCCGAAAATTAATAAAATTATTTACTAATATTTCTTTTTTACATTTAACCATAATTATATTAAAAATCAATTAACTTTTCCTTTGGTGGTGTTGAGACCAGAAAATAGATGGCGCCACATCTACATGTGACTTTCTAAATGCCATCACGTCGCATATTTTTTTTCAGTAATTTTATTAATTTTCGGAATTGAATCAAAATTTGAGTGTATCCATGCGCCAGTCTGGAATCTTTATAATGATTTCAACCACTTAGATTAAATTTTCTGATAATAATTTAGCTTAAAATGTTAACAGAATTGTTGATGCTGATTTTTAACTCCGAAATAAACCAGCAAGCTCACTCTGCAACATTTTCAGCTAAATTTATGTTAGAATATCTAATCTAAATGACTCGAATCATTCTAAACATTCCGGACTATCGCATGAATGGACACATCTCTTGATTGCAATCCAAAAATTAATGACTTTATTGAAAAAAATGCGACGTGATTGTACATGTATTTAGTAAGTTACATGCAAATGGGCCGCCATTTATTTGCTGGTCTCAACACCACTAAAGGAAAAGTTACTGATTTGCAATATAATTATAAGTTTTAGAAAACATTAAGTATACTAGGCTATAATATGAAGTTATTTTTACCGTTGTTCAAATTCTCATCTTTTGGGACACATTAATTGTGAAAAAAAATGGCTACAGAAGTTTACCCATTGGAAATACAAGACAAAGATTTTAAGTGGATCCACCTTAAGCCATCCGCAGCACCTAAATGTGGATTGATCTGTCAAGACACTGAAAATGTCTCGAGAAGGCCTGGAAAAGGCCGTTGGAGTAGCGACGGATTTACAATGGGGCCACTCTAATTCTTGAATGCATTTCGTGAGAAGGAATTTACTTGTCTTTTGCCTAACCTGGGAATTGCGTTAAGAATTTTCCTGAACATGATGACTTTTAATGCACCAGTTGAAAGGTCTTTTACTTAAGACCTGCCTCAGAAGAATACATCCACGGATTTGAGACTGCAGTTTGGCTAGTTTTGTTGCAAATGCTGAACTTGTAAAAGATCTTGATTTTGAGGATGTCATCAAAGATTTTGCTGCCATGAAAGCACGTCGACTGGACTTGTAAAAAGAGGAATCATAAAAAACTTATTTTAATATTAATAATAACAGTTCAATGTGAATTTTAAAGCTGCAATGGGGTAAAACTTTTTTTATTAAATTTCTTTTACAAATAAAATTAATGAAGTTCGTAACTGACTCACTGGTGTTTTATTTAAATACGTAGTGCGATCAAAAAGTTATCAGACTAGGTACGTAGCGAGCCAACAGACGTCAGTACGCAGATGCAAGAGAAGCGGTCGAGGGCAGTGACCTTCATGACTCATTGTGCCGAGTGGCGTCGTTCCATGAGCATCGGAAGCTGTGCTACACGATATTTGGTGACCACGTGCAGAACACAGCTGCGATTTCCGTATGGACTGCAAACTAGAGCAGCGAGCGAACATCAAATTCTGCGTCAAACTCGGCAAATCGGGAACGGAGACGCATGAAATGTTACGGCAATGAAGCAATGAGTCGTGCGAGGGGTTCTGAGTAACGCTCTCGCTTGAAGAGCAGCAGAACGGCACTGGAATCGACTAGAGGTCAGGGCGACCGTCCACGAGCAAAACCCCCTAAAATGTGGACAAAATTAAGGAATTGGTGCATGAGGATCGTCGGTGAACCATTCAAGACATTGCTACCATCGTCAATGTGTCATACGGAACAGTACAAGAAATTCTGACGTGGGTTTTGAACATGCACCGCATTGCTGCAAAGTTTGTGCTAAAGATTCTGAACCCCGAACAGAAGGCGCTCCGTGTCGAACTCTGTCAAGATCTTCGTCTGCAGGTGGTGAATGAACCAATGTTCCTTCACTGGGGACGAGACTTGGATCTACGGTTACGACCCGGAGGAATCTCCACGACCGAAGAAGTCCCGACAGTTCCGAAGCGCAACCCAAAGCATGCTCATCGTGTTCTTCGACATTCGTGAGGTTTAAAATTTAAAATTCCCCATTGCGTTGGAGGTTCACTTCTGCTCGACGATACCGATTATGTGTGTCAATCGGTAGGTGTAATCAAAGCATCACGGCATGTCAATTACCCCAAGCGTTTATTACGGCAACTGGGTGGATTGTATCCCAACTAATGAGACGGCCTGCAGCGACCTGTACGTTGATGACATGAGTGGAAAAGATATGTTTGATGACTTATTTCGCAATTAGAAACCAGATGTACTTTCAATCCTTTCGCCATTTGCTGCTAAATTATTGCCAGAACATTCAAGCTAAGTGCTTCAAATTTTTCAAACACTCCCTATAGAAAGACTCAAATTTTGATTCCATTCCAAAAATTAATTAAGTTATTGAAAACAAGTCAGCTGTACTGTAGGTATTGCTGATTTCTAATTACGGAATACGACATCAAGCATTTGTTTATACACTGACGTCATCGATGTACAGGTCGTGCCATCTATTAGCAGATCTCAACATTACCGAAGAAAAATTGTTAATTTTTAATATAATTATATTTAAGTTACTTTTATAGATGTCCAACTTTCATCCTTCGGAATACATTAATTGCGAACAAAATGTCTGCAGAAATTTTTACCATCGGAAACATAGGGCAAAGTTTTCAGGTGGATCCACCGTGCCCCACCAAAAAAAAAAAAAAAGTATTCATCATTATGTAACGGAACATTTTGGTAGCCAGTTTCTTATAGTTTGACAAGTCGCCCAGTGGCTAAACGGTCAGAAGATTCGGTTTCTGACCAGTCGTCTAAGCCCGTGATGAAGCATGGATGATGTAACTTCGCCCCCCCCCCCCCCCCCCCCCACGTCTTCCGAGCCAGTCGTCCCCAAATTAAAGACAAGCTACTGCTCTTAGTCTTTATTGTTGTTCGCGGTGGTACTTAAACCCGAAGAAATAAAAATGTATGATGGCATAAAGTCTTTCATACTGAATCACATTTTTTGTCCCCAGTAAAACAAAAATTTACGAGGCAGTTGAAATGTTGAATACCTGGTCGTACTTCATGCATCTCCGTAGCATTTTTGAATCTGTCCAAAAGATTAAATATCACATTTTGATAACAGCAACAGAAAAGAAAAAAAAAGGAGAGAAAAGAAAAGAAAAGAACATTTGTCACCTAATAATCTCTTCGATATTCTAGAGCTGTTGGAACAATTAACAGCAAGGAAAAAAAAAACTAATTTCGACACTTTATACCCTCTTGAAATGAAGGATTATATATGTATTCGGAGCCAGTAACTCAATAAACAATCTTGTTTAATACTCACTCTAACGGTACTAGAAATTTAGGACAATTTTATGATTTATGTACAAGATCAAGCGAACGTTCAAATTAGCGTGATAGTTTATTGTTATTATGCTGTAAAGAGATTCCTTTTTACAAACGTTTTCACAATAACTTTTGTTGCTTCCCATTCCTTTTCCTCCGAAGGATTATCTCTAAAAGTCCTCAACTACGAAGTTTCTTGGAGAGAGAAAGAAATAAAAAAAGAGAGAGAGACGGGAAATTTCGGCTTCTATCACGATGCTGTTTCACAATGAACTTTAAATTATGTTCCTAGTAATGTTTTCAACAACACTGAAACCACTAATACTCCTAGAAAAATGTTGCTGTTATTAAAAAGTGAAAATTTGAATCGTTATTCATGCGTTAGAATCCATTAACTTTATTTTTCTTCCTTCTTGCCTTTTTACTTCCCAGTTTAACCAGTGCGAACTCATTTTTGTTGAAGAACATCAACATAAAATATGATTAGACACTGGTAGATTTATGAGACATTGGAGGTAATTTGTATACATCGCAGTGAAAACATTTTTTTCATATAAATGTGTTCTTGCTGCATCATAAAGAACGGATATCAATTATTCGCGAGGAATAAAGGCCAGCAGAGACAAGCATCCTTTTATAAATAAAGATAACATTTCCTAGGCAGTCTGCAACGATTTTATCATGATAATGAAGCCGATGTTACAACTACATACTGTAGAATCGGAAATTAAACGATTCGCCCGCCAAATCGCTCTTAAGTAAATAAAGCTCTCTGTTTTGAAGGCATAAAATATTAGGCGCGCTATCTCTAGCCATTCTGCCTTGTCAGGCAGAACATCCGTTACCGCCGACCGAATGAAGTATGGGTTTTACTTGGACGACTAGCGAAGAGGGTCTCTCTCGAATCCATCGACAGCTCGACGGCGACGAGACGGCCAGCTATGCGGGAGCCTTCCGCATACGAAACATGAGGATCTCCGCCGCCATTACCGTCGATGCATAATTCCGTATAGAAACTTAAAAAAAAAATTAAAGAGAAAATGTCATTTTTTAATGTTGGCCCTTTGCTTTCTTTTTTATTTCTTCAGATTATGTATGAGATGTCTACTTTCTTCATACCACAGCGCCTCAATATCAGCTGAGAATAAAACTAGAAATATTTTGAAAACAGCGTACGGTTCTTAAAAGTTTATCAACTCTTTCATTTTTTTACACGAAAAAAAGAAGTAATTTTCTTCCATCTTCTTTGCAAAATTAGATTTATTGTTCTTTCACACGTAGACAAGTTAATTCGTAATAATATTAATAATTACCCATTTGCATTTGACAAAAATTTCTAGCCAAAACAATGGAAAATCTAGGCTTAATTTTACGTAAACCTGTTAAATATCATTCATTCTAAATCCTTCCTAATGTGCCTTTTATTACAGAAAATAGTACAATGATAATGTCTTTACGGAAATTTTCCTTGTTGATAGATACAGTAATACAATGCATTCCGGGAAAAATCATGTTGCTCTGAATACGTAGTTTTCCTTACATTTAAGGAAAATAATAAATAAATTAAAAGGCAAAAAAAAATATTAAATCCATATCCCCACTTCTGTTTTCAACCAGCTTCTTTGCGTAAGTATCTCCTGTTTATTTGAACACAATTTTTTGTTCGAAATATAAAAAAATCAAAGCCACCTTTTTTTAGTTTTATTTATTTCGAACACACTAGTGCAGGTGGTCAACTAAAACATTTATGGAAAAATATGCACAGATACCTTTAGAATGAAGGAGCATTGGTAAAATACCATCCACAAACAATACGAAAAAAAGAGAAAAAAATCGTAACATCAAGAATTATTACGAAACCTGCAATAATTGGTTTCACTCATTCATGCAAAAAGCGAGAGAGAGAATAAAAAGTAAACACACTTAACAAATAGAAAATAAAAAATACTGGAATAAAACAGATAATCAATTACATGAAATCGTTTTCAAATGAATATGTTCCTTTAGTGAAAAATTACGAAAAAAAAAAAAAGAAAAAAAAACCACGAGAGCTTTTTTTTTTTTTTCCCTTTGGAATCAACTTTTTAAGTATCATTAAATAAATTGATCATTACTAAAATATTGATCGACATGCCACTCGTCACCAGGACATGAATCATTCTTTCAAACAAAATATCGCAATACTGGTCGATTATAGGTTGTTCACTCACATAAGGTCCAGTATGTATATAACAGATGTGGTAAAAAATATCTAGACTGGATTTATAAAAAAGTACAAGATTTTCAGATTTGGAACTTAATCGCCTTCGAAATAGTCCCCTTCCGAAGCCACATACTTAGCCCAGCGCTGTTTCCAAAGCTCGAAGCATTTTCTGAAGTCATCCTCTTAAATAACGTACAGCTGCTTCGTCACATTCTGCCGTATCAATATCATGAAATCGTTTTTCCTTTCAAGTTGTATTTGATTTGGGGAAAGAGAAAAAAAGTCTCAGGATGCGAGATCTGGTGGACATTATGACAGTCATGTTTGTTTTCAGTGAAACTGAATATAAATTCCCATCATCTCAATTTTATACCCGCAAAATTTTCGTCATGTGATTTCATCTGAGTTTCAGTGGGCGAATTTTTTTATCCGGCTTCATGGTTTTCGGAAAAATTGCAATCTGTAAGTAATTTTTTTTTCAAAGAAATGGAGTTTTGTTATTTTCAGCCACTATTCAAAGAGTCTTTCTACATCAGAATTTAGCCAAAATCATAAGATGGTGGTTCATGTATTAGAGAACATCCACCAGAGTGGGTATGAGTTGCCCTGTCTGGAATTCCAGACATGCTGCATAGTTTTAGGAGATAATCACTGAAAACACAAATTAGACAAACAGACATAAATACAACTACTCTGTTTCTCAAACTTATGTTTCTGTTAACTTTAGGTTTTCTTAAGATCCTCTAATAAACAAACCATAGTTCATTTTCAAGTTTCTAGGATAACAGAAGAGAAATTGTCTCACTACGCAATACAACGTACTGCCAAATTACAGTACATAGCAGTGTTAGAATTAGAGATAAATATTTTACTGGCCCAGCGGACCACTAGAATTTGCAAACCACTGGTCCACGGAAATGCCCACTGGTCCGTAAACAACAAAACAAAAAATAAAAAAGCTTAGATATATGTAGAAAATAAAGTATCATTTCAATGGAATTATCTCCAGTATTTGTTTTTAAAACATCTAATTTGAAAGCGCAACTCACAGAAGAAAGAATGTTTCCAGAATAAGGTTCCGATAGATTGATGATATAGCAGAGTAACAGTGCATTCCAAATCTGTTTTTAAGTAAGAAAGGAATGAAGAGATTTCAAGGATAAAAAAAAATTCACATACGTTAGCAACCTTTTTTTATATGTTTTATTGTTCAGGGTTTAGCTTCGTTTTCTTACGTTAGTCTTCCTACTCATCTTTCCTGTTTACTTTCCCATAAAGTTAGTTTACTCCCTCATTGAACACTGTTTCATGTGAATTGCTCTTTTACAAAAATTACCTTCGCGCATCCAATTGACGTCCGTGTGTTTTATTGGGACAAAAACAAAGTCTGGTGCCAGTAACTGCTGCATTCGCTAGAGTGGGCGAATCCGAGGAAGAGCAAGATATTTATTGTGCTTACTTCCGCTCATTATATTATATGGTGGAGATTATTATTATATGGTGGGGACGGATGGAGGTAAAAAAAAAAAAAAGCAGCTGTTGCCGTTACAAGACAAGGACTTGGAAACTGCCTTTCTGTATTTGTTGTTTCTTCCACACTTACCCCTTAAAAATAATAGCTGTTATCCAATAGCATTTCATGAACCTATCACTATTTTTCAGCCTAAAAAGAAAACCGTACAGTAAGGTGAAAGAAATAGAAATTCATATTTTAACTTGTGACAACTTAGAAAAAAAAACAAAAAAAAAAAACTTACTGGCCATCCGGGTCAGTACAACCAATAACTCAGTGGTCCGGCGGAAGTTTTACTGGCCAATGGCCAGTGGACCACTGGGTAATTCGAACACTGCATAGCAATCGTATTTGCTACGGAAACATATTTTACGAAGAAAAGGAGTAGAGGTTGCAGCAAGGCTAAACGACGGAACGAAATGTAAAACCTTACTGAGGATATTATACGTTGTTTTGTGGAATTTAATATTTATATTCTTCATATCCAATACGTCTAAGCCCATGCACACATTTACTTACATTACAGGTTGAAAAAGCGCAATTCTTTGAAATCAGTATTTATGATTTTCTAGATGACAATGATTTAACTACAACGAATACTCAACACTAATTTTCTCCTCGTATATGTACATTCTAGAACCGATTCTTTTTTTTTTTTTTTTTTTTTTTTTTGCTGGCGTATATATCTTCAAGCGGACTTTTGCAAACTCTTCCTTCATGACGCATGTATACAAACAAATAAGGAAGAAAATAAATTCTGTGGAAAAAACATTCTTCCCACAATACGTGGAGATGTATCTAAATCGTTAATACAGCAATCAGACATCTCTGAATTGTTACTGTTCTTCACATATCATTAAATTATATTCGAAAACTTGAAAATGAACGCGCATCTCCCGATTGAGCATGCCAACCCACATATTGTAGAAGAATATTTCTTCTACAGAACTCCGAGAATGTTCTGATTCTTAACAATCAGTTGCTTGGGACTTACTCATCCTGGGTGGTGTAACAAATAGCATGTTCGAACGGAAATCCGCAGATGCGGGTTCGATTCTCGCTCCAGGGCGATGCCGTTTCCTTATGTTATTTATATACGTCAAAAACTGTGAACGCAGGCAATTCAGAGAAGTCTGACTTCCGTATTAACGATTCCGGAACGAAGAAAATGTTTTCCCATCTAACTGCTGTAGTGCTTTAAAAACGCTTCATCGCCCCGGTGGTTTAGTGGTCTAAGCGCCGGCTTCAGATCATTCGTACGCGATGAATCCAGGTTCGAATCCCGGTGAGGCATGGATGGCCGCCCCGGTGGCCCAGTGGTCTAAGGCGCTGGCCTCTGATCATTCGTCCGTAAGGGGTCCGGGTTCGAATCCCGGTGAGGCATGGATGTTGTGTTTGTCTTACGGCACTGGCTCTCTCCCTTCCCTGGAACCAGTGACCCTAAATTAGGGACGGGCGACTGCTTATAGCCCATTGAGTTGCTCACGGTGGTCGTTAAACCTCCAATCAAAGAAAAAGAAAGAGGCATGGATGTTGTGTTTGTCTTACGGCGCTGGCTCTCTTCCTTCCTCGGAGCTAGTAGCCTTAAAACTAGGGAAGGGCGATTGCTTATAGCCCACTGAATTGTTCATGGTGGTCGTTAAACCTCCAATCTGCCGCCCCGGTGGCGCAGTGGTCTAAGGCGTTAGCCTCTGATCATTCGTCCGTAAGGGGTCCGGGTTCGAATCCCGGTCAGGCATGGATGTTGTGTTTGTCTTACGGCACTGGCTCTCTCCCTTCCCTGGAACCAGTGACCCTAAATTAGGGATGGGCGACTGCTTATAGCCCATTTGAGTTGCTCACGGTGGTCGTTAAACCTCCAATAAAAAAAAAACAAAAAAAAACCTCCAATCTAAAAAAAAAAACAAAACAGAACGCTTCAACGTTAAACGCACAATTTCCTATTCATTTACTTTTTACGAAACGATTTATATTTCAAACTGTTGAAATTTGCCGCTTTTACATTTCATATAAAGATGAAATATTAATTTTGAGACTAAATCAAAATGCCTGCCAACTTATTTTTACTTGACTACTACATCATTTTGAACATTAAAAACATGAAACTTAAAGACGAATTTTTTATGATTTTTATGAGAGATTTAGCTCAGTACAATAAGTTGGCACCCAGGCTAAAAGAACATAAGTTGGCACACACTATTGCTAAAAGAACATAAGTTGGCACACATTATTGCTAAAAGAACAATCAAGTGTGTGCTGTATAGAAACGCAAACCGAAATGATATGGACAACTGACATATGCGATATTCCTGGCTTCAAATGCAGGACAGTAGCTAGCAGGATACTGGAGGTGCTCAGCCACCTGCAAGGCAAGCAAGCCCCCTCCCCCGGATGATGGACGTTGTACTTTTATTTTCGGTTGTTTAAAAAAATACTCCTGCATTTCATTATAACCGTAAATGTATTTTTTATTTGTGTATGCACCTTTTTAAAAAGTAAAACTGAAATGATATAGCACGAACGATGGATAACTAGAGAGCAATTAATTTTTGGGGTGAATCAGTAAGAACAGCTGCACCGATTATTCTCAAACACACAAGCACAGGGCTTGTTGGGGTTAAAGGTAAGGAAAGAGAGAAATGCCCTATTTCTTTTTTCGGACAAACGTAAAATACGGATGAACCTTAAAAAACAAAAAAAAAACAAGAAGAAGGTGAAGAACAAGAAAGAGAAAAGAAAAACAGAGGCCGAGGTGCATGCATAGTTGCACGGAAACTACAACACTATTCGTCACTTGGTAAGTGACTATGAGATGCTAATGCCGTGAA
Organism: Macrothele yani; assembly: GCA_039090855.1. Lineage (NCBI taxonomy): Eukaryota > Metazoa > Arthropoda > Arachnida > Araneae > Macrothelidae > Macrothele > Macrothele yani. The sequence goes on along the minus strand of CM077007.1, from coordinate 144,729,724 downwards.
GAAACTGGCATGCAGTTAATTACTTGCAACGAAGTATTTTTGAGGGGAGGGATGGGATGACGGGTACCAAAATGGGTATCCCCCTATAAGCGTTGGAAAATAGTGCTAAAGGGAAATCCTTGTGCGCAAGAGAGAAAAAAGCTTTCGGCTTTTTCTGATCATTGTTTTGGGATCAATAGGAATAGTTTTGCGAAGCATGTGTGTGAGAGAGAAAAAGGGTTTGTCGGTGTAAACACAAGGGATTTGGGTTTTTCAGTGAAAAAGGAATGGGGTTTGGCTGTTGACCATAGTAAGAAGACTCTACCGCCTAGTACCAGCGAAGACGAATGCGTAATTAAAGATGGAGAAAGAGTGAAAACGACAAAGAGGGGTAGAAAGAGCCCCAGTACGACATCAATAAATGATATTACGTAGATTCACGGAAAGGAACAGAACAATAAACTAAAAGATTAAATAGTTTATCCAGCAATAAGAAGCTTGCAGCTCAATCATAATCAAGTAAAATTAGGTAAGATGATTTATTTTTTATATTTCAAGAGAGTTCAGTTTTCTTTCGCCCCATGTTTTTCATACATCGTATTTTATTTTACTGTTTTTGTGTGCATGTAGAAACTATTCCCTACGAAGTAAATTAAGAAAGCGAACGAAAAAACAAAGAAAAACGTACGTCTGTATTTGTGGAAAGCATAAGTTTGTATTTGAACGCAGAGCTCCCCCCTCCTTCCCCAGGTGACCCCTCAGCTTCGCCACCCTGGGTCTGGCACCTAGCTACGTGCGTGCTCAGACATCGTCTGGAAAATATCTGCAAGCACAGAAAAAACTACATGCAACTGTCACGAAGTACGAAATTCTGGGACTGCAAAAACCTATAGCTGTGCTCCGCTTTTAGTCTAGCAGGAAAGATGCCATGTGTCGTAACTCTGAAGTCAACGCCCCCGGAAAAAGTATTAAAAACCTATTAAGAATTCATCCTTCACTCGTGTTTCATTTGCATCTATTTTTAATGAACGTAAATAATGTTAGGAAAGTTTCTTTAATTTGCCATCTTGCTTGAAGAAAGCAGTGGGAGCATGTAACAAAATAAGACTTGAAAATACAAAAGTAGAAAAACTAGTTTTGGGTGCAATTGATAGTAAAGGTGGTGTTGCTACTCGCAAAGATCCGAAAGGCTAGGGAAAAAAGAAAATGGTAGCAGCGAAAAACCGAGGCGGCATGAAAGGCATCATCAATTTTGTGGTGACCTCCAACCCCTTCCTTCTCTTGCTGGGTAAGACTGACATTCGTTCTCGCTCGTTAGCAACTCCAGTTTTTTAATTTCTTTTTTTCATCATAATTCCCGCAAAAAAAAAAAAAAAATTCTGGGAAATTCTCGCAGATAGACCTTACTTTCTTTGTATTTCACTTCATTTTTTTTTTATTCTGTCTTTGATAACAATAAAGAGCTGTTATGGTTCCTGATTGTGTACACTCCTGAAATCTAAAATCTTGAATTACATTGACATTATATCTTAACCAGAAAAATAAACGCTGCACTTGAATGTAAACTCAGTGCCCATTTTATTTGTCACATCTCATTTGATGTTTATCCAACTGATATCATAGAGTGAAACATTTTAAGTAACACGAGAAGGATGTTGTCCATTATAGGAGTAGAACCGTACAGAATAGGGAGCTTAGCCCCCACTACAAGGCAAGCCCCCCCCCCTTGGAAACTGAAGGTTGTAAATTTTCTGAATTCTTATTTTCGATGGCTTATGAAAATATTGTTTGTGTTTCACTGTAAGCACAAATACCTTACCTTATTCAGTCGTGTATTAAACTTTTTTTGAAACACGCACACACACCCTAATTAACTATCTTCCACACTGTATTCCAAACGAGCATGTTCTTCCGTAGGACTGATCTGCACAAAAGCGTTTGAGTCAGATTTGGTTCAACTACTGGGCGTATTTTAATTTTGCCATACATCAAAATAAGAATTACAATTTTTTTAAAGAAATCGCTCTGATTTGGTGGTATTCTGCGAATAAGATATAACGGATATGGGTTGCATCATTAGCGCGGAACTTGTATTACACTTATTCGTTTTATTCTTATTATAATTGTTATTATGGATCTCAATATAACAAAAACTGCGACAAAACAGGTCGAGGCTCTTTCTTCCACGGAAAAGTAACAAGAGATTAATTTTTCCAAAAATGTTTTGTTATTTCGATCTTATGGATATATAAGAAAAAGTTTACGTCACGCAGAATACGGAGATTATAAACGGAAATTATTTTTTTCCATTTTGGAATTGTGCATCTGAAATCTGGCGACAACTAGAACGACCTGGTGCTTAGCTCCATAGGTAGATCAAGGAGAACAAAGCATCGAGGTAACTGGATTAACTACGATGAAAGAAAGAATCGCAAAATGAAATACCTAAATAGGCTAAATAAGTGGTAAACGGTAAAAATACTCCTGAAAACTGAAAAGCGGAAAAAATGCCCCCGGAAGAAATACCCCCAGAACAAACGGTTCACTGTAAACTGCCACACAGGAACACTGATGTGTAGCAGTGTTCCGGAGTGGCAATTTACCAGCAACCCTGCCACACATCTTTCAGCAACTTGGCCACAAAAGTTCAAAAGCTTGGGGGGGGGGGGGCTATTAAGATTGCCGTTTTTGGGCCTATATTGAGAACTGAATTGGGAACTCCAAACGAATTTCGCGAAAACGTTCCATGTAAGCCAAGCGAGAATTGTACTTTAATTTGAAGAAATAAATTGCCGAGGATCCGAGGTACGCTTGGTGGGGGGGTTAACCCCCAACTTCCGTAATATTAGATTCTGGGCCGCTGGAGCCTGTCAGTGTATCCAGGCTGTTCCCCTTGATGCGCCCGTGAGGTCCGTGAGCTTTTGGGGGGGGGGGGGTCTCCCAAAATGTTAAAATGGACGTAGAACTGTAAACATAAGAACCATGCTTTACATAATGATTCTGTACCCGACCACGAATTTCCAGGAGGGTGGGGTGAATTCCCCCTCCCCCAAGTTTCTAAGAGCGCAGACAAGTGTTCAAGGTAAAGGATTTGCTCGCAATTTCTATGCTTCATGTTTTGTTTAGTGGCAGAGTATGTATGCCCTTCCCCCTCCCCCAGAAATTTGGTGAAGTCTGTAAAAGGGATACGAGGTGCTTGGTTTGGAGGGCTCTACCTCCAACTTCCGTAATTTTGTATTCTTGACCTCTAGAGTCGGTCAGTGTATCCTCGATGTTACCCTGAATAGCTCTTAGAAACTAGGGAGGGTTACCCCACCCTCCTGAAAATTCGTGGTCTTGTACAGAACTATTATATAAAGCATGATACTAATGTTTACAGCTCTACGTCCATTTTAACATTTTGAGGGAACCTCCCTCCAGCTCATGGACCTCGCGGACACTTCAAGGGGAACTTCCTGGATACACTGGCAGACTCCAGCCGCCCAGAATATAATATTACGGAAGTTCAGGGTAGAGAGTACTTCCACACAGCACACAGGAACACAAATGTGTTCCTGTGTGGCAGTACTCCTGTGTGGCAGTTTACAGTGAACCGTTTGTTCTGGGGGTATCTCGGGGGTATTTTTTCCTACATCCTAAATGAGTAATATATATATATATATATGTGTGTGTGTGTATATTGTAAATCTTGAGTCAGATTTTTCTGAAATACAGATTTAAAAATTTAGTTATTTGTTTGACCAGATTTTCTTTCAGAACTCAACCGATCTCTCTCTCTCTCTCTCTCTCTCTTTCTCTCCCTTTCTCTCTTTCTCTCCCTTTCTCTCTTTCGTGCTCTCTTTCTCTTTCTAAAGCAACCAAATTGGTGCTATTTCCCTCCTTGCGTTGCTCTGTATACACTGCTCAGAACATTTTTATTAAAAATTGTGTGTTGTTGTTTTTTTCTTCCAAAGAATGGATTTACGCTTTAGTTCTGATTTTGAACTTCAACTTTGAAATGCGAAATAAGTTATTGCATCGTTGGAGTTAATGCGAATCATAACAATACAAAAAGGCATCTGACTACTTTGATTTCAAAAGCTTTTTTTTCGTCGTTCAACAAGTATGTTGAACGACAAAAAAAAAAAAAAAAAAAAAATCCCTATCCTAACATTATTTTCCTTTATCTTGGCTCTTCTAATGCTCTGAGCTATAAATGGATTGTGACATTTTAAGGAATTGCCTCACAGCGCTTTAAAAAGAAACATCTTTCACAGTGTGTTTAAGAGTGTAAATAAAATTTTCTCAGTGAATACGGTAAAAGCACTTCACATCTTCTACTGATCTTCATCATTTCAGATGCTTTTGCTTAATGATTTGAGTGCTACACTTCAGTCATTATGATCTGAAGGAAAATGAATGATGTTTAAAGTATTCATGAATAAAAGAGCTGTCTGTATTCCACTTTCACCAATAATGTTACTGGCATCGAAACTTTTCAAACGAAAAAAATGTGTTTTAGACTCTTACACACACGCACACACACACGCACCTCCATGCAACAACTTGCAAATACTCGTATTTTATGTTCGACCATACAGTTCTGATGTGTACTGTTCTTTTAATAAATTGGTAATTCCGGGTATATGAATAAAAGTTCTGTCGTACGTGTAATTTTCGAAAACAAAACAAAACAAAGGCTCCTTCTTAATGAAAATATCTACAGATTACTTCTTTCTACAATCTGGAAACGGATCCATATCTGCCCATTTCCTCTATCTGTAATCTGGAACCAGTTCTATATCTACACAGCCGCCCCCGGTGGCGCAGTGGTGAGGGTCCGGGTTCGAATCCCGTGAGGAATGGATGTTGTGTTTGTCTTACGACACTGGCTCTCTCCCTTACCTGCAACCAGTGGTCCTAAATTAGGGACGGGCAACTGCTTATAGTGCACTGAGTTGCTGACGATGGCCGTTAAACCTTCAATAAAAAAAAAAAAAAAAAATCTACTCGTCATTTCCTTTTTTCCTAATCAGTTTCATAATTTCAAAGGAACGAAAAATAAATGTACTGGTAATCTTTTCAGATTTCCCAGATGATGAGCACGGTGTATCTTATTGCAAATCATTTCTTTCGTGATTGTCTGCTTGTGATAACAAAGTACAAAAATGAGGAATGGTAAAAAAAAAAAAAAAAAGATCTAAACATATTTCTCATAATGCCAGAATTCTTTCGATCTTCAAATTCTGATGCTTGAAACGGTTAACGATTAATTTGTGTGTGTGTGTGTGCGTGAAAGAGAGAATGAATGCAATGTTGTGAGCATGAAATACGTTGGCCATACCTGTGCCGCAGTGGTCTGATTTCTGACCATTCGTCCAAATGCAAAAAAAAAGAGGAATAGAGGTCCGGGTTCGAATCCCGGCGAGGCATGGATGTTGTGTGTGTCTTCCGGCATAGGCTCTCTCCCTTCCCTTAAAACCAGTGGCCCTAAGTTAGGTACAGGCAACTGTTTATAGCCCATCGAGTTGCTAACCGTCGTAACTTCCTCACATTCCCTAAAAGAATGCCTTGTGTGCATGAAATATTCTTTGCAATATTCAGCAAGACGAACTTCACATTGAAGAAAACACACAGACTTACAACAAATTTTTGCAGATAATAAAAACTGCAGCAAAGGAGCATATTTCCTTTCTAGTTTTGCCTTTTTTTCTTTCCTTTTTCATTTCGTAATCAAGGATGTGTAGAAATATACTCTCAGAAGAGGAGCTGGAGGCTGAGTAAATTTAAAAAATACCATTTTCACTAAATTTTAAAACTAGTAAAGGTGACATTTTAAATTTAAAGTTCTTGAGCTTTTAAAGAATAACTGATCTGTGATTTACGGATTCCTTATGTTAATTCGGGAGTTTTACTCCGTGCTTTACTGTAAATTTGATATTCAGACATTTCGTAATTTTTTGCTGAATTTTAGGGTTTTTTTGTTCATATTGACCAAGGTAATTTGCATGAATGAAATAATTAAAAAGAATGAAATATTCGAAACAATCGAGGAATAATTTCTTCGACTATTTTTCATTTTTTCAAAAATAATAATTTTTTCAAGTGTTAAATATCCTTCTATTGATAAAATATGAAAAGAGTTTTTTTTTCTCTCAGACCTTCACTTTCTCTTATTTTTCAAATTTTAAATATATTTTTACTGATACAGAATGAAAGTAGAAGTTTTTTTTGAAAACGTGAAATACACATTTTCAAATATTTGCAAATTTTAAATATCTTATTGTTAATGAGGAGAATTTCAGTTGTAGGGAAAGCTCAATATCTCTTACCTTTGGCAAACTTCTGACGTGTTCTTGCACAGAAATAATGTCAAGACACTTTTGAACTTGTCTGAAAAAAGATAGTGTTCCTCCTGACAGATATAACATAAAGCTGACTGTTCATTTTCAAATTTTTGGATTAGTCTACGTATAAAAAAAGCTGTAGGATGGGTGTTATTTGAAAAAAAAAAATCATTTGGTTTTCTACAGGTATCACGTGAGTACGTATGCTATGTCCTCAATCCTACAATATTGTAGGATGCAAGCTGCAGTTTTTTTGTTTTTTTTTTCAGTTTTGATGGATCTTATGCATGCAGACGTTCCTTACTTAAAACTTTAGGAACATGCATTCGGAAAGCTACTCAGTGGTAAGGAAATCTAAATTTGGAAATTGTTTTTTAAATATCTTCCGATAGAAGTCATATAGTATTTCTATTTATTTTTTTCGCAAAAGAACGACGTGTTTTGTTAGCAGGTCTTAGTATATACAGATAATTTTTTGATTGGGGGTTTAACGACCACCGTGAGCAACTCAATGGTCTATAAGCAGTCGCCCGTCCCTAATGTGGGGTCACGGGTTCGAGGGAAGGGAGAGAGCCAGTGCCGTCAGACAAACGCAACATCCAAGCCTCACCGCGATTCAAACCCGGACCTTTCACTGACGAAAGGTCATAAGCCAGAGCTTAGACCATTGCGCCACCGCGGTGACCCTGATTATTATTTAATCCTGTGCTCTGTAAGGAAAGATCGTGTGTCTTAGGTATGGTAAGATCATTTTTTATTTAGTAAGGCTATTTCTCTAAATATCTTTGATAACATAATGTAATCGTTGAATTCAAGCTATTAAGAATCGCTGTACGAATGGGGAACTGTTAGTATATCTTTAACGTAGAATTAAGCGTATAACTTTAACAGGAATAATTTTTAAGGATTGATCCTAAAAATGTCAATGCTTAAACAAAAATTTAATGAGTTATTACTCAGCTTTAATTCAACAGATATGAATTTCATCTACTTAAGTAGATGAAATTCATATCTGTTGAATTCAGGAAACTTTTATGGGAAAAGGTTGTTAGCTATGAGATAAACTTACTGTAATGCTTTCTCTTTACACCATCTGCCGTTTCTTTATTCCTATTATTATTATTATTATTTTTTTTTTTTGGAACAAGACATGCCAGCTGCAGAATATCATTTTGTCACTGGAAAAAAATTGCGGATTAATGAAGTCTTTACTTAAAAGAATATATACTGCATAAAGTATTCGAACTCTGACACATATTGAACTCGTCGAGAGCCAAAGGGATGTGACAGTTTTAAAAACGAGTTCATCAAAAAAAAAAAAAAAAAAAGTGCCGGATGGGGTTCGGACATTTGGGCAACGGACTTTTGGGCACCGGACATTTGGGCACCCGGACATTTGGGCACATTCCCTTTTAAAGCAATGAAATTGCGCTGCGTTAAAAATTATGGTGTTCCTATATTTCTCCCTACTTGAGCAAGTGGTGGGCACAACATTGTTTTCACTTATATCTCATAATCATTAAGAAATTGAGACATATTTACGATTTTCTGTCTGAAAGACGGGGCGAACATTTGGGCACAAATGTTTAAGGGGCCGTATAATAATTGCCGTTTCTTGGCCCAATAGTAAGAGTTTGACCGAGAAAATGTACGCCGTAAGTTACTTAGGCACTAAATATTTACATAACATGTCAAGTTATTAATATTTGTCTTTTACTTAATTAGGCACTAAATTTCTATGCCTCATTCGTAGGCCCCTTTGACAGTCTTTTTTCTACCGATGTCATATTCATACCGTTTATGTATCAAATAAAATTAATAGCATTGAGCTTTTACTTAAGCACTAAATATTAATTCATAGGCCCTAGGCATTTTTAACAGTTTTTGTTCTAAAATGTATTGTCCAATCGGGAGATTTTCAACATTTACAAGCTACAACTCGACAGATTATTTGAGGGCACGTGCCTACTGAGCAAACCTGCCGGGTTGGGGGGAGGTGGGAGGTAATAGTAAAAGTGTAAAATATGAAAAATTTTCTCGTCCGATTGGGAGATTTTCAGCAATTACAAGTTAACTCGACATATCATCTGAGCGCTCGTGCCTACTCTGAAAACGTGGCGCGGAGGGGGGGGGCATGGGCGCCCTTGGTGCTATGTATTCATGAATATGATGTAATCCATATTCATGATTATGAGCTATGTAATCCCGATCCAGGACGACGAAATTGTCAAGTTTTCGGATATTATGCTTGTCATATTTACACCCAAAAAAAAACGTATTGTTATCTTCAAAATTTGTGCATTGTAATATTTTTTTTAATTCAATTATAATTGTCGTTTGTCTTACTGAAAACGCTTTCTCCATTCAATTCCCCTCACAGCTCCAAGAAACGGCAATTTTTGTACGGCCCCTAAAGATTTGTGCCAAAATGTCCGGGTGCCCAAAAGTCCGGTGCCCAAATGTCCTAAACTCGTGTCGGATAGAACAGCTATTAAAGCTCTCTAGACTAACACTCCGGCTATTGTCACATCCAGAATGATATCAAATAAAAATAAGTTTCATGCTTATTCGTGTTGTACACCAGGCTTCATAGCAAATCTTTCCTACACTGCTTCGGATAGATACGAGAAAATATGTGTACATTACATTTGTAAATTGCACATAATTCTTTGGCGCTATCTCCTCCTTCACGCAGCTTCATATTTCTTTCCGAGGCTCTAATGTGCGACTCTTCCTGATTGATAAAAGTATATACAAAAAAAAAGTTATTCGTTTGTATACCAAAATCACGGGCTTTTTTTTTTAGCTTGGTTTATGTCTCTGCAGAGTAATTTTTTTTTAATTGAACAATTCTTTTCTTTCCTGTGGCACTAGTGTACAAACCAAGGAAACGTAAATGTGTTGGGAAAACTCTTATCGTGTCCTGAAAATGTACTTGGCATCTGTTTCGCTAACGACTATGTTTCTGAGATTTTTCAATAAAATATTCATCAGAGATTCGATGATAAAGTATTTACAGCTCTTCACAGAATTTTCTGCATCATTTTTGTGCCCCCAGTATTTAGCAGATCTGCTGTTTTCTAACATCATTTGAACATTTCAGAAAACAATTAAAAGTTACCCGTTTAAAAAAAACGTTGTTTCTCTAATGGGCACGCATTCCTTAGTGTCAGTTTTATGTTTTCACGCATTCTACTATATTATTACCTGAAAAATATCCCAATAGCGCTGGTGAAACAAAAATAATTTAGGTACTATTTCGTTTTCTTTTTCAAGCAAACTTACAGTATATAACTTTAAATTATCCCATTCCATCAAATAGAACATTTTTATTTTCTCACATCTATCTGTGGCTAGGTGTCGTAGTTTTCTTTATTCTCACTGAAGCTTCTGTCTTCTAAAAAGAACACTTACTGATCCCATGAGCAACAATCATAAGTGTTGCTCAATATGCTTTTAATAAACAGATTAGGATATTTACTGGGGGAAGGGGAATAGTGAGTCAAGTCGGCGGAAATTAATATGAGGAATCCAAGCTGAATTTTTTTCTTTTTTTTTTTTTTTAATTAAAAGCAGAAAACTCACATGCTTGTTCTTGACTTGAAATTCTTTAATTTTCATCATTTGTAACCATATTTTTTTGGGGGAAAATCCCCGCTTCCTGAAAACATTTTAACCATATTTTCCTGTTACTATTATAGCTGACCGTCACTAGCATAAATTAATGGGAAACAATGTTACTGAATTTCATGCTCTAGTAATAGAATGAAACAAAATAATAATTTTATCAGCAAGTTTGCCTGCATATTTATTTATAATAAACCATAAGCTGCAACGGAGTGCTAATGTAAAAAAACTAGACAGTTTTCCCCGGGCTGACTAGATATGTGATTTAACACAGAACAAGCTCTCTGCATTTTTAATCAGATCCCCTAAATAGCTTTGATAACGTTGAATAATTATTCAATATAAAGTATATTTACGATTACCGTATTTATTATTGGAAAATGTAAAGTGAGAAATTTCATGTCAGCAGAACTTCGATGAAGATCCACATGACAAAAAAAATGGATGCAATAAGTTCAAAGAAATAGAAAAAATAAATGTCGTTTCGCATTTTCATAAAGTACAGCAATTCCCACACGTCCTCCTCCGTGGAACTCGTAGAAAAGGAAAATGACAAGAATGGAAGACATCACGATCAGAATAAAATGGGAAACGGTAAAAATATCCACGGGAAAAAATACCCCCGGAGAAAATACCCCCGAAAACTGAAAAGCGGAAAAAATGCCCCCGGATAAAATACCCCAAGAACAAACGGTTCACAGTAAACTGCCACACAGGGACACTGATGTGTGGCAGTGTTCCGGTGTGGCAATTTACCGACAACCCTGCCACACATCTTTCAGCAACTTGGCTACAAAAGTTAAAAGGGGGGTGGGGGTGGAGCTATAAAGATTGCCGTTTCTGAGCCTACATTGATAACTGAATTGCGAAACGAATTTCGCGAAAACTTTCCATGTAAGCCAAGCGAGAATTGTACTTTAATTTGAGGAAATAAATTGCCGAGGATCCGAGGTACACTGGGGGGGCTCAACCCCCAGCTTCCGTAATATTAGATTCTGGGCCGCTGGAGTCTGTCAGTGTATCCAGGCTGTTCCTTGAAGCGCCCGAGAGGTCCGTGAGCTTTGGGGGGGGGGTCCCCAAAATGTTGAAATGGCCGTAGAGGTGTAAACATTAGAAGCATGTGTTACATAATGATTCTCTACAATACCACGAATTTTCAGGAGAGTGGGGTGCAAGTTTCTAAGAGCGCACACAAGTCTTGAAGGTAAGGGATTTGCTCGTAATTTCTATGCTTCATGTTGTGTTTAATGGTAAACTATGCAGGGCCATCCCCCTCCCCCAGAAATTTGGTGAAGCCTGTGAGAGGGATACGAGGTGCTTGGTTTGGAGGGCTCTACCCCCAACTTCCGTAATTTTATATTCTGGACCTCTATAGAGTCGGTCAGTGTATCCTCGATGCTACCCCTGAATAGCTCTTAGAAACGATGGGGGGGGAACCCCACCCTCCTGAAAATTCGTGGTCGTGTACAGAATCATTATATAAAACATGGTACTAATGTTTACAGCTCTACGTGCGTTTTAACATTTTGAGGGAAAGCCCCCCCCCCCAAGCTCTTGGACCTCGCGGCCATTCGGGGCAGAGCACCCCCCCAAGTATACCTCGGATCCTCGGCAATTTATTTCTTCAAATTAAAGTACAATTCTCGCTTGGCTTACATGGAACGTTTTCCCGAAATTGGTTTCCCAATTCAGTTATCAATGTAGGCCCAGGCATGGCAATCTTTATAGACCCCCCCTCCCCCTTGAACTTTTGTAGCCAAGTTGCTGAAGATGTGTGGCAGGGTTGCCGGTAAATTGCCACACCGGAACACTGCCACACATCAGTGTTCCTTTGTGGCAGTTTACAGTGAATCATTTGTTCTGGGGGTATTTCTTCCGGGGGTATTTTTTCCGGGGGCATTTTTTCCGCTTTTCAATTTTCGGGGGTATTTTTTCCTGTGGGTATTTTTACCTACATCCGAATAAAATCCCTGAAATGGCATTGGACAACCAAAATTTTAGACTGGATTCAAAAGGAAAGAAAAAGACCCAGAAGAAGACCACATGGGAGATGGTTGGATGAAATTCGAAAACATGACGGAGTAACATACAGGAGACAGGCTCAAGACAGGCAATTGTGGAAGAAACTTGGGAAGACTTTTTATCCAGCAGTGGATCGATAATGGTTGACAATGATGATGGTGATGATATGTATATATATATAAAGAAATCATTTACAAGAGCTCGTATGTGAAGATTGCTACTTAAATATCTTCAAGAAAATAAAAAAATGTAATTGGCATCTAATTAAAAATGCTTTCTTTTTTCAGATGCCAACTATATATGTACTCCTTTTTCTAGGAGTACATATATAGCGTCAATGTATACTTGCACCAATTTACATCACTCATTACAACGAAAAGAGGTACGAAAAAATTTCGGTAAATATTTCTTGACCAAAGTTGAAATACATTATCTTTATTTTGTGCACGAACGTAAAAAGAGCTGCTGCTTTATTGCGTTGATGTTTCTGTCGTTTACACCACATATGTGATTTACAATCAAAGTTTTCATCTGAAATTATGAAGAGCTAATTTTCAAATATCTTACAATTTTTTTTTATTTATTTTTTTATTTTTATTTTTTTGGCTAAGGTCGTGCGCAAAGATACCTGCTGCTAAAGAATTCAAAAGTCAATCATTAAAAAAAACTGCATCATTTCCATGAGTCATTCTAAGCTTACATTTATTCCTCCAGCATTCATTTCTTTTAATTCAGGAAGAAAGGAATTTTATGAAATCGGCTGCATTCTTTATGCGGCAGAATGAAAATATAAAGAAACCACCGAAAAATTTAGATGCAAACATTATCCCGCAAGGATGCCTTCAATCCATATGCAATGAGAGTAAAAGGAATACTTGTTTTCTTCTTTACCTTTTTTTTATTTTTTTTTTTTTCGTTTTTTTCCCCAGAGTCCGTTCGCGAGGCATTTTTTCTCATGGAGGAATTTTCGGACTTTGGGATATATTTTAAAGGTTCGATTTTGTGGCTCTTCAACGTGGTGAAAAATGAAAGGTTTAGAACACTTATTAGTCACTGCAGGCAGAGGGATCGCCGCGGATACGTGGGGGCTTACCGGGTGACATTGAAGAAGGATCCCTGCTCCAGGCCCCAACTCACGGGCCACTGGAACGAGCGCAGATCCTATACATCTTGGCCGCCTCTTGGCACGGCGAGGATTTAAAATGTAAAGCCATAAAACCTACTGGCAGTAAATCTCAAGGCTGTGATCGATATGCTAGTCATCCAGCATCTCCATCCCCCCTCCTCCTCCGCCTTCTGCTTCTAATGGCTCAATAATGTACAGCTCAGTACACAGAATGAAGACGCCAACACAAACCTCTGGAAAGGTCACACGTGATGCTGCTGATGTCCATTTTGCAGTGAAGTGCAGGGAAAAGATGCAGCTTGGTGGGGGGAAAGGGAGTGGGATTACACTTCATCTCAGAAATGCCGACAGTGATCGCGAAATAATGGTCGATACCTTGCAAAGAAGCAACTGATTAAATCCCTCAAGAATTTGCATGGAAATCTCTTTTTCGTTCCCTTTTCTTCACTGCAGAAACTTCGATATGAAAGCTTTTGCGTGTCTCACATTACATCTGAAAAAAAATAAAAAATAAATAAAACACGATAATTTCTTTTGTCAAAACTTGTGAACTCCCAAAGATGATTTTTTTCTTCACCCCCACCCCACTCCTCTTGCCTTCAGAACGAAAAAGATCGTACTAAATGGGAGTTAACAACAAGATTTCCCTAGCATGAATTTTGTCAATGCCATTTGTTCGAAAAAAAAAAAAAATCTGAATGATATACATACATGTATGTTCGCAGAATTTAGCTTTTTTTTTTTTTTTTTAATTCGTTGGAGTTTAATTTCTGTGAGTATATTGACCAGTTAAATATCTGTAATAGTGACCACTTATAAATTTAAAAACCTGTACACTTTAGCCAGGTGAAAAAAGTTTTGAAAATAAAAATTAATGAGGTGACGCAATTAAAGGGAAAAGAGTCAACAAATTGGAAACTTGAATGTGAAATTAACTTCTTCATGAATGTAACAGTCGATATATTAGGTGATATTTTATTACCAATAAAATATCACCAGTGATGGTAACTGATGAGGTTTGGAAATATTTATCAATAAAATTAGGGGGAGGAGGAGATGGATTACACTTCATTCCAGAAATGGAGTGATCGTGAAATAATGGTCGATACCTTGCAAACGAGCAACTGAACAAATATTCCGAGAATTTGCATGGAAATCTGTTTTCTATTCCCTTGTTTTTACAATAGAAATTTTGATATAAAGGTAAATGGATATTGGTTGATGTGTAGCCAATTAAATATTCCTAATGATGGTAATTGATAAACTTATAAAGTTAGGGCATATTCATTAATTATACGAGAAATTAATGAGGTAATAAACTTATGAAACATTTTCATTTTGAAATTTGCATTTAATTGTATGAGTGTAGACAGATAAAACAAAGAATGCACTCTAACGAATTCCTCAAAATCGGATGATTTTGAATTCATTTACCATTTATCTTTCAGATGCACAATCTACACACCAAGATTTTTAATAAGAGCGGTAAACATTCGTGCAGTTAAAATTCAAAAGTTAAAGACGATAAAAACTTATGAAAGGGGAAAACCCTTTACAAGTCAGGTAAAACTATGTCCATCGATCACTATGTCCCATCCTCCGATGGGACATAGTGATCCCGAAAGATCTAATTTTTTCATCTGTAAATATTTTAACTTTTAGTAAAGTTTTACCTGACTTGTAAAGGGTTTTCCCCTTTCATAAGTTTTTATCGTGCATTGAATGTGTTGTCTTCAACTTTTTGAGATTTTTAATAACAACGCCGGTATTTTTGTCATTGACACAAGTATTTTTGTTATAGCTGCTTTATGCTACAAAAAATAAAGTGTTAAAAAAAAAAAGAACGTTTCGTAAGTTTGTCACAGATCGGAAACTAACAAATCAGGAAATCTAAAAATACTTTTCTGGTACCAATTTAAAAAGCAAAACTTGCGACCCACAGCAGATTACATTCAAAACTTTTATAATTCCTTAATTCAAAAACTATGAAATTTAATTACTATTTCATTAAGCATTTCTCTCACTTGCGTCCAACTGTAAATCGTGAAGTTATATATACAGATGACCTTTAAGAATTTAAAAAGGTAGAAAATGCAAGTAAACAAATGATATATTATAACCCGACACGGCTCATATGTGTCTCAAATTGTTTGTTCCAAAGTGTCAAAATTTTTTCAGCTTTGTCTGTGAACGTTCTAAGCTCTGAGAAGTAAGCCCAGACGACGCCTCCCAGCGGTGTGCAAAAGCTCGGCATATACTGAATGTTTGTATTTACGCCATTAAAGGAGATTTTAGATTTATATGAGTCGTGTTTTATAATATATAAATGGTGTAATGTATTTGGTGAAGGATATATTATCACAAGTTCGGTATGATTTTTTTTTTTTTTTTTTTTTATGATTGGAGGTTTAACGACCACCGTGAGTAACTCAATGGACTATAAGCAGTCGCCCGTCCCTAATTTAGGGTCACTGGTTCCAGGGAAGGGAGAGAGCCAGTGCCCTAAGACACACACAACAGCCATGCCTCACCGGGATTCGAATCCGGAACCCTTTCGGACGAATGATCAGAGGCCATCGCTTAGACCACTGCGCCACTGGCGCGGCGTTCTGTATGATGACTATCAGCTATGATTTAAATGAGAAATCAGCTATGATTCAAATGAGAATCTGCTATGATTATTTTAAATTCACAGCTGATTTTCATTTTGACTAAATATTTTTGTATCCGAAAAACAAAAAAATAAATAAATGCACGTTTATTAAAAACATCAATTTCAAATTCCGGACTGCATAAATGTTGTCAATATTTAAAAACGCTTCTTCAGAATTGGTTTCCATCAAGGAGTTATATCAACAATGCTTCTGGCTTATCAAATAGAAGCATTGTTTAACACATTGCATTAGTGGTTCATACTTTTTCAAAACTTGTTTCCATCAATGAGATAACTGCATGAATGTTGTCAATATTTAGAAACGCTTCTTCAGAATTAGGCTCCATCAATGAGATATACCAACAATGCTTCTAGCTTATCAAATGGAAACATTGTTTAACACATTGCATTAGTAGTTAATGCTTTTTCAAAACTGGTTTCCATCAATGAGATATACTAAACAATGCTTCTGGCTTATCAAATAGAACCATTGTCTAATACATTGCATTAGTAGTTAACAATGCAGCCCACATTTACAGTGCGCTGAGTAAAACAACAAAATTCCTTTAATTTGTTTCTATCTAATGATAAAATGTCAAAGTTATGACAATTTATATCACAAAATGCCCATATACGGCAAATCTCTATAAAACAATTTTTATGTTGTTAGGTTTTAAGCTTTTCTTTGAAGACATATTAAGAAAAAAGCAAATCAGTTTTTCAGATTACTTCGTATTACTCTTAATTAAATGGCACCTAATGATCATGTATCAAATGTCTGTAACCTCCACAAATGCAATTATATGGAGTAACTTGTGTCACAGCTGCCGATTAGGAGCGCATGCTCGGTTGCTTAAGCATGCCCCTTAGAAATTAGAACATACTCAGTCAGCATGTTTAGAGATCTGCGATGGTAACCTGAATTATATTTCTGTAACTATTTCTATATCATAAGTAAAACTTACGGAATAAGATGTTTCTATCAGTTAGCATTTAACATCAGCCAAAGATTATTAAAAATCCAAATTAATGCTTTCAACACACCTTTTTGAAATGGTGTGTCTTGCGTATGTTATTTTAGAATATATGCATTCTGTAATGTGTTGTATCAGTTATAATTACATGCTGAATACAATATAACAAACATTTTTTAAATCTACTGGGAAATGAAACAACCATTAAGAAAAATGTAAAGAAATACAAGAACATTTTTAACCGGTAATATGTTAAAATTACTCACTAGGATGATTATTAAATCAAAAACTGGCGTTATTTCTAAATTTTACTACTGGACAGAGATTAAAATTAATACATTTTTATTTTTTTATTCATTTTGAAGATAATTAGTGCATAAAGGCTCTTGCGACTTTTTTCGTAGAGCATGCCCTCAGATTTACGAAGCTCTGCACATACGAACTGTGTAACATTTAATGTGTCACTGTTTTTAATCCAGGCAGCCTTCAAAATGATGTCCGTTTTCAGCTGATTTAAAAGAATAACTCTTTCATAAATGTGTAGTCACTCATTAAACAAAGAGAGAAAATATATTGGTATGTAAGAACCACATGCTAAAACCAGAAGTGAGAAATTTTACTTTGCACCATATAAGCTTCAGTGTAACACAGCCCTGCAGTTTGTTAGTCAACGTGGATGATAATATCATTCTACCTTATAACATTGCCCTTGAGTTTACTTTACTGTCAATAAATCTTCTGGTCTAGCTCTTCACTGAATATTTTTCGCTCCCAGCTTCAGGAGGACATAAGAATAGAACTTACCTCTATTTCTGCTGATCCCGTTAAAATATTTATGCCAAAATTTAACCACGAATTATGTATTACCAATAACAAAATGGAAAAGGTATTCATTCACACATTTCAAATTGTTTGCTTTTCGTGTCGAAAAACTAATAAATACTTTTCGTTTTCTTCTTCTTTTTTTTTTTTTTTTTCGCTCAAAATAACCTTAAAACTTCTTTTTGTTCTAATTTATAATAAATTACTTATACGTGCAAAGCATTGCTATCAACTTTTACTGCTCTTAAAATCTTCCAAATTTCAGCTGTACATTGTATCACTGCATCTCGAAATTTTTAAATATTTTAAGAGGAAAAATATAGTGATAAAGATTCTTGATGTTTCCCGTCATTGAAAGCTTACATTGTGAGGTTCTGTGGATGTCAATATCACAAAAAACAACCAGTACAAAATGCTTTTCAGTGTTAATCTTTTTTCTTTTTTTTTCTGTGACTTGATTTTAAACCCATGAGTTTATTGCGGATAATATATGAGTGTAATTATGGGGCCTATTTGAACCATAAATATTTTTTTCTTCATACTCTTTTCGAGCTGCGTTGCGGACCAGCGTTTGTTTTGCACTTTTAGAAATCAAATAGCTTTTTTTATTTTGCAGGATATGTAAGTGACAATAGTAAATATATATACAAACTTACTCATATTTCAAAAATATGATTCAAAACACTGAATTTATCCACTTCATTAATTTTGTCCAGATATGATGGGAAATATGTTTGATATGATGGGAAATAAGTTACTAATATTTCCAAAAATATGATTCAAAACATTGAATTTATCCACTTCATTAATTTTGCTCAGGCATTATGGTTACAAATACATCCGAAAGTTACTAATATTTCCAAAAATAATTTCAGAAAGTTGCTAATATTTCCAAAAGTATGATTCAAAACACCGGTTTATTCTCTTCATTAATTTTGCTCAGATATGATAGGAAATACATTAGAAACTTACTCATATTTCCAAAAATATTATTCAAAACATTGAATTCATCCACTTCATTAATTTTATTCAGATATGACGGTTACTAATATTTCCAAAAAAATTTCAGAAAGTCGCCAATATTTCCACAAATACGATTCAAAACACCGAAGTTTATTCTCTTCATTAATTTTGTTCAGATGTGATGGGAAATATACTAGAAAGTTACTCATATTTCCAATACTATGATTCAAAACCCCGAAGTTTACTCTCTTGATTATTTTTGTTCAGATATGATGGGAAATACATTAGAAAGTTACTCATATTTCCAAAATGATTCAAAACACCGAAGTTTATCCTCATCATTAATTTTGTTCAGATATGATGGGAAATATGTTAGAAAGTTACTCATATTTCCAAAAATATGAATCAAAACATTGGAGTTTATGCTCTTCGTTCATTTTGGTCAGTACAGCTGAAAGATGAATTTTTTTCATTTTTCTTGCTTCCATACTTTTTCTGTGAAGTGTGGTAACAGTACGTATTTCACAAATAAAATTTTTCATGTTCAAGCACGATGATTCATTTGGGAGATGATGTCTCGAAAACTCAGTTATAGCAAGTATTTTAAGCATTGTCATTGGGATAGCTTTTTATGCAATAAAATATCTTATTGCATTGTAACCAATCTAACACAGAAACAAATACTAATAAAAAAACAAAAAACAAAAACATACACACCATGTATTCATAGAATTATCTTTTATCACTAGCACCACTTACATGTATCGAAACAGAATACAAATACAAAATCAAATGGACTTACAAAGAAATTCATCGTGGGGATTCCATGTCGAAGTTGTCCATGTTTAAAACAGATGTCCATAGAAATCCTCACATCTTTAAAGGAAGTCCTTATAGAGCTCAGATGAAAATCTCTGGCACACTTTTTCGCTCTCTAAGGAGAAGCAATGAAAGAAAGGAGAGTTAGTTCTCTGCCGCGTCGTTATTCCGTAGAGAGGGCGGGAGCAGACCCAGGGGTCCCGATCCCTCTTTGCATTTGGGAGGAAGTAGGGTCGGGGCGGTGCACCGACTCGAAACGATCGGTTCTTCATTTCGTGTTCTTCAATTCGCATATTCCCGCCTTTAATTCATCACATTAGCACACTAATATACGATTCACCAGTTGAAGGGAGGTTGTAACGAGATGCCGATGGAGAAATGTTATGAGCACATTCACTTTTCCTGAACATTTCCAGTGCTTTGACTAAACGTTCATGGGGTCCTTCAAGGCGAAGACTCAGAACGAAGTGGGAAGTAGTGCAGCTGTACAATGAGTTGTAGTTCAAGGCTATGGCAATAAATAACAGAAAAATAATGGACAACACTATGACCTCCACGCAGGGGTGACCGGGAAAGATCAGAAGCAATCAGATAAAGAAGAATTGCTGCGTACTTGTGGTTTAATAGTTACTCTGCCTTACTTCACCCTAACCTGTTAAGACATTAGTAAAACACGCTTCTCTTCTTCTCTTTCAACTTCAGCTGTACAGGAAAAATAAATTGCATATTTCTTATATTATACAAAGTAACTGTCCCTAGGATTAAACAACTCAAATTATGAAAGCTGAGAGACAGATAAAAATCATCAACGGATGGCTGTTGATATTCAGTAGAACTTTGTAAATACACTGGAAGGATAAAACAAAGAATATAAGTTTTGGGATTGGATCACCTTCTTACAATAAAACGCTACTTTTCCTCTCCTTAAAAAAATGACAAAATATGCCATATTAAGGTATATTTAACATTTGGATTAAACTTAGGGAAAACGAAAATGGAACATGAATTAAATTTATATATTCTCCCTTAAAAGGTACGCATTCTCGACGTATTAAAATATAAACATTAAATGTTGATGCATAAATGCTTTGGAAGTAATCCTAAACTAAACACTTCCTCTGTACGTAATTCGCCATGAAGGTTATTTATTTATTCTTTCATTTAAAATTCAAGGCTTTTTTTACTATTATTAGTTTCCTGAAATGCATGAGCAGGATAATCCAAGAACGTTAAGCACGTTAAGCATTATGGTGAAGAAATAATAATGATGCAAGCATTAAATTCATAAATCCATCTTTTAAAACTATGTATTTGTGATTAGTGTAAATCAACAGTGTCTACACTTCACTACGCTTAAAAGAATCGTTAAGTTCTTACATTTCATTTTCTCTTGATTTTCCGATCTGGAAGAGTTTCAGCCTTCACCATTCGATTAGCCTGTATTTTTTTTTTTTTTTTTTATTGAGGGCTTAACGACCACTGTGATCAACTCAGTGGGCTATAAGCACTCGCCCGTCCCTAATTTAGGGCCACTGTCTCCAGAGAAGTGAGGGAGCCAGTGCCGTAAGACAAACACAACATCCATTCCTAACCGGATTCCAACCCGGACCCATTTCGGACGAATGGTCAGAAGTCATCGCTGCACCACCGCGCCACCGGCTTGCCTGTGTTCATGTAACACTAGGAATCGTTCATCTTTCATTAACTGCTACTGGTATCCGGAAGAATAAAAAAAAATATATTTAATTCCGCTTTTCAAATATAAAATTCTGGGTTAAGATTTCTGCAATGGACTCTTTGCACGCATTTCTTATATTCTTGAAGCTCACTGTGCAACAAAAAATTGCGGTTTTACTAATGAGAAACTATTTTAAGCCAGTTAAGAATAAGTTTGTTCTTGAAATTCAAAATACAAGACAGCAGTACACGGTTTTCATAGAATATACAGGCTGATTCTGTTACTATAGGATGTTAGTTTTTGAGGACAGAGCCCATTTAAGAAGGTGCTTAGGGGCTGCAGCCCGAGGATCCGCATTTTTAAGGGGCCCCAGAATTATGCAGGATGCGCAAAAAATCAAGAGTTCTACAGGTTTTTCCGTTTTTTTTGGATGGGGGGGGGTATTATTTTTTTTTTTTTTTCAGATAGCACAGCAAAAACTATGTGGCGGTTTACAGTGAACCTCTCTTTCTTTCCACTTTTTTAGGGAGTCCGCAAAAAATATATTCGCTCCCAGTCCATCCTCAAATCTTTCGAAAGCATTACAGAAGTTTTTTCGCACATATCTATAATTGAGGGAAATTTTCATACATTAAGAATTCGTTTAAATCATGATATTTGGATCATATTATGTCCACTACGATATAATTTCAAAAAGTTGAACCCAACTCAGGGGAGGGGGATTACAGCAGAACTGAAAAGGCCAGGTAGCACAGTCTTGCCATTGCAATTTAATGTAGGCTCAACACTGAGCCATTGTCTTTTATTCCTGAAAGACGGTCGCTCAGTGTTAGGCCTACGTCAAGTTGCAAGGTGGCTCAGTGTTAGGCCTAAGTCAAGTTGCAAGGAGGCTCAGTGTTAGGCCTACGTCAAGTTGCAAGGTGGCTCAGTGTTGTGCTACGTTAAATTACATGGGTAATCTCCATTTTTCAACCATGCATTTTTATATTTTCTTGTTACTACTGATTCGTTAATGAATCATGGAATACACATTTAAATACGGCGGGGATATTTTTATGGCTTTCTCATCATATTTTGGGAATGTTTTCTCCTGGGTATTTTTATTCATCTACTCATACTGAAATCCTAGATGTGCCACTAATACTTTGGCCACAAAATACTGTCCAGCATCCGGGCCCCCGTCTCTTTAAATGGGCTCTATTAGAGGAATATGCTGAATGATGTAATTAGCTATAGCTTAATTGTAAGTTTTTGACAAACACATTGATTAATGTCGTTATATACAACCGAACGTAATATTTTGATAAATTTACTGACTGACACAACATAAGTTCTTGTGGTAACTTACTGGATATGTGCTTTAGCACCGCTCCAAACATCACCGACATTAAAAGTTCAGCATAAACCACGCTGTCTCAGAGCCTGAATATTTGGCACATAATAATAAGTCCCCCAATGGTCGATTTGTCTAAAGCACGGGCCTCTGACTTCTCCAAAGACTCTGTTCTGGGAGCAATTCACGGGCATTACACGGATGTTGTGTTGAGTTGACCTATTTCTTCCATGAAATCGGGGGATAGTACAGATGGACGACACTTTTTTAGAACCTTAAATGCTAATGTGGGTCCATTTAACCGCCAAAAGAAAGAGTTCAGCTGCAGTGAATTCAGAAATGAAGATATTTCTAATCAAAGAAATTTTTCCTGTTCCAAGCAGACGTCCATAACAAATAATTAAAGACAGATTTACCAATTTAGTGAAAAAAAAAAAATGGGATAAAAAATGTAACAAACACTGTGGTCTGCTTTTCTTTCGAAAAAACATGGCACCCACTTTCTAAAAGCACTTAACGAACGCTCCCTATCCACCTTGTTGCCGCAGTGGTCTAGCGCTAGCCTCTGACTGTTGGCTGCCCTGGCCCGGAGTGGAGTCTCCGATGTGGTATGTGTAGTGAGTGCTCTTGTGTTACGCGATTGGCTCTTTCCATTCCCTGGAACCGGCTTTCCTAAATTAGGGACGGGCGATTAATTTATAACCCTTCGAGTTGCTAACGGTTGTCATTAAACCTTCCCTTCCTCCCACAACCCCCGCAAAAAAAAAAAAAAAAAGAAAAAAAGAACATACCTTATTTAAGGCCCAATAAAAACAAAGACGACCAATTATTTTTTTACCGGTCTCTCAATCGACTATCACCGCCGCGGTGACGCAGTGGTCTAAGCGCTGGCCCTTGACCGTTCTCCGACAGGGTCTGGGTTCGAGGCATGGATGTTGTGTTCGTCTTATCGCACTGGCTCTCTCCCTTCTCTGGAATCAGTGACCCTAGATTAGAGACAGGCGACTGCTTATAGCCCATCGAGTTGCTCATTGTGGTCGTTAAATCCCCAAAACGAATGAACAAGCGACTGCCGTAGACAGAGAAGGATGTACAAGCGATACTCGAAACAAGTTGTACAAACCGCTTTGTTTCCATCTCTCCACCCTCAATTTATTCGTCTCCTCCATAACCAGTGAACAGCTTTTGAATGACAGGCCACTTCTCCTCAGCTGTGTATTAAATGTATTCCGATACTAGAGGCTATGCTCGCGGTGCTGTTTTCTCGCTTTGGCATTGGGTAAAGTAGATTTTTGCCCCGGCTCTGATAGGCACCAGAATATCCGCCGCCTCACTGAAGCTTTTATGTCTCTGTCTCTTCTACTCTTGTCTGCAGAAATTTGAAATTAATTTTCTACTTTGTGGTCTTTATTTTGCCGAGGAATGGATTAAAAAATTAGCAAGGGCAGAAATTTTAATGGTGTTATATTCTGGGAAAATGAAAGGAGACGGTCCAAAAATTTTTTTTATAAAGTCTTTCGTCCCAATGAACGATCCAGTAATACCCAAAAAATTGTATTAATTCTGGCTTAATTCTTGGGACATGACGATTTTTTTTTTTTTTTTTTGATTGAAGGTTTAACGACCACCGTGAGCAACTCAATGGGCTATAAGCAGTCGCCCGTCCCTAATTTAGGGTCACTGGTTCCAGGGAAGGGAGAGAGCCAGTGCCGTAAGACAAACACAACATCCATGCCTCACCGGGATTCGAACCCGGACCCCTTTCGGACGAATGATCAGAAGCCATCGCTTAGACCACTGCGCCACCGGAGCGGCCATGACGATTTTCAAGCAAGTATTACGAAATTCCAACACAGTATGAATCTATATTTCATTATTTCAATAAAAGGTGGCTTCAGTGTGATTTATAAATTGCTTGAAAATCTGAGGCGACATGGCTTGGCATGTAATACGAAATGGTATTCTTGAATTACATGTAGACTGTCAACGGTAAATGAATATGTCAATTTATTGTTTTGGTAACAAAAATAAATAGTCACCAATAAATTGTAGAATGACATACATTGGAAATTCCTTTTGATAATGGAGAAAAAAAGTATTTTGAATCACGTTCGATCAGTACTGTGATAAAATAAAAATGGTGATGTGTGTTGAAGACGAGAAAAATTACTTTGAATAAGTTATAAAGTAACTAATTAACGTGGCTTTCTACAAATATTATGTGCGCAGCAGAACACTCTCAAGCATAATACGATGATTGTTACGTTTAAACATTGAACTGATATCTCTACGGTATATTCCTTCCTCTTTTGTTCTGGCACGTGAACTAACTCCTCTAAAGAAATCATGAAACAGTTAATAGTATCTTGAATATAATTATACAGTTGTACATAGCAAACGCTTTACGCTGCTCAAAATTCAAATCCTGCCTTTTGTGGCATCGTAATGCATTTCTTACTTGCGGTTTGATAACTTTAAAATTTTGACACAACATTCGATCAGTTCAAATAATTTTAAAGGTAGTATAAAAGGGCGAAATTTGACTAAAGAGAGAAAACATGAATCAGATCCCAATTTTTTTAAAAGCATGTTGTCCATTTCAACTAGTTATTATGAATAACAAAATCCCATTTTGCTTTATTATTAAATTATTGCTTTTGTTGTAGCCTGGGGATATTTAAAACCTATTTTCTTACGAAACAACGTTAACGAGCTGCTAAAAAATGTAAATTATTTCTTGAAACAATGTTAATTAGCTACCAAGACGTAAATAATTCCCTGAAACAATATTAATTAGCTGCCAAAACCGAAAATCATTCCTTAAAATAAAGTTAATCAGTTAACAAAGATGTACACTTTTGATTGAAACAATTAGCTACCAAAAAGTGTAAATTATTGCTGGAAACAATTTTTAATCAGCTACCAAATGTAAGTCGTTCCTTAAACAATGTTAATTAGCTACCAAAAATGTAAATCATTCCTTAAACCATGTTAATTAGCTATCAAAAATGCAAATCAATCCTTAATTATTTTTCAATTTCCCATGGAAGTTTTGAAAACAAGAAGGTGTACCCTGATTTAGTATTTCGAGAATGAACTTATAAAATGCAATAGAAAAAAGATGCAGAGAAAGGAAAATATTAGATGTTACTTTGTATGTCTCTGCCTTTCTGTGCGCAGTATTTAAGAAACGCATCACGCCTGAAGTTTCAAGTTAGATCTCCTTAAGTCGGGAAATTGCCTTTGGGACAGCTGAGACAGTATTGATCAGGGAAGTCACGTATAAAAGACAAAGAGAAAAAACAGGGGGAAAAAAGGGAAGTAGCGCTCTGTGTGGCAAACAATATAAATTGCACCAACCCTATTCTCAGTTGACAAGGACCAGCAAATATGAACAGGAATTCCACAGCCTCAGAATGATATTTCTGAACACACATCTTGAATAATGGCACTAACATAATAATATATACACAATATGACTATTATTAATGGCACCGAGTCATAAATACTGAGCATACTCATGTACTGAGCATGATTACAATTCACTGCATTGATGTGTCATTTTCATTCACATGAAAATCCAGCAATTGGCTGAAATGTGTAAAACACACACCACGTTAAACCCAATCATCTTCTTGGGAAAGCAAGGAGCCGAAAATAACATCTGATGATTTCTCTGAATTAATGATACCTTGAGTAACTACGAGTGGTTGTGAGAACAGTTCTTTCTTTTCGAACCTTATTTACATTCATGAGCGGAAACTCTACTAAATTTTCCATCATCTCTGTACTAACAAGCTAATTCGATGAGAAAACTAGAGCACTGTTGTTGTTTTTTAATTTTTTTCCTTGGTTGATGTATGTAAGTATGTATACAAGTTATCTTACAGGGGTCACTGAGGTGGTCTTTCCATATGATGAGCAAGTTCAGGTCCACCAGGCCCCATTATGAGACCAGACTCTATTTTAGCTTTATTTTCTTTCTTCCATTTCATTCTCCTGTTCTGAAACCAGATCTTGATCTGTCTCTCCGTGAGACACAGAGCATGGGCTATCTCAATTCTTCTCCTCCTCGTAAGGTAGCGGTTGAAGTGGAATTCTTTCTCCAGTTCCAGAGTCTGATAACGGGTGTACGTTTGACGACCTCTTTTCCTTTCTAGAAAGAAAGAAAGAAAAACACTTAATCATAACTGTAGTTGGTAGACATCGGTGCTAATAATTTGCCCGAAAATACACCAGAATGATTATATCAAGCTAAATTTCAGTGTAACAATAGCAAACAGAAATTTTAGTCATCATTATATTAGGGGTATGCAAAAATTTCCGCCGTTTTAAGGAGAAAGGAGACAGGAACAATCAGGAAACCAGTACACATTTTTTTCAACGAAAAAATGTGCACTGGTAAAACATGCAAGCAACAAATGAATGCCCCATGTGGTAGAAGCACTTGGGTTTTGAGCTGAAGAACGCAGTGAAGAAATTTTCCACCTCTGGAACTGTGGTGAACTGCTGTTGGGCTAGGGCATGTTGCATAGAGTGAAACAGATGAAAGTCTGAGGATGCAATGTCTGGGGAGTAAGCCGGGTTCGGTAAAACCTCCCAGTGTAACTGTTCAAGAGTTGATTTCGTGGTGGCACTGACATGTGGTCTGGCATTATCGTGTAACAGGATGACTGGGCGGCGTCCTTTACCTGTCCATGGGCTTTTTTTGCTCGATTGCGGCATTCAATTTCATCAACTGATCGCTATATCGTTGTGAGTGATTGTTTCGCCCGGTTTCAACAGTTCCAAGTACAGCTCTATGCATATTCCACCACACACACAACAGCACCTTTCCTCCGTAGATATCTTGTTTTGTAGTGGGTGTTGATGGTTGGCCTGGGTCGGCCCAGGGTACGGGGTTGAGGTAATAGACCCATTTTTCATCCCCGGTAAAACCTTCCACAAGAAATTCTTCCCCTGAAGCCTGTTCAGCAACGAAAGGCAGATGCCCAATCGTTGACCGATATTACTCCCCGTTAAAGTATGCGGACCCACTTATCAATCTTCTAAATCTTCCCTAGGCCTGTAGACGCCGTACCACCGTCGATTGAGCCACTTTGAAACGTTTCGTCCGTTGCGTGGTCGATTGTGTGGCATTATTTTGCAACAACGATTCCAGCTCCTCGTCTGCAAGTTCCTGCGGTCTACCTGCACGTGGCTTGTCATCCAAGTTTAGATCCCCTTTCTTAAACCTGGCAAACCATTGTCGACACGTCCGCTCACCCATAACCCTTTCGCCATACGCCTGACATATTGAACCGTATGCTTCACTCACAGTTTTCCCTAAATTAAACATGAAAAACAAACAGCGTCGCAAATGAACTTTATTGACCGCCATGTTTGGCTTCATGTACGAACTGACAGCACGAGTCGTCGGCCGGTTAGACCCCTACAAATCCTGCCAGAAGGGGCACCAGAAACTTTTGCATGCCCTTAATATATATTAGTTCACAAACATCATTAAATGAGCCAGATCATTAAGTCTGTCTGTGCTTCAGAGATCCGAATACCGTTTGTTGATGTAGCGAGTATCAGGCATCTCCCTTTTGAAATGGCCAAAACAGTTGATATCACGCAGGTTTAGTCCGGTGAATACGGCTGGTGAAGCAGCTCCACTGAACTGTATTCACCAGATTTTTTCTGTTCGATGAACAGCTGAACGATTCGGGCATTATGCAGCCGTGAATTATCGTATACGAAGACATGCAGGTCTCTTTGTACATGATGTCGCAGTGCCCATGAGGGCACATGTTCCTCCAGAAACGACTTATACCGCGCCGATGCCATGTGTGGTGATGTTCTTCTCATACGTCTTCTTCCAAAAAGCTACGTGGTAAACATCCATGCCAACGACCAGTAATTTTACGCTCATGCGAATCTGCAAGGGGAAAAGACACGCGGAAATACTGAGCTCAACCCAGGACCATGACTGTTGTCGTTGCCTGGGTGCGTAAATCCGACTGTCATCTAAGTAGAGAATCATTTTTAGCACTCTGCGCTTACGATGGTGCCACGCAAGGCTACTCCGTACCGCCGGATGGCGCAGTGATCTGAGCGCTTGCTTATGACCTTCCTTCCGAGATGCGTCTAGGTTCGAATTCCAGGAAGGCATGGATGTTGTGTTTGTTTTACGGCACTGGATCTCTCCCTTCCCTGGAATCAGTGGCTCTAAATTAGGGACGGGCGACTGCTTATAG
Source organism: Macrothele yani (assembly GCA_039090855.1). Classification (NCBI taxonomy): domain Eukaryota; kingdom Metazoa; phylum Arthropoda; class Arachnida; order Araneae; family Macrothelidae; genus Macrothele; species Macrothele yani. The sequence goes on along the minus strand of CM077007.1, from coordinate 144,701,163 downwards.
CCCATCGAGTTGCTCACGGTGGTAGTGAAACCCACAAACTGAAAAAAATAATAATAATAGTAACGGTTACTCCGTGCAATTTCGATGCGAAATTCCTTTTGTTTCGTGGTTGGTGTGTGCGGTACTCGCGCTTCCAGTATCCATATTACGCCTAAATCTTCCGTCAGCAACTTTTAAACCGCTGTGTGAGGGATAGACAGTTGTGTGGAAAGGTCATTTACACTCTCACCCTACAAAACTGCTATAAGGTCTCTTAGATGTGTCGTTTGACTTCTTGTTTGGAAGTCAAAATTTGTACATCCTATCTTGGAAAATCTATAGTTAGTGTTTTGCCTTCTTTATATAATTTCATCCAACTGTGCACCTCTATTTCCTTGAGGACATTTTGACCCACTAAAGTCAGCAAAGTACTTTGCACCACGCTTACTGAATAAGACACAAAACTTCAAATCGCCACGCTATTCTTCCACTGCCAATAGTCGTCCGTGCATCGGTATTACAACTTTCACTACTCGACCGATAGACACGAACTGGTACGCAACCACCAGACATCGCCTGAGTTGTCACTTCAGGTTTCCAAAATGTAGGCCAATGAAAGTGTTTGCGTACTTCCTGAACGACCTAATATAGGGTGTTTCACTAGAAAGTCCCCTCCAAAGAATCAGTCATATTTTGCAACATACTGTACTTAGAAACATGACATGTGGTTTACAACGTACCTTAGTTCATGGGAATGTAGCACCATTCTCACACTTCTGGTTTTTCAGGAAGTTTTAATGTATCACTGCACTTTGAGAAATGTGTTTATTTGGGAGAGGGGAGTGTTGGCGACAACCGTGAGAAACTCAGTAGGCTATAAGCAGTCGCCTCTTTCTAATTTAGGACCACTGGTTCCAGAGAAGGAAGAGAGCCAGTGACATAAGACAAACACAACATCCATGCCTCACCGGGATTTAAAACTGGACCTGTCTCGAACGAATGGTCAGGAGCGAGCTGGGTTACGATTCATCAGATCAGATGATACGTTTCCAGTCTTTATCATCCCAGTTTTCATGTGCTTTGAACCACCTTTCACGTTTTGTTCGTTGATGTTGGTAATATACTGATTTCATTGTCCCGTTCCGCCAATCTGTCTTGGCTCCACGGGGACTTGTTGAGCACCTTGGATGTTATTTTGAAATGTTGCGACAATTATCCTGCCTTGAGACGCGGTTCGGACCCTGGCCACCCCAATGGCCCAGAGACCAGCCCGTGGTGACGTGCTGGCAGGCGACCTAGAATACCTTGTCTGGGTTCCCGCTCTGTCTGGCGGGATAGGTCGTTTCTTACTTTTTCGCTGACTGGAAGATTCCTTGCCCTCGAACTTTTTTTGGGGAATAATTTCCCTTTATTTTCTTTTCAAACACCTACACACATGTATACACTGTCCTCATGCTTAGGACTTACAACATCAAGAGATAGCAAAATTTATTTACAAAATATTTACATTGGTGGTCTCTTCGTCTGCTTTCCCACAGACCTTTACCCTCATTCATCTTCCGATTCGCTTTCGGTGTGCACGTTCACCTCCTGCGTTTCGGTCCCCGTTTGATTGGGGAAGATGGTATGTTGCTGGAGGGTTAGCCTTTCTACAAAGGCTATTATCCCCCTCCTGTTAACGGAAGATTGGATGAGCAGATCCAATCTTCGCGTTCTTTGCACACCTGGGATCAGTGTGTTTCTCCATTCGGCGAAGCCACTGCATTCAAGTACGCAGTGTTCTATGCTTGCCGTTCTCTTTCCACAGGGACAAGTGCAGTTCCTGATGGCAAATCTGCCTAGGTATTCAGGGCTGATGCCATGGCCACTGAGTACTTGATTCAGGAACTTATTTGTCTGTGCTCGTTTGGTCGAGACTTTCGGAAACACTCTGTGTGTCTTCCTCCCTGTCTCTCCCGTGTCCCATCTGACCTGCCATTCGGCCATGGTCCGACGTGCTAATGCTGCGCGAGTACACCTTCGCGGCGTTCTGCATTGCACGTCGACCGTCTCTTTCAGCGTGGCTGCCTTCGCCAGCTGATCTGCCCTTTCGTTTCCTAGGGTTCCGACATGGCTTCGTACCCAGTGGAAACTAACTGCCCCATCTCCCTCTGCCCTCAAGAGGGTTTTGATCCTCTGGACGATGGGGTTTCTTCCCCTGAATCTACTCAGAGCCTGCAGTGCTGCCTCACTGTCCGAGTAGAGTTTTATTCTTTCTTCACTACGCCTGGGAGTGCCCAGGTGAGTGCCATCTCTATCGCCAGAAGTTCTGCCTGGAAGACAGAAGCGTTCTGCGATAATTTCACGCTTCCTGCAGTGGCTTCGTTCCCGTCCGAGAACGCACAGAAGCCTGCCCCCACTTGTCCCTTCAACTTTGAGCCGTCCGTGAACAGCTCATGCCCAACTCCCGTGGGTTTCTCCTTGTCCCACGGTGGGCAAATTTCCTCGGCAGGGTGGATCTGCCAGTCCACACTTTCCATCTCCATGTCGGAGGCTCGATGCGGCGCACCGAGAAGGTAGGCGTCCTCGCCTGACCTTAGGCAGTGCATTGCTGCCTCCCTTTCCACTACTAGGTCTGCCGGCTCGCACCCCGCCAGCACTTGGAGTGCTAGGGTTGATGTTGTGCGAAAACAACCGGTTATCCCTAGTAGGGCCAACCTTTGGATTTGGTTTATCCCCTTCTTCATTCTGACTGTGGGATTCCACCATGCCCCACTTGCATACGTCAGAATTCTTTCAATTCCTCTCTGATAGATGGCCTTCTTGGTTTTGCCCGTTAACCTCATGCCATTCAATCTATTGAGAATCATCGTGCACCTTGTTCTAAGGTGCCTCAGGTGTGGCAGCCCTGATAGACTCTGATCCAGGACCACACCCAAGTATTTCATTTCACGCACCGCCTTGATAGTGCACCCTTGGAATCTGCACTGGGGTGGTGTTTTCATTACTGGTAATCAGAGGTTTGTGGATTGCAACACGGCTGTAAATACCGACACGATGAAGTTCCCAACGAACTGATGGAAACGGGATCATTCGGTCTAGTGTTCAACTTTACAGCTATTTGCGGTGCCGTTGTCTTGTGCTTCCTTTGAACACTTGAAATCTGACATTGTCGACAATTACTCCACAACAACTGTTTCACCTGCGACTGTGGTACTGCTACGTGATAGCTGACATCATACTGCACTCTTAACTGAGGGGAAGGATGAGTTTAGGGCCCAGGCTGCAGTCCCTGTGGTAGTTATTTCGTAATTTCCGCGTTCGGAGCACTGAAAGTCATGGGTTTATGAATTTTCATTTTCAAAATACCTTAAAAAATAACTACTATAGATACAGATTTATTACGCTAGTGCACATCACACCAGTACTAGCCCATTCAATGCCTTATCTGTGAGGTGGGAATGTCTGCTTTGAAATTATTAGTGGAAAAAATGTTGAAACAAGCCTGTGTTTTGAAATAATTATTAGGGGAATAAATGTTGAAACAGACCTGCGACATGAAATTAAAAGGTGGAAAATGCTGAGATAAAACTGTGATTTGAAATAAAAGGGAATAAAAATGATGAAATAAACCAGTTGTTTGAAATTATAAGGGGGGGGATGTTAAACAGGAATGTTGAAATTATAATGGGGGAAATGCTGAAACAAACCTCAGATTTGAAATAATAAGGGCAAAAATGCTCAAACAAAACTGAGATTTGAAATTAAAAGGGATAAAAATGTTGAAACTAACCTGGTTCGAAATTATAAAGAAGAAATGTTTAAACAAACCTGTAATTTGAAATTATAAGGTGAAACAAAGTTGAAACAAACTTGTAATCTGAAATTATGAAGGGAAAACATTTTGAAACAAACTTGCGACTTGAAATCACCAGGGAGGAAAATGTTGAAGTAAACCTGTGTTTTTTGATGAAAAACAAAAAAACCTTGTTTTGTAGACAGAAAAAATATCAATACCGGAGAGCTTCGACCTGTTAGTGAAAAATTCTAAAATCATGACTCCACAGTAAAGTCAGAATTTATGAGTTTTGCAGCAATAAACTAATAGACCTTGAATTCTGGCTGGAAAGTTATATTTTCTAAAACAAAAGCTTATGTTGGAAATAAAATTATTTAAAATAAATAAATTTGTTCAAAATAAAAGATATAACACTTACAAGAAGTGTTAAAATTTAAACAAAAATAGGAGCTAATTTTTGTGCAATAGGAATTAAAATTCGTTCTAGAACTTTGCATTTTTAATGAAACCCAGGATCTGTACATAAGACAAGAATCAACCAAAACTAACGAAATTCTAGGATTAAACTGAGCGGTGTTGTAATAGTACAAAGGTCAACAGAAAATAAATTTGGAAAGTTGTGATATTCAGATGGTTCGGACTTTCTGATGACTGGAATGGAAACACAAACCTTACGTTTGTATGCAATAATTACATTGGAGTTATGCATCAGCATTCTTTATCGTATAATAACAATATAATTATGTACTATGGGAACACTAAGAAACGTTTTCAGCAAAGGAACCATCGACTGAGACAAGGGAATGGGGAAAACAGGAACAGCAAACAATCCGAATCAGTTGTGGGGTCGCCAACGTGCTTTTCCCAGCTTCCCGAAATAGTTCAGTTGTGACTATCGTCTCAAATAACTCCTGCAAACAAAAACATCCTACTGTTCATGTCACCAAACCCTTCATTCAGAACTGGTTGGCATAAGACAAGAATCGTGGAAGAAAGGGGGAGAGGAATTTTCTTAGAGGTTGTGAAACATCGCTCGAAGAAGAAAGGGTGAACTCCGTGAAGAACAACGTAATGGCACATCGTTAAGTCACAGTCCCTCCTACACAGGACACATGCTCGTGATTTATGACATGTGGGACCCCTTAGTGACCGTTAAGGGAGCAAGACAAAGACACAATTACATTCGAATTTCCTTCTTTCTTTTGATTTGGACTACTCTCGGGTAACTTCTTCGACCCCTTGCTGAGAACATGGAGTGAGAAAACGCCGCCTCAGGACACCACAGTTTGACTTCCAGTAAAGGATTCCCTACCTTACTGCCAGGCAACAATGCGTATAATGTACGTGGTGTAACACTACACGTAAGCAAGATTTCTGTAAAAGATGGTGCCTATCCCTGAGAAAAGAAATGCTTATCTTGAGGAATTTAAATCGCATTTTCTTTGTATCCCTTCTCATATATTTTATTATGATTTCCTTAGTCTCTTATTGTTTTCAGCTGTCCCTTCCTTTTTTTAAGAAGCACTCTTTACAAATTCAGTGTTTTCTGGTACGTTCACCACATTTTTTAGTGCCTTTGTCTTTTACTTAACTTTTCTATTGTTTACCTCTCACTCTTCCAGCATTTTCTCTTTGATGTTTTGTCCTTCCCCTGTACTGCTTTCTTTCAGTTCGTTACACGGTTTCTCCAGGAATACCATACGGGGGTTGAAATAAAAAAATTGGGAGAAAGGACCATTTTCAAAGGCTGAAAATTATTATAATTACGTATTTTGGCCTTTCATCACTAGGACTAAAAATGAAGAACTACTTGGAATTTTTATAGCGAAGAATCAGTATAACTGGAAATGTTTTTCCCAAAAATTACAGGCAGTTACTTTGTTTTTTGATCTGCTTTTATCTCCGGTGCCTAATACTTCCCTAAACAAGGCTAGGAGGTAGCCGATAAACAGCCCGGATGCAGGTAAAAATACCCCCGGGAAAAAATACCCACGGAGAAAATACCCCTGAAAACTGAAAAAATGCCCCCGGAAGAAATACCCCCAGAACAAACGGTTACCTGTAAACTGCCGCACAGGAACACTGATGTGTGGCAGTGTTCCGGTGCGGCAATTTACCGGCAACCCTGCCACACATCTTTCAGCAAATTGGCTACAAAAGTTCAAAGGTGGGGAGGGGAGGTCTATAAAGATTGCCGTTTCTGAGCCTTTATTGAGAACTGAATTTGGAACTCCAAACGAATTTCGCGAAAACGTTCTATGTAAGCAAAGCGAGATTGTACTTTAATTTGAAGAAATAAATTGCCGAGGGTCCTAGGTACGCTTGATGGGGTTGGGGGGGGGCTCAATCCCCAACTTCCGTAATATTATATTCTGGGCCGCTGGAGTTTGTCAGTGTATCCAAGAAGTTCCCCTTGAAGTGTCCGTGAGGTCCATGAGCTGGGGGGGTTCCCCAAAATGTTAAAATGGACATAAGAGTTGTAAACATTAGTACCATGCTTTATATAATGATTCTGTACACGGCCACGAATTTTCAGGAGGGTGGCGTAACCCCTTCCCCCGTTTCTAAGAGCTATTCAGGGGTAACATCGAGGATACACTGACCGACTCTAGACTCGCATTCCTTTCACAGGCTTCACCAAATTTCTGGGGGAGGGGTGAAGGGCATACATAGTTTACCATTAAACACAACATGAAGCATAGAAATTGCGAGCGAAATCCAATTACCTTGAACACTTGTCTGCGCTCTTAGAAACTTGCACCCCACCCTCCTGAAAATTTGTGGTCGTGTGCAGAATCATTATGTAAAGCATGGTTCTAATGTTTACAGCTCTACGTCCATTTTACCATTTGGGGGGAACCCCCATCCCCTTCCAGAGCTAACGGACATCGCGGGCGCTTCAAGGGGAACAGCTTGGATACACTGACAGACTCCAGCGGCCCAGAATCTAATATTACGTAAGTTGGGGGTTAAGCCCCCCCCTACCAAGTGTACCTCGGACCCTGGGCAATTTATTTCTTTAAATTAAAGTACAATTCTGGCTTGGCTTATATGGAATGTTTTCGCGAAATTCGTTTGGAGTTCCCAATTCAGTTATCAATGTAGGCTCAGAAACGGCAATCTTTATAGACCCCCCCCCTCCACACACACACACACACACCTTTGAACTTTTGTGACCAAGTTGCTGAAAGATGTGTTGCAGGGTTGCCGGTAAATTGCCACACGGGAATACTGCCACAGATCAGTGTTCTTGTGTGGCAGTTTACAGTGAACCGTTTCTTCTGGAGGTATTTTTTCCGGGGGCATTTTTTCCGCTTTTCAGTTTTCAGGGGTATTTTTACCGTTCACCAAACTGCCCCACAGAAAAAGTGCCACACTTCCTTCAGCAACTTGGAAAAGTGCCACACAGGAAAACTGACCCCCTGTTTTTTTTACTAAGGGGCCGTGCACAAATGGCTTTTCCACTGAGGAACATTTTAATATGTGCCAGATTCTGAAGTTTCCTAATTACGTGTGGCGGTTTTCCAAGGTTCCCAACGACGGGAAGGAGTTCTTTTGTTCTTTTCTTTGTCTGAATTTGCAGGCTGTGTGACGTGCCTGCACCGCAGGACGCACATGAGATAAAGGCAGATAGCAGCGAGAGCATTCGTCCGCGTAACTCACTTGGGAGAGCGACATATTCCGGAATGAGGTGACCCGGGTTCGATGCCGGCGTGGGCAAAAATGACGGAGAAATTTACTTCGTTATATTGGCACCCGAACTTCAAGAATGACCAAGCCGTTAAAGTTCTCGCAATGATGTGATGTTCTTTCCACACCGCGAGACAGGAAGAATAAGAGAATCCCTTCTTCAGCGCTTCGAAAAATAAGTGTGTGATGTTACGTTTCACACACCAAACTGACTGGGATTTCTCCAATGTACGTTCTTCATCGCATGCCTGCCTACAGCGACACGTGGTCCCGGCTGACCCGTGCCCCCCGCCCCCTCTTTCGAGAGCCGGGGGTAGATGTGATGTGCCTGCACCGCAGGACGCACATGAGGTAAAGGCAGGTAGCAGCGAGAGCATACGTCCGCGTAGCTCAGTTGGGAGAGCGACTTATTCCGGAATGAGTTTACCTGGGTTCGATGCCCGGCATGGACAAAAATCACGGAGACATTTACTTCGTTATAGCTGGCACATACAAGGCATCGGTAGATTTTATAGTATAGTGTTAATATTTGATATACGCTTATATGTAATGAAATCTAACAAAAGGAATGCGACAGATCAATCCTCAGGAGCACCCGGGCCTCAAGACTTTTTAAAATAAACTTCAGGTTATTATTTTAATATTTAGCATGCATAAAAAGCTAATGAAAACTAATGAGGAGAATACAATACCTTTTTGTCCTTCGGTATTTGCAAGGCACTTAGGCAGGCGGTCACTTTGACAGATTTTATGTTGCAGTTTTAATATTTGATATACGTACGTATATGGGGGGCGGGGGGTGCAGACATGCACTAATGTTCCATGACCAACTACGGAGTAAAGGGGACCAGAGCCTACCACAACCCATTGATCTGGAGGTGCTTACATAACACCTAGGTCCTTTTTCAGTAGATTTTAAGTTTTAAAAATTATATGTGTATCCCACAAATAACGAACAGTATATCATAAGCGCCGCGCGGCATATTGGTCTTGGCAAGGGGGTTCGGACATTTGGGCACCCGGACATTTGGGCACATTCATTTTTAAAGCAATGAAATTGCTCTGCGTTAAAAATTATAGTGTTCCTATATTTCTCCCTGCTTGAGCAAGTGGTGTGCACAAAACAATTTTCACTTCTATCTCATAATCAATCATTAAGAAATTGAGACATATTTACGATTTTCTGTCTGAAAGACGAGGCGGACATTTGGGCACCGGACATTTGGGCACCCGGACATTTGAGCACATTCATTTTTAAAGCAATGAAATTGCTCTGCGTTAAAAATTATAGTGTTCCTATATTTCTCCCTACTTGAGCAAGTGGTGTGCACCAAAAATTATTTTTCACTTATATCTCATAATCATTAAGAAATTGAGACATATTTACGATTTTCTGTCTGAAAGACGAGGCGGACATTTGGGCACAAATGTTTAAGGGGCCGTATAACAATTGCCGTTTCTTGGCCCAATAGTAAAAGTTTGACCGAGAAAATGTTCGCCGTAAGTTACTTAGGCACTAAATATTTACGGGCACGTGCCTACTCAGCAAACCAGTCGGGGGGAGGGGGTATCAAAAGTGTATAATATGAAGAATTTCTCGTCCGATCGGGAGATTTTCAGCATTTACAAACTACAACTGGAGACATTATCTCAGGGCATGAACCTACTGAGCAAACCTGTCGGAGGGGGGGGGGTAGTACTAAAAGTGTAGAATATGAAAAATTTCTCGTCCAATCGGGAGATTTTCAGCATTTACAAGCTACAACTGGAGACATTATCTGAGCGCACGTGCCTACACTGAAAATGGGGGGAGGGGGGGGGGGTTGGCTAAAAATCCTTACCTCCTTCAAGGCTGTCAAATATTTAAAAAAAGGTTTCGTCTATTTTAGTGTTTTAAATTTATCAAAAATTTGGCTATATTAACGGCGGGGGGGGCTCTCCCCCATGGTACTATGTAATCATGAATATGATGTAATCCATATTCATGATTATGAGCTATGTAATCCCGATCCCGGACGACGAAATTGTCAAGTTTTCGGATATATGCTTGCCATATTTACACCCAAAAAAAAAAAAAAAACGTATTGTCATCTTCAAAATTTGTGCATTGTAATATTTTTTGAAATTCAATTATAATTGTCGTTTGTCTTACTCGAAACGTTTTCTCCATTCAATTCCCCTCACAGCGAAAAAAAACCGCAATTTTTGTACGGCCCCTCAAGATTTGTGCCCAAATGTCCGGGTGCCCAAAAGTCCTAAACTCCTAGGCAAGTTCACAGAAGTACATAGGCATCTGGCCTATTTTAGAAGATTTTAATTTAAAAGTTTACTTTTTCTATGCGTCTGTGTCACAGATGACAAAACTAAATTAAAGGTGCTTACGAGCACTAGGCCGCAGGCCTTTTTTTAGTAGGTTTTAAGTTCCAAGATTAATATTTTTATGCGTATGTCATATATGACGAAAGTAAATAAAAAGTAAGCAAAAATACACAGTAATTTCAGAATTTTGTTTTCGGCTCTCTTCGTGCATATGCTTATGTTGGAAGACACTTTTTTTGTTTGTTTGCTCAAGAAGCTTTAACTAAAAGAAGAATTGTTCGTTCACGTGTTTCACCTGGTAGGAGGTATCCATTCAAAACACAAATTAAACAAGATAAACAAATTATGGTTTTAAATTTTGTATCAGAAATTGTTCAAAAGGAATAACAAATGGGGCATCTATCCGCATCTGCTTTTTCTGGGCAGCAACTGATGAAAATTCTCCTTTTTGGCAGTTTGCGTATTAGCTTAGAAATTCGCAGTGAGTATAAAATGCTGAGAATAAAGTCGAGGCTGAAGATGAAATATCGTGAAGCAAGAAACAAATTCAAATTGAGAAATACAATCTAAAAGTAAAAAGGAGAGGGGGAGAAGGAAGAAGAAAAAAATGGGAGGGACATATAGCGCTCGAAGCCGAAGGCAGCAAGCGAGTGGAAGGTATTTCCGTATGCATTCCAGCCGATGAAGTTTTCCGTTGGAGATGAAGAGATGAATAAAATATAGCTTCGCAGCCATTGTGTTGGTTCTTATTCCGTCGGCGTATGCATGCATTTCGTATGCATGAGCGTTAACTGTTCTCTTCGCGGTAAATATTTTCTCCGAAAAACTTGAAAAGATAAGATCCGTTCATCCTGCTCCTCTTCTTCTATTTCTCCTCGGCATCATCCCCATCTCTCCGCAGCGAAGTGTCACTTGATTAGTATGTCAGGGTGATCTATTTGTCTAGTAATATATTCGTCTGCATTGTAAATTTAATGCTCATTATACGGTGCCCACTGAGATAAATTAACCCGTCACTTCGCTTTCATGAGAATCTGCAGATTTCTTTCCCTCGGAGAGGGGGAAAATGCGAGTGAAGAAAGCACATGAAGCACTACTAACAGGATTTTTTTTCTTTTCTTCCGATGTGTTTAATTTATGCAAACAAGGCTGTGAGTATGAGCTGTATTTCCGGCTGCCACCACAAGCTAAACTTTGTAGAAATGGGTATTACACAACGTTGAGTTGAAACTTTATAGATGTTAGTTGTGGATTTCTAATCTAAAATGAACCCCCGAACAAAAGATAAATATAGCGAAATCTTAGTAAGGCCTTACATTATAGACACTTGAATGCACAAATCAACGTACTGCTGAAAAGATCCAAAGTATGTATTTCAACGATCCTTACACAAAAATTTCTTCTGTGAATGTGCAATGTATCACAAAATTTGCATACACAGATCAGCCATTACATTATGACCACCTCCACCCTAGAGAAATCATCGCGCATGGAGACCGAACGGCGGCGCAGGTGAAGTTCACAGAGCAGTATATATATGCAACTTGAGGGCAGGCTTTCGGTTAGGAAAGTGTTCGTAGTTAGAATGGGAAAAGCTGCTGATTTATAGGAGTTTGATAAAGGACAAATTGTGATGGCACTGTGCCTTGGAACTACGATCTCGGAAACGGCACGGCTTGTGGGATGTTCAAGTGTCGCTGTAGTGAGTACGTATCAAAAGTGGTGCACAGATGGCCAAACGACGAACCGTCGTCCAGCCGTGTATCGTCCGCAGCTCATTGATGCCAGAGGGGAGCGGAGACTGTCGCGCATTGTTCACAGCGACCGCAGGGCCACAGTGTGACAAATCCACCTCACCTACAACAGTGGTGATCAGGTCAATGTGTCACAGCACACAGTTCATCGCAGCCTTCTGCGCATGGGCCTGCGTAGTCGAAGATCCAGCCGGGTCTCCGCATGTTCACTGCACGTCATCGCCAACAACGCATGTAATGGGCCCAAGGTCATGGAGATTGGATTGTGGATGATTAGAAGAAATTGACCTGGTCTGACGAATCAAGAATCCTGATGCATCACGTACGTCCGAGCGCGCATACGCCGCGAGCGATGCTTCCTTGGGACATTTTAGGCCCCATTATCCCAACAGCACAATCCCTGACAGCTCTCAGGTATCTGAACATCGTTGCGGACCAAGTTCACACATTCATGGCAACTGTGTTTCCTGCTGCTTATGGTCATTACCAACAGGATTATCATGCGCCATGCAACGCTGGTATAATCGTCAAGGAGTGGCTCGAGAAACAGGCTGGTGACTTTCTGTTAATGTCCTGGCCTCTAAATTCACCTGGCACGAACACAGTCGAACATTTGTGGTTCGACTTGGAAAAGCGAGTTAGCGCTAAATCGCCACCACGCGGAAATGTACGGGAACTGGAGGACCTGCTGTTGACATTATGGTACCTGATACCCCAGGATATCTATCGCCACCTCATCGAATCGATGATTCGCCGAGTGGCCGCTGTCTTGCGGGCTGAAAGGGATCCTACAGCTTAATAGGTAGGTGATCATAATGAAATGGCTTATCGGTTTATTCATTCATCAGCAATGTACACTGGCGTGCAAAAATTAAGGACGAGACGGTTTTTCGAATGTAACATCGTGCAGAAATGCTCCACATCGACTCAAATCATACCATAAGATCCCCAAGATGTAAGAATAGGGGACAAGTGAGCAAAACCGTCCAAACAAGGAATCCAAAGGATACAAAAGCACTTTATTGAAAAGGTAGCTTCGAGCACAACTGGACAAAAGACAGAAACGTCCATGTGACAGGCGGCTGCCAAGAAAAATTCAGTCTTTAGTAGGTGATACGATCACCCCTGACTGCGCTGCAGGATTTACAACGTCTGTCCATGCTGAGGACGAGGTTGTCAAGGACCTGTTGAGGCCTCACGGCCCATTCCTCTTGTAGTGCCAATCGCAGCTGCGGAATCGTTGCTGGCGGCTGGTGACGTACTGCCAAGCGTCTCCCGAGGAGGTCCCACACGTGTTCGATTGGATTTAGGTCCGAGGACCTTGCAGGCCAATCCATGTGTTGAATATTTTCACTCTCCAACAGCTCTGCGACAGCCACTCTACGATGAGATGTAGCGTTGTCGTCCATGAAGAGGAACTCAGGACCCACAGCACCTCTAAACAGATACACGTGAGGCAGGAGAACCTTGGTACAATAGCGGACACCAGTGACTGAACCTCTTTCAAAGATGTGGAGGTCAGTACGACTACCAAGCATGATACAGCCCCAAACGAGAACTCCGCCACCTCCAAACCGGTTCCTTTCGATGATGTTGGAGGTGTGGTTGCGTGTTCCCTGCTCTCTCAAAATGTCTATACATCCAGAATCGCTCGTCGGACTAAATCGGCTCTCATCCGTAAAGAGAACTCGACTCCATTGCTGATGTGTCTAGTTCTTGTTTTCCGGGCACCAGAGAAACCGCCGTCTGCGATGAGCAGGCGTTAATGGCACACACCGCACTGGTAGACGTGCTAATAGACCACCTTTGTGCAGCCTCCTGGCCACGGTAAAACGCGATAATGGACATCCAGTTGTCTGTTGCATGTGGCTTGCGAATTCTCCCGCTGTCTGCCGTCTGTCTCTTCTCGCCTGTAGGACAATATACCGGTCTCCGCCGCCGTGGTTGCTCGTGGACGACCACCGCTAAACTCTCGGGCAAACTGTTCCTCTCGTTTGAAATGCTCTCCAAGCTCGTGAAGCGATGCTGTCAGCGATTCCAAACTCCTCGGCCATACTAGTCACACTTCGACCTTCTTCCAACTTCCCAATGACGCGACCTCGAGTACAGTCATTCAGATGTCGTCTACTGGACTGCCTGTTGGCCATATCGCACGGTGGCAGCAACTCGACGTCATTCAAACCGATGTACACCGTGCAATAACTTTCACCGAATTGCTGAGCGTACACCGCCCGTGTGCTTTATACCCTTCCGACATCACCCCCCTACGTCATGCTGCATATATGCGCATGACCTACCGTACCGGACCCTAGTCTGTCTCCTGAGTGGTCTTTCGGTCCGTTCTGCCTGCTCGTTCCGCTGTTATGCTAATTTCTCCTCTTCGTCCTTAATTTTTGCACACCAGTGTATTTGGTTTTCAGTGGCCTAAGCACTTGCTTCCGGTTATTCGTCCAAGTTGCGCCCGGGTTCGAGTCTAGGGTGAGGCACAGGCAGTTTATTTGTCTTACCACTATGGCTCTCTCCCATCCTCTAACCAGCAGCTCCAAATTACGGACGGGCGACGGCTTACCGTCCGTAGCGTTGTTCACGGTGGTCGACAAACTACGAATTAAAAATGTACATACTCAGTAGACAAAATATTAGCGATAGGGGGTGATGGGCAGTTGACATGGGCATCCACCGTGCAGAATGGAACGGATTGAAACCGAACGCAAGCGATAAATAGGCGGGGAACAGGACTTCTCAACAGTTTATAGCAGTCGACGAATATGGGTAAACGTGGTAATCTGAGCGACTTTGTTCACAGACACTGTCGGAGCAAGACAGATGCGTCATTCTATCGCCCAAGTGGTAAGATCGTATGGGTTCCCGAGGGCAACCAGATCAAGTGGGTACCGCGAGTGTATCATCGATAAACATACCCAGCAAAAACACAAGTGTTGAGAAACTGCTGGCCAACAGCTGGCAGCAATGGGTCACTGCTGGCTGAAATCTGCCGCTCACGGCCCGGTAGCGGTCCGTTGGTAGCATCGCCATCAGATGGCGAGCCATTGATGGCCCTGCGGCATCGCCGTGAATTGCGGGCCACCAAGCAAGTGCCACTAGTGGCCCGTAGCTGGCAACCGATGAAACCCTAACACCATGTGTAAGCAAGGGGACTGCGCAGAGGCAACACGTGCTGTGTATCTCGTGGTACCAGTTAGTTGAAGACGTCGCTATCGCCATCGTGTTATTTTAGTGGATGTTAAGAAAAAAAGCCATATGTAGAGAGGCGAATTAATTTTCTAATGAAATGCCAAGTCGACGAAGATATCAGATTAAGCCATGAAATACTAGATTACAGCCGTGAAATACACCCACTCCATTCCCATGAAGAACAAGAAATAATTTGAAACCGCTTGAAACAACAGTCCTGGAAAAACATTAAAAAAAAAAACGTTTGTTGGAAAAAAAAAAAAAAAAAAAAAAGAAAGCAACGCTATGTGGATATAATATACTCATCCATGGGTTAAATATACAAGACTGGAGGAATTCTCTTCTAAAAATAACGAGAAGTAAAATAAAATATCTTTCATCTTAAAAACAAATGTAGCCTCGGACAACAGAAAGGAAAGATACAACGTTAAAAATGTAACAAAATGTAACATGAACGGGTAAGTACTATATTAATTCAACAATCGCCTTTCAAGACGACAAGGACAGCACAAAACTTTGGAAAGCGCCTTTATGTTGGCACACTCCTTGAAATTGAGTGAAGTTCCCTTAAGGTAAAAAAACAACAAAAAACTATTCGTTGTAAAAAATAAATTTATAAATTATATGAAACTGATATTTATGAAAAATACCTCGCAATATTGTAAAATTAAAGACAGAAACATCCGATTACCCATTCCGCATGCGAGAGTAGTAGGGGAAATAAAAGGGAGCCAAGGACCCCCACCTCTGGTGGTCGGAGAAACTAAAAGCTCTAAGGGCGAGAGCTAGGCAGAGTAGGAAAGCTCTGCAAAGAGCAAAAGCTACTCCGCAAGACAGGAGTGCACAGAAGTGCATAAAAAGGCTCGTTCAGTATACAGGAGAGAACTGAATCTCTCGAAAATCTCCTACTGGAGAAAACTGTGTGAGTTTCAAACTCCGGCTGACCCTTTCGGGATCCCCTATAAGATCTCGAGGGGATCCATAACCGAACCGCTAAAACTGGCAGCGGTAGAAAGGGCAGACGGTAGCCTATCAAAGACTCTTGATAGTACCGTAGAAAGTCTCTTGGATTACCACTTCCAAGGAGACGAGGGAGAAGGGGACTCCCCTCAACAAAAAGAAATAAGGGAAGAATGTCGGATCCCGCCGGACACTGGTGAGGACCCCCCTTCACGAGAGACGAAGTGGAGAATGCCCTCTCCAGTCTAAATACGGGCAAAGCACCAGGCAAGGATGGGTTCGACCTCAGCATAGTCAGAGAAATCTACTATGCAAATCCCGGGTATTTTGTGGCGCTCCTAAACGAATGCCTCGGGAGGGGAATCTTCCCAGACTTGTGGAAAACAGCGGTGCCAGTTCTTTTCAACAAGACCGGAAAGAACAAAAATGATCCCGCAGCCTATAGGCCCATCTGCCTCCTCTCGGCGTGGAGCAAGGTGCTGGACAAGCTCATAACGAACAGAGCGCTTGGCTTTCTCATGGAGCAGGGAAAGCTAAACAGGAACCAATTTGGTTTCCTTCCGGGGCGTTGCGCAACGCAGGCAATTCGCAGCCTCCGAGAGAGGGCAGAGAGGAACAAAGCGGAGGGGCTCCATACCTGCTTCATCTCACTAGACGTGAGGGGGCATTCAACAGTGTCTGGTGGCCAATGGTTTTAACCAGACTTAAAGAACTTGGCTGTCCAAGGAACCTGTTCAAACTGATCAGCAGCTACCTGTCTGATAGAAGAGTCGAGTTCGAAGCGGGGAATGGGCAATCCTCGCGTTCGTACCATAGAGGGTGTCCGCAAGGATCCAACTCCGGGCCGCTCTGGTGGAATATAGTTGCTGATTCAGCACTGAACCTAGACCTGGGGCCCGCAGTGGAGATTCAAGCCTATGCGGACGATTTCGTTCTCGTGGTCTCCGCCTCAGGGAGACACGTGATCGAAAGAGAAGCACATAGGGCCTTGGATGTGCTAGAAAATTGGAGCAGAGAAAGCAAACTGTGCTTCGCTCCTGAGAAGACCAATCTGCTAGCAATAGCTAAGAGAGGAGTAATGAAAACACCACCCCAGTGCAGATTCCAAGGGTGCACTATCAAGGCGGTGCGTGAAATGAAATACTTGGGTGTGGTCCTGGATCAGAGTCTATCAGGGCTGCCACACCTGAGGCACCTTAGAACAAGGTGCACGGTGATTCTCAATAGATTGAATGGCATGAGGTTAACGGGGCAAAACCAAGAAGGCCATCTATCAGAGAGGAATTGAAAGAATTCTGACGTATGCAAGTGGAGCATGGTGGACTCCCACAGTCAGAATGAAGAAGGGGATAAAAACCAAATCCAAAGGTTGGCCCTACTAGGGATAACCGGTTGTTTTCGCACAACGTCGACCCTAGCACTCCAAGTGCTGGCGGGGTGCGAGCCGGCAGACCTAGTAGTGGAAAGGGAGGCAGCAATGCACTGCCTAAGGTCAGGCGAGGACGCCTACCTTCTCGGTGCGCCGCATCGAGCCTCCGACATGGAGATGGAAAGCGTGGACTGGCAGATCCACCCTGCCGAGGAAATTTGCCCACCGTGGGACAAGGAGAAACCCACGGGAGTTGGGCATGAGCTGTTCACGGACGGCTCAAAGTTGAAGGGACAAGGGGGGGGCAGGCTTCTGTGCGTTCTCGGACGGGCACGAAGCCACTGCAGGAAGCGTAAAATTATCGCAGAACGCTTCTGTCTTCCAGGCAGAACTTCTGGCGATAGAGACGGCACTCACCTGGGCACTCCCAGGCGTAGTGAAGAAAGAATAAAACTCTACTCGGACAGTGAGGCAGCACTGCAGGCTCTGAGTAGATTCAGGGGAAGAAACCCCATCGTCCAGAGGATCAAAACCCTCTTGAGGGCAGAGGGAGATGGGGCAGTTAGTTTCCACTGGGTACGAAGCCATGTCGGAACCCTAGGAAACGAAAGGGGCAGATCAGCTGGCGAAGACAGCCACGCTGAAAGAGACGGTCGACGTGCAATGCAGAACGCCGCGAAGGTGTACTCGCGCAGCATTAGCACGTCGGACCATGACCGAATGGCAGGTCAGATGGGACACGGGAGAGACAGGGCGGAAGACACACAGAGTGTTTCCGAAGGTCTCGACCAAACGAGCACAGACAAATAAGTTCCTGAATCAAGTACTCAGTGGCCATGGCATCAGCCCTGAATACCTAGGCAGATTTGCCATCAGGAACTGCACTTGTCCCTGTGGAAAGAGAACGGCAAGCATAGAACACTGCGTACTTGAATGCAGTGGCTTCGCCGAATGGAGAAACACACTGATCCCAGGTGTGCAAAGAACGCGAAGATTGGATCTGCTCATCCAATCTTCCGTTAACAGGAGGGGGATAATAGCCTTGGTTGAAAGGCTAACCCTCCAGCAACATACCATCTTCCCCAATCAAACGGGGACCGAAACGCAGGAGGTGAACGTGCACACCGAAAGCGATTCGGAAGATGAATGAGGGTAGAAGTCTGTGGGAAAGCAGACGAAGAGACCACCAATGTAAATATTCTGTAAATAAATTTTTTGCTATCTCTTGATGTTGTAAGTCCTAAGCATGAGGACAGTGCATACATGTGTGTAGATGTTTTGAAAAAGAAAATAAAGGAAATTATTAACCAAAAAAAGTTCGAGGGCAAGGAATCTTCCAGTCAACGATAAAGTAAGAAACGACCTACCCCGCCAGACAGAGTGGGAACCCAGACAAGGTATACTAGGTCGCCTGCCAGCACGTCACCACGGGCTGGTCTCTAGGCCATTGGGGTGGCCAGGGTCCGAACCGGCGTCTCAAGGCAGGATAATTGTCGCAACATGTCAAAATAACATCCAAGGTGCTCAATAAGTCCCCGTGGAGCCAAGACAGATTGGCGGAACGGGACAATGAAATCAGTATATTACCCATTCCGCAGGAAAGAGACAGCTACAAGCACACGCGCGTACGTGGCAAATCAGTCCCGTCGGTAGAGAGCTCGCCTCCCACGCTTCCAGCCCTGGATTGTTTCCACTCAGATCCAAATGGGTGTTTTTCCGGTCTGTTGAGTGCTGTAATTCAGATGTTTCGTAAAGGGAGAAAAAAAAATTGTAGCTTTGGGAAACTGCGGCTATCCTTGACTTTTATTTTATGGTTACTACTGGGAAATTGGTGGACAAGATTCTGCAAGCCATCAGTTATCTCACGTGATTTCCGGCTGCCACTGCCGGGAAACTAGCGGACCACGTTATGCTAGCCATCATTTATGGCATGTGCTTGCAGGGCCGCTGAAGGGCCACTTGTGGCTGATGCTGCCTGTGATGGATAACTGATGGCCCTGTTGTGGCACATGACAACTGATGAGGGTGCCAACTGTTGGCCTGAACTGCTGGCCCTTCTGTCGGCCGACGGGACATTTTATTGACAGTTCGGCAACGGCAACATGGTGCTGGGCCACTGTTGGTAGTGCTGGCTGCCAGCAATGGCCCAGTACTGGCCCAGCAAGACTGTGTTTGCTGGGTACTAGCGCCTAGGGAATAAGCAGGGGCCGACGACATGCCATTTATGACCGGGGTCGACATAAAATATACAGGCTCGTACAGACGCGCAAATCTCATCCAGGTAAAACGTCGGAGGCCGAAGCAACGTCAGCGAGTGAACGGTATGGCGCACAATTCATATCATGGGCTACAGGAGCCTGCTCGTCATGTGACATTATACCTCACCTAGTACCTGGAACATCAAAACTGGACCTTTGCAGAGTGATCCCAAATTCATTGAGTTCAAAATGTCAGTCACCAACTTTTCGACTCACATATTCTCTTTCTTAAGGCCATGTGCTACGTACCGCAATGTGTGCCCCCTAAAATAGCGTCCAGAGCATATGTTCTCTCCCAAGAATAATTCTGGGTTGTGCGTGTTTCTACACCCACTCTTCACTTATCCATCATAGTCCTTCAAATTCCTTACCTAATTTTGATCATAATATTTATTCTAACAAAAATCAAAGTAACTATCCACATTTATTGGGAGGGACGAACCCTAGAATGGTCATTTCACTTTATTTAACTCTGAAATTGGATTAAACTTCAGAGCACCTTCTTAACCGTGTCTCTATAAGTCCATCCTGCGTATTCCATTATCATGGTGTGCAAAGAGGCTGGCCCAGTGTCCGAGTGGTCTGAGGAGCTGGCTTATCTTATCGTTTATCCGAAATGCGCCCGTGTGAGTCCCGAATGATGCATGGGCGGTGTCATTGCCTTACACCGCTTTCCCCCACCCATTCCCCGAACCAGTGGTCCCAAATTAGGGACGGACGACTGGCTATAGCCCCACGAACTGCTCACGGTGGTCGTTAATCTCCTCCTCCCCAAAAACTAGTTAGCATTCTGTAACAGATGAAACAAAACAAAGAGAAACCTGACGATTTCTCGAAGGAGTAAAATGGTGGTGAAATACAGTATAATCGCTCGTTTTTCTTTTCCCTTCAAATAGCGTTCCGTGACGCAATGACATAATGTCTTGTCCACAGATGAGTCGCGGTTCTCCGTGAAATCGTACAGCAGAAGTGTACAATTAAGAAGAGCCTCAGCCTTGGTGAAAAACTGGAAGCCATCACGCGTTTTTTTAAATCGAACGAAGATTTTTTTTTTTTTTTTTTTTCAGTAATGGGATTTTATTCAGTTGGGTTTTCATTGGATAGACCGCACCGACTTCTATGCATTTTTGTTTAATGACCTGTAACAGCATCAGAATAATAAGGTGCAATTCTCAGTTCCTGTGTGATGACGCATTTTCAATAAGAGGACTTATCCTAACGGATATTTACGTACGTCAGCATACGACTTAGCTAACGTCGTCAATGCGTATCTAATCAACGAATGGCATGACCGGCGTCATGTACACAATCGAGTCACATTATTTTGACAAATTCCTGCATTTGACGTCAACAGCGCGTAGCCAATGAAAGAAGGAACGTGCCGTGAGCTGATTTGGAGGATATATAAGGTGTGCTGTAGGCATTCTGAAAATATATCACTCGTTGCTGTCATGCATAAAAGGAGCAATTTATCAGATTTGCAAAAAGGGATGATTATCGGCTTTCGGGCCAAGGATGGCAGTGCTTCTGAAACAGCGCAGTTCGTGAACTGTTCGCGTGCTGCTGTGGTTAAAGTGTATCGTGATTGGAGAAATGGCACCATTGCGAATAAGCTACGTGGAAGCTGCGGAGCACTACGTACCATTGATGTGAAAGGTGAGCGTCGGCTTCGAAGGTGCGTGAGGGCCGATCGATATGCTACAGTGGAGCAACTCACTGGCGGAATGAACCAGGGAGCTACCGGAAGTGTGTCTAAAACGACAGTTCAGCGAACCCTGCTGCTTATGTGGGTCCAATGCAGACGGATAGTCACTGCACTTATGCTAACGAAGGCGGATCGGCTGAACAGGCTAATACTTGCACGGCAGTATCGGAATTGGACCTCCGCTGATTGGCATTGATTGCCTTTTCCGATGAGTCACGTTTTCTGCTTCATCGAACGGATGGACGTTGGTGTATAAGGCGAGAAACATCAAAGAGCAAACACTCTTCAACCGTTGCTGGAAGAACACAAGCTGGTGGGGGCAGCGTTATGGTCTGAGGAATGTTTTCGTGGCATTCCCTGGATCCACTCATACCTGTGGAAGGCACTATGGATCGATTTCGTTATAAATCCATCCTTGGAGACCACGTACACCCATACATGCTGATTGTCTTCCCTGAGGAGGATGGGATCTTCCAGCATGACAATGCGACGTGTAAAACAGCTAAAAAGTCCGAAAGTGGTTGGAAGAACACGTTGAAGATTTCAAAGTATTTTCCTGTCTCCCTAATTCCCCAGATTTAAATCCAATTGAGCATCTGTGGGATCCCCTCGATAGCGTTGTTCGCTCTATGGATCCTTCACCCCCCCCAGTAGCTGTCAGATGCACACTGCAGTCATCATGGTCCACATACTTGTGAACACTTTCCAGTACCCTATTGAATAACACCCAGCCCGTCTACCTGCTGTGCGTTCTGCACACGGCGGTTACTCTGGATATTAACTGGTGGTCGCAATAATGTGACTCGACCGTGTATATAGACCATAATCCCATTGAACATCTGGGATGCCCTAGAAAGGATAATATAGCCGTCCCCGTTTCTCTCTTCGAACCTTTGGAAATTCAAGACTGCTCGCTTTCTCCAGTATCAGCTATGGCCTTCTCACTTGCGTGGTGGACGATCTTTTGAGGTGACTCGGCCGTACCGAAGCTGAATTACTTCCAATGGCAACCACATGCCGTACTTACTACTGGTATGAAGGTAATAATTCCTTTTTATCTCTGAGTGCGAAAATATAGGTTCGAGAAGTTATTATAAGTGCTTTGCTGACGTTTCCATAAACAACGATTCGTTGTAAGCCACGCTTTGCAATTGTTGTCAGGGATGGATCTGACACCAATCTTTTCTGTTTGTGTGAGAACGATGAATCCGCACAAGTTTGTTTGTTGTTTACCAGAATATCAATTAGCGCATTTAGCATCACTGGAGATGAATGTTGGTCACGTGATTGCATTGTGGTTGCAGCTGAGAAAAGGCAACAGGTTCTAGAAGAGACACTTTGTTTTTGTGACGGGAGGCACAAGTGTGTGGAACAAATGGCCTTTGTATGTATTGAATTATTTAAACTAAGTATCGGATTGCGCTTTCACAAATTACAAAGGTAAGCAGTTTGGTTCAGGTCCAAAACAACTGCGATGTTTTCGTTTAACGGAACGTTTTACAAGCATTTTTCATCCATAGTAGAATGAAAATTGTGTTCTTTCCGAACTCAGTATGTAGCAACAGTCACACTTATTTACAAAGGAGTTACTTGCGCTATTTATATAACGTAATGCACTGTATCTTTTAATTTCGAAATTGCATTTAAGTGATTAAATGTTTCCTTCATTTCGGTTTAATAATCTTTAGAATATTTGCTTTCGCACTGTTTTTTTAACAGCTCTCTGATCCAGAAGTTGAACTGAACCGTTCCGGTCCCATCCTGTGTGTAGCATGGCCACGAGTGATGTAAAATACGTTTTGTACGCTAAACACTCCTCTTATTTTGAGGTTGTTTCTTTGAAGCATTTTTGTTTTGTTTTTTATTGGAGGTTTAACGACCACCGTGAGCAACTCAATGGGGGGCTATAAGCAGTCGCTCGTCCCTAATTTAGGGTCACTGGTTCCAAGGAAGGGAGAGAGCCAGTGCCGTAAGACAAACACAACATCCATGCCTCACCGGTATTCGAACCCGGACCCCTTTCGGACGAATGATCAGAGGCCATCGCTTAGACCACTGCGCCACCGGGACGGCTCTTTGAAGCATGTGCTTGTCTATTGGTAAGTGCCCATACGGCCTGATACTTGTAAGGCATATACAGTAGTTTCCGGTTAATTGGGACACCTCGGGACTATAACACTTTGGCTCAATAAAGCGACTGTCCCAATTATGTGAAGCTGTATCCCTAAGAGCTAATATGAGATGTTCGTCAAGAATTGTTCCAAATTAAACGTTGTCCGATTATTTTTTTTTTTTTTTTTTTTGATTGAAGGTTTAACGACCACCGTGAGCAACTCAATGGGCTATAAGCAGTCGCCCGTCCCTAATTTAGGGTCACTGGTTCCAGGGAAGGGAGAGAGCCAGTGCCGTAAGACAAACACAACATCCATGCCTCACCGGGATTCGAACCCGGACCCCTTTCGGACGAATGATCAGAGGCCATCGCTTAGACCACTGCGCCACCGGGGCGGCGTTGTCCGATTAACCGGGGGCCCAGTTAACCGGAGTCTACTGTATACCCTACACATAACTGCACCATACAGTGAAATTCTTTTTAGGTTTTGCTTTCGCCGCCCCGGTGGCGCAGTGGTCTAAGGCGTTGGCCTCTGATCATTCGTCCGTAAGGGGTCCGGGTTCGAATCCCGGTGAGGCATGGATGTTGTGTCTGTCTTACGGCACTGGCTCTCTCCCTTCCCTGGAACCAGTGACCCTAAATTAGGGACGGGCGACTGCTTATAACCCATTGAGTTGCTCACGGTGGTCGTTAAACCTCAAAAAAAAAAAAAAAAAAAAAAAAAAAAAGTTTTTGCTTTGGTATTTAATAACCACCCTGGGCGACTCTTAGAACTATTTGATGTCACGAGGCCCTAATTTGGGGCTGCTGCGCCAAGGCCAGAGTGGTCTGACTCGCAGACTTCGGATAAGTTGTCCGACGTGGGCCCGGGTCGGAGCTCCGAATAACGCAGGGGTGGTGTGCTTGTGGAATGCGCTGGTTTTGTCCCTTCCCTTAGAACTAATGACATGAAATTCGGGTCGGTCGACTGTGTATAACCCTTAGAATTGCTTATAATGGTCGTTAAACTCTGAAACAAAATTAAAGTGATAATTTAGAGCTGCTGATTCTAGAGAAGGGATTGTGCCAGCATCACTTGACAAAAACACAACCCATACCTTTTCCAGTACTCGAACCTGGCCCAACTAGAACAGATAGCCATGGGGCTCGCACATAAAATCCCTCGGTCACTGGGGCGGCGACATAAATTGGTCAATTAGGTACTTTTTCAACTGTGACCATTTCCTCGTTTCGTGTTTACCTTCTGACGGGCAGTGAACACTTAATTGCGCATTTTTAAATTTTTTGTGATCTAGAGCTTTACCATTATGCTAAGTAAAAATACTGTTATAGTACGTATTTCACATTGTGCCAAATGCGTACTATAATGTTTCGTGGCTAAATATGTAAATATGCTTTAATATTTACATCCCATCGGAAAGTTTCCTTGCTTACGTATTTCCATATCGCACATCTCCACGTTTGGAAAAAAAAATTAATCAGATAGCTGTAGTTACGGTTAATATTTTTCTTTTAATGTATCTGAGCATTTTTGGACACAAGGTGCATTGTAACACTTGATTACAATTTGTCATTCAACAGTATCTCCATTTGTCATTGCTGGATTAGATGGATCCTTGTAAAACATGATCGACTAGCTTCAATTTTAATCAAAACAGCTAGACATACAGATTTTTGGGATGCACTTTTTTTTCGTAAGTGCAGTGTTATATTTACTTTCAAAACCGCACCTGCTCTTCTACAGATCTCGTTCTAAAAAATCTTCTTGAATCAGATTGTTATAACCATAAGTTCCCGTTCCTTTTGTAACATTTCTAATCCAAAACATCCCATAAAGTAGGAAAAATTTTTGATCTTCTGTCTGATGATACTTCAGCTTCCTCAGGCCGAATTGGAAAAATTCCTTTAACACTGGCTGTTTTTAATCGCGACCAATACTGTAAATTATATTTACATCCGATCGGAAAGTCTTACTTGCGCCACTTTTAGCAGCGTCCGTGAGACAAGACTTGTTTCCGCGCAAGGCTGACGCCAGGCAGCTACGGATTAGAAAAACTAGTAAACATGGGAACAGTCTTGAGTGTTACGATAAAAATAGCGGTGTACGCTGCTGTGTATTTCTTAATTTGCTGGGCGGATGTTGTCGTATGTTTATCGTTTTGTGTCAGTGAGTAGAGAAACGGTATAGAATAAAACTTCGAAGTCGGTTATGCTAAGAGATTAACTTCTCCTAAGTTGTACAGGCAAAGGAATCGATTCGTCCTTGGGTTTCAGGGAGGTATAAAAATATTGTTTGGCGGGTGGAAGGGCTTTTGTGGTTCGATCGGAATTCGAAGTCAAACATGCGTGTGTAGTCCCTAAGTCTTTTACAGGCCGCTTTGACAATAACCGGCTAGAGGTAACCAAAGGATTTATTATTTTTACTATTATTTTGCGCTCTGCAGGGGAGAGTGGGAGAACGTTTGAGCTCTCTCTAAAGGCCGTTCAGGGATGCGTTTTGTTAAGAGTTAAGGTGACTGCGGAAAAGAAATCAGTGGAAATTCTCCATTCGCTGGCGGTACGAGAAGCAAACCGGTTTACGTGGGTTTCCGACATCAACTGGCGATCACACTACAATTCTGAGAATAAAATAGCAGGTCCCAATTAATTTGCACGGTATAGTAGCTGGTGCACGAAATAGGGGATAGGAGAAAATATCCTGTGCAACAAACAAAATCCATGCGATACGCTATCCACAGTATCCGATCTCGCTACGGAACTTCAAAATTCGACAGACCATTAAAATTTAAAAGTTAATCAAACCTCAAGTTTTCTCACCGATCTTTCCTATTACCGATAATTTCTGGTCACACGGATACGGAAAAAGTGAGAACGGAGATTTTCCTTTAATACACGAAAGGAATTGCGGAAAGGTTTCTGAAAATTCAGAATTTTCTCGTGGAACGAAAAATCCGTGAAATGCAGGTTTCTTTCCGTCATTTGACCGAAAAGGTTGTATCAGAAACATGTTTCGTTAATTCACGAAAGAAATGACGGAAAGTTGCCCGTGAATTTCAGAATTTTTTTTACAGTGCGCTGATGTAGGACTAAGGAACAGAATCACTTACTGCAGTAAAGATAAGAATGTACAGATTACATTTTGGAAGTTACACCCGAGTAGCCGCTGGTACAGTTCAGAAAAGTGCATTATGAACAGCATTTAAGTATACACTGGGCACTCATTTAATGACGACCACACCTACGCAAAGTTAATTACACCTGAGTAGCGCGCTGCTAGGTGGTTAAATAGGTGTGTATAAGAGGTTGGTGGTTCGGCTGAGAACGAAGTTACGGACGTGATTGATAAAACCAAGATTTTTCAGAGTATACAAAAGACTAATGTGGTGTATATAAGAGGCTGGTTGTTCAGTTGAGAGCGAAGTTACGGACGTGATGGGTAAAACCAAGGATTTATCTACGTTTCCAAACGACCAAATTGTGTGATTGTGAAGGGTTGATGCAGGGGGTGCCAAGGGCATTTGCCGCCCGGGTGCAAGCCCAAATTTGCCGCCCCCTTGTACGAGAATATTTTTCAATTTTTATTCATTTTTACATTAAATAAATATCTTTAGCAACATTATTTTCTATTTCCAGTAAATTGAGATTTTCCATAAAACACTGCTGTCTCATATAAAACTGAAGGAAAAAAAATCTGTAAAACTCTAGTTCAGATGACGCTACGAATAATACAAGAAGTCAGCTTCCTCTCGCTCTCTCTCTCTCTCTCTCTCTCTCTCTCTCTCTCTCTCTCTCTCTCTCTCTCTCTCTCTCTCTCTCAGTCAATTTACACAAAAGCCTGCATTGCCTGCCGGCAAAAAAAAAAAGTTTCGTCATGTACGATGATAAATATATTACAGCGTCTCGATGGATACACACACACACACACACACAGTATATATATAACTAAGCAAGATAAGATGAGGAACCCGTGGGTAAGGAAAATAATAAGAGTGGAAGACATTATGATCAGAGTAAAATCCCTGAAATGGTAATGGGCTGGACATATTGCCAAGAGAACAGACCGTCGATGGACAACCGAAATTTTAGACTGGATTCCCAAAAGAAGACCACGTGGAAGATGGGTGGATGAAATTCGAAAGCATGCGGGAGTGAGATGGAGGAGACTGGTCCAAGACAGACCGTTGTGAAAGAAACTTGGGGAGACCTTCATCCAGCAGAAAATTGATAATGGTTGAGGAGGAGGATGATATATTTACATGTAATATTAAACATGACGGGCGTCTCTTTAACTATTCTAACCAAAATATCTAATATCGTGGAATACAACGAAATTGTACCCCAGTGCTTATTAACCGTATTGCATCGTTCCTATAATATTTTCCCACCCTGTTTTACGGTCAAAGCTGGAAGCTCTTTCTTGAAAATTTCCCAACGATAAGGTAATTCAGAAAAGTAAGCATATATTTCTTGAACAATGCTGAAAATGTTCACAATCTGTTGGGAAAATTTTTCGTCGTCATTTACGACCAGATTTAAAGTATGAGCCGCTCAAAGTACATAAAATACGTAAGGGTCTTAAGTCGACAAATTTTGCTTTTTGAAGTCCATTGTGTTTTTCCGACATATTGGCCCCATTTGTCATAGCGATGGCTACGCTTTCATGAATGCTGAAATCTTCAAGGTTTAAAAAAAAAAAATTAGAAAAAGAATTTCCAATCTCTTGCCCGCGGTATCTGTTACTGAACAAAACAGTAAAAATTATTCTCTGATTTCAAGACGTTTTCTGTTGAATTATAAACGAGTTATTTTTACTAAAAAAGTAAACGTTCCACTTAGCATTACGATTTCGCACAACATAACGTTTTCATATCTTCTCCCACGTCACTGATATTAATTTATCAACCGAAAAAATTGATTGTGGGTCCTTCCGCACCCAGAATCTGGCGCCCGGGTGCGTAGCACCCGTTGAACCCCGCTTGGCACGTCCCTGGGTTGATGAGTCCACTTCAGAAACGCTGACACTTGTCGGTTTTTCGAGAGCAGTGCTGCCCGAATAATGAAATAACCAACAGGCGACACAACTGTAAAGGTTGACGAATGATTTATGCCAAAGGTGAACGACGGCTGCGTCCACTTGACAGGGCAAACAGCGCAGCACAGTTTTTCAGTTGACAGCTCAATACCATTTGATTTACCCCAAAACAATGGTAAACGGTAAAAATACTCCCGGGGAAAAATACCCCCGAAAACTGAAAAAAATGCCCCGGAAAAAATACCCCTGGAAGAAATACCCCCGGAACAAACGGTTCACTGTAAACTGCCACACAGGAACACTGATGTGTGGCAGTGTTCCGGTGTAGCAATTTACCGGCAACCCTGGCACACATCTTTCAGCCACTTGGCTACAAAAGTTCGGGAAGGGGGGGGCTATAAAGATTGCCCCGTCTCTGGGCCTGATTCTGAACTGAATTGGGAACTCCAAACGAATTTCGCGAAAACGTTCCACGTAAGCCAAGCGAGAATTGTACTTTAATTTGAAGAAATAAATTGCCGAGGATCCGAGGTACACTTAGTGTGTGTGTGGGGGGGGGGGACTCAACCCCGAACTTCCGTAATATTAGATTCTGGGCCGCTGGAGTCTGTCAGTGTATCCAGACTGTTCCCTTTGAAGCGCGCGCGAGGTCCGTGAGCTTTGGGGGGGATGGTCCCCCAAAATGTTGAAATGGCCGTAGAGCTGTAAACATTAGAACCATGCTTTACATTTTAGGGAGAAAGCCCCCACCCCAGCTCATGGACCCCGCGGACACTTCAAGGGGAACTTCCTGGATACACTGGCAGGATCCAGCGGCTGGAGTGACTTGGAAGAGATATTCTGAAAGCAGAAATTAACAGAAGAGACCATTCAGCAATGGATTGATGATAGTTGATGATTTGTACGAGTACTTGCATATACTATGGAGTTTTTTTATCTTTTTTTTTTATTGTTTTAACTCTTGGAGAAGATGTCCCCACCCCCCATTCCCGAAATTACTGAGTTCCGCAGCCCATGCTCTGCGCCGTATAGTATCTTTCTACAGTCGAACCGACACATAACGAGCTCGTATAATACGAAGTTCCTCGTAAATCGAAGTTTTTATAGGTCCCGTAATAGTCCCCCTTGTTATTTTAACCGCATATTACGAAAAGTCGTTTTTGCCGCCCTGGTGGTGCAGTGGTCTGAGCGCTGGCTTATGATCATTCGTCCGTGAAGGGTCCGGGTTCGAATCGCCCGGTGAGGCATGGATGTTATGTTTGTCTTACGGCACTGGCCCTCTCCCTTCCCTGTGACCAGTGACCCTAAATTAGGGACGGGCGACTGCTTATAGCCCATTGAGTTGCTTACGGTGGTCGTTAAACTTTCAAGCAAAAAAAAAAAAAAAAAGTCGTTTTTGAAGAAACCACGTATATCGATGTTCAGCATGATTTTCATCACAAAAATCGTGCTGAACATCGATACACATAAGTAGTATTCACCCAGTTTTTTCACTGGAAAACAAGGAATTACTTGCTGCTATCAACACCACCTGGTTCCTCTTACAGACAGGTCAGTTTGTACAAAGGTAAGAATGCTTCAATTATTTCTTACTGCCTGTCACTATACCCCTCCCTCCCCCGACGCTTGCTAAACATACATCTCCTGGGCAAATGCTGTTTTCCACCTACAACCTCACCTTGCCATCTTTCGATCACTGAATCTCTGTTTAAGAAATTTCGAGTTTATTTATTCTGCATCTATCATAGAAACATCTTAACCACCGCATCAGAGTAATTTGAAAAGCATTTAAAGCAACGCAATCATGACAAGCACAAAATAAGCAGGAATTGGCTCATACACTGCTGGACAATGGCTAAGGACGGATCATAAACGGCTATATAGCGCATAAAAAAGTAAGTGTGGTTGGATGCCAAGTGAAATAAAATAATGTCAGAATGCCAGGACATTACAAGAAAGACAATTTATTGTGCTTTGAAATCCAGAAGGCTTTGGAACGTTTTCAAGGGACAAACAGGCCATTTTGTGCAGAATACGTAAACGTGAAAAAAATGCAATTACCGTCCGCAGGCTTTCCGGCGTAAGAAGTCAATACGGGATATGGCCACCATGGAGGGCAATGCAAGATTCCACGCGTCGTGTCATGCTTTGCACAACATTATCAAGCAGCTGTTGGGGTAATTTATCCCATTCCTCTGTCAGTGCACGGATGAGGGTGTCCTTGTTTATTGGAGGGCATTGGCGACCAGCAAGACTCCTCGCCAAAGCATCCCACACATTTTCAATGGGATTCAGATCTGGAGAACGTGCTGGCCATACGAGGCGTTGAATATCCTCGCTCTCAAGACACTCCTGGACAGCGACTGTTCGATGACATGTTGCGTTATCGTCCACGAAAATGAATCTATCACCGACAGCACCACGGAACATGCGAACATGAGGTAGCAGAACATCATTAATGTATCGTTGGCTAGTCATAGTTCCAGTTGGAAGCACATAGAGGGACGTACGGCCATTGATCATGATGCCAGCCCATACCATGACACTACATGTCGGATATCGGTCCCTTTCCTGTATGTTTGCTGGACAATATGCAGTACGACTACCACGCCAGATCAGTTGTCGTCGACAATCAGACGATAGACTGTATCTACTCTCATCTGAGAAGAGGACAGCAGACCAGTCGTTATCAGTTCAATTGCGATGTTGATGGCACCATTGCAAACGGGCGGTACGGTGACGTCTGGACAATAAAATGCACACAACAGGACGGCGGGCGTATAGTCCTCCTTCATGCAAACGTCTGGCGACAGTTTTTTGGGAGATCCGCTTGCCAGTAGCAGCCATAAACTGATTTGCTACCTCACTAGCTGTGCTGCGCCAGTGTCTTTTTGTTGATAGCACTATGTACCGATCTTCTTCAGGTGTCGTACTGCGAACGCGACCTCCCCGTGACGTTTGCTACACTCACCATTTGTTTGAAATGATTTCCAAAGCCTTGAAACAACACTGTGGCTGACGTCGAACACCCTGGCAACATCTGTTATTTTTCGCCCTTCTTCAATCTTGCCAATAATACGGCCACGCGTAAAATCATCTAGGTGATGTCGGGAAGACATACTGAAAATTGCAAGTTCGTCAATTGATTCTTTCACTTTCAACTTTGCGTTTGGTCAATACGCGTCAAATCCTTTATATCTCTTATCAGCGCTATGACATCACGAACAAGTTCGGCAATCCAAAATTTGCATACGCACAACACGCCTTACTATACCCCGCACTTATGCTAATTTCCACATTTTCCTGCCTTCCATTTTATGGTTGCTATCGTTGCTATTGTCATCCGTCCGTCCTTAGCAATTGTCCGGCAGTGTATATCCGACGTAACATGTAATAAGTGAAATTTCAAAATTTTGGAAATATATATATAGTGGAAGATTGCTATAACGCAGGTATACGGGAACAAGGTGATAACCGCGTTATATCCGAATCTGAGTACGTATTTGTCTGTGTATGTATACACGATCGGGCCCGCGTTATATCCGATTCCGCGGTATAACTGACTGCGTTATATCCAGCTTCCACTGTACATTAATTTTTATATTCGTTAAATAGTTTGCTCTTTGCAGATCTCAATCATTATTTTGCTAGCTATGGTGATCAATTAATAAGTATTATTTACTTTCGATTATTTGCCAAAGAGATCCCATTTTCTTCATCTGTCCGATTACAGCGTAGTTCGCATATATCGAATGTTTTTGACTCTGACTTTAACTTCGTTATATATGGGTTCGACTGTACATTTATCTATTGTTGAAAATTAATGAAAATCATTAGATACAATAAAGATAGCTCCTATGGTAGTCTCCTGTCACCGTATATAACGAAAAGCCCACTCAAAATGCATTTCATAAAATTTTACTTCGTAATAACAACATTTTTCTACCTAAAAGAAAGCACCCCCCCCCAAAAAAAAAAAACCAAAGTTATCTTGGTAATATTACGCTTATAAATGGCATATTTTTGCTCAGGTGAGATAATTTTGACAGGTTTCAGAACCTGAGATAACGCCATTAGCAAGATACAGCAAATTGAAATTAATTAGATTATCAGCTTCTCCAAAGAAATAGCAAAATACAAGAGACGAGACCACAAGAAGTGGAAAAGAGATCACGTGATTACCGCATTTTTCCTAGTG
The DNA here is from genome assembly GCA_039090855.1 of Macrothele yani. Lineage (NCBI taxonomy): Eukaryota > Metazoa > Arthropoda > Arachnida > Araneae > Macrothelidae > Macrothele > Macrothele yani. The sequence continues at coordinate 144,668,813 of CM077007.1, read as the reverse complement.
ACGCCAAGGAATGCAATGGCTTTGAAATACACGAGGTGAAGTACCACACACAAAGCTAAATAAAATATCTCTCTAATTCTCTCTTTCTTTCCCTACCTCTCTCTCAGTCCCTCACTTCCTCCCTCCACTCTCTTTGTTCTGTGTTTCTCTCTCTCTCTGAACATCCCGTAAGTTCCGCCTGGTCACACCGGATGCGCTCATAGCAGTTTTATGAAATTGGACATTTCTGTTTCCTCCATTGATATGAATAAGTAAGAAAGTGGGTAACGGAACTCACGCAGAAAGCCGTTATTTATTCATATTCATACAAAGGATTTAGTGCTTGCTTGTCGGAGCTGGCATTCACTGTTGTACGGCACTCCCGCTATAGTTCTAGCCAGCATGGGTAGGAAGATACAGTACGTAGGGAAAATGGACTGCACTCCCCCACTGACAAACAACGACCATTCTGCCATAACAGAAGAAAAAATAATATACAAACATATATATATATATACAAAGGAAATATATATCCTTGAGAAAAGCTGGAATTCAGTACGTTCTTGAACTATATGCTGGCTGTAAATTATGTGACACAGGAAATATACTGCGCATGTTAAATAACTTTAAAATTCATAGGAACTTTGAAGGAAGGAATTCTTTTTAAATAACACCAAGTAGCAGTAATTCTAATTTGAATAAGTTAAAGCAACCTGATTATGCAGTTTTAGAGCGACTAAAAATGAAGAATATCTTTAACACCCCCCCCCCCCAAGTCCTCAGTAAATTGTAACAGCGGCATACCTTACTTTTCTGGGCGTTGACATCTTCCAGGGACAGACCTCCGCAAAAATATAATAAAAAGTGGGAGCGTTGGGGGAGGAATTAATAAAGAGCTTTTGTGCATGGAAATTTATTAACGTTTGACAAAAACAAAGACCGCAGGAAAAAGTTTAATTTCAAATGTGTGCATGCACTAAAACTTAACCTAAGCCACACGAGAAAAGAAGACTTGCCGTTCCGGTGGCGTAATGATCTAAGCGATGGCTTCTGACCATTCGTTCGGGAGGGGTCCGGGTTCAAATCCCGACCGGCATGGATATTGTGTTTGTCTTAGGGCACTGGCTCTCTCCCTTCCTTGGAACATGTGGCCCTAAATTAGGAGCAGGCGACTGCTTATAGTCCATTGAGTTGCTCACGATGGTCTCTTAAAATTCAATCAAAACAAAAAAAAAAAAAAAAAAAAAAAAAGAAGAAGACTTGAATGAATTAAAACGTGGGATTTATTTATTAACCTTTCAACCGACTACCAACGAATTAACTCGGGGTTAGAAAATATAATGAAACCAGCTCGAATGAATATATTTGCTGTCTAAGAAGTGGCCCGAACGCGTCTGGAAGGAGTGTTTCTCCTTAATTTGCCATTCAAAGTAGTCATATAGTCTGATAATTGACATGAATCTTTTCTGACTGATTGTCTGTCAAAAATGTTATAATAATGGCGAAGAATCTGAGAAAGGAGATGTTTAGGTCACCTGTTTCTACCGGTTTCGTGGAGTTTCCCGAAAATGGACTTTCCAAACAAAATGATGGAGAGCAGTGGAATTTGTGTACAGGAAGAGGGGTTGAAGTACAGAAGATGAGTCGAAAGTTTTGAAATATTTGCATAAACGCATGTGCTGCGGCGGGTATGTCATGTGTTTAAACTAGTTCAAGTCGCGCACTGCAGTCAGTCGAAAAGGATATAAAGTGGAATTTCGAGGGGATTATCCATTACGAAATTGTTCCAGATGGTCGGACCATCAACGCCAACCTCCCCTCTGGATCGGATGTATGCCGTTTTGGAGGAGAAGTACCCGGCACTTGTGAACAGAAAGCGCGCTCTCCTACAGCAGGACAACGCTCGGCCACATACCGCGTGAACTACCTGGGCAAAACTCCAGTAACTCGAGGGCATCGAACTGATGCCACACCCATCATATAATTGGGACCTTGCCCCGTCGGATAATTACTTGTTCCTGTCTATGGGTCACTTCCTTCGCGGCCGGCACTTCAACAACCAGGAGGAGGTGGCACCTGGGGTGAAGGAGTTCTTCGCCTCGAAGGACAAGAAATGGTACCGCCGCGGAATTGAAGAACTGGCAGACAGATGGCTAAACACGGTGCAACACGATGGCCTATACTTTGAATGCTACATATCTTTCGTCGTAAAGCTATGTGTGAAGACATAAAATAATCCATATATTACAAAACTTTCGACTCACCCTCTGTATTCGAGTTAACGACTTCCATGGCTTCGGCTAGCATGCCTCTAAGACCGTCAAAATTTCCATTATGGTATGTATAATTCCTTCAGATTTTTACAGTAATTATTATTATTATTTTTAAATATTATACCAGATCACTATGGAGCATATAAATTTAAATGATTTTAGTTTCAACAGTAAAAAAAAATGATCTACGTTTTTTAACACTATCTGCAGAAGTATCGCCAATGAGTCAAAAGCAAAAATGCAATATTTAAAGATATGCTTCGGCAAACTAGAAGTTTCGATCCGTAAATTTATTGCTGTAAAAATATACAAACAACACAGAGCTTTCGCACGTCTACCGGCCGCCTTTCTCAAGGTACTAAAGTATAGCCTACATACAATGTAGAATAAACATCGTATATACGCTTTAGTAAGCAGTCCGGTAGACGTGCAACAGCTCGGTTTGTTTGTATATTTTTACACCAATAAATCTACGGATCGAAACCTCTAGTTTGGCGAAGTGTATCGCCAGTGAAATAATATAACGCATTATAGGTTGCATCCAAAAACTATACCTCAGTACCTTTACAGCATCGATCTTACTTTCGAATCTCAGATCAGATCATGCATAGAGGATTTTAGGAAGGGAGTGTCTGACCCCAGGTCTTAAACAACACTTAGAAATAATAAGCTAGGAAATTTAGGCTAGAGTGTCAGATAGGAAAGTGACTCGGAAGCTAGGTAGAAAGTGGGTGGAAGACGCCGTTATTTATTTCCGGGGGAAAGGACCCGGGGTCCGACACGGCTTAACGTGCCCATCTGACGCATGGCGGATATTTAGTGGTTCGAGCGTTCGTACCTACCTGGGATCGAACCTGAGATTCCCCGGTGGCAGTCATGAACGTTGACCACTAGGCCATCCGCGGCCCCACTTTCCAGTCTTTTTAGATAGCGGTTGGCGTGGTCTGGTAGATCTCCCTGTTCAGGGAGATCTACCAGTATCCGTAAATTCCACCTCTCGCTCGTCTTTGTCCGCCAAACCCACGCCACCGTTCTACCCGGTGACGTGATGTCCATGTCAGGAGAACTAGCACTTTCCTACCATACCTTGGGCCATGGAGCAAAGAATAATGGACTAGAAGGGAGCGCTTATCATTTTCGACGGGTTTATGGTCGGTACTGCTGAGATGAGAGGAAGAAAGGAATTGTTTTGCCGTAGCTTTCGTAAAACTCGGCCGCTGCGTGAACATTTCTGTTTGGGGGCGAATAAAAGTTGGGGTACCATTTGGTTCAGGTACATCTTCCACTTTAAGAGTTAGTATGTCAAGCTTTTGCCAAACGGAACCTTGAAACAGGGCCACTTTCCTGGAAAGTTTTTGTTGCTATCATTTAATAAGAACTCACAGCTTTCACAAAGAAAGATGCAACACAAACAAGAAAATGCTACTCAACTTTTGCATATAACGAAATCATTGAAGACTGAACTTTAGTATGTAACTGAATCAATTTTTTTTTTCAACATACGATTTGTCAGATGTAATGGCATCACATTATTTTGGACATCACTCCTTATCGACAGACGAACTTTGGGATGACATGACAACGTCAAAAGTTGAAATCCCGGACATACTCTTTTTTGACAACGCAAATCTCGAAAGTAATGACCTCGCACGTTTTGACAGCCTTACTCTCGGACGTAATGGCGTCGTCCGTTTTTGACAATCGAACTTTCGGATGAAATAGAATGGCCCGTTTTTGCTACCGAAGTCTCGGTGGCATCACAGTTGTTCGGCAATCCAACTCTTGGATGCAACGATGTCACACAATTTCGACATCCGTTCTCTCCGATGTAACGACATCACGTTATTTCTTTTAGCAGGTAAGTTCGCAAATGTAATGGCATCACTCTTTTTGGCAATCTAATCCTCAAAAACACCTTCTTTTTTGACAACCGAACCGATAATGACATCAACATATTTGCCAACTGAGTCCTCCGTGATATTATTATAGCTTGGAAACTAAACTCTTGGAAGTAACGCTGTCACTATTTTTTCGCAACCAAAATCTCAGATGACATCGCTTCTTTTGGCCAATCTGATGTTCGGTAGCGTAACTCTTTTTCGACAACTAAGCCATCGGATGTAATGATGCCCCTCTCTCTCGACAACCAAACTCTCGGAAATTTTCAAATCGATTTCAACACGATTTCGTCCACGGACGAGACGGACAAAACAAACCGGAAAACATCACCAATGTTTTCCTCTATGGGATTCATAAAGACGTTTCACAATCCGATCTCTAAAAAATGGGATATCAGATCCACCGGTTTGTTAAGATGCGCGGTACAGCTGCAAACAGTATAAAAACAAGCCTGCACCTTACCGCGATCATATCGCACTGTGAGGTTGAGTGAAAATGTCGCTGCTGGAGAGAACTGACTTTGAGAAAGGAAAGATTGTTGGGTATTATATTAGTGGGTTGTCCATAAGAGAAACCAAGAGGCGTTTAAACATACCCAAGTGAACTGTTTTGGATGTACTGAATAAGAGGAAGACACATGGCGTGCCTGAAGCAGCAAAAAGTACCGGCAGACCAAAGAAAATCAGTGACAGAGGACGTCGAAGCCTCAGGAGAGTCGTTACAGCTAATTGACGGAGTACTGCACAAGACCTCAGTATGCAGGAGAGTAAAAATACTGGAACCTCGGTATGCACACGTACCATTCTCAGAGAACTTCATTCCATGGGTTACCGTGGTCGTGAGGCTGCTCATAAGTCTTTCATTTCCATTCGGAATGCAACTCGTCGTTTAGCAAGGTGTAAAGAACATTTATCGTGGACCGTAGATCAATGGAAACGGGTCCTATGGACTGATGAATCCAGATCCACGATCCATCAGTCTGATGGCCATCTGTGGGTATGGCGGCAGCCGGGAAAACGCTATTTACCACAGTGAACTGTTCCTACGGTCAAGTCTGGGGATGGTAGTGCACTCGTGTGGGGGTGGTTTTTTGTGATATGGTCTCGGCCCATTGGCTATCGTGGACAAACCTGTTAACCAGCACGTCTACGTCGATATCCTGAACAATTATGTCCTACCATCTCTGTGGCAATACTATGGAACCGAGCCTTGTTTGTACCAGCAGGTTAATGCACCGAGTCATAAAGCAAGGACTGTTACGGCGTGGTTTGACGATAATTCGGTATCGTGTGTGGCTGGCCAGCACAGAGCACTGATCTTAATCCCATAGAGCACCTATGTGATGAATTCGAGCGTCGCATAAGAAGTTTGGAACCAAGGCCTATTACTAAGCAACAGTTAGCGGCAGCATTATGTACTGAATGGGAGCGCATACCTATCGCTGTGTTCCAAAACCATGTCGAAAGCCTGTCTCGAAGGGTCAGTGCATCCATTAAGGCCAAAGGTGGACTGACACCGTACCAATGTATGTCAATAAATACTATGTTGTATTTCTCTTCCAGGTGCCCGGTGACTTTTGTTAATATAGTGTATATACATAATTATATATATAATTATATATATAATTATATATAGTGTATATACATAATATATTATATATACAATCGGCGTACAAAACTTGCCTGGAGAGCTTTTGGAAGAAACAGCATAATTTTCAAGAGCAATATGCCATTATGTCTTAAAAGAAAAGTGTTTGATCAATGCATCCATCCAGTGCTTACGTATGGTGCAGAGACGTGGACCTTAACTAAAAGAGATATACAAAGACTGCAGACAACTCAAAGAAGCATGGAGAGGTGCATGCTTCGTGTAACCAGGAGAGATAAGAAGAGGAACTCGTGGATCCGAAAAATGACAAGAGTGGAAGACATCATGATCAGAGATTAAATCCCTGAAATGGCAATGGGCTGGACATACTGCCAGAAGGACAGATCATCGATGGACAGCCGAAATTTTAGATTGGATTCCAAGGGACAGGAAAAGACCCAGAAGAAGACCACATGGGAGATGGGTTAATGAAATTCGAAAGTATGCAGGGGTGACATGGAGGAGACTGGCACAAGACAGACCGTTGTGGAGGAAACTTGGAGAGACCTTCGTCCAGCAGTGGATTGATAATGGTTGACAATGATGATGATGATGATATACAATACGGGATGTAAGGTCAGGTGATGCGTAACATCACAGCCTCTCCTTGACAAATGTCAACCCCGCCTTCTCGTGGTACATCCTGTTCCCACTAAAGGGGCTCTGACGACCGCCAATAGCGGTATAACTATGTCATCGGGATTAGAGGAAATGCTATCCCACACTCACCAACCCGCTTGGCCAGCGTGGTGAGTTATGGCCAAACCCCTCCAAAATGACTCCACAACTTAAATCTTGGCCCTCAGTCTCCGGCAGCTGGAATGTACCTGGCCAAGGCAGCGGCCAGTGCGTCATGAAGGCAGAGGGTGCTAAGAATCCCCGGAGGACCGGACTAGGCTGCCATCTGATGCTGACCTTGGCTACGTACAACGGACGCTCTCTATCTTCTGATTCAAGGCTTCTTGAATTGGAAGAGGAACTACAAAGGATCAAGTGGGACATCGTCGGGCTAAGTGAGGTAAGGAGAAAAGGAGAAGATCTAATTGAACTGAAAAGTGGACATCTCTTCTACTATCGTGGGACAGATACTGGCAGAACTAGTGGTGTTGGATTTATAATAAACAAGAAACTGAAGGATAAAGTTGTAGAAGTTGAAAGTTCCTCTGACAGAGCTGCACGACTCGTTATCCAACTCTCGAGAAGATACCAGGCTCAGATTATTCAAACTTATGCACCAACCACAAGTCATGCTGAAGAAGAAATTGAAGAATTTTATGAGGAAATTCGTGATCTAAATAATAAAAGTAAGCAGCACTTGAAGATAATTATGGGAGATTTCAATGCAAAAATAGGGCAACGGCAACAGAATGAAACTTCAGTAGGTAAATTCGGTCACGGCAACAGAAACCAGCGTGGAAATACTCTCGTAGAGTTTGCAGAGGCAGAAGGGTTTTTCATCTTGAACTCCTTTTTCAAGAAAAAGCCACACAGGAAATGGACATGGAGACATCCAAATGGGACGACAAGTGAAATTGATTTTATTATGTGTAACAAAAAATTCGTCATAGAAGACTGCAGTGTGCTAAACAAGTTCAACACAGGCAGTGACCATAGATTGGTGAGATGTAAGATGCAACTCAACACTAAACTCGAACGTAGCAAGCTCATAAGACAAACAAAATGTATTGACATAACCAACCTTAAAAAACACCATAATACCTTCAAATTGGAACTGAAGAACAGGTACTCTGCTTTAGAAGGCCTAACATCGGAAGAAGTGGATATTTCTGAAGTTAACAGAAAAGTAACCAAAGCTCTTATGGAAACAGCAACAAAATTAGCTGGGAATAAGAACAAATTGCATGTGAACAAATTATCAGGAAAAACCAAAATTTTGATGCAAAAAAGAAGAGTGATGAGGACAACTAAAGAAGATGTGACTTCCAAAGTGGAATATATAGAGCTATGCAAGACAGTACGAAAAAGTATCACTGAAGACGTAAGGAAATTCAACTGTGAACTAGTAAGGAAAGCAATTGAAAACAACCAAAGCCTAAAGATAGCAAAGGGACATCTCAGTAAGGGAAAAAAAAAACAGATTATGGCACTGAAAAAAGAAGATGGTTCTGTAACAAGAAATAGAGGCGAAATTTTGACAAGAGTGAAAGATTTCTACTCCAAATTATATGATAGGGATGATACATGTACTCCAGACATCATGAAAGGTACCAGTACCAGAGTTCTTCCAGTCCTTCCAGCAGAAGTTGCACATGCAATCAAGAACATGAAGCGAGGAAAAGCTCCAGGAGAAGATGGAATTACTCTGGACATCATACAAGAAGCAAGTGCAGAAATCGAAACAGTACTCGCCCAAATTTTCACTCGATGCCTTAATGAAGGGAAAATTCCTGAGGATTGGAACAACGCTACAATGATCTTGCTACATAAAAAAGGTGACATTGAGGATCTCAGGAACTACAGACCTATCAGCCTCCTATCAGTGGTTTATAAAATCTTCACTAAAGTTCTTTCACACTGCTTGGAGGTGACACTGGACATGGCTCAACCGAGAGAACAAGCTGGATTCAGGAGTGGCTACAGCACAATAGATCATATCCACGTACTGAGAGAACTAATTGAAAGAGCGAGGGAATATGAACTTCCATTGTGCATGGCTTTTATCAATTATGAAAAAGCCTTTGATTCGATGAAACCATCAGCAGTTGCAATGGCTCTGAAGTCCTGCGGTATTGAAGATGCATACATTAATATTATTAATAACATCTGTGAAAATGCAAGTGCAAAGATTCGGCTGTTTGAAAATACAACACACATAAAAGTTGGAAAAGGAGTGAGACAAGGTGACACTATATCTCCGAAGCTGTTTAATGCCACATTGGAAAATGTCTTTCAATCACTGAACTGGGAAAACAAAGGGATAAAGATTAATGGAGATTATCTAACCCACCTTCGTTTTGCTGATGACATAGTCATTTTTGCAACTACCCCATCAGAGCTACAGAGTATGATCCAGGAACTTGCTGACAAGAGTAAAGAAGTGGGATTAAAAATGAACTTTCAGAAGACAAAAGTGATGTACAATGCTTTTACAAGAAATGAAGATTTATCGATTGATGGAGAAAAGCTGGAGATAACAGACACGTACGTTTATCTTGGACAGCAGATATCAAGTGAGGGTCACATTGATGAAGAAATTAATCAGCGTACAAAACTTGCCTGGAGAGCTTTCGGAAGAAACAGCATAATTTTCAAGAGCAATATGCCATTATGTCTTAAAAGAAAAGTGTTTGATCAATGCATCCTTCCAGTGCTTACGTATGGTGCAGAGACGTGGACCTTAGCTAAAAGAGACATACAAAGGCTGCAGACAACTCAAAGCAGCATGGAGAGGTGCATGCTTGGTGTAACCAGGAGAGATAAGAAGAGGAACACGTGGATCCGAAAAATGACAAGAGTGGAAGACATCATGATCAGAGTTAAATCCCTGAAATGGCAATGGGCTGGACATACTGCCAGAAGGACAGACCATCGATGGACAGCCGAAATTTTAGATTGGATTCCAAGGGACAGGAAAAGACCCAGAAAAAGACCACATGGAAGATGGGTGGATGAAATTCGAAAGTATGCGGGAGTGACATGGAGGAGACTGGCACAAGACAGACCGTTGTGGAGGAAACTTGGGGAGACCTTCATCCAGCAGTGGATTGATAATGGTTGACAATGATGATGATGATGATATACAATACATATTATACGTACATTTGTGCATGTAAAGGACAAATGGGGGCGCGAATTTTGTGGTTTACTCCGGGGGCAGAATGCCTAGTTGCGCCCCTGTTTGCTTGATACAGTTTTTTCTCCCCATTTTGTGGAAGTGTCAGTTTCAAACTTTCAAGTGTATATTCTCCATAGATATACTAAACACGGAAATTACCACCCGTAAGTTTTCTTTTTTCTATCTCTGAGAAGCATAATTTGTTATTTGTGAAGGATTACTTCAGAGCCCTGATTTCCTGAATCTGCGAAATAATTGATTAAAAATCGCCTCCGAGGAACTGCTCCAAATCAAAAAGACTTCCCCGGGAAATAGATGCCGTTTTCATGAGACACAGTTTGGTATCCGACACTGAAAATCCTTGAACTACAGCTGCACAAAATTGTTGCAACAACGAAACTTCGGGGTAGGAACAAAATGAGACTTAGGGAAAGGAGGGTGAGAGAGTCAAATGGGGGAGGGGGAGTTTGAGGCCATTATTTCCGTTCGCCTCGTCAGTGGGGAATAAAGTGTCGGAGTTTATTTACGGAGCAGTTTGGATTTCGAAAATTGTAAAGTGCATAAAAATGGTGACGCTTAGATGCAATCAGCGCTGATGAATGGGGAAGCAGCAGTAAGACTTTGGGCCCATAATCCCTTGGCTTGCTTTTCGTTAATGAGCGCTAGCAATTGCAAACGAATCAGCCGGAGTCGGCCTAATCCCTTTCATCCAATGGCTGCTTGGCTGATGAAGGCCGAGGACGACAGTGATTGGTTGAGTCATTTAGATCTTAGCTGGCTCTGTAGACTGGGGTTATTAGACAGGGGCCCCTTACGCCCGCCAAACCTTCTCCAACTGGCATCCACACCAAAACGCTTCTGATTTCCTGGGGGTAATGTGAATTTCATTAGACGCACTGTTCTCATTAATCTAACCAAACATTAGTTCTACTGGCGCTCTGCCGCGGAGGTTAATGGGAGACCTATGCAAAACGCCTTCGAAATATTTGCCCAGGCTCTGTTTGTTTGTCATAGTGCTTTAGGAACATCGATAAACCGCGCGGGAACACACTTAGAAATCTCTCCTTTTTCTACCCGGAAACTTTTTCTTTCTGATAGTCCCCCCCCCCGCCCCTCTCCCTCTTTTTTTTTTTTCTAAAATGCCGTTATCAATCCTCTTGTTGTTGGTTTAGTTCTCTCAACGAGCAGAATCGGCGATTTTTTCTTATTTTTGTTTTAGCGCTCTTATTTAATTAAAATGCAGATCTTAACCAAGTCATTTAGACGACCCATATTGTATGTCATAAATTATTTCCGGAGGCCCTGTCTATTCCCTCCGCTCTCTCGTTCAGATGCAATTTATTTTCCCAAGAAGTAAATAAATAACTTTACGAAAAGTTGGTTAGTTTGTACATCAGGTGGGTATCGTACTTGCCTGCATGCTCGTCCTGTTTTCAATAACTCTTTGTTTTTGTTTTTTTTCAGACTTCCTAATGTGGTATAGTTCCGTGCACAAACCGCTTGATCAACCTCTAGGAAAGTTCTCACGGAAGAACTCGGATTGAGAACATATCTTGATTTTTCATCCCAGTGTGGTATGTCGTGTAATCAATTAGGGATAAATGGAAATGGACACAATGAGCGCAATAATAATTGATACTTTGAGAATGTTTGACTGCCTGGTGAATAATATATTCCAAGATATTAAAAGAGATCATTATAATTAATAATAAGTGATTAATAACAAGGAACTATACACCAACAGTACTAGGAATAGTATAACTATACTAGGAATCCGAATTAATCGGCGTAAAGTAGAAATCAAACTTTCCAAGTTTTCGCACATCAACCAGATGGCTTTTTTAAGGAAGCCATCTGGTTGATGTGCGAAAATGTAAGTTAGCTGCCTGCTTCCTTGAAAAAGCAATTTGGTTGATGTGCGAAAGCTTGGAAGTTTAAATTGCCGTAGGGAAGAAATCAAGATTTCCAAGCTTTCGCAGATCAACCAGATGGCTTTTTCAAGGAAGGTAGAGAGTAGCTTTTTCAAGGAAGGTAGACAGTAGTTTTTTCAAGGAAGGTAGACAGCTACCTTGCAGTTAGCTGTCTATATTGCTTGAAAAAGCAATTTGATTGATGTGCGAAAGCTTGGAAGTTTGGGATTGCCGTACGGAAGAAATCGAGATTTCCAAGCTTTCGCATATCAACCAGATGGCTTTTTCAAGGAAGGTAGACAGCAGCTTTTTCAAGGAAGGTAGACAGTAGCTTTTTCAAGGAAGGTAGACAGCTATCTTGCAGTTAGCTGTCTACATTGCTTAAAAAAGCCATCTGGTTGATGTGCGAAAGCTTGTAAATTTTGATTTCTAATCTACGCCAAGAAATTCGGATTCCTAGTATAGTTATACTATTCTTAGAGATCATTATTGTGGGGTAGGATGTACAGGGAGTGGACGAAATAAAGAAAACACTAGTAGCAAGAACCTAGTTGTTACAGTTAAAATTGTGTTGGGTTACTATTTGCTGGCTTTTCATCTCCTTGGAATGGGTGCACATGAATTTTAACAATCATGGCGGGAGGAGGGGGGTAAAAATAAATAAGCGTCTTTGTCCCGCCCGTGTGACTTGGAATTTCGGGTTTTTGCTGCTATCTAAAAAAATAAAAAGTTTAAACGTTTTAAAAGAAATATAGGGAATCCTTCATGTCGTTTTCGAACCTGCTACCAAGTGGAAATCATTAAAAACTCTGTCTGAATGTTTGCGGGAGAGGAAGAGAGCGGGGGGGGGGATACCTCGTTATGTGATGTTGACATTCCTGGAAATCCTGTAACTCTGAGATCAGGGTTAAACATCAAATCATCTAGACAAATCTAATCGTCAGTCCCTCACGAAACTTTCAAAAACGCCATTTTTTGTAGGATTTCTAGCATAATGAAAAACCCTTTGTTACAAAAAGCAGATGCGAAGTTAAACTGCGCTGTTACCAATGGCTAATTATAATGCAGCTGGTTAATGTATCTGTGTGTGAGTATTATATAAATAATATGCATGATGTAAGTATATGGCAATGAGGCAGGTTCAAGGCTTTTTGCTGGTTTTAAGGCTTTCTTGTCTCACTTCACAATCTTCCAAATACGTGGCGTTTGTGAATAAAAAAAAGACATCGCTCTTTTCACGTTTTATCAACACATAGCAACCGAAAAATTACTATCCGATCACAGCTGGGGATCCGAATCCCAGATCTCTCGATATCCAGCCGAGCGTCTTATTCACTGATGCCACGTATTTGGAGGATTTTCACTTTGGATCTCACCCTTTGGATTTAACTGCTATAATTAATATATAGCCAGTGCCGTTAATGCCCACCAGATGGAGACGTCTCAGTAGCTGAGCCCATCTTACGAATTTATGATGTCAGAAGCTGACAGAAAAACACACATAGCGCCGTTGATTGTTGGCCACCGTAGCGTAAGATCTGGGATTCGGATCTCCAGTGGTGACCGGATAACAATTCTTCGGTTGCTATGTGTTGATAAAACGTGGAAAGAGCGATGTCTTTGAAAAAACAGAAAAAACAACAACACTGTTACGCACTACAGAAGTGAAAACATGTGTCAAGGCGACAAATCTGCAGCGAGACATTCTGTCTGCGTAGTTCAGTTGGGAGAGCGTCTTACTCCGGAGTGAGAGGACACGGATTCGATGGCCGTTGTGGCAAATTTGTGTTTTCAGAGTGTGTGTGTGTGTGTGTGTGTGTGTGTTTATATTCAAGAGTAAATAACCTATCTTTTTGTGACAGAATTCTTAATTGTTACTTTTTAATTTGCTTACTTATGTTCTGAATTTTCTTATAAATAGGAAAAAGTCATTACATACTGTCACACGCCCGTAGGTGTTTTATGTGTGTGATCGTGAGGCATTTCAAAGAGGCTAGCCTTAGTTCTCTAAAAGAATAAAATTTGCATGATATATTCAACTTTGGCGTAAGTGTTTTGTAATACTTTGTATTGGTATGAAACTTGGGTAATCATTTTAATTACAACGTATGCAAGCAATGAAGTGTAACAATTTTGTTTTTGCGAAAAATACCTATAGATTTCGAAGAATTTGAACTACAGAACATCCGTAAAACCTAATTTAATATGGAATTTAAAAATTTCAGTAATTGAAAGCAAATGCATTTTCGCAAAAGGGCCTCGAAGATATTTTTTCGTGGTGGTGGGGATGCGGGGGGGGGGGTAGCTTTTCAGGAACGCCGCTGATACGTCAATATACTGTATAATGATGCAGTGTAACTTAGTTAAATCGAATTCGTGGATAATTCGATAATTCGAAGTTCAAAAATCTCCCTGCGGTTGTATTACGAATAAAACGCGTTCCGATCATTCGAATTTTCGGTTACATCGAATTCTATTTTCTTCCCTTCCGATACGAATTAACCAAGTTCTACTGGACTACTACAAATGGGAAATATCTCGAGATTTCTTGTGTGTTCGCAATATTTTTTTGTTTTGTTTTTCTCTTTTTCCATTTTCATATTTCTGTGATATGTCGAAAACATGAATACGCGAATTACGTGGAGTTGAATGGACCAGTTATGCCCAGTATATTTCATGCCAGCCATATGAGATCATTTGTGGTCAACACTAATCAAACGTTGTTCCACATTGGCTCATATACCACCGCGCATCGTCGATCAATAGATAAGAGAAATTGCTGTTGAATGTCATCGAAGCAGAAGGCAGCGAATCATTAACACTTGCCCAGCGTTAAAGAGCGATCTGTTTGTGATTAAATGCCGGTAGAGGTGTAATATATAAATGAGTAAATTTAGATCGCGCATCTCGAACCTTCCGGGCTTTATTAGAACGCATGTTTGTTAAGCGATAAAATATTTTAAATACGCTCACCGTTTCCCTTTAATTGACATAACAAATTTTACAGTAAGATATTTGTCGGGCATAGAGCTACAAGAACATCACTCAAACAGCAGAGGATACACCGAAAAACCAAAACATTATGACCGTCAGCCTAATATGATGTTCATCCTCCACGTGCCGCCAAAACAGCTCTTATTCGGCGAGGAATTGACGCTACAAGATTTCTAAAGGTGTGTTGTGGTACCTGGCAAAGCTGAGTTCGGGCTCAATTTTCGGAGCCCGAGCGCGTGGTATATCAGCCCAAGCCCGTGGTATATCAATCAGCCCGAGCTCGAACTTTATATTACAAGATAGAGCCCGTACCCGAACGAGCCCGAAAACTGGCTAACCTGTTCAACCATTAATAAAATAACATCTTTTCCACACTTCCACTATCTCCTCCTCCTGCAATTATCCAATGCATTTCTCAAATAGGGAATGGTTGGAAGGGACCTCTATCTATTTTTACAGTGTAACTGTACGATTTTCTTTGACCGTTCGTTTCCACCTGAAGTGCTTCGGGCTGCCGGGCATCCAAAATGATCGGGAAATACTGCAGTTGTATGTTGCTCAAATAATGCTAATATTATCACGCCATAATGCGCTGCAATATGTACGTTGGTAAATAGAATTAGCAGGGAGCTACTGCGTGGAGATAAGGGGTAAATTATCGTCGGCATGCTATCAACTATCCAATATCTATAGATCTTGAAAAAGCTATTTCTCCTCTGCAGAAACACACTAATGAGAGGCCTATGCCATTTTCTACCCAAGCCCGGAAGAAATAGCCATCTCGAATGCCAGCTTCCTAACCAGAACCAGTTGCCGAAGAATTCGCTTTACCAATTATAAAGTGTCTGATTTGCCAAATCATATAAAATCACATTTATATATAAAAAATATATATATATCGTTCTCCATTCTCTAAGAGCCAGAGCCCGATTCGGACTCTGGCTCTGCTTCGGTCTCAGCTATGGTATCTGGAACCAACACATTATCAACAGATTCTTTAACTCTTGCAAGTTTCGTGGTTAAGCTGTCGCAGATAGGATTTCCTATTCCAAAACAATCCACAGATGCTCGATGGGATTGATGTCTCAGGAATTTGGAGGCCAAGGCAATACATGGAAGTCTTCCTCATGTTTCGCGAACCATTTTCGAACATCAGTGGGAAGCGAATTTCCCTGAAGAAATAATTCTTCACAAATACAAGGAAGGGAATACAAATGTAAACGTTGGCACAAATGTTATGTATTTTCACGGTTTCCATGTAGCAACTACATCAGAAAACTGGAAAATTACATTGTCCTGGAACGGATAGTAACGGATAGCATGCTCGAACGGAAATCGGGAGATGTGGGTTCGATTCCTGCTCCAGGGCAATGAAGTTTTCAAGTTTTTCTGAAGTAGTTGCAACATGGAAACAGTGAAAATACGGCACATTTGTACCAACGATTACATTTGTAATCCCTTCCTTGTATTTGTGAAGAATTATTTCTTCAGGGAAATTTGTTTCGCCCTTATGTATGATGTACACTGAAGCACTGGAACTTTTGACCTACATCCGACCCGGGATGTCAGAAAATGTCGTGTTGACGTAACGAAGAAGCACGGAATAGCTTCGACTAGTGCAAATCTGAAAGGTTCTCAGATTTCTAAGCAACATCTGCTTAGCTTCAGTTGCTTGGAACGGCCTTGTCCTGGGTGGTGCAACGAACAGCAGGCTCGACCGGTAATCGGCAGATGCGGGTTTGATTCCCGCTCCAGGGCATTGCATTTTTCAAGTTTTCTGCAGGAATTGCTACATGGAAACAGTGAAAATATGGCACATTTGTGCCAACGATTACATTCATTCTCGGACAATCCGGGCAGTGTGGTATGGCGCATTATCTTTCTGAAAGAAGACACTAGGGAATACCATTGCCATCAAAGGATGTACCTAGTCTGTAACGATATACGTATGCGGTAGGCGCCATAGTTTCCTGCACAAGAACGACTGGAGACAGGGTTTCCCAGCAGAATATTGCCGAAAGCAGTACACTTCTCGCACAGGCTAGTTTTCGTCCACCGGTGCATCCTGGTGCCAACACTTCCCTAGGTAAACGACGCACACGTACCCGGCCGTCCACATGGCACAACACCAAACGAGATTCATCGGAGCAGACAATCTTTTTCCAATTATTGAAGGTTCAGTTTTGATACTCGCGTGCCCATTGCAGCTACGCAGGCCTATTTTCGGCAGGATTCAACGTACTGTTTTTCGTGGCAGATTACTTCCGTCACCAGCTTTCAAATCACCGGCGAGTTGTCCCACAGTATCATTTTAATTACTGGCATTATCACTGTCATTATCATTTCAATTACCGGAATTATCACAGTCATTATCATTTAAATTGCTGGCGAGTTGCGCCACATTATCTTTTAATTACCGGCATTATCACTGTCATTATCATTTAAATTACCGGCATTATCACAGTCATTATCATTTAAATTACCGGCGAGTTGCACCACCGTATCATTTTAATAACCGGCATTATCACTGTCATTATCATTTAAATTACCGGCATTATCACTGTCGTTATCATTTAAATTACCGGCGAGTTGCGCCACATTATATTTTAATTACCGGCAATATCACTGTCATTATCATTTAAATTACTGGCGAGTGTCTTCACAGTATCATTTTAATTACCGGCGAGTTCCGCCACAGTATCATTTTAATTACCGGCGAGTTGCGCCACAGTATCATTTTAATTACCGGCATTACCACTGTCATTATCATTCAAATTACCGGCGAGTTGCGCCACATTATCATTTTAATTACCGGCGAGTTGCGCCACAGTATCATTTTAATTACCGGCATTACCACTGTCATTATCATTCAAATTACCGGCGAGTTGCGCCACATTATCATTTTAATTACCGGCAATGTCACTGTCATTATCATTTAAATTAACAGCGAGTTGCGCCACAGTATCATTTTAATTACCGGCATTATCATTGTCATTATCATTTAAATTACCGGCGAGTTGCGCCACAGTATCATTTTAATTACCGGCATTACCACTGTCATTATCATTTAAATTACCGGCGAGTTGCGCCACATTATCATTTTAATTACCGGCATTATCATTGTCATTATCATTTAAATTACCGGCGAGTTGCGCCACAGTATCATTTTAATTACCGGCATTACCACTGTCATTATCATTTAAATTACCGGTGAGTTGCGCCACAGTATCATTTAAATTACCGGCGAGTTGCGCCACAGTATCATTTTAATTACCGGCATTACCACTGTCATTATCATTTAAATTACCGGTGAGTTGCGCCACAGTATCATTTAAATTACCGGCGAGTTGAACCATATATAGCCTTCGCTCACCTGTAGCATTAATGAGGCGTAGTCGGCCCACACCAGCGGTTCGTGGGTTTCCCTTCTCAGTCCACTTTTTGATGGTACTAAGCACGGCTGACGTTCAGCACCCCACAATGCTTTCTTGCCGTCTCGGAAATGCTCTGACCCACTCCTCTGGCCATTATAATTTGGCATTTGTCAAACTCGCCGAAGTCCGCTGCATTTGCCATCTGAAGAACGAGAATAACACTGATTTACAGAGCTCGGTGTCAGGTGTTATTTCTACCATTTCATGACTTTAACTGAGGTTGCCTCGATTTTCATAAATACGCGCTGGTCATCATGTTTTGGCCTTTGTGTGCATATGTAGAATTACGTTTGAAAAGAATATCTTTAATCTACTGAGCGTGAACGCTGGCAAGTTAACACAATCTACGTCAGACTAGAAGAAAATCTAACTGAATAGGCAACGAGTGATGCAGTAATTCGCCTGTAGATCACTTAAACAGCTGAAGAAGTTTGTACGAATATTTTGAAACAAACGCATGCAACCTACTGCGCTCGAAACGTAATCGGGATGATACAGTTTAAGTCTGTAAAACAGTTGTTTTTCTGATGAATATCTAATCTGATTGATTTGATTATTTGTCTGTAGATTAGGAAAACAGCAGAGGAGATCTTTGGGTTGCATACCTCCAACCGACAAAGCTTCTGACGTAAGACAAATAATACAATCTTGACTGAACAAGAGCTTTTTTGCTGGACAATGATTAACATGGTGATTTGTCTGTAAATCAGGAAAACAGCAGAGCAAGTTTTGGAATGGATATCTTCAGACAACAAACTTCGAATACTTCCAACAAGTGCAATATCAGTCTGACTAAAGAGGAGCTATTTTGCTGACAAATGACTATTCTGGTTAATCTGATGACTCACTTGTTTATCAGCCAAACAAACAACGGAGAAGGTCTTCCGAGTGAATATACACAGTCGAGTCACATTATTGTGACCACCTCCTACTTTTGACGTCAACAGTGCGTAGCCAATGAAAGGATTCACGTGTCATGAGCTGGCTTGGAGGTTATATAAGATGTGCTGTAGGCAATATGAAAACACATCACTTGTTTCGGTCATGGATAAAAGGATCAATTTACCAGATTTGCAAAAAGGAATGATTCACGGCTTTCGGGCCAAGGGTGGCAGTATTTCTGAAACAACGCAGTTTGACAACTGTTCGCGTGCTGCTGTGGTTAAAGTGTATCGTGATTGGAAAAATGGCACCATTGCGAATAAGCAACGTAGAAACTGTGGAGCACCACGTGCCATTGATGTGTGAGGTGAACGTCGGCTTCGAAGATACGTGAGGGCCGATCGGCACGCTACAGTGGAGCAAATCACTGGCCGAATGAACCAGGGGGCTACCGGAAGTGTGTCTAAAACGACAGTTCAGCGAACCCTGCTGCGTATGAGGCTCCGATGCAGACGGATGTTCACTGCATCTGTGCTAACGAAGGTGCATCGGCAGAAAAGGCTTACATTTGCACGGCAGTATCGGAATTGGACCTCCGCTGATTGGCAAAGGATTGCCTTCTCTGATGAGTCGCGTTTTCTGCTTCATCGAACGGATGGATTTTGGCGTAAATGGCGAGAAACATCGGAGAACAAACACTCTTCAACCATTGCTGGAAGAGCACAAGCTGGTGGGAACAGCGTTATGCTTTGGAGAATGTTTTTGACATTCCCTGGGTCAACTTAATCCTGGCCAATCCACGTACACCCATACATGCCGATTGTCTTCCCTGGGGCTGATGGGATCTTCCAGCACGACAGTGTGACATGTCACACAGCTAGAAATGTCCTAAAGTGATTGGAAGAACACGATGAAGACTTCAAAGTACTTCCCTGGCCCCTAATCCCCAAGACTTAAACCCAATTAAGTATCTGTGGGACCACTTCGATCATTTTGTTCGCTCTATGGATCCTCCACTACGCACCCTCCAGCAGCTGTCAGATGCAATGCCGTCAGCATGGCTCCGTATAGATGTAAACACCTTCCAGCACCTTACTGAGTCACTCCCAGCCCGTCTAGCTGCTGTTCGCGCTGCACACGGCGATTACTCTGGATATTAGCTGGTGGTCACAATAATGTGACTCGACAGTGTATTTAATCGACTAAGCTTTGAACGCAGTCGAACAAAGGCAATCACAGTCTGACTGAAGAGCTGTTTTGGGGATCAATGACTATTTTAATTAATCTGATCATTTACTTATAGATCATCCAAGCAGCAGAGGAAGTCTTTAGAATTAATATTTTCAACCAAGCTTGGTAGGCAATCCAACAAAGGCAATCTCAGTCTTACAGAAGAAGAGGTGTTTCACAGATCAGTCAGTGTCTGGTATGACGATTCACCTGGCTGACTTCCATACACTTCTGGACAAAACAAGATCCGATATAGCCCTTAATTCTTCTGTAGAATAAGCATTCAGAGTTCATTTGATTCTTGAAATAAACAGTTTACGAAAAACCCGCCCCAAAAAGACCTACAGAACTGCAGAACACCAATCTAAATCGTCAAATGATAATAACTATTAGTTGTAGAAGATACGAAAAATTTAAAAACAACATTCAGAACAAATATGGTCTCTTAAAAGTTCAAAAACCACTTTAAAGACAAATGTGGAAACCCATGAAAATTGCTCTATAATATTTGATTGAAAGAATATCATCGTCATCATTATCAACCATTATAAATCTACTGATGGATGAAGGTCTCCACAAGTTTCTGCCACAAAAGTCTGTCTTGGGTCAGTCTCCTCTATGTCACCCCAGCATGCTTTTAAATTTCAAGAAACAATACATAAATATATTCACTCTGTATGCCAGTATAGTAATTTACATATTATAACAGACTTTTTGTTATACTCGAAGCTCAGCGCACTGAAGCAATAGTGTGTTTACCTATATATTTATTTATTTACTTTGAAATATGTTTACCAAACCATGCCAGAATTAGGATGCATAGTTAAAGAAAAAATCTTTCAGACTGGATCCACAACATTTCCCTATTTGTAGGGACCGACTTCGACATTTTGCGGCCCTTCGCAAGAGACTTTCAGGGAGAATCCCCGGCATCCCGTGTTATGTGCATGCACGTATGATTGAAGACCAATTACATAGTTATTATTGGCAGATAAATACATTAATTTGCCAATAATGTGGTGTTCTATTTATTTAGTTCTGAAATTACCATTTTAACTTTTTCAGTGGATGAACATTGCGAATCAGTTTGAGGCAACGCAAGTACCATACATGTATAATTATATTTTGAGGGCCCCCAATGGTCGGGGCCCTGAGCACGTATCCCGAATGCACTGCCATAAATCAGGTCTTGAATGTTTGCAAAAACATGCAATTACATTGCTTTTCTTAATTAAATCAAATCTTAAAATTCACGTTTCAGATGTCAATAAATAAACAGAAGATAGGGAAAGAAATGCGAAAAGCAAATGTGCATTATGGCAATCAGATTAGTCATCATACTGAGAACGGGTAGAGATAGACATGGCCAGGAGTCACGTGCCAACGCGTTTCAAATAGAATTCTATTCTAGGATGTCGGATTTATCCCCTAATGTGATGACCTATGACATCCATCTGATAAAGCTGTGTTGGATCGCTGCCCATTGACGTTTCAGGTCCACTTAAGACGACCTGTCGACTGATAGTGTTGCAGAGATTAAATATGTGGGAATCACCACTTCTTTCTCAGGATATACATCCTCCAGAGCTTCAAAAACGCACGTCTATTTTTACCCTAACGAATGCGAAGCACAGAGAAAAAGTAAAGCGCGTTTGCAGCAAGGCAGTCTATTCAATCTGTCCATGCTTCGGTAGCGTGAAGGATTCCCACCTAATATAGTAACCTCGGAAATGTGACCAAAATGAATTAAGTATTGAACACGAATTGAAAATAATAATATTAATAACTATTTTTCTCATATATCGGGATGTACACAAATTGCGTTTCGTTCGGAGTGCTGAGATGAGAGTGATAGTTTTTCTAGTGGAACAAAACGAAATGTACGAATAAAAAATAATAATATTAATAACGATTTTTCTCATATTTCGGTATGTACACATAGTGTTTCGTTCGGAGTGCTGAGATGAGAGCGATAGTTTTTCTAGTGGAACAAAAGGAAATGTACGAATTAAAAATAATACTATTAATAACGATTTTCCTCATATATCAGGATGTACACACATTGCGTTTCGTTCGGAGTGATGAGATGAGAGCGATAGCTTTCCTAGTGAAACGAAACGAAATGTACGAATTATAAATAATAATATTAATACGGATTATTCTCATATATAGGGGTGTACACAAATTGCGTTTCGTTTGGAGAGCTGAGATGAGAGTGATAGTTTTCCTAGTGGAACAAAACGAAATGTACGAATTAAAAATAATAATATTAATAACTATTTTTCTCATATATCGGGATGCACACAAATTGCGTTTCGTTCGGAGTGCAGAGATGAGAGTGATAGTTTTCCTAGTGGAACAAAACAAAATGTACGAATTTAAAATAATACAATTAATAACGATTTTCCTCATATATCAGGATGTACACACATTGCTTTTCTTTCGGAGTGCTGAGATGAGAGCGATAGCTTTCCTAATGAAACGAAACGAAATGTACGAATTATAAATAATAATATTAATACGGATTATTCTCATATATAGGGGTGTACACAAATTGCGTTTCGTTTGGAGAGCTGAGATGAGAGTGATAGTTTTCCTAGTGGAACAAAACGAAATGTACGAATTAAAAATAATAATATTAATAACTATTTTTCTCATATATCGGGATGCACACAAATTGCGTTTCGTTCGGAGTGCAGAGATGAGAGTGATAGTTTTCCTAGTGGAACAAAACAAAATGTACGAATTTAAAATAATACAATTAATAACGATTTTCCTCATATATCAGGATGTACACACATTGCTTTTCTTTCGGAGTGCTGAGATGAGAGCGATAACTTTCCTAGTGAAACGAAACGAAATGTACGAATTATAAATAATAATATTAATACGGATTATTCCCATATATAAGGGTGTACACAAATTGCGTTTCGTTTGGAGAGCTGAGATGGGAGTGATAGTTTTCCTAGTGGAACAAAACGAAATGTACGAATTAAAAATAATAATATTAATAACTATTTTTCTCATATATCGGGATGCACACAAATTGCGTTTCGTTCGGAGTGATGAGATGAGAGTGATAGTTTTCCTAGTGGAACAAAACAAAATCTACGAATTTAAAATAATATAATTAATAACGATTTTCCTCATATATCAGGATGTACACACATTGCGTTTCTTTCGGAGTGCTGAGATGAGAGCGATAGCTTTCCTAGTGAAACGAAACGAAATGTACGAATTAAAAATAATAATATTAATAATGATTATTCTCATATATAGGGGTGTACACAAATTGCGTTTCGTTCGGAGAGCTGAGATGAGAGCGATAGTTTTCCTAGTGCAAGAAAACGAAATGTACGAATTAAAGATAATAATTTCAATAACAATTTTTCTCATATAATGGGATGTACACAAATTGGGTTTTGTTCGGAGTGCTGAGATGAGAGCGATAGTTTTCCTAGTGTAACAAACCGAAACGTACCAAATTTCCTATTGACATCAATGCGTATGTAAAATCATAATAACACCGGGTTTATGTAGAAGCTTTTGGACTCAACAAATCTTGAGTTGTGATTCTGTGATTCTATTTGTCATGTGATAACATGCAAATAAAAGGTAATCAAAAGAGACTCCACGAATCGGTCTTGGGTGCTGACAAGGCACCTACTAGACTGCCAGCCTTTTTGGAAGATCTTAGGCTCTTACCTGTCTCTAATTCTTCTGTTTCTCTCCCCTATTGAGTTCACTTACTCAAATCTCCTAGCTTCCAATTTCTAAGGGCAGTTTCAGACCTGGGGTCAGACACTCCCTTTCTAAAACTACTTCAAACGAGTGCAAGTGCAAAGAGTAGCGTTATGCAGGGAGGGGAGGGGGTAAATTGAGGGGCGGAGTAATATCGAGGGATGAGAGTATACATATTATACTGTATATACAAAAATTATATGAGCTGTTTCATTTCTGAAATAATAAATTTTCAAAATTAATCAACAATAAGTTTATGTTACGTCTCTAGAGATCATTAATAAAATTCTCATTTACGAGCAAATTTCATTTTGGAACTTGGCGCTAATGTTTTCGTATTAACGGAAACGTATTGGATAAGTTTCAGTTCTGGGGTAATGAAATTATTTAATGTACACAAACCTATTAATAATCATAAAAACATTTTTCTTACATTTTTTTTCAAATGCAGCATTTCTGTAATTCAATGCAAATAAGTATTAGTTTGGCCAAAAAGTTCGTTCTGTTTTTCCGTATGATATTTCTAGTAGCGCTTAGTTATCTTTAACTTCATTCGAAACAATTTTGTTAGATTGTATTCTGACAAGTGTCATATCAGAGTGCATTTAAAAAAAAAATTATCAAAATTGGTTAATTTTTGTGCAGCAATATTGAAGATGGAAGAAAATAAACAACATTTTCGGTATTTCATGCTTTATTATTTTAAGAAAGATAAAAACGCAACTAAAACGCAAAAAAAGATTTGTGCAGTGTATGGAGAAGGTGCTGTGACTGATCGAACGTGTCAAATGTGGTTTGCGAAGTTTCGTGCTGCAGATTTCTCGCTGGACGATGCTCCTTGGGTAGACCAGTTGAAGCTGATAGCGATCAAATCGAGATATTGAGAACAACCAACGTCCTACCACGCGGGAGAAAACCGACATACTCAAAATATCCAAATCAAGCGCTGAAATTCCTTTGCACCAGCTTGGTTTGTTAATCGCTTTGATGTTTGGCTTCCACATAAGTTAAGCGAAAAAAAACTGCTTGACCGTATTTCTGCATGCGATTCTCTACTTGTCTTAAATGGAACAAAAAATTTCCGTTTCTAAAACAAATTGTGACGGGCGATGAAAAGTGAATATTGTACAAAAATTTGTGGAATGGAAGAGATCGTTGGGCAAGCGAAACGAACCACCACCAATCACACCAAAGGCCGATCTTCACCCAAAAAAGGTGATGTGTATATGGTGGGATTGGAAGGAGTCAGTCATCTATTACGGGCTCCTGCCGGACAACCACATGAATAATTCCAACAAGTACTGCTCCCAATTAGACCAACTGAAAGCAACGCTCGACGAAAAGCGTCCGGAATTAGTTAGCAAAAAACGCATAATCTTCGATCAGGATTACGCAAGACCACATGCTTCTTTGATAACCAGGCAAAATCTGTTGCAGCTTGGCTGGGAAGTTCTGATTCATTCGCCGTATTCGCCAGGCATTGCACCTTCGGATTTCCATTTATTTCGGTCTTTACAAAATTCTATTAATGCAAAAAAATTCAAGGAAGACTGCAAAAGGCACCTGGAGCAGTTCTTTGCTCAAAAAGATAAAACGTTTTGGGAAGATGGCTTTATGAAGTTGCCTGAAAGATGGCAGAAGGCAGTGGAACGAAACGGTGAATACGTTATTCAATAAAGTTATTGGTGAAAATGAAAAATGTGTCTTTTATTTTTACTTAAAAATCGAACGAAATTTTTCGACAACCCAACACACAGTTCATCTTCGCGTCGTAGATAAGCTAAATTCTTTACAACACACGTTCAATGAGATATCAGATAATCGAAGTAGTAATTACCTCATGTATATCAGTGTATGACTGAATAAACGAGTTGCAAAGGCTTTTGAAGGATATTGTATTTTTCCACACATTTCTTGTCAGATGCTTCGCTAGCATTTGTAACGTTATCTTTTTAATTTACACGAATCGTGACAATACCTATTTCAAACTAAGCCAAAAACAGAATGAGTTCCTGGAATGCTTTTCTGAGTTAGCAGTGTTTTTTGGGGAGGTTAGAAAGCAAAATATGAGAATGTCAAGTCAGGAATGCTGCCACATTGTATTCACCACATTCTCGACTGGCATCTTTTTGACAGATCGAAGCATGAGAACACGGCTGACTGAGACTTTCAACAACAAACAGAGAAACCGGTTAATTACCTTTCTGCAGAAGTTAATTACCGAAGAAGATTTTTGTAAAGGGGATTAATCCAAATTCCTCAACTCCTTCCCGAATTTTTAATTAAGAACAGAATTATGCGGCAAATTCTGCGGCCATCCGTGGAGCTAGCTTGAAAGAAATATGGCGAGAAAACGTTTAGTGCTATTTTTGCTTAATTGTTTAATTTACAGACGGTGGGCGATCTCCAGGAAAAATTAATTAATAAATATTTTTTGGGGTGAAAATTGAGCTCGCCGTGTAACAGAGATCGTCCTCAATCATTGTTGGAAAGTCCCGCGGTTTAATGAAAGCTATTAACGCGGGAAGCTTAGAAAATAGCTTCCGGCAAAAATGGGAAACAACTCCTTTGTCTATACGTGTTCAAAAGATTCTTGCATACCAGTGGCAGGAGGAATCGCACGAGGAAATCGGCTGAACACAGTGGCGCAAAAAAACAAAGAATCCTTTTCGGACTGCATAGTTTGTTTTAAAATGTGGAATGCTGGGAATGCCGAAGCTGCTGACAGCTCGTTGATGGATTTTTCCAGCGTCTTTGCCTTTTCCTGTTTCGGAAGCTTAAGCACGTTCATCTAAAAACAGCCGTTCTTTATGCCTGCTATACAACAGAAAATTATTATTTTTTTTAAATGTGATAAATGTATTTTCTTCTTCTGATGATTTAAAAGAAACACGACGTCTAGGACTGTATAACGTCAAAAGATTCCTGCGCAAAATTTGACAGCGAGCTTCGGATCAGATGTTTTTCTTCAACCATTTTGAAGCAAACTGAATATGTACTGGCAAAGAATTCGCTTCTCTTGCTATCCCTTTGTTTTTTTTTCTCTTTTTTTGATTTATTATTCTTCATTGCCATGTCATTGCGATATTCTAAACGTAAATTTTCGGCTACAAAAAATTTGAATTAAAAGAAAAATGCCAAAACACAACCAGCAATATCCAAAACTCAGAATGTGATGATATCGCATACATCAATAAGCCATTACATTATGACCACCTATCTAATAAGCCGTAGGACCCCCTTTCGCCCGCAAAACAGTGCGCACTCGGCGAGACATCGATTCGATAAAATGGCGATAGGTATCCCGGGGTATCTGGTACCATAATGTAAACAGCGGGTCCCCCAGTTCCCGTATATTTCGGGGTGGTGGTGATACAGCGCGAACTCGCTTTTCCAAGTCGAACCACAAATGCTCGATTAGGTTCACGTAAGGTGTACTGGAGGCCAGGGCATTAACAGAAAGTCACCAGCATGTTCCTCGAACCACTGCTTCACGATTCTGGCAGTGTGGCATGGTGCATTATTCTGCTGCTAATGGCCATCACCAGCAGGGAACACACTTGCCATCAATGGGGTGAACTTGGTCCGCAGCGATGTTCAGATACCCGACATCTGTCAGGGATTGTGCTATTGGGATAATGGGGCCTAAAGGGTCCCAACAAAACATCGACCACAGCATAACACCGCCGTCGCCGGCCTGTTTCCGCCCAAACAGTGCATCCAGCTGCCATAACCTCTGTTGGTAATCGGCGTATCCGCGCTTGGCCGTCTACGTGATTCACCAGGACGATACACGGCTGGACGACGGTTCATCGTTTGGCCATCTGTGCACCACTTTTGATACGTACTCACTACAGCGGCACGTGAACTACCCACAAGCCGCCGTTTTCCAGATCGTAGCTCCGAGGCGCAGTGTCGTCATAATTTGTCCTTCATGAAATTCCGATAAATCGGCAGCTTTTCCCATTCTGACTCCGAACACTCTACTAATCGGTAGCTGATACTGCTCTGTGAACTTCACCTGCGCCACCGTTCGGTCTCCAGGCACGCTCATTTCTCTAGGCTGGGGGTGGTCATAATGGAATGACTCATCGGTGTATATAGGATACTTCACGAGACTTGGAAAATATCTGTGAGACTTCGATGTGGTAACAGAGGCTCTTGTCGCACTCGAAATCTTGACAGCATTCATAAGACTTTGGCGTGTCAATGACGTGTTTACCTTATCTATAGAACTGCAGTAATAGAGAGAGAGAGAGAGAGAGAGAGAATAGTACCCAACATTTTTGTAGAAATCATAGTATTTAGGCATAAGAAACAGATGTTTTGTGTTGCCTGAGAATTGGGTAGTGGTGTTATCCCAGTTCTGTACGTACCGTTTCCATATAAATGAATTTTTTTTGTCCCATTTCCGTACACACGGAGATCATTTAGCAGGGATGATTGTGATGTGAAGCAGTAAATTTGTAGATGCCGGTTAATTGGGACACATGTCACATTGGGGCATGTGTCCCAATTAACCTTGCTGTCCCAATTATGTTGAGCTTCATCCCAAAGATCTAATATAGAATGTTCTTCAAGAATTGTCACAAATAAAAGTCTTCTTCGATTAACAGATTGCCCAATTAACCGGAATATAATCTACTGTATGCAGTAAAACCTGTTTGAAACGGAACCTGTGCCTGGAGAAGAAAAGCTCATAAAACGGGACTTTCTTTGGTACTGTCCTACATGTATGAAAAATATAAGTATATGTATATAAGAGTTGATGACAGCATGTAGTGGGACCCCTCACAAAGTAATGGAAATAGGCTAGATATCTCGCTACAAGAAATGGCAACCTTTGGACAACTAAAACACTAGTTTCGATACCAAGACCTTAGAAGACCACGTGATAAATGGGTGAATCAGATGAAATTCGAAAGCATACTATAATAAATATATGTATATCTTTTTTTTTTTTACATTTAAAAAAATCCCTTAAAAAAATTTAAAAAAATATTTTTTGATAACCCTAACGCGCAAAAGCAGTAGAGAAGAATTCTCAGAAACAACACCTACTACAAGAAGAAGCAATTTTAACAAGAGCCAAAAACAGGAGATAAAATACACCAAAGCAAACGAGCAGGGGAAAACATGCAAGAACGCAGAAAGTTTTGAAAATGCTGAGCTTTGGCTTTATCAATGACCAGCAAAACACAGCATTAACTCATCTCTACAAAGACCTAGTTGAATATGGGTTTCTGCTATGTCATAAATGTATTTCAGGTAAATGTCCCCACAAACAAAAACATCTTCTAAGCCACGGAAACGCAAAAATTAAGAATAAATTTTAGCAATGCATTTATATATTAAACTATTGGCAGACATGCGGAGAATTTAGACAATGGTAACGTAATACAAAATCTGAAAAGGAAAACTTAAGAAAAGAAAAATGTTCAATATGTACACAGTAATGTAAAAATGCTTAACTTGGAAAAAGACTTAAAAAAGAAATTTTTTAAATACGTACTCAGCAATGTAAGGATGCTTTACTTGAAGGCACAAGCTCCAGTAAATAAGACAGCAGAGGAACGTTGCTCAAAACACGAAGCATGCAACCAGAGCTAAACCTCAGTAAGGAAGCAAGGCAAAAAAAAAAAAAAAATACAAAGCCGAAATGCAAGAGAGAAAAAAAAAAAAAAGAAAAGAAAGGAGGTCCCGCGCCTCTGCCAACACACAACGACCAAAAATCCAGGAAAACTAGCACAGAGACCAGAAGCGAAAAACAAGAATATATTTTATAGACATTTGCAGCGAGACACAGCAAGTCTTTAGACAAAAGTAACGCACTATAAAACTTGGAAAGTTACTTAATGTAAAAAGAAAAGTTGCAATATGTACACAGTATTATAAAAATGCTTTACAAGAAAGTACAAACACAGGAAATGTGACTCCGTACTGCGAACGAAAGAGAAGCAGAGCCACGAGAGCCAAACCACGTAGCATGCAACCTCAACAAAGTACAACTAGAAAGCAAGGCCAAAATTTAAAATCAAAGCCAAAGGCAAGAGAAAACTACGCCCGTTTTTGAGAAGACAAAAAAGAACACAAACGAATTCCAACAAGCAAAAACGTGAAAAAAGTTCCAAAAGCCACCAAAAGGAAAAAAAAAAAAAACCGAAATGACTGACCTGCGAAACTGCTGATCAAGATGGCAGACACTACAAAATGGCCGTATATATATATATATATATATATAGTTAGTCAGTTAGTACAATAGCATGTATCAATTCTCCAGTACGAAGCTGTGCAATGGGGAAAAGGAAGGATGTGCCGAAATTCGAAAGGTGAATGATTTCTGCGCGAACAAAGCTGTGATCAACAACTCAGCAACAGCAGTCATTGTTCGTTGTTTGATGACAGGTTTGGTGCAAGGATGGACAAACTACTGCCCGCCGGTGAGTTTAGTTCTTCCCGCATGATAAGTAATTTAAAAGTGTTGCTTCTCTTAGGCATGACACATCACTTAATTTGGAAAACATTGCTCGTTCTATTCTGAAATGTTCCTCATTAATTTCTCGGCGCAGTTTCAAGATAGGATCCATTTCACCTTTCAGAAGTGCCCTTTCCAGTTTGCATACGACATGTGCTTCAACACCTCTTTATTTAATCTCGAAAAAGACACCAACCACGTTGAATGAGAAGATGTCCACTGATACCTGGTAGGATGAGGGTATTGGGACTCCGACATCGCGACAGACTGACGGCGGTGAGGATGAGTGCACATGCAAAATATTTTTCTTTGTTGGGACTTAGTTGCTGAGCCTTGCAAACTTTTCGAGGTGAGTGTTCCGTGCCATCAGCGCCGGATGGGCCATAGGGACTATCGGGGCGGTCGCCAAGGGCCCCGCGTCTTCAAGAGCCCTCGCAGTTTAGGAAAAAAAATTTTCTGCAGAATGTTTTTATAAATACTTTTTTTTCTTTTTTGTAAGTTTTGGGACGTGAGGCCTATAAACAGGAATTTTTATAAAAAAAATTTCAGTTTTTTTTAATAGGGTCGAAGCCGTAGAGATATTGAAATATGTTGTATTGTAATCACCTTAATATTTTTCGGATTCTTGAAATAGCTAATTAAATTTCATCATTTTGTGGCCCCTACTTTTACAAAAATTTCAGTGTTCAAACCAGACACAAAAATTTAAACAAATAAAAAGAACAAAATCAAAGTTGGTTTAGGGATACATATGGAGGTCAACTATTCAGTGACTTTAACAACAATAACTGGAAATTAAAAAAAAATAGAAGCAATTTTCATATATGAGCGCGTATAAAAGTTTAAAAATTCACTAATTAGTCACTTACTCCACTTTGCATTAAAAATCAATCACTAAAAATATGTAAGAGGGAGGGGGGAGGGAACTATTTGTACGAATTTAGTTTAGAGTGATCCTTATTATTTCCGATACAAAAATATTCGCTCACAGGTATGTTTTTATCATTTTGTGAGAAACTTTCAATAAGTCACACACACACTCACACAATACCCAACCTCCCCCCACCCCTCTTCCCTGGAGAGAAAATCTTAGATGATTTCATCATTTTTTTACTCTCTTACTTTCTGTCTCTCTATCTCTCTCTCTTTCTCTCTCTCTATTTTTCTGTCTCTCTGTCTCTCTCTTTCTCTCTCTCTATTTTTCTGTCTCTCTCTCTCTCTCTCTCTCTCTCTTTCTTTCTCTCTCTCTCTCTATTTCTCTCTTTCTTTCTGTGTCGCTATATTTCTCTCTGTGTGTCTCTCTGCCTCTATCTCTGTCTCTCTCACTTTCTCTCTCTGTCTCTCTCTCTCTCTCTCTCTCTCTCTCTCCGCCGAAAATTTCAATCCATATTATGGAGTTTTTCTTAAGTTTAAAGC
This sequence comes from Macrothele yani, assembly GCA_039090855.1. Classification (NCBI taxonomy): domain Eukaryota; kingdom Metazoa; phylum Arthropoda; class Arachnida; order Araneae; family Macrothelidae; genus Macrothele; species Macrothele yani. The sequence goes on along the minus strand of CM077007.1, from coordinate 144,637,137 downwards.
AAATACTTCTTTGAGATCACTTTGTCCTTAAGATAATTTTCGTGTGTATTCTTTTCGGACTACATTTTTCACGTAACGACTTCGTAAAATTACATGACTTACTTTCTAGTGCCTACAATGAAATTTTGCTTCGAGGCCCCGCAATAAAATTTCGCCTCCGGCCCCGCTTTAAACGTCGTCTTCGTTCATATTTTATTTTCTATTACACTATTACAGTATTTGATTTGCAAAAATGGCTAGTGTTTCTAAGAAACGGAAAATTGCCGTAGAATGTGGGGTGTTCAAGACGAGTGGTTGTGGAAATTTTTATTCACTGCGTACAACAATAAGTCAGATCGTCTTATTTGTGACGACGCTGTGGCAGTGTTCAAAGGCTTTAATCGTTTACGTCATTTCTTCTCATAACACCACAATGCCAGCTATACTGCTATGGCTGAGGCTAAACGAAAGTAAAACGTACAAGCACTGCAAAAAAAAACTTTCAGGTCAGGATTTTTTTTTTTTTTTTTTTTTGAAAAACAACACACTACGGAGAAATCAATTTGTCTATTACCTCCAGCTACACCGATGAGCCATTCCATTCTGACCACCCCAGTCTAGATAAACGAGCAAGCCTGGAGACCGAACAGTGGCGCAGGTGAAGTTCACAGAGCAGTATATAAAGTATACACAACCCGAGCACCGGCTTTCAATTAGTAGAGTGTTCGGAGTCAGAATAGGAAAAGCTGCCGATTTACTGGAGTTTGATAAAGGACAAATTGTGATGGCGCGGCGCATCGGAACTACGATCAATGGAACGGCGCGGCTTGTGGGTTGTTCACGTGCCGATGTAGTGAGTACGTATCAAAAGTGGTGCACAGATGGCCAAACGACGAACCGTCGTCCAGCGGTATGCCGTCCGCAGCTCACTGATGCCAGAGGAGAGTGCAGACTGTCGCTCATTGTTCACAGTGACTGCAGAGCCACAGTGCGACAAACCACCCGCAGCTAAAACAGTAGTGATCAGGGCAATGTGTCACAGCAGACAGTTCATGGCATCTTTCTGCGCATGAGCCTGCGTAGCCGAAGACCCCTTGCTCACTGCACGTCATCACCAACAACGCACGAAAATAGGCCCAAGTTCATTAAGATTGGACAGTGAATGATTGGAAGAAAGTGACCTAGTCTAACGATTCAAGACCCCCTAGTGCATCACGTGGACGACCAAGCGCGGATCGCCGACTACCAAAGGAGGCTATGGCAGCTGGATGCTCTGTTAAGCGGAAACAGTTGGCGGCGGGGGTGTTATGCTGTGGGTGATGTTTTCTTGGGACACTTTAGGCTCCATTATCCCAACAGCGCAATTCCTGACAGCTATCAGGTATCGGAATATCGTTGCGGACCAAGTTCACCCATTCATGGCAACTCTGTTCCCTGCTGCTGATGGCCATTACCAATAGGATAATGCGCCATGCCACACTGCCAGAATCGTCAAGGAGTGGTTCGAGGAACATGCTGGTGGCTTTCTGTTAATGCTCTGGCCTCCAAATTCACCTGACATGAACCTAATCAAACAATTGTGGTTCGACTTGGAAAAGCGGGTTCGCGCTAAATCGCCATCACCCGAAATATACGGGAACTGGAGGACCTCTTATTGATATTATGGTACCAGATACCCCAGGATACCTACCGCCACCTTATCGAATCGCTGCTTCACTGATTGGTCGCTGTCTTGCAGGCTAAAGGGGGCCCTACAGCTTATTAGGTAGGTGGTCATAATGTAATGGTTCATCGGTGTATATTGTAACATATAAAATAGCGAAAAGTTACAGAACTTTATCTGATGGTGAATTTTTAAAACTCAATTAGCTCATCTCGAGAAACAGTTACAAGCAGAATTGAAGCTGCTAATAATAATAATTTAACAGCTGAAAAACGAGATTGCTAATTTTAAGTTTTGCTCTCTAACAATGGACGGGAATACCGATTTAAGGGACACAGCTCAATTAGTATTTTTTATATGAGGGACAGGTGGCAACATTTTTATTACTAAAGAACTGGCTGCTTTAAAATCAACGAAGGGTAAAACAGCTGGGCTGGACATTTATCGAGAATTTCCACAGGTTTTAAAAGAACTAGAAATACCCATCATAAGCACATGCAACGTTACAACTGATCGCGCGCGAAATGTAACGGGATGAAGCTTAGCTTTCGGCATTTTTAATACAGAAAATCCTGATAATACGTTATTTTTACATGAAATTCTACAGCAAGAGGCACTTTATAAGTTTGCTTTAGATTTCAAACACGCCCTTAACGTAATAGTTAACCTTGTGAATAATATTTGCTTCCGGGGACTCTCTCATAGACAGTTCCCAGATTCTTTGAGTCTAATTATTCGGATGTATTGTATCACACTGAGGTCAGATGGCTTAGTGCATGGAACGTGTATTGAATTTAAAGGAGGAAATTATTCTTTTGATGCGTGATCATAGCAGATTTGAAGAATTTTTAATGCTGGAAAACAAAGATTGGCTATGTAATTTTTCATTTTGTACTTATCTTCTTTGCCCCATGAATAAACTGAATACAAAGTTCCAAAGAAAACAACTGTTTGCGGATGAAGTCTGGGGACATCTACAACGGCCGTTCCATAAAATATGAGAGTAAAATCCCACAAAACGACGCAATATAGGTCCAGCAAATTATATGTTTTTCTTTCTCATCGAATCTGCTCTCGAATGATACGTAACGATCCCATCATTAATTTATTCTTCAGTTTGGAGGAGAAATGGGAAATATTAGTTAATCTGAATAAACAGCATATACTTCCAGAGGGTGATGGATATTTCGGATGACATTCTCCATGTAACTCCCGCGAAAGTTTCCTTCTATTTCTTCCAGTACAAAAGCGTTCCTCCCTGCCTTGGGTCAGAGCAAAGTCCTTCCTCGTTCCCCCTCGATTCTCCGACAAACTTCTCCTTTATGACTACTCCTCCCAATTCCCTTACACTATCTGTCCCCGAGGAAGAAGCTCTTGACGTAAGAAGTTCACTGTTAATTGCTGACACGGATTATCCCGGGCGGGCTCTCTCTCTAAGGGAGAGTGTCCTCAAACACGGGGGGACCACCTTGGGATCGCCAGCATTATTGTGACCACCAGCGAATATCCAGAGTAACTGCCGTGTGCAGCGCGGAATGCAGCTAGACGGGCTGGGAGTGACTCAATAAGGTGCTGGAAGGTGTTCACACGTACGTGGAGCCATGCTGACTGCTGTGCATATGGCAGCTGCTGGAGGGTGCGTGGTATATCATCTGACAGCTGCTGGAGGGTGCATGGTATATCATCTGACAGCTGCTGGAGGGTGCATGGTGGTCATCTGACAGCTGCTGGAGGGTGCGTCTTGTAATCATCAGGGAAGAATGAACTGCGGAGCATCAGGTTGAGAACAGATGTGTGTTTATAATAGACTTCCGTATGAAGGCTGTTTTCTTGCGATTTTCTCACTAAGACGTTGAGATACGGTAAGGTCCCATTGCACTTAAGCTTCATAGTGAAACTGTTTGTAAGACGTATATAACTGACTTTATCGAGGAAAGATGGGAGAGTCTCCTTACCGTGAGGCAAGAAAAATGCGTCGTCCGCATAATGCAGCCAAGTGGTGTAATGTTGGTGAATATATGTTGCTCAATGGAGCAAAGTATTGCTTCCGCGAGGACGGCTGAAAGCGAAGATCCCATCTGGGCGCCATTTACTTGCTTATAAACTTGCCCTTGGGAACTGAAGTAGCTGGAATTTGAGACCGAGTCCATTAATTTGAACATGCTGAGGCAAGGCTCTTGCGAATAAACTGATGAATTAGAAATAGCCTCTTTCAATGTTTTGATGGCTTCCGGCACGAGGACCGATGGGTAAAGGGATGATACCACGTCGAAACTGCCGATAATATCATATCATGTTGTTGAACAGTGAGTAGCTTGGTTTTCGTCATAAAATCTAAAGTAGAAGTTAAAACAATGTCCGATTCTGGTAGATGACTAGTCAGGAATTTGGATAACGCCTTCTCTAAATGGTAGGTCAGTGCGAACCTTCTCGACACAATCGGTCTCAGTGGATTGCCGGGCTTGTGGTATTTAAGTATTCCAAAGAGTTTTAGAATCTGAGGGCGAGGTGGTAATTTGGCGGCTTTCTTGAGATCTTCCGGAAGAGCAGATAGTCTTGCAGCTCGTTGCACCCAAGAATTTAGAGGGTAAGTTTGTGAGACCATAGATCCAGAATCGGATATTAAATCCTCTAGTTTCTTATTGTAATCCGCTGTGTCCATAATAGCTACCTGTCCGGATTTGTCCGTTAGCGTCAACACTATTGAGTTATCGTTTCGAAGATTCTGAATCACCCTCGGAAATTTTGATTGTACTTCGATCTCAGCCCAGAGCACAACACAGTTGGCATAGTTTGTCTTCGGCGTCTTCCGGAACTCGTGAAAGTATGTTCTCAAATTCAGAAACGACGCTTCTGGGGTTTGGTTTCGATCGGAAACAGAACTTTGGTCTAAGTTCCAAAACTTTAGTTTCCTCTACAGTGAGTGTCCACTTAGAAATGTTGACAAATGTAATAATGAAATCTTTATGATTTTGATCCTGGGATGATTTCAAGAAATCCAGCTTCTTGTTGCGTTTGGAGGATAAGGAAGATTGAAGTCTTTCGACTAACATGTGCATTCGGAGCGTTAGGTTGTTGAAAGTGATTGGGACGCAAAGAGTATGTAGTTTGGTATAGCACTTGGTTTCCAAAGACATAACATCCTTTCTTTTCAGGTTTATTATCTTTGATAGCGTCTGACGAAGAAATTTGTCCTTTTTCTTCTCGAACCATGTTCCCTTTACCGAAGTTTTGAAATTAAGGAACTTTGGGATCTTGCAATCGGATAAAAAGTCGAGGTGGGAACGTTCCTTCTCCAGTTTGAGTCTCAGCTGTCGGAATAATTTAAACGTGTTCCACATTGCTCGGAGAGTGCAAAACTAATTAATAACAAGGAACTGTAGACCAATTACACTTAAAATAGTACTAGTGATCCGAATTTTTTGGCGTAGAATATAAATCAGAGTTTCTAAGCTTTCGCACATCAACCAGATTGAGTTAACTGTCTACCTTCCTTGAAAAAGCCATTTGGTTGATGTACGAAAGCTTGGAAACTTTGACTTATATTCTGCGCCAAGAAATTCGGATTACTAGTACTATATTATTACGTTTGTATTTATCTTTTTTTTTAAACGAATTGTAAAGGAAAATTAAAAGGAGAAGTCCTTGGCCCGCCTTTTTTTTTTTTTTTTTTTTTTCATTTGGCCCTCCTAAAGTAAGTTTGTGCATCGCTGGTTTAGGTGAATGCTAGTTCGCACGTGCTATCTGAGACATCAGATGACTCACAATTTCTCAGTTAACGGCACATTGCAACCAGGGCGCATAGACTAACGTTTTCGAGCACACAATTAAATGGGCGCTTCTGTAGATGAGCTATGGGGCCAGCAGCCCGTTCGCGTGTCCTAATTGATCAGCAACTGCACCTGATGTGGCACGTCAGCACCTGGTGAACATAGGACAACTGATGAAGAAATTCCTGTTCTGATCAGTTGTAAAACTGTTCATCGTTTCCGTGTGGAATGCGGAACAGATGTACTGTTTTGTATTCCACGTCGTGAGGGTGGACAGTTGCAATTAGACTGCACGGTTTACTGAAACAAGCTGGCAGCAGCGTGTCATAGCATGCAGACTGTTACCGTAGACATCACTGCTTGACGTCATAGTCTCGTGGACAACACGCATACCGTCAGATCCTACCTAGTTATGGTTTCGGTTAAAGTGTTGATATACTTGGTAACCTTGTATCCGGAAACCATTGGACTCTTTCAGAAAGACAACGCCTCATGTCACAAAGTTCGCATCGTGAAGGAATGTTTCGAGGATAATGTCCAAGCAGTCAGTTTGCTCGCCTTGACTTGAATCTCATCAGACACTAATTGGATGCATTGGAGCGCTGCATCCTCCAGTACAAGCCAATACCGTCGAAGCACTCCAGGAGGTTGTTTTGTCCAGCTGGTAGAGAATACCTGAAGACAACTTCCGCGGCCCAGTGAAGCTGATGCCCCCTGGTGCAATTGGTAACTGTGGCAAAAGGTATTTCAACATGATATTAGGTAAATGGTCATAATGTTGTGTAAGTCTGCGTGTGTTTAGTTCATGACCTGTAAACCGAGAACTCTCCAAAATTCTTTGAAACTTGTTCATTCTGGCTGTAACATTATTAATCTGATACTTCGGATAATAATTATGAGGGCGGCTGTAGACACCTGGCTTCAGTATTTCTATTAAGTGTCATACGGCAGCAAAAATATTTGTGCGTGCTCTGCATCTGTAGGATTCCTAGACCCTGTTCATACCAAAATATTCAAAAATATATTTTAATTTTCACTTTTGACCAGAAGGTAACTTTGCGTCATTTTCTGTAGCATCCACGAGGACGGAAATCGCAAAGCCATTAGGGATTACAAACCCTTGTAAACATGTTAACAATGTAGATCCCCCGATGAAATTGGACTCGGTAGCACAGCGGTATGTGGCCTCCAAAGACGCCCAAGTAGAGAAATTAACTAATCCATGGATTTCGAGGAGATACACACGCATTGCTTTGGCGGCAAACGAGGGCTCTTGTGGCTCGATCAGTGTTAGAGGTCGAACGTACGAACTTAGTCTCGAAGTAGGAGTCGGAACACATTTACGATGATCAGCTACATAACTGGCTGGGTGTTTTCACTCAGCAGCACTTGACAGAGGGAATGGTATTCGTCACCCTAAAGAGTGGACGAAGATCCGTTTTGTTAAGAGCAAACGGGACCGCGGAGAATGAATCAGTTTAAGCTTCTCCACTCGCTGACCAAACAAAAGGTACGGATGCCGGAATTATTCCTGGAGCAAATATTAAATTTCACTGTTAAGTATAAAAAAAAAAAGAGACTTGGTGTAAATAAATGAGGAACTAACGGTGTTCTACCGCAGAGGAAACGAACTAACTCATACGAGATAGCTCTCACCGCATCCTAAGGCTGATGGAGTCTTATGCAAGGTGAAGAAAAGGTCAGATGGCCGTTGCAACATTCAAGCTGGAATGATGCAGCAGGAGTTCTCTACAGTCTTGGTACCAAAAGCATTTCCCACCTGCTTAAACAGATTTTATTGCAACCTTTCACCACTCTTGCGTACAATAAAACAAACTTGATTCAACAGTAACAGTTATCCTTTTGCGATGATTGCCAGATACCGTGGAGTGCTGCAGAATGTATGATTTTCTAAAAGTCTCCCAAAATGTCCATTGCGTTGTGGAACTGTGTTTATCTGAAACTAATTTTAAATACCTAACGCAGCCACGGACGTTGGATTCGTGAACTGCCAGATGTTCCGATCTGTCATACATAGTGGATGTCCAGGATATGATGACTCCACAGTTGCCTCAAGATCTACCCTGTCTTCTGATGAGCAATTGCCTTCAGTAACAGAGATTGGAATCTCGGTATGTGGCCTTTTATCAGAAAGTGAGATGAGGTTATATTCTGCTATTGCGGCGGTTTATGTCATTTGCAGAGAATCAGGAACGCATTCTCTTTCGTTATGCAAATGTTGCTTAAGTATGTCTACCACAGAGGTGTTCGTTGTTCATGATGAGGGTTTCCGGTTAATTGCGTTTTAGTATAACTGAAACTGAACCATTTGACTTTCACGACCCCTTTCACCTAATTTTGCCAATCTTTGGGAGTCACGTGCGCGTGCCTATTAAATAAGAGGAAATAGTGACAGCAGTATGAATGACAATGAGGAAGGTTTGGACATGATTCATTCACACAATTAAAACCACTCTCAACTAGATAAATGAGTGAAGAAAACGGAAACAGCTGCTTCAAAGGATGAAACTGCAAATAAAAATAAGACCTACGATAATTGTTTACCTCTGCGATCTTTCACCTTGCAGAAAATGCTCAATTTCTGGATAAATCCTGAATACATTCTAGACGCATTAAAAAGGACTTCATTGCAAACAGGGCCAAAGTCAGATTAGTTGCCTGGGATAAATTCCGGAAGCCCAAATAATACATCAAGCCTCATAAGGAAACCAAACATATTTCACATTTTAATAGTTCGCCACAGTTAATTTCTGTTTCTCTTGTTTAATTATTTTGCTATATATTTTACCATATATTGTTCAATAATTATTTTTTTGTAATCTTTTGAGGGGTTTCATTTACAAATCTTGCTATTCATCAAAAGATGTTTTACATCAATCCTGTAGCTAATTCTGCAGCTGACAAACATCTCAGCAAGACATACATAGTTTACGAAGAATTACTTATAAGATCAGCTGCGTCACGAAATAGGATGAATGATTTGTCATTTTTTAATATCAAGTGTCATTTAGTTCGGTAAATAAATTTATAATATGTGAACAATTCCTTTTTAATGAAGAAAACATAAAAAGTAGTAATGCTCTGATATTATAAAATCATTCCAAAGAAAAAAAAATTCTCTCAATTACGTAATTATGTTTATCTTCAATTTATTGAACACTTCAGAAATGTAATAAGTCGTTTGATGCGGATTGTATAGGGCCCATTTTAGAAATCCTATCTGAGACCCACGTAACCTTTTGCGGCTCTTATGGGAAAAAACTATCCGAGGTCACGTGTAATTTCAATCCACAGACCAATGATTTAAAAGTTGACAGCAAATGTTAACCGCAATGAGCATTATGCGAAGATCCAAATAGTCTTTCTCTGAGAAGATTAGAGCTTCACGCAAAGATAACGTATAGACAGTCGTCTTAGGTAAATATAACGTACGATTATAATATGTCGTCTTCGGTAAAGATAATATATAGTCATTCATATATATATACACTGGTGGAAACTGAAAAAAGAACACCAAGAAGGAATTGGCGGACGATCATGAAATTTACATATGTTAATGGGGTCGAGATTACGTAGGTGTGATGTTAATTTCAGGACCAACCTGTGAGCGCTTACGCCACAGCACGGCATAATATGCAAATTACCGTCGGTGGTATTTAAGGAGTACGACGAAGTGAATGTAATCAGTCGTCGGCGTACGGACGAAGACCCTGTAGAAGCTGCAATGCCTGGACATGGAACACGTGTACGATTTCAGCAGTTATCGGACTTTGAGCGAGGTTGTCTGGTCGGACTCCGCGATGCCAGGTGGTCGTATCGTCGTATTGTGGAGCGAATTTGACGAGAAGTATCGGTGGTGGTACGATGGTGGCGTAGATGGTCCGAGGAACATTCCCACACGAGAAGACGCGGAACCGGAAGTAAGAGACGGACCGATGAGCGGACCGATCGACGCATAAGAAGAGCGGCGTGGTCAAGCAGAACATCCACTGCGACGCAAATCCGAGCTGCCGTTGCACCTGAGGTGACTGTGCGAACAATCCGTAACCGTCTACTGGATGCAGGACTACGTGCACGTGTGCCTCTAGCATGTGTACCTCTGACTCCAGCCCACCGTCAAGAACGGCTGCAGTGGTGTCGCCAACGTCTGCACTGGAGAACGCAATGGCGATCTGTCGTGTTCAGCGATGAAAGCAGATTCTGTTTGGGAGCCTCCGATGGCCGTATGCGTGTTCGCAGACGCACAGGGGAGCGTCTCCACCCTTCTTGCATCCCCCAGCAACACACAGGTCCTACACCTGGTCTCCTGGTGTGGGGAGCGATCAGCTATCACTCCCGTACACAACTAGTGTTTGTACCGGGTACGTTAAACACCACCTCCTACATCAACAACATCATTCAGCCCGTTGTTGTGCCATTTGTAAGGTCGGTCCATTGTGGTGTTTTCCAACAAGGTAACGCACGCCCACACACGGCACGTGCAACGCAACATGCACTTCAGGGTGTGAGACAACTTCCATGGCCTGCACGATCACCGGATTTGTCCCCCATTGAGCACGTGTGGGATTTTATGGGACAACGACTCATCCGGTCTCCACGGCCAGACACGACCATCCCCGATTTACGCGTCCAAGTTGAAGATGCTTAGAACTCAATACCCCAAACTTACATCCAACATCTGTACGACAGACTCCATGCGAGAATTGCACAGTGTGACGCAGTTCATGGCGGTTTAACCTCGTACTAACCATGTTACATGGAAATGTTATTTTTCAGTTTACCAGCAAATACAGCTGTATTTTGCCATAATGTTTTGATCACGTTATCCGCTGTATTCCGTTATTATGCTGTATAGATTTCGTTGGTATCAGACGTCTCCTTCTTGGTGTTCTTTTTTCACTTTCCGCCAGTGTATCTTTACCTAGTCATTCCTTTGTTCGCGCATGAATAGATTCTTATACAGTTACACTGCGTAACTCTTTCATCTATAGAATGAGATCATGTCGGTAAATTAATAATACGAATTTTTATTATAGTGATTTATGATGGTTGCCGCACGCCTGATAACTGGTGGCGAATAAAGTAGATAAGGTGTTAGAAAATGAAGAAATAAAAACATTATGAGGTGTTGAAATTCAAACAGATCATCCTTTGGATTTTAGCACAATATGTGGGATGTACTGTAACCGGTGTTATCATCGTTATCGTAAAGTTGGTCAACTTAGGAACCGATATTATTGATTGAAAGTTTAACTATCAACAACTGCAGTACCCTACGAGCAATTGGATCTCCATTGGAAGCGATTAGTATACATTCTCTTGGCTGCACGGATTGAAATTCACACGACAATCAGAAATTCTTTTGGTACCAATTTTCTTTGCACGAGTACCAGTTTCCCGTACCAGTCTTCCGGGTACTAATCTCCTCGATACGAGCTTCCTGAAAAGTTCATTTTACGTAAATGCCGATTGCTTCGATTTATGAAATAATTTAACAAATATGAAGAAAAAAACACATGAGAATAATCAGATGCAATGGAGCTGATGATAAAGCCAGAAATTATGACCTTAAATTTGAACAAAAGGGGATAAGACTGCGTGTGTAGCAGTCTTCCGTGTACAACACGTTTTCCTGGTACCAGTTTCCTTAGTATTTGCAGTAGTGTTTCCTGTTTGCTGTAGTGATAGTTAAAACTAGCCTTTTCCGCAATTAAAACAAGAAGAAGAAGAAGAACATGAGTGAAGAGGATTTAAGAGTTGTCAGAGCAAAAAGAAAAGTGAGGAAATAGAAAAAAAATAAAAAATGGTTGGTTGGAATTTATGCGAAATTATAAAGATTGTACGCCTGAAACTCAGTGATGGTGGCTGAAGAAGAGTTGTAGATTTCCTACGGATTAAAATTGACGCATGGAAGAAAATGACGAGAATTGGCAGAATTAGTGTGCATTAGCAGGTTTCATTGCCATCAAGTAAGATTAAAGTGCTACCTCGGTGGCCCAGAGGTACGAGACGTTAGCTCCAAATAAATCGTCCGAAGTGTGTCCATGTTCGAATCCCGGTCAGGCATGGATGATGAGTTTGTTTTACGGTGCTGAGTGTCTTTCTTCCCTGGAACCAGTGGCCTTAAATTAGGTACGGCCGACGGCTTATAGCCCATTGAGCAGCTCACGTTAAACCCTCGAGTAATAATAAAGCAAGAAACATGACACCGAATTTTCGGTTGAAATGAGTGTGTCTTTTTGGATCCTTTCCGGTGCGAATAAAATGCATCAAAGTAATTCAAAATGCCGCCCTGGTGGCGCAGTGGTCTAAGCAATGGCTTCTGATCATTCGTCCGAGATGGGTCCGGGTTCGAATCCAGGTTTGGCATGGATGTTGTGTTTGCCTTACGGAACTAGCTCTCTCCCTTCAATGGAACCAGTGTCCCTAAATCCTTGACGATCCAAAAAGGATACAAAACAAACACACCCACTTCCCGACTATATAATTCTAATTTCTCTACTTTATTTATTTATTTCCTTTAACTTCTGGTGGGAAGGGTGTCTAAATATACCTTGTGTTTTGTGACGAAAGAAAGATTTAATTCTTGACAACCCTAGTTAAAGAGAACTAGGGTCCGGTTTTACGGTGCTTACACGAGATTCCACGAAATATTGAATTCAGGTCAACGTACAAGAAGTATTATAGCAACGTAAAAGGGTAAAAGAAAATACCTCGCCCAATAAGAAACCACCATTTCCGTTAGATATAGCACACTTTTAGAAGAAGAAAACATCGAGGCACTCCGATAAAATAATCCCCAAACCGCGGAAGCCTGTACGCAAATACCTCTCTTTTCACCACCGATGAACGTCCGGAGCAGAGCGTATATTTGAATCGCATATACACTGGCCTACGTAGATAACTGATATCAGAGGCTCTCTGTTGACATTCTAGCTGCTCTATCGGGGGCGTTCACTTCAATTGTCGCCAAATATAGCTTGCTGCTACCCTTGAAGACACTACGAAGAACAAAACGCATTTGAGAGGGGCTGCATCGTGGGACTGTGGAAAACAGGCTGATTGTGTCGGTGAATCGCTGACCATTTGAGCTGTGGTGATACAGCTGCGAGACGATGTTTAAAGCAGCGGGTAGATGAGGATATGCATGCACGCTGAGAATGTTCTGGTCCACTCAGAAGGACAAATGGACAAGAGCATCGTCTTATAATCCGATAGCACTATCCAGCGAGAGGTAACGGTTTCAATGCACCATCCTGCATCCACACGTGCTATTGCGAGACGACTTGTAGAGGCTCCATTCTCGTCACCCATTCCGACGTCTTTCTTCAACCACCCTATATCGGCTCCATTCTCGTCACCCCTTCCGATGTCTTTCTTCAATCACCCTATATCGGCTCCATTCTCGTCACCCTTTCCGACGTCTTTCTTCAACCACCCTATATCGGTGGCACCATTTGGAGTGATACCGTGCTTGGGAATCGTGATCGCCCTCCAACTGGCTTCGTATCGTGTTTAGTGACGAGTCCCGCTTCTTGCCTTGGAACGGATGACCACCACATTTACATATGGAGAACTCAGACATGGAACTGCACATCACCACCACTATTGGTGTTATGGTGTATGGAGCCATCTCTTATGACAGGTGGACTACCCTAGTCGTGGTTAAAGCGAAGTTAACATCGGTAAGTTCAAGAGATTCTGTTACGCATCGTCATGCATTTCCCGATTCGTCACGTCTGCCAAGGTCCATTTATCAGCGGAATAATGTCTGACCACCCACTGCTAGCCACTCCTATGAATGCCTCCGTAGTGTTGCAATCCACCCTTGGCCCGCCAAATTCCCGGAACTTTTTCCTGTCGATCACGTCTGAGACGTCAGCTACGGCCATCACGGAATATCTGGGATCTAGTACAGCAGTTTCAAGACTCTTGGCACAGTCTGTTACAGGACAACTTCAGAGTTTTGACTCCATGTTGCGCCGTATATCAGCGGGCATCGCTGCCAGAGGAGGCTTTATGAGGTACTAATCCGTAACAATCACGTAACGTCTTTTCTGAAATAAAGAATTCTGCTGCTGTTATATTCTAACAACTTCTTTATCTGCTCTTCCGTAATGCACGTGCTAAATTTCATTATGATTGGACGTTTGCTTTAAGGCGCGCCTTTTTCTTTTTTTTTTTTTTTTTGTGGAGTGGCAATTTTTAGATCTGAAGTTGTCCAAATGATTTTTAATTCTCGTATTTTCAATTATTACGTTATCAGTAAACGATGTTTACTGTCATTCAAGCAGATTGATTACTTCTGTAAAAAGGAAAAAAAAAAGAAAATTTCGGTGAGGCTCGAATCAGTATCAAATAATTACACGGCTAGCGAAGAAATCAACAAAACAAAAACACGAAGGAAATAAAAAAAAAAAAAAAAAAAAAAAACGGGGAGAGAGAGAGAGAGCGGGTAGTTTGATGTATGCTCCTAGCATTTGCGTGAACAGGAATTAATTTTATAGGCGTTTGTGTGAGAAGGAGTGGTAACTGGTCAAACACGTCTTGTTTCGCACGGACGTTTCCAGCAGCAGTAATTAACAGCCATCAGAAACCAAATCCGTCTCCAACAAGAAAGGTTAGTTCGGAAATCCTATCCTATCCCAAGAGTACGAACTTTGTTCCTTGTGCTGTGGAGCGTTTCGAAAATTCAGAACGATACGGCTTCGATCAAAGTCTCTTGGCTCCATTCTCGAAATTAAACAAAGGCATGCATTTCCTTTTAAGATAAAGTTGGAATTCAAAAAATTAAAAACCTCGCTGGAGAGTTTTGCTATGGAGCCACAATTTAAAATATAGCCTATTTGGAGTATCGCGTTAAATGCCACCACACCATGAAGGAATGCTCGAAAACAGATCAAACTTTACACACAGATAGCCACGTAGGTTCTGAACAACTGATTTAATTGTCACATGCAGACAAGGCTCCAGTGGCAGAATATACAGGATGATCAATAAGGAGTGCGGCCCCCATTTTGGGAGATTCAGCGTTGAAACAGACGTGGCATCGAGGCAATGAGAGTCCGAATAGAGTCCTGGGGTATCGTGGACCATGTGGTGTTGATCCGAGTCCACAGATCTTCTTTATTTTGCGAGGGTGAGAGGGTACTCGACCGACGTCCAATAATGCCCCACGCATTCTCGATGGGCGAGAGGTCGAGGGATCATGCTGGCCAAGGAAACATTCGCACACCGTGTAAAGCATTCCGGCTGATCCGAGCGGTATGCGGCTGGGCGTCATTATGTTAAAAACGGCGTTTGGAGTGCCCTGCAAATACGGTAGTGTCACGGGCCGCAGCACCTCGTCAACATGACGGCTTGCCGTTAATGTGCCCTTAATGCGTACCAGCGATGAACGGCTGTTGGCGCTGATGATTCCACGTTGCCGGGCTGTGTGGTGCTCCACAGTGGAGGAGGAATCCGCCTGTTGGCCACGAAGCCCCCAGAATCTCACACGGCAATCATCCCTGGTGAGACAGAAATGCGATTCGTCGCTTAATACCACACTGTTCCATTCGGCACCTCGCGTAGCTCTGATGCGATACCTCGCCAAGCGGTGGTGACGATGGCTCACTGTTAAGTGCATCCTACGCAACGGACGGCTGGACAGCAAACTAAACGTAGCCAAACGGCGCGACACTGTCCGCGTCGATATCGGAGCATCCAAGCATCCCCGTACACTCCGCAAAATGTCGCCCATTGTGCCCTGTATGTCCCCAACGGCATGACGTCGGATGCGACAATCGGTGGTCTTGGACGTCTGCCTCCGTGCTCCGGTCTCCCTACGACGTTGCACAGATCCTTCCTGGGACCACTGTCTCCAAATTCGACCGACGGTTGTGGCATCACGTTGCGTTTCTTCCGCAATACGACGCAAGGACCATCCGGCGGTACGAAGGCTTACGATGACACCCCTCTTGAACTCATCCGTTAGACGCAATCGCGTAGGACGGCTTCTTAACATCATTGGCAGCTTTTGTTCGTTCTCCAGACACGGATAGAGCAGAACCACTCACTTCTCGCGGCTGTGACGATGTCTCGACTGATGGCCTCATGGGCTGGTTTTCCGCTGATATCCCGCGCGCTGTTCGTGCGATTGGTCTGCAAAAGCAAACATCTGCATAACTTGTACGTGTGCACCCACCCTGCAATTCACATGGCGCTGCGTTCACGTCTTCGTGGTGCGGCATTTTCTCTATCAGGCAGTGTAGCTCTTGACCCTCACTGTTACAATAATTAGCATGAATTTCCTACGCATGTCAAAAATGATGTTCTTGTAAGGGATTCAGGTATATTCCCACATCGGTAAACTCTTACACCTTCTCATACTATACGGAGATGCACACAAATTGCCTTTCGTTCCGAAAACTTGTCATAGTGAGGGAGTTTTCCCAGTTAACTGAAACGAAATGTACGAGTTCTCCTAATGATATAAATGCGTACGTAAGATCATAATAACATAAGTTTTTTAACTTAAGACCGTCTGATAAGGTCCGCTGCCTATGTGCCTTGTAAACAGCTGAGAAATGTTCCGTTGAGTGACTTTTATTAGCGTTAATAAAATGTTTATAAATATAAAATATTTAGGTTGCATCTTAAAATCTTCCAAAAAGGCTCACAGCCTAGGTAATTTGTCACCACCCGAAGACCGAGTCTTTGAGTCTCTTTTGATTAGCTTTTATTGCATGTTATCACATGCCAAATATTAAAATCACAACTCAAGATTTTGTGAGTCGGAAACTTCTACATAAACCTTGTGTTAATCACAACTCAAGATTTTGTGAGTCGGAAACTTCTACATAAACCTTGTGTTATTGTGATCTTAGGTAGTATTTGTATCGCCATGACAACTGGTACATTTCACTTTGTTCCACTATAGGAAAACTCGTACTTTTTATTATGTTCAACTATAGGAAAACTATCCCTCTCATCTCAGAACTCCGAGCGAAACGCAATTTGTGTTTACATCGATAGACTCCTACACCTTCTCATATAGCCCTTTATATGAGAAGGTGTAGGAGTCTATCGGTGTCGAAGTTTTCCACAGTGCATCAGTTTACTTAGCAGCAGAAGAAAGTGTGAGAGTTGGTTCACTGTTAACCGCCACACAGGAAAACTGCCACACATCTTTCGGCAATTGGGAAAACTTTCACATGTTTTTCATTAAGAGGCCGTGCACAAATTGTTGATACTCCGAAGAACACTTTGAATGTGTGGTAGTTTTCCAAGGTGCCCTTGAGAAAAACTGCCACATGTTTTTCATTAAGGTGCCGTGCCGGGCACAAATTGCTGTTCCTCCAAGGAACACTTTGAATGTGTGGCAGTTTTCCAAGGTGCCTAACGACGACAAGGAGCTCTTTTATTCATTTGAATTTTAATGCCAGTTCATGCTTAGAGCAACCGGCAACAAAAGTTCAACGGAGGGGAAGGGGGGGGGTTATAAAGAATAAAGATTGCCGTTTCTTGGCCTATATCGAGAATTGAATTGGGAACTCTCAACAAATTTCAAGAAAACGTTCTGTGTAAGCCAAATGAGATCCTAGGGCCTATGAATTAATATTTTGTGCCTAAAAAAATGCCCAAAATTATTAACTTAATTTGATGTGTAAGCGTTGTGAATATGACGCTGGTAGAATAAAAACTGTTAAAAAGGCCTATGCCTATGACTTGCCTAAGTAAAAGCGCAATGCCATTGACTTATTTTATACGTAAACGTTATGAATATGAAGTCGGCGGATTAAAAGCTTTTAAAAAGGCCGAGATGTAGGAACTATAAAATAATTAAGTAAAAGCAAAATATTAAAAATTTGACATGTCGTGTAAATATTTAGTGCCTAAGTAAAAAGTGCAGCGTTATTAAAAAATCCCACCTTACTGTCCTTTCCTGAACACAGCAATTTTCGCTTGGCTTACATATAACGTTTTCTCGAAATTTTTTGGAATTCCCAATTCAATTCTCAATATTGGCCAGGAAACGGCAATATTTATAGCACCCCCCCCCCCGAACTTCTGTGGCCAGTTGCCCTAAGTATGAACCGACATGAAAATGCAGACAAACAAAAGAGCTCTTTCTCATCGTTAGGCACCTTGGGAAACTGCTACACATAATTCGGAAACTTGGAAAACTGCCACACCAGAAAACTTCCACACATTCAAAGTGTTCCTCGAAGGAATAGCAATTTGTGCCCTGCCCCCTAATGAAAGCGTATGGCAGTTTTCCTGTATGGCAATCTTCCGGTGTGGCAGTTTTCCTGTGTGGCAATTTTCCGGTGTGGCAGTTTTCTTGTGTTGCAGTTTTGCTGTGTGGCGTTTTATAATGAATCCCACGTCTCTTATGGCCAGTTAATTCTCCGAACCCGATCTCTGATTTCTTTCTTTCTTTTCGTTTCTGGGTACTGTAAATATCATGAGCAACTCTTAAGGCTATAAGCAGTCTGCCGTCCCTAATTTAGGGCCACATGTTCGACGGATGGGAGAAGGCTTGCGCCGTAGAACAAATACAATATTCGGGATTCCCATTTGGGTTTATTCCTGGCAATTATTCGAAAACCTGCCATGCGTCAGAGGGACGGCAGTCTTTGACTTTACCAGCTTCATGACAACAGCCTGGAGCATAAAACTTAGACCTAAATCAAAGGCACAAAACTCCTCCATTGAACTGTTCTATGCTTTATGAAAAATCAACTTGGTATTCGCACATGTGCCAAACGAGAGAGAGAGAGAAGAAAGTAAAAAAGGTTGGTGCCACAAACGAAATGTCACAGTGTCAGTTCACTTAAAAAGGCACCCGCAAAAATAGAACAGAATTAAAATAAAAACAAAACAAGAATAAGAAAGCCGTGTGATCATCCATTTTATTTTGAGACTTAGTATTCCCCTGATCATGTCTTGGGGTGAAACAATGCCTCAAACAAGGACGGGACGACCTGTCTGCATTCAGCCACAATATTCAGCTTCTGGAGAAAACGAAGGGGAGTGGCTGTCAGTTGCGGGCATGACCAAACCTGTGGTGATGGTCCCGACCGTGTCACCCCAGCGCCTCAGGGTGCGAGCTGGAAAGCGAGGGAGTGGAAGAACTCTGACAGCCCTGGGAAGAATGCGAGAAGGATTTATTTCAGGGTGTCATTTGTGACGCAGTCTGACAGCCTGTTACGCGCTTCTTTGTTCGTGATGTCATTCTGACCGTCCTGTTGAACGAACCTCCGGAACTGAAGGGGGAAATTTGCAGGTGGTTTAGAGCACTTTGACTCTGTTTGCTGGGATTGGCGTCTTTTCAAGCACCCTGCATCCTGCCCTTCGGGGTCGAAGAAGAAAAAAATATATATATATACAGGAGAAAAGGGAAGGGAAAAGAAACAGAAGTAAGAGCCCAGCAGTAAACTTGAAAAATATGTTGTTGTCTCGTATTTTAAGAAGATCAGCGTCCAATTTAACGTGCGGAAAAACACGAAGTAATCTTAATGAACATCCACTAGCAGTAATTTACACCTAATCAGAGGGGTTGAAGGGGGGGGGGCGATGTCTCCTTGATGAACTGAAATGCTTTCGCAAGAACTGCTAACGAAAGTCATGAACTGAATTAAGAAACAGGTGAAATGCTGCTTAGAGGATAGTATACCATTCTCAAGAAAAAAATTAAATTAAAAAGCTCGCTAATTTACAGAATCACGGCAAAACTTAAGAAATATTCGCGTTTTTGCATGCAGTAACTGTCTTTTGATAAAAAAAAAAAAAAAAAAAGAAAGAAAAATAAAAGCTGAATTTAGAAATTTCCCCAACATTCACAGAAAAGCACATCAAAAGAAAAGAAAAGAAATAAATGAAAGAATAAATACGAAATATTGAATTTAGGAATTGAAGGTTAAACAGTATTTCAGAACCACAGCCAATCTCCATGAAAATTCTCCGAACTTTGGATGTAATAAGCAGCTTGTCTTTCGGTAAAAAAAAAAAAAAAAAAAAGGAAAAGGCAGATAGGAAAATTATACGTTTCAAAATCACGTCAAAATTTCCTGAAATTTACCGAATAACTACTTAGACGTAATGAGCACGGTTTTTTTTTTTTTTTTTTTTGCGCAAAAATAAGAAGAAATTAAAATGATGATTTGAACAGAAAAATGACTAAAGAGAAATAATAGAAAAAATTCTAGCTTTAAAACGATCTGCGATATTTTAAAAACGCGGTGAACCTTCAAGTAAATTCCAAAATTCTTCCAATTCGAGACTGACCAGCATGCGATGTTTCAGCAAATTTTTCTCACGTATCGTTCAAGAAAGTCAATCTCAGCCTTCCGTTATAATTACATAAGTGCCAATGGTGCAGGTTTTATTTTCGGACAAAGAATCTGTGCAGTGTGTCATGGCGACCACCTTTTTTTTTTTTTTTTTTTTTAAATTCAAAAGGAATTATTCAGATTCTACCCAACACACCTCAACAAGGCGGTAAACGGTAAAAATACCCCCGGAGAGAATACCCCCGAAAACTGAAAAGCGGAAAAAATGCCCCCGGAAGAAATACCCCCAGAACAAACGGCTCACTGTAAACTGCCACACAGGAACACTGATGTGTGGCAGTGTTCCGGTGTGGCATTTTACCAACAACCCTGCCACACATCTTTCAGCAATTTGGCTACAAAAGTTCAAAGGGGGGTGGGGGATAAAGATTGCCGTTTCTGGGCCTACATTGATAACTGAATTGCGAAACGAATTTCGCGAAAACTTTCCATGTAAGCAAAGCGATACTTGTACTTTAATTTGAAGAAATAAATTGCCGAGGATCCGAGGTACACTTGGGGGGGGCCTCAACCCCCAACCTCCGTAATATTAGATTCTGGGCCGCTGGAGTCTGTCAGTGTATCCAGGCTGTTCCCCTTGAAGCGCCCCCAAGGTCCGTGAGCTTTGGGGGGTGGGGGGTCCCCAAAATGTTGAAATGGCCGTAGAGCTGTAAACATTAGAAGCATGCTTTACGTAATGATTCTCTACACGACCACGAATTTTCAGGAGAGTGGGGTGCAAGTTTCTAAGAGCGCAGACAAGTCTTGAAGGTAAGGGATTTGCTCATAATTTCTATGCTTCATGTTGTGTTTAATGGTAATACTATGCATGCCCTTCCCCCTCCCCCAGAAATTTGGTGAACCCTGTGAGAGGGATACGAGGTGCTTAGTTTCGAGGGCTCTACCCCCAACTTCCGTAATTTTATATTCTGGACCTCTAGAGTCGGTCAGTGTATCCTCGATGTTACTCCTGAATAGCTCTTAGAAACGGGGGGGTACCCCACCCTCCTGAAAATTCGTGGTCGTGTACAGAATCATTATATAAAACATGGTACTAATGTTTACAGCTCTACGTGCATTTTAACATTTTGGGGGAAGCCCCCAAGCCCATGGACCTCGCGGACACTTCAAGGGGAACTTCCTGGATACACTGACAGACTTCAGCGACCCAGAATATAATATTACGGAAGTTCGGGACAGAGCCCCCCCCAACAAGTGTACCTCGGATCCTCGGCAATTTATTTCTTCAAATTAAAGTACAATTCTCGCTTGGCTTACATGGAACGTTTTCCCGAAATTCGTTTCCCAATTCAGTTATCAATGTAGGCCCAGACACGGCAATCTTTATAGACCCCCCCTTGAACTTTTGTAGCCAAGTTGCTGAAGATGTGTGGCAGGGTTGCCGGTAAATTGCCACACCGGAACACTGCCACACATCAGTGTTCCTGCGTGGCAGTTTACAGTGAACCGTTTGTCCTGGGGGTATTTCTTCCGGGGGTATTTTTCCCGGGGGCATTTTTTCCGCTTTTCAGTTTTCGGGGGTATTTTTTCCGGGGGTATTTTTTCCTGGGGGTGTTTTTACCTACATCCCAACAAGGCGTTAATCATCAGAAACACTTTTACAGCATCTGCGATTCAAATTCAGAATGCAGTCTGAAGGAAAATTTGAAGCTTAATTTTTCTATCCTTTGATCTTTCTGTGACTTATCCCAGCAAAATCGCAAGTGTTACGAAACTGCTGGCCACCAGCTGGCAGTGATGGGCCACTGCTGGCTGAAATGGTTACCGGGAAAAAAATCCAACGGAAAAATGATCCAGGAAAAAAAAAGCCAAAGGAAAGAAAAGCCAAGGAAAAAAGTCCATGGAAATAAAATCCAACGGCTTCTTTCATGTAGGTTAAACAGTAAGAAACTTAGGGGGTCGTATAAAAATTTATTTTCTGATTTCTTTGCGTCACTTCTGTGTAAGAAGCCTAGAGGGACGTATAAAACTTGTCATTGGTTTTTTTCCCTGGCTCTCTGGTTTTTCCTGTGGATCTTTTTTCCTAGATTGACGCCACAGAGGCAGCAGAGTTTGATTAATTAATAACCTACGAATTAATAATAATAAATATTTATAATCTTACAATTGGTAAAGCAAAACTGATTGCGATTTTGAAGTTTGGTAGCAATTTAATAGAAGATTAACACAGGGGTTTTGTGAATATTGAAACTGCTCCTTTTATGAATGCATTGCAGATTGGCCAATAAGAAGGGTGCAATAAAACCCAACATAAATTAATACCTTCACAGTAATAATAATAATGAAAATAATTTCAATAATGATTAGGTCATTTCTAAAAAAAAAGAAAAAAAAAAAAAGGAGGCCCGGGCCCAGCGGTTACCGGAAAACTGCCACACACTTTTCCTTAAGGGGTCCGGCGCAAATTGCTGTTCCTCCGAAGAACACTGAATGTGTGACAATTTTTCCAGTGGGGCAGTTTTCCAAATTATGTGGGGCAGTTTTCCGAGGTGCCTAACGAGGGAAAGGAACTCTCTTGTTTGTCTGAATTTTCATGCAAGTTCATTTGAGTTTAGGGCAACTGGCCACAAAAGTTTAGGGGGGGGGTGTAAAGATTACCGTTTCTGGGCCTACATTGAGAACTGAATTGGGAACTCCAAGCAAACGAATTTCGAGAAAACGTCCCATGTAGGCCAAGCGAGAATTGTATTTTAATTTGAAGAAATAAATTGACGAGGATCCGAGGTGCACTTGGTTTGGGGGTCTCCCCCAACTTCCGTAATTTTATATTCTGGACCTCTAGAGTCGGTCAGTGTATCCTCGATGTTACCCTTGAAGAGCTCTTAGAAACCACGAATTTTCAGGAGGGGGTGAATTCACCCCACCCTACTGAAAGTTCGTGGCTGTGTGTGCAGAATCATTATATAAAGCATAGTACTAATGTTTACAGCTAGCTCTACGTCCATTTCAACATTTTGGGGACCCCCCCTCAAGCTCACGGACTTCGCGAACGCTTCAAGCGGAACATCCTGGATACACTGACTAGTATTATGGAAGTTGGAGGTAGTGCCCCTCCCCCTTCCCCCCAACCAAGTGTACCTCAGATCCTCGGCAATTTATTTCTTCAAATTAAAGTACAATTCTCGCTTGGCTTACATGGAACGTTTTCTCGAAATTCGTTTGTTTGGAGTTCCCAATTCAGTTCTCAATATAGACCCAGAAACGGCAATCTTTATAGCTCCCCCCCCTCCTTGAACTTTTGTGGCCAGTTGCCCTAAACTCAAATGAACCGGCATGAAAATTCAGACAAACAAAAGAGTTCTTTCCCCTCGTTCGGCACCGTGGAAAACTGTCCTACTGGAAAAATTGTCACACATTCCAAGTGTTCTTCGGAGAAATAGCAATTTGTGCCCGGCCCCTTAATAAAAACCATGTGGCTAGACCCCCCCCCTCTCCTTAATCCGGCCCTGTGTCGATCATGTAAATGGATAACTGTTTCGTTAGAATTGGATTTTATTTCCCTGGCTTTTTTTTCCGTTGGCTTTTTTTTCCGTGGATTTTTTTTTCCAAGATTCGGCTGAAATATGCCTGTCACATATGGTAGCAATCCGTTGGTGGTTGCGCTATCAACTGGCAGCCATTGCTGACCCTGCAGCATCGCCGTGAAATACGGGCCTCCAAGCAAGCGCCACTATTGGCCCGTAGCTGACAATCGAAGCAACCAAGGTGGCCGGTAAACAGCCACACAGGAAAACTGCCACACACTGGAAAACTGCCTAATATTTATCATGAAGGGGCCGGGCACAAATTGCTGTTCCTCCGAGGAACACATTGAATGTGTGGCAGTTTTCCAAGGTGCCTGACGACGGGAAGGAGCTCTTATGTTTTTCTGAATTTTGATGTCGGTTCATACGAGTTTAGGATAACTGGCCACAAAAGTTCAGGAGGAGGGGGTGTAAAGATTACCGTTTCTTGACCTATATTGAGAATTGAATTGGGAACTCCAAACAAATTTCGAGAAAACGTTCTATGTAAGCCAAGCGAGAACTGTACTTTAATTTGAAGTAAAAAATTGCCGTGACTTAGTACATTTCTTAAAACTACAGTATTCGACGAAACAACGGAATTACAGCATGACTTATGCTGTGTTCAGAAAAGGACGATAAGGTGGGATTTTTTAATAACGCTGGGCTTTCACTTAGGCACTAAATATTTACAACACATGTCAATTTTTGTAATATTTTTCTTTTACTTAATTAATTCATAGGCCCTACACCTTGGCCTTTTAAACAGGTTTTAATCCGCCGACTTCATATTTATAATGTTTACTATCAAATCAAGTTAATAGCATGGCGCTTTTACTTAAGCACTTAATATTAATTCATAGGACCTAGGCCTAGGCCTTTTTAACAGTTTTTATTCTACCAATGTCATATTCACAACGTTTACACATCAAATTAAATTAATAACATTGGGCGTTTACTTAGGCCCTAAATATTAATTCATAGGCCGTAGCCTTAGGTTTTTTTTAACAGTTTTTATTCTCCCGATGTCACTTTCACAACGTTTACACATCATGTCAAGTTAGTAATATTGCGTTTTTAATTAGGCACTAAATATTAATTTATAGGCCCGAGGCCTTTTAAACAGTTTTTATTCTACCAATGTCATATTCATAACGTTTGCACATAAGGTCAAGTTAATAATATTGCAAACTTAGGCACGAAATATTAATTCACAGGCCCTGCGTAGGCCCTGACTGTATCATATTCATAACCTTTACATAACAGCACAAGCTAATATGTTACGCTTATTAAAATTTCCTAAAAAGGCCTAGGCCTAAGGCCTATGAATTATTATTTAGCGCCTAAGTATAATAAAAGCGCAATGCTATTAACTTGACTTGATACGTTAATGTTATGAATATGACATGGGCAAAATAAAAACTGTTAAAAAGTTTAAGCCTAGGGCCTATGAATTAATATTTAGTACCAAATAAAAGCTGAATGCTATTAACTGGAGTTGATACGTAAACTTTATGAATATGAAGTCCACGGATTAAAAACTGTCAAAAAGGCCTAGGCGTACGAATTAATATTTAGTGCCTAAGCAAAACGGCAATGCTATTATCAACTTGATTTGATGGGTAAACGTTGTGAATATGATATTGGTAGAGTAAAAACTATTGAAAAGACCTCGGCCTAGGGCTTATGAATTGATATTTACTGCCATTGTGAAAGCACAATACTATTAACTTAACTTGATATGTAAAAAATATGAACATTGGCAGAGTAAAAACTGTTTAAAAGGCCTAGGCCAAGGGCGTATGAATTAATATTTAGTAACTAAGTAAAAGCGCAATGTCTTTAACTTGACATGATGGGTAAATGTTGTGAATATGACATCAGGGGAATAAAAAGTGTTAAAAAGACCGAGGCCTAGGGCCTATATATTAATATATAGTGACTTAGTAAACGCCCAATATTATTAACTTGATTTGATGTGCAAACGTTGTGAATATGACATTGTTAGAATAAAAACTGTTAAAAAGGCCTAGGCCTAGGGTCTATGAACTAATATTTAGTGCCTAAGTAAAAACTCAATGCTATTAACTTGATTTAATACGTAAACGTTATAAATATGAAGTCGGCGGATTAAAAGCTGTTATGAAGGCAAAGTTGTAGGGCCTATGAATTAATTAAGTAAAAGAAAAATATTACGAACTTGACATGTTATGTAAATGTTATTGCCTAAATAAAAGTTGTCTTCCTTTTCTGAACACAGCAAGAGTCATGCTGTAATTCCGTTGTTTCTTTAAACACTGCAGTTTAAAGAAATATACTAAGTCACGGCAATTTATTTCTTCAAATTAAAGTACAATTCTTACTTGGCTCACATAGAATGTTTTCTCGAAATTTGTTCGGAGTTCCCAATTCAATTCTCAATATATGCCGAGAAACGGCAATCCTTAACCCCCTCTCCTAAACTTTTGTGGCCGTTGCCCGAAACTCGTATGAACCGACATGAAAATTCAGACAAACAATAGAGCTCCTTTTCGTCGTTAGGCATCTTGGAAAACTGCCACTTATAATTCGGAAACTTGCAAAACTGCCCAGCTGAAAAACTGCCACGCATTCAAAGTGTTCGTTCCTCGGAGGAACAACAATTTGTGCCCGGCGCCTTAATGAAAAACACGGGGCAGTTTTCCTGTGTGGCAATTTTCCAATGTGAGGCAGTTTTCCAAGTTGCTGAAGGATAAGTGGTAGTTTTCCTGTGTGGCGGTTTACAGTGAACCAAGCAATCCCAACACGAGGTAGAAGCAGCGGGACTACGCATGTGCAGAAGCAACACCGGTGCAGTCTCTCGTGATACCAGTTAGTTGAAGACGACGCCATCGCCATCGTGTTATTTTAGTGAATGTTAAGAAAAGAAAAAAAGCCATATGTAGAGATGCGAATTAATTTCCTGATGAAACGCCACGTCGACGAAGAATTACCGCCGGAAGAAAATTTTATAAATAATTAATGAACTGTAAGAAATAGTTAATTACTCTCGTGCATTTTAGAAACTCATTTCGTAACAAAATTCCTGCATTAACACACAAAGGATCGAGAATACAGACAGCCATGAAACACACCCATTCCATTCCCATAAATAACAAGAAATAATTTCCGCATGGTCTATCGTTTTAACATAAACAAACCGGTTTAAAAAAAATGATGAGAATTATATGCGTACAAAATTTATCAATTATTTGAGAAAAAAAAAGAAAAAAAGCAATGCGATGTGATATAATGTACTCATTCATGGGTTGAATACGCAAGATTGGAGGAATTCGCTGCTAAAAATAATGACAAGGAAATAAAACAACTTTTTCGTTTAGAACAAAGGTGGCTTCGGTCGGTGGAAAAAAGATACAACGTTAAAATTGCAACAGAATATGACATGAACGGGCAAATATATTAATTAAACAATCGCCTTTCAAGACTACAAGGACAGCCCAAAACTTTAGAAAACGTAGCTAAGTTGGTACACGCCTTGAAAATGAGTGAAGTTCCCTTAAGGTTAATAAAAACAATCGTTACGTTGAAAAAATATATTTATGAATTATATGAAACAGACATTTATGAAATTAATAACCCGCAATATTGTAAAATTAAAAAGAAAGGTTTTACATCTCGCAGAAAAGAGGCTCACCTTCAAGCAAACACTCGTGCGTGGGAAACTAGCGTAGTGGCTAAAGCATCCGCCTCGCAAACATGCTGACGTTGGTTCCATGCTACCCTGATCCAAATGGGTGTTTTTCAGGTCCTCTTGAGAAAATTTCCCCAGCGCTGTGCTGTCATGCTGAAATTTCGTTTGGAAAGAAAAAAAAGTTGTGCCTTTGGAGAATTTTCTTTTTCTTTTTTTATGGCTACTACTGGGAAATTGGCGGACAAGATTCGGAAAGCCATCAGTTTCATCACGTCATTGCCGGCTGAAACTGGCGAACTACATTAGGCTAGCCATCATTTATTTCACGTGGTCACAGGGGTTACCGCAAAAAAAAATCCAAGGAAAAAAGATCCACTGAAAAAAAGCCAGGAAAAAAAATCCAACGGAAAAATGATCCAGTGAAAAAAAAAGCCAAAGGAAAAAAAGCCAAGTATAAAAAGTCCATGGAAATAAAATCCAATGGCTTCTTTCATGTAGGTTAAACCAGTAAGAAACTTAGGGAGTCATATAAAAATATACATTAAAAAAAAAAAAGTTCTCACTTCTCAAAGATTACAAGGACACCATGATTTGTTTCCATGGAGGTTCGAGCGATTGGGGGGCGTACAAAAATTGCACTTTTGATTTTCTCGTGTCCACTTCCATGTTGGGTGACCTTGTAGGAAATTTAGGGGTCGTACAAAAATTGCGCTTTTGATCTCCCGTCCCCCAGAAATTTGGTGAAGTCTGTAAAAGGGATACGAGGTGCTTGGTTTCGAGGGCTCTAAAACCAACTTCCGTAATTTTATATTCTGGATCTCTAGAGTCGGTCAGTGTATCCTCAATGTTACCCCTGAAAAGCTCTTAGAAACATGGGGGGATTCACCCCACCCTCCTGATAATTCGTGGTTGTGTACAGAATCATTATATAAAGCATGTTACTAATGTTTACAGCTCTACGTCCATTTTAAAATTTTGGGGGAAGCCCCCCCAGCTCACGGACTTCGCGGACGCTTCAAGGGGAACATCCTGGATACACTGACAGACTCCAGCGGCCCAGAATATAATATTACGGAAGTTGGAGGTAGAGCCCCCCCCCCCCCCCCCCCCCCAGTGTACCTCGGATCCTCGGCAATTTATTTCTTCGAATTAAAGTACAATTTCTCGCTTGGCTTGGCTTACATGGAAAGTTTTCTCGAAATTCGTTTGTTTGGAGTTCCCAATTCAATTGTCAATATAGACCCAGAAACGGCAATCTTTATGGCCCCACCCCCTTTAACGTTTGTGGCCAGTTGCCCTAAACTCAAATGAACCGGCATGAAAATTCAGACAAACAAAAGAGTTCTTTCCCCTCGTTAGGCACCTTCGAAAACTGCAATGCTGAAAAAATTGTCACACATTCAAATGTGTTCTTCGGAGGAACAGCAATTGGTGCCCGGCCCCTTAATGAAAACCATGTGGCTAGACCCCCCCCCTAATCCGGCCCTGGGTCGACATGTAAATGGATAACTGTTTTATAAAGAAGATACCTTAAGTAAATAACTGTTTCGTTACAGTTGGATTTTATTTCCCTGGCTTTTTTTTTCCGTGGCTTTTTTTTTCCATGGCTTTTTTTTCCGCTGGCTTTTTTTTTCCTGGATTTTTTTTCCGTTGATCTTTTTTCCTTGGATTTTTTTTCCTAGATTCGCTTACAGGACCGCTTAAGGACTGTTTATAGCAGCTACTGCCTGTGATTGATAACTCATGGCCCTGTTCTAGCATATGACAACTGATGGGAGTGCCAACTGTTGGGCAAATGCTGGCCTGAGCTGCTGGCCCATGCGGTGGCCGCCGGGACATTTTATTGACGATTGGGCAGCGGCAACATAGTGCTGGGCCACTGCTGGCTGCCAGTGTTAGCCCAGCAACACGTTTTTTGCTGGGATGGACTGATGCATAAAACTGTGTGGATTTTCAGTGTTAAACTATTCAGACTGCATTTGAAACTCTGTGGCCAGTTCTTACTTAAATGTCAAAAGAAATATCTCAGGTGATTAGCTCAATTCAACAAGTCCAGCGAAATATATTTTCACTCCTCGTAGGCGAAACTACAGGGAGTGCCTTGGAACCTAATGATGTTTCAGCAAATAAATAAATTTCTTTCTTATGCCTGAAATGGCCCTCGCTTCTCCTCTGTTACCTTACGCAAAACTTCATCAGGCTCAGAATCCCGAGTGAGCCATTACGCGTGCTTTTGATTCATTTACCTGACACTGTCAGTTTCACATTCTTTTAAATGTATCTGAGAAACCAACTATGTAAATGTGCTAAAAGTAGGTGAAGTCCCTGTTAATAGTAAAAGTTTTTTTTTTTTGTTAAATTTGACAACATATTTGAATTGTAGCTCCAGAATGGTAGTTGCGGCTTTAGTGCTTTTCGTTTCGTCAGTGAACAGAGGAAACCTACGCTTCTGCTTTCCCAGTGGTCTCCTTAAACGCTTAACGCTACCGACTCATGTCAGCTTTGGGGCGAGAACCGTGCTCTTTCACGCTTCCAAACCTGGTTCCTCCGTTATGCTTGCCACCTTTCTGCTGGACAGTTTAAACGTTTCTCTTACTGAGGCCTTGCACGTCCGACGTCTAACGCAAGAAAAACAATCTGACCAATGCCAGATACGCTTATACACTGGTGTGCAAAAATTAAGGACGAAGAGGAGGAATTAGCACAACAGCGGAACGAGCAGGCAGAACGGGCAGAAAAACCACTCAGGAGATAGACTAGGGTCCGGTACGGTAGGCCATGCGCATGTATACAGCATGACGTAGGGGGGACAGTGAAAGGTCGAAAGGCGAAAGGGTATAAAGCACACGGGCGGTGTACGCTTAGTAATTCGGTGAAAGTTATTGCACGGTGTACATTGGTTTGAACAACGTCGAGTTGCTGCCACCGTGTGATATGGCCAACAGGCAATCCAGTAGGCGACATCTGGATGACTTTACCCGAGGTCGCGTCATTGGGAAGTTGGAAGAAGGTCGAAGTGTGACTAGTGTGGCCGAGGTGATCGGGATCGCTCACAGCGTCGTTTCACGAGCTTGGAGAGCATTTTAAACGACAGGAACAGCTGTCCGAGAGTTTAGCAGTGGTTGTCCACGAGCAACCACGGCGGCGGACGACCGGTATATTGTCCTACAGGCGAGAAGAGACAGACGGCAGACAGCGGGACAAATCGCAAGGCACATGCAACAGGCAACAGGACGTCCGTTATCGTGTTTTACCGTGGACAGGAGGTTGTACAAAGGTGTTCTATTTGCACGACGGCCAGTACGGTGTGTGCCATTAACGCCTGCTCATCGGAGACGGCGGTTTCTGTGGTGCCAGGAACACAAGAACTGGACACATCAGCAATGGGGTCGAGTTCTCTTTACGGATGAGGGCCAATTTAGTCTGACGAGCGATTATGGACGTATACACATCTGGAGAGAGCAGGGAACAAGCAAAGATATTCAACGAATGGATTGGCTCGGAAGGTCCCCGGACCTAAATCCAATCGAACACGTGTGGAACCTTCTCGGGAGACGCTTGGCAGCACGTCACCAGCCGCCAGCAACGATTCCGCAGCTGCAATTGGCGCTACAAGAGGAATGGGCCGCGATGCCTCAACAGCTCCTTGACAACCTCGTTCTCAGCATGGACAGGTGTTGTAAATCCTGCGACGCAGTCAGGGGTGATCATATCCCCTACTAAAGACTGGACTTTTCTTGGCAGCCGCCTGTCATATGGACGTTTCTGTCTTCTGTCCAGTTGTGCTCGAAGCTACCTTTTCAATAAACTGCCTTTGTATCCTTTGGATTCCTTGTTTGGACGGTTTTGCTCACTTGTCCCATATTCGTACATCTTGGGGATCTTATGGTATAATTTGAGTCGATGTGGAGCACTTCTGCACGACGTTACATTCGAAAAACCGCCTCGTCCTTAATTTTTGCACGCAAGTGTATGTTTCCTCAAAACCTTTGGCAGCGCTTGGTTAGTTCCACTACTTACGGCAGCGTTGAAAACACTTATCCCTACGCTTATTAGTACATCACCATCCACTGACAATGAAGCTGCAATCACACCCCGATACTTTAATACAACACATTGGAATAATAAATTAGCATATACAGTTAGTCTAAGTGGTCCGACTTTGATAGTATGTTTACAACAGTTTTTAATCTCTCTTTGCTTTCCCTTCAAGGCGTCAGTTGTCTGGAACATTTTCGTTTTCATAACTGCACAAAATGTCGCAAATAAAGACAGCTTCTGTTGAGACGGTGAAAATTTTGATACAGGTACATGTTTAACAGAACGATGTCTGAGAATCTTATATTGTTATTATGGTTACGAGTGTCGTGTGTTTTTTAATTTGTTGTGTACCAGTCTGTCGATTTTTTTATCATCGCTGTGAACCCGCATGTTTGTTCTTATGATTTTTTGATTGCATTGTTATTTATTACATGGAGTCTTCGTTAAACGCTCACAAACAAACTTTTCTGAGTTTTTTAATATTATTGTTTTTGTTTTCTTTAAACTAATTAATCATCGATGAAAAATTTATATGCATACACTGATCAGCCGAAACATTAAAACCAATTCTGCGTTATGCAAATCAGCACGCGTGCAGCTAATCAGCACGCGTGCAGCTAATCAACGTCACGTTTCAAAGTCGCGAATGATATTGATACCGCCGCTGGCACCAAAATGTTACGACAGTGGGTCACTATCTCACCGCTGCCAATCAATTCAACAACCGTAGCCGAGCAATTAATATATTTCTTCACTGATCTCTTTCGACGTAGTTCTTGGCGCGAAAACTGTATTAAATGGGCATACACTTAAACAATTTGAACCAATCACCTGCGTACACATAAATAATGTGTTCTATGACTGCGCTGACTGCCTAAACAAATATTTAATTGGCTATAAAAAACATAACAATGGCACACAAACGAATAAAATTTAGCTGTCTTCTGAACATGAGTATTGGGTCAACTTGGACCTAAATCAGTTCTGCTGATAGTTTTAACGAACTTAAATTCCACAGTTCAGTCTTACTATTTCTCAGTTCAGTTCTTACAATATATCAGTTCAGTTCCTCAACTAATTGCGTAACAGATGTAACAATAAAACAAAATGTTTCTACTTACATGGATGCTGCCAAGAATAAATCCAAATTGTGATTTAACTTTTCACCTGTATCTTTCTTAGGTATCCAAGCCACCGCTCTTACGCTCATATTTTTCTTTTGCCGGCTTTATTCTGTCGCTCTTACACGTAGAGGCTGCACTGCATACGTAACCACACACACACACACACACACACACACACACACACACACACACACACACACATGGGGCCTCGCTTCGCCCCGCAGGACCAGCTGGCTTCCTTCGCCGCTTCAGGGAGAGGATGATAATATTGCACACTGCCGTAGTTGGACTCGAACCCGATCTTCGGCTTGGCTTGGCTTCGACCAACGTCCACTCGCAGACTTCTTAATTCCTCTGTAGCTTTGCTTTCATTGGGCCAACCAGTCGCTAATTTCCATTAGGCTCCAGCCCAGAAATTGCTGCTTTATCACGCGGATTTAGGCATTCCGCTGTCTTTATTGCAAACTGGCATTTCCATTTGCCTCGAGTTTTCGTCTCCATTTCTTACCAAATGCAGGGAGTTTCGCTGCTTCATTGCCCAATTCATATAGCAGATCCAAGACATCCAGCACAGCCTTTCTAATCGGAGAGCGTACAAACAACTAAACTTTCTTCCTTATTTTCACGCTAAGTGCGAAATCTTATTTTTCTGCACGGAACACACAGAGAGCAATTGTTCTCGAAAATGCCCCAAACAATCGACGAATTTAATTTACGATTATTCGCTAAACCTTTTCTCCCCCATCTTCATTCATTTCTACTCAAGTGGCCCCTCTTCGATACATATACCTCTTTCCCTTTCCGTGTTGCTTGGGCTGCCCGTCAGCTACGCCCTGATATTTACGACCTAACAGAGCTATTCTGAGACCACCCAGCCAGAGGCAGAATTCTTCGCTTTTTTTCTTTCCAAACCCCCCAGATAAAACTTTCTCCGCTGTTTACACTTTTAAACTCCAATCAAGCCTCGAACATAACTAATAATTAATTTCACACATCAACCACGCCCATTAATTACTGAATTAATGGCGAGGGTAGGTCGTAACAATATACACTGCTGACCACCCAAAATGCAACACCAAGAAGGAAGCATCCGATTGGCCTGAAATTCGCAGCATGCGTCGCCCGCGAGAGGATATGCAAACGATTAGCATTGCAAGGCATATGCAAATCATGTGCGCCCGGCACGCCACCGAGAAGCAGTGCACACAAGGCGGGGTGCAAGTAGTGGAAGTGTGTTGTGCTGCCGGACCTGTGCGTGGGAAGCATCTTGATGCCTCGTCGCAGAATACGAAAGTCATTCCAGCACGTTTCGAAGTTCGACAGAGGACGAACAGTGGCTTATCGCGACAGCGGTTTATCGTACCGAGACATCGGCGTCCGTGTGGGACAACATCCAGCCACAGTGAAGCGAGTATGGATTCGGTGGGTGCAGGAGGGACGGACGGACCGACGTGAGTGATTGCCGCAGCCGCGGCACACCACCTAACGAAAGGACCGGCATGTTGTGTGGCGGGCATTGACGGCTCGCACCGCCTCATCACGAACGTTAGCGCAGGAATTAGGGATTGTTGCGCAACAACCTGTGTCAGCACGTACCGTTCGACGTCGTCTGCAGGAGCGGGGACTTGTCGCACGGCGTTCATTGCTCCGATTGCCATTGACGTTACACTACCGGCGAGTGCGGCGGCAGTGGGACGTTGAACG
This sequence comes from Macrothele yani, assembly GCA_039090855.1. Classification (NCBI taxonomy): domain Eukaryota; kingdom Metazoa; phylum Arthropoda; class Arachnida; order Araneae; family Macrothelidae; genus Macrothele; species Macrothele yani. Next base: position 144,603,326 of record CM077007.1, on the reverse strand, counting down.
CCACACCTGGACTACGGAATAGCACGACATTGTCTTCTCCGACGAATCCCGCTTCTGCCAGCAACACCACGACGGTCGGATCCGCGTGTGGCGGCACAGCAGCGAGAGACTGTATGACACCTGCATTATGCATCGCCATACCGGTCCGTCGCCTGACGTTATGTTTTGGGGCGCAATTGGATATGACACCCGCACCCCTCTGGTACGCATCGCTGGTACACTCAACAGCCACCGCTACATCTCCGACGTTTTGGAGCCTGTAGTCCTCCCTTACCTGCAGGACCTGCCAGTGGCCACGTTTCAACAGGAAAATGCGCGCCCGCGCGTGGCACACATCGTGCAACAATTCTTCACGGCCCACCAGGTGTCACTGCTGCCGTGGCCCGCCTTTTCTCCCGATATGTCGCCCATTGGACACGTCTGCTCGCTGATCGGCAACCAAGTAGCCCGGCAAGCACCACCCGTGGCTACGCCTGATGAACTGTGGCAACGTGTGGAAGCAGCCTGGACCGACATACCCTAAACCCACATCCAAAGCCTCTTTCGTTCGATACCGCGGCGTGTAGGGGCCGTTATTGCCAGCCATGAGGGCCACACGAACTATTAATGTCTGCGTGTTCCGCAAGTCTCACGGGCCTGTAAGCTCAATCGTTTCATCTTTGTATCTGTTGTTATGTGTCCAGTAAATCTGGCTTTGCTGTCTCGTGTCCTTGTTGGTGTTGCATTTTGGGTGGCCAGCAGTGTATATATAACACCTGGGTCGTATCTCTCTCCGTCAGTATTTCGCTTTGTCTCAACATGGAAAACGCAAAGGATTTATCTGATTTCGACAAAAGCCAGATCGTGATGGCAAGATGCCTTGGTAAGAGCATTTCCAAAACAGCAACGCTGGTAGGCTGCCCACGAGTACCTATCAGAGATGATCCGAAACAGGTGACACTTCGAGCGTCGACAAGGCGTGGGAAGGCCACGCCTCATTAATGCCAGAGGTCAGCGTAATATATCTCGTCTTGTGCGCAGCAACAGGAGGGCTATACTGTGACTGTGATTAGCCATAATTTCAATTGTGGTGAAGGGCCCAATATGTCAGAACGCACAATTCGTCGTACACTCTTGGGTATGAGTCTCCACAGACACATTTGTGTGCCTATGCTCACAGCCGTTTATCGTCGTCAAGGCTTACAGTGGATACCTAATCATCGACATTGGACCATATAAGACTGGAAAAGGGTGTCATGGTCAGACGGATTCCGTTTCCTGTTGCACCATGTCGACTGACGAGCTCGTGTGCGACGTTTACTTAAGGAAGCACGAATCCAGGCAGCTGGAGAGAGTGTGATGGTCTTCCTGATATTTTCTTGGGGAACATTATCCCTGTAGAGCGAACTCTGACAGCTGCTACATACCTGAACATCGTGGCTGACCAAGTACACCCCTTTACGGCGACTGTATTCCCCGGCAGAGGTGGTGTCTTTCAACATGCCACACTGCGGAGAAGGTTCAGGAATGGTTCCAAGAACATGAAGCGAAATTTCATTTATTGCCATGTCCCCCAAATTCGCTGGACATGAACCCTATCGAGAATGTGTGGTTTGAGTTGGAGAAACGGGTACAGCATCACCCAAACCACGTAATTTACGGTAACTGCGGGATCTTCTGTAGCAGTCATGATACCGAATGTCATAAGACACCTACCAACATCTCGTTGAATCTGTTATCATTGGCTGAAAGCTCTTTTGGCAGCAAGAGGAGGACCTACATCAATTAGGTTGGTGGTTTTAATGTTTCGACAGATCGGTGTATATTCTTCTACCTCCGCTCAAATAAAAATGAAATGTGTCTAACCTCCCCATCCCCCGGTACTTTGCACCTCCTTCATTTTATCCAGTTTCACATATGGTACTCCTCCACAATGAAAGTTAGGTCCTCACCACACATATACGTACTTAATGCTCAAATACTCTTCAAAATGAAATTCAACTGGCTTTCGCTTCATTCTGCGTGTTAATCACGTCGTAGCGTCTAGATTTAAGTGGATGAAACGCAGCCTATCGAATTCAGTACAAAAATATTACGCAGTCGCACACACACATAGATTATCTCGTTTCTTGTGGTTGTTGGGCATGAACGATGTTCACACATAGTTGGTCACTTTTTATCTCCTCTCGTTCTGAGTTACAAAACTTCAACATAGTGCTTCCTATACAAAACCAACTGCATTACTCAAAACATCTAATTTGGCGTTTTAATGACCTCATGAAAAAAGGCATGATCCGCTTATATTCGTACATTTACTAGGGTGACGAAGGATGTTGGATCCACGTAAAGTCCTACACTGATAAACCCCTACACTTTCTTCTACCGCTAGGAAAATTTCAACATTGGAAAAGTACTACACTAGGAAACTCCTACGCCTTCTCATATAAGGGACTTTACACAAATGAAACTTCGATTGGAGATCTTGTCAACGTGTAAAGGTTTTCCTAGTGGCATGAAACGATATGCAGAAGTTTTCCTAGTGGCATGAAACGATATGCAGAAGTTTTCCTAGTGGCATGAAACGATATGCAGAAGTTTTCCTAGTGGCATAGAATGATACGTTGGAGTTTTTCTAGTGGCATGAGATGATATGTAAAAGTTTCCCAAGTCGCATAACGCGATATGTAGGAGTTTTCCTATGGACATATACGGGTATGTAAGAACCAAGTGACGTTCGATTGCAGCTCACAAACTTTCGAGAAGGGCTGCATGATACAGATTTCTGGAAAATTCCTCAGGAGTGATAATCCTTTATAACATTTTTACACATACCAAATATTAAAGTCATAACTTCAAATTTTATGAATGGGTAAACTTTTACATATTCCCTTATGCCATTAGGATCGTACATACCTTATATATGTCCATACGAAAGCTCCTATACACTATTTTATGCAAGTAGGATAACTTCTACACCGGGAAAGATCTCCGAACAAAATGTGTGAAGTCCTAATATGAGAAGGCGTAGGAATATACCGGTGTGAGACTTTTTTGGTGCAGGATTTTTCCGCAGTGTAGCAGTTTTCTTAGCGGTGGAAGAAAGTGTAGGGGTTTACCGGCGTAGGAGTTTTCCTGTGTAAGAGTTTTCCACTAACTTGAGAAATTTAAGTTTGTTAAAATAAATATATATTTTTTTTACTTGCAGATTTCGATGTTTCTAATTAACAGTACTTCAGCTGTTAATTGTTCTTCCTTTCACAATTCTAAGTAGTAATACATGTGAGCCTTACAGCTTCATATATATACTAAGGCATCGTACAACAGCTAATTTCCACATTCTAGTGTTTTAAGTATATAAATGCCCTTCACAGCTGTTGCTGTGGATACTAATGCTGATTTATGTTAATGCATTAGGTACTCGCACTCCTCGCTGTTAATGTTACAGGTATTAATGACCGTACTCGAAGAATTATTGGTACTTAGCATTTCAGGCAATACTGTTTTGTACCTTCGTATTGGGGGACTCCTCCATCGAATTCAGCTGTTAATACCTAACACTAAAGGTATTGATGCTTCTCTGCAATGCTTCCCACTCACAGTACTGCTGCAACTAATGATTCTTACTCTTCGTATTGTGGATGTTAATGCTTCTTATTTTTGGAGAACTGGTAGCTCAGGTTCCTGTTCCTATATTCTTGCCAAGGATGTTTTTCGACTTTGTTGAAAGAAAATTCATTACGTCCGAAATACCATCAAACTACTTAAAAGAAGCTTTGAGAATGTTGATGTTTTTCGAGAAATTCGGGCTTAAAACCTTTGGATCTATGCTTCCTACTTTGTCCCCGGGAAGAAGTGTGAAATCCACCTTGCTTTGTTCGCGGCGTCTTATTAAGAAAAACGAGGAATAAAAGCTCAAGAAAGCAAGAGTGAAAACAGAAATAAAATCAAAATCCTGTTTCTCAATAAACCTGGAAGAAATCCGAAGACAGGTTTCGACACATGGCTCATTACACAGGAAACCAAAGAAAACAGAGGGGAAATCTCCTGGTGTGTGTTTGTGCTGTTGGCTCTAAATGACTTTTAGAAGGGAATGTGCCATGTTCTTACCCTAATGTAATCCTAATCCATAGGTTGGCTCTCTCTCTCTCGCGCTCTCTCACTCTGAGCCGAGAGCGAGAGTTTTCTTTCTTTGCAGCTAGGCAAAGACTAGAAGGTTAACGACGACCGGCCCCATTTATTTTCCTTCACCAACTAATGGCGCCCAAGAAGGATTGCGGGCTTAGATGTCGGCACACAGGAAAAACATACAAAATCCCTTCTCTCGGCTGCAACGCTTCTTGGCGGCGCCCCTCGCCGCCACCGCAAGAAGGAGGAGGAGGAAGAAATAAGCGAGAAGGGAAAAGCAGAAAAAAATAAGAGGTGAACTTCGATCGAACGTGTTTTATGAGAACGGGTGGTGTTATCATTTGGGTTTCTAGACGTGATCAGCATAAAAAAACTGATATGTGGGGGATTTTTTTGTACATATTTATTCATTTTTTTGTGTTGTGTCCTTTTTTTTTTAACCTTAAAAAATAAACAGTAGTCTCAGATATTATTTCCGAGCATGACTCTGTATAAAGAGAAGTAGAACACTTTTACATTGCGCAGATATTTGGCTCCGAATACAATTCCTAAACTCAAAACTGCAGGAAATTGCGATTTAGAATTTCTATGTGGTTATGAAATTGAGCGCGTAAGATCCGTGAACATGTCAGAATGCGACATGTTACCATCTCTCACACACAAAAAAACTTTTGAGGATCTATACTATCGAATACATCGTTCAATGGCGTTAGAAGTAGCTAATATGAGGGCAACCGCCCTCCCAGAATGGTCATTCCAGAGGAGTAAATTCATGCTTTTGGTACGTAGGAAATAGAAGTTGTAGCTAAAAAAGAAAGTCACACCTTTCAGTATTTTCTTTTTGAAGACTTTAGTCAGTCTCATACAGTATTCCATGCAGTTAACCAGGGTACAGAGTAACATACACTATGAGGTGTGAACGTAACCTAGCCATGAAGGGAATTTTCCAAAACAGTGAATGGAGGCATAGAAAACAATATGCTGATATGCCTAACTTCTATGACCTTTCCGAACAATATGCTGATATGCCTAACCTCTATGACCTTTCCGAACAATAAGCTGATATGCCTAACCTCTATGACCTTTCCGAACAATATGCTGATATGCCTGACCTCTATGACCTTTCCGAACAATATGCTGATATGCCTAACCTCTATGACCTTTCCGAACAATATGCTGATATGCCTAACCTCTATGAACTTTCGGAACGATATGCTGATATGCCTAACCTCTATGACCTTTCCGAACATGTCATTGGGATGAAGAGGATTCGGACACCGGACTTTTGGGCACAAAAGTTTAAGGGCCGTATAAAAATTGCCGTTTCTTGGCCATATAATCAGAATTTGATAGAGAAAATGTTCACCGTATAAGACAAGTGACAATTATACTTGAATTTGGGGAAACAAAGGTACATTCGTGAATACAAAAAAACTCACATAGAACATTGATTAAATCTACGGGTTTCAGCGAAACAATGCAATTACAGAAGAACTCATACTATGTTCGGAAAAGGACGACAAAGTGGGATTTTTTAATAACGCTGCACTTTTACTTAGACACTAAATATTTACATAACATGTCAAGTTATTAATATTTCTGTTAGTTACTTAAGCACTAAATATTAATTACTATGCCTCATTCGTATGCCATTTCGGCAGTTTTTATTCAATCGAGGGGAACATTTTCTCGATCAAATTCTCATTATATGGCCAAGAAATGGCAATTTTTATACGGCCCCTTAAACATTTGTACCCAAATGTCAGGGCCCCTTCTTTCAGACAGAAAATCTTAGATATTTCTTAATTTCTTAATGACAATGAGATATGAGGGAAAAAATTTGTGCACACCACTTGCTCAAGTAGAAAGAAATATAAAAACACTATAATCTTTTACGCAGCGCAATTTCATGGCTCTAAAAGTGAATGTGCGCAGTTGTCCGTGTGCCCAAATGTCCTAAACTTGGGATGAAGAGCTAATTAATCATTTGTGTTCCGTCGCAGAAAGTTCTCTGAGCGTTTAACCTTGAACGGAATTTTTCCAAGCCCTAACCTTAAAGCTTCCTCCTGTTAGGTTTTTATCCGATACTCATTCGTTCTGCATTGCTATGGAGTGTTGTGTTGTCGGCGTTCACATAACTTTTACGCTTTACTTGGTATTTACAACCTGTGGTTCTTGGGTATTTACCTAGTTTTTACGTTTTTAATAAAATTATGTCAAAATCCTGGAGTGCGAGTTCTGAACGATTATAATGGCAGTGTGTGAGAAATTAAAAACCGCGTATTACTTGAGTGTAACTCGAAGGGGCGTAATTTTGACCTTGAAGAGACGTAATTTCAAGTCTCCTCCTCCCAGAAAAGAAAAGCTTGCTACGGTCCTGGTTTGAAATATGGGTTCTAGAAATCTCCTTTCTGATCAATGATTTCAGAATGTTCTATTGAACATTTGCTTCAAATTAAAATATAACATACATGTGGAGCAATGTAAGATTTGTAACTTTCCAGGTTTCGGTGTGTTCTCAGCTCCTATGACTAACCTAAAATCTAATATGCGTTCGCTAATTTTTTTACTGAAGACATGCATCATTTTTCTCCACTTGTTTGAGATGTCGTCAGAGGTTTCAAAATGTTTTCCCGCTTTTTTTTACGGCCCCATCCATCAACACATAAATCTGGGGGCAGGGGGTACCTGCTTTAAATTTAGGGCGTGTATTTAGGGAGTGTCCTGTTAACCGGTTTTAATTGGGGGTTGAAATCAGAACGGAAAACCTGCCTGCGGGATTCAATGGATTGTATTTCCATTCTGGGAGAAATGCCGATGAGGAATTAGTTCTACGGGCATAAGCCCATCGTTCTCCCTCTTTCCTAAATAAAAGATAGGCGACTCCTTATGATGTTTAAGATGGTCAAAGTGCTCTGTAAAAAAGAAACACTGCACATGGCTTCAGCGGTTGTGTGACCTTCCTTAATCCTTTAACCGGCTGAAACGAATTAACTCGGGGTTAGCAAAATGCGCTGAAATCAGCGCGAATCAATATTTTTGATATCTGAGAAGTGGGCCTGACGCAGCTGGAACGACTAAACCTGCGCATCAAAGAGCGTTGTTTCCTCCTTAGCTTTAATTGTTATTTAAAGTGGTCATTTTGGGTAATGATTGACACTTATATTTTCTCACCGATTACCGGCTGAAAGTACTATAATGATGTCGACAAACATGAGAAAGGAACGAGAAGATGTTTGAATCACTTGGTTTCTTTCCTTTGGCATGATGTCCATGTCAAGAGGACCAGCCATTAGACATCACCCCTTGGGTCACGGAGCAAAGACTACAGGACTAGAAGCTTCGCAGTGACATGACGTCCGCGTCAGGGGGACCAGCCCTTCCCATTTGTGCCTTGGGTCACGGAGCAAAGAATAGAGGACTAGAAGCTTCCCACTGGCGTGATATCCCTGTCAGGGCGACCAGCCGTTCACCATCATGCTTTGGGTCATGGAGCAAAGAATAAAGGACTAGACTTCCCATTGGCGTGATGACCGTGCCAAGGGGAGCAGATGTTCCCCGTCATTCCTTGGGTTCATAAAGCAAAGAACAGAGGACTACAAACTTTCATTGGCATGATGTCCGTGTCAGGGAGACCAGCCATTCCGCATCATGCCATGGGTCACGGAGCAAAGAATGCAGGACTAGAAGCTTCACATTATGTCCAAGTGAGGGGGACCAGCCGTTTCCCATTATGCCTTGGGTCACGGTGCAAATAATAGAGGATTAGAATCTACCCACTGGCGTGATGTCCCTGTCAGGATGACCAGCCGTTCCCCATTATGCCTTGGGTCATGGAGCAAAGAATGGAAGACAAGAAGCTTTGCAATGACATGATGTCCGTGTCAGGGGGATCAGATGTTCCACATCATGCCTTGGGTCATAAATCAAAGAACAGAGGTTTAATAGAGGATTAGAAGCTTCCCACTGGCGTGATGTCCCTGTCAGGGCGACCAGCCGTTCCCCATTATGCCTTGGGTCACGGAACAAAGAATAGAAGACAAGAAGCTTCGCAGTGACATCAGATATTCCCCATCATGCCTTGGGTCATAAAGCAAAGAACAGAGGACTAGAAGCGAGATCTTATCACCTCTGAAAGGTATGAGGTCGGCACTGCTGAAATAAGAAAATGAATTGCTTTGCCGTATCTTTCGTGAAACCCTGGCCCTACGCAAATGTTTGCGCTTGGTGAGCGCAGAAAATTTCACTACCGTTAGTTCAGTTGCATGGACCGCTTTAAAGGTTAAAACGTAGGTCAGTTATGTCAAGCGAACCTTCAGGATTTAATTGTAGCGACTCGGTACACCCGATAGCAAAATTGGAACTGTATTCCATCGAGATTTTCCCAATCGAAACGTGCTATGGTTATCTTACGGGCAGTACGGTCTCTTCAAGCCAGTTTCGAGCTGTATTGCATTTCCCCGAAACGATTTAATGAAAACAAAGTTGGAGTATCGCGGTCAAATATTAAAGATTCATTGCAATTGGACAAGACATATTTTACTTCATTAAAGATATGCGTAGTACGGCGTGGTCCAAAATTAAAACTGTAAATGTTAACTGGAATAAATCCTGCATGATTCTAAAGCTGCGCTTGTTTCCGCGGGTCATTCATCTTGTTCTTTTAAAAACGCTACAACACCGCATTTTGATTTGATGGGTTTTTAAGGTCATACATTTTCCCAGGAATTTGTCTTCTGGGTACTTTTTCATTCTTGGTGACCAACTGAGTGATCTTTGGGTTTGGTTGCTCATGTCGCCAAAAGGATCAAAAGAACGACAAATAAATTTATTTAATGTCCTAAAGCTCTGTCAAATTTCATTTACTAACTTTTTAATGTAGTTTTAGAGTCTTTTGGTTTCCAATTGAGTTTGTGTTTGATAATGTGTGTGAATATAAACCTCATTTGCCGGTGATAGGATTCGAACCCACAGCTGCCTTCCCAGGAGTCGACTGTTCTACCGACTGAACCGCGCCGACGAAGGCTTATCTCTGCAACTTTGCTGTCTTAACATGTTCCTCACCTCTGAAGTAGGTACGTCACATGCGGTAAAAGCGGTTAGAAAGCAAGAAGGCACAGTGGAAATTTGCATATGGTGTTCGTATATGTTGTTCGTAGTTACAATTTCTGTTTGCCCCTCCTGAAAACTAGACTATGGGCGCTTATGGTGTCCTGCGACTTTTGACTCGCCCTGTATTGTAAATTCGCAAAGTTTTTTTGTGTTATGCGCCTCGTACATACAGCATCCAGAAGTTCAACAGAAAAATTGATAATCAGAATAAGTATTACTGCAAAAACATTTGTAATACCTCCCAAGAACTGAAATGGTGTAGTCCGATCCTCTTGCCTCCCTTCCTCCCCCTCTATGGACACCCATGCAAGGGAATTGAACTTTACACACCTAAAATGCTTTTGAACCTGCTTTTCAGCAATAACTGGATGGCATACAAATGACACCGCCATATGCACCTGAAATACACCTACTTCTGAATTTACAGGTAAGGAAGGGTGGTTTGGTGCACAAAACTAATATTTTATAAAGCTAGTACACTTTTGATGCCATCAACACTGCAATAAATATAGCGGCGCATTAGTTAGGTGCATTCTTTCATGATTTTTATCTCGTGAGGTAACTGCGAGAATGGCTGGAATAAAACTGCATATAATCCGTGGTGCGCCCATCAGAGATGGAAACGGGTCACGGATCAACGGGTCGACAATTTCTGGTGGGTCAAACGGATGGGGTTCAAGGTGTTTCTGACCCGATTTCGATCCGGTTTTATTTCCGTTTTATTTTTGAAAAGTAAAAGAAAAAAATTCAAAGAAAAATGTGCACTGTGGAATATTGTGCACGATACTAGTGCTGGCCAAGTGAAAAATGATTTGTCATGCAATGTGAAGGAAGAGTGTCCTCAGAAGGAAAAGTGTCCCTTCCTTTTGAGGGGCAATGATGAAAACAACACCCACATTTTGGAAACTTTCAAGTCATCATAAACTTGTAAAAAATGGTGTTGCTGTAAAACACATTCTGAAGCTTGATACTGTATGTTATTATGTTATCAAGAAAGCAGCAAAAACTGAAATTAAACAGTTGCTTAGTTAAAAAAAATATATTGTAGCACCATCAAAATTAGGTTCCACAGCCTTTAAATTGCTGCGGAGGAACTTTTTGACTCTCGTAGATGTAAACAAAGACATCGCTCTTTCCACGTTTTAGCAACACACAGCAACCGAAAAATTGTTTTTCGGTCACCGCCGGGGAATTGAATCCACGGATCTCTCGATATCTAGCCGAGCGCGTTAGCCTTACACCACGGTAGCCAACAATCCACGGCGTTATGTGTTTAAAACAGTTAGTTATGTTATATCTTGCAAATGAAGGACGACAGTTTCAATACTTCCCGTAAGTAAGTGAGTAAATTATGCGCTCCTATAATATTAATACATTAGTTTGATTTCCATATAACCTAAGGTACCCACTGCGGAGAGACCTTTTGAACACCCTATATATATATCTTGTGTTGAACATAAAGAAACAGTTCACTATGATAAGAATTACAACCATATTATCACCGGAAACTTGAGTTTTGTTGACAATGAAAAGCTTAGGATTTTATTAGAGTATGGCTCTAAATTCAGACCTTCCTTCACAATTTCCAAAGAAAGGATTCTTGAGAGCTTCACACAAGATGTTAATAGGTACATAGTAAAAACCAGTTTAACGTACAATCAGCCTATTGAGGCCTTCGCAGAATGGAAATATAATATAATCAATAGCTTCACCGGTGAGTTGGCAGGTCTGGACTTTTGTTTCGACAGAAATCTCTTTTTCTCTGGAGAAGCTAAAAGGTCACTCTCCAAACTACAAGACCAATTTATTTTTACCACTACGGATAAAGCTAGCAATAATTTTGCAATTATCTGTAAGAAGTTCTATTTTGAATTGTTAACTATGGAACTCAATAATAGAGTAACATACGAGCCCGTAAGTTATTCTACCAAGCAGTTAGAAAATCGGTTTAAGGCATTCTTCAAGAAACTTAAAATTCCACAAACTAGAAGATATGAGCCTGAATTTCCATTTCTTTTTGCAACGGTTAAGTTTCATAAGGATCCTGTGAAGTTCAGGTTCATAGCTAGTGGAGTAAGGAGTCATAAAAAGAAAATAGATCTTGCTTTTGAAGATGTCTTAAAGAAGGTTTTGAAACACATTAGAAACTGTTCTAACTTGATGTACAGAGATTTTTGGATAATTAATAATAATGCAGAAGTAATTTCTACTATACTCAAAGTTTGTCCCCTAGATATTAATAGTTATGATTTTGAAAACCTATATACTAATCTGCCTCTATCAGATATAATCACTACCTTTAAAGAGCTGTATGCAGAATTTAAACTTAACCAATTTGTTGATGTAGGAACTTGGAACTCTTATCTCAATTGCTGCATAGAAAATAACCATATCTTATATAATAATACTCTCTATAAGCAAGTGAACGGTATTCCCATGGGAACATCAACGTCCACGAATATCGCTAATCTATTCCTGTTCTTTAAGGAATATAAATTCATTAAAAATCACCCCACCTGCTCAGATAACTACCTTTACACTTTTAGATATATTGATGATCTGCTGTGTATCAATAATTCAGAAGTTATAGAGAGTGATTTTGATAATATCTATCCTAGCTCTCTTAACTTATGTAAAACCAACCACAGTAATCAGGAACTTGAGTTCCTAGACTTAAGCATTAAGCTCAACAGAGGTAACCCATCTATTAGCCTCTTTGATAAAAGAGTTAATTTTCCTTTCAAAGTAATTAAATATCTACACTGGAATAATAACATTTCAACCAAAGTAATTGAGAATGTACTAATTTCTCAGGTCCTAAGAATTTCAAGAATTTGCAGCAACAATTTGGACTTCAATTACCACATTAATATACTATTAGAAAGTTTTCTAGAGAACGAAATTCCTTCTTCTTGCATCAAAAGAACTTTAAGAAAAATTATTCTGAATAATAGAGTAAGGTTGGCAGATCTGCTTTAATTTTCTACACAGTTAATAATATGATTCTGACCAATCAAAGCCGTAAGGAAGTTGGCTAGAGGATGCCTATTAACTACCTAAAGGAACCTTAGTGCTATGGATATGACGGTCCTATTAAAACAAAAATTAAATAATATAAACAAAATCACAAAAAAGCTTAAAAATCTGTTTATAAAAGAAAATAAAAACAAATAAAAAAGAAAACTAGTTATTCATCACTAGGATAGCTATACTAAAAATAGTAAAACCAACATTAAAATTAATAAGATTCTGATTAATCTATAGAAGCTCACTAAGGTGATTTAATACATGCAAAGATTATTAAATACACTGCTCGTGTATTTTATAATATTTCTCATGTATTCTGGAGAGTTAATTCTGCTCTTTCTGATCATACAGATCCACAGTCTTAAGTTTATATATATTTTTTTCTCTGGTTAAAATATCCGCGCGTTGGTTTCTTGCTGTATGAGGAGGCCATCAGCCCCACCCTCACTGCCTCCCAGCAACTAGGAGTGGCGGAAGAGGTCAGCCATGTTCTTCTCTTGTGAGGAGAAAAGTTTTGTCTCACAAGAGGTAAGCTCTCTTCCTTGTTTTTGGGTTTTAGGTTTTATAAGTTCAATGTTTGTACTTCATGTACTTTTTCTCTGTTGTTTTTTAGCTTTTCAGCTTTTAGGCGTTGGTTTGTCTGTTAACATTTTTGCGGGTTTTAACTCTTTCTTTTCTTTGTAACTTTGAGCGTCTTTTGGGGTACCTAGGAACAGAAGATGGCTAAGCTTGTTCCTTTTCTATGCGCTGTTTTTTCAAAGTAGTTAAGTTCTTAATAACTAATTAATTATGCACTTAAAGCACTGCTGAAATACTTTGTACATATTGCAACTAACTGTTTAAGGTATATAACTTTCACAAAGTTTTTCTTTAGTTAATTATTATCTTTAACTTATTCTCGTTTTCGTGCTGTCATAAGTTGTAGAGTAGGGGGTTTTAGACTCAAGTTTTCTTTCAAAAATCTGTTCGTTAAAAATTAATATTTCCTTTTTTAATTGCAATGTAAAAATTTGGATTTCTTTTGCATTGATTTTCAGGTTTAAATTCTCTCTCAAACGAACTTGGCGTTTCGTTATGGCTGAAAATCATTTCTAATTATTATGTCACTCTCACAGCTTGAGTTCTCTTTAATCTTCTTCTCTCTGTTTAATAGTAACAGATGAAGAGCATGGGTCGGGCCAGTAAGGTTAATGGATGCAAGCGAAATTGTTAACTAGTGCTAGGTCATGCAACTCTACGGAGGACATGACATATATATATATTTTAAACTATTTTAGGTGGGAATGTTACTTGCATCTATGGCCTTGCAGAAACCCATTTCCAACTAGGTCTTTGTGGAAGTGAGAAAATGCAGAGTTTTTGCTGGTCCTTGATAAAGCCAAGGCTCAGTATTCTCGACACCTTCTACATTCAGTAGTTTTATTTTATTTTTTTATCTTTTCTCCTTTTACTCACACAGGTAGATACATAACCTTTTCTATGTTGTACTAGGTGTGAGTCAAAATTATATCTGTATTTTTTTGCTTAGGTATCTTCTTTATAGAATGTGAATTCTGAATTTTCAAAACTGCTGCGTTGCGCGTTTTGATCTTCAGGTTATTTTGCAACCTTCGTTTTAAATTCTAAAGTTTTTCCCTTAGTCTTCAGTTTTGCTCTTAAGTATATATATATATATATATATGTATATATATACACACATTTTGGAAAGGGAGTGAGACAAGGTGACACCATATCTCCGAAGCTCTTTAATGCCACATTGGAGGGTGTTTTTCAGTCACTGAGCTGGGAAAACAAGGGGATAAAGATTAATGGATATTATCTAACCCACCTTCGTTTTGCTGATGACGTAGTCATTTTTGCAACTAGCCCATCAGAGCTACAGAGTATGATCCAGGAACTTGCTGACAAGAGTAAAGAAGTGGGATTAAAAATGAACTTTCAGAAGACAAAAGTGATGTTCAATGCTTTTACAAGAAATGAAGATTTATCGATTGATGGAGAAAAGCTGGAGATAACAGACACGTACGTTTATCTTGGACAGCAGATATCAAGTGAGGGTCACATTGATGAAGAAATTAATCGGCGTACAAAACTTGCCTGGAGAGCTTTTGGAAGAAACAGCATAATTTTCAAGAGCAATATGCCATTATGTCTTAAAAGAAAAGTGTTTGATCAATGCATCCTTCCAGTGCTTACGTATGGTGCAGAGACGTGGACCTTAACTAAAAGAGACATACAAAGGCTGCAGACAACTCAAAGCAGCATGGAGAGGTGCATACTTGGTGTAACCAGGAGAGATAAGAAGAGGAACTCGTGGATCCGAAAAATGACAAGAGTGGAAGACATCATGATCAGAGTTAAATCCCTGAAATGGCAATGGGCTGGACATACTGCCAGAAGGACAGATCATCGATGGACAGCCGAAATTTTAGATTGGATTCCAAGGGACAGGAAAAGACCCAGAAGAAGACCACATGGGAGATGGGTGGATGAAATTCGAAAGTATGCAGGGGTGACATGGAGGAGACTGGCACAAGACAGACCGTTGTGGAGGAAACTTGGGGAGACCTTCGTCCAGCAGTGGATTGATAATGGTTGACAATGATGATGATGATGATGATGATATACACATATACATATATGTACAGTATATATTATACTTCAAAGCAGATTTGTGAGCTCTTTGGCCAAACATGGCCTTTGCGCTATAAAAATCTACCAACCAACCAAAGCAGATTTGTCCGGATCGGGTCAGGGTCACTTACAGATTCGGGTCGGGTCAGGGTCACTTACAGATTCGGGTAGGGTCAGGGCCACTTACAGACCCGAGTTGGGTCTGACCCGTTTCCAACTCTGGAGCACACACAGTCCTTTCCGTACATTTAAGTTTATATGGTTGTACTACGCACCAATATAAAAATCAGCCTGGCAACCGCTTTCAATAATGCATTTATATCAAAAATGCAGCTTAAAGTACGAGATGTCCGATTGGTTTCGGACTTCGTTTGAAAACTTTCTAGTAATAATTTATCTTTGATCTCCTTATCTAAAAGAGTCAGCTCAATCTTATTCGGCTTCTGATTTTACGCAAGACTTTGCTTCCAAGGAAAAATGTTTGTTTAAATCTTATAGCACATCCTGGGTTTTTCTTTCCCTCCCTCTCGTGTCGAAGAGCCCTTCCAGCATCGTTTTCATAGAGCTCGCGAGAAAGAAAAGAAGAAAGTTAGAGGCACTAAATAAAATCCCTGCTATCACACACGAACCACGTAGTTGAGAGCAATCAGTCGTAAGTGTTGTCTAAGGTCAACAACAATGACACAGTCAACGAGCGTTTAATGCACGATTGATTAGACTCCCTGCAGTTAGGAAATGGCGCGTGAGATATCGGTGAAGAACACGCTCATATTTCAGAACCAAGAGAGGGGCGAAGAACCGTGGAAGAGCGATTGCACATAGGATGATCATGCTCAGGGCTCTAATGCCCAAATCGAAACCGACGCCTTGAAATATTTCAACCCAAATTAAAGAGCTCTATCTGCTGTGGTATCTTCACACTTTCATACTAGGTGAATGCAGTCTAAGTAGTCAGCAGCGCACACAAGAGACAAAAAACAACAACAACAGTGAAATAAATACTATTCCCAAGCGTTACTTAACAATGATTTGTTCTGTCTAAGCACTAAGTTTTTCGTTTTACTTTCATATCGTAACTACAAATTGCAAAATTCTAATAGAATAAAAAAATAAAATAACCCATAGTACAGAAAATAGAGAACAAGAATGATAGAAGAACTAACAGATTTACCGAAAGAAATTGAATTAGAATCAATATTGATAAAACAAAAATAATGTCAAACCAACTTAATAATAGCAAAGCACAAGAAAATATTAGAATAAATGATAAAGAAATAGACTATGTGGAAGAATATATATACCTAGGAAAGCTGATTACCACAAAGAAACAGGAAATTATGGAAGATATTGACAGAAGAATAAAAATGGGGTGGACAGATATTGGGAAGTTAAAGAAGATTCTATGTAGTAAAATAAATCCGGAAAACAGTGCAAAGCTTTTCAATCAATGTATAATACTCATTATGACATATGGCGCTGACACCTGGCCGATCAAGAAAAACAACTTAGACAAATTGCAAACAACACAACGTAACATGGAAAGATCCTTACTAAATATAAGAATTCAGGATAAAGTAAAGAATGTAAGATCCAGAAAAACAATTTCAGACACAGGGAAAAAGATACTCAATTTAAAATGGAAATGGGCTGGCCATATAGCAAGAATGGAAAATGATACATGGACTAAAATTACAACAGAATGGAGACCATATAAAGGAAAGACAGGAGTTACCGAGTAGGAAGACCAGAGGGAAGATGCATGCATGATATAAACAAAACTGTAGGAAAGCTGTATAATAGAGAAGCCCAAGAGAGGAACATTTGGAAAGAGATGAGGGAAACCTATAGCCTCAGTTGACTATAAAAAAGGTTGGAAGAAGAAGAAGAAGTTGAAAATAGTAAAAATGTACTAGTAATCCGATTTATTGGCGTAGGAATATATACACTGCTGGCCACCCAAAATGCAACACCAAGAAGGACACGAGATAGCAAAGCCAGATTTACTGGACACATAACAATAGATACAAAGATGAAACGATTGAGCTTACAGGCCCGTCCGACTTGCGGAACACGCAGACATCAATAGTTCGTGTGGCCCCCATGTCTGACAATAACGGCCGCTACACGCCGCGGCACCGAACGAAAGAGGCTTTGGATGTGGGCTTGGGGTATGTCGGTCCAGGCTGCTTCCACACGTTGCCACAGTTCATCAGGCGTAGCCACGGGTGATGCTTGCTGGGCCACTCGGTTGCCGATCAGCGACCAGACGTGTTCGATGGGCGACATATCGCGAGAACAGGCGGGCCACGGCAGCAGTGACACCTGGTGGGCCATGAAGAATTGTTGCACGATGCGTGCCACGTGCGGGCGCGCATTGTCCTGCTGAAACGTGGCCGCTGGCAGGTCCTTTAGGTAAGGGAGGAGCTACAGGCTCCAAAACGTCGGAGATGTAGCGGTGGCTGTTGAGTGTACCGGCGATGCGCATCAGAGTGGTGCGGATATCATATCCAATTGCGCCCCGAACCATAACGCCAGGCGACGGACCGGTATGGCGATGCATAATGCAGGCGTCATACAGTCTGTCGCCGCGGTGCCGCCACACGCGGTTCCGAATATCGTGGTGTTGCAGAAAAAATTCTGAAAATAACCTGCACCAAAGTTGCCGACGAGTATCCGTCTTTTAACGAAATTTTCCGTTTTCAGAAGTGCACGGTATTTTTTGTACTCACCGTTTTCCCGTACGTAGTCAGTAATTACGTTTATTTCAGAAAAGTCCGTTTCAGGGTTTTTCGTATTTATACAGAAATTTCGCAAAAATCGAAGGGACTGAATTTTTCAGCCCTTAAGCCAGAGAATCCTTTCTCGATGGTGGTTGGACATCACGTTGGACATAAGCCATGGTTGGACATAAACCACGTCGTAACCACTCAGCCAGAAATACTCAGCAATTACTCTCACATTCAAGGTAAAACTGATGGAGCGATGATGATTTTTTTTTCATTAATTCGAGCAATTCAGTCATTTTATTTTCTGTTGAAGCTCATTATTATTATTTTTTGAATACGTTTGTAATTATTTTATTTTTTCTGTAGAAGGATTTATCAAAAATTAAGTAGTTTTCCATCGTGATTTTTCGAAGCAACAGAATGCTTTGGAACTTGGGATCTTTAAAAAGTGACAGTAACTTTCAATTATCTTTAAATGATGAAATGTACTGTTACGCCCTCTAGTGGCAAACTTGTGCAGTAAGAATTTCTCACCAGAAAAGCTCTCCAACAAAGAAAGAATTTTTTAAATTACCTCACTTTGCTTATCGACAAAAATAAGATATACATCTGCACCCTTTGGCGGGAAAACTATGCTCTATTTTAGGCAGGAGATATTCTCAAAAGGTTCTCCGAGGAGAACGGTACCGGTCTACGAAAGAATTTTTTCAGTCGAGTTTTCAGAAGCTTAGGTTTTGCCGCAAATATCTCAAAAGCAGAGATAAACGCTTACGCCCCCTGGTGGCCAAACCATTATTTATTAAAAATTAGAAATTATACGCAAAACATTTTCCATCAGGAGCTGCTTCCGATCCAGAAAGAATATTTCAAATCAAACATTTAGAAGAAGAGATATCGGGGAAAACGCAATTTACGTTTACGTCCCCTAGCGGAAAATCTATGTGTTACTTGAGAAAGAAATTGTGCTTAAAATAGTTTTCGTTATAAGTGGCATCGAAAGGAAGAAATAATTTTTCAGTGAGATATTTAGAAGCAAATGTAGGCAATAAAATGTATTTTGAATTCGATATCATCTGCTCTTTCGCCCTCTAGCAGCGAAGTTGCGCATCAGAAAGAAAACCGGAATGCAAGGATCATCATTCTCACGTTTCAAGCTTCTCAATTGAAAAATAATTTTTCAAATAGGACTAATTAGTTGCAGAGATATGGTGTCCACAGACGGACCGACTGACGGACAAACCGATAAAATAAGCACGATCTGTTTTTTACAAAAGACGTGCTTAAATCGACAGATTACCCTGGTACTCTTCCAGAACACATTTAAGGAGACAGGGGGCCCAGGGGCTAGACAGTATTTTGAGACCCCAGTATTAGTGGCACATCTAGGATTTCACTATGAGACCCCAGAATAAAAATACCCGGGAGAAAACATTCCCAAAATAGGATGAGGAAGCCATAAAAATATCCCTGCTGTATTGAAGTGTGTATTCCATGATTCATGGACGAATTAATGGTAGCAAGAAAATATAAAAATGCTTGGTTGAAAAACGGATACGAATTCAGTTGTGCTTTATTCCCTTCCCTTTCCCCCAGGGTTGGGTTCAGCTTGTTGAAATTATTTCGAAGTAGTGGGCAAAATAATATGATCCAAATATCATGATTCAAACAAATTCTTAAAGTACGAAAATTTCCCCCAATTACAGATGTGTACAAAAAAAGTAATGCTTTCGAAAGTTTGAGGCTAGACTTCGAGAGACTATATTTTTGGCGGAATCCTCCTAAACAAGCGGAAAGAAATACAAACTTTTCTCACGAGACAGTTTCTTATAGTTTTTTTTTCTGTGAAGTTATGGAGGGCTTAGGGCTGCAGCCCCCCTATCCCCCCTCTTGAATGGGCTCTGTACACTTCGTAGATAACTTATGATCTGCATCTTTCGCATTTCAAGATCTCTGTGAGTGTGAGATAAAACGAGTGATTCGAGAGTATACAACAAGCAATCTGCCAATTGGCTTGGCAGTTAGTGTATGTGAGTCTGGAGGAATTCGAGGCCACTGTGGTGCAGTGGAAGCATATCCGGCGCGTGACTGGAAGACCCTGCGTTTCGATTTCCGGTGGCGGACGATGAGGATTTTTCCGTGACTCACTTATAAACGTGGAAAGGGCGATGGCTTCTGTTTGATGTTCCTAGTCCACGTCAAATGTCTGTATTAATTATTCATTCGCCTTCTAATTATTTGTTCAGTTGCTGCTTACCATCTTTGGTGAATCCCCAGCATTGTGCGGCGCTCCAAGGAGTAATTGCCAATTGGTTTGGCAGTTAGTGTATGTGAGTCTGGAGGAATTCGAGGCCGCTGTGGTGCAGTGGAAGCATATCCGGCGCGTAACTGGAAGACCCTGTGTTCGATTCCCGGTGGCGACCGATGAGAATTTTTCCGTGACTCACTTATAACCGTGGAAAGAGCGATGACTTCTATTTGATGTTCCAAGTCCACGTCAAATGTCTGTATTAATTGGGCATTTATTTACGTGCAATGCATCGCATTTATTCGCGTCACTCACACGACTATCATGTATTCGTCCCAAGCGCACTCGAATGAACGAACGGTCAGCGCCTAGACCACAGGGCCTTTAAGCAGGCCAGGTAGCCTCCGATCCATTTACTTTTGCCCGTCCCAGTGACATAGAACTTCCCTGCTTTGCTATGGTCCTGCTAGACAACTGCGCCACTGGGGTGGCGAAATTACCCTTCTCCTTCGGTTCTGGATATCTCCTTAGTCTGTCCAGTAACCTATACTGATATGGATATTCTTCAATGCTAGAATTTTAGGCAAAACTATTAAATCTTATTTCGCAACCTTTTTTTCGCTTTAGTGCTCCATTTCCTTTGTTTCCACGATGCGTGAGAAAATTTTGCTTGTTCACCCCGCTGTGAAACATCGGAATCACGGTTTATTTAGAGACGCCAGATTGTCGCATCTTGGGGTCTGGGCCTTTGCATTTCGTAGACGCATTGGTATTGCGAGCTCATTTGATCTTTTGCCTTCTTAATTTCAAAGCAGCCGACTGAAAGTGCATCATACCCTCTTAATTTCAACCTTGAAGTTTTGTAAAGACGACGCCGGCGTTTTCCCGTGGTTTTTTGGGGAAGTAGGGGATGAGTTTGCGTGGGGATAAGGGGGTAGCTAGGACAGTCGACTCGAGGAATGGACCTTATTCATGTGACGTCAGAAGTGGATTTCTACAGACCAACATGGCTGCTGATTTAATTATTTCGCTATTTAATTATCCCCTACTGTTGGCTAATTTTTACAATCTTAATTTCATGGAGTCTACCTACGAATTAATAGACCTACAGGGCAAAGAAGAAGAAATTAATTTCTTAGAAAAATATATCAAAGTTGCAAAAATATACCAAGACAATTTTGTGTTCGGTGTTTATTTCGAATGACGCAGGAGAGCATTGTCATTAGTCATTATGAAGTTTTTAATGAAGCATTTCTCGTACACGCTATATTAAATTTTCATGTTCTTATTGTCAGACATTGGCGAAACATCTGAAACATAAACTTGGGTACCTTTTTTTCAAAATAAAACATTTAAAAGCCCAGACAAATACATAATACGGAAACAAACTAGGGTTAAAAAAATGAATGAATGCTGTGACGTATATTCTAGATTAACTTTCTTTTTTTAGTTTCTTTCCCTATGTAAATCTTGAGTTTATTCTCAGTATTCTTCACGCTTAACGAAATATCTTTTCTCTCAAACGAATGCGTTTGACAACACAATTGAGGTTGAATGCACGTGGCGTATGCCTTGTATAAGATAAGAGCAAGAGATAAAAAAGACGACTGTTCTGTTGTAAGGGAGCGTTTATAGAGAGCGAGTATTACGAGCGTTGTACCGTCGAGAGAGTTGTATGAGAACGCTGTATTATGAATTGATGAATATTGAAAAGAGTGGTGTGATAAATGTGTGGAGAGTGTAGTGCATTCCATCGTGAATAAAGGACATTTTCCGTAAGTTGACTTCTGTTTACATGTTTCGTCTGGCCGTTAAGGTTTGTTTCATTTAGGAACAATTTATTAGTATGTTGATGTGTTTAAAATAGCGTGGAAGTAAGTCAAGACCTCCTTTTCACTACAATGCGTAACATTAAATAAAAGAGAAATTATAGATATGTTTGTTTCGTTCTTTGGGGAAAGAACGTAGAACTTAATTCGTAATTTACAGATTCCAAATATTCCATCAATTTTCTCCTACCCTTTTTTTCTTTTTTGAAATTGAAATTTGAAGGAAATCTACGAGGTTTCATCTGCCTTTTAGTGTCATAATTTTTTTTCGTTAAATTGGGCAGGACATTTTGGAGAATGCACACTGGGACCGAAATCACCGCTTTTTCAATTTACTCAGCCATTCCTTTAACAGTTTCTTCCTTTTCACAGGAAAATCAAGGGAAATTGTTCCTTCCTTTATACAGTTTAGGTGGCAGGATTTATTAGCACAACCATAAGATAAGCAAAAGTTAAACACGCCGTTAATAAATTTAAACAAATCGCGATTTTCCTCAACTTCTGCAACTTAACGCCATGTTAAGCAATGGGAAAAAGCATGTGAACAAACTAGTGCTGGTCCGCGGACACGGAAAAGCTTTCCCATGACGCAATGCGAGGTGAATATGGTCCATTGAAAGCGAGCGGTCGCAGGAGGACCAGGGGAGGAAACGCCTTAGGTGTTGGGAAGCACGTCTTTAGCTGACCAGGGAGGAAACGTCTTAGGTGTTGGGAAGCACGTGTTAAGCTGACCAGGGGAGGAAACACCTTAGGTGTTGGGAAGTACGTCTTAAGCTGACCAGGGGAGGAAACGCCTTAGGTGTTGGGAAGCACGTCTTAAGCTTGCCAGGGGAGGAAACGCCTTAGGTGTTGGGAAGCACGTCTTAAGCTGACCAGGGGAGGAAATGCCTTAGGTGTTGGGAAGCACGTCTTAAGCTTACCAGGAGAGGAAACGCCTTAGGTGTTGGGAAGCATGTGTTAAGCTGACCAGGGGAATGGAGGTTTTTCTTCACAGGTGCAAAAGTTAGACGAAGGAAAGACCGACGAGGGATTTAGGGAAGGATATTTTAGTTTCAGAGGAACAGGCAGAATAATTACTAAGCTGAGGACAACGCTTCTGCAATTAAGTAAAGAAAAGAATAAAGTGTTTTTTAAGAGATCTAAAAGAATTGCATAAAAATTATTACCTAAAGCTATTGTTATTATCCTTACTTCACTACGTTAACCACGCAAGACTATGGAAGTTAACAAAAGCCAGTTAGCACTATATTAGAAGGGTCTTGAATCTAGTGTTAGTAAAATGTAGCCCTTTACAGTTTTTTTTTTTTTTTACTTTTTATGTTTTTATTTATTTCTGAACTGCATTATAAAACTCAATGCTCTTTCTCAGGCATGCGCACAGAGTTAAAGAAAGTAAACGAATTATCTCCTTTTGCCTTTTAAGATTTCTAGTATCGGCAGCATGAACCTTCGAAGGATTCCTCGTCTTCTTCTGTACAAATCAATTTCCTCATTGCGGGCAGCAAGACGAAATGAGAAATGCGTGGATCGACATCAGGCTGTCAGCTAGCAACAAGAACCTGCGAGAACTAATAAATGGGTTGGACGAAACGGGTTGATATTGATGTTATGATGCGGAAAAGACAACTGTCGGCTTACACGAAATGAGAAGAAAACAATTTATGGGCTTCGCAGTCTCGAAGCATCTCAAACGCAAAGTGATATTATTGTGAAAATTAATATTTAAAGCCTGAGGCACATGGTTAACCAAAGAGCGTGTTTCCGTAAAGCAATGAAGAAAGCAACTGTCAGAAAAGCGTTAGGAACTCGGTTTGGGAGGAAGCGCTAGATGCAATTGTACCTGAATTTCATTCTGAGAATGCTGTTTAGTGACACAGCATAATACATGTCCGCAAATTCACACGCTGCAATGCTAGAGATCACGGCAGTAGCGACACATCAAACCGAATAATTTTGGAATGAACAAGCTTCATACTCACACAGAGTTCTTGGATGAATGCCAGATGTGTTTAAATTTAATAGGACAAAAAAAAAAAAAAGGAAGAAGGAATGAAAAAACATATTTCTTTTCTAAATAAATTTTCGTTCTATTGTCGCACGCTCCTATTATTATCTTCTTGGGTTTATTCTAAGTAGGAAAAATCCAACAGTTGGTGAAAAGAGTCCCATGTGTTAAACAAACACACTCCTGATGTCAAAAACACGTGACCAAGTGATGAAGATGCTAGCATCTCATCTGTTGTATTTAATCTTCCAACTGTTTTTCATCCCTTGGGTGGGCAACGGGTGACCTAGTGGTCAAACGTTCGTGACTGTCACTGAGAAGACCTCGGGTTCGATAAACTAAATGTCCGCCATGCGTCGGATAGGCACGTTAAGCCGTCGGTCCCTGGGGAATGGCTTCCCGGTAATAAAAAAGTGCGTCTTCCTCCCCCTTTCTACCTCGCATCCGTGCTACTTTCCTATCGGGCATTCTACCCCAAATCTCCTAGCTTCCTATTTCTAAGGGTTGTTTAAGACCTGGGGTCAGACACTCCCTTCCTAAAACCTCTACATATGATTTGATCTGATGATATGATCATCCCTTGGGTGTTCGTAAGGTTTCTGCAATTCCACAATGCATCAGCTACGCCACCATTAATATCTGGACATCTGCATGTCTATATATATAAAAAAAAATAAAAAAAATCATTATTTACAGAAAATTTAATATTGTGCGCTGAAACATTTTTTACGGCCTCCAGTCTTCTTAGAATACTCTACAGGTTCGATTCCCACTCCAGGACAGCGAAAATTTAAGTTTTCTGAATGAAGTAAATACATGGAATAAAGTGAAAATATGCCAATAATCCGTGGAATATTCCTCTAGCCATGATTTGGTCATTGTGGATGCGTGCGGAGGCATAAAACCAGCATTGATGCTTAACCCTGTATAAATGAAGAGTTATTTCTTCGGAGAAATTCGTTCCTCAAATATATACTCTAAGAGCAGCAGAGTTCGAATTGCCCAGTAAAACTTGCGTCGGACCACTGAACTATTAATTTTACTACCCCGGATGGCCAGTTTTTTTTTTTTTTTTTCCTAATTTGTTACCAGTTAAAAAATGAATTTCTGTTTCTTTTACCTTGCTGAATGGTTTTCTGTTTAGGCTGCAAACTGATGACAGGTTTAAAAAATTTGAAGGTAATTCCATTGAAATGATGCGTTGTTTTCTACATATATTGTAAACGTCTAATTTTTTTTTTTTTGTATTATTTTTTTTACGGACCAGTGGGCATTTCGGTGGACCAGTGGTTTGCAAATTCTAGTGGTTATGACGTGCCTGCATCGCAGGACGCACATGAGACAAAGGCAGATAGCAATGAGAGCACACGCCCGTGTAGCTTAGTTGGGAGAGCGACTTACTCCGGAGTGAGGGGGATCCGGATTCCATGCCCGGTGCGGATTTCTCATTCTAACACTGCTCTACACCAGTTTTTTCTTGAAAATATCCGCTGAGATTTTTTTTTTTTTTTGATTGGAGGTTTAATTACCACCGTGAGCAACTCAAATGGGCTATAAGCAGTCGCCCGTCCCTAATTTGGGGCCACTGGTGCCAGGGAAGAGAGAGAGCCAGTGCCGTAAGACAAACACAACATCCAGGCCTCACCGGGATTCGAACCCGGACTCCTTTTGGACGAATGATCAGAGGCCATGGCTTAGACCACTGCGCCATCGGGGCGGCCGGAGGTGTTCTACCATTTGGCCTTCAAATCAATGACCAGTACAGATTTGTTGGGCTATTTTTTTATCTTTCACGCACCTGACGATTCAGTTCAGTAATTCGATACATTTTACGTTGTCACTGATTCCGTTTTATGATGCTATGCATTTTCCCCGACAGCAGTAAAGTAAATGCATAAGTAAACAAGAAAGATGACAACGAATTTTCGGGTGTAATAAGCACGTCTTTTGAATCCGTTCTGACGCAAATTAAATTTATCGAAGCTATTCAAAGTCAATGGAACCGGTATGGAAAACAATAGTATTTGACGGAAGAAAGAAGTTTTTCAGTCGGGTCTTAAATTCCTCAGATGTTGCTGTAAACGGAATCGTGAGCTTACGAACTCTTAGAAACAGAGTTATCGACAAAAATAAGATGTGACTTTACGTCCCTTGGTGGGAAAACCATGCATTATTTTAGGAAGAAAGTATTCACAAAAGGTTTATCCATATGAGCGATATCGGTCCAAGAAAAAAAAATTTAGTCGAGTTTTCAGGAGCCCAGATTCTGCTACAAATACATCAGAAGTAGAAATTAACACTTATGACCCCTGGTGGCCAAACCATTCTTTACCAAACATTAGAAATTACGTGGAAAATATTTTCCGTCAGGTATCTACAGGAAGAATATATAGGAAGATACAGGAAGAATTGTATAGACAGGAAGATACAGGAATAATTTTTCAAATCGGAGTTTTAGGTGCAGAAAACGCAATTTACCATTGTGCGCCCTAGCGGAAAGTCTATGATTTACTTGAAAATTTTGAATTTATAGGAAAAACATTTTGCATCGGAAACACTATCCAACAAAGAAGGAATTTTTCAAATCGGACTTTTAGAAGTTAAAGATATTGAGAAAAAAAAAGATATACATCTACGCCCCTGGCGTAGAAACCATGCATTATTTCAATAAAAAAATGTTCCTAAAATGTTTGTCGACATGAGTAGTATCGGTCCACAAAAGACTTTTTCAGTCGAGATTTTAGAAGCTCATATTTTGCTGCAAATACATTAGAAGCGGAAATTAAGACTTATGCCACCTAGCGGCCAAACAATTTACAAAAATTTGAAATTACGTGCAAACGATTTCCCATCAGGAGCTGTATCCGGTGCAGAAATAATTTTTCAGATCAGAGATTTAGAAGCAGAGATATAGGGGGAAACGCAATTTACCTTTACGCCCCCTAGCGGAAAGTCTATGAATTACTTGAAAATTTTGAATTTGTAGGAAAAACATATCACACTACAAACACTATCCAACAAAGAAGGAATTTTTTAAATCGGACTCTTAGAAATCGAGATATTGACAAAAATAAGATATACATCTACGCCCCTGGCGTAGAAACCGTGCACTATTTTAAGAAGAAAATGTTTCTAAAACGTTTGTCGACATGAGTAGTATCGGTCTACAAACGACGTTATTTTCAATCGAGAATTTAGAAGCTCATATTTTCCTGCAAATACATCAGAAGCGGAAATTAAGGTTTACGCCCCCTGGTGGCCAAACCATTTTTTTACAAAAATTACAAATTATGTGCAAACGATTTCCCATCAGGAGCTGTATCCGGTGCAGAAAGTATTTTTCAGATCGGAGGTTTAGAAGCAGAGATATAGGGGAAAACGCAATTTACCTTTACGCCCCCTAGCGGAAAGTCTATGAATTACTTCAAACTTTTGGAAATTATATCAAAAACATGTCACACGGAAAACACTATCCAACAAAGAAGGAATTTTTTAAATCGGACTCCTAGAAGTCGAGATATTGGCAAAAATGAGATATACATCTACGCCCCCGGGCGGAGAAACTGTGGAATATTTTAGGAAGAAAATATTCCTAAAAGGTTTATCGATGTGAGTGGCATCAGTCCACGAAAGAATTTTTTCAATCGATATTTTAGAAGCTCAGATTTTATGGCAAATACATCAGAAGCGAAAATTAACACTTACGCCCCCTGGTGGCCAAAGTATTCTTTACCAAAAATTCGAATTATATGCAAAAGATTGTGCATCAGGAGATGTATCCGCTGAAAGAAAACAATTTCAGATCGAAGTTTTAGAAGAAGAGTTATCGGAAAAAATGCAATTTACTTTTACGCCCCCTAGCGGAAAATCTATGCGTAATTTGAAAAGAAACTATATCCAAAATACTTTTCGACATAAATGGAATCGAAAGATAAAAGATTTTTTCAATCGGATGTTTAGAAGCAAATATGTGGAATAAAACGTATTTTTGAATTCGACATCATCTGCATTTACGCCCTCTAGCGGCGAAATTGTACACCGTAAAGAAAAACGAAATAAAGGATCATCATTCGCATATTTCAATCTTTCGAATGCAAAAAGAATTTTTCAAATCGGACCAATAGTTGCAGAGATATCGTGGGTACAGACGGACGGACGATCTTTTTTTACAAAAGACGTGGTAAAATTTACGATATAACGAAAATGGGTAACAGAAGTACGTATTCAAAATGATTGCTGAAATCTGATTTTTGAATGATGTCCCTTAGCCAATGGCACAAGCGCTGTCCCATAGCCAGTGGTAGACGCGCTCCCTTAGCCAATGGTAGAAGCGCTGGCTTCTCACTGCACGTCCGAGATGGGTCCGGGTTCGAATGGCGCTAAGGTGTTTGTCTTACGGCACTGGTTCTCTCCCTTCTTTGAAACCAAGAGCCCTAAATTAGGAACGGGCGACTGCTTGAAACCCAGTGATTTGCTCACGGTGGTCGTTCGTTACCCCCCCCCCCCAAAAAAAGAATGCTGTCCCATGAAGTTAGGCAAAAAGAATTAATTTCATTGTTACACAACAATATATTTCACTAAACCATCGCCGAACATTATTTGCCGCCCCGGTGGCTCAGTGGTATAAGCGATGGCTTCTCATCATTCGTTCGAAAGGGGTCCGGGTTCGAATCACGGTGAGGCATGGATGTTGTGTTTGTCTTACGGCACTGGCTCTCTCCCTTCCCTGGAACCAGTGACCCTAAATTAGGGATGGGCGACTGCTTATATAGCCCATTGAGTTGCTCACGGTGGTCGTTAAACCTCCAATGTAAAAAAAAAAAAAACATTATTTCATCTCGTTTTACAAAAAGGTAACAACATCTCATAGCAATCTGCGTAAATTACGAGAACCTCATGCTAAATGTGATATGAATAGACAAAGTCGTCGCTCTTTCCACATTTTTCTTTAATTAACACACAGCAATCGAAAAATTGTTATCTGGACACCGCTGGAATCGTACCCCAGATCTCTCGATAGCTAGCCGAGTGCGTTCGCCTTACGCTACGGTGGCAAACAATCCACGGCGCTATGTGTGTTTATCTTGGCCACCGTAGCGTAAGACGAACGCACTCGGCTAGTTATCGAGAGATCTGGGGTACGATTCCAGCGGTGTCCGGATAACAATTTTTCGGTTACGGTGTGTTAATTAAAGAAAACCGTGGAAAGAGCGATGACTTTGTCTTTCACATTGTCTCCACGTATATGGAAGCTTTTCACTAAATGTGATAAAAGATATTACAAAAATGCATTTTTGATGCTATTAAACGGTGCGCCGTAGCGAAATTTCGAAATAGAATTTATAAAATTCTTTATCATTTTGAGGCAGCTTCCCATTTATATTGTAAATTAAAATACACGAAACCTTAGTAAAAGTTCCAAACAAAACATTAAAATTTGAAACTTTACTCTCTGGTTTGGTATTAACATGGTTTCTGCAACTAAGAACCATGCAAGTCAGAAATATCACATAACTTATAACACGCATGAAATTCCGTAGGTATCATGTAACCAAAACCAAAACTCTCACACTTTGTGGCTTCACGGTTAAGAGAACCAGGAAATCTCCAAAAGTCTTATTCTAACCTCCTTGATTATACGCCCTGGTTACTAAGTGGCCATGGGGCGATGTGCTATTTCAGTTTTTTTCTTATTGTCGCTTTAAAAAGTGTGTTTGCAATCTGTTCTTCACGTTCTGTCACAAGTTCGAAATCATTCGCAACGTCCAGAAATCCATTAGCATTTTCACAAATAAATGCGCAAGAAATATCGATATCGCGGAGGTAATGTTTGGCGGAATTGCATTTTCTGTTTTCTCGCATTCTCTACTTTTCTTCTTTTTTCTTTCTTTAAAGAAAAAGATGTCAATTCAAGATAGAGATGTAAAGAATGATGCTGAATTAAAACTCGCAATATTTCTAAGCGAGGAGAGAAATGTTAAAGTCATGTTCCTCGATCACGAGAACGTTCATCCTTGTTGATACTCCGCACGCGATTTTCGAATTCTCGATGCTACTACGGAAATATGCAAACATGAGGTTCGAATGAGGTCAATTCAGTTTCAAACCAAGGCTTCAGGGTAAAACCACACTCTCATCAGTGTTACTTAAAATGAAAGAAAAAAACGGCCGTAAAGAAAAAAGAATGGAGGAAAGTTGAAAAAAAGAAACGGGAGAACAAGAAAAAATTCAGAAGTATTCACGTCAAGAGGAGATTCATCGTTTTTACATCATGCAGGCGAAACGCCAAAGGAATCCGGGATGAATTAAATAATAAAAAAGAAAAGAAAAGAGGTAAAACATTTATCTTTTCTGCCTCCATTTTTCTTTTTTCTATTTTTTTTTTCAAAGGCATCTATGTACAAGGATAAAAGTTGGATGAATGCGCATATTTAAGTTTTTTGCTGGGCCTAGCTGTCACGCCGAGGGAATCTTTTCTCAGTGTCCACGGCTTCGTGGTGGCATAGCATTAGGACGAAAAGAACATGACGCAAAAGCGGATTTTGAAAAGGAAGGGGCGTAAGCAGAATTTTTATTCTATCCCGAGATGTGCCGGTGCATGTCAAATGTAGAACGATAAGCCTTTTGCCGGAGCACTGCGACAAAAATGAAATAAAGCAAGAAACAAGCGGAATGATGCGCCATTATCGGCACATGCACGCCACGCCTACTGGCCTTGGTCCAACTTCCGGATGCGGCCGCCAGAGGGCAGGACCAACAAGACCCCCTTCTGGAGAGCCAAACTTTGTGGGCTAGCGTCCCACATCGACTTATGAGCCGACTTCGGAAATCTAAACTTAAAAAGTTTATCTTAACCAAACTTTGCAAAATAGCTTTTTTTGCAAATTCTTGGTGAATATATCATCACTAGCACACCAACCACAATATTTTCTTCCTTTATCATTGTTTTCCCAGTGGGAAGCTCCCGAATATCTGTTGAATATATGGCAACAGAGAATAGCCATTTAAATAAAGATTTTTTCGAGTTTCTCCCAAACATCTAAGATGCAGAAGAATAAGTAACTCGTGCTGAAATGTGATAAAAAAAAAAAAAAAAAAAACGCTGGAGAATAACCGTCTGCACACGATATAATAGTAAAAATCACGATGCGATAAAAACTTTAATTATTGATAAAATACATTAAAAATCGTTAGACCTTTCGGGTCCTGCCAACAGGTACCCGCTCTCAGACGACTACGCCTGTGCACGTCCTCAGACGACTAATGGACATAAATACACTCTTAAACAATGGAGTATGACGCAATGTCAGTTGATAAGTGATATGCGGCGCATGTCCAAACATAACCAGTTATACAGCGCATGTCCAAACGCTGCTGTCATACTTTTTCAAATCTAAGATGTGAAAAAGTATGACAGCAGTTATCTAAGATGTGAAAACGTATGACACATCTAAGATGTGAAAAAGTATGACAGTAGTTATCTAAGATGTGAAAAATTATGACAGCAGTTATCTAAAGTATTTCGTATATATAGAACCTCGATATTACGTTTTTCAAGGATCAAGTAAAACTAACGTATGATTGAAAAAAACATATAAACGAAACAGGGAAAGTTTAACATTAAGGAAAATTTGGAATTTTTTAGAACGGCGGCATTTTACGTATAAATGAGAAAACGTATAAGTGTAAAACACATAAACGAGGTTTCTCTCTCTCTCTCTCCCTCTCTAAATATATATATATATATATATATCTACAGTATACAGGGTCAACAATTATCAATCACACCGCTGGATGACGGTCTCCTCAAGTTTATTTTCTCCCACAAATGTCTGTCTTGACCTGTCTCCTTCATGTTAATCCTGCCTACTTTCGAATTTCATCCACCCATCTCCCATGTGGTCTTCTTCTGGGTCTTTTTCTGTCCCTTGGAATCCAGTCTAAAACTTCGGTTGTCCATCACCGTCCGTTCTTCTAAAATTACATTTAGTAATAGCAGAGTGAGCTAAAATATTGAAACAGTAACCCGCTGCACCACAGCATCACTATAAAACATCTTAGAAGTCAGCTGTTTAATTTTCAAGAAATTTCCAAAGCAGGGAAAGTCGATTTTATCAGATTATTGGAAAGAGAGGGGGAGACAGATTGGGTATAAAATGGAGGTATCTCGTATATACCCTTTTTTCATAGTCATATATTTTCATATCAAAGGTATAAACCAAAATAATTTTGAGAATGCACAGCGCGCTATGGGAAAACATTTTTTTATTTTTTCCAGAGATATTTCAATTCACATTTTTTCAATGACATGCAGGAACAAAAAAAAAAAAAACTTATTAAACAGAAAGAAACACATGGGACTCCAACAGTGGCTCCCTACAGAAAAATTCGAGGGGTGGGGGAGGCGAAAGAATCGCTCCCTTCAGGAGGCAGCGCTATGTTCCAAAGTAAAATACCTACTGGACGAACGACTGTTAACACATTTCGCGGCACAAAACAAAAGAATCTGTACGACATAGGTGACCGAACAACATATTATTAACGTAAATTCGATTGTATGAAAGAATGCCCACGGAAAAAACGCCCACGGAAAAATCGCCCACGGAAAAAACGCCCACGGAAAAAACGCCCACGGAAAAATCGCCCACTTTTCGAAAGTAGGAAAAAACGCCCACGGAAAAATCGCCCACAGACAAAATGCTCACGGGAAAAATATGTGATCGACTGATAAGTTTTTATGTCTGTTATAAACGGTGTTCGGACAACTAGTCACAGACTGCTGGCCAAAAAATCGTTAGGGGTCATATAAAAATTGCGGTTTCTTGGCCACCTCACCTACATAACGCGAATATGGGAATGACGGAATGAAAACTTTTAGAAGGGCCTAAACGTTAGTACTAATATTATTTTCTGCCTAAGTAATACCGCAATATTAATAATTTGATGTGTAAAATATTTTCTGCAAACCTTACAAATATGAGAGGAAAGTTCGGATTGTACTGATTGACTGTAGAGGTTGTATGGTGTTGGCCTGAAAGCCGTGGTAGTCTTATGCAACATTTATTTAAAAACATACTAATGATTCACCGTTGTCTTCAAGCCAACTGCTATACGATATTTTTCTAGAAACTACAAATAAAAAATTCTCTGCGAGTATGTGCAAACCCAGGGAATTTGTCTGGGGAGGAGGGGGGGGGTGCTTAAAATCTAAAATATGTAATATAAAGAATTTCTGGTCCGATCGGGAGATTTCCAGTGTTTACAAGCTACAACACGTCGAATTATCTGAGGGTATCTGCTGCCTCAGGAAACTAGTCGGGGGGGGGGGTAATACCAAAATCGTAAAATATCAAGAATATCTCTTCCGATCTGGAGATCTTCAGTATTTAGAAACTGCAACTCGACAAATTTTCTTAGCGCATGTCACTCTCTGGAAACCTGTCGGCGAAGAGGGAGGGGGGGGGGGTAATACCAAAAGTGTAAGATATGAGCAATTTCTCGTCCGATCGGGAGATTCTCGGCAATTAGCAGCTACAACTCGACACATTATCTGAAGGCATGTGAATGATGAAAATCTCCGGGTCGGAAGAGAAATTCTTCATATTCTACACTTTTGGTATTACCCCTCCCCCTCCCCCCGACAGGTTTGCTCAGTAGGTTCATGCCCGGAGATAATGTCTCCAGTTGTAGTTTGTAAATGCTGAAAATCGCCCGATCGGACAAGAAATTCTATATAATTCACAATTATCATATAACCCCCCCCACCCCACCCCCAGGTTTGCTGAGTAGGCACGTACCCTCAAATAATCTGTCCAACTGTAGCTTGTAAATGCTGAAAATCTCCCGATGGGACGATACATTTTTCAAATCTTAGAGTTTTGATACCCCCCCCCCCCCGGACAGGTTTCCTGAGTCAGCACATGCGCTCAGATATTTTGTAGTTTGAAAACCCTTAAATCTTTTGCTGAGATGTAGATCATAAACATTTCTTATAAAGAATTACATTAATTATCGCAATTAAGTAAAGACGAAATTACGGAAACTTTATATGACTCTGATTACCAACCTCTGGGGTTCGTGGGCACGAAGCGGTCGAAAACGTTATTTTTATGAGGCCCCTTAAAATTTTTGTGGCCAGTTCTCCTACACCCGTCATGTAGAAATTAACTGTTTTAGTTGTCCTTTGGAAAACTCCCAGGAAGCTATGAGTGCGTATTTTTTTCTTTACACTGGGAAGAAAAGAAGTATGCCTGTAACTTGAGATTATACTACTCACGGGGAAGACACACCCTGACCGGTGGCCAACCGATAAATTTAAATGAAATATATCCC
Source organism: Macrothele yani (assembly GCA_039090855.1). Lineage (NCBI taxonomy): Eukaryota > Metazoa > Arthropoda > Arachnida > Araneae > Macrothelidae > Macrothele > Macrothele yani. Next base: position 144,569,312 of record CM077007.1, on the reverse strand, counting down.
TTGTTATTTGGGGTGCGGTCGCTAGCAAACGTTCCAGCTGCAGCTGCAAAGCACCACTTTGACGAAAGACAGATGCTCCCCCTCCCCCTTCGGCTCGCCGTACACAAAAGAGGATTTCCAAAAGAGACAAGAGTGCAAAGAAAGCACATTACACAAAGTTATATCTGTACATTGCGCCTTTTACGAAAATCGCTTTTACAATTAAATGCTATACTTTACAAGTTTTTATAAATAAAATAATCTGACTTTTAATGATTTCCCTTTTAATTGATATAGTTAAATAACAAACATGCATAGTTTTATAAAAATTAAGACCTTACTTTAAAAAATAAGAATAGTCACAAATTTTTTACAGTAAAGCCGAACTGGATTTTTTAAGAAAGTAGCTACTCCACAGTCATCATCATCATCATCATCAACCATTATCAATCCACTGCTGGACGAAGGTCTCCCCAAGTTTCCTCCACAACGGTCTGTCTTGTGCCAGTCTCCTCCATGTCACCCCTGCATACTTTCGAATTTCATCCACCCATCTCCCATGTGGTCTTCTTCTGGGTCTTTTCCTGTCCCTTGGAATCCAATCTAAAATTTCGGCTGTCCATCGATGATCTGTCCTTCTGGCAGTATGTCCAGCCCATTGCCATTTCAGGGATTTAACTCTGATCATGATGTCTTCCACTCTTGTCATTTTTCGGATCCACGAGTTCCTCTTCTTATCTCTCCTGGTTACACCAAGTATGCACCTCTCCATGCGTCATTGAGTTGTCTGCAGCCTTTGTATGTCTCTTTTAGTTAAGGTCCACGTCTCTGCACCATACGTAAGCACTGGAAGGATGCATTGATCAAACACTTTTCTTTTAAGACATAATGGCATATTGCTCTTGAAAATTATGCTGTTTCTTCCAAAAGCTCTCCAGGCAAGTTTTGTACGCCGATTAATTTCTTCATCAATGTGACCCTCACTTGATATCTGCTGTCCAAGATAAACGTACGTGTCTGTTATCTCCAGCTTTTCTCCATCAATCGATAAATCTTCATTTCTTGTAAAAGCATTGAACATCACTTTTGTCTTCTGAAAGTTCATTTTTAATCCCACTTCTTTACTCTTGTCAGCAAGTTCCTGGATCATACTCTGCAGCTCTGATGGGCTAGTTGCAAAAATGACTACGTCATCAGCAAAACGAAGGTGGGTTAGATAATCTCCATTAATCTTTATCCCCTTGTTTTCCCAGCTCACCGACTGAAAAACACCCTCCAATGTCGCATTAAAGAGCTTCGGAGATATGGTGTCACCTTGTCTCACTCCCTTTCCAATTTTTATGCGTGTTGTATTTTCAAACAGCCTAATCTTTGCACTTGCATTTTCATAGATGTTATTAATAATATTAATGTATGCATCTTCAATACCGCAGGTTTTCAGAGCCATTGTAACTGCTGATGGTTTCACCGAATCAAAGGCTTTTTCATAATCGATAAAAGCCATGCACAATGGAAGTTCATATTCCCTCGCTCTTTCAATTAGTTCTCTCAGCACATGGATATGATCTATTGTGCTGTAGCCACTCCTGAATCCAGCTTGTTCTCTCGGTTGAGCCATGTCCAGTGTTATCTTCAAGCGGTGTGAAAGAACTTTAGTGAAGATTTTATAAACTACTGATAGGAGGCTGATAGGTCTGTAGTTTCCGAGATCCTCAATGTCACCTTTCTTATGTAGCAGGATCATTGTAGCGGTGTTCCAATCCTCAGGAATCTTTCCTTCATTTAGGCATCGAGTGAAAATTTGGGCGAGTACTGTTTCGATTTCTCCACTTGCTTCTTCTATGATGTCTACAGTAATTCCATCTTCTCCTGGAGCTTTTCCCCGCTTCATGTTCTTGATTGCATGTGCAACTTCTGCTGGAAGGACTGGAGGAACTCTGGTACTGGTATCTTTCATGATGTCTGGAGTGCATGTATCATCCCTTTCATATAATTTGGAGTAGAAATCTTTCACTCTTGTCAAAATTTTGCCTCTATTTCTTGTTACAGAACCATCTTCTTTTCTCAGTGCCATAATCTGTTTTCTTCCCTTACTGAGATGTCCCTTTGCTATCTTTAGGCTTTGGTTGTTTTCAATTGCTTTCCTCACTAGTTCACAGTTGAATTTTCTTACGTCTTCAGTGATACTTTTTCGTACTGTCTTGCACAGCTCTATATATTCCACTTTGGAAGTCACATCTTCTTTAGTTGTCCTCATCTCTCTTCTTTTTTGCATCAACATTTTCGTTTTTCCTGATAATTTATTTACATGCAACTTGTTCTTAGACCCAGCTAATTTTGTTGCTGTTTCCATAAGAGCTTTGGTTACTTTTCTGTTAACTTCAGAGATGTCCACTTCTTCCGATGTTAGGCCTTCTAAAGCAGAGAACCTGTTCTTCAGTTCCAACTTGAAGGTATTATGGTGTTTTATAAGGTTGGTTATGTCAATAGATTTTGTTTGTCTTATGAGCTTGCCACGTTCAAGTTTAGTGTTGAGGTGCATCTTACATCTCACCAATCTATGGTCACTACCTGTGTTGAACTTGTTTAGCACACTGCAGTCTTCTATGACGAATTTTTTGTTACACATAATAAAATCAATTTCACTTGTCGTCCCATTTGGATGTCTCCATGTCCATTTCCTGTGTGGCTTTTTCTTGAAGAAGGAGTTCAAGATGAAAAACCCTTCTGCCTCTGCAAACTCAACGAGAGTATTTCCACGCTGGTTTCTGTTGCCGTGACCGAATTTACCTACTGAAGTTTCATTCTGTTGCCGTTGCCCTATTTTTGCATTGAAATCTCCCATAATTATTTTCAAGTGCTGCTTACCTTTATTATTTAGATGACAAATTTCCTCATAAAATTCTTCAATTTCTTCTTCAGGATGACTTGTGGTGGGTGCATAAGTTTGAATAATCTGAGCCTGGTATCTTTTCGAGAGTTGGATAACAAGCCTTGCAGCTCTGTCAGAGGAACTTTCAACTTCTACAACTTTATCCTTCAGTTTCTTGTTTATTATAAATCCAACACCACTAGTTCTGCCAGTATCTGTCCCACGATAGTAGAAGAGATGTCCACTTTTCAGTTCGATGAGATCTTCTCCTTTTCTCCTTACCTCACTTAGCCCCACGATGTCCCACTTGATCCTTTGTAGTTCCTCTTCCAATTCAAGAAGCCTTGAATCAGAAGATAGGGAGCGTCCATTGTACGTTGCCAAGGTCAGCATCAGATGGCAGCCTAGTCCGGTCCTCCGGGGATTCTTAGCACCCTCTGCCTTCATGTCGCACTGGCCGCTGCCTTGGCCAGGTACATTCCAGCTGCCGGAGACTGAGGGCCAAGATTTAAGTTGTGGAGTCATTTTGGAGGGGTTTGGCCATAACTCACCACGCTGGCCAAGCGGGTTATTGAGTGTGGGATAGAATTTCCTCTAATCCCGATGGTATAGTTATACCGCTATTGGCGGTCGTCAGAGCCCCTTTAGTAGGAACAGGATGCACCACGAGAAGGCGGGGTTGACATTTGTCAAGGAGAGGCTGTGATGTTACGCATCACCTGACCTTACATCCCACTCTACAGTAGGAAGTTGAAAGTTAACAATCTTATTTGGTTCTTCACTTGGCCACCGGCCCTTAAGTCATAAGTCCTAGGCCTTGGCCTATTTAACAGTTTTTATTGTAACGATGTTATATTCATAACGTTTACGTAACACATCAAATTATTAATATTGCGGTATTACTCAGGCAAAAAATAATATTAGGACTAACGTTTAGGCCCTTCTAAAAGTTTTCGTTCCGCCATTCCCATATTCGTAAATTTACATAACAAGTATTGTCAATAATCAAACAGAAGTCATCGCTCTTTCCACGTTTATAAGTGAGTCACGGAAAAATTCTCAGTGGCCGCCACCAGGAATCGAACTCAGGGTCTTCCAGTTACGCGCCGGATATGCTTCCACTGCACCACAGCTATTCCTATTCCACGTCAAATGTCTGTATTAATTGTCAATAATATTGCGCTTCTACTTATGCACCATACATTCAATCCATACATTAATTAATAGGCCGTAGGCCTAAGCCTATTCAACACTTTTTTCTTCGCCTGTGAATTAATTAAGTAAAAGAAAAATATTGCAAACTTGACATGTTATGTAAATATTTAGTACCTACGTAAAAGTGCAGCGTTATTAAAAAATCCCACCTTAGGGTCCTTTTCCGAACATACATGAATTATGCTGTAATTCTCGCTTGGCTTACATAGAACGTTTTCTCGAAATTTGTTTGGAGTTCCTAATTCAATTCTCAATGTAGGCCAAAAATCAATAATACTTTCACCCCCCCCTTGAACTTTTGTGGCCAATTCTCCTACACCCATTTTCGTTATGTAGGTGAGGTGGCCAAGAAACCGCAATTTTTATATGACCCCTAACGGTTTTTTGGCCAGCAATGTGTGACCAGTTGTCCGAACACCGTTTATAACAGACATATAAACTTATCAGTCGATCACATATTTTTCCCGTGAGCATTTTGCCTGTGGGCGATTTTTCCGTGGGCGTTTTTTCCTACTTTCGCGAAGTGGGCGTTTTTTCCGTGGGCGTTTTTTCCGTGGGCGATTTTTCCGTGGGCGTTTTTTCCGTGGGCATTCTTTCCTCATACCGTAAATTCACGACTTTAGTCAGAAATTCCTTTCAGGGAAAGGTTTTCCATGCGCAATCAGGGGAAATGGATGGATGGATGGGGGGAGCGATGTTTTAAGTTTGATCAATTTTCAGCTGCAATATTGCTATTATTTTTATATCCACCCACCTATCTATAAGCTATAAGCAAAAACACTTAGAAAACTCTTAGAATTAAAAAAAAAAAAATTAGTGAGAGCCTTAGACAAATTTAAGAATCGCGATAAGAAAGCATGCTTGCGCGAAAAAGAAGAACCTTTTATGTAACAGAATTTACAGAAGCCCAAAATTACTCGCATGTTCTCAATTAATCAAATATTAATTAATTTTGGTTTTCGAAATTTTCACCGTTAACCAAATATTAAATAAATAAATAAATTTTTTTTTCTGAGATAGCAACTCAGAAATCCTATCCACGGATTTTGAGAATGCCAACATATTTTGAACAAAAAACTGAAAATTTAACCATGAAGAATGATGTTAGAGTCGTTTTGTATAGTTCATTAGGGGATGTCACCAAAAACACCTATTTGGTCTATTCAGCAACTTAGAGATATGGGTTTGTATCTGATATGTTAACATAGAAAATGTAATATTTAAAAAAAATATGGTTAAACAAATTAAAATTTTTGTATGATTTAGTGTTTACATATATATGTTTTTGTTTTGTTTTATTTGTTTGTTTTAGGGTTTAGCGATCACTGTGACCAAGTTTAAGGGCTACAAGCAGACGCCCTTCCCCAATTTTGGGCCTTCGGTTCCAAGGAGCGGGAAGACCCAGAGCCGTGCAAGACGACCCGATGCCTCGCCTCATCCGGGTATCGGACCCAAGCATTCTGTATTTAACTTATGCGATGTTCTGTCCTTAAAATTGAAGGACAAAACATCGAACAAGTTAAATCATTTCGCTATTTGGGTGAAACTATTACTGAAGATGCGAGATGTGAAAAGGAAATTAGAATGGGACTGGGGATGGCAAAAACGGCTTTTAGAGAGAATCAAAGACTACTGACAGCCAAAAATATAGATCTAAAACTGAGGAAGAGAATTTTAAAAGCATATGTTTGGCCAGTAGCTCTCTACGGTTCTGGGACATGGTCATTGACCAAGAGGGAAGTGAAAAGACTGGAGGCATTTGAGATGTGGAGCTATAGAAGGATGGAGAGAATAAGTTGGCACGATGGAAAGACTAATGAGGAGGTCCTGGAGAGAGTGGTAGAACCCAGGAATCTGATCAACATGATAAAAAGAGATGAAGAATGTTATGAATAGGACACACATTGCGCCATGGAGGCCCGATTCTTTCTGAAAATTTTGATTGGGAAAATTCAAGGCAAAAGAGGAAGAGGTCGACCAAGGAATAGTTTTGTGGCACAGTTACTCCAAGAAACTAATACTAGGACATACTATGACTTGAAGAGAACGGCGGAGAATAGAGAGGAATGGAGAGACAGAGTACATCTACTGAACAACTAGTCCTTGGACTGAGTAACCAAGAAAAAAATTCTGTTTAAGTTGTGGGGGGGTGTTAAAAACGCCGATATCTCGAAGCCTTTTAGTAAAAAAAAAAAGCCATTTTTTTCTTGAAAGCATTTGAAATTCGTTTATTATTTCTGCATCTAATCCAACACAACGACCTATCGTAATATGTCTCCACTTTGGTTTCCGCCTTTCAAAACTATTCAATGCAGCTATTGGGAGTGCATTATTCTCTGCCGGTTAACGTGGAAGAATGATATGTAGACAAATACGGGCACACAGGAGACAATAAAAGAGAAAGATAACTACGGGGTTGTGAGACAATCCCATTCCTCCTACAAAGCCACTGACAGCACGGAAGGGTTAACTCCACGAGTAAATATAGTATATTCAGTACTTAAATTTCAATCTCGTTGATTGAGCAAAAAAGCCTTTGAGCTTTTTTTTTTTTTCAAAAATCATGTCGAACGCTAATTTTGTTGATAATAGAGGGAAATAATACCTGAGCTTTTTTTTTTTCAAAAATCACGTCGAACGCTAATTTTGTTGATAATAAAGGGAAATAATACCTGAGCTTTTTTTTTTTTTCAAAAATCATGTCGAACGCTAATTTTGTTGATAATAAAGGGAAATAATACCTGAGCTTTTTTTTTTTTCAAAAATCATGTCGAACGCTAATTTTGTTGATAATAGAGGGAAATAATACCTGAGCTTTTTTTTTTTTTTTTTCAAAAATCATGTCGAACGCTAATTTTGTTGATAATAAAGGGAAATAATACCTGAGCTTTTTTTTTTTTTTTTTTCAAAAATCACGTCGAACGCTAATTTTGTTGATAATAGAGGGAAATAATACCGAAGGCAACTGATGTCTCATTCAGATGTATAGCATCATAGCTATCCTACTGGCAGTGACGAAATCCAAAAAAAAAAAAAAAAAAAAAATTAGTCGTCCTTTCTACATTAATATCGAATTACGTTCAAAAATCTGAAATACTTACTGTTTTTAACTTCTATTTGCAATTGCAGCTTTATGTAGCTTAGAAACAGCGGAAAAACCCACACTAACCAACCAGAAATCCGGTCTTATTTGGCTTCGCTCACATAGTCTCTAGTCACATGACTGGGGATCTAGATTTTTTTTTTTTTTTTTTAATATACAGATTACGAATCTTAGTGTGAAATTTCCAATAGCAATGTAATCACACAGAAGAATAAGGTGGGCAACTGAAAGCTTCAAAGATACCAACAGTTAGAATCATTACAGTTGTAAAAATTCAAGATGAACCATGATAACCTCCTTGTCACTAAGCATCATTCATGTTGCCGTTCGGGTGACTGTTCTCGATCAGGATAATTAATAATTATTTAATTTTAAACTATTCTGGAAATTTGAAAAGCACATTACACGAAATAAGAAAACTTTCAAGATTTGTAATCTTCCTACAAGAGTTCATCAATAGCACATTACCGAAGAAAAATTCGATCAAAATTGTTTAAGTTGCTAGGAATAGTATACAAGGTACGCAATTTAGTTTCAGGTTATAGAAAGATTAAATATTATTAGCTTTTTCAGTGTCACTCATGATGAACAAAAACGGAAATAATTTTTACCAATGTTTTACGGATGAATACACTTCGGTAAAATCTCCATCATTTGTTGGCTACTGTACAGTTCTTGTAAAATATGCTAGCATGTTGAAAGAAAACAGAAAAATATGATTTCATCTCTCAGTCGGAAACCTCTAAAAAAATCTGGTGTACATTCTTACAAATTATCATTCACGAAGAGTACGGAAGGGAGATGAAATCATATCGTTCCGCCTTGAACAACAAGTAGCATGTATTCTTTGAACAAGAAAATGCCCAAAAGACTGTCTTACGAATCTTCAACTGAATATAAAACATATGAAAGAAAATAAATATTTTACAGAGTTTCTTATTTCATGCATTAAGACAAGCCATAACTATTTTGCTTTATTAGATTTTCAGTAAGCATATTGTTTTTAAAATCATCGTGAACTGCAGCAGATTCGCAAATTGTTAATTTAAAAAAACTTGCTTCTGGGAAATTTATTTTGCTTTATCGATCTGTACTATCTTACTGCTTTGTTTCAGCCTAATAACACATTCTAACTTTGGTAAATCATATTATGTTTATGGAAAGGAAATGAACTTGATTTTTGGCAAAATTAAATTCTCTTCTATATGTGAAAATATTTTTAAAAATTAATAATAATGGTAATGAGATGCGAAACAACAGTAAGAACTAAAAGAACTCCTACCTTTCAAATCGATTTCTGCTGTCTGAATTGTTAATTACTCACAATCTTATGAACGGTGTCTAATTTATTTATTAATTTCAAACAATTGGTTGTAGGAAAATGTTGAACCAGGAAACCTACAGAAAATTGAAAAATAACACCGTACTTTTCTGCGGGATACGCATAATTTGCAAAGTATATAAAATTGTATAGCCAAGAAAAAAATTTTAAAACCAGATTACTTAAATAAAAAACCCACGTCAGTATAACAGCACGAAAAATTTGTTCTAAATTAATACTGACGAACAAAAGGCTGCAGATATTTATGATCAGCCTTTTAAAGCTAATAATCACTGCTATTTCTGCAACATTGGTTTCCTGAAAGAAACATTTAAAAACGCATGCATTTTAAAAAGAAAGTCTAACGGTAAATGATGCGTCGATGTAAAAGTGAAGCAGTAAATATCGAAAAATCGTGTAATGCAGCGAGTAATAATGTGGAGCGAGTCCAATTCATCTTTTCTGGACCGACAGCCGGAGTACAGAGGGTTCAGTTGAATACCATTCAAAGTGTCAGTCATTTGATAAGCTCTTTATCTCCGTCGCCGAATGAATGCGTTGGTGCCCCCGGTGGACATCTGAAGTAGCCAATAATAACTTAGAGGCGGAGTAACACGCCTTAACTCACGCATACTTAAGCACTTCTGTGAGAAATGCGCAGTGGCCCACTGCGACGAATGTTTACATCGCCGCCATTTTAGAAACGCTCTGAGGCTGTTGAATTCACTGTTGTTACTGCCATTAAGGCGCATTTCTAGAGATATTTTTGTCTGGCTTTCTGTCGTGGCTTTGTTTACTACATTGCAATTTCCCCCTTGTAAATTTAAAAGTTCAGTCCAAGTTATCTATCCTACCTTCTTCTAAGTTGGTCTTTAATTATTTTCTCTTGGAGTTTGCAGCTTCAATGTATTGATGAGAGATTTTGAAAAAAAATAAATGATATTACTTTGATTTTCTCCCAAAGGATGGCGCTTTCTTTTACAGCTTTTTTATTTATTCTCAACAATCAGAATGTGACTGTTTTATATGTATATACATAAATAAATATAAAGAAAGCGCATATACATTATTCTTGTTAATTGCACTATGAAAGATTAAGATTTCCTGATTAGAAAGATCTGTTGAAAATATTTTAATAGTCAGTTAAAACTTTAGTTATTCCTTCAGGACAAGGGGTGTTTTAGCTACCTAAAAGTGCACTCCAACGGTTTTTGATTACATTAACAAATTAAAAATAAAGCACATGAAACCACGATAGCTCCTAGATATTTAGTATGCATTGCCATGAAGCAAATACCTCTATTCAAACTAGGGATATATCTTTAAAATCTAATACAATCATATCAAATGACTTAAATCACTTTTTTTTTTTTTGCTTTCCTTTTCTTTTTCTTTCTTCTTCTTTTTTTTTTTTTTTTTTTTTAGCGAGGTAGAAGAATTTACATCTAACGCACACTTAATGGATATTCTGTTTACCGCAAACGAAAATTTTGTAGCTTTAAACACTAAAACCAATATTTTCCCTCTTCGGGTTAATAGGATATACAATTTTCGGAACCATGTGGTGTGACATTAAATTAGAAGCTGCATTAATATTGCCTAGATTATTTTTGAATCAGGATTAAACTGTAATTCAATATTTTTAGACAAAAAATACGAATTATTTCTTAATAAATTTGTCTGCTCAGTGCCAGGCTCTCTTGCAGTACAATTTAATTTAAGTGTATTCCTTCGGTTAAAGAAATTAAGCAGCATTAATCTGCCTTTAATTTTAAAAGAATTACAACTAAAAATGAGAAAAAAAAAAGACACTAATTGAGCAAGCTATTATTTGCATCATGCTATCCACAGATAACGAATTTCCTTTCTGGTAAAAGTACAGCGTGATCTATCAAATGTTTTGTTTACATAATATAGCTTGCATAATACACAAAGTAGCTTGCATACTGGGCATTAATATTATATATATATGATATAAATACATATTAATCAATTATGATTGCAAAATGAAAAGTTGAAAAATACCGGAAATAAAATGCTATATCAGTTGCATCATAAGGAATTCCAATTGCGCCTTATTTCTCAGTTCAGGAAAAGTTTTTATGTAATTTTTGTTGAAATTTCTGTCTGTTTGTATTACGCCGCAAGTTTAGAAAGGTACTGTTTTACAATATGTCACATAGGTCTCAGACGAAATTTTACCATTAAATTTTTCCATGTATTCCGTTCGTACTAACAGTTTTAAAAAATTTTTGGTCCTATTTTATTTTTACTTTCTCTAAAATCCTCAGGAAAATCATCTCGCTGTTGTTTTCATACTATTAATTTTTTTAGAACGTAAACACAATTTCCAAAAAATGCACTTTTTACTAAGAATTCCATTTGTTGATTGCGGTCAATATTCAGTTACAAAGAAGATACACCCTAGTGTTCGAAAGAAATCGTTTTGGAAATTTAAAAGCCGTTCCAGTGGTCCAAAAGCTAGACCATTTCTACGAACGATTACCGCTCAGAGCTCCGGATATGCCCCTCCCCGCCCCGCGAACCAGTTGGTCCAAATATGGGATGTCAGACTGCTTATAGCCATTTGAATTGTGCGCGATGGTCCAGAAAAAAAATAATAATAATAATAATTAAAAACCAATAAAATATTTTTCTGCACAAAATTCCTGTAATGATAAATTTTTCGTGTAACCCATAATATTTTGACACACGTTCTTTGGTCATTATTATTTAAAAAAATTTAGTAAACATCACATGCTGAACTTCCTGAAAAAATTGCGCATTATTGAAGTTAAGAGTTTATTACCTATAAATTAGTTTCTTTGCTATGCAGATATAAAATCACTAATTATTAATATTATTATTATTATTTGCCTGTATTTTATGGAGCAAAATCAGTTTTATATTCAAAATAACAAAGTTTATCGTGGCCAGAGTAACAAAAAATGTTAACAGGTGGCAGCACAATACGACTGTTGCATCGTCCCGTCAACTGCATCAATTATGTTTTTCATAAATCAGACAACATTTTACTGAAAATTAGATCGTTTATATGAAAATGTATGTCACATAATAAATGTTACTGTTGCCGCATTTGTTTTCAATGGGAAGTGTGTTTTTTTAGTTACCATTGTTTCCCACTCAAAGGCGTATGTAAAGAGGGGGAGTCGAAGATTCTTGCCACCAAAAGTGTTACTTTTTTCATGTTTATTTTTTTTAACAAGCGGATTGCATTAGAAAAAAAAATACGTTAATTTATTAAAAATGCATCGACTTGTATTTGAAAACTATGCTTTAATTTTTTCACTTTTATTTATTTCATTTGGCCTGGAGTTTAACGATTATCGGGAGCAACTTAATGGACTTCAAGCAATCTCCTGCCCCAAATTTAGGACCACTGGGTCCCATGGGGGGCGGGGAGGACTAGAGCCATAAGACAGATACAACATTTATTTCTCACAGACATTCGAACCCGGGCCCATCTGAATGGTCAAACGCCAACACTTAGTCAACTGCGCCAACTGACAGCGGCCATTAGTTTTTGTTTAATTTTTCTTTTTTTTGCCGGGCGGATTTCCAAAATTTCCATTTTTACCCCCGACACACACCGAAAAAAAATCCTATGTGAGTCCTTTGTTCCGAGGTACACATGCACAAATTATCATCTTTTTTTTTTTTTTTTTCTTCTTTTTTTTGATAAAGAACGTCGCAAATATCAAGTTTGGGAAATGTCAGTTTTTAGACTCGTATGTTTCCTCACTTCACATCTTGACAAAAACACGCAATGACACGAAATTTTATGCAAGTCTCAAGCTTAAATTTTTTAAACCAATTTTTAAGAGTTGTAATTAATTTAAGCACTGCGTGATTTCTATGAGAAGCGAGATATGAAATTTAAAAACATGAATGAAAATTAAGTCGGAATATTGCGGCAGCACAAAACTTCAAGCTCAAACCCGGATTCGAGATTAATATAAGATACACAAAGTCTTGGATTATAAAAAAAACAGGTTTTCCGAAGTGAATGACATATTTTCAGATTATATTGATTTCAACAACGAGACTTTTTGTTACTGGTCTTATCATGTTAATGAAATCGAAACTGCAAAACAAAAGTTACTATTTCCTGCAAGCTTGTTAGTGAAAAATTTCTTTCGTTTCTTTTCTTTCTTTTTTTTTTTTTTTTTTTTTACATACACAGAAATGCAATATGTTCAGCCACTGAATTTTTTCGCTTCTGAATCTTCTCTGTGTGTGTGTGTGTGGATTTCTCTTCGAATTCTTCTAGACAGAGAGAGTCAGAAGCACGTCCGTTATCTGGAGCCATGCACTGGCTCCCGGAAAGGCACGTTTTCGAGCATACACACCATCCACGCCTTTTCCCGCACTCTAGCTCAGATGAGCGGTTATAAGCCAGTGCCTCTGACCACTCGGCTTCTGGGAGGCTCTCACGCTTCTAGTAGGGTTTCAAATCCCTGCTAAGACCATTGGAAAAAAAAAAAAATCCCCGGCAGATTTCATCAAAATCAAACAAGACCCGTTCACATTTGGATGTAGGTGGCTAAGTGACTTCTACAAGCTTCTGATCCTACGGAAATCCACCCGTCCCTAATTTAGATCCACTGATTCCGGGTAGGGAAAAAGCCCAGTACAAGTGCCTTGTCCGCGACGAGTCGAGCTCGGATGATTAACCAGAAAAATGTCCACTGGGCCATCCGAATATTATCCTGCCCTCAGTTCCGGCAAGGGATATTACATGGACCTATACCAAATGGCAGATTAAACACAACTGAAATCGTGCGCAAATACAAATCAGGGTTAATTTAACATTTCGACAGGAAAACTAAATCATTTCAATGAAGCCCATTCTCACTCTCTTATATGTACTATTTGATAATTTCAGACCCGTGTGTGTGCAGAAATTTAAATAAATAATTAATCTGTCGTCTCCAATTCATAGTTATTGGTCCCAGGAGAAAGAAATGGGGAGAGGAGCAGTCGCAGAAGATATTACTGGCTCACCCGTGGGAGGGGTGGGCCTTTGGGGTTTAAGCCCCCCCAGCCGCAAACGGATTAAAAACGATGTTCGTCAACTCTTTTATCAATCTATCTAATATATACTCTCTATACATTATAAACCGATGAGCCATTGCATTATGACCCCCCTAGGCTGGAGAAATGAGCGCGCCTGGAGCCTGAACGGTGGCTCAGGTGAAGTTCACAGAGCAGTATATATACACTGACGGAAAAAAATCCCAACACCACGAAAAAATAGTTGTAGAGGAATGAAATGGCGGCAATACATTTGTATAGGTAACATATTTAATCGATTAAGGTTTCAAGATCACAGCTTAATGTAAGCGTGAGAAAAGCCATTTTAAATGTGAAATGCTGGTACATTAATAACCGGTGTAACCGCCAGAATGTTGAATGCAAGCACGCAAACGTTCATGCATTGTGTCGTAGAGGTGCTGGATGTCAGTTTGTGGGATGGAGTTCCATGCCTGTTGCACTTGGTCGGTCAATACAGGGACGGTTAATGCTGGTTGGGGGTGACGCTGGAGTTGTCGTCCAATGATGTCGCATACGTGCTCGATTGGTGAAAGATCTAGTGATCTAGCAGGCCACGGCAACATGTTGACACTCTGTAGAGCATGTTGGGTTACAACAGCGGTATGCGGGCGAGCGTTATCCTGTTGGAAAACACCCCTGGAATGCTGTTCATGAATGGCAGCACAACAGGTTGAATCACCAGACCGACGTACAACCGTGCCGTCAGGGCGCGTGGGATAACCACGAGAGTGCTCCTGCTGTCATAGGAAATTGCTCCCCAGACCATAACTACAGGTGTAGGTCCAGTGTGTCTCGGCCGCAGACAGGTTGGTTGCAGGCGCTCACCTGGCCTCCTTCTAACCAACACACGGCCATCACTGGCACCCAGGCAGAACCGGCTTTCATCAGAAAACCCAACAGATCTCCACTCCGTCCTCCAATGAGCCCTAGCTTGACACCACTGACGTCGCAAACGGCAGTAGTTTGGAGTAAGTGGAATGCACGCTACAGGGCGTCTGGTTCGGAGCTGTCCTTCAAGTAACCGATTTGTAACAGTTCGTTGTGTCACTGTGGTGGCCACTGCAGCTCGAATTGCTGCCGCAGACGCGGTACGATGCGCCACGTGGTCGGCCGGAACCCGATCTTCTTGAGGCAGTACCTTCCCTTGACCACCGCTGCCAACAATCATGCACAGTGGCTACATTCCTGCCAAGACGTTCTGCAATATTGCGGAAAGAAAATCCACCTTCTCGTAGTCCTATTACACGACCTCGTTCAAACTCCGTGAGCTGTTGATAATGGCTTCTTTGTCTTCTTAAAGGCGTTCTTGACTAACATCAACACCCTACGTTGAATCTCAACGATAAGTAACGCTCACGAACGGTACAGCGCGTATACTCTCACCGCCTACTAACGGTCGTTTATCTAACACAACCCCTTCTTGGTGTTGGGATTTTTTCCGTCAGTGTATTATACAACCCGAGGACCTGCTTCCGGTTAGTAGAGTGTTCGGAGTCAGAATGGGAAAAGCTGCCGATTTATCGGAGTTTGATAAAGGACAAATCGTGATGGCACGGCGCCAGGAAACTACGATCTTGGAAACGGTGCGGCTTGTGGGTTGTTCACGTGCCGCTGTAGTGAGTACGTATCAAAAGTGGTGCACAGATGACAACACGACGAACCGTCGTCCGCAGCTGACTGTTGCCAGAGGTGTGCGGAGACTGTCGCGCATTGTTCACAGCGACAGCAGTTCCACAGTGCGACAAATAACGAGCACCTACAACAGTGGTGATCAGAGCGATGTGTCACAGCACACAGTTCATATCAGCCTTTTGCGCAATGGCCTTCATAGCCGAAGATCCAGCCGGGTCCCCGTGCTCACTGCATGTCATCGCCAACAACGCATGAAATGGGTCCAAGATCATCGAGATTGGACCAGACCAGGCCACTTTCTTTTCGAAGAAAGTTGGATGCACTGAAACTAGGTCCGAAGTAATCGCACAAAAGCTATGGAGAATTTGGAAGAGATTTGGCACATGGATGCACTATTTGGAATGGAACAGGCAGGCGGCAGCGGTGTTATGCTGTGGGCGATATTTTCTTAGGCCCCATAAATTCCAATAGCACAATCCCTGACAGCTGTCAGGTATCTGAACATCGTTGCGGACCAAGTTCACCCATTCATGGCAACTGTGTTCCCTCTGGTGATGGCTATTACCAAGAGGATAATGCGCCATGTCACACTGCCATAATCGTCAAGGAGTGGTTCGAGGAATATGCTGGTGACTTTCTCTTAATGCCCTGGTCTCCGAATTCACCTGGCATGAACCCAATCGAACATGTGTGGTTCGACTTGAAAAAGCGGGTTCGCGCTAAATCACCACCACCCCGAAAAGTACGGGAACTGGAAGACCTGCTGTTGACATTATGGTACCAGATACTTCAGGATACCTATCGCCACCTCATCGAATCGATGCCTCGTCGAGTGCCCGCTGTTTTGCGGGCAAAAGGGGGTCCTACAGCTTATTAGGTAAGTGGTCATAATATAATGACTAGTCGGTGTATATATATATATTCGTACATATCTCCACTGGAAGGTAGCAATGTAGCAAAAACAAGAGCAATGACGACATCAATCTCTGAATTTGAACCCAGTCCTACCGCTACTAGTACACCTAAGCTCCTGCACTAAACGCTCAACCTGCAGTTTCAATCTCCCTCCATATCTACTGAAACTAGGTTCTAACTAATCGCACAAAAGCTATGGAGAATTAAGCCCCACTGCACTTGGCATTAGCTGCGGTAGCTTGTTTTTAGTTTTCTATATATATGTGGAGTAATTTTTCCATACTTACATCTTGATTCTTGAAATGCATTTATTTCACGACTCGAAGCGGAATGAAACTTTTGAGTATGTTTCAGTTGAACATTCTGAATGTGTGCTGAAATTATAGCACATTGTTTACCAGATCTAGCACACCTCCTTAGGAGTACAAATTTAAAGAGGAACTTTGTCTCACATTTGTTTCATTGTTACCTGATTCTCTGTAACAGGAAAAAAAAAAAAAAAAAAAAAAAACGACTATCCGCTCTAAACTGTAAACAGCTGGTTCTAGGTGTTGTAAAGTATGCCAGAACTACGTACACATGACGTATCGAAAATTAAGACAAACAGAGGACAAGCGGGAATATGTACATATACACTACAATCTTAGGCATGGGAGACTGGTTCGGGATGCTCTTGGAACTTAATCCCCTCTCATTTCCGTACAAATGTTTGGGGGGGGTATTGTACCTCTTATTTCGTTTTCTCCTGTTTCTCTTTGGCAAGTGCAGCACAGAACAGCTATTAAAATTTTTAACCGATTCGCAAAACGTCTCTCAAGAATTTAGACTCTAGAGCAAACGCCTTCAAAAGCAAATGGACGAATCCCCTGCGTTGTTACGATGCGCGGTACAGCTGCAAGTGGTATAGAAACAAGCCTTCAGCTGACCGCGATCATATCCCACTGTGAGGTTGAGTGAAAATTTCGCGGCTAGAGAGAACTGATTTTGAGAAAGGAAAGATTATTGGGTGTTATATTAGTAGGTTGTCCTTAAGAGAAACCGAGAGACATTTAAACATACGCAAGTCAACTGTTTTGGACGTACTGAATAAGTGGAAGACACGTGGCGTGCCTGAAGCAGCAAAACGTACCGGTAGACCAAAGAAAATCAGTGATAGAGGACGTCCAAGCCTCAGGAGAGTCGTTACAGCTAACCGACAGAAAACTGCACAAGACCTCAGGGTACAGGCGAGTAAAAACGCTGGAACCTCGGTATGTGCACGTACCATTCGCAGAGAACTTCATTCCATGGGTTACCGTGGTCGTGCGGCTGCTCATAAGCCTTTCATCTCCACTCGGAACGCTGCTCGTCGTTTAGCATGGTGTAGAGAACATTTATCGTGGACCGTAGATCAATGGAAACGACGATCCATCAGTCTGATGGCCGTGTGGGGGTATAGCAGCAGCCGGGGAAAGGCTGTTTACCACAGTTTCCTGTTCCTACGGTCAAGTTTTGAGCTAGCAGTGTACTCGTGTGTGGGTGTTTTTCGCTGTATGGTCCCGGCCTATTGGTTATCGTGGACAAACCTGTTAACCAGCACGTCTACCTCGACATTCTGGACAATTATGCTCTACCAACTCTGTGGCAATAATATGGAACTGAGCCTTGTTGGTACCAGCAGGATAAATCACCGAACTATAAAGCAAGGACTGTTACGGCGTGGTTTGACGATAATTCCGTATCGTGTGTAGACTGGCCAGCACAGAGCCCTGATCTTAATCCCACAGAGCATTTATGGGATGAATTAGAGCGCCGCGTAAGTAGTTTGGAACCAAGGCCTACTACTAAGCAACAGTTAGCGGCAGCATTTTGTACTAAATGAAAGCCCATACGTATGGCTGTGTTCCAAAACCTTGTCCAAAGCGTGTCTCGAAGGGTCAGAGTTTGCATTAAGGGCAAAGGTAGGCAGACACTGTACTAATGTATAAATGCTATGTTGTGTTTCTCTTCTAGGTGTCCGGTGACTTTTGTCGATAGTGTACATAGCAGGGGAGGTGGAAAAACTGAAGAAAGAGTGAAAGTTTTTAGGTGCTGCATGGCGAGTTCCGCATGTACACTGGACAAAAGGGAGCTCATAGAGGATCCACTCTCCTGCCAGCAGGTGACATCTTGGAATTGAAAGTAAGTATGTTTAGAAACAAGAATTAAAGCATCAATTACTGCCTGAATTTGAACTTGGGATGTCTGACCCTTATCAATAAGTCTGGTTCTAATGACATCATGAATTTCATCAACGGGAGCATCAGGGAAGTGTGACGCTGCATCAAGGGAAACTAGAATGAAGTGGATGGTTTGGGAAGTAGCAAAGGAACCAATTCTCGAAATATCATCAGACGAACAAGACAAGGAATAAGGAGAACCGGTGGTAAGAATTGATAAATAAGTGGCCAGAGCTTTTTGTAAAGGTTGTAGGTTTTTTATCATGTATATATTTTAGGATTTATTAAATACCTTGACATCTGCATCAACGGGAAGATTAGGGAAGAGTGACACTGCATCAAGGGAAATTAGAATGAAGTGGATGGTTTGGGAAGTAGCAAAGGAACCAATTTTCGAAATATCATCTGACGAACAAGACAAGGAATAAGGAGAACCGGTGGTAAGAATTGATAAATAAGTGGCCAGAGCTTTTTCTAAAGGTTGTAGGTTTTTTTATCATGTATATATTTTAGGATTTATTAAATATACCTTGAGATCTGCATCGTATATTTTTACCGTGCTTCGACAGCTGTTTGATTTGATCACTATTCAGCAAGAAATTTTAAATATTTGTTAGCTGGAATTGTTTGAAAATTCTGCTTCAAACTCTTGGGAAACAACAACGCAGACGACTGAGAAAGTGGTTTCAGAAAGAGTTTCGATAAAAAAGTGCGAAATTTCTAAATCAACTAATTCTGAAAGTTTATTCAAATAATTTAATTTCATATCACAACATTTATACGTAAAAGCACCTCAACCTAGATTAAGCAACCAAATTAGTGTAAATGTTATGAATCATTGTTGGGTCAGAAGAAGGAGTTCCAAACACTCATAAAGCTCCTAACAAAATAGAAACAAAAATAGAAAATTTAAGGCAGGTAGCGTGACCGAGCGGTGTGAGGCTCTGGTTCCACTCTCCAGTGTTCCCACAAATTAGGGACAGGTTACAGCTTATAGCCCTTAGAGTTGCTCATGGTGTTCGTTAAACCATGAGACAAGAAAACAAACAAAAAAAAAACCAAGAAAGATGACACCGAATTTTCGGGTGTAATAAGCACGTCTTTTGTATCCGTTTTGACGCAAATTAAATTTATCAAAGCTATTCAAAGTCAACGAAACCGGCATGGAAAACAATAATATCTGACGGAAGAAAGAAGTTTTTCAATCGGGTTTTTAATCCCTCAGATATTGCGGTAAACGGAATTGTGGGCTTACGCCCTCTGGTTGCAGACTTGTGCGTTAAGAAAAACATGAATTTATATGATAAACATTTCGCACCGGGAACGATCACCAACACGGAAAGAATTTTTCAAATCGGACTCTAAGAAACAGAGATATCGACAAGAATAAAAAGTGACTTTACTTCCCCTGGTGGGAAAACCATGCATTATTTTAGGAAGAAAGTATTCTCAAAAGGTTTTTTTCCATATGAGCGGTATCGGTCCAAGAAAAAAATAATTTAATCAAGTTTTCAGGAGCCCAGATTTTGCTACAAATACATCAGAAGCAGAAATGAACACTTATGCCCCCTGGTGGCCAAACCATTTTTTACAAAAATCAGAAATTATGTGCAAAAGGTTTTCCATCAGGAGGTGTATCCGCTGAAGAATTTTTTTTCTCAAATCGGAGTTTTTGAAGAAGAGCTATCGGGAAAAATGTAATTTACTTTTACGCCCCCAGCGGAAAATCTATATGTAATTTGAAAAAGTAAGTATATCTAAAATACTCTTCGACATAAATGGAATCGAAAGATAAAATAATTTTTTCAATCGGATGTTTAAAGCAAATATGTGGAACAAAACGTATTTTTGAATTCGACATCATCTGCATTTACGCCCCCTAGCGGCGAAATTGTACATCGTAAAAAAAAAAAAAAAAAAACGAAATAAAGGATCATCATTCGCATGTTGGCTCCAAATTGGGGACATGAGACTTGCTTATCATGACAGGAGACTCCATGGAGTTTCTCACGGTGAACGTTAAACTCTGAAACGAACAAACAAAAAGAAATCGCTGTCGGATGAATGATTCCAAGCAGCGACGTCTCTCTATGGAGTTACTGTCCAAAGGTGCAATGTCAGTATAGAGTTATAGCTGTCGGAAGAATGGTACCAAGATGCGATGTCACTATAGGCTTATTCCTGACTGAGAAATACATAAACATACACTGAAGAACAATTGAATTAGAGACAGCTGGCGTTATACAAATGTGGCGCTGTGGGCGGCCCTGTAAACGGTAACGATATGACGTATGCAGCGATTCGAAAATATAAGGAGTGATGCGACAGGAATCAGTAAGAGTTCAGGGCCACGGGTGGCCTAGTGGGCAACGTTCGTGACTGCCACGGAAAGGACCTCAGGTTCGATCCCAGACAGGTACGAACACTCGATCCACTAAATATCCGCCGTGCGTCGGATGGGCACGTTAAGCGGTCGGACCCCAGGTACTGGCCCCCCGGTAATAAATAAGGGCGTCTACCTCCCCATTTCTACTTCGCTTCCGTGTCACTTTCCTATCGGGCAGTCTATCCCAAATCTCCTAGCTTCCTATTTCTAAGGGTTGTTTAAGACCTGGGGTCAGACACTCCTTCCTAAAATCCTCTACATATGATCTGATCTGATCAGTAAGAGTCGGACGCAGTATGGATACGACGAAGGATCTTAGCACATTTGATCGTGGGAAAATTGTCGGGGCCCGACGAATGGATCACTCCATCTCGGAAGTCGTGAAGGCACTGGGATTTTCACGAGCCACTGAGTTACGGGTGCACAGTGAGCACATCGAATCCGGTAAAACCATCCCTGCAAGGGCCAACTGCCGTGGACAACAGTGTGTGGATGAGCGGGGTCATCGTCGGCTAGCTCGCATTGTAACAGCGGATAGACGGGCCACAGTGCAAGAAATCACTCGGCAATTAAACGCTGGTACACAAAAACGTGTAAGCAGCCACACCATCCAGAACCATCTCCTCGCTATTGGGTACAGAAGCCATCGTCCCACGAAGGGTATCGCAGCTGACCGCACATCACAGGGTGCAAAAATTAGCACCGGACGTGGGAACATCGCCACTGGACCCTAGACATGTGGAAAAATGTTGCCTGGACTGATGAGTCGAGATTCACGTTGGCACATGCGGATGGCAGGATACGAGTACGGCGCAAACCACATGAAGCGATGGGTCCTTCTTGCCAGCAGGGTACTCTTCAAGCTGGAGGGGTGACATTCTCGTCTGGGGACTGTTTACGTGGACTGAAATGGGATCCCTGGTACGTGTGACATCGTCCCTCACAGATCAACGTTACCGGGACATCCTGAACTACTATTTGCTCCCGTTTGTGCATCTTCAACATCTCACTGGGGACCGCATCCTGCAACAAGACAATGCAACTCCCGAATTGTATCCGAGTGGTTGGATGAATACTCCACCGACGTGACCTCGCTTCCTTGGCCAGCTAGGTCACCTGACCTCATTCCCATCGAGCACATCTGGGATGCCATCGAGAGAGATGTTCGAGGCTCTGACCCCCTCCATCAATTCTTCGTGAACTGTGGGAGCTTGTTCAGGGGTCGTGGATTCGAATGGCTTCCCAACGCTTCCGGTGTCTTGACGAGTTCATGCCGAGACGAATCGCCGCCGTCATTAGGGCGAAAGGTGGTGCTACACGTTACTAGACAGGTATCTCTAATTCAATTGCTCTTCAGTGTACACTGAAAAACAAACAGCTCTGATATTTTTTTCTTAAGGTGCTTCTCTGTCTCCTATTTGTGGCCGTATTTAACAATAATTCTTACTGCTTTTCAAACACTTCTCCCATATTGGCTGCAGCGTAGCGAAATTTTTATTTAGAATTTGTAACTATACATGCCAATTTTCCCTCTATAACGGAGTAAATTTCTCCGTCATTTCTGTCCACGCCAGGATTCGAACCCGGATCCCCTCATTCCGGAATAAGTCGCTCTACCAATTGAGCTACGCGGACGTTTTATTCTGATTCCTATCTGCCTTTATGTCGTGTGCGTCCTTCTGACAGGTACGTCACATCTCCTGGTACGTTACACCTCTTCCGTGCTCCGGGTGTCTAACCGACTGCACAACTGAATCATTGGCCCTCAGTCTCAGACGGCTAGGCAGTGGTCAGTGCGAAATGAAGGTAGAAGATGGAGCTAGGAATCACCGGAGGACCACACTGTGATACACCATCTGATGGGGACCCCGGCATGTAATAACGGAAGAACAAGCAAAGAAACCTCTTCGGTTCCTTGAATTGGAGGAGGTTCCAGTGGGATTTCAACGGTTTAAGAAGAAAAGGAGAAAATCGTATGAAACTAAAAAGTGGATTTCTCTTCTATTACCGTGGGACAGATACTGGCATAACTCGTGGCATTGGATTCCAAAGTTCCACAAACAGAGCTGCAAGACTCGTTATCCAACTCTCAAAAGGACACCAGTTTCAGATAATTCAAGCTTACGCACACACCTCTAGTCATCCTGCTGAAGAAATCGAAAGGTTTACGAGAAAATTCAGCTTCTACACTGTTAAAAATTTTGTGGCAGGTTGCAACAAAAGTGGTGCAGCTGGTTAGATGGTGCTACACCAGCTGCACCACTTTCTGAGAAAAGATACACCACTGGTTTGTGCAAAACCAAACCAAACAACATGAAGAAACCTTTGCAGCATCATGTGGTGCAACCATATATTATAACATGGTGCAAAGTTGCACCACGTTGTTGGATTTTGTTTGGACCACATAATTGTGCATTTTTTCTCAGAAAGTGGTGCAGCTGGTGTAGCACCATCTAACCAGCTGCACCACATTTGTTGCACCCTGCCACAAAATTTTTAACAGTGAAGGGCTAGCAGCAGTTCAAAATCATTATGGGTGATTTCAGTGCTCAAATAGAGCAACAAAAACAGAATGAAACTTAAGTAGGTAAATTCCTTTATGGCAACAGAAATGAGTGTGGAAATGCTGTTGTACAGTACTTCCACAGAAGCGGAAAGGTTTTTCATAATGAACTTCTATTTCAAAAAAAAAAAAAAAAAAAAAAAAGCAGAAGAAATAATAGACGTGTACGCACCGTAATGGAGTGACAAGTGAAATTGATTTTATTATGCGTAACACGAAATTTATCACCGAGACACAGGAAGCGTTAGTCTTGGATTGGAAATAAAATAATGTCCGACGATGAGGTACCCAAACTCGCAGCCCCGGTCACAGCGCACATAGGCTACTGAGATTGCGCAAACCCACCGGCATGACGTCAGCAGGTAGGTGGCTTAAGTCAGTGGCACTTAGCCATCAGTAGGCGAAGAGTGTAAGTGCCAGCCAAAATGGAAGTGGACAAAGAGCACATCCGCCATTGCATGATGTATACGTTTCGTCGAGGTAGCACATCCGCAAGTGCTGTAAGGAGCATTACCAGTGTGTACCCCCAATGCCATATCACATCGTCAGCGCTGTCATTGGTCTGAACGATCTGCATGCATCACTGATATCGAAACGACCAGCACTTCTGAAAGCAAAGGCGTCCTTCTGCAGCAGGATGGAGCGACACCTCACACAGCATGAGTAACCTGTCACATGATCAAGGATCTAGGCTGGCAGCTGCTGCCGCACTCAGCCTACTCCCCGGATATTGCCCCACGCATCTACCACCTTTTCCTGTTAGAGAGAAGGTATGCCGTCCCTGTAACTGTCGGATATATCCAACAGCTGCCCAGACGATGGAAGCAGGTCGTGGCAAACGATGGAGACTACATTTTTGACTGATTTGTACTTCTACAGGAATGACATCCAACAGCTGCCCAGACGATGGAAGCAGGTCGTGGCAAATGATGGCGACTACATTTTGGACCGATTTGTACTTCTGCAGGGATGGCAGCTGCCCAGATGATGGAAGCAGGTTATGGCAAACGATGGTGACTACATTTTGGACTGATTTGTACTTCTTTATATGGTAATTAGCACTTTTCTGTTGCCTTGTATTTGCAGACATTACTTTCTTTCCAACACAGTATAATGGTGAGTTGTAAGACGAACCTTAATATGAAAACTTGAACGTCGCAAGGTAATAAAGCAAGTACGAATACCATCACATGGCGCTCAGAAACTTTCTCTCCAATTTAATATCAGCTAAGGTCAGGTGATGCGTAACATCACAGCCTCTCCTTGACAAATGTCAACCCCGCCTTCTCGTGGTGCATCCTGTTCCCACTAAAGGGGCTCTGACGACCGCCAATAGCGGTATAACTATACCATCGGGATCAGAGGAAATGCTATCCCACACTCACCAACCCGCTTGGCCAGCGTGGTGAGTTATGGCCAAACCCCTCCAAAATGATTCCACAACTTAAATCTTGGCCCTCAGTCTCCGGCAGCTGGAATGTACCTGGTCAAGGCAGCGGCCAGTGCGACATGAAGGCAGAGGGTGCTAAGAATCCCCGGAGGACCGGACTAGGCTGCCATCTGATGCTGACCTTGGCTACTTACAATGGACGCTCCCTATCTTCTGATTCAAGGCTTCTTGAATTGGAAGAGGAACTACAAAGGATCAAGTGGGACATCGTGGGGCTAAGTGAGGTAAGGAGAAAAGGAGAAGATCTCATCGAACTGAAAAGTGGACATCTCTTCTACTATCGTGGGACAGATACTGGCAGAACTAGTGGTGTTGGATTTATAATAAACAAGAAACTGAAGGATAAAGTTGTAGAAGTTGAAAGTTCCTCTGACAGAGCTGCACGACTTGTTATCCAACTCTCGAAAAGATACCAGGCTCAGATTATTCAAACTTATGCACCCACCACAAGTCATCCTGAAGAAGAAATTGAAGAATTTTATGAGGAAATTTGTCATCTAAATAATAAAGGTAAGCAGCACTTGAAAATAATTATGGGAGATTTCAATGCAAAAATAGGGCAACGGCAACAGAATGAAACTTCAGTAGGTAAATTCGGTCAGGGCAACAGAAACCAGCGTGGAAATACTCTCGTTGAGTTTGCAGAGGCAGAAGGGTTTTTCATCTTGAACTCCTTCTTCAAGAAAAAGCCACACAGGAAATGGACATGGAGACATCCAAATGGGACGACAAGTGAAATTGATTTTATTATGTGTAACAAAAAATTCGTCATAGAAGACTGCAGTGTGCTGAACAAGTTCAACACAGGTAGTGACCATAGATTGGTGAGATGTAAGATGCACCTCAACACTAAACTTGAACGTGGCAAGCTCATAAGACAAACAAAATCTATTGACATAACCAACCTTAAAAAACACCATAATACCTTCAAGTTAGAACTGAAGAACAGGTTCTCTGCTTTAGAAGGTCTAACATCGGAAGAAGTAGACATCTCTGAAGTTAACAGAAAAGTAACCAAAGCTCTTATGGAAACAGCAACAAAATTAGCTGGGTCTAAGAACAAGTTGCATGTGAACAAATTATCAGGAAAAACCAAAATGTTGATGCAAAAAAGAAGAGAGATGAGGACAACTAAAGAAGATGTGAGTTCCAAAGTGGAATATATAGATCTATGCAAGACAGTAAGAAAAAGTATCACTGAAGACGTAAGAAAATTCAACTGTGAACTAGTGAGGAAAGCAATTGAAAACAACCAAAGCCTAAAGATAGCAAAGGGACATCTCAGTAAGGGAAGAAAACAGATTTTGGCACTGAGAAAAGAAGATGGTTCTGTAACAAGAAATAGAGGCAAAATTTTGACAAGAGTGAAAGATTTCTACTCCAAATTATATGAAAGGGATGATATATGCACTCCTGACATCATGAAAGATACCAGTACCAGAGTTCCTCCAGTACTTCCAGCAGAAGTTGCACATGCAATCAAGAACATGAAGCGAGGAAAAGCTCCAGGAGAAGATGGAATTACTGTAGACATCATACAAGAAGCAAGTGGAGAAATCGAAACAGTACTCGCCCAAATTTTCACTCGATGCCTTAATGAAGGAAAGATTCCTGAGGATTGGAACACCGCTACAATGATCCTGCTACATAAGAAAGGTGACATTGAGGATCTCGGAAACTACAGACCTATCAGCCTCCTATCAGTAGTTTATAAAATCTTCACTAAAGTTCTTTCACACCGCTTGAAGGTAACACTGGACATGGCTCAACCGAGAGAACAAGCTGGATTCAGGAGTGGCTACAGCACAATAGATCATATCCACGTGCTGAGAGAACTAATTGAAAGAGCGAGGGAATATGAACTTCCATTGTGCATGGCTTTTATCGATTATGAAAAAGCCTTTGATTCGGTGAAACCATCAGCAGTTACAATAGCTCTGAAAACCTGCGGTATTGAAGATGCATACATTAATATTATTAATAACATCTATGAAAATGCAAGTGCAGAGATTCGGCTGTTTGAAAATACAACACACGTAAAAATTGGAAAGGGAGTGAGACAAGGTGACACCATATCTCCGAAGCTCTTTAATGCCACATTGGAGGGTGTTTTTCAGTCGCTGAGCTGGGAAAACAAGGGGATAAAGATTAATGGAGATTATCTAACCCACCTTCGTTTTGCTGATGACGTAGTCATTTTTGCAACTACCCCATCAGAGCTGCAGAGTATGATCCAGGAACTTGCTGACAAGAGTAAAGAAGTGGGATTAAAAATGAACTTTCAGAAGACAAAAGTGATGTTCAATGCTTTTACAAGAAATGAAGATTTATCGATTGATGGAGAAAAGCTGGAGATAACAGACACGTATGTTTATCTTGGACAGCAGATATCAAGTGAGGGTCACATTGATGAAGAAATTAATCGGCGTACAAAACTTGTCTGGAGAGCTTTTGGAAGAAACAGCATAATTTTCAAGAGCAATATGCCATTATGTCTTAAAAGAAAAGTGTTTGATCAATGCATCCTTCCAGTGCTTACGTATGGTGCAGAGACATGGACCTTAACTAAAAGAGACATACAAAGGCTGCAGACAACTCAAAGAAGCATGGAGAGGTGCATACTTGGTATAACCAGGAGAGATAAGAAGAGGAACTCGTGGATCCGAAAAATGACAAGAGTGGAAGACATCATGATCAGAGTTAAATCCCTGAAATGGCAATGGGCTGGACATACTGCCAGAAGGACAGATCATCGATGGACAGCCGAAATTTTAGATTGGATTCCAAGGGACAGGAAAAGACCCAGAAGAAGACCACATGGGAGATGGGTGGATGAAATTCGAAAGTATGCAGGGGTTACATGGAGGAGACTGGCACAAGACAGACCGTTGTGGAGGAAACTTGGGGAGACCTTCGTCCAGCAGTGGATTGATAATGGTTGACAATGATGATGATGAAACACCGAAAAGTATCCTCAGTGGTTTAGATGGAAAACTTCTAATCATTTGTGCCTACTGGACTCCATGGTAAGGCATCAGGAAAGTAAAATAGAAAGAAAGGAAAGAAAGAAAGACAGGCTCCGAAAGAGTTAAAAAAAAAAATCTGATTCGGTATTCATTCTTACATGATGCCATGGTGGACAATACTAGTTTATGTCTTGGTAATATCCGTGTATGCAGATTGCGGTATGCTGATGACACTGTCCTGTTGGCAGAGAACAAAAGTGAGTTGCAGAGTATGTTGTCCCGGGTGAACAAAGTTTGTACGAAAATCAAACTGAGCACAAATAAGGGAAAACCCAACGTTATGGTTTTTGAGCGAGGAACTGTTAGTACTGAATGCAAAATAAGTCTATATGACACATTGATTGACCAGGTGAATGAATTTGTATATTTAGCAAACATGTTTGACAGAGAGAACAAATTAGATAGTGAAATTAGCAGGCGAGGGAATTCTTCATTGAAAGTCATAGCTGCTTTAGGTGGATTTCACAGAAATGATGGGTTCTCAATAGAGTCCTGCACGACTATGTATGAATGTGTAATTGTTCCTATTCTGTGTATGGGTATACTACAGAAGAGATATAGGAGTCATTTGTGTGCTGGAGAGACGTGTTACTTACAGAGAGTTTGTGGCAAGACACTCTCTGATCGTGTGTGAAATGAAGATCTGCTGCAGTTGTGTAATGTGAGGCAAAATGTTATTAGGAAGGTAGAGACTAATATTCTTAGATGGTTTGGCCATGCTGAAAGAATGAGTGATGAGATGCTTACTAAAATACTTTTTTCAGTCCAAGTGGCAGGAAAGAAAGGCAGAGGAAGGCCGAGGAAGTCCTGGAAGGATCAGATTCAAAAAGATTATGAGCATGAAGTATAGAAGGTCTTGTGTATGTCGTATGATGGATGTCAGTGAAGCCCGAGTTGTGTGTCAAGATCGCTGTAAATGGAGAAGTTTGATGGGGGCAACAGTAAGTAAATAATCAGTTAAACATTTATCTGCTGGTTTGGGTTTGTATTTCTCTGTGGACATAATCTCTGAATTTCAGAGAGGTTTGTGATATGTAATATGTAGTATGATGGACAAAACGTTTGTAAAAGTTCTTCAGAAAAGAAACGAAAAGGTGATGTCAGTTTCTTTTTAGTTTTGCTTTAAACTGAGATTCGGTTTCTAACATTTGTGTGTGTGTGTGTGTGTGTGTGTGTGTGTGTGTGTGTGTGTGTGCGCGCGCGCGTGTTTTTCCTTCTTTTTCTTTCCTTTTTCGGGGCAAATTTTCAATAAAGGCAACCTCTGCCGCCAATCTTAATCACCTAAAACTGAAATACAGTCGAACCCACATACACAATAGTGGCGTAGCAATTAAAAAATTATAGGAAAGACTCAAGTACTTTCATACTGAACCACCAAAAATAATTTCTAATATAGGATAATCAATTAATATCAATAATTCATTATTTAGCGTTAATTATCAATAATTCATTATTTAGAATAATTATATAAATTCGTTAATAAATTAACAATTTTATTGATAATTAAAATACTGATTTACAAAATTTTGATACCAAGCCTTTTGTAACGTGGAGGGATATATACTTATTAAATGCGGTTAATGTAAAATAGAATACTTCTCTCTCAGTGTTCAATTTCTCAGAGTTATTTATAAAGGCGCAGTTTTGAAATTATTTATTTTATGAAATAAATAGTAGTGCAGAATATTGAAAATGTAAAGTTTTGCTAGTACTTTAATAAAGTTATACTTACATATCTTAGCCTCACTGTACAAAGTAACTGCGCTTCGCTGCCATTGCCTTCAAAATGTGGATTCTGTATTTACTTCTACTTCTCGGTGAATGTTGAACAATGCAAGTCCAGAAAGTCGAGAATTTTTAGACAGTGTTTCGAAGATACATTTTCTGGTGCCTGAGAGTAGAAAATGTACTTTCCGGAGTGGCCGTTGAAACACGAAGCATTGATAGAATTTTTAGTAATTTCTTGATATTGGGGTTAAAAAAAAAAAAAAAAAACATACAGCAGCTTTACAGCTTAATAAGGATTCTATCGCAGTGATTGGTCTTTCCTCTTGTCTTACTGTTAATAACGGCATCTTCCAGGAGTGTGAGCGACAGCGAGTGAACCCTGCGGGTGTGTTGCTACCACGGGGACAAATGCGCTAATGAAACGAATTCAAAGTGATTCTTAAAAATCCGCGATTTCGTTGGGAAAATATACGATTTGAGTCTGTTTTTTACGATTTTTCAGATTCATTTTGATCATTTTAATGCACAAGTTTTAAAATTCGGTTTTAAAAGAGAAAAAGAAATCATATGATTCGGCGTTCAGGAGAAAAATGTACTTTGATATAAAATGGGAGAGGCCCACTCAGCCCCACCCTTTCCTACGCTAATGATATACACAGTGCAGCGATTACGTAATGAGACAGATTTTTAAAAGAAATCCCGGTAAAACACAAGGGTCCGGAAGGCATTGCTTTTTTGATACCTCATTTATCACCAATGGAGTGGCAACACCGCTTCTGCGAGAATGACGCAGATGACTATTTACGCTGTGCATGACGTCATTTGGTGGAATAACATTGTCACACTCTGTCATGGAGCAGAGTGAAAATATCTTGTTCTGTTTGAAAATCGGCAAAACTGCAGTTGAGGCAGTTGAATCTTTGCGTGATGTGTATGAGTCTCATTTCCTACCTCGTGCACAAATATTCTGTATGCACGTTTTAAGGATGGACGGGAAGATTTGGAAAACGACGAAAACTCCGGACGACCGATTATGGTGCTCACGTTTGAACTCATTGAGAAAGTTCGAGAAAAGATAAGAAGTGATCGTTGTGTTACCTTGAGGATGCCGGAATGTGAGCTATTTGTTAATAAGGAGGTGATTTGTCCAAATCTTAGTGCAAGATTTGGGGGAGGGGTTGTTCCGCACGCTTTTTCAGACTTCCAGAAGCATGCACTAGCGGAGTGCGCAAAAGACATCCTGGAGACAGCAGAAACAATGCAAAACTTTCCCCAGCGCATTGTGGCACGTGATGAGACATAGTGTTTTCGATATGATGCTAAAACGAAGCATTAGAGTGCTCAGTGGAAGTCGCCACAGTCACCAAACGGAAAGAAGATCAGGTTACAGAAGGCCAAAAGCAAGACAATGCTTGTATGTTTTTACGACAGCAAGGAAATTCTGCATTAGATTCATTACTGAAGGTGCAACTTTCACTGGCAATGCTTACATATCCATTTTGGAACGATTGTGTAAGAGCATTGTTCGTGTCAGGCCTTTACGACAGAAAGTTACTTCTGCAATAACAGTTCATTCCTGAAGGTACAACTGTCACTGGCAATGCTTACATGTCCGTTTTGGAACGATTGTGGAAGAGGATTGTTCGTGTCAGCCCTTTACGACGGAAAGTTGCTTCTGCAATACCAATTCATTCTTGAAGCTACAACTGTCACTGGCAATGCTTACACATTCTTTTTGGAACGATTGTGAAAGAGGATTGTTCGTGTCAGGTCTTTACGACAGCCAGGAAATTCTGCACTACCAGTTCATTTCTGAAGGTACGACTGTCACTGGCAATTCTTACACATCCATTTTGAAACGATTGTGGAATAGGGTTGTTCGTATAAGGTCTGAGTACAAAAACAAGCAATGGTTCCTTCTTCACTGTTATGTACTTCCATCAATGTACAGCAATTTCTGGTACGAAAACAAGTGTGAGTACTCAACTATTCTCCTTATTCTCCATCTTTGTCACTGTGTACTTTCTGTTCCCTAAATTAAAGTGGCCTTTTAAAGGAAAAGTTTTTTAACACATTGAAGACATACACTGTCAAATAAGAATAATATGACCACCAAACTAATAGTGAGAATAACCACCCTTGGCCAGGATGGCAGCGGCGAGACGGTGTGTCATAGACACAATGAGGGCCTGGAAAGTTGCTCGAGGCACACGTGCCCATTTTGACTGGAGCAGCGCACTGAGGTCCGGGAGAAGAGGTGGTTGTGGGCCAAAATGTCGAACCTGTCGATCCAAATAGTCCCACAAATGCTCTATGGGATTAAGGTCGGGCGATGTTGCCGGGCAACGGAGAACGGAGACATCGCTGTCGTGTTCCTGGAACCAGTCACGTACCCACTTAGTGCTGTGACAGGGCATATGGTCCTTTAGACACCATCACCACCAGGGTAAACGTCCAACATGAAGGGATGCATGTGGACAGCGAGGATGAACAGGTATCCATTTGCGTTCAGGGACCGATCCAGTGGTGCCAGTGGTCCCAAGTCCTACCAGGAAAACATCCCCCAGACAAGCACACTCACTGCCGGCATGTACTTGACCGACAAGCATGTCTGGGTGTTGGTTCTCTTGTTTGACGCCGTATCCTCCCCAGCCCGTCACTTCTGTGGAGTAGAAACCCTCGATCACTCTTCCACTGTCCAATGACGGTAGTCCCATGTGAACTGCAGACATCGTTGCCGATGTACCTTGGTTAACATGGGCGCCTTGACGCTTCGTCGACTGCGGAGACCCATGCGTAACATGGTTCGCTCTACATGTATCGGGGACACGCTACTGGGTGCCCTAGCATTCATTTGCATGATCAATTGTTGCACGGTTGCCCGTTGATTACCCTTTATCAATCGACGGAAGCGACGTTCTCCTCTGGGATCGATGGCCTTTGGAGCACCACAGTTATGACGTCATGAGGTACTCGGTGTGCCATTGGTTCATTCTCCGGACGCCCTTACCACAGCACCTCGCGAACAGCCCACGAGGTCTGCTGTTTCTGAGATGCTTCCACCCTTGATGCGGTAGCCGATGATCATTCCTTTTTGAACGTCAATCAAATCACTGCCTCTGCCCATTGTGCTCACGTTACGCACTACGGCTCATCTGTCCTGGCCAGCCGCTTATATCTCTCTCCGTGTGGTCGACCTTGAAACCTGCACTCTGTGACGCGCTTGGGCGAATACACTGTGATTCCGAAGGTGGTCATATTGTTCTGATACGACTGTGTACAAAGAACTGCGACATCAGCTCTTCACTCCATACTAAAAGATGACCTCTGCAAGTTCTTACTATCGTTGGCTGATCGCGCCACTTCTTGTATTGGAGCAGGGGGAATGTACTTCGAATAAAATATATTCACGTAAGTTTTCTTACTTTTCCATTTTTCAAAAAAATCAGTCTCATTATTTCATTGCAACACTGTGTATAACGAGCTCGTATAATAAGAACCGCATAAACCAAAGCTCTTGTAGATACCTCGAACTTCGTAACATTCTCACATGTTATTTAAACCGCATATTACGAACAATAACTTTTAGGGAAACCGCATATTACGAACAATAACTTTTAGGGAAACCGCATATTACGAATAATAACTTTTAGGGAAACCGCATATATCGAAGTTGAGCACGGTTATCAGCAAACATAATAAATGCCATTCATCCAGTTTTTTTACTGGGAATCCACTGTTGATAACTCTCCAGGGTTCCCGTTACAGATTGGTCAGTTCGCATGAAGACAAGAATGTTTCAGTCGTTTTTTTGCACCACCTCCTACTCGATCTGTCCCTAGGGTGAACACCCGTTTCCCTAATTCCCGTTTCCCCTAATCACGTTTACCCCAATGGCGTTTCCCCTAATCACGTTTACCCCAATGGCGCTTCCCCGAATTCCCATTTCCCCTAATTTCGTTTCCCCTAAATCTCGTTTCCCCTAATCGCGTTTCCCCGAAATCGCTTTTACCCGAATTCCCATTTCCCCTAATTTCGTTTGCCCTAATCTCGTTTCCCCTAAATCTCGTTTCCCCTAATTCGCATTTGCCCTAAACACGTTTACCCCAATGGCGTTTCCCCGAAATCGCTTTTACCCGAATTCCCATTTCCCCTAATTTCGTTTGCCCTAATCTCGGTTCCCCTAAATCTCATTTCCCCTAATTCGCATTTGCCCTAAACACGTTTACCCCAATGGCGTTTCCCCGAAATCGCTTTTACCACCGCTGAAAACCTCCCGATCAGACCAGAAATTCTTTATATTTTATACTTTTGGTGTTACCCCCCCCCCCCCCCCCGAAAGGTTTCGTGAGGCAGCACATGCCCTCAGATAATTAATTGCAGACTTGCAGTTTGTAAATCCTGAAATCTTTTGTTCAGTTGTAGATCATAAACATTTTTTTTAAAGAATTACATTAATAATCGCAATTAAGAAAAGACGAAATTACGGAAACTTTATGTGATTCAGATAACCAACTTCCAAGAACGTGGCCACGAAGCGGTCGAAAACGCAATTGTTATACGGCCTGTTAAAATTTTTGTGACCAGTTCACCGATGGCCAGTTCTCCTACACCTAATCAGTGATGGTGCTAACTGAGAAAACGTTCAAACAGGACAAACTGACGTCTACTGTTAAGGGGGAGCTCAATTGGCAAAAGGCATTTTCACGGCTCATGCTTAGAGTCTCGTACGATGCTTTTCAATAGTATCTCTTGCTTTAATAAAAGTTTAATGCGATGTAGTACTTTATCTGTGAGGAAGGGTAGTGTGGGGGGGGGGGGTCCGTGACAGATACAATGGCTGCGTTAAGGACTAATCGTATAATGGTCCTCACCATGTGCACTTCTTTACACTTTTGTTGGCATGGTTATCGACATCATCAACAAGAAAGGAAAGAATAATTCTCTTCAGATATCAAGACTCACCGTTTTATTTCGGTTAATAAAAACCAAACATGAATTATCGCAAACGCGAAATAAGGAAAACGCGAATTAGGAAAAACTTGATACGGGCAAACGTGAAAAAGGGGAAACGAGATTAGGGCAAACGAAATTAGGGGAAATGGGAATTCGGGTAAAAGCGATTTCGGGGAAACGCCATTGGGGTAAACGTGTTTAGGGCAAACGTGAATTAGGGGAAATGAGATTTAGGGGAAACGAGATTAGGGGAAACGAAATTAGGGGAAATGGGAATTCGGGTAAAAGCGATTTCGGGGAAACGCCATTGGTGTAAACGTGATTAGGGCAAATGCGAATTAGGGGAACCGAGATTTAGGGGAACCGAGATTAGGGGAAACGAGGTTTAGGGGAAACGAGATCAGGGCAAACGAAATTAGGGGAAATGGAAATTCGGGTAAAAGCGATTTCGGGGAAACGCCATTGGGGTAAACGTGATTAGGGCAAACGGGAATTAGGGGAAATTTATTAGGGGAAGTGAGGCTACGCGGTCCCTATCTTGCCAAACATACATCTCCCGGGAAAATGTCTATTTTTTCCCCCTTCTCCTCGCCACCTTCAGTCATTGAATCTCTGTTTGGAAAGTTGAGTTTGTTTTGCTTTTAAAAATATCCTAACCAACGCTCCCGAAGAAGTTGAAAAACCTTAAAAAAAAAAAAAAAGCAATCATGATAAGTTCAATACAAGCAAGATCTGGCTCACATTTCCTACGTAACATGTAACAGGTGAACTTTCGAATCTTTGGTAGTTACTTTAATTTTTACAGACGCTAAATGTTTTGCTTTTTGCAGATCTCACTCATAATAATTTGCTAGTTACAGTTTTCAATTAGCAAGCATTAGTTACCTGTATTTAATTAATAAATAGTTTATGATTGACTAGTTTTAGTCTCGTATAATGTAATATAATTCCGTTATAACCGGAAAGGTGAAGACGGGCCCAAAACAGCACATTTTTTTTACCTGTACGCTTATAACGAAGTTCGCTTATGTCGAACGTTTTTGAGCTTTCCTTCAACTTTGTTTTATATGGGTTCAATTATATTATTTCAATCTCTATAAATTACTACAAATTTCGCTGGCACTGTTCTTCCACGAGTTACACTATTCGGACACCACGATGTTTTGGGAAAAATGGTTCTATTATCGTAATTAGTGATTAATCGGTCCACCTTTTGCTTCTGTGACAGCGGCAACACGTCGACAGACTATCAACCAATTTCTCGTAGGTCTCGGCAGGAATGGCTCGCCATTCATCCTGCAAGCTGCTGCCAGAGTGTAGAGCTAAGACGGCCGTTGTGCTTGATTTTGTATCAATCGCTCCAGTTCATCCCAGAGGTGTTCTATGGGACCAAGATCAGGATTCTGAGCAGGCCAGACTAACAAATCCACCTCATTTTCAAGATACCAGTCCTGCACACTCCGTGGAGTATGGCATGAAGTTCGAATGTGTTGAAAGAGATGATGTCGTTTCCATAATATTGCCACTTTGTTGGTATCGAAAAATGATCCAGAATGTCCAGGTACACTTCAGAGTTCATGATTTGTGGTATGATAACCAGCGGAACGAGTCCCACCCACGAGAAACAACTCCATGCCATGATAGAGCCTCCGCCAAACTGAACAATTGGAAGAACACATTCCGACGAAAATATTTCGCCGGGCTTTCGCCAAATCCAAACACGCTCATCAGACAGGAAAGCATAATTCATCACTCAGAACAGCCTTCCAGTCTCTCACAGTCATGAGGCACACCACTCCAAACGGCACTTCGCATTCACGGTAGTGGTGTGTGGCTTGTGTGCTGCTGTTCTAGCGTAATAACCCACACTGTACGACAATCCGCGAATGGTTATAGTACTAACCGAGCCATTACAAGTACTTCTAACTTAAGCAGCGATAGAAAAGGCAGAGAAAGAACGGGATTTCTTAACATTTCTTAACATGGCTCTCCTGCTACATTCCGTCAGTTTGTGCGGCCTTCCTGACGGCTTTTTTACGCTTTCCAACCGTAGGTTGAGAAGCGTATATGCTCCAGCTTTATCCGTCCGTCCGTCTGTCGGCACGATAACTAGCGTAAAAATGATTCGATTTCGATTAAATTTTAGTATGTGGTAGGGGATCACATGGGGACGAACCCTATTCAAAATGGACAAAATAGGGTCAAAGGTCACGGCATAGGAGCGGGATCCATTCCATTGCCTTTATGCGTCATAACTTGCGTAAATATGATTACATGTCGATGAAATTTTAGTATATTGTACGGGACCACCTGGGAATGAACCCTTTTGAAAATGAGTGCAGTGGGGTCAAAGGTCAGGACGTAGGAGCGGGATGCATTAAATTGCCTTTATGCGTCATAACGTGCGTGAAAAGGGTTCGATTTCGATAAAAATTTATTATGTGGTAGGGGACCACCCCTATTGAAAATAGACGAAATGGGGTCAAAGGTCAGGACATAGGATCAGGATTCATTCCATCGCTCTTATCCCATAATATTAAAGGAGCATTTTCTAATTCTTGTATGCATGTAAATTTAATTTTCAAAACGGCACTAAGGATTTTGATGAAAGTCGTTAACCTACCGTTTTCTGGTACTAGAAATCGTTTTAGCTTAATCTCGACTTTAAGAAAATTCGTTTAGTGCGTTAAGAAACCACCCCGAATTACCACATTTTTAGTGTCATGGCGTCTTCCCGTTAATGTAACCCATGCTTAGAAATCTTATGACGTCACAATCTCACGATTGAGATGTTGGCGCGGTCACGCCATCTGTCTCATTACGTCACGCGTTGTGTGTGGATCCTATTAAAGTTTTATAACGTCACACTCTTTCGAACAGATGGTCGCGATTCCCATCTCCCTTATTACGTCACGCGTTGTGTGCGTATGTCCGTCCGCACGATAACTCGCGTAAAAATCGTTCGATTTCGATGAACTTTTAGTATGTGGTAGGGGAACACCTGGGAAGGAACCCTAATGAAAGTGAACGAAATGGGGTTAAAGGTCAGGACATAGGAGCGGGATCCATTCCACTGTTCTTATGCGTCATAACTAACGTAAAAAAGGTTCGATTTCGATGAAATTTTAGTATGTGGTAGGGGACCACCTGGAGACAAACCCTGTTGAAAATGGGCGAAATGGGGTCTAAGGTCAAGACATAGCAGCGGAATCACTTTCATCGCCATTATGCGTCATAACTTATGTAAAAACGCTTCGATTTAGACGAAATGTTAGTATGTTGTAAGGGCCTGCCTGGGAACGAATCCTATTGAAAATGGGCGAAATGGGGTCAAAGATTAGGACACAGGAGCGGGATCTATTCCATAGCCCTTATGCATCATAACTTACGGAAAAATTCTTCTATTGCGACAAAACTTTATCATGTTATTTCGGAGGCATACTGAACCGGTTCTGTTTAATATCGAAGTGGGATCAAAGGTCAGGGCACAGGAGCGAGATTTATTCCATAGCCATTATCCTCATAACTTGAGTAATGATTTCTGGTATGTTGGAAAGCGTATTATAATCAATGCATTGCATGATTTTACTAACTTGTTTTTTCTTTCACATCACTTACAGTCAATTTTGGTATGTTCAGTTTAGCTGCAATGCTCCATATGGAAACGTTACTCAAATGACATCCTGTGACCAGCCCACTCTGGAACTCGGAAAATTCACGTCCACTCAGTATATTCTCTACAAAAGTTAGTGAGAACACCTCGGCTTTATATACTTATCTCCGAACTCATAGCGCAACCGTTCTTTGCACTCATGCAAATACTTAGCAGAGTCCGAATACTTTTGATAATATAGTGTATGTTCTTATTTGTTCATTTGGGGGTTTTACGATCACCGTGAGCAACTCGATACTGTTGCCCGTCTCTGATAGGGCCACTGATTCCAGGGAATGGAGAGAGCTAGTGCCGAAAACTAACACCACATCTATACCTCACGGGGATTAGAGAATTCGAAACCGGACCCATCTCGAAAGAATGGTCATAAGCCAGCACGTAGACCACGGCGCCACCGAGGCGACAGTTATGTTCTTAAAAAAAGCTCCTTATCACAAAATTAATCCCTATTTATTTACTTCATCCGAGATACTGTTTGTGATAAATTAACAACGATTTTAAAATTCATAATCAAGCATCACCTAGTGAAAATTCTGCATGCGCCACAGATCACATGCGTTCAGAATTGTATTTGAGTTTGGTGTTATCAAAGAGAGGTTTGAAGTGCACTTGCATTCACCTGCATTTGTTTCGCTTATTTATTTTGTTTGTTATAACCTTTTCACAGGTTCAATGCAAAAAATAAATCTCTAACAGAAAAACTGGAGCTAATTGCCTGTATTGAATTACCATGGAAAATAGGAATTTCGCTGAGTTGCTCTGTGGCACAAGAAAACCTTCTGTGGTCGGCAGTTATTCTGATTTCCCGTGACATCGGTGAAATTGAACTCGGGAGGTCGGACATTACCCGGAGCTTGAGAAATATAATACTCTCTGGACGTGACTTGCGGTGATAAGTGGCATATCTGTCGCTCCCTCTTGCTCACGCACATAGCAGTAATTGAAAAGAAATCGCTCAATCACGCTCTCTGTGAGAGCTGTTCATCTTTTTTTGTTTGTTTATTTGTGTGTTTTCTTGTGAGTTTAACGACCACATGAGCGACTTCTAGGGTTAAAAGCAGTCGTTCGTTCCTAATTTAGGGCCACTCTTACAGAGAAGAAGCGCCATGGGACAAACACATCACCCATACCTCATCCGGGACTCAAATTGGGCCAGCACCTCTGACCACTCAGCCATTGGGGCGGCTTTAATAATCTTTCTCAGTATTTCGCACAGTTAAATAAATATTTTTTCTTTTAATGTCATTTATTCTGTTTTACGTATCTCAATGACCTCCTTTCATCATAGAACTTGATTTACAGTTTTGCTGATAATAGCCTTCACGCTTCGTATCTTTCTAATGTTGGTTTCCCTTCATCACCAGTAGTGACGTCATGTGTTGTTGGGATGAGGAAAGTCTGGTCAAATTTAGTCGCTGCACTTCATGTGCTTTGCTCGACAAGAAACATTTTTACATTTATTCTTAGTATCACTATTTCTTCCATGTGTCTCAGAATAGCCCCACGTCTTCCATGAGCTCAAATCTCCCTTAAAGATGAAAAACAAACAAACAAAAAACTGTGATTTTTAGATAGATTGTACTTTTTGCCTGAACAATTTCTAACATCACACTACACACAAGTACGCCAATCCTAGAGTTTTGTTCTCACGATTCAGGTACTGCAGCCAAATCAGCTCAAGCATTTCTTCACGCTACGCAGAATACAGAGAGCAGTTCGTCTGATTAATAACCCACTTGCATTTTTCAATACCCTCCTTACAGGCAAGCATCTGGTATTCCTACAGTTGCTATCACGAGCAATACTCTCAAGAGCTGTAAGCCATGTTCCGTTTGAAGCCAGATATTTCCAGTCAT
Organism: Macrothele yani; assembly: GCA_039090855.1. Lineage (NCBI taxonomy): Eukaryota > Metazoa > Arthropoda > Arachnida > Araneae > Macrothelidae > Macrothele > Macrothele yani. The sequence continues at coordinate 144,529,363 of CM077007.1, read as the reverse complement.
GCTTAATGTATCAGAGTCACGCAACATCTGTGCTGTGACCAGCTAACTAAATGGTAAGTACTTCGTTCACTTATGTAACCTGAAATCAGAGGCATAACTAGGCATTTCTGTGCTTGGGGCCGCATCTGTCTTTCTATTTCTCTCTGTCTCTCTCTCTCTCTCTCACACACACAAGCTAACAAAAAAACAAATATTCTCTCAACAAAACAAAAAAGTTATAACATCACACCCAATGTTGTCTCTGCGTGGGAGGCACAACCAAACTGTGACCGTGTTTGTACAGTTTTTGCCAACTGCTTCTAAGTTCGGATCTTCGATAAGACATCAAATGAACCGAATGCAAATAGCAGGTAGCAAACTAAACTACTAATGGAAGTTCGCCGGGTTCAAGTCTGGGCTGATCTTCTAGAGGTGGTGTGAGTTGGTATCCTCACTGAATATCGGACGAGCACGTTAAATGACGACCCGCGGGTAAGGACCACCCGGTTACACACAAATGTATTCGTTTCGATTTTTTCCCTAGCCCCCTCTAATTTCTCTCACCCCTTCTATGAGCAAAATCGTACTTGTACGGTGGCGCCATCAACTGTGCTCTCTCTCACTTACAAGCTGTTCTGTCAAAGTTGCTAGACCTGCTCGCAATCCTTCAGTTTCTGAGCCCTACTCAAGAGACGGACCCGCTGTAAGTGGTTTGTGCCTAAACCTTCTCTGTGGATGGAAGTCCTACATGAAATTGTGAAGTTTCAGTTCTGCAACTAGCAGTGATAGCTCGCAGCAGGAGTAATTATCTAATATTCCACCTAGAATATTCAATAACGTAAATCACATCCATATCTTGCAACGTACCTGTAAGTCCCTCCAACTAGAAATAAAGGGCAGGCCCCAATGTTGTCGGTGAAAGTCGTGGTTCTTCTTGAGTTGCACGGACTTCATTTCTGAATATGAACAAATAACTTCTGAACTTTCTGAAGGAGAAAATGCGAATTTGACGAGTCTATCGAAACTGGCGAAACATATGAAGAAAATTCTATAAATGGAGAAATAACAAAGAACTGTACGGGAAAAAAAAACTGTACCCAAAAAACTGGTGTAAAAGTTTAAATTCCAATTTTGATCAGATTGTAAGCAGTGATTTTGCGCCCGGGGTAGTCACCCCGTCTGCCGCGGCCTAGCCTGAAGTCTTTTTTTTTTTTTTTTTTTGATTGGAGGTTTAACGACCACCGTGAGCAACTCAATGGGCTATAAGCAGTCTCCCGTCCCTAATTTAGGGTCACTGGCTCCAGGGAAGGGAGAGAGCCAGTGCCGTAAGACAAACACAACATCCATGCCTCACCGGGTTTCGAACCCGGACCCCTTTCGGACGAAGGATCAGAGGCCATCGCTTAGACCACTGCGCCACCGGGGCGGCAGCCTGAAGTCTAAAATTTCTTTACCTTACAAATTTCTCCATACGGTACTACTTCGGCTGTTTCAGTCTTAATTAAACAAATTACATTTAACCGGTTCCATGTTTTAAAAAGGAAAAATAAAAGAACATGTAGAAATATGGGTATGTTTAAGAGCGTGTATATGTAAGAATTTTGGTGGGGTAAGAGATTCTTCTTTTTCATGGGAAGCGGGGGGGGGGATTAACGTGAGTAACTTTAACGGCTTTATTAGGGCCGCTGGCTGAAGTGAAAGTTGAGATCCAGCGCCAAAAGGCAAGTGCACCACCAACAGCTCAGCACCTAAAACTGGGAACAATCGGACGGGTGGATTTTTTTTTTGTGTTTTTTTTTTTGGTGGGGGGGGGGGGACGACCACCTTGAGCAACTCGATGAGCTAAAAGTAGCCACCCGTCACTAATTTAGAGCCACTGGTTGCAGGGAAGTGAAAGAGTCAGTGCCATATGACAAACACAACATCCATGCATCAGCAGGCTTCGAATCCGGACACATTTCGGAGGAATGGTTGGAAGCAACCGCTTACTCCACTGCACCTTCAGGGTTGTAGTCAGGGATTCCAAGAAAATGATGAATTCATTGCAGCTGTACAAAGTTGGATTGGCCGAGAACGCAAAACCTTTAAATCTGGAATTACTATGCTTACAGAAATTTGCAGTTTAATTTAAATTCATATACTTTAATTATCAATTTTAAATTTATATCTTTAAAATGTATAACTAAAACATTTCATAGATTTTAATTTTCATTAAAAAACTACGTTACGGGAGAACTGCATTGTTCTACGACTTTGCAAAAAATCACTACCTAAAGCATAAGTCTAAGAAAAATAAAATTAATCATGATGTTATGCACATAGGTTGAACCTGTATGATGTGCCAATGTTCATTCCTCTTAGGCAATATAAATATTTGGATAAATATTTATATTGCAAACAGCAGCAGGAAAATTAAAAAAATATACCTATTCAGTTAAACGAGCCTTAAGGAATTATGTCCTGAAATATTAAAACCAGACAAAAACAACGAGCTTAAAAGTATCAGATGGCAAATGAGTGAAAGAAGTGCAAGGATTGTGTTTTTCTACTGAATAGCTGTTATAACCTTGTTAGAGCAAACATTTGTGCAATGTTTCAAATGATTTTGAATCACTTCATAAAACGAGTGGAGTTGAGAGACCAAATAAAAATTGTTCGCGAACATTTTTTAATTAACAAAGACTTTTTAAAGCCTCCTCTACAGGAGATTGTGTTGCTCTAAAAAAGCTAAAACTTCGCAAAACATTGCTGAAACTGTAAGTAAGTCGATGAATTAATTTTCAAAACGTAAGTAAGGCGGTGAATTAATTTTCAAAAAGTAAGTAAGACGGTTAATTAATTTAAACATAACTAAGAGAACTCAGAGACAAGATTATTCAAGCATTACAAAACCCAGAAGTCAAATTCATATATCTTCTTGCTATCGCTCAAGGATTGTTCTGTGCTTGGCGTTTTCTTCTTACATCTAGCCCTCGTGTCATGAATTTGAAATTTATTCATCCCCTCTCAAAGTGCATAACTAGTCTTTGATACAGAATAGAATAGTAATCTTGTAGCATTAACGTACTGTGAGTTCACTGAGTTGTAATGGTAGGAGGATTTCTTTTTAATTTGGCGGCGCGCTGAAAAGCATGACAAATTAACTGTTACCAAGCATGAAAAGCATTAAGATTCTTCCCGTAAGATTTTAGTCACAGTTACCAAAGCTCTAAAATAATGTTTAAGGATCATGCAGTTTAGTGACAGGAACTAATCTAGGAACCACGTGGGATAAAATAGCAAAGCATCATTGCATTCTGAGAAAATAAAACTGTGGACACTACGAAATGGTTATGAACTTATTTACTTACAAGGGTCGTTCAATCAGTCATTTAACAAGACGTCCGACAACAAAATTCTTAATATGCCAATGAATAATTAAATCGCGTGCGCATGCTCGTACAGCCAGAAACATTAGCTTATGTCTATTTGTTTACTAAACGGCTGTGTTGTTATCGACAGCCGCCCCGGTGGCGCAGTGGTCTAAGCGATAGCCTCTGATCATTAGTCCGAAAGGGGTCCGGGTTCGAATCCCGGTGAGGCATTGATGTTGTGTTTGTCTAACGGCACTGGCTCTCCCCCTTACCTGGAACCAGTGACCCTAAATTAGGGACTGGCGACTGCTTATAGCCCATTGAGTTGCTCACGGTAGTCACTAAACCTCCAATCAAAAGAAAAAAAAAATTATCGACAGTCACACGTGGAAATGCGAAACGTAATTCGTTTTCTTTATGAAAAGCATGTTTCTCACTTGAAAATCCATCGCCAGTTAGTGAAAGTGTTCGTCGAAGTCTTAATATTGCGTGAAAATGGTGCAAGGGCTTTGCAAAGGGAAGGAAAATCGACATACTTCGACATGGCACCCAACGATGGCCATTCTAGAGGACATTGTGGTACAGGCGAATGCTCTCATTTGTGAAAACGTCCGCGAATTGAAAATTTCAATGAGTAGTGCCCACTGTTTGCGCGAGGAGGGTGCCTAAGAATCTCGCAGAAGAACGTGAAGCAGGACGAATGGGTCTCTCTCTTTCACGCGTTTGATAGGCCATCCCGCTGTAGCTTATTGTCGCGGGAGACGAAACTTGGGTTCATCATTAGATGCCAGGCGGAAATTTTTCAAAGTATTTTGCTGTGGAATTTTTTTGAACAGCAGTTTCTTGATTCTGCATAGCAATTTTTCTAGAAATTTCCGAGTTACTACATATATACATATAACAGTAGTAACATATATTATTACCCAATGGTGCCCTCAGTATGCATTTCATTTTGATTCCGAGTCTTCCACGCCGCCAGAAAGCAGACGGGCACCAATGATGTGAAAATCCCTAGTTATCTCCACCAACCAAAAAAGACGTCGCCATCCAGCAGGAAGGTCATGGCGACTGTCTTTTGGGATTGTCAGAGTGTGCCTCTGATTGATTTACTGGACAATGGCGCAAGAGTAACAGCCGAACAGTGCTGCTAGACGCTTGACATGTTGCCCATGCCATTTGCTGCAAAATACTTGAGCAGTTGAACAGAGGCTATATGCTGTTGTACGTTAACGCGAGGCCATATCAGGGGCCGAAGGCACAGCTGAGTGGTTTCAGCCATGTGGTTGGGAATTTTCGAACCATCCGGCCTTTATCCTCGACCTCGCAAATGGCGATTTCCATCTGTCTGATCTCTTCAAAACACACTTGGCCCAGCGTGACTGCATCAACAGAATCTCGATTTCTTCTCTGCTAGCATAAACACCTTACCGTTACGATGGAACATCTGCTTAAACTACTATGGTGACTTTGTGAAAGATTAAAGGGCAAAAGCAGTTCCACTTGGGCACTATATATACTCCTTGCAACTCATAAGTGCTTCTGAATGAAGATTGATGAGCACAAGCAGTTCTCTTTGTGCACTGTGTACTCCGTGCAACTCATAAGTCAAAGTGTTTCTGAACCAAGATTAAGGACAACAAGCAGTTCCCCTTGTGCAATGCTAACTCCTTGCAACTCATAGGTGTTTCTGAATGAAGGTTAAAGAGAACAAGCTGTTCCCCTTGTGCCCTGTATACTCTACGAAACTCATAAGTGCTTCTGAAAGAAGATTAAAGAGAACAAACAGTTTCCCTTGTGCACTGTGTATACTCTGCACAACTTATAAGAGCTTTTGAACGAAGATTAAAGAGAACAAGCAGTTTCCCTTGAGTGTGCAGTTTTTACCACGTGCAACTCACAAGTGCTTCTTAATGAAAATAAAAGAGTACAAGCAGTCCCTCTTGTGACCTGTGTACTCCCTCCAACTTGTAAGTGCTTCCGAATGAGAAGGTTTGTTATCTTACTTTTTGAACAACCCTTGTACTTATTACATGCATCAATAGCGTTGCTGGGCCTAAAAAAATCATGATCAAAATAATAAAATGTAATTATTAATTTCCAAAATACGGAAAACAGCTGCAAAATCACCATTATTTCTATGACGATTGATTGCTTGTTTCCCACACAAATCAATTTTGCTTTTTATATCTGCAGGTCTCAGAAAGTTTTCAAAACACAGCTTAGACAGATATATTCGGATTGCTTAATTTAATAAGAAAATCCCCAATTTGGAAAACACTTAAGCAACATAACCGTTAATTCCACCCAAAGAGTTCGTTTACATATTTAGATAACATGTTTTCCAGTAGAAGAAACTCCTGTTTGCTTTTATGCATCGGCAAGTTATTCCTGCAGCATTTACCGGCTATTTTTTTACAGACGTTCATGCGAATATTACATCAAAAATTTCCTCTGCTCCCATAGATCTGTAAAATTCTGAAAGTGTAATTGAAAGTGTCAATTCATTAATACGCATGCGTGTGAATTAATTTTTATTGGTTTGTTTCGTGGGTTTACTTCTTCCTTGATTAGCCTAGAGCTAAGAAACACATGGCTTTTAACCTCTGACCTGTTGAGTTCATTTCTGCTTGAAAAGAGAGTCGGAGTACATCTCCTTTCGTACTCCATTAACACTTCGCCCTAAACGTAAAAACAAAAACAGAAACAAATTGCATCTTTTGCTGCTTTACGGTAACTCAAAAGAGAACTGACACACAAATTAAAAAGTAAACTATTACTGAAGGCACCCAGTATCCGCTAAAGATAAAAGCAGTTGCACTTCTTTTTCCCGTTAAATCTATAGCTCTTGCTTATAAAAAAAGGCTTATAAAAGAGTTACACGTGAATCAAAAATAATTCGCAATAAAGAGCACGAATAGAAAACGAAATGATCAGCGTCCAGTAAACCACGTTTATCATCAACAATTATCAATCCACCGCTGGATGAAGGTCTCCTCAAGTCTCTTCCGCAGGGGCGGATTTACAGGGAAGCCCACGAAGCCCAGGCGCGGAAGCCCCGCGATTCTGGAGGACCTCAAAAATAAAGTTTTATAATTTTATTTTTAATTTTGCTTCTAAAAAAAGAGAAAAGTCATAAAGCGACCCGGGATAAATTCGCTGTCCTGGGTTTGGGAAGGTTTTAGGGTCATAATTCGGCCCGAAATCGAAGTACGTCATCTACAAGTATGAATTTATTAGTTTAAATGCAGGCTCACAAAATATCGTTTCGACAGCAATATTATTTAATGCTACGCTGCAAATGAGCTTAGAAATCAGGTTGTTATTTCTGGCCAATTTTCTTAGAATTTAATGATCATCATCATTGCGTTCTTTAGTTCGGCGTTTCATACGTTTCCCCATCTTTCCCTTAAAATTCTTGGAAAACGTGTTTTACGAGACCCAGGAATGGATTTCATCCATGTTTGGACTGTCTTGTAAGGGAACTAACTCTCAGTAGGTGAAATCTGACGACATGCGGCAGCAGATCCCACATCGCATGTAACATAAATGTCAATTATTAATAAAGCACACACGCTCATAAAGAAACACCATCGTGAAAATAGTCAAATCATATTCGAGGGAGCCCAAAATGGGTAATTCTGTTGAAATCTTGAAGTCAATTTGTTTTTGTGATTACAATATTTTTATACATTAATGGGAGAGAGTAAATGCTCGGGTTATATTTTAAGGATGCCTGGCAAAGCCAGGGGCCCCAAAACCAATGCTGTGTGCAGGGCCCCGGTAACTCTACCCCTCCACTGCTTTTCCACAACTCTATATCGGTCAATACACTCCCATATCATTCCGGTAAGCTTTACATGATTTTTTAGGTCTTTTCTGTCTTTTGGTATACAGTAGAGAATTTCATTTCTCCAACGGTGTTCAGTTCTAACAATATGTCAAGTCTATTGCCATTCGAGGGTATTTACTTTGATCATGGTGTCATCAACTCCTGATCCACGAGTTCCTTTTCCCATCTTTCTTAGTTACATGGACTCTGTAAATATATTTTGCAAAATCTAAGAAACTCTATATAATAGTGAGCACCAAGCACTGTTTTACCGTCGACATATTTTCGGAACACTTGCGAAACACATTGCCAGAGATCTGTCGTTGCATTTATAAAACGCTTCAGAAACGGAGTTTCCCATTTGGGGTGTATTACAATCACTTCGTCTCTCAGAATCTGAGGAAATGTTTTATTCCCGCATTTGCGCAATTTAGGAGAATGAGTCTGGGTAGCACGAAGTGAATGTTATGAAGAGGAAATAGGTTGTATGATGAAATTAGTAGATGAGAAAATTGAACATTAAGGGTGGTTACAACTTCAAATGGGATTCTTAGAACTGACGACTCGTGTGCAAGTGCCAGCCGCCTAAATTGTAATTGCTCCCTCCCTTCTGACACACGGCAGTGAAATATGTGCATGACAGAATAAACACCAGTTGCCTATAATGGCGGAATCTTTCAGATGCTAAAACCTGGAACGAAATACAATAGGAACAATTGTAAATTTAATTGATAGCCTTCATTTTCTTAGATGTGATCAACAGCACCCAATGCAATGTATAAATTTAAATATTGTATTCGGCGCAACACTCTGGATTGACAGCAAGAAACAAAAATCAGATGACATTTAATTATCTGGTCAAATAAGCACCTCTTTTCATAAAAAATCCCTATCCCATTACCCAAATTTCAAGAAATTTTTGAAGATTGTGTAAAAAGTAGAATTAAAAAACAGAATTTATGTCCCCTAGTAGTAAAATATCGTAACGATAACCTGAAAAATGCAGTAAAAATTGGGGTAATTCGAATATAGAATTTAAAAATTGGACGTGTCGAAACGCAGTTGTATAGCAAATGTACTGTTACTCACTTTCATGAGAAGAATGCATCTGGAAAATCTGAAAGTATTCTAGAAACTCGTAAATTTTCTGGTTGATCTAGATAAACTTGACTGAAAGCTTTCACTACAGCCATTTCTTTCGAAACCACCTAAACCCCAAGTCAACTTAAGAGTGTACTGTCGTGGAAGGTAAGGTAGGGTAGTTGGCATGGTATCAATCCGCGTTACACTCCATTTCTGCTGCTGGTCCTTGCTGTCAAGCAATATGCCAACACTGATCCTTCCAATTTATGGGTTTGTGACGTAACCAAAAATCATTGCATCGCCTTCTCTTTTCTCTTTCTTTCCTTCTTTCTTTCCTTCTCTCTCTCTCTCTCTCTCTCTTATTTTCACGATCACACCCCTCACATTTTCCCGATTGTCAATTTGTCTCTGTGTAGAGAATATTGGGAGAAGTCTTATATTCCTTCTACCCTGCCACTCTCCAACATTTCACAGTTGGACAATCAACAGTAGAAAGCACGAGATTCTTGTAAATATACGATGTCATGGCTCTGTTCACGTTATTTTATAAACAAAGAATATCAACTGAAAAATTGTTCATCCGACACCGCTGGGAACGAACCCCAGATCTCTCGATAACTAACCGAGTGCGTTCGCTTTACGCTACGGTGCCAACAATTTACAGCGCCATTCGTGGTTTATCAGTCAGCATCTGACTACACAAATCCATATTGATGGGCTCAGCAACTGATGTGTCGCCATCTAGTGGCATTCAACAAAGCAAGCTGTTTAATTAACGCTGATAAATCCAACGGGCGATAGAAATGGTGAAAAAATTTCAAATACGTGGAGATAATGTAAATATACGATGTTCAGTTGCTATTCGTTGTTTATAAAATAACATGGACAGAGCGATGACATCGTATATTTACATTATCTTCACGTATTTGAAATTTATTCACGAGGATCTTGTGATTGAGTAGCTTCTCATATTAAATCTATTTTTAAAACGCTCTACCATTTTGGAAATAGGTTTAAAATAGCAATTTTGCCCTATAAGCTGCTGAGCAAATAATTCTATTGCTTTTTCCTCTAAATTCTAGGGACTGCTTTTCGTAGGGGAAGCAGCTATTCCGTATCTTCCACTACAGTATACACTCTTAGGTTGACACAGAGCAGAAAACTACCTAGGAAGGAAAAGCAAGAAACTTACCAAACTGACTTCGCATCCAAGGATAGAGCGGACTAGGTCCACCTCCTGTGTTAGGGGGAGGCTGAACTTGATTGACAGCATTCGGTGGGTTAGTTGCGGCTACGTGGTTTGAAGGATACATCTGCTGTGGGGGTGAGTGCACAGGGCTCTGGCAGTGCATGTTATTGTTGGCACAGTCCGGATTTACTGGTCGATGAACACCATTAGGATCATGGTTCATCTGAGCCTGCTGCAGTTTGCAACTTGGATACTGTTGAGGAACTATGGTTTGGGGATCAGACGGTGAGCCCCTGCAGTTCGCTTGAACTCCATCCTGTGGAACATATGCATTAGGATGAGAAAGAGGAGCATGTTGCTGCGGTTGATGTGCTGGCTGAGGCATGTTACCTTGTGGAAGTGGAGACTGTTGGCTGCACTGACTGTAGTAGTGACCAGGGGGACTGGGAGAGTTTTCTGAAGCCGTGATTGGTCGGATCTCCAGCCTGTCGTACGGTGGAAACCGGGGATACGTCGCTCCCTGAGCGGGAGAAGATGCGTACTGTGGTTGTAAGTACTGTCTCTGATCGCAGGAGTCTCCATTTGGTTGGCTGTGCATCTGCTGGCCATTGTAATGCTGTGGTTGTGGTTGTGGTTGCGGTTGTGGTTGTGGCTGCTGTTGTTCTCCACCGCCGTTTCGAATGTCGGTGAGGTACGGACCGTTAAAGTATGAGCTCATGCTATACAGATTTGTGAACAGTAACTTTATCCTGTATTGCTAGAGACAGGGAAAAGATCACTGTGACTGTTCGTTTGAGCTCAGTTTTGAATACCTTGGAGTCGAAGAAATTCAGATTCAGACGATCTCCATCCAAGTCCTAAGAAAAAATAAAATATCCAATTAGAACGTGTTTATTCTATTTTAAACATGATAATAGCAACAGTTCTAAACGTGTCTACTGAAAATCTTAATTTAACAACTGAAAGCAAAACAATTAGCAACAATCTAAAGGATCCATTATCTTCTCCCTTGTTGTTGTCGTTTTTCTTCATTTTTCTTGGCACAGGGCAGCATGAATTTTTATCTGTGGCCTAGAGGTTAAAGATTTTCACGTGATGTGACGAATTTGCAGAAAGGACGGTCTCATAGGCTGTCCCAGTTGAAGGAAAAAATGTGTCAAGGGTTCTTTGTGCCATAACAGTAGTCGAAATGGCATAATGTAGTTTCTTCGCTTCTCCAGAAATTGTGGCCTTAAGAGTTTTACGAACCATACAGGAAGTCAAAATGGCACCATAATCTCATTTGTCTTAGAACTTCATTTGCACTAGATTTTGCAAAATTTGCCGATACAAAAATGTTTCTTCAACAGTTCTACGAACCACTGTAATAGTTGAAATGATATCATGGAAGTAACTGAAATTCCACCACCGTTCCATTTGCCTCTTCACGAACCATAGCAATTGAAATGACGGCATGGTTTTACTCGCGTTTACAGGGGCACATGAAACCATCCATCATTTGCGCTCACATTTCCATCCTGAGATTTCCATACGAGCAAGTAACCTGAATCATAATTCTTTGAATACCGTCTTTTCTGTATTTAGCATTATAAAAACCGCTGAATCGTAAAATTGCAACAACACGTGCCGATTTACACTAACAGAACTAAATCGTCCTGTGTTCTTTCTATCCGTAATCATAGAAATCAAATTATTTGTGGTTGGCATCACATTTACAACGAATGATCTGTCTCATGTTCTATCTCATCATTTACAGCAAATGATATGTCTTAGCTGATATTACACTGCTGGCCACCCAAAATGCAACACCAAGAAGGACACGAGATAGCAAAGCCAGATTTACTGGACACATAACAATAGATACAAAGATGAAACGATTGAGCTTACAGGCCCGTGCGACTTGCGGAACACGCAGACATCAATAGTTCGTGTGGCCCCCATGGATGGCAATAACGGCCGCTACACGCCGCGGCATCGAACGAAAGAGGCTTTGCATGTGGGCTTGGGGTTTGTCAGTCTAGGCTGTTTCCACACGTTGCCACAGTTCATCAGGCGTAGCCATAAGTGGTGCTTACCGGGCCACTCGGTTGCCGATCAGCGACCAGACGTGTTCGATGGGCGACATATCGGGAGAACAGGCGGGCAACGGCAGCAGTGACACCTGGTGTGCCGTGAAGAATTGTTGCGCGATGCGTGCCACGTGCAGGCGCGCATTGTCCTGTTGAAACGTTGCCGCTGGCAGGTCCTGCAGGTAAAGGAGGACTACAGGCTCCAAAACGTCAGAGATGTGTCGGTGGCTGTTGAGTGTACCGGCGATGCGTACCATAGGGGTGCGAGTGTCATATCCAATTGCGCCCCAAACCATAACGCCAGGCGACCGACCGCTATGGCAATGCATAATGCAGGCGTCATACAGTCTCTCGCCGCGGTGCCGCCGCACACGGATCCGACCACCGTGGTGTTGCAGGCAGAAGCAGGATTCGTAGAAGAAGGCAATGTCGTGCCATTCCGTAGTCCAGGTGGGGCGTTCAATTGCACACTGCCACCGCCCTCGTCGGTGGTGTAACGTCAATGGTAAGCAGAGCAATGGGCGCCGTGCGACAAGTCCCCGCTCCTGCAGACGACGTCGAACGGTACGTGCTGATACAGGTTGTTGCGTAACACACCCTAATTCTTGCGCAAACGTTCGTGATGTGGCGGTGCGAGCCGTCAATGCCCGCCGCACAACATGCCGGTCCTCTCGTTCGGTGGTGTGCCGCGGCTGCGGCAATCGCTCACGTCGGTCCGTCCGTCCCTCCTGCACCCACCGAATCCATACTCGCCTCATTGCGGCTGGATGTCGTCCCACACGGGCACCGATGTCTTGGTACGATAAACCGCTGTCGCGATTTATAGTCCAGCGGTTTATCGAAACCAAGCACCTCGTATCCCTTACAGAGGCTTCACCAAATTTCTGGTGGAGGGAGGAAGGGCATACAAAGTTTGCTATTAAACACAACATGAAGCATAGAAATTGCGAGCAAATCCCTTACCTTGAACACTTTCTGCGCTCTTAGAAACTTGGAGGAGGGTGAATTCACCCACCCTCCTAAAAATTCGTGGTCGTGTACGGAATCATTATGTAAATCATGGTTCGAATGTTTACAGCTCTACGTTCATTTTAATATTTTGGAGAAAATCTCCCCCCCAAGCTCACGGACAGGACGCTTGAAGGGAAACATCCTAAATACACTGACAGACTCCAGCGGCCCAGAATCTAGTATTATAGAAGTTGGGGTTTGACCCCCACCCCCTAAGTGTACCTCGGATCCTCGGCAATTTATTTCTTCAAATTAAAGTACAATTCTCGCTTGGCTTACACGGAACGTTTCCGCGAAATTCGTTTGGAGCTCCCAATTCAGTTCTCAATATAGGCCCAGAAACGGTAAACGGTAAACTCCCCCACCGGTAAATTCCCCCACCTTTTTCAGTTAGGGACCGTGCACAAATGAATTTTACTCAAAATACGACTCAAAAATGTGGGAGAATTTACCGGGATTTTCTCCTTCTTGGTGTTCTTTTTTCACTTTCCGCCAGTGTATATATTAGTGTAGGTTTGGGGGTAACCCCCGTACATGTTAACATTTGTAAAACAAAAGGCAATTTTTATACAATCCATAAACATTTATGTGATCAGTTTTCCTGCACTTGATCGGAAACGTCCTCCAAAGTTACGTATTATCTACAAATCATCCATAGTAGGCAAGTGTCCGGGTGGGCAAATGTCCAGTGGACTTTTGTCCGGACCCCGCAGTGGCGCCCATATGAATACTTTTAGGATGGGGGGGGGTCTAAAAAATTCCTTACCTCCTTCAAGGCGGTCAAACATTTTAATAAATGTGCAAGATACTAAAATAAAACAAAAATAATTGATACAATCAATTATTAATATCTTATTGTTTTAAAAAATGCTTTAAAAAAGGTTTAGTCTAATTTATTGTTTTAAATTTATCAAAAATTTGGCTATACCAACGGTTGGGGGGTCAAGTCACCCTGCCCCCCATGGGCGCCCTTGGTGCTATGTAATCATGAATGATGTGATCCATATTCATGATTATGAGCTATGTAATCCCGATCCATGACGACGAAATTGCCAAGTTTTCAGATATTATCCTTGTCATGTCATATTTACACACACACACAAAAAAAAAAACGGATTGTCATCTTCAAAATTTGTGCATTGTAATTTTCTAAAATTCCATTGTAATTGCTGTTTGTCTTACTGGGAACGTTTTCTCCATTCAATTCCCCTCACAGCGCCAAGAAACAGCAATTTTTGCACGGCCCCTAAAGATTTGTGCCAAAATGTCCGGGTGCCCAAAAGTCCTAAACTCCTTAGAAACAGAGATGGTAAACGGTAAACTCCCCAACATCGGAAAACCCCCCAACGGAAAATTCCCGCACCGGTAAATTTCCCCACCTTTCTGAGTCGTATTTTGAGTAAAATTCAATTTGTGCACGGTCCCTGACTGAAAAGATGGGGGAATTTACCGGTCGGAAAACTCCCCCATCGGTAAATTCCCCCACCTTTTTGAGTCGTATTTTGAGTAAAATTCATTTGTGCACGGTCCCTAACTGAAAAAGGTGGGGGAATTTACCGGTGGGGTAATTTTCCGACGGAGGAGTTTACCGGTGGGGTAATTTTCCGGCGGGGGAGTTTACCGGGATTCCCAGAAAGGGCAATCTTTATACACCCCCTCCCCTTTTGAACTTTTGTGGCCAAGTTGCTGAAAGATGTGTGGCAGGGTTGCCAGTAAATTGCCTCACCGGAACACTGCCACACATCAGTGTTCCTGTGTGGCAGTTTACAGTGAACCGTTTGTTCTGGGGGTATTTTTTGGTTACCGGAAAAAAAATCCAAGGAAAAAAGATCCACGGAAAAAAAAGCCAGGAAAAAAAATCCAACGGAAAAATGATCCAGGGAAAAAAAAGCCAGAGGAAAGGAAAGCCAAGGAAAAAAAGTCCATCGAAAAAAAATCCAACGGCTTCTTTCATGTAGGTTAACCAGTAAGAAACTTAGGGGGTCATATAAAAATTTACATAAAAAAAAAGTTCTCACTTCTCAAAGGTTACAAGGACACCATAATTTGTTTCCATGGACGTTCGAGCAATGGAGGGGGGGGGGGTATAAAAATTGCATTTTTGTTTCTTGTGTCCACTTCCATGTTGGTTGACCTTGTAAGAAACGTGGGGGTCGCACAAAAATTGCACTTTTGATTTTCTTTTGTCCGCTTCCATGTTGGGTGACCTTGTAGGAAATTTAGGGGTCGTACAAAAGTTGCATTTCTGATTTCTTTGCGTCACTTCTGTGTAAGAAGCCTAGAGGGTCGTACACAAATTGTCATTGGATTTTTTCCCTGGCTCTGTTTTTTTCCTGTGGATCTTTTTTCCTAGATTGACGCCACAGGGGCAGCAGAGTTTGATTAATTAATAACCTACGAATTAATAATAATAAATATTTATAATCTTACAATTGGTAAAGGAAAACTGATTGCGATTTTGAAGTTTGGTAGCAATTCAATAGAAGATTAACACAGGGTTTTGTGAACATTGAAACTGCTCCTTTTATGAATGCATTGCAGATTGGCCAATAAGAAGGGTGCAATAAAACCCAACATAAATTAATACCTTCACAGTAATAATAATAATGAAAATAATTTCAATAATGATTAGGTCATTTCTAAAAAAAAAAAAAAATCAAAAAAGGAGGGGCCCGGGCCCTGCGGTTGCCGGAAAACTGCCACACACTTCAATAAGCGGTCCGGCACAAATTGCTGTTCCTCCGACGAACACTTTGAATGTATGACAATTTTTCCAGTGGGGCAGTTTTCCAAATTTCCGAATTATGTGTGGCAGTTTTCTAAGGAGCCTAACGAGGGGAAGGAACTCTCTTGTTTGTCTGAATTTATACGCCGGTTCATTTGAGTTTAGGGCAACTGGCCACAAAAGTTCAAGGGGGGGGGGCTATAAAGATTGCCGTTTCTGGGCCTATATTGAGAACTGAATTGGGAACTCCAAACAAACGAATTTCGGGAAAACGTACCATGTAAGCCAAGTGAGAATTGTATTTTAATTTGAAGAAATAAATTGACGAGGATCCGAGGTACACATGGTTTGGGGGGCCCAACCCCAACTTTCGTGATTTTATATTCTGAACCTCTAGAGTCGGTCAGTGTATCCTAGATGCTCTGAAGAGCTCTTAGAAACCACGAACTTTCAGGAGGGGGTGAATTCACCCCACCCTCCTGAAAATTCGAGGTTGTGTACAGAAACATTATATAAAGCATGGCACTAATGTTTACAGCTCTACGTCCATTTTAACATTTTTATTGGAAAGCCCCCCCCCCTCCCAAGCTCACGGACTTCGCGGACGCTTCAAGGGGAACATCCTGGATTTTTCCGTGGATTTTTTTCCATGGCTTTTTTTTTCCTGGATTTTTTTTCCGTGGATCTTTTTTCCTTGGATTTTTTTCCTAGATTCATTTTTTTCGAGGGTAATTTTTCTGGGGTATTTTCACCGTTTACCGTACGGGCCTGAAAAGCTGAGGAATACATATAAATGCTATTTACAACTCTGTTGTACCTTCAAATGGAGGGGGTGTTGTGATTTTTTATGGGGGGAGGGGGGCCTAAGCAATTTGGAGGTATGCGTAAATCCCTAGAAGATTAAAAGGTTGAGAGAAAGAAAGAACCAAAACAAAGCAAAAAGAAAAAAATGGAGAGTGATGAAGAGGAGAGGGAAAGAGAAAGAAGGAAAGACAGAAAGAGAAATGAAAGATAAAGGTGAGAGAGAGAGAGAGAGAGAAAACGAAAAAATTTCTAGAAGCTCATCTTGCCTTATTTCACATCGTCATATTAGATGGAAAGCGAAAAAGAATTGAGATTGCTAACGTCAAGTTAATAGCATATAATGCAGGAAAATAGCAAAAGTATATTTCTGCATACTGATTTTTTTCTTTTCACTCTTGCTAGTTCTTTCCTGTTTAAAATTTCAAACGTTTCGGACAGTCTCCGCCATTTCAACACGACCATGTATGCATTTTAGAATAAGAAAAGTACAAATTCCTGGTTCGTTTGTGATCAAGGGTTCTTTTTCTTTGGATATCACTTCGATTCTTTCACTGTGCAGAAAAGGCACCTGCCAGACATAAACGCCGTGTCTCCAAGAACTAAGCCTGCAGTCCTAGGGCCATAAAAATCGGCACACTTAACTTTGAGGGTGAGTTTTGGGGGGAAGTGGGGCGATAGCGGACAACAAACAATACGTCACCGTTGCGCGTTATACTGCAATTACTAGGGTTCAAAACGCCTCAGGAATAGTCTAAGAGGGGATTGCGTGTAAGAAGACAATCGTATGCTGTCGTCGTCGGCAAATGTTTCCAGACCCCACAGTGTCTGTTTCTGTGAGAAGGTCAATAGTTCTTCCCTGGATACCATCTTCAGTTGGATACAGCGATCCGCTAGATATAACAGGTAAGAGGAACTTTATTGCGCAATTTACTAGGTGGGGCACATTAAGACCATAAACTTTCCCCTAAAGTGTTACCGCAAATCAAATAATCAATACGAATCATTTAACTGTGAACTACTCATTGAAAGTGTGGCCAGCAGTGATCAATGTTCTTCCAGCGTGTTTATGACGTTAGAGTTTGAAGCTTTATGCACGCAATCCTTGTGAATCACTCACTGTACGTTGAACTCCAAAGGCCCGTCTAAGGTGTTATTGAAAAACCTTGCTTCTATAAGAAATATTGAATAATTGCTGCTATTTATTCATAAAAATTGTGATTGCGTAATTGCAAAAAAAAAAAAAAAAAAAAAAACTTTAACTTGAGCTGTTAAAAGCACGCAAATCTTCTAATGTAACATACATTTGCATTAAAGATAATTTGTTGGTTTCTTGCATTTGGTACCAGTTAAATCTGGTACCAACTGCACTGTATAATAATGAGCACAGGAAAATATGAAGGAACTTAATGTATGTTCGATATAATATAAAGGAACCTAATTTATGTTGGATATAATATAAAGGAACTTAATTTATGTTGGAAACAATTTCCCAAAAGTTTTAACATGAAAAGCACACACACACACACACAAATTTTCTGATTTTATAATTCACTGAAAAAATTTCATTCATCATAAAAATGGAAAAAAAAAAAAAAACCGTTTTTAAGTTGATCTGAAAAACTGAAATGTCTTACGAGAGCCGAAATATAATAACAATTCTTTCTATTTTTTTTTTTTTCACGTATTTCAAGTCATACTTCGTGCCCTAAAGAGAAACATGATTTCCACAATTATTTATTCACGTATAATAGGATAAAAATATATATTTCCCGTATCTTTGTGTGTTATATTTTTCTATTATTGACATTTTAAATCCCAAGTTCGAAAATGTTCAACATTTCCGACATGAAGTCCCCGCCAGAGTGTACTCAAAATATTTAACGATTTTTATTCTCTTTTCATCATTTTTGAGTTCGGGATTAATTGATTATAGAAAGATAAGTACATAAAACTAAGTATCTCTAAACATTTCGTTATCTTTCGTTTTGAACAATGACGGTGAAAATGCTATATACATGGGGTGCACTAACAACGTTACTACTTTCGAGAAGAAGCAAAATAAAAGCACAGTTTTGTTTTATAATGTATTTGCTCATTCTAAAATGCAAACAACAGTGAAACAATTCACGTAAAAGACGTTCGCCACAGCGCCAGTAGTTGCCATCGTATCTTTCAAAGGTTTTTATATATAACAAAAGAGAATCTTCCATAACGTTTCAAAGGTTTTTTATATACAATCAGAGAATCTTCCATAACGTTTCAAAGGTTTTTTATATACAATCAAAGAATCTTCCATAACGTCTGTTCACACGGAAAACGCATTTATTGTTTTATATAAAGCCCTCATAACGTAGTGCCAATACCCGTGTAGTATATAGCACTGCACGGGCATTTGTTGCCCCAAGTTTCTTTCAGAACGGTCTGTCTTGCGCCAGTTTCCTCCATGTCACTCCACAGGCTTCCGAATTCATCAACCCTTCTCCCACGTGGTCTTCTTCGTCTTTTCCTGTCTCTTGGAATCCAGCCTACAATTTTGGTTGTCCATCGGTGGTCTGTTTTTTTGTTTTTGTTTTTTTGGCTACATGTGTAGCACGTTGCCGTTTCGGGGATTTCATTCTGATCCTCATGTCTTCCACTCTTGTCATTTTCCTGATCCACGAATTCCTCTTCTTATCGCTCCTTGTTACACCAAGCATGCATCTCTCCAGGCTTCTGTCAGTTGTCTGCAATCTTTGTATGCTTTTTTTAGTTAAGGTCCACGTCTCAGCTCCGTACGTAAGCACTGGAAGGATGCATTGATTAAACACTTTACTTTTAAGATATAACGGCATATTGCTCTTAACAAAATGTGCTGTTTCTTCCAAAAGCTCTCCAACCTAGTTTTATACGTCGGTTAATTTCTTTATCAATGTGACCTTTGAGCTTGACATCTGCTGTCCAAGGTAAATGTAGGTATCGGCTATCTCCAGCTTTTCCGCTATCAATCGACAAATCTTCATTTCTTGTAAAAGAGCTGAACATCAGTTTTGTTTTCTGGAAGTTCATTTTTAATCCCACTTTACTCTTCTCAGCAAGTTCCTGGACATTGTCTGCAGTTCTGAAGAGGCATTTGCAAAAATGACTACGTCACCAGCAAAACGAAGGTGTGCCGAGGACGTAGTCTTTTTGTTTTCCCAGTTCAATCATTGAAATACCTTTTTGCAATGTGGAATCAAAGAGTTTGGGAGACATGATGTCGCCTTGTCTCACTCCCTTTCCATTTTTTATTGGCACTGTATCCTCAAATAACCGAACCTTTGCACTTGCATTTTCATAGATGTTATTAATAATGTTAATGTATGCATCTTCAGTACCGCAGGATTTCAAAGCCATTGTTGCTGATGGCTTCACGGAATCAAAGGCACTTTCGTCATCGATAAAAGCCATGCATAATGGGAGTTCATATTCCCTCGTTCTTTCAATTAGTTCTCTCAGCTCATGGATATGATATATAGTGCTGTAGTGAGCTTATTTTAAAAATTGATTAGTACGTCCAGTCGAAAGATGAATATTATATCAAACTGCTTTTTAAATAGGAACAGTTATTAAACAATGAAAGCATTAGTTTGATTTCAGTTGATATTTCCAAATTCTTAGAATGTTTCTAGCAATTATTTATAAGTAACATTTCTTGTTTTCCTCACGATTTATATAGTTCGTCAATTTTACAGTTTCATGTTATGCCCTTACTTTCCCTGTATCATTATTTTTATTATGAGACACAACTAAACACTGTTATTTTAAATAGGAACAGAATGATAAGCCATGAATTGTAAGCGTGTCCAGTTACTCATGAGCGTAAGTAAAGAGAGAAGGTGGGGGGAGAGGGAGGGGAAGAGAGAGCGAGAAAGAGAGAGGTAGACAGTAAATTGATCAAACTTTAGTTCATCATAATCACTGCCATCATTTTCATGCTCACTTTATTAGCATCATGGGCTTGGATATCGCCATTCTGTTCATCACCTTCTAGAAATGATCTGTGTACATATCTCATATGAACAGATACACTAGTATCCTCCTCACATGGTACTATAATTTTTTTTCTATCTTATTTATCTGCTTTATCACAGTTTCCTTAACACAGCAAGTGTATATGCGTATTCTTTAAATCTGCTGCACCATGTGGAATTGATGAGTGAGAAAACAATGCTTTTGGTCAAGTGCGGTTCAGAATTTCCTTTCCCTCCACAGTATCAAGCTCACTTCTTGCCATCATTATCGTCCCAATTATACAAACTGCAACCAAATCCGAACTAGGAACCCGGGGAATCAGGGTCATGAAAATGGCGACCCCCAACCCCCCATTCAAACAAAATCTTGCAACAATGAATAGCGATGGAGAAGTGAGGCAATAACTTCGGCGAAGTGTAGCAAATGGTTTTGTGAAAACTGAAATTGTCCCCTTTTAACGAAAGGAATGGATATTGACTAATACGAAGGTGCAACAAAACAGAATATTCATTCACAATAATAATAATAATAATAATAACAACTTCGGTAATTATTAGGGCATTTCCACCAACAATTTTACAAATGAGGCTTCTGTTAAACAAGAGGCCCAGGGCCCAAGCCTGGCTACAATCATTCATCTAAATGACTTTCTGAGAAAGTTGGTGACATCAGTTCCAACTTTGCATTACATGAAGTAATAATAATAATAATAATAATAACAAATATGTTCGTAATAATAATAGAATAAACAATGTGGGAATTTTACTCAGAGGACGGCTTAGTATCGTTGATTACCACGTAATTTCTATCGAAAAAATACGTTGCATATGTTTTACACATGTATGCTAAATAGCTGATGAGGAGCTAAGAGACAAACTGGGTTTCTTCTTCGCGTCACACATGCGCAGAGCGAGAGAGAAAGGTAAGTGAACATATACAGATGTTTTGCCGTGACTGCAGGTATATACTATATATATATATATATGTACTGTAGCTGTGAATAAGATCCTAGAAAAATTCGAGGGGGAGAGGAATGATTGCGTACAGTGGGAATTTTTAAGCCTTGAAGTGTTCATACGATTTAAAAATTGGAGTAAAAGAAGCAGGTCAAAAATGTGTTTCTATGATTCTGTTTCATTGAGGCTGCAGAGAGAGAGAGAAAGAGAGAGAGAAAGCAAATTTCGTCAGGTGAGAGGCAGCACCATTTGCTGCTAGCAAGAATTTTGTATTGATTTAGTCTGAGTTGAATCAACAGTATTTTACGCAAAGGTCCACTTTAGTGGTGAAGTAGCTGTCTCATTATGTGAAGCAATTGCTCTTGGAGATATTAACGCATTTAAGGTAGGCTGTCCTTGTTCTACCTCTGCTGCTTCAGAAGCAGGGAAGCAGAATGGACCACCCCAGTGCCTGAGTGGTCTGAGGCGCTGGCTTCTGACCAATCAACCGAGATTTGACCCTGGTTCGAGTTCCAAATGAGGCATGGGTGGTTTGCTTGTCTGATGGTCCTGGCTCTGACCCTCAGAATCAGTGACCCTAAATTAAGGAGAGGCGACTGCTTGTAGAATAATGTTGCTCATGGTGTTTTACTCTGAAACAAAAAAAAACAACGATTTCTTTGTTTGTTTGGCGGGATTAATGACTATTGTGAGCAACTCGACGGGCTATGAGTATCGCCCGCCCCTGATTTAGGGCCACTGGTTCCAGGGAAGGTAGGAAGCCAGTGTCGTAAGACAAATACTACATCCATCCGTCAGCGGGATTAGAACCCGGACCCATCTCAGACGATTGTTCACAAGCCAGCGCTTAGACCACTGCGCCACTAGAGTAGCGAGTAAACGGCCTTGTTCCAGATTTTGGGATGAGTTCTTCACGAAAAACAAGGGGACGGGGGGGGGTGTCAGGTGAAGAGTTATCAGAAGCATGGGCTCCTAGTTAATTATCAGATAAATACATCGCTCTTTCCACGTTCCAGAAACACATAGCAACCGAAACATTGCTTTCAGCCGCCGCTGTACACATAGCACCGTGGATTGTTGGCCACCGTGGTGTAAAGCTAACGCGCTCGGCTAGATATCGAGAGATCCGTGGTTCATTTCCACGGAGGCGGCTGAAATCAGTTTTTCGGTTGCTATGTGTTTCTGGAACGTGGAAAGAGCGATGTATTTATTTATTTACGGCCGCCACGTATTTAGAGGATTTTCACCTTCGATCTCGCCCTTTGGATTTAACTGCTATAATATATGTAGCCAGTGCCGTTAATGCCCACCAGATGTAGACGTCTCAGTAGCTGAGCCCATCTTACGGATTTATGATGTCAGAAGCTGACTTAAAAATACACATAGCACCATGGATTGTCGGCCACCGTGGTGTAAAGCTAACGCACTCGGCTAAATATCGAGAGATCCGTGGTTCAATTCCACGGCGGCGGCTGAAAACAATTTTTCGGTTGCTATGTGTTTCTGGAACGCGGAAAGAGCGATGTATTTATTTATTTACTGACGCCACGTATTTGGAGGATTTTCACCTTAATTATCAGAGTTCGACCAGGATGAGACACCGGTGGTATGTTTTTCCTACGATGCTGGTTATCTTCCTTACCTGGAGTCCGTAGCCTTAGAATTGGGACAGGCGACTTATTCAAGCAATAAATGCTAATGGTGGTCAATAAACAACGAAACAGAAAGGGTCGGGGAGAAAATGCGATATATTCGTGGACTGACATCTTCCACTCTCTCAGCTCATACCCACTTAAACGCACTCATGCACCCTCTTGATTTCTATGCCTTTTGTTTGTGTCTGCTTAAAGACAAGGTTATATGCACCTCCCACATCACTTAGAGTTTCCATCTTCCTGTAAATACTCGTCAAACAGATTGCCTTTCATCATTTTTAACAATCATGAGAGGAATAATAAACAAACAAACAGAAAAGGGATGTACCTCATCTTTGAAACCAAACATTATTCAACAACTGGTTTCATAAATAATATTTTCACACAGCCCGGGATCCTTTCCTTTCTCTTACAGCGTGCTGTTTGGTGCCGCATCAAATAGCTGCCGTGTAGCATGATTTATGTTTAGAAAAAATAGGCGAAAAAAACTGCCCCAGGAAGCATTACGTATTTCAGAAGCTAGGTCTCATTCTAAAGTGGCGTTGCATGTTAGTACGTCGTAAATTATTATTTCTTGATGTTACGCCATGATAGTTGAGGCTGTCTTCCAACGCGACTGATGGCGCACAAGACATAGATAATCCCCCCCCCCTCGTACCCTTCTACAACTCTGCTCTCTAGAACATACGGACATCTCTCTACCTGTTATGAATAGTACGCCGATGTCGGAGTCTTATAAATTTCCGTTAATCTCTTCAATCGTACTTTTATTTTACCCCTACTTGTCATCCTGTTAGATGAGCTGTACTTGAGGTAAGAAAAGTGTCCGCTAATGAGATGTCTTCTGGTAAAAGCGGTCTGAGCTTTCACTAAATTAATAAGGCAAAGCAAACGGCAGGTGATGAACGTTTTCTTAGTTTCCTCCCCCCCCCGTCCTTCTTTTTACATTCTTATCGAATCATTAGAGAAAAATTATAATGTTATTCGCCGACTGTTTTTAATCAAGTTAAGATCTGTGCGTTTCTAATTTTCTCTTTTTACTGCGAATGGCCGGCCCCCAAAATAAGACTTCTTTTTATGCGAAGGAAGCCAGTGAGTGCTATATATCATCACTTGATTTTGAAAGGGACCAATAAAATTCTTAAAAACATTTTTAACGTACTGATTGAAATGTTACAAATTTTAAGAAAAATGAAAAAGAAATTGGGCGTGTATTTAAAATGTGCGATGCAAATTGAAGTGCGAAATTGTAATTCAAGACCGAACCATTGTTTTTCGAACTATTATAAAACCTTACGTCTAAACCTGACAGTGATCAATGATACAACGAAGTTGGCAGATAGTTGTAAGTATCGCGTCGTTCATTGGCAGTTGCAGATGGGGAGGGGGAGGCGGATTTTGGTTTGGCTCACTGAACGTTTCTTTGAGCTCCCCCTTAGCTCCCCCAACCCTTCCATCTCCCCAAAAATTTATTTTTAAGCAGTTAAGAACTCATAGCGAATGCCACTCATCTAAGATTTTAGGGAACTTTGATAAACGTACGCGAATTTTTCGGATTCAGAAATTTGGTTGTGCAAAATGATGTTATTGTTAAACTTAGAGTATTATTCCATGAAATGGAATAACACACACACACACCATTATAACAGCAAATATCAAACAGCCTTATAATAGCAAATATTAAAAAAAAAATGACGTAAGCTAAAATCGCGAAGAAATAGTAACTTGTTAAAGGCCATGGAGTTTCGTATTCACATGGTTTCTAATGCTACATATATTGAATAAATAAATACTACATAAAATGTAAAAAAAAAAGAAAAAAAATAATGTACCTGATATTTCTTTTTTTTAACTGGGGATAATATCAGCGTAGGATTAAATCTATATGAAACGGAATATTTTAATCAAAATTTCATCCAAGCGAAGTGATATTTAGCCTAGCTCTCACAAGTCTGAACTGTTTGCGTCGCCGTTGGTACGGTTCCCTTTCATTTTCGTATCGATGTTGTTGATTTTTTATTGGAAGTTTAACAACCACCGTGAGCGACTCAGTGGACTATAAGCAGTCGCCCGTCTCTAATTTAGGATCACTGGTTCAAGGGAATGGAGAGAACCGGTGCCGTAAGACAAACACAATATCCATCTATGCCTCACCGGGATTCGAACTCGGACCCATCTCGAACGAATGATCAGAAGCCATTAGCTTAGACCACTGCACCACTGGGGTGGCTATAGTATGTATGCCTTATTCATTTATCTCGCATGTGTGCTCGTGAACAAACAATTATTTTAGCATCCAGGAAAACTCGTACACCAAAAAACTCGTACCCCGGAAAACTCGCACAGGGGAAAAATTGTACACTTACTCGTCCTGTTGAGCAAAGTGCGGAATTTTTCGTACACCGGAAAACTCGCACACGGGAAAACTCGTACATCTTCTCAGGTAAGGGGTTGTACACAAATTGCGTTTCGTTCCGACATCTTGTCAAAGTGTTCGAGTTTTCTTAGCTGAACAAAACGAAATGTACCACTTTTCCTCGGGATATCAATGGGTACGTAAGATCAAAATGACACAATGTTTATGTAGAACCGATCTGACTCCCTAAAACTGGAGTTATGATTTTAATATTTCTTATATGATAACAAGCAATAGAGGCTAATTAGCAGGAGCTCAATGAATCGATCTTCAGGTGCTGATCTTTTCAGAAGATTTTAAATTTCAATTTTGATAATCCATATTTCTAAACATTTTATGAAATTAATAAAAAGGCACTCAACAGATTATTTCTTACTTATTTACGAGCCACCTATACCGCGGGCCTTTTTAGAAAATCTCAAGTTACAACCTAGATATTTCGTATTTGCAAACATTTATTGAAACCTATTGAAAGGCACTCCAACAGATTATTTCTCAGCTTTTTACAAGATAATTAGACAGCGGGCCTTTTTAGAAGATTTTAAGTTACAACCTAGATATTTAATTCAACCTAGATATTAATTCGTATGCCCTATGCTTAGACCTTTTTAGCAGTTTTCTTTCCGTCAAGATCATGTTCATAATGTTTACGAGCCATGTCAAGTTGCTAATATTGCGCCTTTACTTTGACACCAATTATTCATCAATAGGACCTAGGCCTAGGCACATGGCCTATAAATTTATATTCAATGCCCAACTGAAAGCACAGCTATCCAACACAATACTTATGTAAATGTTATGAATATCAGGGTGATAGATTTAAAACTGTTTAAAAGGCCCGCGGCCTAGGTGCCTTGTCAAGACCTGAGAAATAATCTGTTAAGTACCTTTCACTAGCTGTAATAAAATATTAACACATTCCGCAGTCTAACAGTATTTTTAGCGGTAGAAGAAAGTGTGGTAGTTTACCGTCACCTTTTATTTGTACGTGTTTTCAGGGTACCATTCTCCCTGGTACTAATCTTCAGGGTACCATTCTCCCTGGTACTAATCTTCAGGGCACGAGTTTTCTGAAAAGTGAATTTCAGGTTGGCGGAAGACCGCCACACAGGAAGACTGCCACACAGGAAAACTGCCACACATTTTTCAGCAACTTATAAAACTGCCACACATCGGAAAACCGCCACACAGGAAAATTGCCACACGCTTCTCATTAAGGGGCAGGGCACAAATTGCTATTCCTCCGAGGAACACTTTGAATGTGTGGCAGTTTTCCAAGTTTCCGAATTATGTGTGGCATTTTCCCAAGGTGCCTAACGATGGGAAGGAGCTCTTTTGTTTGTCTGAATTTTCATGTCGGTTCATACTTAAGGCAATTGGCCACAGAAGCTCGAGGAGAGGGGGGAGTATAATGATTGCCGTTTCCTGGCATATATTGAGAATTTAATTGGGAATTCCAAACAAATTTCGATAAAAGTTCTATGTAAGCCGAGCGAAAATTGCTGTGTTCAGAAAAGGACAATAAGTTGGGATTTTTTTAATAACGCTGCACTTTTACTTAGGCACTAAATATTTACATAACATGTCAAATTTGTAATATTTTTCTTTTACTTAATTAATTCATAGGCCCTACACCTCGGCCTTTTTAACAGCTTTTAATCCGCCGACTTCATATTCATAACGCTTACGTATCAAATCAAGTCAATAGCATTGCGCTTTTACTTAGGCACTGAATATTAAAGTCATACGCCATTTTAACAGTTTTTATTCTGTCAGTGTCATATTCACAACGTTTACACATCAAATTAAGTTAATAATATTGCACTTTTATTCAGGCACGAAATATTTATTCACAGGCCCTAGGCCTAGGTTTAAGCCCTTTTACCAGTTTTTATTCTACCAATGCCATATTCACAACGTTTGCACAGAAAATCAAGTTAATAATATTGGCCGTTTACTAAGCCACGAAATATTAATTCACAGGCCCTAGGCTTAGGTCTTTTTAATAGTTTTTACTCTATCAATGCCATATTCACAAAGTTTACACAGCAAATCAAGTTAATATCTGACTTACCATCCTTGTCACATTTACGCCGAAAATTGGATTGTCATCTTCAAAGTTAATAATATTACGCTTTTACTTGGGTACGAAATATTAATTCGGATGTAGGTAAAAATACCCCCTGGAAAAAATACCCCTGAAAACTGAAAAGCGGAAATAATGCCCCCGGAAGAAATACCCCCAGAACAAACGGTTCACTGTAAACTGCCACACAGGAACACTGATGTGTGGCAGTGTTCCGGGGTGGCAATTTACCGGCAACCCTGCCACACATCTTCAGCAACTTGGCCACAAAAGTTCAAGGGGGGAGGCTACAAAGATTGTCGTTTCTGGGCCTACATTGATAACTGAATTGGGAAACGAATTTCGCGAAAACGTTCCATGTCCATGTAAGCCAAGCGAGAATTGTACTTTAATTTTAAGAAATAAATTGCCCAGGATCCGAGGTACACTTGGTAGGGTGGGGGCTCTACCCTGAACTTACGTAATATTATATTCTGGGCCGCTGAAGTCTGCCAATGTATCCAAGGAAGTTCCCCTTGAAGTGTCCGCGAGGTCCATGAACTACGGGTGGGGGGCTTCCCCCAAAATGTTAAAATGGACGTAGAGCTGTAAACATTAGTATCATGCTTTATATAATGATTCTGTACAAGACCACGAATTTTCAGGAGGGTGGGGTAATCCCCCCCCTAGTTTCTAAGAGCTATTCAGGGGTAACATCGAGGATACACTGACCGACTCTAGAGGTCCAGAATATAAAATAACCGAAGTTGGGGGTAGAGCCCTCCAAACCAAGCACCTCGTATCCATTTCACAGGCTTCACCAAATTTCTGGGGTAGGGGGAAGGGCATAAATATTTGGAAATACTTAGAAATTGAGAGCAAATCCCTTACCTTGAACACTTGTCTGCGCTCTTAGAAACTTGGTGGAGGGTGAATTCCTCCCACCCTCCTGAAAATTCGTGGTCGTGTACAGAATCATTATGTAAAGCATGGTTCTAATGTTTACAGCTCTACGTTCATTTTAACATTTCGGGGGAATCCTTCCCCCAAAGCTCACGGACGCTTCAAGGGGAACAGCCTGGATACACTGACAGACTCCAGAGGCCCAGAATCTAAGATTACGGAAGTTGGTGGTTGAGCCCCCCCCCCCCCCAAGTGCACCTCGTAAAATCCTCGGCGCGAAATTCGTTTCCCAATTCAGTTATCAATGTAGGCCCAGAAACGGCAATCTTTGTAGCCCCCCCCTCCTTTTGAACTTTTGTGGCCAAGTTACTGAAAGATGTGTGGCAGGGTTGCCGGTAAATTGCCACACCAGAACACTGCCGCACATCAGTGTTCCTGTGTGGCAGTTTACAGTGAACCGTTTGTTCTGTGGGTATTTCTTCCGGGGGTATTTTTTCCGGGGAAATTTTCTCCGCTTTTCAATTTTCGGGGGTATCTTCGCCGGGGATATTTTTTCCCGGGGTTATTTTTACCGTTTACCGAGCCATTCAGTTCCTAAAGTTGAATAAGAAGAGCATAAAGCTGTGTGTGTACCACTTTTCCGCGTACGGGTTTGCGAAGCATTAGTTTCCCGGGTACTAGTCTCCCGACTACCAATCACTCTAGGTCCCATATTTTTTTTTTTTTTTTTTTGATTGGAATTTTAACGACCATCGTGAGCAACTCAATGGGCTATAAGCAGTCGCCCGTCCCTAATTTAGGGTCACTGGTTCCAGGGAAGGGAGAGAGCCAGTGCCGTAAGACAAACACAACATCCATGCCTGACCGGGATTCGAACCCAGACCCCTTACGGACGAATGATCAGAGGCCAGCGCCTTAGACCACAGCGCCACCGGGGCGGCTAGGTCCCATATGAGCATAGTGGATTAAAATTTGTTAAACAGGCCAAGGACTAAGGCTTTATAAGAATGTTTTCAACCCGAGTAAAGGAAATAAAAAATGCAATTTATGCAGTTCCTAAGGTTTTGTTTTTGTTTGTTTTTTCAACGGTTTTCCATGTGACCAGTTTTTCGCTTTTTTCATTTTCCTAAAAAATCATTAAATTGTCTTAAATTTCGTAACCATAATAAGACATACAAAAAATATTTTGTGCACAATATTGTCCAAGTAGATATAGCGACGATATATTTATTAGGGAAATATAGCGACGATATATTTATTAGTGTAGATCAGCTTCTCAAATTATAATGCCTAGTTGAGGGGCTCCTATTTAAACTGCGTCCAAATAAGCATGTCGGATGTAGGTAAAAATACCTCCGGAAAAAAATACCCCCCAGAACAAACAGTTCACTGTAAACTGCCACACAGGAACACTGATGTGTGGCAGTGTTCCGGTGTGGCAATTTACAGGCAACCCTGCCACACATCTTCAGCAACTTGGCTACAAAAGTTCAAGGGGGGGGTCTATAAAGATTGCCGTTTCTGGGCCTATATTGAGAACTGAATTGGGAACTCCAAACAAATTTCGCGAAAACATTCCATGTAAACCAAGCGAGAATTGTACTTTAATTTGAAGAAATAAATTGCCGAGGATACGAGGTACACGTGGTGGTGGTGGTGGTGGTGGGGGGGGGGGGTGCTCTACCTGAACTTCCGTTATATTATATTCTGGGCCTCTGGAGTCTGCCAGTGTATCCAGAATGTTCCCCTTGAAGTGTCCGCGAGGTCCATGAGCTTTAGGGGGCTTTCCCCAAAATGTTAAAATGGACGTAGAGCTGTAGACATTAGTAACATGCTTTATATAACGATTTTGTACACGACCACGAATTTTCAGGAAGGTGGGGTAACCCTCCCTCTAGTTTCTAAGAGCTATTCAGGGTAACATTGAGGATACGCTAACCGACTCTAGAGGTACAGAATACAAAATTACGGAAGTTGGGGTAAGAGCCCTCCAAACCATGCACCTCGTATCCCTTTCACAGGCTTCACGAAATTTCTGGGGGAGGGGGAAGGGCATGCATAGTTTGCCATTAAACAGAACATGAAGCACAGAAATTGCGAGCAAATCCCTTACATTGAAAACTTGTCTGCGCTCTTAGAAACTTGGCGGAGGGTGAATTTCACCCCACCCTCCTGAAAATTCGTGGTCGTGTACAGAATCATTATGTAAAGCATGGTTCTAATGTTTACAGCTCTACGTCCATTTTAACATTTTGGGGACCCCCCCCCCCCCAAGCTCACGGACCTCGCGGGCGCTTCAAGGGGAACGGCCTGGATACACTGACAGACTCCAGCGGCCCATAATCTGATATTACGATAGTTGGGTGTTGAGCCCATCCCCCAATGTACCTCGGTTCCTCGGCAATTTATTTCTTCAAATTAAAGTACACAATTCTCGCTTGGCTTACATGGAACGTTTTTGCTAAATTCGTTTGGAGTTCCCAATTCAGTTCTCAATATAGGCCCAGAAACGGCAATCTTTATAGACCCCACCACCCCCTTTGAACTTTTGTGGCCAAGTTGCTGAAAGAAGTGTGGCAGGGTTGTCGGTAAATTGCCACACTGGAACACTGCCACACATCAGTGTTCCTGTGTGGCAGTTTACAGTGAACCGTTTGTTCTGAGGGTATTTCTTCCGGGGGCATTTTTTTCGCTTTTCAGTTTTCAGGGGTATTTTCTGCGGGGGTGTTTTTACCGTTTACCATGCATGTCAGCTCGTTTCGTTTCCAGTAGCTTTTTAAGGTTAACTTTCTCACCAACCGGAATTCTGCGGCAAAGCCCCAATTTGTGTCTTCGCATTTTTTAGGCATGGTAAAACGCAAATAAATAAATAAAAAACAATGCAACTACATTTATTTTCTGCCATGTATTAGCACGTCGTCATGCATCGCCATGTGCTTTCTTTTACTGAGATTGTCAAAACATTCTGCCGCATGTTGAAATCTTTTACGTTAGGCACGTGTGTGGCAGAATAAGATGTCTTTAATTCTAGTTTCTCGAAAACGACACTTTTTTTTTTCTGCAAGGTAAACTTAATTCCCTAATTTTTTAAATTCTGCGTGAAAGAGCGTCTTAATATGATCAAACGTATGCGCACATTCCTCTCTCCACCTACTCAAGTTGCAGGGATTGTTGCGACTGTTAAATACAAATGCCCACGGAGAAAAGTACCGAGAACCGTTAGTTCTTCAAGCAAGTAGCTACCATCAGCGGTCTTCTCAGAATGCACTTGCCCTTGAACTAGGAAACAAAAGTCACTCTGCTCGTGGCTTAAGGGGCAGTGCCCAAAGTTACGTCAGGCTGGAGGGGAGCAGAAAGAGAAGCGTTTAGGCTATCTCTGGTTGTCATTAGTGACCATAAAACTTGATTGCCCAGGGAAAATGGCACCGAACAGACACCATGGTATAACTTGAATCCGAACTGCCCAAAGGGATTGCTTCTCTGAACCCCTGTCGCTATTGTCGCCAGAGAAGGATTAGATTCGGCAGATGAAAGGGACAGTGAAAACTAGATACAGCCTGAAGCATAGCTTTGCAAAAACCCTGTCTGATGTGTGGGATAATAATTACATTCCATTGTTGTCCTTTGGAATTGTTTAGAAAACAGTCTCACACAGCAAAAGAAGCAGCAAGAACAAAATGGCTATTATCTCTGTTAAAGCAATAATTTGCGAAGGGAATTAACTAACTCACAACACGCTAAGGAAAACTTTCTCCAAATGATCTGATGAAATCATTACGACTACATTTTTGCGAAAGGAGCATAAAAATAATTAATTCATATGCCAAAGATGGTTTCAATTTAAATTCGTTTAATAATGGCTCTTCAAGACAAATCTAGGGAAAACAATCCAAGGAAAAAAGATCCACGAAAAAAAATCCAGGAAAAAAAAGCCACATGAAACAAAAAGCTATGGAAAAAAACTCCACGGAAAAAAAAAAAGCCAACGAAAAAAAAAGCCAGGGAAATAAAATCCAACTCCAACGAAACAGTTATCCATTTACATGATCGACACAAGGCCGGATTAAGGAGGTGGTGGGGTCTAGCCACATGGTTTTCATTAAGGGGCCGGGCACCAATTGCTGTTCCTCCGAAGTACACTTTGAATGTGTGGCAATTTTTCCAGTGGGGCAGTTTTCCGAGGTGCCTAACGAGGGGAAATAACTCTCTTGTTTGTCTGAATTTTCATGCCGGTTCAATTGAGTTTAGGACAACTGGCCACAAAAGTTCAAGGGGGGGGGAGGCTATAAAGATTGCCGTTTCTGGGTCTATATTAAGAACTGAATTCTGAATTGGGAACTCCAAACAAACGAATTTCGAGAAAACGTTCCATGTAAGCCAAGCGAGAATTGTACTTTAATTTGAAGAAATAAATTGCCGAGGATCCGAGGTACACTTGGTTTTGGCTCTACCTCCAACTTCCGTAATATTATCTTCTGGGCCGCTGGAGTCTGTCAGTGTATCCAGGATGTTCCCCGTGAGCTGGGGGGGGGGACTTCCCCAAATCTTAAAATGGGCGTACAGCTGTAAACATTAGTACCATGCTTTATATGATGATTTTGTACACAACCACGAATTTTCAGGCAGGCGGGGGTGAATCCCCCCCATGTTTCTAAGAGCTCTTCAGGGGTAATATCGATGATACACTGACCGACTCTAGAGGTCCAGAATATAAAATTACGGAAGTTGGCTGTAGAGCCCTCGAAACCAAGCACTTCGTATAGCTTTTACAGACTTCACCAAATTTCTGGGGGACGGGGGAAGAGCATACATAGTGTGTTACTAAACACAACATGAAGCACAGAAATTGCGAGCAAATCTCTTACCTTGAGCAGTTGTCTGCGCTCTTAGAAACTTGGGGGAGGGTGAATTCATGCCACCCTCCTGAAAATTCGTGGTCGTGTACAGAATCATTATATAAAGCATGGTTCTAATGTTTACAGCTCTACATCCATTTTAACATTTTGGAAACCCTCCTCCCACCCCAAAGCTCACGAACCTCGCGGACGCTTCAAGGGGAACATCACTGACAGACTCCAGCGGCCCAGAGTATGATATTACGGAAGTTGGCGGTAGAGCCTCCCCAAACCAAGTGCACCTCGGTTCTTCGTGAATTTATTTTTTCAAATTAAAATGCAATTCTCACTTGGCTTACATAGAACGTTTTCTCGAAATTCGTATGTTTGGAGTTCCGAATTCAGTTCTCAGTATAGGCCCAGAAACGGCAATCTTTATAGCCCCCCCCCCCCCTTTGAACTTTTGTGGCCAGTTGCCCTAAACTCAAATGAACCGGCATGAAAATTCAGACAAACAAGAGAGTTCTTTCCCCTCGTTAGGCACCTTGGAAAACTGCCACACATAATTCGGAAATTTGGAAAACTGCCCCACTGGAAAAATTGTCACACATTCAAAATGTTCGGCAGTTTTCGGGCAACCGCCGGGCTCGTGCCTCCTTTTTTTTTTTTTTTAATGACCTAATCATTATTGAAATTATTTTCATTATTATTATTATTACTGTGAAGGTATTAATTTCTGTTGGGTTTATTGCCCCTTCTTAGTGGCCAATCTGCAATGCATTCATAAAAGGAGCAGTTTCAATATTCACAAAACCCTGTGTTAATCTTCTATTAAATTGCTACCAAACTTCAAAATCGCAATCAGTTTTGCTTTATCAATTGTAAGAAGATTATAAATATTTATTATTATTAATTCGTATGTTATTAATTAATCAAACTCTACTGCCCCTGTGGTGTCAATCTAGAAAAAGAGATCCACAGGAAAAAAACAGAGAACCAGGGAAAAAATCCAATGACAACTTTTATACGACCCTCTAGGCTTCTTACACAGAAGTGACGCAAAGAAATCAGAAGAGAAATTTTTATACGACCCCTAAATTTCCTACAAGGTCACCCAACATGGAAGTGGGCACAAGAAAATCAAAAGTGCAATTTTTGTGCAGTTAAACAAATAAACAAAAAAAAAATTCATTCCTTCAACCGATGAAATTCTTTTTATTACTTTTGCTGCTTGCACAACGGGAAACTACGTTGCGCAAAATTTAGTCCAAGCAAAATTATTTTTCCCACTTTTTGTTTAACATGGATCTTCTTTTATTTTTTTGCGTGTCCTCGCGTTGTTTCAGTGCAGGGTGACAGAATGATTTCTTGAGCAAAGTATACAAACAACGTTGTTATAAGAGTTCAAGGAAGCTTTTATACTGCTTTGTCATCCAGGTTTCTTTGAAACTTTCAGTTGTTCCCAATTTGACCTAGTCTTCCAAGTAAAAGAAATAAAAAGAAAAGGAATTGTTTCGCAATTGAACAGGGATCGATTGGCAGCTGAACGGAAATTCCAAGTTCCTATACTTTTCATTGTCCTCCGGTACCTGACGACAGTAAAGTCAAACTGTTGACTTTATCTTTCTATGGACTAGCACTAAAAGTGGTTTGCCTATCTATTAGTTTCCGTCGCCCTCATTTGCTCTGTCTGAGGCAGAAAATATTGCATCTTGAGTCAAATATATCAACCGATAGCGGTGAAAAAAAAGATTCTGAGGAAAGTTGTTGACTGGGGCAATGCCTGGATGTACTTTGAAAACAATGATCAGGAACCACGTTAATTCGAAAGTGGAGATTGCGAAACGAAAATTGCAGAAAGTTAGCCAATGGCCGTTATATGAAGGAATGATTTCTTATGTAACGTAAGAATAACATAAAATTTTCTTGATCTCCCTTTTGAGCTGAAATTCTGAAATTTTAATGAAAATGCTTTAAGACTAATCAATAAACATGCAATTTTTCTAAAACAGAAATGAACTGCAAAATAGTCCTTGTGTGCTTTCGAAATCTTGGTGGTACCAGCATCAAATGTAAAATACCAAAAACATAATTAATTTTTTTTAACATAACCAACTTTATTCATGACGTATCTTTCACTTAAGCTCCTTTTTCCACGCTTTCCAACCGTAGGTTGAAGAAGCGTATATGCTCCAGCTTTGTCCGTCTGTCTGTCCGTACGATAACTCGCGTAAAAATTGTTCGATTTCGATGAAATTTTAGTATGTGGTAGGAGACCACTTGGGGACGAGCCCTATTGAAAATGGGACAAATGGGGTCAAAGGTCACGACATAGGGGCCGGATCCATTCCATTGCCCTTATGCGTCTTAACTTGCGTAAATATGGTTCGATTTCAATTAAATTTTAGTATGTGGTAGGGGACCACTGCATGGGGACGAACCCTATTGAAAATGGGTGAAGTGGGGTCAAAGGTCAGGACATAGGATCGTGATCCATTCCATCGCACTTATGCATTATAACTTACGTAAAATTGCTTCGATTGAGACAAAACTTTATCATGTTGTTCCGGAAGTATACTTTACCGGTTCTGTTGAATATCATCGAAATGGGTCAAAGGTCAGGTCATAGGAGCGAGATTTATTCTACAGCCAATATCAGAAATCATTACTCAAGTAATAACTTGAGTAATTATTTCTGGTATATTGGGAAGCGTATCATAATCAATGCATTGCATGATTTTACTAACTTGTTTGTTGTTGTTGTTGTTGATAATGCTGCTCACCATAACTTTTGATAAGACCGTAGTTGCTTGATTCTTAATGACATACATTTTCATAGGAGTTACCACGATGCATCAGTTGCTTTCATTTCACACTAAAAGTCTTGCTTTTTGCTGAAACCTTGTAAGGATTGTGATCTTGATTCTACCAAGGCGAATTTCTACAAAACAAAGTGATTTTTACTCATGATACATCTATCACTCCCGTTACCTTCGCATTGAAAAAGCTCTCCCAAGCTGTTAACGCTACATTTGCATGTCTCTTCAGCAGTACGCAGTTCCGAAATTTGGAGAGCGTTTAAGTTGCTTAACGCATTACTTTTTCTGAGGATGAGCCCTGAAGTTGCTAAGCTCATTTTTTTTTTTTAAATAATACATAGTAATTCGAACTGAAGTCACACTTCTCCATTACGTTTGCGCTGATTTTTCTTCTGCTTAGAAAAACTCGCTTTAGTTGAAATGTGTAACCATTCTGGCTTTTTGATGCTTTGATTTTACACAATTTCAAACAGCAACATAATCAGTATGATGGACGGAACAGTCCCCTCAGAAAAACTCCCCCACATTTGGAAAAAGACCCCTCAGTGAAACTCCCCCACATTCGGAAAAGTACCCCACCGTTTTCAGTCAAAGACCGTGCACAAATTGCAATTTACACAAAATATCGAATGTCGGGGAGATTCGATATTTCGACACTCTTTGAAAACAAGGTGCAGCCTTACAACGAGCGCAAATATGTGAGGAAATTTTCCGGCGTCGGCATTTCCTTCTTTTTCAATGCAACCTACAGATGTTTTATACTTTTGCCTTAGTTTATAAAAACAGGCTGACACGGTGGGGGAAATTTCCGGGATCGGAATTCAACTTCTACCGCGGTTTATAGTAAAAAACGGTCTTACAAGTAGCTGGATGGGGTGGGGGAAATATCCAAGTTAGTATTTCGACTGTCGCCGCGATTTTTAGTGAAAAATGGTCTTTACAATTAGCAGGCTGACAGGTTGGGGGAAATTTCCGAGTTCGGCATTTTGACTTTTATGCAGTTTAAAACAAGATGAAGACGTACAAGTAGCACAAATATATAACAAGATGAAGACGTACAAGTAGCACAAATATATAACAAGATGAAGACGTACAAGTAGCACAAATATATAACAAGATGAAGACGTACAAGTAGCACAAAATAGGCAGAAGGGTTTTTCATCTTGAACTCCTTTTTTCAAGAAAAGGCCACACAGGAAATGGACATGGAGACATCCAAATGGAGACATCGACAAGTGAAATTGATTTTATTATGTGTAACAAAAAATTCGTCATAGAAGACTGCAGTGTGCTAAACAAGTTCAACACAGGTAGTGACCATAGATTGGTGAGATGTAAGATGCACCTCAACACTAAACTCGAACGTGGTAAGCTCATAAGACAAACAAAATGTATTGACATAACCAACCTTAAAAAACACCATAATACCTTCAAGTTGGAACTAAAGAACAGATTCTCTGCTTTAGAAAGCCTAACATTGGAAGAAGTGGATATTTCTGAAGTTAACAGAAAAGTAACCAAAGCTCTTATGGACACAGCAACAAAATTAGCTGGGTCTAAGAACAAGTTGCATGTAAACAAATTATGAGGAAAAGCCAAAATGTTGATGCAAAAAAGAAGAGAGATGAGGACAACTAAAGAAGATGTGACTTCCAAAGTGGAATATATAGAGCTATGCAAGACAATACGAAAAAGTATCACTGAAGACGTAAGGAGGTTTCAACTGTGAACTAGTGAGGAAAGCAATTGAAAACAACCAAAGCCTAAAGATAGCAAAGGGACATCTCAGTAAGTGAAGGAAACAGATTATGGCACTGAGAAAAGAAGATGGTTCTGTAACAAGAAATAGGGGCGAAATTTTGACAAGAGTGAAAGATTTCTACTCCAAATTATATGAAAGGGATGATACATGTATTCCAGACATCATGAAAGGTACCAGTACCAGAGTTCTTCCAGTCCTCCCAGCAGAAGTTGCACATGCGATTAAGAACATGAAGCAGGGGAAAAGCTCCAGGAGAAGATGGAATTACTGTAGACATCATACAAGAAGCAAGTGGAAAAATCGAAACAGTACTCGCCCAAATTTTCACTCGATGCCTTAATGAAGGGAAGATTCCTGAGGATTGGAACAACGCTACAATGATCCTGCTACATAAAAAAGGAGACATTGAGGATCTCAGGAACTACAGACCTATCAGCCTCCTATCAGTGGTTTATAAAATCTTCACTAAAGTTCTTTCACACTGCTTGAAGTTAACACTGTACATGGCTCAACCGAGAGAACAAGCTTGATTCAGGAGTGGCTACAGCACAATAGATCATATCCGTGTACTGAGAGAACTAATTGAAAGAGCGAGGGAATATGAACTTCGATTATGCATGGCTTTCATCGATTATGAAAACGCCTTTGATTCGGTGAAACCATCAGCAGTTACAATGGCTCTGAAATCCTGCGGTATTGAAGATGCATTCATTAATATTATTAATAACATCTATGAAAATGCAAGTGCAAAGATTCGGCTGTTTGGAAAAAGAACACACATAAAAATTGGAAAGGGAGTGAGACAAGGTGACACCATATCTCCGAAGCTCTTTAATGCCACATTGGAAAAATGTCTTTCAATCACTGAACTGGGAAAACAAAGAGATAAAGATTAATGGAGATTATCTGACTCACCTTCGTTTTGCTGATGACGTAGTCATTTTTGCAACTACCCTATCAGAGCTGCAGAGTATGATAAAGGAATTTGCTGACATGAGTAAAGAAGTGGATTTAAAAATGAACTTTCAGAAGACAAAAGTGATGTTCAATGTTTTTACAAGAAATGAAGATTTATCAATTGATGGAGAAAAGCTGGAGATAATAGACACGTACGTTTATCTTGGACAGCAGATATCAAGTGAGGGTCACATTGATGAAGAAATTAATCGGCGTAAAAAACTTGCCTGGAGAGCTTTTGGAAGAAACAGCATAATTTTCAAGAGCAATATGCCATTATGTCTTAAAAGAAAAGTGTTTGATCAATGCATCTTTCCAGTGCTTACGTATGGTGCAGAGACGTGGACCTTAACTAAAAGAGACATACAAAGGCTGCAGACAACTCAAAACAGCATAGAGAGGTGCATGCTTGGTGTAACCAGGAGAGATAAGAAGAGGAACTTGTGGATCCGTAAAATGACAAGAGTGGAAGACATCATGATCAGAGTTAAATCCCTGAAATGGAAATGGGCTGGACATACTGCCAGAAAAACAGATCATCGATGGACAGCCGAAATTTTAGATTGGATTCCAAGGGACAGGAAAAGACCCAGAAGAAGACCACGTGGGAGATGGGTGCATGAAATTCGAATGTATGTGGGAGTGACATGGAGGAGACTGGCACAAGACAGACCGTTGTGGAAGAAACTTGGGGAGACCTTCGTCCAGCAGTGGATTGATAATGGTTGACAATGATGATGATGATACATAGCAAATGGAAAACTTGCCCCTTCTAAGGTTCCATTTGCCCCCCCCCCCCCCCCCACTAAAAAGTCCTGAAAGGAAACACTGTCGCTATTGCTGCAAGCACCTCAATTACTCTTCCCTAAGTCAAGCATTTCTTTTAGGTTTACTTATACATTACAAGGAAAATTGCGTGTTAAATTTGAAGCTTATCTTTAAGGAAGAAAATTTAGAGTATGATTCAAATTTTGGATAAGCATGTCGGACGGATTTATATCTTTCTGTTTTATTCTAATTTAGTTTTGTTTATACAGTAAAGCTAAGAATTACGTTTTCTTTTGCATCGCAATTAATTTTTTTATGCCTGAATTACTTTCTAAAATGGTTCTTATCATTAACCTATCGGTAGCGCATAGCTGTAGACACTTATTCAGTTTATACTGAGTGTCTAAGAACATGTAAATGTTTCCGTGAAAAGCCCCCCCCCCCAAAAAAAAAGTAAATGTGAAAGAAAATTTCAACAAGAACTCTTTGCTTAGATTACATAATTACTTGAGTAAGTAAATTATGCGTTTCTAAATTATAAAAATGAACTGATTTTAATGAATTTATGAGACACTTGAAATTTAGCGTTTTGACTGAATTCAGATATCTAAATATTGCTACGGAGAAATTTCAATTTAATCACAGTAGTTCATCGTTCTAACCTTTAAAAAAACTTTTAAATTACTTTCTGTTTCACTTAATAATCTATTTACATTACATTCGGAAACGGAATGTTTTCGGAAATGAGTTATAATTTAAAAAATTACAAAATGTAACTGATTTCAATGAGTTTACGAGATGCTCGAAATTTAGCACTTTGACGGAATTCAGGATATTTGAATGCCTCTACAGATAAATTTCACTTTAATGAAATCAGTTCGAAAGTTAAAAAAATATCTCTTATGCAGTCACGAACTGATATTGAAATCTGAAACAAATGAACTTGTATCAAAAGTTAAACAGAAGTCCATATAATGTGGAAAAAAATGTATTTCAGTTGCTGTTGCTTACGGCAAGATTTTATTTGTTGCCATAATTTATGCATGCACAGAAACACAGCCACATTTATATATGTACATAATTTTAAGAGACATGGCTGCCCTGATATATTTTCGTGATTTGAAACCATGTGGTCCTGGCAACCGCGCTTAAATTTTGCCGAGGAAGAACCAATTTAAACAGCGGCCTTACCTTTTCCGTACAGAATATTCCTTTCTTTAATTAAAATGATACGGTTTCCCTACCTCGGAATCTGTCTGGTAAATGTGCATGCGGTTCCAAAATGCAGATAACCTCAAGCAAATGCAGCGTTCACTGTTTACTCGCGGGAGTGTTCAGAAACTAATTAACATAAAAGGGGTTGCATTTTCTGGATCCTTATCGAATGTAGCTGATACCCAAACTCTCGGAAAGACAAAACGGCGACACTTTCACCGTCCCCGGGGAAATACAGGAAAGGGGGAACGGGGGTGTTGGTTATCGCCAATCAGGCAAAGAAAGCAGAACAGTTCGCTTGTTCAGAACGACGGCAGTCATGACTCATGGATGAAATAAAATTATGGTTTCCCGTAGCGTCCTGGAGTTTGAAGAAGTTACGTTAGAAGGCTAAATAAAGTTCGTGTGTACTCCAACAGTTTATTCTGCACTAACTCATTAAAAACAAATAAATAAATAAAAACTATCTACACGCTCACACGCATGATGAAAAATATTATTACTAAGGGTGGAGAAAGCTAAAAAAATATTAAAAAAACATCCTTAAAAAGCCTGAACAGAGATTTGACGAAACTTAAATGCGCAAAACTGCTGCAGGAGGACAAATCAAATAACTTTGAATACTATGAAGAAATAAATATTTTAAATAAAAGGATATTTGTAAAACATTGATCTGAATTATTTTTAGGACGTAATTATTTGAGGGATTAATAAATTGTGACATAATTAAAATTAGCTTGCATTCTTCTAGAGACCATAACACCCCAGCATGCAAAGGTTAATTTTTCTTACATGTTATCTACCTCCCACCCCCCCCCTCTCTCTCTCTCTTTCTCTCTCTCCCCTCTCTCTCTCTCTCTCTACACACACATGACCCAGTCACATTACGGTGACCACCAGCTAATATCCAGAGTAACCGCTGTGTGTAGCGCGAGCAGCAGCTAGACGGGTTGGGAATGACTCAATAAGGTGCTGGCAGGTGTTCACAGGTATGTGGGGCCTTGCTGACTGCAGCGCATCTGACAGCTGCTGGAGGGTGCGTGGTGGAGGATCCATAGAGGGAACAACACGATCGAGGTGGTCCCACAGATGCTCAATTGGGATTAAGTCTGGGGAATTATGGGGCCAGGGAAGTACTTTGAAGGAAGTCTTCATAGTGCTTTTCCAACCACTCTCGGGCATTTCAAGTATGTGACACGTCGCATTGTCGTGCTGGAAGATCCCATCCACCCCAGGGAAGACAATCAGCATCTATGGGTGTACGTGGTCTTCAAGGATGGATTCATAACGAATTCGGTCCATAGTGCCTTCCACAGGTACGAGTGGACCCGGGGAATGCCAAGGAAACATTCTCGAGACCATAACGCTGCCCCCAACACCAGCTTGTTCTTCCAGCAATGGTTGAAGAATGTTTGTTCACCGATGTTTCTCGCCTTATACGCCAACGTCCATCCGTTCGATGAAGCAGAAAACGTGACTCATCGGAGAAGGCAATCCTTTGCCAATCAGCGGAGGTCCAATTCCGATACTGCCGTGCAAATGTAAACCTTTTCTGCCGATGCACCTTCGTTAGCATAGGTGCAGGGACAATCCGTCTGCATCGGAGCCCCATACGCAGCAGGGTTCGCTTAACTGTCGTTTTAGACACACTTCTGGTAGCTCCCTGGGTTCATTCGAATGGCCAGTGAGTTGCTCCTCTGTAGCGTGTCGATCGGCTCTCACGCACCTTCGCAGCCGACGTTTCCCTCTCACATCAATAGTACGTAGTGCTCCTCAGTTTTCACGTCGCTTATTCGAAACGGTGCTATTTCACCAATCACGATACACTTTAACCACAGCAGCACGCGAACAGTTCACAAACTGCGCTGTTTTCGGAATACTTCCACCCTTGGCCCGAAAGCCGATAATCATTCCTTTTTGAAAATCTGATAAATGGCTCCTTTTATCCATGACAGCAACGAGTGATATGTTTTCAGAATGTCTACAGCACACCTTACATACCCTGCAAGCCAGATCACGACACGTGCCTTCTTTCATTGGCTACGTGCTGTTGACGTCATGGGAGGTATGAATCAAATAGACAATGAAACAGCGAAAAGTGTGTCTGCGTAGTCCAATTGGGAGAACAGCCGCTCCGGGGTAGGAGCATGTGGATTCAAATTCCACCGTCGGCAGATTGGTTATATTTGCCCCCAAACTAAAAAGGATTTCTTGGCCGTGAAGACTGTAAGAATTGGGTGATGATTCTTCCACAAAACGTGTGTAAATAATAAAACAATAAATTCTTGTGCAATGAAATGGTAGACGAGTGTTGGTGTCGGTTGACCCGGAACCTGCTGAGCGATTTCATGCCCCGCGCCTTTATCAAGAGAGTGGGGGTAATGTGGCGTGTGTGTCAAATGGACAATGAAGCAGCATAAAGCCTACCGGCGTAGTTTGATAGGGAAAACAGCCGCTCCGGAGTGGAAGATGAGGGTTCAAATCCTACTGTCGGCAAAAAAGTTAGCAGCAAGCAAATTTCATTTAAACTTAATCCTCTGTTTGTTTATACACCTTATGTCAAACGCAACTAAATCCTAAAACACCTATATCTTAATCAAAATATAGCTTCGTAGGTTGAGACTGGTGAATCGCCTATGACGTGTGCTCTAAATTAACTTTAATTTTTAGTTGCTTTCTCTATATAGTTTATTTTCTTTCAGCATTTTTAAATCTTAAAATTATATCTTCTCGCTCGCGGAGTGATAATGACAACAATCTTGAGGTCCGAGAGCGTGACGTATGCATGTTGACAGGTAAGAACGAAAAATATATAATGTTGATGCAGTAGCCAAAAAGTGTGGTTCGTTAGTGGTAGCCGTAGACGAATCTGTAAAACGTATTTTTTCATGCAGATATCGTCTGTTGATCTGTGCTATGTATATATATTTCGTGTTAGTCTTTTCAAACTATTACTTGTTTACTAATTGAAGTTAATTCGACTAAGTGCTTATTGTGCTATTGGAGCAATAATAGAGTGAAGTGCGGCTGAAATAAAGCGAGCTGTAAGTATTGCAAATCATTCTTGAACTTTATTTGAGTGACTTTGTTTCACTTCGACTGAGTGAATAAGAAGGGGAAATTTTACGTAGTGTTTTCCCAAAGCTACGTACGTTTCAAATAGTGAAGAACGCTACATACAGTAATACTGCTTACAGGTATTCCAAAATCCCAAAGGCGTTGTGATGTTTACTGTCTTTTTGATCTTCCGTTTCTGTTGACCTGTCGTATATGTAAATTTTTGGTTGCTTTTCGACATGCTTTACATGATGAACGTTACATCTGAATCCCATGAGTTTTTCACCTTTTAGACTACGACTGGCAGCCAGCCAGTCAAGTCACGCATACTGAGCTGATAT
This sequence comes from Macrothele yani, assembly GCA_039090855.1. NCBI lineage: Eukaryota > Metazoa > Arthropoda > Arachnida > Araneae > Macrothelidae > Macrothele > Macrothele yani. Next base: position 144,485,582 of record CM077007.1, on the reverse strand, counting down.
AAATACAGATCCCAATCAACGAAAATATCTTTACAAAATACTGTTGTAGAAGATTGGTGTGTGTGTGTGTGTGTGTGTGTGTGTGTGTGTGTGTGTGTGTGTGTGTGTGTGTTTGAAGCCAGTATTCACATACGCAGCTCCCATTTGGCCAACAGTTAGTGTCAAAGAAAGGAAGATTCGAGGTGATGCAGAACAGAGCACTCCGGACTATAATTGAGGCTTCTACCAGGAATTTGAGGTACCGACTGGGTTTCGAATTCTTACATGAGTTTATCAAACTTACCAAGAGGTTCTTCGAAAAAGCAGCAGCTCATCCGATAGAACTTGTTAGGGGAGCGTTTGCCCGTTTGTCCATCGTTTTGTGCCAAGTTTGTCAGATTTGGATCAGATGGCAAATCTTTGCGAAGTGACACGGTGGGTGCTAGACAGACTACCAGAAGGGTTAAGACTAGGTGGTTGATTGTGCACCTAGATTTTTAGTGAAGGTGAGGACTTGATGCTCCTCCAGCTCACGATGTTTCTGTTCTCCCCGGTGACTGTTCGAAGGCGGTTGATGTGGTGGTTTTTGGGTGAGTCCCAGTGGTTGGTGTGGTGGTTCCTGGTTGCATCCCGGTGGTTGGTCTGTCAGTTCCTGTTTGCGTACCGATGCTTAGTGTGCTGTTGCTCTTCCTTGCCTTGAGCGTTTGTTTCTTTTCACTGGCCACGACTGAGTTGAGTTTGTTTCCCCTCAGCGTTTCTTCTACAATAATTTGTTTTTCTTTCCCATTGGTCCTCTTAATCAACCCACGTAACTACCCTCTTCTAAAAGCACTGTTTTAGAGCTAGACAGACACCAGGACAGGCACAGCTCGAATCAGGTTCGTGCTGCATAACATCTACTACCGTTCGGGCTCGAGCTCTGAATTCTTTTTTCCATTTTTACTTTTTTTTATTAACTACGATTTTCTATGCTTTAGCATAAGATGCCTTTTATAATACACCCCAGTTAGTAAAAAGGATCTTTGCCAACTGGATTTGGGTGGGGAGTAGGAACTGGGAAAGGCTATTTATTTTGGGCTTCAGGAGCACATACTATGGGCCACACATTAGTGGGTCTCTGAGGAGAAGGAAAAGGTTCTTCGAGAACTGTACATACTACAATAGATACCAAGCCATAGAAATTTCCCCTTTTCTTCCCACACGGCAGCTTCCTGTTAATTTTATTGAGCAACGTAAGTAGATTGCAACACTGTAAAAAATTGCTGTGAATAGTCGTTGTTTAACCCGGATTAAGACGATTTACAGACCGTAAGCACGCCACCTAGCGGTCAACCATAAATTTTCGGTAGATAAACTACATATTCACGGCGTTAAAACTGTTACTGTAATTTAACCTTGACAATCTGGATATGTCCTTCTCAAAGTGGTTATATATGGCGTTCATAAACTGTTTTGACAAAAGAAGAGGGTGATAGTACCCATCAAGACGAACAATATTTACAATGGAACCTAGGGTCGCATCCACTCTGAGTGTCAGAAAAGAGTAAAGTTAGATGTCCAAGTTGAACTTTCAACAGTTCAAAGAAAGAGAATTAACATCATAAGTTGCACAATCCCATTTATGGAGATCAGGGACAGACTCAAAGTAGATGCTCAAAGTGGCGGCCACGGGTGCCGTTGCACAATTCACACCGGCGAATGAAAGACTGGCCCTCTCGAAAACTCCTGGTGTCGTGTTTATCCTGTCCGCTGCAACAACGATTCTCGCGACGAGATCTTCCATGGAGTCCACAGGCGTCTCGTACACCAACGATTTCATGTGCCCCCAGAAGAAGAAGTCCAGTGAGCGTGGTGGCCATGCCACAGGTCCGCCATGTAAAATCCATTGTGCGGGATATGTGGCATTCAAGAAGTGTCTACTGCACCTTGATAAGCCAGTCAGCTGCAACTGTCGATGCTGCGTCTTTTCTCTGACAATTTGCATATGGTAAATGATTGACGGTGATGTTCTAGCGATGTGCTACTTCTCCGGCACGAAAGAAATGACGTCTGAGGTGACTTGTGCTTGTTGGACGTATTTCGAAGTTACTCTTTTCTGACACTCAGAGTGGAATGCGACCCTATGTTCCATTGTAAATATTGTTCGTCTTGATGGGTACTATCACCCCTCTTCTTTTGTCGAAACAGTTTACGAACACCCTGTATACCTGTTTTTTCATGTGCAATCAGTCGACTGGCAGCACCTCTGTGGGCAATACGTTTTTATTTCCCGGTCAGTAGATATATTATTTATTCCTAGTCATTAGACATATTAATGAACATTACGGCATTAGACGTTTTTATTTCCCCTTAAACGTGTTAATGAGCTTTATTTCTTGGCCGTTAGATATGTTAATGAACATTACGATATGAAACTGTAAAATTACGGTTTATTGACTGGCCACTCATCTGCCGGTGTATCTACTGTAATTTGACCCTGCAATTTTTTACAGTGCCGACTGCTCGAAGCATTTCAGAAGCAAACTTGTGGGCAAAAGAAATCGTGTGTCTATACTATAAATACAGATGCCCCATCGCCACTCACCAGTTGAAAGAGAATTGTGGAAGACCAGAAGATGAGATTTTCTTTTAATTATTAAATGTTAAACTGGTTAGTTTCCGAAGTCGTTCGGGCCTCGGATTGTATTTTGCGATATAAAATTTGGGTTCGGACTGACATCTTTCGGGCTCGAGCCCTTAAAATTCCGCATGAACTGAGCACGTCCAGCCACTCTCTTATTGAAACATCTTATGTCGCATCGCATCGAAAAAAGTCTGACTGATTAGGCTACTTGCTCAAATTAATGCTTACTACGTCTTAAACCGTACCACATTCGATGCTGCTCGATATTTGTATTGTTATTGTAGACTATCAAGCCTGACTTGTTATGCTGGGTTTGTCTTCGAGTACGCTGTTTCGAAATCCCTGCCTTAAAGTTGCTCTGTTATAGTGTACTTATTGGAAAGGGTTGCATCATAGCGTTCGGCTCCTAGCGTTTGGGATAAGAAACGTTTAACCTGTACGTGTATAGAGAATTCTTTTACAACCTGTACGTGTAAATATAGACTCCCCGCTCCTCTTTTGGGTTCTATAATACGCGCTCCAAAGAGGTGGGCCTCCTCTGTTGAGATCTACCAATCTATAAAGGAAGGAAAACTTCAGCTTTTCGAAACATGTAATTGTGTCGGAAAACTTACAGGAAAAGGTTGAAAATACGCGTTATAGCAGATATTTTGATTGAGTAACTTCTCATATCAAGTTTGTTTCTAGAAACACTCTGACATTTTGAAGATTTGTTACGATGGAAACAGAAAGGAAATTTTGATATTTTTAAAAATCCATGAGCAGTTGAAGCTATATTCTAAGTCACCGAAACAGCGTACTGTTGTGGAAGGTAAGGAAGCCTGATCATTGCCTCTCGGTAAAACGCAAGAACGGTATCGTTTCGCGTTGTACTGCAATCCTGCCAAATCCTTTTTGTGAAGCACAGTCCTAAACTTATCAATGCAGAGCTACGCTGAGTACCAAAATTAATGTTAACATCACAAGGAAATGAAAGATACAAGGATCCGTTGCAAGAGAAGCCGTAGGGCCAAAACAGGACAGGTCTAGGTCAGAACTTCAAAGATGTTCTTCCCGTAATGTTGCTGATGAAACCCCCCCCCCTCCCATTTCTCCCACACCGATATATTGTTTGTGTGTTACGAATGTTGGGAGGAGCCATCCATCCTTTCTCCCTCTCTCCAAGTTATAGACATTTTTTTCCAGCTGGATAGTCAGTGGCCGAAAGTGCAAGACTTTTGATTGAGTAACTTCTCATATCAAGTTTGTTTCTAGAAACACTCTGACATTTTGAAGATTTGTTTTAGATAGCAGTTTTGCCCGACAAGCTGCTGAGGAAACAAAAATGCATTCTGAGCAAAAATGTTTTTGCTTTTCGATCTAAAATGTTAGGGACTACTTTTCGCAGCGGAGGTAGCCATCCGTACCTTCAATAGTGGTGTACTCTAAGGCTGACTCGTATTATAGAGAATTCTTTTACAACCTGTGAATACTCATGAAGCTGAATAGTACATTGCTGTTGCGCTAGACGCGTGAGAGAAGTTAAGATCTTACAAACGCAACACTTCTGTGATTCGTGATTTGAGTCCAAGTCCGAGGGGCCACTATCCCAACATAAAACGGGCTGTTTACACTTCTGGAAATCACTGTTATCATTATGGTGTATTTTATTATACTTTAGGAGTTCCATATGCGAGTTCGAAATTATGTACTTTTCTCCAATTCCCGTGGAATACATAACCTAAAGTTGTCCTGCAAATTATTGAAAATATTTGACAAAATGTACGCGCAGACATTGAATCAGAAATACCCTGAGTTGATGTTTTTTTCTGGAATTTTTGCTTGCAAAGAAAGATGCGTCCGAAATACCACACCGTGTTCTCGAGAAGAAAGCTGAGAGCTCAACTCACCATTGGGTTGGGGTGTTTACCCAAAGGGGACTACGTGTTTCATTTATTTTGTTGTCATCTAGTTCCTGCCTCTAAAGCTGCTTGTCTGCCCTTACTGGTAGGAGGAGGAGGACCTCAGAAATGGGAGTGGTCCCTTAGCTGCTTTGGAGCGGCGACGACGGACACGTCCTGATCTCATCGCGTGTCAACCTAAGGCCAAGACGTCTTCACTTTCCGTACGACACATTTATCACCGGACTAACAAGACGATCGATTTACCAAAACTCTTTAACCTCCGCAAACATTTGTGCTTTCACCCTGGTATTCATTATGTTTTTTTCTGTACTCAGAAAAATTGCATTTCATATAACAAAAAAAAAAAAAAAACCCGATTATCCGAGCGCCATATTAAACTTACGTTCGCGAATACCTTTGAGACAGACAAACGCCCAAAGAACGGTTGCCGAAGAATAAAAAAATCTATGTTTTTTTTTGACAACGTACTAATCTCTGCTATTTTTTTAAACAGTTTTTGTTTGAAAAGAATATACTCTAGTAGCAAAACTTGCAAGCTTCAGTTGTAACGGGAAGAATGGATAATGCAAGGAAGAACAAGAAAATCTTCGCGCGTTTGTGCTTTAGTAAAAAAAATAAATATTGCATTGGAAAATTTTCCTTTCCATCCATGCATTTGCACTTTTCAAACTCTGAAATAAAAATTCATCGAATGACATGTTTTCACAATCATTTGATACGCCACAGGGAAAAAAAAATCCGTTAAAGAAAATCATTTCTGCATTTGTGTAATTGTCAGCTCTGTAAAAATAAGTAAAAAAAAATAAAAGTTGGGAATTTTTAAAGCGGTCTTGTGATTTGATCTGAAAATATCCAGGAGCTAGATCACATGAGGAAAAATCCTACTTTAATTTTCTTTAAAAAATCTAAAAATTCAATGATTCCCTGACAGCTAAAGAGATTTCAAGAAATTTATCAATTGAAATATAATTGATAGATATTTACTCCTTGTTTTTTCATGCAAACTTTAAAATAATAGAAAACTGCCAGTTTGCAATCTTTAGAAACGGAAGTACAGCTTCTTTTCAGCAAATGCGTAGAAGCTACATTGAACGGAGAGCAGGGAGTTCTCTCAAAAAGCATTTTCAATGGGTTCAGGATTTTGGTAAAGAATTCGAACACGGACGCAGACATATTTGTAAATCAATTGCAGTAAGTTAACGTAGAAACAAAATTTTCACCGTTACTAACTGAATATCAGCCTGATCGAAATACGTACTAATAATGCTTTTGAATACCTAATAAATCGATTTCAGTTTAAACTGTAGGACCAATTCAAAAATCCCAAATAACGACATTGTTCTCTCAAAATGCAGAGTTTTCAATATTTTATTACTCTGTCGATGTAAACACGTAAAAAATATTATCCAGCTAAAATTGTGTTGCTCAATGTAATAAAGATAAAACACTAGTGAAAATAGTGTCAGCAAAAAACATTTATGTAGAACAATCTTTCAGCGACCCCTGTTCTCAATCAAACAAAGAAAAGAACAAACAGTGAAATTTTCTGTACAAAATAAATCATTTTTTTTTTTTTTTTTGATTTTGGTCTTCCATTAACACTAAAAAAAAATTTCAATGAATTACATTTTATTCAAATGAAACTATCATGAGCAGTTCAACTTTTAAACACTGAGCGTCTGATGAAAACTAAAGAAGGCTGTTGCTTTCAATGATGAAATCTTCCGTGTGTATCATTTTCCTTTGCAACGTCATTAGCTTTTTAAATGACGTTGCAAAGGAAAGTTGCAGAATGTGGCAAGGTCTTTAAAAATATTGAGTATGAATCTTTAACATCGTCTAAATTTAACAGAAGCCATATGAAATTTACAGTAAAAATCAAATTAGTACAGAAATTTTGCCTCAATCTAACATTTGAAACATTAAGTCAATGCAGAAATGTAATGCACTCTTGATAGCTTAAATTTTCGTTCCATCGAGAAAGAGTACGTTATTGTAGAAACATAAAGTAGATTTAACGGTGTTGGTATCAACGTGATCAACAGAAATTGAATTTATTAGAGAAATGCAAAGTCTGTCTCATGGCTTTAACTCTCACAATATTGATGAATCGTGTGTTGCAACAGAAATTTAGAATTTAACCACGTTAATAGTTATCTTTGTGAGAAACAAAATGTAATAGTATCAATAACGACCTTATTTTCATTGCAGAAATTGAGCCTAATTCAGTTGGTTATTATTCACATTGAAAAACAATATAAATGCGAAATTTAAGTTAAATTTAACACTATGAAGGCCCATACCGAGACCTAAATATTAAAAAAACGCACTATAATTTCAATTTTAAAAATTCGTAACTTATGAATTTTTCAAACTAAATTTAACAGATGGAAATATATCTTGGGATAAAGCTATGTAACGCTACAGAAATTTAACCTAGATTAACATAACTTGTCTACAAAAACCTTATTAAATATTATATATAAAATTGGCACCATTTCACTGAAACTGGTGCCAATTTTATCGTCAAAGAAAGTGCTTTAAAACAAACTCAATGCCATTCAATTAAGTTTTGTTGAAAAGCAGATTACTTGCTGAATTGTCTTGTTGTCATAGATAAAATCGCTGGTTACTCAGCTCAACCGCACATGTATAGTGAAGTTACTACAATATAGGGATAAACAGAGCAGTAGTTCCTTCCCTGCAGATTGTTAATAATGAAATAAGCATGCACTTACACAAAGAACATTTTTGATATTCTCTCTAAGGAAAAATGAAGGATACTGCAGACTTTTGAATACTCTCAAAAGTTGCTACACTCGCTTCCCTTTACCAACACATCTTGTACTTTTAAATACTCCCCATCACTTATGAAAAGAGTTCCCATTTGGTGGATTTTTCCCTAAAGTGCCCTTCTTTCAAACCCTTGGTGCCCAATTTATTACACGTTGTGAATGACATGCAGGTACACAAAACATTTTTGTTTTGTTTCACAAAACATTTTGCATAACTTCAAAATTGGATACAAAATAGGCGGTTCCACACTGTTAAACATTTTGTGGTAGGTTGCACCAAAAAGTGGTGTTACACCAGCTGCACCGCTTCCTGAGAAAAGATACACCATTCTGTGGTGCAAACAAAACCCAACAATGTGGTTCAGTGCAAGATAGCACCATGTTGTTGGGTTTTGTTTGTACCACAGAATGGTGTATCTTTTCGCAGAAAGTGGTGCAGCTGGTGTAGCACCACTTTTTGATGCAACCTATCACAAAGTTTTTAACAGTGTTTCTATTGGTTTAAATAGTAACTGTGAGTACCTAATTATTGTTCATTTACTTTAAGTTACTTAATTTTTCATTTTTTGTTACGTTTATTAATATTTTACATCGTAGTGTCATTTGAGATCATTCTGTAATTGTTAAATATTTTCAGTTTTCAGTATCAGCAATTTACATGAAATTAAGAGCTAACATTTAAAATCCACTTTTTGATGGGTTATGTTTTCTCCTCAGTACAATATTTTTAATACTCTTATTTTCTTTATTAAGGTATAGCAGCAGCCCTTTCAACTCTAACGACAGTTTAAAGAGGAAACAAGCTCTTTGTTTATTTTTCCGAGTGCTTGCAATTTAAAGCACAAGTGTTAGATTATCTTTTCTTGTAAGATGATGCTAGGAAAATCTGAATTCTGGTCTTTTATTCCTCTGGTGCACTTCGTACTTTCCGTTTGGGGTAAACAAAAGAAAAAGAAAATAAGTAAAGAACTCAGGAATCTGGCACTTTTGTGAGCTTCCATGCTATTAAAGACAAGTGGAGACAAAACAATTAAAAAAAGAACTGCTGTCGTCATGTAAAACCAGAAGATCAGAAGGAAAATGGAAGCTAGTTAAATATTTATCTTACCCACGCCGTAGGAATTCTCATGGACAAGGGAAACCGGAGAATATTGATCTCTGATTATGGAATGGCGTTGAAAAGATCTTTTTCTTTTAGCAAAATCACATTAGTCGCTGAAAAGAGTGACTATTTAATGAGGATAAATTAAGTCGATAAGATACTGAAATATCGAATGGACATCTTACATTTTCTCACTGAAATTTGCAATCATATCTGTCAAAAACGGTCGCTCAGAACTGTGGGCTACAAAATTATCTTTTGTTGTTATAATTTATTTTTCCAGCCATTCAGCAAACAACTTCAAGAAATCTTATACTACATGCAGATTTTATTTCTTTATGTCAGGAGATTTATGTATAGAAGAGTCCAATGGCTTGTGTAATACAGCGAGAATATTTGTTTAGTGATGACTTTAATCGCCTGAATCGATTAAGAAATACTTTTTCATGTAGATTATGATACGTAGGGCATGCACTGAGGCAGTTTTATCATCCTACCAGAGTCCCAATTCTTTTTAAAATTCTGCCGTACTCTATCCTGCACTAATGAAACTTATTTAATCCCAGTTCAGACTCTGAAATGCACCACAATTTAAGAAATGAAGTTGTTTTAAACTTCAGTGCATTTTTTTTAATTAAAAAAAAGGAGAAAATCTATGAGTAGTTCTTTACTAAAATTCTATGGCAAAACTTTGACAATCTCGTTACGTTTTGCGTATACCAGAAATGAAAGTTAAAATAATAGTAGCGCAAATGAGATGGTTTGTGGGGAAAACCAGCCGAAACAATATATCTGCTCTAGAAACTGCCTAGGGTAAAAATCTGAATGTACGCAAGTAAGGGACTTCCAAAGAGGAAACTAAAAGGGGGGGGGATGAATGGTACAGGAACTGCTAAAGGCATTTATCAATCAAAATTACAGTCTTCTTTACTCAGTGAATCAAATAGCTCTTACAAGGCAGCTCAATTCCTGAAGCTAAAACAGAAAGGTAAAGTGCTTAAATGACAACAGACATATAAAGTTTGTATTGTTTTCAATGACTTGCTGGCGACAAATCAGGACGACGTTTCTCGCAACTCTGCCAAGTTTAGAAAGCTGGATGGAAATTTTAAGTTCTGTGCTGCAAGGAAAATAATTCTTAGTAATAAACATCTTAGCTGCCAACATACTGTACTTTCTTTCGGACGGAGACTGTTCCAGTTTGTCAGGGCCAAGTTTAGTGAAGAAAAAGTTCATCATTTAGTAGGGAAATAAGTAAAGTTAGTATCTTTTCGTTGGCTAAAATTTGTTCTACTGAGCAACAATATGATTTCAAAAATTAAGTAATGGTTCCGCGATGTGATGACTATAAGAACTGAAACAGGAATTCAAAGGATGATTTACATTATGGTGTTTATCCACAAAATTAAATTGTTTATTATATTCTGTTAATTATATTCTGCTAATGAGATATTATTAATTAGGTAAAATCCAGTTATCACTATTTTAAAAGACACTGAGTAAAATTTCCCTTTCGGTTAAAACAAAAAAATGTCGCTTTCATATTTTAACAGTGATTCGCTAGCGGAAAGTGCTTAATCAGTGCATCTTTCTACTTCTTACTTGTGGATCAGAGACATGAATCTTAACTTCTAAAAAAACAAAAAACAAAAACAAAGCAAAAACATAGAGGACCTGAACAACTCAAAGAAAAACACGGAAAGATGCAGGCTCGATCAGTGATGTAGCCAGGATTCAAAATTTCATTATATACGTTATATACATATTCCTATGATTCCGTGAAACCGTTAGCAGTTACAATGGTTTTGAAATCCTGCGATATTGAAGATGCATACATTAGCATCATTAGTAACATCTATGAAAATACAAATACAAAGGTTCAACTATTTGAAGATACAACAACTATCAAAATTAGAAAGGGAGTGAGAACAAACTCTTTCATTTCCCAATGCAAAATATGTTTCAATCATTGAACTGGGAAAACAAAGGGATTAATGGAGATTATTTAACTCACCTTCGTTTTGTTGATCACGTGGTCATTTTTGCTACTACACCTTCAGAGCTGCAGCGTATGATTCAGCAACTTGCTGACAAGAGTATAGAAGTGGGATTAAAAAATAACTTTCAGAAGACAAAACTGAAAATTTATCAATTGATTGGGAAAAGCTAGTGATAATCAATTCCTACATTTAGCTTGGACAGCAGATGTCAAGCGAGGGTCACATTGATGAAGAAATTAATCGGCGCATAAAATTTAGTTGGAGAGCTTTTGTAAGAAACAGTACAATTTTTAAGAGCAATATGCCATTATGTCTTAAAAGAAAAGTGCTTAATCAACGCATCTTTCCCGTGCTCAGGAACGGAGCAGAGACGTGGACCTTAACTAAACGAGGCAAACAAAGACTGCAGATAATTGAAAGAAGCATGGAGATGCATACCTGGTGTAACCAGGAAAGATAAGAAGAGGAATTCGTGAATAATGAAAATTATAAGAATGGAAGATATCGTGATCAGAGTAAAATCTGTGAAATGGCAATGGGCTGGACATATTGTCAAGGGACGGATCACCGATGGACAACTGAAATTTTAGACTGAATTCCAAGAGGCAGGAAAGGACAACTGAAATTTTAGACTGAATTCCAAGACACAGGAAAGGACGACCCAAAAGAAGACCACGTGGGAAATTAGTGGGGAAATTCGAAAGCGTGCACGAGTGACATGGAGGAGACAGGCTCAAGGCAGACCGTTATGGAAAAAACTTGGGGAGACTTCATCCAGCAGTTTTTTTTTTTTTTTCTTTAAGGTTTAACGACCACTGTGAACAACTCAATAGGCTCATCCAGCAGTGGATTGATAATCATAGTTTACAAATGACGTTGAAGAATTTCAGGATAAAATGGTCACATTTTATGATAAAGAAAGGAAAAACGCGTCGTATTCAACTATTCGAAGCTATTTTAACATGCTACAATGAAGTAAATATCTCCGTTATTTTTGTCCACGCCGGGCATCGAACCCGAGTCCCCTTTTTCCGGAATAAGTCGCTCTACTAACTGAGCTACGCAGACGTATTTTCTTCCTGCTATCTGCCTTTATCTCGTGTGAGTCCTGCGGGGCAGGCACGTCACAGTGCGCAAGCAATGGTTATCCATAAAATGAATATATCTTTTTTCCGTAAACAAAATTAATTGTTTGATACCGACTAATTGCTATGAACAAATGTTTTTTTTTTTTTTTTTTTTAATTGAAGGTTCAACGACCACTGTGAGTAACTCAATGGGCTATAAGCAGTCGCTCCGTCCCTAATTTAGGGTCACTGACTCCAAGGAAGGGAGAGAGACAGTGCCGTAAGACAAACACAACATCCAGGCTTCACCGGAGATTCGAACCCAGGACTATTTCACGGACGAATGGTCATAAGCCAGCTCTTAGACCACTGCGCCACCGGGGACGGCTGGACATATGTTTACAGTTTACATAAAGACGAACAGGAAGAATAATAGTACAAAAAGCTTTAAGCGTCAATGAGATAAAAAGTTCACATATGGTTTATTACAGAAGTCCTGACCATTTTTCTTTTCTATTTGTTCACACAGTGCTCCTCAACAACAATTTGACATTTAGAGCTTCCGTTCATAATTATCAGGAGAACGGTAATTATGAGTTTTGTTGTTGCAGAAATGAACAAGTTGACAAAAAATAAGAGTGGTAAATCAGTCTTTAGCATTTCACTCCAACTGGAAGATTTGTAACACTTCTTCCAGTTCATAAATATAACAACTTTTAACGAGTGATGAAAACTTGCTACGGTATGGCCCTTGCTACGGTATGGCAGCTATCACCCACCCCCTCCACCGGAATCTTTAGGTAATCAAATTAGAAAATTTAGTTTCTTTACGTTGCTTATTCGAGCAAACGAGGTAATTTTTTTGTCTGCTATTGTGAAAATATTCCCATGGGATTTCCGATTACACGGTATACGTTACCTAAAGATTATGCGCACTAATATTATCTCTGTGTAATTAATACTACAAAACAATCTGGGATCTTTTACCGAAAAAAAGAAAAGGCTCACAGCGCCGTTTCATTAGCACGGTACAACAGGATTTTAGGCCAAAAATGCGAAGCACTATCTCGATAAAAAAGTTTCACATACACACCTCCTCCTCTCCTCAACCCGAAGGTCGGTGGGTAACATGGGTCAACCCCCACAAGACAACTTCCATGATAGACAATCCTAGGAAATTTAAAAAGTCGTGGGTTCCCGTTACCTTCCACTTCACAGTACGAGAATCAGGGCCAAAGTGCGTCCGGGGCAGACTTTATAGGGAACCATCTACACACTTGCGTGGAGTCTGCGGAAAACGCCGGAAAAACCGCAGACTAGAGGGCTGGGATTTGAGCACTCGTCGGAAACTTCCGTTTACTACACTGCACACAACGTGTTGACCAACTGCGCCATGTCGTTGGTCACATAAACACAGGAGGCGTAATTTGACAGCGTACGTTGCTTACAAACGGCCACTGAGTGTCACCGTCAAGAACTTCGGAAAGATGCCCTCATCCAAAGCTAATAAAGATGGTATCATTATCAAAACTGCTTCAGCAGATAATGATAGAAGGCATCTCCTCACGCTCACTTGGAATACAAGAAAGGTTGGGAGAATGGTCAGTTTTGATGGAGCTCGATCGACGTATATTGAAAATATAGACACCTGCTTGCATATATTAAAGCCCCAACGACAATTTTGCTGATATTTACGCTGTGTCCGGCGATTAATATCCGAACAGCTGCAGTCGATATATTTCAACACTCAAGTCAGTGACCAGTTCAGATTTGTTTGTTCGACAACGTCTTATTCCACCATGTTCCCGACGATCCAATTCATCCTAGAGATTCACTGTGAGGTTCAGGTTGGGACTCTGCGCTGGCCAATCCAACTTCAAACTTATTGCCTTGTTTTCATAGCTCGAAAGCGAAAACATCCAACATAGCACCTCTAATTATGTCATTATCTTCAGCAGTCTTTCAATCATGAAACGAATTTCAATCTTCAGCTGTCTTTCAATCATGAAGCGTTTTCGATTGAAGGAGCGCAAGACCTACATTCGGAATTGTGACCTAAAGAAGACATTGATGGCTACAGACAGTTACGAAAATGACCATAAATTTCTCCTTGAAGAAGCAAAACTAATTGAAAAGCCAGATTCAACCACCAAACGTGATATTTTGGATGCTTTCCATACATATCAGAAGTCTTCGCAACTTGTTAATGACATGGCATCCGCCCCATTTCTATCAAGAGCGTGGAAGCAACTAACCAAAACCCATATGAATGTAAACACCCTTTATGATATCACATACAGTTTGAATATTTACGTGCCTTTCATCCTGATGAAGCTAGGTGATTACCCAGCGAAACCATGGTCGACTTGAAAAAATAAATATTTGCGACAAACTACGTTGTATTATCTTAATACATGAAACGAATATTTGAAAACCAAAACTGTGAGTTGACATTTGAATGACCACATCGCTGTCTGTTGGTCAAAGTTCTTGTCTAACGCCCTTTCTTCTCCATGGAAAACTAAATTACCATCGTTAGCACACACAAAAGACAATAAAAAACAGACACAGGCACTTTAACTGGGAGAAGTGCAACTCAGTCAGAAATTTATCACTTTCTTAGACTACCATTATATCACTAAAAAAAGTGACTCATATTATTTTTTGGCGCGTGTGTGTTTATTATTATTTTATTGTAAACAATAAACATGTTGCCTTGTCATTTGCATACTGCTTTCATGCGTTATTGAAAGTTTATTTTTTTTTCTTCTTCCCATGATGCAAAGTTCACCCAATGAAATTCATTCCTATGACACGTTCACAAAGTTTCATTCGGGTTCATTCCTATGACACGTTCACAAAGTTTCATTCAGGTTCATTCCTATGACACGTTCACAAAGAAAACATTATTTGTTAATTACAGAGTCAGCTAGTGTCACGCAGAATTCTCACTCAAAACAACAGACTAATTAACCGTTTTTTCATGCGTCCCGAAGGAATACTTTTCAGTTTCATGCATGCTCCTTCCTCGAAGTGAAAACTTACAAAGATGAAAATTTTTATGAAGAATTAAATACCGCTTGAAAGTTCACCGACATTAAGTCATATTTAATTTAGTCATTCCGTGTTTACACATTTCCACATTTCAGCATGTTCCAGAACACCACATATACAAGGGCACCCATAGGGGAGAGGGGGCGGGAACCGTTGGTATAGCCAAATTTTTGATGAATTTAAAACAGTAAAATAGACGAAACGTTTTCTTAAAGCATTTTTAAAAATAATAAGATATTAATGATTGATTGCATCAGTTATGTTTGTTGTATTTTAATATCTTGTACATTTATTAAAATATTTGACAGCCTTGACGGAGGTACGGATTTTTTTCAGCGCTATCAATGTGAAATATGAAATAATTAGTATTGATATCGGAAAGACATAAGGTTTTGAACAAGATAGTGTACCACTCTTAGTTTTTTATTTAATTTCTTTGCACATCACAGCAAAAAAAAGAAAGAAAAAAAAGAAAAGAGCGATGGAAAGCAATTTTATTTTACTAATTTAAGCGAAGAAAAGAGCGATGAAAGCAATTTTATTTTACTAATTTAAGCGAAAAAGAGAGCGATGAAAGCAATTTTATTTCACTAATTTAGGCGAAAAAAAGAGCGATGAAAGCAATTTTATTTTACTAATTTAAGTAAAAAATAAGCCATGAAAGCAATTTTGTTCTACTTATTTTAGCAGAGAGAGAGAGATGAAAGCAATTTTATTTTACTAACTTAAGAAAAGGAAAGGAGCTTTATCTGCATCAGATGGTAAAGCACTTACTTGAAATCCATAGGATGACTTATCATCCTAGCGCTTTTAGACATACTTGAAATATCCAAGCTAGTAGAAATTATTCACAAAATTCCAAAAAAATGCATTTTAACACACAGCGTACGTGACATCTATATCGTTCCCCAAGAAAATGGAGAAGGCTCGCAGCTTCTTACGAGTTAATTATCATCAGACTTTCCCAGTTGATGCTCGAAAGCCCCATTATTTCTTTTTAGTGACTTAAGTGAGCACCGCATCCCCCAGAAATCGTCCTCCTGCTCCTTGGATGTTTCTCGGGATTATGTTTCTCTAACATCTGTTTTCACCATGAGAAGGTTCTTGTGGGTTGCACCCATGTTGCCACTCTTATTTTTCGAAGTCCTCACCTCCCTTCTCTCTTTCTGTCACCATAAGCATCCACACCACCACCACACGTTCCATTGAGACAGAGGTGGATGTCGTTTGGAAGTTGATGAATTGCCAAGATTCATTTGTTTAACCACTGAAGATATGTGCCGACGGATGGGGGCTCCCGGTACCTAACACACACGTACTTTACCCATAGATACCCACTTCGTACGCCGGTTTAGAAACTTAAGCGAAACACTTTTCAATTTTTCAGTATGCAGGATCTCTTAACAGCTTATTTTATTTCTTTTGCTAACAAAATTTCCACTCAGCTCTTCATCAAATGGTAAGGAAATTCTCCTCTGTGTTGCCTCGCTGAAGATACCTGATATTTGTTGGAAGCAAACTGACAGGAGAAATATACTTCGAATTTTTTTTTTACAACTGTCGTCGAGGCTTAAAGTTAAAGCTCAACTTTTCATAATTAATATTCGTAACAAGCTGCATGGAAGGCAAATTCTATAGCTAATGATTCATGGAGAAGCAGATATAAAGGATTTAAAAGTTTTCTGAAAAGTGCGTTCGAGGCTTAAATTTTTTTTTACTGAACCAGTAAAATCCATAAGTAAATTTTTTGACCAAACATAAAAGTATAAAGCTGTTCAAGCCCTATGCATAAACCTTGCAATGAACTAACACAACCCAAAAGTCGATTTGAGCAAACACACACATGAAATAAAAATGTGAAGCAATTCTAGCCCCGTGCATGTTCGCGCAGAAGCAGCTAAATCAGACACAATCCCATAATACTCTGACTCGTTAAAGTTTTAAAATATAACCCATCAAACCAAATCACATTAAACCACAAAAAATGCAGAGCACAAGCAACAGATACACACGCTCAGCTATAACATTCAACACCTTAAATACACAAACCAAAGTGTGAGAAAAACAGACTCACCGTGTAATATGTACACAGTCGAGTCACATTATTGTGACCACCTCCTACTTTTGACGTCAACAGCGCATAGCCAATGAAAGAAGGCACGTGTCGTGAGCTGGCTTGGAGGGTCTGTAAGGTGTGCTGTAGGCATTCTGAAAACATATCACTCGTTGCTGTCATGGATAAAAGGAGCGATTTATCAGATTTGCAAAAAGGGATGATTATCGGCTTTCGAGCCAAGGGTGGCAGTATTTCTGACACAGCGCAGTTTGTGAACTGTTCGCGTGCTGCTGTGGTTGAAGTGTGCCGTGATTGGAGAAATGGCACCGTTGCGAATAAGCGACGTGCAAACTGCGGAGTACCACGTGCCACTGATGTGAGAGGTGAAATTCGACTTCGAAGGTGCTTGAGGGCCGATCGACACGTTACAGTGGAGCAACTCACTGGCCGAATGAATCAGGTGGCTACCGGAAGTGTGTCTAAAACGACAGTTCAACGAACCCTGCTGCGTATGGAGCTTCGATGCAGACGGATGGTCACTGCACCTATGCTAACGAAGGTGCATCGGCAGAAAAGGCTTACATTTGCACGGAAGTATCGGAATTGGATCTCCGCTGATTGGCAAAGGATTGACTTCTCCGATGAGTCACGTTTTCTGCTTCATCGAATTGATGGATGTTGGCGTATAAGGCGAGAAACACCAGAGAACAAACACTCTTCAACCATTGCTGGAAGAACAAGCTGGTGTTGGGGGCAGCGTTATGGTCTCGGGAATGTTTCTTTGGCATTCCCTGGGTCCACTCGTACCTGTGGAAGGTACTATGGACCGAATTCGTTATGAATCCATCCTTGCAGACCACGTACACCCATACATGCTGATTGTCTTTCCTGGGACGGATGGGATCTTCCAGCACGACAATGCGATGTTTCATACAGATAGAAATGTCCGAGAGTGGTTGGAAGACCACGATGAAGACTTGAAATTACTTCTCTGGCCCTCTAATTCCCCAGACTTAAACCCAATTGAGACCACCTAATGTGGGACCACCTCGATGGTGTTGTTGGTTCTATGGATTCTCCACCACGCACCCTCCTGCAGCTGTCATGGCCCACATACCTGTGAACCCCTTCCAGCACTTTATTGAATCACTCCCAGCCCGTCTAGCTGCTTTCCGCGCTGCCGAGAGTGGTTGAAAGAGCACGATGAAGACTTGAAAGTACTTTCCTGGCCCTCTAATTCCCCAGACTTAAACCCAATTGAGACCACCTCGATGGTGTTGTTCGTTCTATGGATTCTCCACCACGCACCCTCCAGCAGCTGTCATGGCTCACATACCTGTGAACCCCTTCCAGCACTTTATTGAGTCACTCCCAGCCCGTCTAGCTGCTTTCCGCGCTGCCGAGAGTGGTTGGAAGAGCACGATGAAGACTTGAAAGTACTTCCCTGGCCCTCTAATTCTCCAGACTTAAACCCAATTGAGACCACCTAATGTGATGCCACCTCGATCGTGTTGCTCGCTCTATGAATCCTCCACCACGCGCCTTCCAGCAGCTGTCAGATGCACTGCGGTAGCATGGCTCCACATACCTGTGAACAACTTCCAGCACCATATTGAGTCACTCCCAGCCCGTTTAGCTGGGATCTGGATATTAGCTGGTGATCACAATAATGTGACTCGACCGTGTATATGTTGGTAGCATGTTGCACTAACGGAAAACATTTATTTTCCCCTAAATGATTGCGTTTCTTCTGTGTTTTGATTTCTTGACCTCTTTTAGAAACGTTTACTTTGAAAACTGAAAAACACATTGACCAAACGGAGCTTGTGAAGGCCGGCATGCCCAAAATTGAAGTTCAAGAAGAGCAAATCAGAAAAAGAAAGGAAAAAAACAAACAAAAATTAAAAATGCGAAAGAATGGAATTTCAAAGACGTGGAAAGACATGAAGATATAGATAAGGAGAAAGAGTCAGATAGAAACAAAGAAAGAGGTATAAAGCGGGACAAACACTGAAAGGGAGAGAAATGGTAGTAGAATGGGAGATATTTGAAAAAAACAGGAAAGGAGATTAATTCCAATGATAAAAATAGTGTAAATTGGAGAAAACAAAAACAGTCAGATACAATCGAGAGATATCAGAAGAAAAGAGAGCGACACCGAGAGAAAACACAGTGAACTATCTAGGGAGAAAGAACGAAAAAGTAATAAAAACTAAAAGTTACATGGAGAGATAGTAAAAGGGAAGGGAAAGAAAGAGACAGATAAGAAAACCGAGGAAGAAAGAGGAGACAATATATGATCATAAAAATGGTTTTACTCGTAGAAAACAGGCAGACAAAATGGTAAAATCGGACTCACAAAATGAGAGAGAATGAATTACATAATCTAACTAACTGGAGGAAGAAGGAAAGCAGCGGGAAAGAAATGATTTCTCAAAACTGTGAGGGTGAGATTAAGGCCTATAAGGAATATTCCGTCCCTGATTTAAAGTAACCGGTTCCTAGGAGGAAATGTAGCAGACACACGACTTATACCTTGTCCGAGGCCTGGGCGCGTGCCCGGCTCAGCCAATCAGCCTGAGGCCTGCGAACGTACAGTACAAATGTACCGAGTTAAGACCGTAGAGAATGGCAAAGAGAATTATAGTTAAATAGAGAGAGAGAGAGAGAGAGAGAGAGCGACAAAGAGAGTGCAAATTGCCGAAAGATGGGTGAATTGTTTTAGTTACACTAAATCGAGAGAAGCCAGATGGAGTAAGTATACTGATAAATCGAGAGGGAGAGATTTTCTTGGTGGTGACGTGCCCGTCCATAATTTAGGGCCACTGGTTTCAGGGGAGGGACAGAGTCATAAGACTAGCACTATGCCTCACATGGGGTTCGAACACGGTCCCATCTCTGACGAATGGTCGGAAGCCAGCTCCTCAGATCACTCTGCCACCGAAGCGACAGAGAATCGAAAGAACAGTGGTATCAAATTAAAATAGAGTAAGAAACAAATGTATGGCGCAGCAAAGTGACGAAAAATGTCGCTCTGTGGCAAAATGACTGGCATGCCCCTTTTTTTCTCCGAGGGTTTGCATTCAGCTCCAAAGTAAAACATGGGTGCTGTAGTGTTTGCCTCTACTTCTAACCTTTCCCCTTTGTTAATCAATTAACCTCAGATTTTTCACCAAGTTAATGTTTGGCTCCTCCAATGGTGGTTGAAGCCCCATACATCAGGCTAAATGTCTGTATTGCGGGGGAAGGGAAGGATGGGGGGGAGTCCGTTTCTGGCTGCTGCGTGTGGGGTTATTCCTCCCGAAAATAAATCCCCGACAAAAGTGCGTATACCAATGAAACAATAACCACAGAGTAAACAGGAAATTTAGCAACCTTTACAGACAAACGTTGGTTGTCAGACTAATGACGACAGCAACATCTTTTGGGGGGAGGGGGGGAGCAATGGCCTTATGAAAGGGACAGAGCCCATACCGCTGAACAAGCAAATCTGCTATGCCTCCCCCACCGGCCCGACCCCGAGAAATACATATAAAACCGCGCTTCTAACCACTCTGCCAACTGCTCGTGCTTAAAACGCGGTAAGATTGACATGCAGCAACATACCGAAACGGACAATTGAAGGCAGCATTTACAAGTTCAGCGAAATAAAGCAGCCCTCTACATTTGCGCTCCCTTCCTTTTGTCAGGTTTAATGGTGGTAGAAAAAAAAAAAAAAAAAGAAAAAACTAGACCAAAAAAGCTGTTGTATTCTTTAAGAAACTAAAGCGAAATAAAAAATTAGAAAAAAATGTCTTTTGAGTAGAGAAAGAGAATAATTCCAAACAACAATAAGTTACTTTATTTAAAACGTGAAAGCATGATTTTGCGCTTTATTCACTTGGACTTTGATTACTGCTTTAGAACAAAATCTGATCTAATTCAATTTAATTTTTTGCGGATGTTTTGTAGCAGAATCCTTCGTATCTAACTGAAATCGTTTTGTCAGTCTTACCTAATAAAATAATAAGTGCATGTAAGCAGTGGCATACCGGAAAAACTCGGGGTCCCCGCAAATAGATATATTTGAGGCCCTTTTACGAAAATCTATTATTTTTCAATTACTGAAATTTTTAAATTCCATATTATTAAATAGAATTTACCGGTGTCTTAATACATAATTCAAATTCTTTGAAACATACAGATATTTTTCGTAAAACCAAAATTGTTACACTTTATTGCGTGTAACACAAATGTGCACGTTGTAATTAAAACGATAGCTCTAGTTTTATATCAATACAAAGTATTACAAAACGCTTACGCTAAAGTTAATCGCATCATGCAAATTTTATTCTTTTAAAGAACTAAGGTTAACATCTTTAAAATGCCACACGATTACACACATAAAACACGTAACTGCCATATGACAGTGTATAATGACCTTTTTCGTTTTATACGAAAATACAGAATATAAGTGCAATTAAGAATTGTGGCACAAAAAGAGTAAAATTACTTAAATTATTTACTCTTGAATATTAAAAACACACTGAATATAATGCCACAATATTTTGCACATAGTAAAAATATTTTCTTTTGACTGTTATAAAACAACAACAGCAACAATAACAACAGAAAAGGTCTCAATTTTTTCATTTCCGCAGAAATCAGCTTCAAGCTCAATGTATTCTGAAGGATGCATAGTTATGTGCAAACAACTGTAATACATAACGCCTTATCTTAACTGATATAAAAATTTAATTCATTCAAATCATATTTCTTTCACTTTTTCTTGTTAATATACATGTATAGGAACTATTGCTATGGCTGTAAAAAAGGGCCTAAGTCCTCTGGAATAGCTGCTTTCTCGTCATCCAGTTTTTATAAACTAAAGCGAAAATGATTTCTTGAAGATTTTACTTATTTACTGGGAAAAAAATGCTTTTCTTTTTAATACTTCATTCAAAGCTGTCGTCAAAAATTATCGGCTATTTCTTCGACCAGTTTACCAGTATGTAATGTGGAAGGGTTAAGAAATCTTTAAATAAGGCTCGTCTTCAGCATAAATAGGCCAACAAAAGTTGTGCGCAAGAGCGCGCAAAATCTTAGTAAACACAAACGGCAGCGTTATGACTAGGCTTGTTGTGGCGCCACCTATCAGCACTAACTTTAAACTCTATGCCATTGCTCATAGTTTCATCTAAATTTTTCTTTCCTTTTTACCCAGGCGAGACTGAGAAGTTTTACATACTACTTCGTTTGGTGTCTCACGCTTAAACTTTTAAGAAGTGTTTTCCCTGCCAAAGATAATTCTCAATTTTTATAAAATAATTGGTGCATTTTTTTTTCACTTTTCTACGTCTTCAACTCGAAAAATATTTTTTTATTTTTTGGTAAAGATAATTCTAAAGATGTTCAGCAACTCGAATGCACTGTTAAACTTTGCTGACAGGTTTAAAGTATAAAATAAATTTATAACTGACCAAGAGTAAAATTTAGCTACAACTCAGATATTCAGTGAAAATAATATTTGTAACTGGAGAAATTTTTATTTATTTTCTTGATCGATTGTTTTACTAATAAATTTATAATACCATTTACCATTTATAATTTAGCTACAACTCAGATATTCAGTGAAAATACATTTTTAACTGGAGAAATTTTTACTTATTTTCTTGATCATCTGTTTTACTGATAAATTTAGATTACTGTTTATAACACATCGCGGCTGAAGACTTTGGTCCAATAAAGCGGCTGCCCAAATTATGCGAAGTTTTATCCCAAAGAGCTCATTTGGGATGTCATTATTGTCCCGAATGAATAAATGGCTGCCCGATTGACCGAGGGCCCAGTTAACCAGAATCTAATGTACACAGATACTGTTTTTGGTATATACGTATTCTTACAACCTTTTCATTAACGATTTTTAAAAGAAAGAAATAATTATAAAGCTCTTTTGATTTACTACACAAGCTATTGCATTTTCGAATGCATGTAAATTTGTTTTTAATTACACGAGCATTTATCTCTCAGAACTTTTTAAAATTAATTGCCACATTTTCTCAAATATCCTGTTTTAGTATAGACATATACACTGAATCTCTCTTTTTTTTTTATCTACAAAGTTTTCTTGCCTTTATTAATTACAACATATTATTCGAAACCAGTTGATTAAAGATTTTCAAAAACTATATACATGTTACTTGTGTTAAGTATTTTTTGGTAACTACACAACATGAGCCATTCCATTTGCACTGCATAAAATTCTTTTTGACATGCATTTATGTAGCCTAAAATCTCTCAGAACGTTATAAAACCTAACTATCACGTTTTCCCAAACGTATAGTCTATTTCATAAAACAGGAAGGTAAGTATTTTAGAAATCTGAAAAAAAATCAGCAAAAACAAAACTACGAGCAAGAAAACTTCGTTCCGGAAATTCAATAACCTCTTGATAAGGAGTTTTTGAGAAAGTACTAATTATTTCGTTCTTAAAGGATATTAAATCGTGATAACATTTCTTTGTACAAAGTGAAGCTGGAAAAATAGTGCAGAAATGTTAAAAAGTTATTCTAATAATTTAAGACTCAAAAAGAACCTACAAATCCATATCTGGCCAATTTTTTTAACAACTAGCATTTTTTCAAAACGATAATTAATTGTTTTAGTCTCTTAACTTTTTGTTAGATGCAGAAAATTTTAAAGTAAATTAAATAGCAGCAGCATTTGTATGTTACAAGAAATATTTCATATTAAATTTAGTATTTGTATGTTACAAGAAATATTTCATATTAAATTTAGTATTTGTATGTTACAAGAAATATTTCATATTAAATTTACAAGAAATATTTCATATTCCCATTTCTCAGGAGATTCATGCAATCGAAATTAAGAATGAACAAATTTGAATTTAAAATAAATAAAAAAGAAAAGAAAAGAATGAATATTGGTGAACAGCAGTATGCAGCGCCATCTATCGAGCAGATTACGCATTAATTCATCAATAGCAACCATGTGATGGAAAATCTATGTTATATGGTGAGAATCTCAGAACTTAAAAATAGTAAAATATTTTATGATACATGTATATCAAGTAAAGAATAAAGCCGCAGAAAGACAATGCCATGAGACTTGCATAGTTTTTTTTTTTTTTTTTATTTTATCTTTCTTGTTTTCATAAACAAGAAAAATATCCATCTTCGATCATGATTTTTTTCTGGTTTAACATTGGTTTTTGAGATGCTGTATTATTAATTTTACATTCAATGAGCATAAAAGCTTGTCATGCATTCGCGTACATTTTTAAAATGCGTAAAATAAATAATCACAGAGACTTTTCGAAATTAAGTCTGCTTGAAAAAAAATAAAAAAATAAGAAAGAAGAAAACCTTTCTGAACAGAAGAATATTAGTGGGTATAAAATGGTTACAAGTAAATCACCTTCAATGGTTTAAATCAACCGAAGTGAAGAATTGCCATGAATGATAAATGACCCGGGGTGGAGAATGCCCATAAAATGTCGGGAATGGGAAAGTGCTGTTTATCTAAGATGACACATAATGAAGAATGTTCATGAGCACAAAATGAAGTGAAGAATCTTTAAAATGCCACGAAGTGAAAGGTGTTGATGAATAAAAATATACTTCGGAGTCATGAACGCTTCATGGGGGGGGGGGGGGGGCTTTAACGATCATCGTGAGCAACGCAGTGGACTATAAGTGATCGCTCGACCGCAGTTTAAAGCTACTGGTTCCAGAGTAGAGAGGAAGAGAATGCCAAATCTATGTAACATAAACACAGGAGCTATGCCTCACCCGGGTTCCGAACCCGGACCCATCTCAAACGAATGATTAAATGTCAGCGCTTCGTAAACCTTCAACAACGTAGAATTCAAAATGTACCGAGTTTAGAATGTTTATGAGCAAAGTAGAGAAAAGCTCTGATGGACAACGGTATTGATAGCGATAAACAATACACGAATGTTATACGAGCAAAGAGTGCTCATGAATAGGTAATTTCCCGCGGTTGAGTCTGTTCATGAATATAGAATGCAAAATGTCCTGGATTAAAGAATTTTCTTGATCATCGAACGCAAAATGTCTTGGTTTAAAGAACTCTCGTGATCATACAAAGCAAAATACCCTGAATTTAAGAATTTTCATGATCATAGAATGCACCATAATGAAAAATCTCTAACAAAAACAACCAACTTCTAACTCTATGGGTGTTCTTGCGGCACTGTGTTTACCCTCTCTTGGAGCTTTTGTGGCCGCAAGTGGCCTGGTGGTTAGAGCTATCGCCCTAAGACTAAATGTGGGATCGACGAGAAGCATCCCGAGCTGTCCCGTACCACCGAACATCCGCCGGACAGACCTGGCAAGCCGGCAGCACCGGCGCACCCGACCTCCTGCACAAAGATAGCCCCCCCCCCCCCCAACCCCTCTCCGAAGCATCCGCTGCGACGCCATACTCTGGTTCAGCCATGCCGACTAGCAAATCCAGTCTGGCACCTCCCCATTTTCCTGACTGTCTGCCCCTTACCGCAACCTGACCTCTACGTCCAATATAAAGAAATTTCGTTTCTGATACGCCGCACAAAAGTTTCACGGGGCATAGGAAGGTGCGCCCCTTCCCCCATGCAGACCCTACGAGGAATCGCTGGGTGCCAAGACTCTTGGGGCAAATAACCTTAAATTTGAAATAAAAAAGCATAAGATACTCATGGAGTCGCAAACATAAAACACTCATGGAGTCGTTTCTTAAGAAGCAAAATTAAGTGCACCTACATTTAGCACTGTAAGTTAACAACTCTTCTCGACACACTGCTGTAAAACGTATCCCAAATTTTGCTTCTAAAACTCAATATTCAAACCTGCTGCATCTTTTAACAATTTCATCTTTAATTCAGCCCTAGTCGGTTCATTTTCTCCTATAGACTTCAATACAGTCCTTAGTGACTGATTAAACCTTAAACCGGAAAGCCTATGCAGTATTTCTGCTGCTTACCCGCGGTAATTAATTTGTTGGGGTTACAAATCATCAAGAGTGAGATTGAACTAAGTATTAAGCCTTTCCTGTACTCCGAGGAGATGGTCCTTAAATGTTTCGCACAGAATGACACCACATAATTCTCTTGTCGACGATCCTGCATCATACCAAAGCATTCTTTGTAGCCAGTCGGTACGTATGAGATTTCGAGCAGCGAAAGTTTAGAATTAATTCCATTACTACTTGAATAGGTGGAAGTAAAACAGAGCAGTTCCGATATTTCATAAATTGGAATCGACATGAAACTGTAATCTTGGCTTATTTCATTAAAATTCTAAGACGTTCAAACCAAAAATGCCAATTAAGATTCACGACTTAAATAGATGTGGTTTAGAAAATTCTGATGTCATGTTGAACTATAATTCTATGAAAATTACCACCATCCCCTCATGAAATTGGGTAGCATCTTTCCAATGCATCCGCTGCAGCTTCCACTACATATTCGAATTCTGCGTAAAGAACAGATTATTACATTGTGATCTCAGAACTGACCAATCACTTAGTAAAAATAAACGATGTCTTCAGTAATATGAAATATGGCTGAAGCGTGTAAACACACACACACACACACACACACACACACACACACACACAAATATCGTAGTTTTTTTGTTTTTTTTTACTCACTAAAATAGCGAATTGTCCAGAAACTTGTTCCCCGGCTAAAATCGTTATTCCGTGTAATCTAACAATCAAATAAAAATTTTGGTTCGAAGACTTTCGGATATAAAGCGCAATATCTTTTTTTACAATATTGAAGAGACACGTATTTTACAATACGTGTCTCTTCAATATAAACTTCTTTTCGTAATATAAAGAAAAAAATTGGTTCACGAAGTTTGTTAATGCGAAACTCTGACGAACAATGTATTTTGTTGTATAACAATAGAGAATGTTGTACAACATGAATTATTTATTCCGTTCTTTACTGGTGTAACAATTTAGAAAAACACACAATGAATAAGTGTCGAGCTTTCACACTCCAAACGGGAGGCTTTCTCAAGGCCAATGAACACACTGGCCTTGAGAAAGCCTCCTCTCAATATGATATTTTTTGTTATATTGTGACATCCTTTTGTTTATCACCGGTAAAAAACGGAATAAATAATTCAAGTTTTGTAATATTTAGGTGTAAGTTCCATTATTGTAATAGAGAATACATTTCAGCATTATTCGCTGCCAACGGACATACTATAAATTGGAGGAGGATACGGCCGGTATGTTAATAAACAAAAGAATGTCACAAAACTTAGGTGAATGCGTTGAAGAAGTGCAATACAAAATACGGTTAGTTTGCTGAAATAGTCTGCGCAACTCTGTCCCCGTATTAAAAACAAAATTCCCCACACGCTTCGCAGGCAAAGAGTGTCATTCTCCTATCAGGGCACATCTGAGCAGTAGAAAAATTGTTGCATACACTCAGAGGTGCTCTAGTATGCGCTTTGGAGTGCCCCAAACATGTTTTATTGGATTTGGTCTTGTCAACATGGTGACTGTTCCGCAACAACAAGTTTCTTCACTTTCCGGGAGGGTTGCTTCTACGTGAGCTGTAGTTGTCGGCCTCACTAAACGGAAGTCAGTACCTATGACACTCTGAGAGAGATAAATATACTGTTCTAGAATGACATCCCAGTAACTTCCGAGCAAAGGTCGATCCGAAGTAGAAGACGCGTGCTGATGTGCGTCCTTTGTTATGCTACCTTATATCACCAAACTATTAACACCATATCGATTTTTTCCAGCAGTATGTAATAAGTGTTTTCCTATTTTGCAAATCCCTACAACTGGGCATCCGTCAGTAATCCTTCTTCAGGATAAACTTCTGCTCTAAGTCAACATAAAAGTGCACTAGTGTGGAAGTTAGGGAAGCCAGCTCACAGTGTTTCCGTGGAACGCATCACACTCTACTGTTGTCCTTCCTGTTAAGCTGTGCTCCAGCACTGACCTCACATTTACGACTTTATGGCTTAATTAAAGCTAGATGTATTGCTCTTTCTTTTCTGTTTCTGCCGCCCTCAAACGGCTGCTTGTTTACATCTCTTGCATTCACTCGATTGTCAATATATTGTCTTTCAGGTGATGGAGAAGTCTTCTTTCCTTTCCATCTCGTCTCTCTACCTTCTCCAAGTTATGTGCGATTACTAGCTGGGCAGTCAGCTGACGAAGACAAAGTTCTGGATTAACTTCTGATTTCAAATCTATTTCTAAAACGATCTTCTCTTTTGAAAATTGGTCTTAAGGGTTTTGAGCTGAAGAACGCAGTGACGAAATTTTCCACCTCTGGAACTGTGGTGAAATGCTGTTGGGCCAGGGAATGCTTCATAGAGCGAAACAGATGAAAGTCTGAGGGTGCAATGTCCAGGGAATGCTTCATAGAGCAAAACAGATGAAAGTCTGAAGGTGCAATGTCCAGGGAATGCTTCATAGAGCGAAACAGATGAAAGTCTGAGGGTGCAATGTCCAGGGAATGCTTCATAGAGCGAAACAGATGAAAGTCTGAGGGTGCAATGTCCAGGAGTATGCCGGGTGCGGTAAACACCTCCCAGTTAACTGTTCAGGAGTTGATTTCGTGGCGGCACCGACATGTGGTCTGGCATTGTTGTGTAACAGGATGACTGGGCATGTCCTTTACCTGACCATGGGCGTTTTTGCTCGATTGCGGCGTTCAGTTTCATCAACTAATCGCCATATTGTTGTGCAGTGATTGTTTCTCCCGGTTTCAACAGTTCGAAGTACAGCACTCCATGCATATCCCATCACACACACAACAGCACCTTTGCCCCGTAGATATCCTGTTTTGTAGGGGATGTTGATGGTTATCCTGGGTCGACCAATGATCGCTTGCCTACGGGGTTATCGCAATAGACCCATGTTTCATTCCCGGTGACAACCTTCCACAAGAAATTCTTCCCTTAAAACCTCTTCAGCAACGACATACAGATGCCCAATCGTTGACCAATATTACGCCCCGTTAAAGTATGTGGAGTCCACTTACCAATCTTTCCCAAGGCCTGTAGACGCCGTACCACCGTCGATTGAGCCACTTTCAAACGTTTCGCTAGTTGCGTGTTCGATTGTGTGGCATCCTCTTGCAACAGTGATCCCAGCTCCTCGTCTGCGAGTTCCTGCGGTCTACCTGTAGGTGGCTTGTCTTCCAAGCTTAGATCACCTTTCTTAAACCTGGCAAACCTTTCTCGACACGTTCGCTCACCCATAACCGTTTCGTCATATACTTGACATATTGAACCATATGCTTCACTCGCACTATTCCCTAAATTAAACAGGAATAACAAACAGTGCCGCACATGAACTTTATCGACCGCCATGCTTAGCTTCATGTACGAACTGACAGCACGGGTCGCTGGCCCGTTAGATATCTACAGCGCCAGCTAGCGGGGACGGCGGAAACTTTTGCATACCCTTAATAATTGGAAACACATGGAATGATTAGTATAGACTTAAATCAAGCTGTTCTTTCCATGTAACAAAACCTCAGAAACTTGAAAATTTATCGTCCTGGAACAAGAATCGAACCCGCATCTCCCGCTTTGCACTCGCGTATGTTTCCAATTTGATAGTTACTCATTTGTTGGTGATCTAACTTAGCACTGCAATGAGATACGTTTGTTTTGACTGATACAGTGAAACCGAAGTTTGACGTTTCAGATTAATGCCTCAGTTGTTTGGGATTTCATTGTGCTGGATTGTGTAATGGTGGCATACTCGAGCGCAAATCGGCAGATGTGGGTTCGATTCCCGTTCCACGAGGATAAATTTTCAAATTTTTGTTGTTACGTTACATGGAAAGAACAACTTGATTTATGTCTATATTAATTATTCCATGTGTCTCCAATTTGATATTTTCCTCAACAGTACCCTTTTAGTTTACAATATACGGCATAACCGTTTACAATATACGGCATAACCGTTTACAAGGCATAACCGTTTACAATAATTGTGAACAATTATTGTAAACGGTTATGCCTTATGTCGGAACATTGCCTACCGGTTGTTTATCCTGCATGAAGCTTTTGTGAAATCTTTATTTCTTTACTTTGTTTAGGGGTTTAATAACCACCGTGAGCAACTCGAAAGGTTATAAGCAGGGTCCTGTCCCTAATTTAGGGCCAGCCGTTCCAGGGAAGGGACTGAGCTAGTGCCGTAAGACAAACCAACATCCATGCTTCACCGGGATTCGAACCCGGAATGTTCTTGGACGAATGGTCAGAAGCTAGTATTGTAAGACAAACACAACATCCATACATCATCGAGATTCGAACCCGGACCCATCTTGGACGAATGATTAGAAGGCAGCGCCCAGACCACTGCGCCAACCGGAGGCTTTTCGTGCAATCTTCTGCTCACTGTTTGGCGCGATAGTCGTGGTACACTGGTAAAATTCTGCACAAAGGCAATCCACGAACACTCAAGTGTTCAATGAGGTCTGCAGGTCTGAGCCAAATATCTGCTGCCACCTTTTAGAATAGCAACACTTTACATTCAGCTACATTTCAATGTCTCATAAGGCCAGATTCCTTGCAGCATTACAATAAAACTCAATCACGCACCATCACGTAACCGTTGGCCGCGCAGTGGCGTAGTTGTCTAAGCGGCGGATTCTGAACATTAGTCCGAGATGTGCCCGGTTTCGAATCCCGGTGCCTAAAATCCATGCCTCACCAGTTTCGGATTCCGGTGAGACATGGATGTTGTGTTTGTCTTACGGCACTGACTCTCTCTCTCCCTTCCCTAGAACCAATGGTCCTAAATTGGGTACAGGCTTATAGCCACTGAATCTCTTACGTGGTAGTAAATTCCTACATCCCCCAAAACTCTAACCGTTGACAATGATCAATAATACTCAACACGAGACTTCGAACAAAACACACAGGGGCATTACAGCTATTCTACAGATATCGTTTATATGTACAATAATTCTAGCATTGCTTTATAAAAAAAAAAAATCGAGATAATACTCTGATAATCTTTGTACCTATATATAATGTATACTATGCACCTTTCGCATGCCAAGATCTTTGTGGGTGTGAAATAAAACGAGTGATTCGAGAGTATACATTTATTTATGTACAACGCACTGCATTTATTCCCGTCACTGACGAACACATCAAGCCACGGTCAGGTAGATATGGAGTGGAATGAAATCATAACAAGACCACTACAGTTTACTAATTCCTGATACTGAGTGGTACTTAAATGTTATTGTCGTAAAACCAATGAAAGAAGACATGTTAGTCATAAAAAATAAATACTTACCAAACTATGTCGGAAACACCATGAAATGTGATGCAATTCATCTGCGAATGCACACCGAGAATCTGATCTCAAGATAAAAAGAAAAGAACTGAATCACAAGTGTATTAGTGAGAGGGATTGGTAACTTTTGTTCTAGGACATCTCCGGTTACTTTGGGGGTGGGGTCTAGAGGAAGCCAAATTTCGCCACGACGCGTAACTTACTATTGTCTGGAAAGATGCATGTATCAAAAATGGCACAATGGCACTTCGTCACATGTACTAACCTGGTCACCTCTTTGAAATGGTAACAAGTTAGTAAAATCATGCAATGCACTGATTATGATATGCTTTCCAACATGCCAGAAATCATTACTCAAGTTATTACTCAAGTTATGAGGATAACAGCTCTGGAATAAATCTCGCTCCTGTGCCCTGACATTTGACCCCATTTCGATGAAATTAGACAGGATTGGTTCAGTGTATGTCCGGAACAACATACTAAAGTTTTGTCGCAATAGAAGCATTTTTAGTCAAGTTATGATGCATGAGAGCGATGGAATGAATTCCGCTCCTGTGCCCTAACCTTTGACCCCATTTCAATGATATTAGACAGAACCAGTTCAGTGTACCTCCGGAACAACATAATAAAGTTTTGTCGCAATAGAAGCATTTTTAGTCAAGTTATGAGGATAATGCTGTGGCGGAATAAATCTCGCTCCTGTGGCCTGATCTTTGACCCATTTCGATGACATTAAACGGAATTGATCCAGTACAC
Organism: Macrothele yani; assembly: GCA_039090855.1. NCBI lineage: Eukaryota > Metazoa > Arthropoda > Arachnida > Araneae > Macrothelidae > Macrothele > Macrothele yani. The sequence goes on along the minus strand of CM077007.1, from coordinate 144,453,948 downwards.
CTCCGGAACAACATACTAAAGTTTTGTCGCAATATAAGCATTTTTAGTCAAGTTATGAAGCATAAGTGCGATGGAATGAGTCCCGCGCTGACGTCGTAACCTTTGACCCCATTTCGCCCATTTTCAATGGGTCTCGTCTCCATGTTGTCCCCTAACACCTACTAAAATTTCATCGAAATCGAACCATTTTTACGCGAGTTATCGTGTGGACAGACGGACAAAGCTGGAGCATATACCTTCTTCAACCTACGGTTGGAAAGCGTAAAAAATGAGCTTTGACCGAAGTCATATACGAGCAACAAGATTTATCACTGAAATTTCTAACAGTGAATGAATTCTGCCTTCTTAATGGCATTCTGCTGCTCCAATCACTGGTGCCATTACTCTGCTCTTTTGTGCCATTATGGGAGAAAATTAATAGTTACCCCATTTTTTCGGATGATGAACGTACAAGCGAATGACTTAATATCGTAAGCACGAGGACTTGCACATTTACAAAAATTATCATCGCACACTTTTTAACAGTTTGTTTCATAATTATCAATTTAAATCGCTTTTGGTCAGTTTTCATGTATTGATTGCGTTCCGCACTAGGTCTGTGACATCTATAATGAAGGTCGAAAAGAGGTCAAATAACCGCTTTACCGACCTTCATAAGGACTACTTCCTATACATCTATGTTCAAAGGTGTGAAATAACTTTCCCCTCCGACACTGAAAATCTGATTTCGTAATTAGAGTCGATGAAACATATATGATACGGAAAACAACGACTTTTAAACTAGTCGCTAAATAAACTTGAGGAAACAGCACAGCGCACTACAACCAATACCGTTCAAGACAAGCGCAGTTGCCAACCTCATTACTTTTCAAACTTCCTAATTAAAATATAATGGGAAAATTATTTGAATACCTCTCTTCTGTAAGCATTGGAGCAAAGGAAATGGACTTACATAGTATATTAAAGAAAATTAGAACCACAAGACAAAAATGTACGTATTTTATATCTCATGACACAAAAAAGCACAACTTCTTGGATCTGTGCATGTGTTTACTTCACCTTTTCGGTGTAAAACAATGATACAAATCGACGTTTTGTAAATTTTCCTTTTCTCCACTGAACTTTGATTTAAAAAAAAGGTAGACAAACTTTTCAGTTATTAATCTCTTTCACAAAGCGATTGAAAAAATGAAGAGCGTTTTGTAGGAAATGCGATAGATAAGAATGAACTTTTTTTAGGCAAAATAATTTATATTAATCTTAAACTGCAGTTTCTCTAGGTGCAACGTCCGCGCTTCACCAGAGTTATTAATGTATTTGTAGTTTTTGCAAAAAGAGTAGAAGACAGACATCATCAAGAAAGTAAAAGTGAAGAGTGCAAAATCGGGTTATGTTAAATATTAAGAAAACAAAGGTCATCATGTCAACTTCCAACCTTACAGATTTTATAATTGACGGAGAGGAATTGGAGGTCATAGACAATTTTATTCATTTGTGCTTCAGAACAAATAACGATGGGCAGTGTGCTGGAGAAATAAGGAGATTATTCACAGGAAGAAAGGCAATGGCAAATTTAGAGAAGATTATGATGGATAAAGACATCTCCATGACAGCAAAGATTAGAATTGTTAAAACAATGGTCTTTCCTGTGGTAAGGTATGTTTGTGGAAGCTGGGCATTGAGGAAGAGTGAGAGTAATAAGATAGATACTTTTGAATTATGGACTGGGGCTAATTAGAATTCCATAGGCTGCAAGAAGTACTAATCAATCAGACCAAAATGAAGCCTAGCTGCTCCTTTGAGATAATGATCTGTAAGCAAAAACTCACATATGTTGGACATGTGATGCGTGCCAATAATGGGTTTTAAAATATGATCATGATTGGTAAGGTTGGAGGGAGCAGAAGAAGGGGAAGACAGAGAACAAGATGGTTGGATGGAAAAAAAGATGCTCGTATGATGATCTTAAAAGATAGAAAAGTCGCGAGATCTTGCTGAGAACAAGTAAAGATGGCGAGCTTTTTGTTCATACAGTCAAGGAGAATGGAACACGATTCGATGGAAACTAACAACAATTCCATTTGCTATGATAAAATTTGAGCTGCTGATGGCAATGAGTTCGCTGTACCATGCGCTATAAAAAAATGGAGTAGATGGAAGTCAAAGATCGAATTAGGTTTGAAATACAAGACAGGTTCATGGTAACACGTTCAGCTACAAAATGACTTCTTTAGCTAAAATACCCTTATGTATGATGCTTTGTGCTCATTTAATCTGAAGTTCAATGCATGGAATTTGGTAAATTATCTATGAATTAAAATCTTCAAGTGAGTCTTTAAATCAGGAGAACTCATTTTGAAAATAAATTTGAAAATCATTTTAAAATATTGTCTTGAAAACTTTGGAGATTTTTAGACACATGTTAATGGAATGACAGTAAAATTATTTCAAAATGGAGGAAATATAGGAGTCAAGATCCATGTACATCGAGTACCCTGCATTTCTGATTGAAAGAACACAAAGTCTACATAAGGAACTACGAATTATATAAGTCTTTCCTAGCGGAACTCTGTTCTAAAAATAGTTTAAAATTTCTGTTTAAAGAAGCTATACTTATTGGCACACCTGACTCAGCTACGAAGCTCGATATTGCGGAAAAGCCTTGCATGTAATTCAGAATTACTCACAACTTGTTAACGATTCAAATTTTATTCCATTCTTTTTTCTTTTCGTGGAAAAAGATTGTGGCCGCCTGTATAGTTGATGCCATATCGGATAGAGTGGAAGTTATATCGGCTTTCCTGTTGAAGCTGAGACATAAGCGTTGCGAAACTTCAGCAGACATGAAGATCATTGCATCTAATACGTTGAATTGTTGTACTTTAGTTTTAACTGCACACACTTTTGTATTCAATAAATTTTATTACTATGATACATATCTAAAATTTCTTAGGTCGCCTTGCAAGAAGATCACGTCTCGTTCTAACACATAGGCAATGGAAATTCCCAGGTTTTGGAAGATTTACAAAGAAAATAATTCCAGTTTGTCATCTGCCATCGTCGAGAACAAGCTTCATTGCATTAGAGGGCAATGGTTTGATATTTATTACCGAACCCAACAATAAATATGCTTCATGAATAATTCCAGCTGATCAGCAGAGAATTAGGAATCAGATCCTGATGTCTAAGCGATGTGCCTCTCTGAGAAACTAACGGGCTTTCGTGAGCAGACACTAGCATTCACAGACATCTGAAACAATCAATTAATTCTGCTTTCCCATACAAGGGGTCATGAGGAATACGATGGGGGGATGGGGGGAGGGTAGAGGAAGCAAAGCAGTAACTGAACGACTCCTCTTTTATGTTGCCTGCGGTTCTACATTTTTAATTTAAAAAATAGAATTTCTTTGGAATTCTAATTCTGGAACATTTCATTGGTAAAAACTTCTTAATTTCATTTCTGCTTCGTTCATTTCTATTAAATCATCATTTTGTCATGTAATCTGAAAAAAAAAGGAGGGAGGTAAAAAAGGATAAGAGAAAAGTGCGATGGAATGAGAACGCCTGCGTTGCTATCTTTCAGGTTAATGACCTCTTGTTCTTTGCCGACGTTCAGTTCTTTTCCAACCCTGTCTCACGAACATCACCGTTTGGAGAACGCAACTTTTTCCCCCTCGACCATCTTCTCCTGATCTTAAACAGTTTTGCAGTTCTCAGCAACTTCAATCATTTAGGAGGATGCTCCGCAACCACGGGACATTACACAATTCCTTTATCTGATGATGAAGTTCTTTTCTATCCAGAGAGCGATGTTGCGCTGTGACAGGAAAATACAATGCAACGGAGGGGGAAGGAGAAATACAATTACTCCCAGCAAGCCCGGATTTTGATCTTTAATTGCACGGTTAATTTAAACGCGTTTTTGTCTTTTTTTTTTTTTCCTTCTTCCTTTTGCACGAGTGGATGCATAATTCTGACTTTCTTTAAGATGGATAATCAGCATAATATATCCCTGAGGTAATTAGGAAGAAAACGCTAACTGTTCTGTGTATCACTGGTAACAAGAATGGAAAGTATTAACTCTATTTTGTGATATAAAGATTCTCTCTTGCACTTTTGTTCTATTGATCATTCCCTAAGTAGTTTTCCTTCGGTTTAATGTGCTGCCTGAAACTTTAGATGAGATATGTTACCTTGAAGTAAGATATTTTTGCCCAAAGTTGTTTTCATGTATCGGAAAAATTTATTCTCTTACAAACTCGACTACCTGATCCTTCTATAAGCACCAGCTGTATAGAACATCGTTTTCTTGAAACAACTGCTATCTAGGAGTTGTATATAAATTAAACCGCTTTGTTATTGTGTTTTTTTATTGTAGGTTTAGCGACCACCGTGAGCAACTCAATGGGCTACAAGCAGTCGCCCGTCCCTAATTTAGGGTGACTGGTTCCACGGAAGGGAGAGAGCCGGTGCCGTAAAACAAACACAACATCCATGCCTCACGGGATTCGAACCCGGACCCCTTTCTAACGAATGATCAGAGGCCGTCGCTTAGACCATGCACTGCACCACTGGGCGGCGAAAACCGCTTTGTGTACAGTTATTATAATAAAACTAGAAGTAGAAATAGTGAAAGGTGGAACTCGGTAAAGCCGGACAAATTATCATTATTGCGTATTATCCATCCATCATGTGGAAATTGGAAAAAGACGTTACGTCGTTCTTCTACTGGGAGCAGCCCCTCGCTAAGCGGCTAAGTGATCAGTAGCTCTGATTTCTGGCCACTCGTCAGAGCTGACCCCTGTTTAGAGTTTCGGATGAGGCATGGGTGGTGTTTACGCTCTTGATTTGCTCGTGGTGGACGTTTAACTCCTAAACAAATAAACAATCCAGCCCATATAGACATAAAAGAGCGAAAAGGTTAAGAAAGGAATTGTTATTCTTTAAAGAAATATCGGAATGAGAAAAAGAGAACTTTTTGAAAAGCAATTACCAGGCGCGACGCTACGGGTGGGCTAGGGCGGGCTTCAGGCCACCCTGCTTTTCTCTGATCCCACCCTTTAGACCCCCTAAAATATTTAAGCAATTAGAACACATGGCGAGTCCAACCATATAAGAATTTAGGGAGCTTCGATAAATCTATGAGAATTTTAGGAATTCACAGAACTTTTTGTTAAATTTTGTATTGTACTGTTGTATGAAATAGAGGGAATCCTCTAATCGATGTTTAAGAGAATAACAAGAAGGACACAATTTCCGTAATTATAGCTTGATAGTTTGAAACGATGAGCGAGAGAGAGAGAGAGATTTCTAGTCAGGTTACAAACCAAAGTTCCAAAATTGCCGTATGGCAACAAATATTAAAACCAGATATAAAAGAAAAAAGATGAGAGACAGACAGAGAGAGAGAGATTCTTAGTCAGGTTACAAACAGAAATTCCTAAACTGCCTTATGGCTTCAGAATCAGTTGTCGTGCACCACTCAAATAATCCATCTGTTTTTAATATTTGATGCCTTATGTCAGCAAATATTAAAAACAGATGAAAAAAAAAGATGAGAGAGAGAGAGAGATAGAAAGAGAGAGAGAGAGAGAGAGAGAGAGGGGGGAGAGAGGGAGAGAGAGAGATAGGGAGAGAGAGAGAGAGTGAGAGAGAGAGAGGGGGGAGAGAGAGAGAGAGAGAGAGAGAGAGAGAGAGAGAGAGAGTAGGAGAGAGAGATTCCTAGTCAGGTTACAAACTGAAATTCCTAAACTGCCATATGGCAGCAAATATTAAAACCAGATGAAAAAAAAAAAAAGGTGAGAGACAGAGAGAGATATTCCTAGTCAGGTTACAAACCGAAATTCCTAAACTGCCTTATGGCTTCAGAATCAGTTGTCCTGCACCACTCAAATAATCCATCTGTTTTTAATATTTGATGCCTTATGGCAGCAAATACTAAAAACAGATGAAAAAAAGTAACGTAAGTGAGCTACGGTTATGAAGACATAGTAAAGTTAAAGCCCATGAAGGTTCGTATCCATGACTCCCGGTACTACCTACAATGGACAAATATTATGTACAATATGTACCTAAAAACGTTTTATTTTACTGGAGATAACATCATCAGCATCAGATAAAATCTACATGAACCGATTTTTTTACCCAAATTTCTGTCAAGCACTTCAAAATTTTGCCTCCCCGTACGATGCTTAGCCCCCCTAATAACTCCCTAACCCAGCTGTGAGCTGCTGGCGCCGCCACTGGCAATAACCATGCCTTGAATTAACCGTGCTGGCAATGATCGTTTTTCGGGTTCAGGCATGCTTCGGTTTAACCATTTAACCTCACTCATAATCTACGACCTCGACCACAAATTGCTTATCAGTACGCTTCCTAACGAGCAAGTGTCAGTTCCATTACGTCACATTGTGATTACAAAGCCGATGGGGATAGACTGCCATGTTCACATTTTTTTTTTTTTTCGGTGTGTATGAGTAGTCAATTTTTCTCCACAACTGATTTTCAAATTTTCCGAGATGTATGCACTGAAATAACGCTTTCGTAAGAATTCACTTCCGTAAGAATTCCGTAAGATAACACTTCCGTAAGAATTCGTGTAACTGTTGACAGCTAATCACCGTTTGTCATCGCCGCTTTTTTTAACAACAATAAAACAGATGTATACATTAAAAAAGATGTATAAGATGAACACATCATAAAAAATAAATAAATAAATAAATAAATAAATAAAGGTAGTATTTCACAAAATTTTATGACAGCTCTGCATCGAGTTCATGTATTGCCAATACTTTTCCCTCAACTGCACTAACCCATATTAAGTCAAAAAGTTGACGCTACTGAATCAGATTTTTCATTATTACAGACACACAATCATTGAAAATTTCAAAAAGTATCCTTAAGATTGGTTGTAGTATTTTAATGATTGTACTGAGAAGACAAGGGAACAACACATGAAGATTAATGAAGATAATTTAAACCACCCTCGTTTTGCTGACGACATTGTCATTTTGCAAGATTTCCTCAGAGTTTCAGAATATGATCCAGGAACTTGCTGATATGAGTAAGGAAGTGTGATTGAAAATGAGCTTACAGAATACAGGACTGACATGCAATCTTCTTACAAGAACTGAAGAATTGGAGGTTGATGGGGCAAATTTAGAAGTAACTGACACCGACTGCAGTGCATTTGGAAGAAACAGTAAAGTTTTCAAGGGAAATTTACCATTACGTCTTAAAAGTACTCGTATTTAATCGATGCATCTTTCCAGAGTTTACATATGAATTACATAGACATTAACTGAAAAGGACATGCAGAAGATGCAGACAGCTTAAAGAAGAGTTGAGACATGCACGCTTGGCGTACCCAAAGAATAACGAAACAGGAACTCGTGGATCAGGAAAATGATAATAGTTGATGACATCACGATCAAAATAAAGACTCAAGTGAAAATGGGCTGGACATATACAGGTTGTGATGGATGACTCATGTTACGTTCTGAAAAACACAAAGATACGCCGGAGCTTTCGACTCAGCTTGGGTCTTAAACACCTGTAAACGGTGGAACAATACTGGTTCCCAGATTTGGTTTTTGTTTACTGTCACTGATATTTCAGCAGTGTCTCTCTTAAAGAATAAGGAGAAAATTGCCCCTTTCGTCAATAAAAGGGCTTTACGTTTTCTAGAGAGTATTGAAATATCCAACTCTTCAAATTACAATACCAATGGGCCTTGTTTTGTCCCCATCATTAGGAAATCTCTTTTATCGTTTGGCAACAACCATAATCGAGAGCTTGAAAACCAAATTTGGTAACCATTCTAGCTCCATCGTTTACAGCAGTTGCGGATCGAGCAGGAGCTGTAAACGAAAGAATTTCCTTTTAAATTGTCAATATCTAGATAATAATACGTTTATTTTTTTGTAAAATTACAGTAATAAATCCACAGGTTTTCGTCAAAGTTATTATAACAACTAAAATTTGCTGTAAATCTGGTGATGAAGTGTAAAAAAGAACACTTATCCCCAAATTTATTTTCAGCTTCGGCAGAAAAAAAAAATAACCCAGAAGTTCAGAAACAGAGAAAGACAAGAGCGGAAGTGAAAAGAGATTTCAACTGATCATGAAAAACAATGGGTGATTTTTTTTTTTTTTTTAATATTACACTGAAGTGCCAAAAGTCAATATTGCATTGAAGTGCCAAAAGTCATGGGATAGCAGTATGCAAATTTTTAACTGGCGCTGCCGTAGTATAAAGGCTTCCACGCAGGCCACGATTTTTATCAATTGCGAGGTGCAATTTCGTGAGTCAGGTTGAACAGCCACCAGTAGGATTATGGCAAGCCGACGTGAATCGTCGGAGTTTGAACGAGGCATGGTAGTGGGAGCTACAAGGATGGGACATTCAGTTTCCGAAGTTGTGCGAACATTCAACATTCCTCGATCCACGGAGTCACGTGTGTACCAAGAATACCGCATGGAAGGCATTACCATCCACCGTGGACAGCGCAGTGGTCGACCACGGGTACTGAATGACCATGACCAGCGGTGTCTGACCAGGATTGTCCATGCTAACAGTAAAGCGACACTGAATCAAATACCATCCACATTCATTGCAGGAGGTACCAGAAACATATCCATCAGGTCAGTGCAGCATAATTTAGCGTTCATGGGGCATGAGAGCAGAAGATCCGCCAAGGTACCAATGTTAATACCACGACATCAGACCCAGCAGGGTTCGGGTGTTGCGCAGACCCCATGAGGCCATGGACCCAAGCTGTCAACAAGGCACTGTGCAAGCTGGTAGTGGTTCCATACATGTGTGGGGTGTCTTTACGTGGTGCGGTTTGGGTCTACTGATTCTTTCAAATACGTCATTAACCGGTAATCGCTTTGTTGCTCTGCTGGGTGACCATTTGCAGCCCTTCATGGACTTCATGTACCCCAACAACGATGTGATCTTCCAGGCGGGCCCAAGATGTCCCAAATTGGTTCGAGGAGCATTCTGGACAGTTCCGACGGATGGTGTGGCTACCACGTTTGCCCTACATGAACCCAATAGATCACTTATGGGACGTGGTGGAAAGGTCCATTCGCACCCAAGATCCTGTAAATACCAGGGAACTGTGGGCGGCTGTTCAGACGGAATGGCTCAACATCTCTCCAGAAGTCTTCCGGCCACTTGTAGAATCGATGCCATGTCGAGTTACTGCACTTCGCCGGGCTAGAGGAAGTCCTACACGATATTTGGTACATATCATATGACTTTTGGCACTTGAGTGTACATTAATACTACTTTCTACTTAATCAGGAAGCTATAACTTTCTTGTTGCTGCAGAGTCGCATTTGTCTCATCCTTTTCTTCTCATGGAATGCTTTGAGTTCAAGGAACCCATTTCATATCATATTGGCACACCTAATTATGGCACTATAAATCTGATTTTATGAACGATCTCTCAATTTGTATTCAAGATTTTCCTTGACTGATGATATCTGTTTTGATCTACTTTCAATCATCGCTTACCGGTGCGAGATACTTTTATCGGCTTCTCTGACATCTCTAACAACGCTACGGATGAACTTTATTTTAATAAAACCTGTTTCAAACTGTGGTCCTAAAAAGCAAAACATTTCACAACTCGAAATCGACTCTGACATCCGAAACAAATTCCGTTTCTATTAAAGCACACACGCAGGTGCAGATCCAACAAAAAGTAGTTTTTATTACGTGAAAAGCGGACAGCTTATATCTGAGTAGTGGTTGTTCATTTTGATCATTCACACGAGCTATTGAATGTGAGACTTGTTCTGTTTCTCTTTTACTTCCCGTCTTGTTTATCCAGGTGATTCTTGCTGTAGCTACCTACGAAGAAGCATATGGTCTCCTTGCATCTGTTTTCACTAACAACTTCATACAATGTAAAAAAAAAATTCTGAAACTGACGAGCCACTTTCCGTCATTTATTTCGGGAATTAACGAAGCATATTTCTAATACAACCTTTTCCGTCAAATTACAGAAAGAAACCTGAATTTCGCCGATTTTTCGTACCACAGGGAAATTCTGAATTTTCAGAAACATTTCTGCAGTTTCTTTCTTATATTGACGGTAAATTACCGTTTTAGAGATGTGTCAACGGAAAATTCTGAATTTTCAGAAAACTTTTCGCAATTCCTTTCGTATAACGGAGAAGCTCCGTTTTTATTTTTGACGTATCCGTATGACGAGAAATTAATGGGAGCGATTGGTGAGAATACCTGAGGTTTACTTAACTTTTAAATTTCAATCGTCTGTCGAATTTTGAAGTTCCGTAGCGAGATCGGATATTGTGGATAGAATATCGCATGAATTTTGTTTATTGTGATATAGGATTTTTCTTCTCTCCCCTATTTTGTGCACCAGCTATTTATTATATATTGTGTTACTGTAACAAACCGGGTACTTAACTTATTGTACAGATGATTATCAATCTTTGGACAACTTAAGAAAAAAGCCCTTTTTTTTGTGTGTGTGTTTGTGAAATAATACTATAAAAAGTACATTTCAGCTTTTTTAAAGATAACTGAAAAACATTCTCAGTTTGAAATCAAGTTGCAAGGCATTTTACTGCTTCGAAAAATCACGATGAAAAATGCTTAATTTGTGAAAAGTCCTCCTACAGAATTATTTTTTATTACAAACCTATTCAGAAAACTAATAAGCTCCAACAGAAAATAAAATGACTAAATCGCTCGTATTAATGACAACAACAACAAAAAAATCATAGTACCGCAATTTGTTGTATGATGTACGTGATTCGGATTTCCGATCGTTTGTGGCTCAGTGGTTAAAGACGTGCGTTACCTGTTGAGCCAACCAAAACGACTGGGGTTCGATCTGACGGCAGCGGAAGGATTATCTGGGATAAGGGCTGAAAACTACAGGGTCGTCGGTTTTGCGGAATTTCAGTTTAAATACGAAAAAAAAAAAAAAAAAACTGAAACAGGGTTTTTCTGAAATAAACGGAATTTTTCACTGTGGAAAATCTGTGAAAATACGGGTTAAAAAAACGGGCACTTTTAAAAACGGAAATTCCTGAAAAAGACGGACATCTACCAGCAACTTTGCGGCATGTTATTTTCAGATATTTTCCGTGAATCCACACCACTTATTTTTTATGCTGTAGCGGATGGCACTGTCAATCGCCTTTAATGAGCAAAGCTACTCCATAACTTTGTTTGAGTACAGCCACTGTAACCATCTTAGGATTCTCAGAATAATCAAATGGCTCAAATTTAACTTGAAACTAATAATAACTAATTTTATTACCAAACATATAATGAGCAGCAATTCTCTTCTAATATTTTCAGAGACTCACTGCTCCAACTGTCTCCGTTCGTCGGAGTCAAGCACTGAATTGGAGAGTTGTAAAATTCGCACACCAATTTAGGTAAAATATATGGCAACAAACATTTCCCCAGCAAGCTGATTTTTTTCAGTTAGAGTCGTCAACAATTTAAATTTCAAAAGTTTTCTGTAAAACTTGCAAAAGTAAAAGATAAAGGTAAAAAACTTCTGTGCACTTAACTTCAGCATTTTTTTTTTTTCAACTTTACTTGGCAAAACCGGATTTTTCTTTCGCTAAAGCTACATGGAAAAGAAAACCTCTGGTTACTTCTAATACAGAAGCTACGAGTATGCTCCCTCTGCACGACTTTTGACACTACATAATTCATAGATTCATCCTTCCCAAGAACATGGCTCCCACATTAGGAGTCTGGGAGCTATGTTCTAGAAACGGTGTTTTAATGTACCTACCTCGCCGCCATATACGGGTCATGAACCCGGGAACCTTTGGATCCAGGCCACTAATGACTAGACCAGACAAATTGTCTTTACCACACGTTTCGTTCAGCTGTGAAAATACCGCTTTAACTGCTAAACCAACTCGTCCGTTATACTATATAGAAGTTTCGAAATTCTTTATTTGGCTGAATTTTCTTTTCCACATTGCAAACCTGAGATTTTTTGAACCTTAGGAAAAGCAAATCAGTTTTGTGTATTTCCATGTTCCATGTTTAATAAAGGATACTGGTACAATGCACGTAGATTCTATCTTTAACGATTAACAAAAGTAAGAAAAAATATTAAAGAAAATCGGTCCTTGATTGTCTGGAATTCAATTTTTCAAGCGTTTTGAACAGAAATACAAATATGAAATTACGCCAATTAGTGGGATATCTGTACAGCAGAAAAATTGGAAAATGTATGAACAATATTAGCTTCAGTTACAGGTATTTATGACAAAAGGAATTTTTTCAATCTGACTTCTAGAAAAGGCAATGTCGTGCCAGTTATTAAACTCTAAACAAAAAGTAGCAAAAGTATTGATTTCGGGGGCGGGCGTGCGTGATTACGCGCGCACACATTTATATACATATGCATATTATTGAGAGCGTCATGCATATAGCCTTGAACTGAACCTGAAAATTGCAAATGCTGAACAGCCAAGTTCAATGACTATTCCAGCGAACTGTCTTCGTTCCTGCCAAATCGCGGACTTGAGAGTGATAAATTTAAAAAAAGAGAAAAAAACAACAACTTAGAAGTTCAAGATAGTTAATAAACTGCATAAGGAATTTGACCTGGAAAAATATCCAGTGTTACGCAGTTTGAAATTCTCTAATTATTGAACATTCAAGGTAATAACTAAAAAAAGACACACGAAGACTGCAAACAGCTCAACGAAGCATGGAGAGATGTATTCTTGGCATAACCAGGAAAGGTTGGAAGAAGAATACAGGAGTTAGGGAAATAAGAAGAGTTGATGATCGAAGTGAAGACCCTCAAATGGCAATGGGATAGACATACTGCTAGAACTGACAACTTCTGGGAAAACTGAAGTACCAAATTGGATACCAAGGGGAAGAAAACGACCCAGAAGAAGACCACGTGGAAAGCGGATGGATGAAATTCGAAATCACGCTGTTGTAAGTTGGAAGAGACTGACTCAAAATAGAAAGTGTAGATGAGACTTAGGAGGCATTCATTCTGCAGTGGGTCCAAGGCAGTTGATGATAATGATGACGATGATTCAAGGTAAAATATTTAAAAAAGGCGTCTATACGGTCCTAGTCTTAAGTCTGAGGTGGCGGGGGAAGAACAAATGAGATTAGGAACCGGATTAGCACTGTTCTACCTACAGTATCTACTCCAAATGAAAAGCTGAAAAATGAGAGAGAGAGAGATGAGCGAGAAAAATAATGAGAGGCAAAAAGACGAATTGGAGAGCGGTGTAAAGAACGACAGAAAGATGTAGAGAATTAGAAAGGGGTGAAGATAATGGGAGGGAAAAGGGAAATATTAGAAAAAGACTCACCTCCATTTTTGAAGAAGGCTTGGATCTCTGGATATTTCCATGACAGGAAGAATCATTTATTCTTCAATGTTAGAAGTTTTAAAATCCGTCAATTATTCCATTTGTAATGTTACACAAATTTCTTTCGTCATCTGTACGGTGAAATGCAGTTTTTTAACCTGTCCTTTATAGTCATGTACGTGAACTGCTGGTAACATTGTTGCCAAGGGAATGCGCATCATTCAGCTGTTGGAATACTAAATCACAGGCAATTTTCCAAATCATCAACCATTTGGAAAGAACTGATTGCCGGCGTCATCCGTTTAGGTGAGAACATCTGGAAACAGAATGTCATTTTCATACCTAAGGATTAAGGGAGCACTTAGGTTTATGAGATGTATGGTGCTTTCCACCTCCATGGCTGCCATGTTGCAAAATCTCGTAAACTGGAAAGCGCACTGACACATCTCACGGCAGTACATCACATTTTCAGTTTCTGAGGGTGAGTAAGAAAAAACTCCTGGGCTGCATAACAGTGGCTTCAGTTCATGGTATAAATTAAATAAGAGCATTTCAGAACCTCGGTTTGCTGTGAAAAATGTACGTGTCGTTTGCCAGGTAATCAGGCCACGTGATCGAAATCTACTAGGACTACAGTCACTAGCCAGAACTAAATATTAAAATTAATTAGTTCTCCCAAGGTTGGCATAGATACGTATCGGAGTTAAATTTCCACATTTCGCAAAAACGTCCAACACGCATAATTTCTGAACTGTCCGCAGGTGAATCGAAGGATGGGAGAACGTCATCCTCCTCAATTTATGGGTTCTGTCTCCAGCAAAGGAGTGAATCAAACTGGACGAAAATTGATACCAATAGCAACTAAATTTCGAACTCTGCTCCTCAGAGCTAGAACCCAGAAATATCTCTTGTTTAAGAGCTACAGAAGGACAGCAACTGTAACTTTTTGCCTGACCAGCCAAACGTTGCTATTTAGGAAACAATTCGTTGTAAATGCCCTCTCGGTATAAAAATTTTGAAATCTCTTATTCATCGAAGAAAGAGCTTCAACAAATAACATCGTAACATACTTTATCTATCTGAACTACGACGTATATGCATATTTTTAGTCATTTTCCCATATTTTCTTTAAATTTATTTTCGGTAATTTAATTAGTTAATATAAAAATGAGATAGATGACGGCATTGAAAAACCCTAATGTTGTTTCCTTCATTGTATTATTATTTATTTCAGATTAATAGTAGTTCTTTGAGGATGATACCTCTTATGAATTCCAGCTTGTAAATACAGTTTTCACATCATGAATTCCCGGTGTTGCTTTCAGCTGGCAAGACTAACTTGGGCTATGAAAAATTATCTGGACGAAAATTAAATGAGGAATGTACAACATCCTTCTTTTGCAGAAGAATGTTCGTGAAAAAAGTATAACGAAGTAAATTTCTCCGTCATTTTTGTCCACGCCGGACATCGAATCCGGGTCCCCCTCACTCCGGAGTAAGTCGTTCTCCCAACTGAGTTACGCGCACGTATGCTCTCGCTGCTATCTGCCTTTACCTCATGTGCGTCCTGCGGTGCAGACACGTCACAAAAGGCATAAATAAACGTATGAATGAAACACAAGCGTGCTGGAAAGAAAACAAAAATCAATTCCGTTTTTAAGCAGAAGCAGCTATAGAAAATAGCTCCAACAAAACAGGGTTAGGTAGACATGCTATACAGAAACCGGACACAACATGAACTGGAATTCACTAAAAGCCATCAGTTTCTAGGGCAACTGTCAATGAAGAAGGAATAGAAATTGAGAAAAATCAGACTTCCGTCATCAGTGACTGCAGAGCTTTGTCCTTGCCCTAACATCTGGCAAGATTCGGTAAAAAAATAACTCTAATCGCGATAGTGATGGGAAAAGAAAGACAACAAAAGACTGCCTGAAGAAGATTATTTTCGTAGAAGAAAATGCCCACATTAAGTGTCTGATTATCCGTTTTTAAATTTAAACACATTTACTGCCTGTGTGAAAATCACGAACGATCTGACCAAAAATACCCGGAAATTTAGCTATCCCAAAACTCCCTGTAATAAGAATAGCATTAATGTTTAGTTGGTTTACCCCTTTGCTCTTATGACAGCCTCCACTCTGCTGGAAAGGCTTTCCACTAGATTTTGGTTCGCTGCTGCGAGAATTGTCTTCCATTCTGCCACTGTTGCATCAGTCAGGTAGGTCATCGGTGTCGGGCTCTCATTAGTCAGGTAGTCGGCATTCCAATTCACGCCGAATGTGTTCCATGGGGTTGAATGAGCTCTATGTAATCCAGACAAATTCTACCACACCCATCTCATTAAACCATTCATGCACGGATCTCGCTTTGTGGACAGGGGCATTGTGCTGATGGTAAGGGAAAGAAGGGTTTTCACCGAACTGAACACAGAATTGTAGAGAATGACATTATAGGCCGCAGTGTTAAGATTCCTGGGCACTGGAACTACCAGTAGCTAAGCCCAAGGCATGAAAAATTTCTCCAGAGCACGACGCCTCCTACACCAAATTTACAGTTGGCACAGCACAGTCCGGTAAGTAGCGTTCACTCGACGTCCTCCACACCCGGACACGTCCGTCGGACTACCAGATGGTTAAGTATGATTCATCACTACAGAGAACCCGTTTCCACTGTTCCAGTACACCACTCCAACCGATTGGCGTTAATCCTGCTGATGTTAGGCTTGTGTTACGGAGATTTAATACAAGAATTTTTACGCAAAATTATTAAACCTCATTTTTAACTTTTATTTCGCTTTCATGCTCCATTTCCTTTGTTTTCACGATGCGTGAGAAACTTTTAGCTTCGTCACCCCAGTGAAGAAATATCAGGAAATACTGTTTATTTAGAGACGCCAGCATGTCGCATCATAACAGCCTAGGCTTTTTATCTCGTAGCGTCATTTGGTGTTGTCAATTGCAATTTTGTTGGTCATCCTTCGCTTGAGGGCAGGGTGGCGAAAGGAAAAAGCAGTCAACTCGGAGAGAGATAAGGGGTGAGTCGTGCAAAAAGCCAGAGGGTTTTGTTCTCGGTCAAAAGTTTCTTAGGAGCGGGGAAAAGAGGATTTTTCCCGATGGCCGGAAGAATAGAGCTCGCAACAAGCAGGATAAAGGAATCATTAGGACAACGTTCGCAGAGGTAAATAAGAAAACTAAATCGATTTTATTAGGTACAAAAACATTTCATGAAATTGTGTAGCGTCCTCCTTACAATATTTAGTTCTTCTGTTGTTTCCATCACATTGGCGTTTGCGTACCGAACTCTTAACTACGAACCCCGAGGTGAAAGAGACTATCATTTTTATCATCAGTTATGTAGCACTGATCATCGTTATTCACCAACAAGATAATAAACCTCCTATTTATCATTCTTAATTTATTACGTTAACCTGTAAGGACAAACCAAGTTAACACATGTGTGTGGTTGTTAGGCCTCGGAAACTCCTTCCCTTCAGCTCGTAACAAACCGTTATGGAACAGGTGTTGCTTTCAGAAGCATTTTGGATCTCGGTGGTGAGTGTTGCAATCGAGGACAACCGATTTTGTGGCACCACCCGCTTCAGCACTCGGTGATTCCGCTCTTACATTTTATGAAGTCTGGTAGGTCGCGATTGCGCTGTTGTTGCTTCTAGACGTTTCCACTTCACAATAGTATCGCTTACATGATCCGGGCTGCAGCAACAGGGCAGAAATGTCTTGAACTGACTTGTTGCTAAGAGGGCCTCCCATGATCGTGACAAGTTGAATATCACTGAGCTCTGCGGTTTAGCCCATTCATTATATTGTTCACGATTGTCTGTGATTTTTGCCTGACCATGTACATCTTCTTATACCTGTAGGTGTCATTTGCTGTGATGAATTGCACATGGACAAATTCGCTGCTAAAAAAAGGAGTGTCTGGATACTTTTGATCATATAGCATATTTTTAAAAAACAATTTTCACCCCGTTTTGTGGAACGACACTAAATTTTCTGAAGTGCTGCAAGATGTGACATGATAGAATAATAGGATCATTGATACAAATTCATGTTATTCATATTTCCATTTTAATATACTGCTGACCATATATGAGAAAAATGTCCCCGAATATGAAGTTTGAGCCCTTATATTCTAATTGCTTGATTTTAAAAAAAATTGTTTTTTTTTCTAGCTTGAATCATACTTACGCAATACTCCTTCAACAAAACAAGAGGGGTGATAGTACAGATCAAGACGAACAATATTTGCAATGGAACCTAGGGCCGCATTCCACTCCTAGTGCCAGAAAAGAGCACGTTCGAAAAACGTCCAGCAGGCACACGGAGTTCCAACCAGTGCATGAGAAGCACAGGATGCAAATCAGGCGCGCTGAACACGTGCGTAGACGATGAGGAGCAAACATTTAAAAATGCAGCCGAACCCGTTCAGCGATATTATCGTGCGAACATCACATGAGAATTGGCGTTTACGCGTAACCGTCGGAGCGCACCGTGTGTTCCTGCAGCAAGTGCTGACCGGTCAGTTGCAGGATGTTCCGCTAACCACACGGAGGGACATGTGGTTTATGCATGATGGGGCACCAGCACACTTTGCCACCGAGGTCAGATACTTCCTGAATGCGACATATCCCGGGAGATGGATTGGAAGCGGTGGACCTTTGGCTTGGTCTCCACGCTCCCAGGACCTTAATCCAATGTACTTCTTCTTCTGAGCGCACATGAAAACATTGGTGTACGAGACACCTGTGGACTCCCTGAAAGATCTCTTCGCGCGCATCGCTGTTGCTGTGGACAAGATCAACACCACACCGGGAGTCTACGAGAAGGTGCAACAGTCCTTCATTTGCCGGTGTGGGCTGCGCAACGACGCCGTTGGACGCCAGTTTGAGCAGCTTCTTTGAGTCTTTCTCTGATGCGATTGGAATTGTGGAACTCATAAATTAGGGTGCCTCTCTGTTTTCACTGTTGAGGGCTCAACGTGGATATGTAACTTTAATCTTTTCTGGCACTAGGAGTGAAACGCGGCCTATGTTCCATTGCAAATATCGTTCGTCTTAATGTGTACTATCGCCCCCTCTTGTTTTATTGAAGGAGTTTACAATCACCCTATTATTGCAATTTGTTTAACAAAGAACTTCTATTTGCCTTTTTTCAACTGTATTCAAGTGCTGGGTGAGCGGAAAAACGGCACAAGTGAATAAAGATATTTTTTTGGCTATTAACAACATCATGGTTTCTTCTAATGAAATTATGTAAAGAAAAAATTTTTTTCGTGGGTATTAAGAGAAAAGATAGTTATGTAATTTACTTTAAATTTTCGGACAAAATAATTTATTAGGCTGAACGAACACAAAGCCGATATTAAAAATATTTTCGACAAAAGCCAAAGGCGACAACATTAACGACCACTCACGGAGGCTAGCAATCACCTCTGAAGATGAATGACGACTTCATTCGAAAATATGAGGTCAATTAACCAACTACCTTTCCTCTTAATACCCAAAAAAATTCTGTTTTTTGTTTTAAAAATAAACATTTCTTCTACTGACATGTAATCCGTGATGCATCCATCTTAATCATCTAAACTTATTGGATTATGATAAACCCATTATTTTTCTATATGTGTAAGGTTTAAAATACTGGAAAAATTATTTTATTGATAAAAGAGAAGACAACATGTTGGGCAAAATATATATCATTTAAAGTCAAGAACTTATACTAAAATAATATAACAGGATGCACAGCCAAGATTTTTCCTTTTCTTTCTCGGTTAACGCTAAATATTTTGTTCCGAAATTCAGGATAATGTTTAGTTGTTATGAATTTTTTATGGAAATAAAAGCAAATTAAATATAAAGTTAATAATAATTTTACCCATTCAGAAGAAACAATTCAGCTTTAGGGGAGGTTAGTTCCTATGCCTCTCTTCCTCTCAGGATTCACGGGTGATTCACATATAATTATAATACCTATGGTTTATTTATGTACTCATTCGATTTATGTATGCACTGTATAAAGCAGAAACAAATAAAATGAATTATTCAACTCGAAAAGATGTAATTAATTTTTCCTAGGGATGTATTTCAGTTAATAACAACCTCGAAGTACCACCTGCTTTAAGTGATCTTACGTTTAGCATTTGCTCTGATAATAAGGCATGATTAAGAGAAAAATTAAAGAAAAGTCACCGTCGACAATCTGCTTTAATTCTTTGCTCTTAGTTACGGTGTTCAAGGTGGCTAGTCGGGAGAACGGATGTTTCTCATTAAGGACAGAAAACAGACATTCAGATAAACGAAAATTAGTTAAATCCAAATAACAGCAATTTGCTGAAGAACAGCGAGGCAGAGAATTTATTGATTTGCAGAAAACAAGCAGAGCAGTTTCTGAAAGTGAATTTTTATCGGGAGCATTTTTACAGTTGACGTGCGATTCATCACAATCCAAAAGAAATCTATCGTGGCGCCATCTGAACTCTGTTCTGAGAAATATTGTTAAAAAAAATAAGAGAGAGGCTATATTACTGCATAAGCGCATGGTCATTGCTTATACTGAGTGATCATTTTAAAAGTTTCGCATTAAGAAAGAGGCATGTAGCATATCGCACTGATAGCAATTGAGGTAAGTAATATTACGGGCAAAAAAGAAAGAAAAGGAAAGCGGGTTCCCTAACGAAAAAATCAGGATAGCTTTAACGAAATGTAATATTGACACATGCCGATGTATTCACGCCAAAAAAAAAGTTTGAAATTTTTTAATTCATAGAGAGTATTATTAAAATTGTGATCGTTAACAGGCAAGGAAACCTTGTGGTTGTTTAAACGATTATATTATTTATAATTCAACATTTTATTTCTATAAAACAAGTATTATTTTTCATTACAAAATTGCTACTAATTACCGTTTCAATTAATAAACAAAATTCGCACGAAATGTACTGAATTACTTGAGGCACTGATAGTTGGAAAACTAGCCAAAGTTTACATGTAATCTATGAATTTTAGACAAAAGTTAAAGCAAAAAACGACTTTTTTTTCTCCAATTTGTTTTCCTATAGCGCAAATTCACAATTTTATTTTTCAACAAACAGCTGCGATACCTTTCCTGATTTCTTAGATTTCGTAAAAAGAAAAAGGAAGGACCAGATATCATTAAAACATAAAAAGAACTAAAGAACACATACCGATTTTTGAACATACGGCATTAAAGCAGAAAAAGAAATAAAGAATGCATATCGGTTCTTTAACATTAAAACAGAAAGCGATAAATACAGATTCTTGGACATGTTGCATCAAAACGGAAAAAGAAACAAAAAATACATATCGATATTTGAACGCAATGCACTATTCTTCACTAGATTCTGAAATTTAAAATTGGGAAAGTAGAATCAATAGTAAATAAATGCAAAGTGTACGCAAAGGTAACAAAGATTTCAGAAAACAGTATTTATTTTTTGGGTATCGCGTATTTTCAGAAATACCAGACTTGATGGTTATGTTTCCTACAGTTCTAAACTATCATGATGGTAAAATTTACGGCTGGTATCATGTACTTTCTTGTGAGATATTTTCTTTTCAAAAAACTACTCGGTTGAACAAATCTGTTCGATTATAATAATATTTTGGAAATATTACGGACTTCAGTGGAAGTTTTAAGGAATTTGTCCAATGCTATTTTTTCCTGAAAAATTAAAATAAGAGGTAAATAATAATTTCTATTTTGGGAAACACGTGGCGATTTTCTATTTTATTATTTTAAAACTCATATTTGAAAGTAACAACAAATTATTGACACATGTCGATGTATTTACATCTTATTTTAATGATTCTAGCAAGTCATTGTAAATCTTTTATCCACATTTTATATTCTGCCTCAAGCCTCAACAAAGAGAGAAAGAGAGGTAGGGAGGAAAAGACAATACATGAAATAAATTCGTACAGAAAAAATTCGAATCATTTTAGGAATGATGTGTATCTTGAAGGTATTGAAGCACACGTGTCTCGATTTCTGAGCACGGTTTGGTGTAGTAATGAATTGAATTTCCTATGTCTGTACTTTATATCCTTCATTATAAATTTAATTCCATAAGCTCTTTTGAAACATCTGTTTGCAAGTTAAATAAGTAATACAAATTTACTTGTGCAAAATTTTCCACAGCACTTTTTGTTTTGCGAATAATACTTCAAACAGGTTTCTTATTTTTTTGTTCAAAATGTGACATTATTATTTAAAATAATCATGTAACACATTCTCGGTTGATTAACATCGATGTTATGTATCTATTGTTTTTTTCTTTTCTTTCTAGACTTTGAAAAGATTAATATGAATCAGACTATATGGATGACATTACAGCGCCATCTGCTATAGAAAACAAAAACTGAGATGTTATTTGAACTGCGCCATCTGTTGGAGAACTCCATCGTGATTGCGCAATTTTTTTTCCGGCTTCAAGTAACATTTATTTGCCAGTCCTGTTAACGCGGAATAAATCCTGAACGAGAGCTACAATAACAAAACAGTTCTAAAATAATTATCTTTATATATATATTGTTGTTTTTTCATTCTGTTTGCCATGCCTTTCATTGTCTTTAATAGTAATAAGAAAAGCGCTTATTCAGAATTTCTAAGTTTCGTACCCAGAACTGCAGAGATATTTTCACCAAAAAGTGAAGAATTCGTAACTTGTACGTAAATGACAGAAAAATTCAAATGCCTCGTGCCTTAAAAACTACCTTTTTCGAGAACACCCTGAGCATAAAATTTTGTGAGTTAGAAATATTGAAAAATAAATAAACGAAGCAGTAGATTCACATATATTGTCAGAATTAAATATACAACAAAATATGGTAAAATTAGTTCAAAATTAATATGTAAAATTCTACTTTCAGCCACTAGATAAGGTTAAAAAAACCATAAGAAATGTCTTACTATACAATATGTAATTATTTATCATACTACAACATGAAAAATTAGCGATTTCAAGGTGTAAAGAGTTAAAAAGACCTTTAAATTTATCTTGAAAATGTTTTTGATTAAAAAAATTGCTGAATTTAATTTCCAACGGAAGCCTGACTGCGAAATCCTGAAATTTAGCATATATATATATATATATATATATATATACGCATGCTTCTCATCTAATCGAAACCACAGACTTTTAAAAAAAATTATTGCAGCTGTAGCCTTATGTGAAGGTTTCGTTTGTTTCATTTACATCATCATAACAGGTGGGCGAAGGAGATCATTATGGCGAGGAAGACTTGCGGAATTTCAAGATACCATTGCTCATTTTACAAAAATGGAGAACATCTGATATTCACCCCAGGTTAATTGATAAAAATACAATAGAGTGCTCCATAAGTTCCCAGCCGAACTATCTGCACATCTTTGTATTCTGACAATTGCTCTTCCTCGCCGCTCTCGATAACTTAGTTCTGTTAGCCCTGTTGAACACACCGGAGGCCGAGTCGTCAGAGGCGTAGGTTCCTGACTAGTCGCACGAAATGGGTTCCAGTCCCAGATGAGGCATGGGCTTTGCGCTTTTCTTATGGCGTTGGCTGTCTCCCTTCCCTGTAGCCTGTAACCCCAAACTAGGAGCAGGCAATTGCTTATATCCCTTAGAGCTACTCATAATGGTCGTTAATCCCCGATCCTTCCAAAAACCATACCATACATCTGAACTAATCTGAAGCTCTCCAGCTTTTCCGCAACGCTATAAGAAGTTGCTTTTTAAATTCCAAAAGAAAAATATCGCCTGGGGCGAGCCCTGATTTATTCCCAGTTTGAGAAAGCCACCTCAATAAATGTTAATAGTTGGTAGTTGAACCCTTCATTTCTAACTCAACATTCTTGGATCGGAAATCACAAAAACTTTAGGCAGATGTCGAATTATTCCACTAATCAGTTATTATACAACTCTTTAGCTGTCTACACAACCGTCACGCGTGCCCGATCTTCCTCGATATTAAGGTGCATTTCTCTTGTGGTCACTGCTCTACTGACCGCCTTTTTTAAAATAGAACTGACCAGGTCGTAACCATACAGTAGAATGGCTGAAAATCTCCAGAGGCTAACAATGCAATGATCAAGTTCGGAATGTTTTCTCCTTTTGTTAAAAATGCTTCAGATTTTCTCGCCATTAAAACTGATATAACAAATCCACTTGGTGAATGCTGATATCAACTTGATGAATGCTGGTTGTTTTTAGACTTATGATTCATGATCGCCTTCCCAAGAGCGTATTGGGCCGCCTTTCGCCGCAATAACTGCTTGCATCTGGCATGTCTTAAAGGTAGACTAGACCGCGGAAGAATTCTTCAGGTGTTCTGTACCGGTTATACAGAAAGACGTCCTGGAACTCGGCGACGATGAGAGGCACTGGCGTAGACCAACGAATGCTGCATTTCACGGCATACCACAAATGTTTTATTGGATTCAAGTTGGGAAAAATTGAAGGGCCATTTCGGTGGCCGAGTTGTACGAAGACTTGTCTTCGCATCATTTGTCCTAGAAGCGTCTGAGTTCGAATCTTGAGTAAGGCATGGATGGTGTGCTTTTCCTATGGCACTCTTTTTCACTTCCTTGGAGCCAGTGGCCTTAAATTAGGGACGCGTGATTGCTAATAGCGCATTGACTTACTCACGGTGGTCGTTAAATCCAACAAAAAAAAATGATTCCAGGAGAGCGCATGTAGGGATTAGACATCATCCTTAAACCATTCATATACAATATGGCCGTTGTGACAAGTACTTTCTTTCTGGCAGAGGGCAGTGACACACGGAATGATTTAACATTACGCTGGAACCATTAACGCAGAGTGTGGCACTTGTGACACGCGCTGTCTTTCTGATGGAGTGCAATGACTTCCGGATGCATGGCCACCGTGTGAGGAACAACTTGGTGTTGGCAATCCTAGGCATCATCTGGAGGAGAAAGACTGTTTAGCGGCTGTGAAAGAACCCATAAATAAATATATATATATATGTATATTTTTTTGGGGGTGGTAGTTTAACGACCACCATGAGCAACTCAATGGGCTATAAGCAGTCCCCCGTTCCTAATTTAGGGTCACTGGTTCCAGGGAAGGGAGAGACCCAGCGCCGTAAGACAAACACAACATCCATGCCTCAACGGGATTCGAACCCGGACCCCTTTCTGACGAATGATCAGAAGCCATCGCTTAGACCACGGCGCCACCGGGGTGGCCCAGAAATATTCATAAGAACAATATCTATGTCACAATACGGCTGCCACCAGGCTGTGTTCTTTCCAATCGAGCAATATGATTGTACAGTTTTCACACGCGTGGCATAAAATAAGAACCTGCACAGCAGTACGTTACAGTTGGAACCTGGACTCATCGAAACAGAAGACCCTTTTACAGTCGTCCTCTGCTCAGGAACATTGCTTTTGTACCTACGGCAGACGATGTTTTGGATGATGTTTGTTCGACACTGGCGTACGATCGGGCCACCTGCTGCTTAGGCCCATCTCCCTTAGAATTACGCGTGATTCTGTGCTCTGAAGTGTGTCTCTTTGCATCCTGATTGTAATAACCAGTTAACTGAGGCATCGTAAGCCATCTGTTGTTCCGGACAGCACATACCAATCGATTTGCACCTCGACAATGAATTAGTGGTCTTCTCTTTTCGATACGATGGATGGATGCGTGTCAGTCTTCGCGCAATTCCCACCGCACCTACACTACGGCAGCTCCAGAATCGCGAACAATGGCTGAGGCTGCTGAGAAACTGGCCAGCCTTCCTCGCGACGACAATCATTCCCCGTTCAAACTACGACAAGTCCTTCCCTATCCTCATTGCACGAGCTCTGTATTGGCGGGTAGGCATGTCCCGGCATTGCTGTCTACACATACATATATTCCTCGCCGATCGGTGCCGTCGGTGTTATGTTGTGGGAAGCGTCCACTCTTAGCGACAGGGGCAATTATAAATATCTGCCTCCATGAATGTTATTTACTTTTCTTTCGAACCAATAAACGTGGTTTTTATCATAAATTCACCATTCACATACGAATTTCGTCAAAATCATAACAATGTGCACAGGTATGACGCAAATTGACAAATAGATAACAAAAGTTCCTTCAGCTTCCACTGATGCAGTTTTTCTCCCATTAAAATGTGATTTCAAAGGTTGAATGCGAACTTTTATACTTTTACAGGATGTATCCTGTAAAAGTATTTAAGTGTTGTAGAAGTGTTTTCACAACTTTTTTGCGTTGAACTGGAAGATTTTAAAGTTCTTTATATAAAAACTATAACATCCCTTTGTTTCTGTGAAATTGATGTGCCGGGACGTCGATGGACTTTGAAATCTGAATGGGTTAAGGGTGGGCGAGCATTATTTTTGACGGGTGTGAAAACACAAATTTGTTCACGACGAATATCGAAACCGCGCCCTCCTGAACCCTGAGTAAGTTCTTCTCCCGACTAAGCTACACGGACAGAATATATCGCTGTAGATTTGTCTTGACACGTAATCACCTCTGTAGTACGTCGCATGGGGCCTAGCTTCATAGCAATCTGTTTTTTTCGAAACACTGAAAGAACTACAGTAATTTTTTAAGCTTTTCATTACCTAAAATATATTTAAATTTAAATAAAATTATTTAATTTGTTTTTATATTTTTAATGTTTTACAAAGGAATTCGTGCAATCCTCACCCTCCTCCACCTGGACACATACACGGATCTTACTAGTTACGCCACAGGTGTATGATACAAGTGTTACTGTCACCTTAAACTTTTTACCTGCTCGGAATGCACTGTCTTAAATTTCTTTTCAAAATTTTGCATTTTTGCTTACGAAAATAATGCTGTACTTGAACAATTTAAAAGAAAATGCCGTTTTTATTTATCTAACTCAAATTTCAACGTCGTGCCACAAAGACACAATACCTCCTCTCTCCTTAACTCCCTTCCTTCAAGCCAGCAACTTTGCCTTGTACTCCTCTCTTACAAAGCAGTCTTCAGCCAGTTCCTGCACTTTCACTGTCGCGGAGCGTTAGTGCAGCTTTAGACTACACTTTCCGTGTTTAAATCCCCTATTTTATGAAGAAAACAAACAGCAGAGCAATTAGTAGCGACGCCCCTCAATTAACTTCTATCCACCCTCTTCATTACCCCCCCCCCCCCGGCGTACAAATACGAAACAGAGGCTTAAACTAAGGAATTAGAAGAGTGGAGAACAATTGAAGTTTTATGGCACTGCGGATGCTATTTTCATAACCTTACTATGGAGACGTAAAGAACGCACTTCCTATGGCTACATGAAATAAAACACAAAACTTATATTTACTTCGCAAAACCCAGATTATATTTTAAAGTTAAATATACCAAAAAATGACACTTTTTAAACTGGGTGGTCGGCAGGGGTGGGCAAGACAAATTTCAGGGTGGGCTCAAGCTCGCCCCCGCATCTCCTTGGCGACGTCCCTGCTCTTGTGGAAAATTACTCAATGAACTATGAATTATGAGCGAAGTGGCGGAAATGTGGAAAGCAAATTAAAAGAGAGGACGAAACAGAACAAAAACTCAATTTTTCAATTCTGTTTCCTTTTTTTTTTTTACTTATTGTTGTCCAACGGCATTTCCTTTTCTTCGCTTATTTTTTTCTTTTTTAATTTGATAGAGCTACTGGCCTACTTTTGCTTTCCATTCCTGTTCACGAAAGAGGCACAAGAATCGAGTACTGATAAGAAGAAAATTCAAAATAAACTTCATCAGTTTGGACGACATTAAACTCTTGTTGAAGGAGACGAAAAAAGAATAGTGAATTGATTTTTCTCTTGAAGAAATCATACAAGTGCTGAAAAGCTTCAAAAATTGATTCAAAACCCATTTTCTCCTTCAAGCAAAGGCGGCACACTTTTGATTAGGTTGAAAAAAAGAAAATACGTCGATGGACTTGGGACGTAATGATTTCCTTTATCCAAGTTTCATCACTTCAAAATAATGTGTTTATGTTCTGTAAGGCAGCATGTTCTGAGCATCGTTGAAACCATTTCTTATAAAATAAGTGTTTTGGCCCTGAATGATAACTGCACACCAAATGAGACATTGCTAACAGCCACAGTCTTACATTAGCGAATAGTAGGGTTCAATTTCAGTCAGTCTTATACAAGTATCAGCAAATAGTAGAGTTCGATTAATTCCTAAAAAAATAGTGATTAATTAATATCAAATATGCAGCCGCTACGACACACCTGTGCGAAAAGCGGCTAAAAAAATCGTCATGTGCAGTGTTTATGTGACATATTGAACTATTTTTTGCACGCTACTACTCGTTATAAACCACTTAGCTTTTGTGGATACCATCACTACAGTACAAGAAAAATACGACAGAATTTCCGCACGCAACGAGCACAAATTTTGATTCAAAAGAACGTATAATACCAAGGTGTTTATACTAACGTGCAACAACATAAAGTTAAAAAAGAAATAAATGTATTCATCGATGACGAAATTACATAATTAATGGGTTAAGATAATTAAGAAGTTTGTTTGCCATAGAAAATGCTGTCCAATGAAAAGAATAATAATTATAATTAAGAATAATACTGATCATAATTAAAAATAATTATAATTAAGAATTTATTTACAAATAAGTTGGGTATTTTTAAGAGGAGTCATGGTCGCAGAAGGAAATATACATCTGTGCTCCCTAACAGGAAACTCCTCACTGCTGGAAATAGGAAATGGGCTCAAAATAGACAGACTGATTGACAAAAAGACAAACGGAAGGGAACCGAAAGACCGCGAGACGGGTAGGTGTAGACAGACGGACAGAAAGACAGAGAGAGAGAAAGAAAAGAAGATATATAGAAAAACAGACAAGCAAAGCGACAGAAGTATGAGAAGACAGACAATCAGATGCCCAGAGGGAGAGCGAGGGAGATCTGTACAGAAATGGACAGGGGCAGAGATTTACTTAGAAAAATGAACATAACGATAAAGGCAACTGATTGAAAAATGAAATGTATATTGTTCATCAGGTTACCGTTACCATTATTTTAAAGGAAGAAAACTGCTCTTCGACAGTTTGTCTTTGTTCTATATTATCTAAAGCTACGACGCTCAATAACAACTATAAACAGCAGATAAGATCAAAATCTCTTTAGAGCATGAGTAAATAAATGTTTTGGAGCGTTTTGCTCAATACTTATCCAGACACTTAATATGGGTTTAAAGTGGCTTCGTTTCGTTTCGTTAAGATTGAAGCTGTTGCAGAACATACGTAGGTCGACTGGTGTCCACTGCAGTAATTCTTATGGCAGTAGCCATATGAAATACAAATAGCTGCACTTCTTTCTGTGTGGAAAGTCTAAAAACATGACATTTGCTAGTGGTCCAAGCGATATTTATGTATAAAGATATAAAAAAAGGGAACCCAGCGAGAATCACGCTTTAACAAAAGGGATCTTCACCTCATCGACAACGACACAACATACGATAGATGAACAATAACTTTTCAATAGCACATTTTTCCTTATAAACACCTGAATTTAACGAAATCCATACACTTTTCTGAAAAGTTCATAACAGTTTAGACTCTGTGAAAACACAAATTTGTCCGTGACCCCTCAATCCGGGGTAAGTTGCTCTCCCAACTAAGCTGCACGGATGGAATGTATCACTGCAGATTTGTTGTCTTGACACGTGCTTTACCTCTGTAGTACGTCATATCATCTCCATATTATTATTTTTTTCTTTTCTTAAAGCGAAGAACGAAATTTCCATTAATTCTACATGATGTGTGGAACAAACATCACACATTTTTCGAAGAACCCAACGGCCAGTACATTTATCTTTACGTGCGGGCGCCAAGGTGAAAACATAAATTTGTCCGTGACGGGGATCGAACCTTCTCCCTAACACTCCGGAGTAAGTTGCTCTTCCAACTAAGCTACATGGACGGAATGTATCACTGCAGATTTGACGTCTTGACGCGTGATTTACCTCTGTAGTACGTCACAACTCTTTGTGTTGAGAACCATCCGATGTTTATACATATACCGTTGTACTCAGTTCGTACAAAATTAGCCGACCATGGTCATAAGCAGTCAAATCTATGTATATGAACTAGCCATTTTCGGCTATGTCCTCGGGAGCAATATCTCAAAATTGCAAAATTGCTCGGCAAATTGATTCCTTACATAGACGAGATTGTTTCACTCAAGCAAAAAGGGGTGTTTGAGCGCAACAATCTCGTTTATGTAAGGAATAAATTGTTACGTAGAAGAATTTCTATGTTGGTAAATACATACACAGTACTGTAAAGCATGTTCATTATTACTATGAAACCAAATTATTAGCGGAGTAAGCGAAAGAGAGAGATAGATAGAGAGAATTGAGGAGGGAGAGAGAGATGTCCTACACATACCGGCCACTGAATTAGAAACTTTATTCAATATCTGATTGGACCTCCTTTAGCCCAAATTACAGCACGTATACTTGGCATAGATTCCTCAAAGTGTTGGAGTGCACCTACGTCTATAAGTATACCAGGCGTTCAAAAGACAGTCTTTTAACTGGCTCAGATTTTACAGAAGACGACTTTGCTCCCGGAACTGTTTTTCTTTTTTCTTTTTTTACTTGTTCCATACATTCTCAATGAGGTTCAGATTTGGGCTTTCTGGTAGCCAGGAAAGATGGTGGACGTCACTGCCTTGGTCGTTGACCACATCTCAGCACTGTCATCCATGAAACAGCAGTCACCTGCTGGATTAAAAGTCAACATTGCAGAATGAACTTGATCGGTAACAATGTTCACATAATCCTCGGAGGACACCCAACCTTCCAAAAATATCAGGGGAACCGTTCCGTGCCAACAGAACGTGCCCCACACCATGGCACCACCTCCTGAACCTAGAGTTGTGTTTACAATGCAAGTTGAGCACATTGCCTTATGGAGCTCCCGCAAAACTCTTTGCCTACCGCCGCTACAGAACAAGGTGTACCCCGACTCGTCGGAACACATGACTTTTTTCCAGTGTCCAGTCACGGTGTCTCTGACACCACTGTAGACGAACTTTCCGGTTCTTTCGAGAAATCAGTGGTTTTCGTATGGGACTCGTCGGACAACATGACTCTTTTCCAGTGTCCAGTCATGGTGTTCCTGACATCACTGTAGACGAACTTTCCGGTTCCATGCAGAAATCAGTGGTCTCCGTATAGGATTCGTCAGACCACATGGCTTTTTTCCAGTCACGGTGTTCCTGACACCATTGTAGACAAACTTTCCGGTTCTTTGCAAAAATCAATGGTTTCCGTAGGGGACTCGTCGGACCGCATGACTTTTTTCACTTTCCAGTCACGGTGTTCCTGACACCACTGTAGACGAACTATCCGGTTCTTCTCAGAAATCAGTGGTTTCTGTATAGGACTCGTCGGACCACATGCCTTTTCTCCAGTGTCCTGTCACGGTGTTCCTGACACCACTGTGAACAAACTTTCCTGCTCTTCTCAGAAATCAGTCGTTTCCGTATAGGACTCGTCGGACCGCATGACTTTTTTCCAGTGTCCAATCACGGTGTTCCTGACGCCACTGTAGACGAACTTTCCGGTTCTTTGAAGAAATCAGTGGTTTCCATATAAGCATGCAACTGCCAATACCAATCCTTTTGAATTCCTTGCGCATTGTTCTCTGAGATATGGGTCGGAAACAACCTTCAATGAATGCTTCAGTCAATTGTTATACACAGTAAGTTTTGTTTCTCCGTACAAGCATTCTCAGGCGACGTCGTCTCGTTCCTAACAGATTGTCGTAGCGATACAGCTACGCTTTTTAGACAAGCTTAAAATTACAAGTCATGCTGAAACCATATGAAAGCGAAACACTTGAGATGCATAGCAATGCAGGATACTGGAGAGAAATTAGACAGGTAGTGGACCAAGTTAGCTGTAAATTCCAATAGAGATAATGCTTTTTAAATCTTCATGCACCCGAAATACTACTGTTGCTTCGAAGATGTGCACTGAAAGAATTACAGATGATAAAGTTTACTATAGTTTCGCGTAAAATTTTGCATTTTGTTTCCTAGCCATTTTTTTTCCTTTCTAAAATGAATGTCTTAATCCTTTTCAGAAATGACTGTGAAACTCACGAAGAGGAGAGTGATCCGATTTCAAGAGTGATGAACATGTTTTCCATCTCAGAATGTTTTGGATTCCTTCGTTCAGCTAGTTATAAAGGCAAGTCAATCTCTACTTTTAATAATTTACTGTTCTTACCAATATCTAGGGTTCTGCTGTTTGGAAAATTTAGTATTTACTATTGATTCACTTCAGTACTACTGCTGCGATTGATATGCAAGCCTCTATTTGCCATAAAAACAGGTTATGCACCTTTAATAGTTTGAAAACGATCAACAGCTCTGTGCATTTGCTCTTGTTTTATTGACTCCTGAAACTACGAAACCAAACTATTCGAAACCTTTGTATACAATGGCATTTAAATGAATACATATATATCAGTTTTATCGCGAAAAGACTAAATAATACACCCTTAAAGCATTTCTCTCGTTTTCTTAATTGCCAGGCAGCCACGAAAACACAAAATTAGCTTCGGTGTCTCATTTTTTAGAGTTTAGAGTTGCTAAATTACTTTTTTTTCTTTTTTTCTTTTTTGTCAGATAAGAATCATAATTTTACAAAAACTGAGAGGAATGCCTATTTAGTAGCAGATTTTAAAACACTTAATTTTTTTCTTATTTAATGGATATTTACTGTTCGGAAAGATTCAACTGCATATCATTTTCGCTTGTTTTAGAATTCAACTGTGTGGATAGAAATGGTTGAGTGACTTGTTCAACAGAAATAAAAATCCTGTTTACGAAATGGAAATATTCATTAGTTTTTCCTTTTGCTTCCTTGGTGCAATGAAAAATAGCTTGCCATAATTTAAGGATTCACCGTTTTAACAAACTTATGCTTGTTTCTCTTTATCGGAAGTATCGATTTTTTGAACTCCTGAAATTTTTGTTCTTCCTCGGCCACGAGAATCCATGCACGCATTCGCTAACATCACGAAAGGGTGAATAACAAACAACGTGAATAAAATTCAAGTCGATGAAACAATCTCTTGCCATAGCAACAACAGTGCACCAAGCCAGCTTTATGTCGCACATGGGTTCATTCAGTATTTACAAGTAAGGATACGGATATACTGCAAATGCTACATGCTGCTTTTCTCGTTTAGTTTTACACCTCCAATGTTACACCCATAATTTTTTTTTTTTTTTACTTCATTTTATTTATCTTTAGATTCATTTTGTTTACTGTAGATCAGTTATTTTCCCTCTCGCTTTCTCGATTTACTCACGAGGTTTTTTCTTATTTAATCTGACCATTTACTTATTAAATTATTTACTATCTTTTACACAGTCCGCTATTAATGTCCATTACAACGTCTTACTGTAATTTGGACATTTATTTGCCTGCATTTATGAATTTATTGGCAACCATTTAAACTTGATTCATCTACTTAACTATTTATCATCTTTCTACATAGTGATGACAAATATCGTCTTAACTCTTGATGTCCAAGGAAACTTCTTTGTCCTGTTTATATACTTGCATGCCATTTATACTTTTATCATAATTTACTTGCTGTATTTTTGCAAAGCGATGACGAAAAACTATGCACGCCACCTGTATATTAATCGTCATTCCTTGGAAGTAAAACTATTCCTTCATTTACCGGTGTCTTTCTTTTTCATTTTTAATCTTGTCCTATCTATCTATCTATCTATCTATCTATCTATCTATCTATCTATCTATCTATCTATCTAATCATTCTTTAATCACATGCATTTTTCTATTGCTTCTCATCATATCCAGCCTCAAATTTTTCGTTTGCAGAAATGTTGACAATGGTACATCGGTTATAATAATTTTTTTCATTATTTAATTCAGATTTACTAAATAATTCAGTTAATTAATGATTTGCCTATTAAGATTTTTATTTATTATTGCATTTATTTAATTTATTTATTATTTTATTTATTTATTATTTTATTTATTTATTATTGCATTTATTAATTTATTTATTATTTTATTTATTTATTGACAATGTTCATTCTTTTCCGTATTTATTTATTTATTTATTGTCTGTTTGCAATGTCAGAGCGAAAACTGTCCTTATCAACAGTATCGACTGCTTTGACCTGGGAACAAACATTTTATTATTCGCGGTGGATTATTATGAGAAGGAAATCCCGAGAAAATATTATCTGGCTTATAGAACGGCACGAGCTACTTTACGAAGCGAGAGAAAAATGGGAGTGGATAGAACTGCTCTTGCTTGACGAGGAAACCAAGGCACAGATCATTGAATTCTTAATAAATCGCCGGGCTCATTAAAAGTCGCATGTAAAGCGTTCCAAATACTTTAAAGTGAAATCATTTCGAAACATTAAATGATGCCGAGAATGGTATAGTCGGAAGAATAAAGGATAAATAGAGAGAAGGATGCGAGAGGAAGATTTAACTTCCAATTGGATGTTGAAAGGGAGAGGTCATGGAAAGAGCATGGTGTCACTGGCTGCCCAAGAAAAGGAGACAGGCCCCTGGGGAAGCTTTTCCAGCGCAGTTATGAGTTTGCCATTGATTTTATGATCTCAAGTTATAGGTTTGAAATTGCCAGTTTCAGCTCCCGAAAGCCATTTCTTTCAGTGAAAACAACGGCTCGATTTTCTCCGCCGAGATTCCCTTTGCACATCGCTTGCCAAGGTTTACATTTCGCCATTCCCAGTCTACCTTTTACAGAGAAGTACCTATTATCTGGAGGCCATTAACGGCCCTGAAAATGTCCGTTTCATTTAGTTAGAAATTTAAATGGGCCGGCTTATTAAGAAGGATTCGAAACAAACAAAAAAGTGTATATATATCTTTGCAAAGTTTTGTCTCGACGGATCCTGGGAAAGTTAAATAAAATAAATAGACACTTCACCGCGTGTTAAACTCATCATTTTTCGAAAAATACTTTTAATTTCCTCAAGGTAATTTTTTTTTTTCATTTTCAATAACGGATTCGAAATCGTCTTAATTTTATAGAAGTGATTCCAACTCACACGCAATTCTGCTAAGACTGCCACTATCAAACTATAACAAAATACTGTCGATAACGATAAAATTGAATTGATTCTTAAACGATATTGAATCAAACAGATGCCGCTTCAAAAATTTAGATATATCCTAGACTGTTTGAAGTTCGTTTATCCACTGGCAAATGGGCTATTCCAAAATTCCAAATATTTCCGTCAGTATATGATTTCAAAAACTCACATATGATTATGTTACCAAATAACATAGAGGCTTAAAAATTTCATTCTCTTTATAAGACAGTATTTTTTTTTTCATTAAGAAATTTAAATTAAACATTTTTCACTTTATTTCCAGGTTTTTTTAAGTACAATTAAAAGCAACGGATTCAAAATCGACGTGGACCATAATCATTAAACGGACGTCTGCTTTCGTTTTAGCAACTTTATTTCTTTTGTAACCCTAAACATGTTTTACAAAATGCGAATATGGATTTTGAAAGCTATGTTCACCTCTTTGAGAAGTAGGATGACCATTAAGCAATCTACCAGAAAGGGACTTTTTCACAGGATTTCTAAATATATATATATATATATATATATATATGGGATGTAAGGTCAGGTGATGCGTAACATCACAGCCTCTCCTTGACAAATGTCAACCCCGCCTTCTCGTGGTGCATCCTGTTCCCACTAAAGGGGCTCTGACGACCGCCAATAGCGGTATAACTATACCATCGGGATTAGAGGAAATGCTATCCCACACTCACCAACCCGCTTGGCCAGCGTGGTGAGTTATGGCCAAACCCCTCCAAAATGACTCCACAACTTAAATCTTGGCCCTTAGTCTCCGGCAGCTGGAATGTACCTGGCCAAGGCAGCGGCCAGTGCGACATGAAGGCAGAGGGTGCTAAGAATCCCCGGAGGACCGGACTAGGCTGCCATCTGATGCTGACCTTGGCAACGTACAATGGACGCTCCCTATCTTCTGATTCAAGGCTTCTTGAATTGGAAGAGGAACTACAAAGGATCAAGTGGGACATCGTGGGGCTAAGTGAGGTAAGGAGAAAAGGAGAAGATCTCATCGAACTGAAAAGTGGACATCTCTTCTACTATCGTGGGACAGATACTGGCAGAACTAGTGGTGTTGGATTTATAATAAACAAGAAACTGAAGGATAAAGTGGTAGAAGTTGAAAGTTCCTCTGACAGAGCTGCACGACTCGTTATCCAACTATCGAGAAGATACCAGGCTCAGATTATTCAAACATATGCACCCACCACAAGTCATCAGGAAGAAGAAATTGAAGAATTTTATGAGGAAATTTGTCATCTAAATAATAAAGGTAAGCAGCACTTGAAAATAATTATGGGAGATTTCAATGCAAAAATAGGGCAACAGCAACAGAATGAAACTTCAGTAGGTAAATTCGGTCACGGCAACAGAAACCAGCGTGGAAATACTCTCGTTGAGTTTGCAGAGGCAGAAGGGTTTTTCATCTTGAACTCCTTCTTCAAGAAAAAGCCACACAGGAAATGGACATGGAGACATCCAAATGGGACGACAAGTGAAATTGATTTTATTATGTGTAACAAAAAATTCGTCATAGAAGACTGCAGTGTGCTAAACAAGTTCAACACAGGTAGTGACCATAGATTGGTGAGATGTAAGATGCACCTCAACACTAAACTTGAACGTGGCAAGCTCATATATCTGTAGGTTTACACGCTATAAGCAAAAAATTCATTCTTGGCGATTTTCAGAGTTGAAAATTTTGTTTGACATTAGGTGACCAAGTTTTGCTCATGCACCTGTAGTACTGGAGATGGATTAAAAAGAAAAAAAAATAATTTACAGGGTTCTACATTTACTGTTTTTTAATCCTCAGTACATCTAAAAGTTTTTCAAACTGGAAGAAGCGTAGTAAGAAAAGCTGTGTAAAGCCGCCTGGGTTGCCGGCACTCCCTGAAGCCAGGCACAAAAAAGTACTTTTGAAGAACAAGATCCTTCTTCCAGGCAACCATTTTTCGAAGACCATGCGTGTTTTAAGCCTATAACAGGCTAAAACGAATTAACTCGGGGTTAGCAAAATGGGCTAAAATAAGCTCTAACGATATATTCACTATCTAAAATAGACTGCAACAAGTGAATCTGTGAATCAGAAAACGTTTCTATCCCCTTAGATTTCTTGTTCGAAGAGAATAGTCGTTTACAGTGACGATTGGCATATTCCTTCTGACTGATTACTTCCTAAAAATGCTATAACAATGTCAACAAACCTACGAAAGGAGAGATAGAATGTTTCAGTCTCTTAAATTTTCCCAGTGACATGATGTCCGTGTCAGAGGAACTATCTTTTCCCAATCAATGCCTTGGATCATGGAGTAAAGGACATATAGAGGGAATATCTTCTTACCAATAACAGGTTTATTGTCCGTACCGCTATGATGAGTGGGGGAAAAGGGTTTTGCCGTAGTTTTCGTAAAACTCGGCCCCTTTGTGAATATTTCCGTTTGGAAAGTGCAGAAAATTTTGGGCATTATATGGTTCACATGCTTCGGCCACTTAAAGGGTTAATGGAGATCTGTTTTACATTCGGAGCACAAGAGAAGAAATACGAGCAAGAACAACGTCTCTCCTTTACTAAGTGTGATGTGTACGTCTTTTAATAGAAGCTGCACACATTTAACACTAGTGAGATATGGGTTTGCCTCCTGGGGGCGCTCCGTGGGAATAATGGCACACAGAACAGGAACAAGAGCCTTTGTGAATCTTGGAGAGGTGCCAGCTAGTTCATTGTGTACTTTGGCGAAAAGACCCCAACTCACTGGGTTTTGTTCCAGAATCCTTAGGTTGAAGGGCCAACTGGAACCGTCAGCTGTGGGCTAATCCCGCGCACTGATATACTTACCTGATTAAAAAGACACAAAGAAATGTAAAAACTTACTCAAGTGTGGGATATATGGTGGACCTACCACACTTGAGACGGATGGTCAACCATGGAATCGACCTGGACTTTGTAAACGGCGTATGAGAAAGAGATCTCGGCTGAGTGAATGTAAGATTGGTGTATGGAATACTAAAGGTATAAATAGCAAGATTAACGAGGTGATTGAAGAGATGAATAAGTATAGATTGGATGTGCTGTGTGTAAGTGAAACCAAAAAGAAGGAAATTGGAATAGAAGTGAATGGAACGGTGAGTGTGTGGTCTGGAGTATTGGATAATGTGAGGACAGGCTGGTGTAGGTATGATTTTAAGTGAGAAGATGAAGAACAACTTGATTCACTATAGCTGCATAAGTGAGAGAATTCTTTGGATTCGTTTGAAAGTGAAACTTCAGAGAATAGTAACTGTTGTGGTGTACTCCTTGTGACTCGGAACCTCCCGATAGGAAGGAAGATTTCTGGAATGAGCTAAAAGCTGTTTTGAGCCAGTTTGGTGCTGAAGAGAAAGTTATAATAGCAGGGGATCTCAATGCTAGAGTAGGTGTGCAGAATGCAATTTATTACAACGTTCTGGGTAAGTTTAATGATCCTTGTGTGAATAATAATGGTGAAAGATTAATTGAACTCTGCATTGAGAATGGTTTGAGTGTATCCAATACGTTTTTCAACCACAAGTATATCCACACATATACTTGGGAAAATCGTACACTTGGTCAAAGGAGTGTGATAGATTTTGTTGTCTATGATCAGCATCTGAAACACTTAGTTATTGACACTCGTGTGATGAGAGGTGCAGATGTTGGTTCTGGTCATTACTTGGTAGTGTCACGAGTGAAACTTAATGTTGTTTAGAGGAAAAGAAATAGGAATAGGTCCAGGATGGAAAGAATAAAGGTTGAAAGGCTCCCTGAAGAAAATCAGCATTATTCTGACATACTCAGAGAACGACTGAAGGAGCTGAAGTCTTGTGAGAGGGATGTAGAAAAGAAGTGGGAATGTTTTAAGAACTGTGTTGTCACTGCTGCTGAAGAGGTCTGTTGCACCACAATAGTGGGTAACAATAGAGGTGATGCTTGGTGGCATAGTGAGATTGAAGAGGCAGTAAAGATAAAGAAGGAAGCCTATTTGAGGATGTTGCAAGGTAGAGTTTCTGTGAATGAATATCGCTATAAGATGTGTGGAGCAGCTAAGCTGGTTAGCCAGGGTAAGGCAAAAGATAGGAAGGAGAAGGTGGAAAGGCATGAATTACCTTTTTGGAAAGATATCAAGACTTTCTGGAAGTACATGGGACTCAGGAAAAATAGGGGAAACAAAGTTGTGTGAAGAATATGATCGGGGAAATGATATGGGAGCCTAATGAGTTAAGTGAAAGATGGGGTGAATACTTCTGTGTGTTATTAGATCAGGAAAGCAAAGGTGATTCTGATGCAGAAGCAGATGATGTCACAGTGAAGGAATATCAAGAGAAGAGGTGTGTAAAGCTCTAAAACCTCTTCAGAATCGTAAGGCTCCGGGAGTTGATGTGATAACTGCCGAGATGTTGAAATATGTTGGTGACTCTGTAATTGACTGGTTAACTAAAATTTGCCAGTTGTGCTGGGAGTTACGAATGGTCCCTTGGGATTGGAAGGGTGCTATCATTGTTCCCTTGTTATATAAGGGAAAATGCGATCAGACGGACTGCAAGAACTATCGTGGTGTTAGCCTACTGAGTGTACCAGGGAAAGTGTTTTGGTAAGGTCGTTATTGAAAAAGGACGGGATCTTACATCAGAGAAAGTGTGGGATGTTCACAGTGGTTCTATACCTAGTAAAGGCTGCACAAACCAATTTTTGCATTACACAAGATGATTGAAAAGTATCTGGCTGTTATTAAGAAAGCTTTTGCTGCCTTCATAGATTTAAAGAAAGCTTACGACCGAGTGAATAGGACACTTTTGTGGAAGGTATTAAATAAATATGGTGTTACTGGGAATCTACTTAATCGTGTAAAAGCCATGTATGCTGGCAGCAGAGCTTGTGTACAAGTGAATGGTGTTTTATCAAAATAGTTTTCTATTGGTGCAGGAGTCAGACAAGGTTGTGTAATGTCACCATGGCTGTTTAATATATTTATGGATGCGTGCATGTGTGATGCCAAGATGGACAATACTGATTTATGTCTTGGTAATATGTATATGCATGTGCAGATTGCTATATGCTGTTGACACTGTCCTGTTGGCAGAGAGCAAAAGTGAGTTGCATGAAATTCAAACTGATATAAATAAGGGAAAAAGAAAGTTTTGGTTTTTGAGAGAAGAACTGGTAGTACTAAATGTAACATAAGTCTAAATGTCACAGTGATTGACCAGGTGAATGAGTTTGTGTATTTAGGAAGCATGTTTGACAGAGAGAACAAATTGGATGGTGAAATTACTATGCGAATGAATTCTTCGTTGAAAGTCATGGCTGCTTTGGGAGGTTTTCACAGGAATGATGGGTTCCCAAGGGAGTCCCATATGACTGTGTATGAAAGTGTAGTAGTTCCTACTCTGATGTATGGCAGTGAAACCTGGGTACTACAGAAGAAACATAGGAGTCGTTTGTGTGCTGGAGAAATGTGTTACTTTGTGGCAAGACACGTTCTGATTGTGTGAGGAATGAAGATGTGTTGCAGTTGTATAATGTGAAGCAAAATGTTGTTAGCAAGGTGGAGACTAATATGCTTCAGTGGTTTGGCCATGTTGAAAGAATGAGTGATGAGATGCTTACTAAGAAAACCTTTTTAGCCCAAGTGGCAGGAAGGAAAGGCAGAGGAAGGCCAAGGAAGTCATGGGAGGATCAGATTCAGGAGTGTCTGCATGAGAAAAAGATTATGAGTATGATGTATAGAAGATCTTGTGTACTGCGTGTGATGGATGTCAGTGAAGCCCGATTTGTATGTCAAGATTGCTGTAAATGGAAAAGTTTGATGCGGCAACAGTAAGTAAAAATTATCTGGTAGTTTGTATTTCTTTTTGGAGCTAACCTCTGAATCTCAGAGAACAGGTTCGTGATATATACGATTAGCAGTTTTCTGACAAAGAGATATAGAATTTATCATCTGAAAAACAGATTAATTTTTGGTTGTGGATACAGGCCAGATGAAAATGGATTTTAAAAGTAGGACTTCTTTTAAAACCCTCAATAAAAAAACCGCAATATTTTGTAACGTCATCTACTGGGAAAACGATGTACCTGAAGAATCATAATGCATCTCAATATTGAACACAGTGAGAGCTAGAAAAGTTAAATGAATTTTTACCGTCCGAATTTTGGAAGATGAGCTATCAAACGAAAAATCAACCTTCATGCTTCTTAGTGGTAAAATTGTGCATTAGAAAAGTTGGGGGAAATGAAGAAAATTCCAGTTGTTTCAGCAGCAAATGGATGTACAAGTAATTTTTCAAACCAGACTTCAAGACTCACAAAGATAATTCTACATCCAATTAATTAGAAAGCAATGCACCCTTGTGAGAAAACAGTGAATCTAGAAAATCAGACAGCATCAGCATTATATTAATCCCGGATAAAACTAAGTGATGTTAACATAATTTTTCCAATCGGCTGTTAGATATTGTTGAACTAGAAACCTAAATGTATTAGTGCAGGATTTTACATCAGAAATGATGAAAAATCAAATTCTGAGGTACATTTACACAGTAAATCGGGTAAAAATAATTCTTTAAATCGAACTTTTAAAAACAAAGATATAGCAACAAATACACCTGGTTATTAAATTACCTAGCCGAAATATGCTTTTATTATTATTATTATTAGAGGTTTAACAACCACTGTGAGCAACTCAATGGGCTATAAGCAGTCGCCTGACCCTGATTTATGGCCACTTACTCCAGGGAAGGAGAGAGGCAGTACCATAAGACAAACACAACACCCATGGCTCACCGGGATTCGAACCCGGACCGTTCTCGGACGAATGGTTATAAGCCGGCGCCACCAGGGCGGCAACATGCGTTTGCCACACTCAGAAGTAATATATACAAAGAAAAAATCCAAGAATAAACATAGATTCAGCTATCGAAATGTTAAGGGAGCTTTTCCAGTGTGATAAGTCGTATAACATGCAAAGCATAATATCTTTAACCACCTAGCGGGAAAACTGTGATAAAAGATAGCCAATACGAATCCTAATCCTCAAATTAGTATTCTTCTTGGCTATCTTTTATCACAGTTTTCCTTTGGTGATACATATTGTAATGAGCATTCGCCTTATTTAATTCCATAACCGTGGAAATCCCTCATTGAGGGAACATTAGAAGACACTATACTTGACGACGAGGATATCCCAACATTGCCATAG
The DNA here is from genome assembly GCA_039090855.1 of Macrothele yani. Classification (NCBI taxonomy): domain Eukaryota; kingdom Metazoa; phylum Arthropoda; class Arachnida; order Araneae; family Macrothelidae; genus Macrothele; species Macrothele yani. The sequence goes on along the minus strand of CM077007.1, from coordinate 144,412,229 downwards.
AAAGTAGAGTTGCCCACCTCAGTCCTTTAAGACTGTTAATAATTCTTTGAGCACGCGCCGTGATGGCTATTTTACGCCACCAAACAACAGCCAACTGTATATAAGTCACTGCTGTCTGTATCCTACTTTGCATTTTACCTGAAGATGGGCACGTTTAACGGCCCGACAGATATCGTAGATTTTACTTGTAAATAATATATTTTGATGTAATAAACCTTTAATGTGATCTTGTTTTACTTTTAATCGTGCAATGACAGTGCCGATTATTTTTGGATTATTTAGTTAGCATATTAAAATAATTTTTCGAATCCGGCTATGCGGAGATATTGTCTACAGGGTCGAACAAAATGATTCTATAAGCGCGCGCACACAATTTTTCAAAAGACGTGTTGAGAAAACTGAAATGAACTCTGAGATTCTTTTTTCTTTATTTTTATTTCTCGTTGGTTATTTCTTAGCCATAGCCCTCAGGGACGAGACTATAGGGACGTCGAGTGTGACCTGCACAGCTTATATTAAAAAATTATTCTCCTCCACTTATCTATTAGCTGCAGATTTTAATGCTACTAGAGTTTATTCCATCAATTTGAATTCTATTTGCAGATAATCACATATTTCCACTGAAGGCTTTTCCTCGTCCCCTTTTATTCATTTGCAGAAGCTTTTAACAACTCCTGCAATGAATCCTCCCTCTTTGAGATAGGCAGAGCGTGACTCTCCTATCAACACGTTGATTTTTGTTATTAGTGGATCTCCGTGTTTACACTTTACACACGCCCAACGGCTTTCGTACGGGTAATTTGCACCGGCACACTGCAGCAGACTTCAGATGAAAGTAATTTTCCATTTCTTTGAAGACTGAAGTGCGTATTCGCTGGTAACTGAGGCACGACGAATTTCCGCTGATTGATGTATAGCTTTCCTACTTTGGCCATGGTGCTCGGGCTCAGAGCATTTCGGAGTGAGGTGTCCTAAGGCACGAACGCTGCACCACAGGAAATTACCTGGACAATGCCCACATTGTTATTAATGATGTTTTCTGAACAATTCATTTGTTATGTCTCCCTGGTCGAGCTAATATGACGAGAATGGAAGAGAAAAAAAAAAAAAAAGAAATAACCGCGGTAGTGGGAGCCCAACGAACGTCAACAGCTAATCAATATTATTCTCAAGACATGTGTAAAATTAGAAATACCTACCTGAGGGTGATGCTTCATTTCTGATTTACAGATGCCATATTTTGTAATACTAATATTATATGCATATTATATGCATATTGTACATCCCCCTCCTCCTTTTTGTTTGGAGGTTTAACGACCACCGTGAGCAACTCGATGAGCTATTAGCAGTCTCCAGTCCCAAATTTAGGGCCACTGGTTCCGGGGAAAGGTGAGAGTCAATGCCACAAGACAAGCACAACATCCATACCTTCACTGGGATCCGAACCCGGACCCATCTTGTACGAATGTGCATTTTTCGTGCATGAAAATACGATACTCACAACGCGTTTGTACATGTAAAGCGATATTCAAATTTTGTATGCTGTCAGATGTGAATGTAGAATTGGATCTCTAATGCAAACAAGACAGTAGCACTGATGACCAAGTAGCTTGTCTGTAAATGCTGCAGATGCTACTGTATTTCACTGGCGCTTTTTCACTGGCTTGTGAAAGAGTGACGAAATATGCATCTTATTTTTACCGACAAACACCTTTCACGTGAATTCAAGTATGCTGATATGCATTTAGAACCATAATACAAGCTCAAGGGCATTGGTATCTGTTCATACAGAGGGACGTTGTCACGTGACCTGAGTGCGCATATGGAGACATTGTCACTCGTGTTGGAGGGCATTTAAAAATCTCATTACGTACATACATTCCTAGTGGGTTGCTGTGTGTACAAACACGGATAAGCATAATAAAAATTTGGAAGATGTGAATCCGTGTATTGGTGTAAGTATGACGTGGATGTTAAGTCAGATAATATCCGAAAACGTGGATATTTCGTCGTCCTGGAGCTGGAATCGAGCCCGCGTCTAGCGAAGAGCGCCTCCGGGCAATCACGGGAATAATTTCAAACCTTCCAAATCACGGGAATAATTTCAAACCTTCCAAATCACGATAATAATTTCAAACCCTCCAAATTCGCTATACACTGAGTGGCCACTTTATTATGACCACCTGACAGTTTTAAGCAAATGAGCTATGGCTGCACGCTGTTGCCGCCAGAGGGCGAGGCTAGTATAAAAAGGGAAAGCTTAGTGCTTGCGACAGTAGTAGAAGTGATTTTTGGGTGACGAGATGGGTAAAAAATGCGATTTGACGGACTTTCAATGATTGTAGAAGCTCGGAGCCATGGAGCGAGTATCACCGAAACCGCAGCATTCATGAAATGTTCCAGAGCAGCTGTTGTTAAAGTGTTTAAAGACTGGACTGTCAGCCAAAAAACTGGGTCTCTACGTGCAACGTGTGGTCGTCATCGACTAGTTACTGCTCGAGCGGAACGGATAGTGTCCAGACTGGTAACAGACAACAGAAGGGCAACAGTGCAGCAAATTACAGACCATCTTAATCAAGGATCCCCTCAAATGATGTCTGCGCGCAGTGTTCGCCGTACACTGCCTCGGATGGAATATGGCAGCCGAGGGCCTGTTCGAACACCTTTGCTGTCTGCAGTTAACAAGAGAAAACGTCTCCAGTTCGCACAGGAGCACAAGGATTGGACAGTCGATAATTGGAAACAAATTATGTGGTCCGATGAATCACGTTTTCAGTTGCACCATGCCGATGGCCGAGTGAGAATTTGGCGGAAACAGCACGAAAGCATGGACCCCAAATGCATTACTACAACCCTTCAAGCTGGTGGAGGTAACGTTATGGTTTGGGGAATGTTTTCCTGGCATACTTTGGGCCCTTTAATTCGTGTTGATCAACTGGCACATCATATCTAAACATCGTTGCGGACCAAATGTATCCTGTCATGTGGATGGTTTATCCCAATGGTGATGGTTACTTTCAACAAGATAATGCATCCTGCCATAGTGCTCATATTGTACAGGATTGGTTTCAGGAACATGCCGGTGAGTTTACTTTGCTTAGGTGGCCCCCACATTCTCCAGATCTCAACCCCACTCAGAATTTGTGGGATAAAGTTGAACGAGCCAACAGACAGCTGGATCCACAACCCTGCAATCTGCCGCTCCTGAAAAGTGCTATTCATCAAGCATGGTCTCAGATTCCACAAACCACCTATCAACATCTCGTGGAGTCTATGCCACGAAGAATCGACGCAGTATTAAAGGAAAAAGGTGGCGCAACGAAGTACTGAGGGGGTGGTCATAATAAAGTGGCCACTCAGTATATATGAATGCTGGTTGCTTCGACTAGGGAATCCTGGGATGGCTATATTTAAGTGGTTAGAATACTCGGGCGCTATCCGAGAGACGGTGGTTCCATTCTCGCTCCAGGACGACGAAATTTTCAAGATTTCGGATATTGTCTGACTTAAAATCCATGTCATATTTACACCAATAAACAGATTCACATCTTCCGAATTTGTATTGTACAATGGTATAATTCCGTATTTCATTTCATTCATTGAAGAATAAGCATGTTTACAGTGACGTTGGTGTGTCCTTAGTTAAACAAGTATTTTCACAAAATACAGGGCGATTCATAAAGGAGTATACAGTTTCAACGCACTATACAACAAGAACAATGTAAGATATTTTATGTTACCTGTAACAGAATTGTTGGGGAATGTTTCAAGTTTTTTTAGAGACAGTCACAGATGTTCTATGTGTGCACCCTTAGTCACACGACACACATCGAGCCGGTAATCCATTTTCGCTCAAACGTGGGGTAAGATATCTGAATCAAGTGCAGTGACAGTGGCTGTGATACGCTGTTTCAGTTCCTCTAGATCAACAGGAAAGGGAGGGGTGAATACCTTGTCCTTTACATACCCCCACAGGAAAAAGTTACAAGGTCAGGACTTCTGGGTGGCCATTGGGTCAGTGGCATATTATAGCCTGCGGCTCGTCCAATCCATAGGTGAGGAAGATGTTCATCGACTGTTTAGTCACGTGACACGCGTGCTATCGCCTACGTCACTTCCCTCCATAGCGGGACACAAACTTTATGAGTACATTTACCATCTACCTAACGGTTCGCAGTTGTGGTCCGTGTCTTCAACTCTTACTGTTTTACAACATCTGGAAACTGCATACTTCTTTATGAATCACCCTGTACATTCTCGTTGGGTTGGTTTGTGTTGTGACCTAACAGCAATGCGTTTTCAGAGATAGTGGTATGTGTTCCGATAAATCGGAACTGCACAGATACATTCTCTGGAAATTTGGTATCTGCACGTTGATTTTTGTTATTATCAATACGCTTTGATTTTGAACATGATAAATGGTACTTTGTATTTATAGGTGCTAGCAGAAGTTTTCGTTTGCTGGTTTATGACCCCTTTCCCCCCACTATGACTGCACGGCCTGAGGTACTAGCTCTGTTCCTTCCCTGGAACTAATAGCTCCAATTTAGGGGCGGACGGCTGCTTAAAGCCCAAAAGTAGTGCTCCTTAAACCCTTAAATTGAGAAAAAGTTATATGATGCTAGATAACAAAATTGTACTTAACATCCAAGTTAACGTGCGAAGTTTACCTTTAATATCGACATTTTCCCTGAAAGATATTCACCGCTCCGGTGGCGCAGTGGGCTAAGCGATGGCATCTGATCATTCGTCCGACAAGGATCCGGGTTTGAATCCTGGTGAGGCATGGATGTTGTGTTTGTCTTATGGCACTGGCTCTCTCCCTTCCCTGGAACAAGTAACCCTAAATTAGCGACGGGCGACTGCTCATAGCCCATTGAGTTGCTCACGGTGGTCATTAAACCTCTAATTAAAAAAAAAAAAAAAAAAAAAAAAACGATTCGCGAAAGGAAATAGGTAACACTAATATATACAGCTTGCTAGAAATGATTAACTTACTTTATGTGTTTCTGCATAGCTTAGCAATATGAGAAGTTTATGCATGGAATATCACTTAAGAAGTTCACACTTAACGCAAATAGGAACTTCCTAGTACTTAGGATATGTAATAAGTTAACAGTTAATCACAAAAGCTCGTTAATATCAATGGTGGTTTTATTAGCCTTTAGATACTGCATTTCATTCTTAACTTTTCATTTAAAAGGGAAAAGCTACGTGAGTAGTAGACCTAAAATAATGATAGAGAGTGAGTGTGTGTGTGTGTGTATGTGTGTGTCTACAGCAGATATACCTCATCGGAAATCTGGAACTTCAAAATGTGCAAAATTGTTTCTAGTTTTTGTTCCGAGTTCGGTTTCCAGTAGAATTCCTAAATGACAAGAGCTTGCTACAAGCAAAATAACACTGGTAAAAATTGTATGGTAGGCTACGCCAAAAAGTGGTGCTACACCAGCTGCACCACTTTTGGACAAAAGATACGCCACTGTGTTGCGCAAACAAACCCCAACAACATGGTGCAACTTTGCACCACATTATGGGTCAAGATTGCACTATGTTGTTGGGTTTCGTTTGCCACACACAATGGTGTATCTTTTCTCAGAAAGCAGTGCAGCTGGTGTAACACCACTTTTTAGTGCAACCTACCACAGAATTTTTAACAGTGTATTTACCATGTTATGCTATTTTCACGGGATCCCGTAAGTTACATGATAGCTGAGAATGCGTTATGTGAACTTGAAAGTGCATGTGTTTCCACTGGCACACTGGCAACTGCTTGAAAACTTGTCTGCCACGTGTGCGTCACGAAAAACAAAACAACATTCCGTATTTGGGCATTATTGTTCCATGGGCAATCGCAAAGCTTGCTGGTGACAAATGTGAGGTTACTCTCCTGATGCATGTAGTCCTTGGTTACCTGTATTGAGTCGGGCAAATTTCCTTTGCATACGGTTCATAAAGGATTTTACTTTTGTCAAATTGCGTTTCATCCCATATATTCTGAAAGAGGAACTCCATGGTTACAGCTAGATCTATGGAAGTAGAAGAAGCGAAAAGGCAGAGAAGAAAAAGAATTAGTACTCCATGGAAAGACGAGAAGTGTAGTTTATATGGAGTTAATCATCATCATCATTGTCAACCATTATCAGTCCACTGCTGAATGAAGATCTCCCCAAGTTTATTAAACAATTGTCTGTCTTGAGCCTGTCTCTTCCATGTCACTCAGGCATGCTTTCGAATTTCATCCATCCATCTCCCATTGGGTCTTCTTCTGGGTCTTTTTCTGTCCCTTGGAATCCAGTCTAAAATTTCAGTTTACCATCGGTGCTCTGTTCTTCTGGCAACATGTCCAGCCCATTGTCATTTCAGTAATTTCACTCTGGTCACAATGTTGTCCACACTTGTCATTTTCCTTATCCACAAGTTCCTCTTCTTATCTTTCCTGGTTGCACCAAGCATGCTTCTCTCCATGCTATTTTGAGTTGTTCGCAGTCTTTGTATGTCTTTCTTAGTTAAGATCCATATGGAGTTATTGTGAACTTATAATTGCGGATTTTTGTGTATTCATGTACTGTAAAGCAGTGCTAAGAAAACTGAATTTTTTCACGATTACTGGATTCAAGAGGTAGTACTCACAACATATTCCACGCAGTAAAAATCAGAATACACAGACTGCGTCTTGAAGATTAAAATATAATCCGGTACATTTCAGTTAGCCATTAATAATGAAATCTCTAGCTATACAGTTTCTTTATAATATGTTGAATGACACTAAAGTTAGGGACGAAATGAATAATTCCAGAAGTGATGATAAAAGCATGTTCTTATTTATAACTCAGTGTCCTACAAAAGTTTGTCAGTGTAGTGTTTATAACGGTTAAATAACTTTGGCTCCTCAAATTTCAGCGTTGTGTGTGTGCGTCCGTGTGAAGCGACATTGAGAAATGAATGAATATACTGTTGAGATGTTATCCCGAAACATTTAGCGACATGCATCTGACACTGCATTTCCGCTCATCAGCTTTTATCTCGGATGAAGTTGGAGAACAATACAAATGAACAGCATAAGTTCAGCTAGACTTCGGAGTAGAGTTTTTGCTCCTCTTTGTTCAACGTAGCCATCCTCGTCGTTTGAATGTGAGCTATTGTCGATGTGCTTAGCGACTGCTCATGTCACTCTGCAGCCCAAGATGCTCCTGATGACCCAATTCTTGAAGAGAAGAAGGAAAAAAAAAAATCTCCGGTTATTGAACAGGACAGACTCAGCTGGGAGTGACAGACTTGGGCGCCCTACTGACGAAATGGATTCTCTCCAAAGAGCGACGTCTCTTGCAAGACGTTTGTCTCAGACGCATGCGTTTTGAATTTAACAAATATTTGAAGAGGGGGTAAAAAAATTATTGTATCTTTTTGTTACACCACGCTGAAATGAATCAGAGTAACGTGTTCTGCTGTTTTGCATTAAAAAAAAATCCGACTGGAAATGTTGATCACATTATCAACGCTTCCGTAAGAACGAAGAATTTATTATTTCATTATTTGCAATCTTAATAGTTTCTCTAAATACTCATATACCTACATTAAGGTATATGGGTATCTAGAGAAACTTATTGCCCATATTAAATAGGGTATTAGTCTAATACCCTTATTATTTATTAGTCTAATACCCTAATGCCTATCATCAAAATCATCATCATTGTCAACCATTATCAATCCACTGCTGGACGAAGGTCTCCCCAAGTTTCTTCCACAACTGTCTGTCTTGTGTCAGTCTCCTCCATGTTACTTCCGTATATTTTCCAATATCATCCACCCATCTCACATGTGGTCTTCTTCTGGGTCTTTTCCTGTCCCTTGGAATCCAGTCTAAAATTCCAGCTGTCCATCGATGGTCTGTCCTTCTGACAATATGTCCAGCCTATTGCCATTTCAGGGATTTTACTCTCATCATGATGTCTTCCACTTTTGTCATTTTTCTGATTAACGAGTTCCTCTTTTTATCTCTCCTGGTTACACCAAGCATGCACCTCTCTATGCTACTTTGAATTGTCTGCAGCCTTTGTATGTCTCTTTTAGTTAAGGTCCACGTCTCTGCATCATACGTAAGCACTGGAAGGATGCATTGATCAAACACTTTTCTTTTAAGACATAATGGCATATTGCTCTTGAAAATTATACGGTTTCTTCCAAAAGCTCTCCAGGTAAGTTTTATACGCCGATTAATTTCTTCATCAATGTGACCCTCACTTGATATCTGCTGTCCAGGATAAATGTAGGTATTGGTTATCTCCAGCTTTTCCCCATCAATCTATAAATCTTCATTTTTTGTAAAAGCATTGTGCATCACTTTTGTCTTCTGAAAGTTCCTTTTTAATGCCACTTCTTTACTCTTGTCAGCAAGTTCCTGGATCATACTCTGCAGCTCTGATGGGGTTCCCTAATGCCTATATTCATCGTAAAATCCCAGGTCTTTTATACATTTTGTGATTTATTTGTAACAGATAAAGTGATAGATGGCTATTTTAGCTTTACAAAAATCCTGAAATGAAATGTTTCCTGAAAACCAACAAACCTAAACCATAATACACATCGCACTAAAACTTTCATCCATACATGAATTATTATGTTTTTATTGAAGTCTTTTCTACCCCACCGATATATTAAGACCACCAAACAGAAGCGATCGCTCCCTCCACGTCTGTCAGTGAGTCACGGAAAAATTGTCATTGACCACCACCGGGAATCGAACACAGGGTCTTCCAGTTACGCGCCGGACATGCTGCCACTGCAACAGGCCTCGAATTCGTCCAGATTCACATTCGACTAACTGCCAAGCCACTTGGCAGGTTGCTTCTTGTAGCCCCGCACAATGCTGGGGATTTACCAAAGATGGTGAGCAGAAACTGAACAAATAACTAGGAGGCGAATGAATAATTAACACAGACAATTGACGCGGAAGAAGAACACCAAACAAAAGTCATCGCTCCCCCCACGTCTATAAGTGAGTCACGGAAAAATTCTTATTTGGCCGCCACCGGGAATCTAATTGAATCCAAGGAGCGATGTCTAAATCGAATCAAAGGAGCGATGTCTAAATCGAATCCAAGGAGCGATGTCTAAATCGAATCCAGGAGCGATGTCTAAATCGAATCCAAGGAGCAATGTCTAAATCGAATCCAAGGAGCGATGTCTAAATTGAATCCAAGGAGCGATGGCTTCTGTTTGGTGTTCCTGGTCCGCGTCAATTGTCTGTGTTAATTAACGATATTAAGACCGTTGAACATTCAGCAGTTTCTTCTCTACAGTGCTGAGATTGTGAAAACAAAAATTTCCGCGGTGACGAACTCAAATCATTCTGCTCCGGAGGCGAATGTTTTCCCATTTAAGCTACACCGACAAGGGCTTAGCACTGCTACTTGCCACCTGGACAAGCACGTCACCTCTCAAATACGTCAGATGATAAATTTATTTTATTTTTCTCAGTATGTTACAGTTTTCTTGAGATTCGAGAGTGTTGAAAGTAAAAAATAAAAATAAAAATAAAATAAAAAGAAAAGCCTCATTCAGACTCGGAAATTATTTTCAAATATTTATTGTCATTATGAGTTAACCAGTTAACCTCTGAAATATTTAACAATATTTAAAGCCATCGCTCCTCCCACGTCTATCCTCACTTACAGAAATAACCCCATCCTCACTTACAGAAATAACTGCAACGGATTCCCCATCCTCACTTACAGAAATAACTGCAACGGATTCCAGCTTCCTCTCACCAGTAACTGAACTTATCAGTCTATTTACCATTACAGTAATAGATTAACATTGGCATTTGTAAGCGAGTTGTCATTAAATGAACATCTCTTAGTTACGTCACAGTAAAGCGGAGTCACTATATTGCGTGATTTCCTCAGGCAAAAAAATAGCTCTGTTAAAGTTTAAACTGTGCTCGTAGATGTACACATATGCTCCCTGATTCCTCATATTCACTCCCATTTTTAAATGCAATTACTAAGTTCCTTCACTTTATACAATTCTGTGCAGTTAATCAAAGCTTCAGGCAGGAAGTAGCAGCCGCACTTATCACTGTACCTCGGTAGCCAAGTGGTCAGAGGCGTGGGTTCCTTGCTAAACGACTGAAATGGGCCCTGACTTGAGTTTCCGGCGAGGCTTGGATGGTGCACCTGCCTTACAGGAATGAATCCTTCTCGTTCCTGAATCTAGTGTCCTTAAGTTTGGGACAGACGACTACTTATAGCCCTTAGAGTTGTTCAATGTGGTCGTTAAATCCCAATACAAAAAAACAAAAACAAACTATATGCATCTTTTACAAATACGGTCATGAAGACGGCTTTCGAGAATTTTACGACTTTTACACACAGCTCTCAAGAATTTTACCACTTCTTATAAGGATTCCATTTTAAGCTATTTATATCAAGAGCAAACAAACTGCTTTTTGTAGTTTAACGTTTTAAGAGAAGAAAGAAACTTTATCATGGTACGTGTTAGCATTTCGTTATGAAATAAGAAAAGAAAGAACAGGGTTCCCACTCAAAAGTAATAAAAAAATTCCCTGACTTTTCCAGGTTCTCCAGGTGGTTTTTAAAGTTTTCCAGAGTGGCATTTTGCAAAGAATTGTTACATTTCATTCTATTCCATTCATTTTTCTCACCAAAGCACACACTTGCAAATTCTTTAAGTAATTTGTCTTTATAAAATTACCTGCTTTTTATTAATAACAACTAACTGTGCACATTATTTTCTGTACCAAAGTTCCGTGAACTTTTGTGAATACTAGCCACACGAAATTTGTAAATACACTCCCATAGAAACAGGTCATATGTAAGAAAAAATCTGTCAGTTGAATAGTTTGTTTTTCTATAACACAATGCAGCTAAGCTTAATGATCGAATGGCTTTGTTCAAAGGAACATGTTTCAAGAGAAACAACAGACGAAGGACTTTGATCCATCATTTGGTTGGTTCTCTTGTGAAGTGTTTTTTCAAGCAGGAGCCATTGTGCCTAATTATTCCATGTTATAACAACTGCCTGCACAAATTAAACAAAAGCATAATAACTGGCAATTTTAAAAATTCAATTTTGCATCTTTTTTTAGAGAATAAAAGAAATACTTAACTGAAAGTAAGATCTACCAAATTCTAGGCAGGTAGTAACTGCAAGCAAAAGTTTGAAATCTTGAAAAAAAAAATATATATATATATATATATATATATATTTGGCAAAATAAAGTATCCATTAATTCTTACAAAAAGGGGGGGATTTTCCCTGAGTATTCCCTGATTTTTACAAAAAAGGGTAAGTTTCCCTGAGTTCTCCCTGATTTTTGGAACCATTTTCAAATTCCCTGAGAATTCCAGGTTTTCCCTGTTTTCCAGGTTGAGTGGGAACCCTGAAGAAGGATCTCTCTCTCTTTCTCTCTGCGTGCGCGTGTGTTTGTGTGCGAAGGAAAGACATAACAGTTTAAAGTGATTGAGGCTATAGAAGAAGTACAGGATATTACTTCAAATAATGAGATTCTCTTACATTTTTTACATGCACGTAGCCCGTATTTTAAAGTCCCTTTCCTGTAATGGGACAGATTGACAGCAATAAGTTTTGTTGCTGTATGTATGTATGTATGTCAGCAGTTAGACTGCATGTAGACAATGGACTCCTGATCACCTAGACTCTTTATTATAATTCTTGAAAACCTATTTTCGGACGGTAAATACGAAAAAATGCGCAACAAAGTCGTCTTTTTTTGTGGACATTGTTGCACATTTTTTCATACTTACCGCCAATATTTTTCTATTGAAAAAAAAAATGTTAATGTTTTTTTGAAAAATATTAACGACATTACTTCATTAGAAATGAGATAAAAAGTATAAAATAAATGTGATATGACTTTGATGAAAAAGCAGAAATACAGGTCTATATAAAATGATAAAAATCAAGGATAGGAAAATTACAGTGTCAAACATTTTGTTGCATGTTGCACCAAAAAGTAGGGCTGCACCACTTTTTGGGGTAACGGTATACCATTGTGTAGCGCTAGAAACGCAAAACGACAATGTGGAATTGATGCAAAACTGCACCAATTAGGCTCGATACCATAATTATATCATGTTTGTTGTGTGTTTTATGTACAACAGAATGGGATCGCTTTGCCTTAAAAAGTGGTGCAACTATTGTAGCACCGCTTTTTGGTGTAACATACCACATTTTTAACAGTGTGTAGCCGATGTAGTTATCAGAAGCGGAAAATCCTAGAGGAATTAAGCTCCTTCGGTTGCCAGGAAAATTAATTGGAAGTAACCTGAAGAAAGAAATAGACTGTAGAGTTAAACAATACTGGTCTACTTTTGCAAAATTAATTGATATATTCAAGAAAATCATTTCCATTAGGCTCAAAAGGAGTCTCTGTATGAACGCATTCTTCCAATCTTAACACATGCTGGGGAGGTAGGGCATGAAATGTAAAGCCATCTATGCACATATGAGATGCACGTAGAAATAATGACAACAAGTATGGCCATAGTGGACAGAAGCAAAGGTTTCTCAAAATAGTCGGAGCAGGGTCCTTGTTCGCGTCCCGCACGAGGAATGCGTTTTTATTTGTCTTACAGGGCTGGCTCTCTCCCTTTCCTGGGACCAGTGGTCCTATATCTGGGGTGGAATAATAGTCATTAGAGTTGCTCCTGGTGGTCATTAAGATTCGAAAACGAAACAAATGATCAAATTCAGAGAGAACTCAAGAGAAGTGAAGAACTTTGTGCAATAGTGAACCAAACCAGAACTCAAGAGAAGTGAAGAACTTTGTGCAATAGTGAACTAAACCAAGATGACACGCGATGACAAAATGAAAAACAAGGGAACTATTAAATGGGAAGTTGTCAGATCACTCGAGACGCGTGTACCGGTAATCGCGTAGTCTAAGGAGCTGGCTTCTGATCATTCATCCGAGGTGGCTCCGGTTTCGAGTCCCGGATGCTTGTCCAATGGAGCTGGCCGTTCCCCTTTCCTGCAACTTGTGACCTCGTTTGAGACTGGCGACTACTTATATGTTAAAATTTAGAACAAAAGAAATATAGAGTTATCTATTACAGGTAATCGCCGATGCAGCAAAACTCTAGGAAATTATTTGGAAGGCCCGCGCAGAAAATTGTTCAAGAGTTAGTAGTGCCCAGTCCTTGTTTTTCATATTGCAAAAAAGAGTATATAGACATCTCTAGAGGCTTTTTTTTTTTATTGGAGGTTTAACGACCACCGTGAGCAACTCAATGGGCTATAAGCAGACGCCCGTCCCTAATTTAGGGCCACTGGTTCCAGGGAAGGGCGAAAGCCAGTGCCGTAAGACAAACACAACATCCATGCCTCACTGGTATTCGAACCCGGACCCCGTTCAGACGAATGATCAGAGGCCTTCGCTTAGACCACTGCGCCACCGTCGGGGCGGCCTTTCGAGGCTTTAAAAATCATGGGTACACTGAAAAAAAATTAATATCGAATTTAATTAAGTAACTTCATAAAACAAAAGTAATTCTGATCATTTAAGTTATACGCAATAACAACTAAACAGCGCGGGATAGCCACTTTATTAAAGTTTTAATTTCTGCTCACATTCCATTTTTTTAAATTCTGCTGTTGCAAATCAAATCAAAGCTTTCGTTCTTGCAATGGGAGTTTTTTACTCGGATTGTTACGATTATCCCATGTGTCTTAGCTCTACCATTGTCAGATTTTCTCCCCCAATTTATTTCCAGCTAAAACACTGACTTCTGTGCAACACAATATAAACCCCCCAGTACACTGATAATTGTGACATTTTGTACTTAACATAAATTTGTACACGCCAATGTGAAATATTTATATTCTAGGACTATATTGTCTGCCGCTAGCAGGGGTGGATCCAGAATTTTACCTGGGAGGGAAGGGGGTTATGTTCCGGTCTAAAAAAAAAAAAAAAAAAAGGATACAGAGAGACTTTCTGAAGGTTACACACACACACTATAAATTTAGAGCGCTGCTCTTTCCTTTCTTTCCTGGCATTGCAAGGCTTTACAAACATAATCTATTAAAATAATTTCATCTAAATTTTAAAATCACAACCTGAGAAGAAGAACGGAAAAATCAGCGCTATTTCCCTTCCCTATTTTAATGGCGTTCGAATGCCCGCTTTTCGTGGAAACCATCTCAGGGGCGTATTTAGAAAGGAGGTCCTTGCCCCCACGAAAGTGTTTCTTTTTTTTTTTTTTTTTTTTTTTTTGGTTAAAATGCGACTTACATTAGAAAAAAAAATGCGTTAATTGAATAAAAATGCATCAGATTACATTAGAAAAAAATGCTTTAATTCATCTCTGTCAAACATAGAATTTCCACAAATCATTTATAGTCTTGAATCCACCGGTTTGAATATCTGACAAAACAGTGGGAATTATGACTAGAGAAGCAACTATGCAATTCTGCACGCGGGGCAAATACAAACTATTGCTCCCCCCCCCCCCCCATCTCTGTGTGTGTGTGTGTGTGTTTCGTTCTTATATAAATACAAATGTATATTACTAATTCAATAAATCTTCTATGTATTTTCTTCTATTTTATAAATCTTCTATGTATTTTCTTCTATTTTATAAATCTTCTTATATTTTTCATTAACTTTTAATTTTTTTCAAGTGGATTTCAAAAACTTCCATTTTTTGTCACCCCCCCCCCCAAAAAAAGTTTTATATATGAACCAACTTGATGCTTTTTAAATCTTACATATTGATAAAATCCTTCAAAATAAAGTTTGATCCCTTCTATTCAGGTGGGTTGATTTAATAAAAAAATATCCAGCACGGAAATTTGTCACGGGATTTTTTTATGAACCAATCGAGGTACGTACTTCGCTCTCTCACCCGGATGTAGGTAAAAACACCCCCAGAAAAAAATACCCCAGGAGAAAATACCCCCGAAAATTGAAAAGCGGAAAAAATGCTCCCGGAAAAAATACCCCCGGAAGAAATACCTCCAGAACAAACGGTTCACTGTAAACTGCCACACAGGAACACTGATGTGTGGCAGTGTACCGGTGTGGTAATTTACCGTCAACCCTGCCACACATCTTTAGCAACTTGACTACAAAAGTTCAAGGGGCGGGGGGGGGCTGTATAAAGATTGCCGTGTCTGGGCCTATATTGAGAACTGAATTGGGAACTCCAAACGAATTTCGCGAAAACGTTCCATGTAAGCCAAGCGAGAATTGTACTTTTATTTGAAGAAATAAATTGCCGAGGATCCGAGGTAAACTTGGGGGGGGGGGGAACTGCCCCGAACTTCCGTAATATTATATTCTGGGTCGCTGGAGTCTGTCAGTGTATCCAGGAAGTTCCCCTTGAAGTGTCCGCGAGGTCCATGAGCTTGGGGGGGGGCTTTCCCCCAAAATGTTAAAATGCACGTAGAGCTGTAAACATTGGTACCATGTTTTATATAATGATTCTGTACACGACCACGAATTTTCAGGAGGGTGGGGTGCCCCCGTTTCTAAGAGCTATTCAGGGGTAACATCGAGGATACACTGACCGACTCTATAGGTCCAGAATATAAAATTACGGAAGTTGGGGGTAGAGCCCTCCAAACCAAGCACCTCGTATCCCTCTCACAGGCTTCACCAAATTTCTGGGGGAGGGGGAAGGGCATGCATAGTTTACCATTAAACAAAACATGAAGCATAGAAATTACGAGCAAATCCCTTACCTTGAAGACTTTCACCCCACTCTCCTGAAAATTCGTGGTCGTGTAGAGAATCATTATATAAAGCATGCTTCTAATGTTTACAGCTCTACGGCCATTTCAACATTTTAGCCCCCCCCCCCCTCCACCAAAGCTCACGGACCTCGCGGGCGCTTCAAGGGGAACAGCCTGGATACACTGACAGACTCCAGCGGCCCAGAATCTAATATTACGAAAGTTGGGGATTGCCCCCCCCCAGTGTACCTCGTATCCTCAGCAATTTAATTCTTCAAATTAAAGTACAATTCTCGCTTGGCTTACATGGAAAGTTTTCGAGAAATTCGTTTCGCAATTCAGTTATCAATGTAGGCCCAGAAACGGCAATCTTTATAGCCCCCCCCCCCCGTTTGAAATTTTGTAGCCAAGTTGCTGAAAGATGTGTGGCAGGGTTGTCGGTAAATTGCTACACATCAGTGTTCCTGTGTGGCAGTTTACAGTGAACCGTTTGTTCTGGGGGTATTTCTTCCGGGGGTATTTTTTCAGGAGGCATTTTTTCCGCTTTTCAGTTTTCGGGGGTATTTTCTCCGGGGGTATTTTTTCCCGGGGGTATTTTTTCCCGGGGGTATTTTTACCGTTTACCCTCTCACCCACCTTCCAAAGCAGAACTGCCGCCCCGGTGGCGCAGTGGTCTAAGCGATGGCCTCTGATCATTCGTTTGAAAGGGGTCCGGGTTCGAATCTAGCTGAGGCATGGATGTTGTGTTTGTCTTACGGCACTGGCTCTTTTCCTTCCCTGGAACCAGTGACCCTAAACTAGGGACGGGCGACTGCTTATAGCCCATTGAGTTGCTCACGGTGGTCGTTAAACCTCTAATTAAAAAAAAAAAAAAAAAAAAAGCACAACTTTTCATCATCAGTCAAAATCCCTTCTGACTTTCGCTCTCAGCTTTCTCTCTTTCTGAACCTGAAATTGTTGTATTTTTGTTTTGTTTTCTTTGGAGGGACGAGGGGGTGGGGATGGGGTGTGTGTCTGCTGAAGCTAAAACAAGACATTTCATCTTCAAAAGTATACAGCAAATTTTAGTTATGAGAACTTTTACAGAAATCTGTACATTCATTGCTATAATTCTTAAACAAATAAATACGTTGATTATTTAATTATTTACAATATCGGCCAATTAAAAACGAAAATTCTGCGCTGGGGGGGGGGGGGGGGGGGGGTCGCTCCAGTTACCGCAGCTGGATCCGATGCTGGCCGCCAGGAGAATATGAGACCTAGAACCGAGTTATCTCCTCACAATCTTTCCGGGTGCTGCGAATCACAGGGCACTGTACGAATCGGCTACCAAATCACTGAACTGGTAAAAAAATTGAGATAAAAAAAAACTGCAATTCTTGAAGTAAGAAATTTATTTCGTCCAAAAATTATTAAGAAAGAAAATTTTTGAAATCTCAAGCATTGATTTATTAGTGACTTGGAGAATTGCGGCTAGCTACCTGAAATTCCTAACTATACTAGAAAATATGGCTTTCACCCTTCTGTCTGTTAGATTGCAAAGCGTGAATTTCAAGCAGTTTCAACTCTCAGTATACATATAACTATGAAAAACAAAACTAAAATAAACGCGACATACTTAGAAGCAAAATTTACATTATATTGCAAATATCGTTGCTAAAAAATTCCGGTACTAAACCAGTCATGCGACTTTTAGGAACCTCACTCTGAAGTCCAATGATATTGATTTTTCTCTAGATTGCTGATCTGCACGCGGTTGCTCCAAACCGATCACTAAATATTGCAAGCAACACAACTCAGAGTCAATCCAGTGGTACGCATCAACAACTCATTTTTTTTCAGTTGGGAGCCAATTTAAGTGTCCCTTTCCTTACCTGGGAGCCAATTCGTGTGTCCCTAATCACTCCGCTAACTTGGAGTGGAATGGAAAATATTTCATTTAACAATTATATTAAACCATTCCACTCCATTTTATCAGAACCACATTCGCAATTATTTTCAACGAAAAGGATCGACACATGATTTTGAATAAAACTTTGGCAACAGCGGAAATTTAAATTCAAGTTAACCTAGAAGTATAACCTAAACTCAAGATAACCTAGTGGTTCAACCAATCAAATGCAATAATACATACATTGCTTCAGTTCTTCAGGAAATTGTAATGACATGGGAACTCCAACTTCTGACACTAATTTCTGCAGAACAAAAATTTATTGTACATCAAAACTGTCCTTCTTTTGTGATGAAATTACGTTTTTGAAAAATTTAACTAAAAACAAAAAGCTAAAATTTTCCATCTGTACTGTGATCAAACATAGGTGACTCTCTCATTGTTTTCACAAAATTTCTGGGTACCATTTCTATCACTGGCCCTGCTTTTCAAATTCACCATTTTGTTCCTTCAAAAATGCGAGATTAAATATCCTAAAGTATAGTACTTATCGCTTTGGTAGTATTCTTTACTTTTCACAGTGATGTTCAGTAACTGTTTTAAACAAAGGTACACTTGTATTCAGAAGCGAGGGTCTCTGGCTAACCATCAGAGTTGGGCCCTAGCTAAACCCCAGAGCAAGCATAAGAAATGTACATATCCGATGGTTCTGACTCCCTCCCTTCCCTAGAACTGGTGTCCGTAAATTACGGACGGACGATTGCTCACAGGCTTTAATGCTTATGGTGAAAAGAAGAAAACAAAAAGGTGTGGTGTTGAAAGCTTTGTCTTCATATCTTACACAATGCGTTTAAACTCTTCTTGGTTCGAATCCCGATGAGCCATGGGTGGAGTGTTTGTGCAATAATGTTGCTTCTGTCCTTTTCCTGGAACAAGAAGCCCCAAATTTGGAACATACGACTGTTTATAGCTCAGAGAATTGCTCATGGGGGGGGGGGGTCATTCACCTTTGAAACAAACAAACAAGAAAATTCAGTGCCAACTCTGAGAAAATTAAATGAAATAAGGGAACCTTCTTCATAGTGCAATTAGAAACTAACAAATCCTGAAAAGCTTTTAACGGAAATTTGCAAATTCAATTAGAGATTTGATTTTACGGATTTAAGCTATGTGGTGTAAAATTTGTCAATGTTTAATTCCAACCGTGAAAATAATTTACCAGTGAAAGTTGTTCAAATTCAGCGAGATTAAATTACAAAACAAAAAAATTTCTGTTCAAATGTATTCACTGATTTAAATATATATATATATATATACATTAAATTGCAAAACTACAAGTGCGATGATGCGAACCGTTCTGTAACTTTCTTTCTTTTCTTATTTGTTTGTGTGCTTGTGGGAGAAAATATAGTTTTAATAAATTAAGGAGTTCAGAGAAGCATCATCATAAAATAAAATTGCTCTGCCTCAAGAAATACAATGGGACACTTCTAAGACTAACACATGGAAAATATGTTTCAGCAGTGATAAAGGCATTTGAATGGAATTGCTGTTGTAATCAAATGTGTAAACTTTAATTTTTCATCTTTCGGACTTTCAGTAGAGGTAGAAATATCTAAATTGAAAATTTAAGAAACTATTATTATTTCATGGTCACTCGTCCGTCTAGACCTCTTTCCTGCCTATAAATAAATATTAAGAAAGAAAAACTAATAGTCCAGATGATTTATCACTAGGTAGAAAGATGTAGTCTAAGAATCAATCGTTTACGATGAAAATATGGCACTTATTCAGGATAGAGTTCATGCTTCCTTGAATTGGTAAGATTAAAATATCGGTGATAAGACTGAGGATGCGAAAAGCATTGCTGAATAATATCCCCACTTTATTCAGCAATGCTTTTATGCATTCCACAAATGCATTCCAGCTGAAAACAAACATCACAAATGAAAAATGAACAGAAAATCGAGAATTCCGCTGATTTTTATGTGCCATGAAAGAATTATTTACTTCCGTTAGTTACCGTAGGTTTGCTTACTTTTATTTTCTATTTTGTACTGAAAAAATTAAAATGGCCCACTTGCAAGCATCAAGCTATGCTATGGCAATACTAATAGCTTTACCAAGAGTCTGAAAATTTTTGTATCGAAATAACTGGAGCAGCATTTAATCTTTAACATTTTCAGCCTTTGCGGTTAGGGACTTAAACCTAGCAATAATGGTAAGGCGGTAAGGGCACTAATCATTTCTCTTTTTAACAATGATGAGAGGAGGACTTCCAAAATACGTAATAAAGAAAAGCGCACGTGAGAGGATTAAAAATATTCCTTGGCGGTAGAAGCCAAATTAATAGGGTGCAATAATGAAAGAACCTGTGATAGCGCACACGCTGACTAAATCTCTATGTAAAAAACAAGCAATTCATTTACCTGAGAATTTGTGCCCATAGATTACTACATGAATTGACTTCGCGCCCAGTTAATTAAGTTTTATTCTGTTCTTATGGAAGCTTTATGCAAACTATAAATTAACCTTTTATTGCATTATATTAAATAGGTGAGAAAAATTTAGGCCATCCAAGTTTTAATTTTTGGATCTGAACGGATTTTTTCCTCCCGCGGACTGCCGTGACCACGTTATACAGAAGGTGTTGAGAGCGAAATGGGATGTAAGTGGAACGAATTGCATGAAACATTGCCACAACGACTGTTAAACAACAAGACGTAATCGCCCACTGTTTAAGTAATCACTATCACAAGTACTTTCTTTTCCTCTCTGTGTATTAATTACACCACTTTCATTAAACGCTCGAAAAAGCGAAATCGTTCTTTAACGATAGAATAATTAGTCATAGAGATATTAATCAGTTTTGTAACATGGATGTTTTCTTCGTGAGCAATAATTGATGAAATATTAATTATTTCTCGAAGAAACACTCTTATCCAGCAGTATTACTAATTTAAAAAATACAAATTATATTGACAAATCTCAATGGAGTTCTAACGTTAATGCAAACATTTTTCTTTATCTCATCGAAAAGCTGCAAATAAATGTCTTGAAAAGAAAAAAAAAATATTTCGGTTTAAAACCGAGGACATCATTCTCGCATTGATGAAATTTCTTCGCATTCTTTAAGAATTTTTTCCATCAATTATGATCAACAGTACGTTGCTTTTCCTGTTAATGCAAATACTGTGGAGGCGGAATTTTGAAAAATTGCATTTGAATAGCATTTTGCTTTGCATTTCAACAGTTCTTTGCTTTACATTTGAATAGCCCTTTGTCACCTTTTTTCATCTGTATTTCAGAATTTTACAGAAAACACACACATGCCCTCGTATTCTGTGGTGCTCACACACGTACTTTATCCACACCTAGACCACCGAATTTTAAACTATAAATATCTTGAACCAATTTACAGTTATATGCAACTTCTAGACCTAACTGGCCACGAACACTAATTCTATTGCATGTAAAATAAGGAATCTCGACATTTCTACTGGCTCAAATGAAATATTGAAAACTATTACACCAAATAACTTTCTGAATACGCGATTCTGAGGTAACAGACATGTGGGGACAGCAGTAGTAAGTCATACCACTACACGTAAATATGGAGTTACATTATTGTAATTTCATATTAAAGACATGCGAAATATCGAAGGTACGAAACATTATTTCATTTATTTATACTTAGCTCGATAAGTGCTGTAATTATATTATAAATTGATGAAAACATTTGGGATTCGTGTGAGGTAGGGATTGTGTTTGTTCTTATGTCACAAGAAAAACATCGGAAGCGAGCAAATGAAATACTATTGTGCGAGGAATTATGTTCAGATTTGTAATTTCCATTGCAGAAGATTAGCTCTCCTAAATATCTAACAAAAATAAGTTAAAATCAGATCAGGAAACCAGTGATACAGTAAATTATATAAATATACGGTATTTATGCACAAGGCTTAAAAAATACCATGCGCGAGAAGTCCGGGGTATGTAAATTATTGGCCTGGGCAAGTAAATTAAAAATC
This sequence comes from Macrothele yani, assembly GCA_039090855.1. Lineage (NCBI taxonomy): Eukaryota > Metazoa > Arthropoda > Arachnida > Araneae > Macrothelidae > Macrothele > Macrothele yani. The sequence goes on along the minus strand of CM077007.1, from coordinate 144,390,587 downwards.
TAGTTATAATCTAAAAAATTGGGAATAGAATTTCCTACTACAAGAAAAAAATTACAAGCAAGCCATGTCTCATGTCACTGCTAATCACCGGAAGTTGTATTATTATTGTTACGGACGCCAAGGACAGAAGAATATCACTTCTTCTAATTATATTATGTTCTAGGTCCAAAAATTAGAACCAGATGCAGTTTGCTTCAAATGTTTAAAATCAGCGTCAGGATGCATACCCTTCGGTGTTAAGTGACAAAGAGCGAAAACTTTAGCAAAAGGAACATGACGGAACCCCTAAATTTCTCATATACCAGTTTCATCATCATAACATTTCACACCAATTTCAACATCATCATCCTAAATTTTGAGATTGTGTATTGAACACTTTGAATACAGATCCTTAAAACAGAAATGTAAAAAGTTCATATTTTTTAACTTAAAAAAATGAGGGTTCTGATTTGTTATCTTGATAGATAATTTTCCTGGGTATCCAGTTTTTACTACCTGGGCAAGTAAATAATTTCTGCGCATGCCCAGAAGGAAATGTAACTTTTCAAATATTTTTCAAACCCTGGTGCAGTAACGAATATCTAGCAATTTCCTTTTCCTAGAGACTCGTGAATTTTCTGTTAATTTAATATCCACTGGTTTTTAGGGCGGATTCTGATTCTGTTGGAGTTATTCATACACTTATTAGTGACATCGTCGTCAATTACTATAATCAAGAGGTATCCATACTCTGAACTATAAATATTTAGGAGTTTTTAACATAAGAAGGACTGTCCCCGAAATACAGAAAAAAATGTACTTCTGATCCAAGAGGGAGAGTGCTTCTGTTCATTCGTCCGAGATGGGTCCAGGCTATTCAGGGGAAAGTGTGGATTATGTGTTTCTCCAACGGCTCTGTGTCCTTCCTTTCCCTGCAGCCAGTGATCCCAAATAAGGGATGGTCGCTTTTAGCTCATGGAGTTGCTCACTGTGGTCGTTAAACCCCCAAAACAAAGAAAAGAAGTTTTTGCGCTTGAATGATCTGAAACATTTTACGTTATTTCATCTGCTGGTTGTATGTATCTAATGTTTGCAGTCATGTTCATACTGTTCTCATTTCATCCATAAGTATTTTTTTTATCTCATTCTTCTTAAGCTTCCCTACAAGAAATTTCTTTTTTTATTACTTTTAAAAATAATTTTTCAAAGATAGTCAAATAATAATAAAAAAAAAAAGCTCATCTAAAGTATTTGACTCTCCATAAAAAACAACAACTATGAAACAGAAATTTTTCTTTTCAGAAAAATTTGTTTATATCGCTAAAGGAAACCGCATGGGGCAAAAGTGTTAAGACAGAATTTTATAAAGCACAATAAGATAAAAATACATGCAATAAGTCTCATGAAGAAAAAGGTTTATTGATTTGGGATTAAGTAATATATAGACAATTGAGATTAGTTTGAAAGGTCAGAGGTGTATATTTCAAACAGAAATGAAATTCATCTCATTACTTAAGATTTTTGCGTGAAAAAATTATAATGATATTACGGTAACACTAACTAACACTCACTGACTTGTGGGTGTTAGTGTTACCGTATAAATTTCCTTTTATACATATAAACTACAGCAACATGGAACAGTTATCTCTTAAAAACCGGCAGAAAGAAAAAAAAGTGAAGTTACCATGTGCTTGGACGCAACAATTAACAGTGAAGTTACTGAGCCTGGCTGGATCCGACATCTCGAATATATAGAGTATTTGAAAATATCAAAGACAAAATGAGCCGGCGTTGTTCCCCAATTCCTGATTTACTAATGACAACACTTGTAGAAGGTGTAAGATAATGCAATACTATGAACGGCCACTTGTCATAGAAAAGATGTCTTAAAATACTATTTAAAAAAAAAAAAAAGGATCAAATCGTAAAGAAAAGGTACGTCTATAATTATGGAATATTAGTTAGTGCCTATCAGGACTATTTATTATATCAACGGTTTGGGCGCGAAAACGTTTGATGGAACAATTTTATCAAATATTATTTTCACCTTCATTTTTTTTTCTTAAAAATCCTAAACATAAATAACAGCGGAAGCAATCATTGATATTATAATGTAAACCAAAACCTACATTTTCAGAATTCAATTTGAGTGGACTGACCATTTCACCAACCATGACGCAGTTTCTCAAAACGACTAGCCTATTTCAACAGTTCAGATGCAGAATAAATGTTGAAAACTCAATTGACATTTTTTAGTTCCAATGAAAAAAGTTATGTAAAAAAAAAAATCTTTAAGGCATGAGAACAACTTTCGAGTTTTGTCAGTCTTTTCCCATATATCAAATAATGCTCTTTGAAGCACCAAAAACCCTTGAGGAATCAGGCAGAAATTGACCTCTTTATTATTTATTGTTTTACAAAGATGAATTTCATAGAATTTAACAACAAAAAGTTGAATGTTTGACTATACAAAACGCAAATAGGACGTCAGAGTGATCATATTTTTAACATTAAGATGAAGCTCAAAAAATCTGTTTTTGCGACATTAAAACCCAATAACTACTTTCCAAAATACACGATGGTGAATCAAACTTTGCCAAAATATTCTTTTTTCTTTTTACTAGATGCATTTGTTGATTAAGATTATTTAAAAATAGACGAATGAAAGATACATTTTTAGTTAATATTTGAGATCACATTTTTTACTACGACAACATTGCATTCTAACCAGAAATCCCTTCTCTGTGTCCACACCACGGGAACAATAAAGAATGACATTTCTGTATATTAAATCAATTTTTCCCATTGAAAATTACAGCTGGGATCAACAGAAATAGTCCGGTCTGTATTCCTATGATGCAGATGGGGCTAGAAACAACGTAACGTCGGTTATACATTTCCTGTTATACGGTTTTCACGTAATTCTACGATAATACCAATATTTTATTGAAGTTTCTATCACGTTTGAATTCGATTAAACGTAATTCATTTATACGCTTTTTGCCATTATACGTTATATTTTGGAATTTCAGAGTTTCAAAAAATACAAGGTTCTTTTATTCTTTTATACGTAACCCGATATGTTCCAATTTTAAGAAAACTGAGACAGCATTTTTTTTGGCTACCATTAACAGATGGTGCAAATAAAAATTTTGCTAAATAACGTTAACAGTTCACTCTGAATTCAAGAAATTTAAAACAAGGAAATATTAATGAATATTTTACTCGGCATTAATGCTAAATCAACTAGTAGACAAACCGCTTTAAAATCAGCGATGTTTTTTATTAAAGAATGTGTAAATACGCCCCTGGACATAGGCTTGAAGTAGCAAACAAAGTATGCATTCATGTCTTACATTATAAAGTAGTATAATAATCTAAAGTTACCAGTTCTTTTCAATCCCCCTATTTTTTTCTTTCTGGAGGACACTCAAACTTTTACAATGCCAATTAACATTTTAAAATTTAATCTATACGTTTTTAAGGCCATCTCCTGGAAAAACATATAATCGTGACACTGTATTTGGTAAGTGTAACTGCAGTTTTGACAACTGCAGGAAAAAAAATAAAAACGTTTTTAACTTCATTTGCATATTCTGAAATTTCGAATGAAAAAAAAAAGGCAAAGTTTTCTTTTAGTTTACCATCGTAGAAGGTCCATATTTACGAGTTCTGCATTTCCTGAGATTTGAAATTCATGATCGAAATTTACAATCCTACAGGATGTTTCGCAATTTCCCAAAAGTATCTTGCATTGTCTGGTAAATGTGAAAATAGTCTCAGTCCCCCTTCACGTTGATTCTAAAATAAAGTGAAAAATACCTTCAAGAAAGTGGCGGAAAATCGAAGATATTACCTAATCGAAAAAGAAAATTGGTAAGAAAAAATTCTACTCCCGGTTGGCTACTGGCTTTCTACGTGACCAGCAAACTCCGCCCGTAACTCATGAAGTATTCAGGAATACCCCCGGCAGCCATTACTCTCCTGTCAGCCATAGGAGAGGGAGGTTTCTAAACCCTCCCTATCTCACCCCTTGTGTCACCAACAGTAACACCCTACGGCAAAACAATCATGAAAGAGAGCCAGGTGATCAAATCCGTAGTTTAGAAGTAATACTTACGAGCATGACATTGTTCTGGATGCATATATCGATGAAGGTATGATATGTGGTATTAAGATGGTGTTTGAATAATGTCATGCTGTCCTCCTGAGACGGTATAATTATATGTTCGCATAATCATTTTAGCGACGCATAAGTTATGAAATTCTCACGGAAATTAGCTGCTATCACAATATCGACGATTGGTTTACGGAAAACTGATTCTGAAAATGAACAGAAGTTTTCGAAGTACTGCGATTTATTCGTAAGCCGAGGCAACTGACAGAAACGCCAACTTTTCGATCACCTTTCTCAAGACAACAAAGCAAAAGAGAGAAAATGCAGAATGTGCTCATTACTAAGTGACACCGTGTTTAATAAAATAAGGGCAATTTCGGGCGGTATGTATAACAGGGCTATGAAAATTAATTAAGTGCTCTCTCTCATCTGAAAGCAAAAAACTTAAATCTGAGAAAACTACAGCGCAATTAAAAAAGCTAAAGGCGAGTGTGGGCGGTTATTAAGCAACGTATGTTACCTAGATTGCACAGAAAACTACATGTGAATAACTTAATTTTTTTCTAACTGCAAAAAAAAGTTTCATAATACGGCCTGTATACACCTGGGAAATCCTGTTGAAGATTAGATGTTAAAAAATATGTTTCTGAGGATTTTTTTTTCTTGTAATCATCAGCGTACTACTAAATTTCTTTCAGAATTATTTCCAGATTCAAAAATTACAAATTGGTCACGATTAGTAAGGATATATTCGCTAGTAAATAGGACGACTTTCACGATGACAGCGTCAGAATTCACTAGCAAATAGGAAGAATCAGAGCATGTCCATTAGGAAAATAAGGGGCATTATTGGTTCTTAGGACGCAACACTTCTTAATCCACTCCAGATAATCAGTTCAGGAGAGGTGCTCCCAACATTTCTTCATCATATTCGCTCATCGAAGTGGTTTCCCGATACCTATGAATTACTGAGCAGTCTGGATAATGTATACAATACATTACTGCGTTTGATAATGCATCATAACTCAAGAAAATAAGTGTTAAAATCTAATAAACTCTGATGAAATCTATCCAAAACTTTTGTACTGGTTCTATAGAAAGATTTATTTTCGAGGGTTATGACGTATTATTATTATAATAGTTATCATTATGATAATGCGTCATAATTCGAAAATAATAATAATAATAATGCGTCATAACGCTCTAAAATAAATGAAACTCCTGTACCGGTTTTATAAAAAAGTGACGCTGAACACACTCTTTGACAATACCTTTTATATTGTATTACTGAAAATTTCTTGAAAAAAAAAAAAATACACGATTTTTCTGGTACGTGGCAACATTGCACATGTTGTTACGAATTTCAGCTTATTGCTCCTCCCATCTGTGTCCATGCTGAAGGGACAACGAACGACATACGCTGGGTTTTTTGTAGTACTAAAGAACAAAGTGAAGTGAAATGAAATTTATCAGCTAATGGCTCCCAAGGCCATCTGATAGCTGATGCCTGTCTAACGAAAAAGAAAAAAAATATTTTGAAATGATTATTTTGCTCTGGTATGACAGTATATGGGCTTATTTTTCTCGACTTCTTGTTTTATTTAGGGCGTCCATCAAATAGAAATTTTACATACGAGGAATATATTAGATCTCCAGTTTTCTAAAACCCCTGCAAAAATGAAACCAGTACTTTATTGTCTCTAAAGAAAATAACATCTCTGTGTGTATACCTGTATAGAATTCACATCATAATTTGTATTTAATTCTCATTTGCTTTCATGAAAATGAAAAACTGCATCAAATGCCTCTGCAAAAGAAGTTTTAATACACAGTAGGCAATGCGATCGTGCAAATATTTTTATTCACATGGAAGAGTAACAATTTGGTATTTGGCCATGACAGTGATAATAATATATTGCCACTCTGTTTATCTAAATCGAGGCAGTCACACAATGCAAGTTCGAACTTTTTCTATAAAATAACAGAAAATACCTCTAGAACTTTTCAAGTAACATTTTCGCTAATAAAAAATAATAGCAATATTTAGAAGAGAAATCATTGAGCTTAACAAAATCGCTGCTACCAAGCTCGAAAGAGACAACTAACACGCCACAAAATATTTCACATTGATTTAGATTACTGTCCTGAAGAAAGAGATTGCAACCTTCACGCGACCGAGCTACGCTTTGACGTTTTAGAAGCACCATTAAAATTTCATATTGCTGGAAAATACCTATAAAAGAGAATTATTTACTTTTTACCTAATTGCCGGAAGAACAAAACAATCCCTGCGCTTAAAAAAGTACTAAAATCATTCTCAATTGTTCCGTAACATCTGATGTGAAGCTGTATTTCGTGATAAAATCAGAATCGGAAGTAACTTCCGATTTCTGATGAAAAGATATCTTTATTTACGCTTTTCATTTGCCCTTCTAAACTGAAAATAACACATGGAGAAAATTTTTTATTATGTTCCAAAATTGTATGTTTCACATTAGCTTGTTCAGAATACAGCTGACCTTCCTGGAAGGACTGATTACTCAACAGTTCTTACTGAGAAATCAGTTGAATGTTTATCTGATAATAACCTAAATACATGACACGACACCGGAAATTCGTTTAAGTTAGATCTAATTGAAGTGTAGCAACTCCAATGCTTTGAGGAAATAAGGTTGTAATATTTTATAAATAATTTAGTCCTATACACGACAACTGTAAATCTTTCAGGCATTTGTTCACAACTTTTAAAATCTTTCCGTAGACTATTCGTGAAGGAACTTAACCCTCATTACCCAAAAGTGTGAAGTTTGGTGTGATTATGTCGCTTCGAAAAATATTTAATATTTTCTTTGAAAGAAATTCAAAGTCTGAGTAGTTCGAATTTCTGAGCAATTAGATCTTTGAGGTACTTTGATTTTCGAAGTATATTTTTTACAAAAAACGTGTAATTTATTTATTTATTTATTTATTCATTAACTTATTTTGCAAATCACAGTAACAATCTAAAGAATATTGATCTGTGTGGCAACTAACATTCTTTTTCCACTTAACCAGGAATTCAAATAAAAACCTAATAAATGAGTGATTTGCTTTAAGAGTATTTTGAGTTCTCATGAACATGGTGGTGCAGTGTTCTAAGGGATGGCCTCTGATCATTCGTCTGAAAGGGGTCCGGGTTCGAATTCCGGTGAGGCATGCATGTTGTGTTTGTCTTACGGCACTGGCTCTCTCCCTTCCCTGTCACCAGTGACCCTAAATTAGGGACGGGCTACTGCTTATAGTCCATTGAGTGGTCGTTAAACCTCCAATAATAATAATAAAAAAAAGAACAAAGAAAGTTAAAGAAAATGCAGAAGTTCGATTCATTGTGTCATAAAATATTAATTCAATCTGATCAATTTTATCGACAAACCTCAGACCGAATTCATCGGCGCAACAGATCTATTCTTCTGCGCTTGTTTTGAAACCAAAATTAATGTGATCTGTCATCCTTCTTCGCTGAAATACTTAATTTGATGGCACTCATTATTCGGTACGCTGTAATTTGCTTTTATTTGTCATGAGTTCTTTACTGTTTTAAACTAACTTCATTTGCTTTGTTAACATTAAGCCTTCATGTACATGCATAAGTTATAAATTTCATGACTTTTGATGCATCTGATTCTAGCTTTTAATTATTTTTTTACGGTATTCTTTCACCAGGATTTTCTTTTTTAGAAACCAGCAAGAGAAGATCACTGTAGTTAACTAACAATTTCTTCAAGACCAAGATTTTCAACTTCAAAGGTAAGATTTTAAACACTGACAGGACTAAAGAGAGAAGACAAAAACACAAGAGAAAAACAAGAACAGCTCGCTTCTCATGTGATGTAATAGACATGTTTCATATTTAAAAGTCATACACATAAAACAAAAAGTAAACAAAGAAGCCATGTGGTTTGATTATTCTACACTGAATCATTATCCTTCCTGAGCCGTGATTCTATATGATTGCTTTTCCTACAGTCAGACACCAAAGGTGGAAAGGAAAGGTTGATTATTTTGTGGCAGCTTTAATGGTACAAGGGGCTTTACAGCATCAAGAGGAAAACCAATTATGAAAACTAAAAGCTTGGCTGATAGGGTACTCCATTTGCAATTAATTCCAGGCAACATTACCTATTTTATGTGTTATATGTCATAACCATTCAAAGTTATGGTTCAAACTATGTAAGCATACAACCTGTTCACCGAAAACGTAATTCTTCATCGGCTTAAACTAGCCGAAAAATAGGTTAGTGCTAAATATTAGTGCAAGCTGGAGCATTCTACAACTCAAAAATAAAAATTTCAAAATGCGTTTGGAATTTGATTCTAAAAGGGGACGGAGAATATAAAATACATAGTCTTATTTTTTTATTTAACTTTGTCATAGTAATGCATGCACAAAATCAAGTGGCATATCAGGTGATGTACTTTTTCACTGACAGATTTTTTCAGATATGAAAAATTGTACAAGATGCAGCTGGTAACAAAAAATTTAGTTTTCATAAAACTTGTGAACAACTCTGCTTCACTAAATTTCATTCCTTGTAATACGATCTACAACAGGGTAAATTGTTGTACTTTCAAAATTTAAACTTTAAGAAGACCTCTTAAGTTAGAGAATTCTTTTTACAGCTGAAATAGTGTTTGTTCACAAGTTTAAATTTGCATAAAAGTTTACATGCTTAGCAGAAATTAAACAGGAATTCCGAAATTAAAAACACACACAATTTTTTTTTTCATTGAATATTTACAAATAAAAACAGTTTGCACTAAAAAGAACATCAGCGTTTGAGAAACTGGATTTCGTTTCTCGATTGGCGTCTTTAGTATTTAGAAATTAAAAGACGCTGAAATATTCTTATTTTTTTAAAACACAAATCCAAATATTAGAAAAACATTTCAGTAAGAAAAATATTTAAGGTCCGCAAGTGGGATGTACGCAGTTTCAAAGAAATCTATGGCTTCAACACTCTCATTATCATCATTTTAGGTAGTACTTCTTTTCCCATTTTTATTTACCTTCCATTATTTTCTTAACAGACAAATTGATATCCACTTCTGGTATAGATGTGATTATCGGAAGATATCACTGTATTTATTGAATTCCTGCCTCCAGCAAAGGTAGATCTTTCGGTTATCTTTGAAACTGAACATATTATCACGGTTGACAGAGCACATCGCTGACTTACTGTAAGGATTGATTAATAAGCTGGAAGATCAAATCATTTTGAATTCGAATCTTGCATGAAGCAAAACATTGATTTGCTCATGGTGCTTTAAGGATGTTAGACACGAGTGATTTATTACGTTGTTCTATTATTTATTTTTGGCAGTCAAATTGAAGTGCAAAGATTACTTACTCCGAAGTCGCATCAAAAACCTCAGATAAAACAACTAACCACTTTTTTCTTATAAGTATATTTGGCGTTATCTTTTTAGCTTCGTATTTCAATGCGTGTTTTAAGCTGGCAATGAAGGGAAGCGAAAAAAGACTTGTATTTGAAACATTTTTTCAGCTTGTTTGAAGCAGGATGTAAAAATGAAATGGTAATTTGTGTAAGGGTTACGCTTCTTTTGCTATAGTGTTATAAAATATAGTGTGAGACCTTTTGAAATTTTAAATATCAGTTTCATTGAGCAAGAATGCATCGAGAACAAGTTAAAATTAAAATTAGGAATTTATCAAATTGCAAGAACGTGAGATCTCTACCATTTGAGACCACTTACTTTATTTACTATTTGACAAAACTTCTTCGGGTCTTACGCATTTTCCAGTTTCAGATGTCTGGAATGAGAAGCAGTACGCACCATGTTCATCTAACTAATGTGTGATTTGATTCCTGTCCCCTTTATAATTTACATTAACATATTTGTCATATTACTGACGTTGTTTTTACGCTTAGTTCGTTATGATTTTTAGAGTTTCCATTGGCATATAATGTGGGGATTAAATTAGAGGTTCTGGTTCTAGGGGAGAGAAAAAGAACCAGAATCTTAAGGAAGAAACGGACATTCATATTTTATCGGGATTAGAACCGTAATCAAAGAGTAAATAAAGCCTACTTTAAAAAGGTTTTTCCGAAGAATATGGGTTAAATGGATTGAAAATTGACTAATTCCGTTCTTGGTGATACAGTTATAGTTTTTTTTTCTTTGCATTAATAGTAAGATCATTTATCACATTTTAAATTTATTTTTAAGCGCTGTGAAAGTAAGGGGAAGCGAAATTTACTAGCTGAACACTGGTTGTTTGTATTCACTTGCGTTCGGGAAGAAAGTGTTTCACCTATTGTCCTAAAGAGTGTGCTCGGTTTTGCGAATTTTTAGACTAGCACTTGATTTTCAGAGTCTAGGATTTTTCTTTGTTTTCACAGCTTTGGTTAAACACACCCGCAAAAGTTAATAGTAACAGCAACGAAAAATCTCATAACCTTTCCCAGCAATACGAATTTCAAGCGAAGATCATGAGATTAACTTTGACAAGAACAGAATACATTTTTTTCTAATCATTCAACTTAAGTGCCTACACTTCTTCAGCTGAATTTGTATTCGATGACGAAATTTATTAAAAAGGATATGGGTAATCACTAGGATACTACATTCGTCTTCTGTCTAAACACTGTTTATTAACAGATATGAATCCATAGACATCTCACCAACAGATTATGACCCCCCCCATTGATTTGGGGGTTTATTGACCACTGTGAGCAATTCAATGGGCTATAAGTAGTCTCCCGTCTCTAATTTGGGTCCACTCTCTCCAGGGAATAGTGAGAAACAGTGCTGTAAGATAAAAACACCATCCATGCCTTACCCAGAATTCAAACTCAGCCCATCTCGGATGAACGGTCAGAAGCAAGCGCTTAGGCATATGCCCCCCCCCCCATGTGGCGTCGATTTTCTGTTTGAAGATGATTAAGCTTTTAGTTGAATAAGAAATCGGTGCAGGACATAGCCACATCGTGACACGGGCAAAGTACTTATTAAAAGCATTGTACATCAATCACATCGTGACATGGGCAAACTACTTATTAAAATCGGTGTTCTAACTGAAAGAAAAGCAAAATAAATTGTTCTTTGCCTCTGAAATTGTAACAAAAAATTGCAAAAAATAAATGGGCACATTCAGAATTTTGACTGAATAAATATTTTATAATTTTGGAAACTCTTCATCAGTTGATTCTCTGAAAGCCTTTTACTCAGTTTTAAAAGCTGGCACAATTGAACTGTAATTTTTACCTTAAAAGTTCTGTGTTCTAGCAATGGATGTTCAGTTCTATAGCTTTATAGTAATACGATACTTTCGTGAAAACAATATATGCTCGTAATGACGACAAGCCGCCCCCGGTGATGCAGTAATCTAAGAGATGGCTTCTGACCATTCGTCCGAGATGGGTCCGGGTTCAAATCCCGGTGAGTCATGGATGTTGTGTTTGTCTTACGGCTCTGGCTCTCTCCCTTCCCTGGAGTCGATGGCTCTAAATTAGGGACGGGCGACTGTGTATAGCCCATTGAGTTGCTCACGGTGGTCGTTAAACCTCCAATCAGAAAAAACAAAAATAAAAAATGAAGACAACTTTTGTTCTCTTGAAATAACAAAGAACTTTGTACGACGATTATTGTTCTCCCTATAACTTTCTTAAAAAATTTTGTATAATCCACCAGAACAGTGAAACACATTTCCATTTTCGACATGCAAATCTTTTATTTTAAATGTGATATATTGCACTTTTATTTTGTAATCTGAACACATTTCACTAAAATTTTGAAATAAATCATGCAATTGCCGCTCATGTGGCGCAGTGCTGTAAGCGATGGCTTATGACCATTTGTCCTAGTTGGGTCTGGGTTCGAATCCCGGCGAGGTATAGATGTTGTGTTTGTCTTACGGTGCTGGTTCTCTCCCTTCCCTGGAACCAGTGCCCTTAATTAGGGACGTGTGACTGCTTATAGCCCATTGAGTTGCTCACGGTAGTCGTTAAACCTTCAATAAAAAAAGAAAAATCATGCAATTCAAATTTGTAGAATATTGCTACACACTCAACACTTGTAAAATGATACTTTTCGAAATTACGATGTCAAACACGCAAATTAAATGTAGAACTTCATTTATGCAATATCTTTGGAAAAGAAAAAGTTATTATGAATCTTTACACAAAACTCTTGTGTTAAAAGAACAGTGAAACTACGTAATCGATCAAACGAACGAAAAATGTTCATCATTGTTTCTCAGTTAGAAAAAAAAAAAGCTTTAAAAATAGATGCTCATGTTCAGTGTCAGAACATTTTCCTCAAAAGTTATTCTGGAATATGAGGATATGCTGTGCAGTCACTTCAATAGCAAATAAATTCATTTCAAAAAGGAATATTTTATACATTTCTTGTCTAAGTGAAACTGATATTGAATTACGTTTTTAAAAACTACAATTCATTTCTTTGAATTCCAACAGTTTTGTAAGCTGATATACCACCAACGTTAAATTTGTGTGCTTTCAACAGATTTTCCCCAACTAATATGTTGTGAGCGATGCAAGTTTTCAGGGTAAGCACTGTTGCATAATAGAAAATTTACATGTTAAACTGAAAGATTTTGCTTCTAATCAATGGCAAAAATAAAAAAATACCAATAGTGCCTACAGGTTTTCCTGCAAAGACTTAACGTTTTTTTTTATTTTTTCTCTGACCATTTGAAAATGAATGGTTCATATTTTAATAAACGATTATGTATTTTATTTACCAGCTTTATACTCAAAATGAATTGAAGAAGTACACCCTTAAAAATCTTATGGATAATTAAATATTTGCTGACAAAAGCGGAACTTGGAATGTGCATGACAATAAACTCGCCAATCATGACGTACTCAAAGGAAACAACGGAAGAGAAGATTAAAGCTAAGCAAACGATGCAGACAGAAGAAATGCAAACACTAAAAAAATACTAAATAAAACCAGATTATCAAAATCACGAATTGGCATTAAAAAATTCTAAAGAAATCAACATTTAAAAAGCACGAAAATGAAAAAGAATTAAAAAGAGGGCTGTTGGCAGGGGAGGTCAGAAAAGTTTGGCTGCAATGAATTATGCCTGAGTGCTGCTTACGAAGATTTTAAACGAGACGACCATAAGAATTTTAATAAATTTCGGTTTTAGTGTGACAACGAAGGGTATGTTTGTGATAAAGCCAATGTATTGTGTATTGCTTGGCTTCTTGGTCATGAATTTAAACTACAAAAAAATGGAAACAAAAGTAAAGATTTTTGTAGAGACAGATAGCTTCACCACTCAATCATTCCATTATAAGCAAACAAACAAATCTACTGAAACTCATTTCTATGTTGTTTTGCGCAGGGCTCAAATTGTTCATTGTTCTTCATCATTATTGCTTTTGGAAATCATTTTTCAATATTATATTGCACTGAGAAATATCACATCATTAACATGTTTAGGTAACACCTAACATTCCTTTATTCAAAATTTTGCTTATGTCAAATCACAGCAGTTCATCACAAATACGACCGACCCTCAGATATATAACCACGCTCTCTCATTAAAAAGTTAGAAAATATTGACATTGGAAAAGACTTTATTCCGCGTATTTTCATGGGCGGAGCTGAGGTAACCAATTTCTTTAAGTCCATGTATCAAAGTTTCAGCTCAAGCATTTTTAATTCAAAGTCGAATAAAAATTATTGATACATCTCAGAGGTAAATAACGCGAAATACCTCCAAAAGAACGACCAATGCAGTTATCCTAGTTAAAAACGCAAATAAGAAAAATCTCTTTCTTTAATACAAATTGAATAAATTTAAAAATGTTATATTAATCTTAAAGAAGAAATACATTTCGTGAACCTTTTACACTGTTTAAGATCAGCAATTTATCATAGTATATTATCAGATATCTGCACGATGTCTACACTGCCATATTAACTAAAACTGTAATGCATTAAATCGAGACTTTTCTGTTTGGTTTATTATATTTCACAAATTATCATCTCTATCAACTGAAATGAATTCGATGCACATTTTACACCGTTTATAGTCTATTTATTTCTTTACGTATACTCTTCTGAAGTAAACAACGTGCCTCAATAAACAAAAAGATGTGGACATCGCTAACTGTTGATATCAAATAAAGTTACTCAGTTGTGACAAATTAATTTCATGTAAACATTATGGAAAAATCAGAGCCTCTTTCTGTTTAAAAGAAAGGAGGTGCAACAAAATAATTGTTTGACATCTTATTAAACAACTTCATAAAACAGGTGATAATTTTATTACTTTATAAAATAAAGTATCGGAAAGATACATTTCCGTGATAAATAACTTCATAACGTCATGCTCTTTAAATTGAAATGTTACCGATTAAAATAACTCACATTTCATTTTTTCTCCAGAACAGTTTCTTTACCCTGAGATGTACAGAAAAAATAAGTTTCAATAAACTGTGCCTTCCAGCGGGACATACCTATATATCAGCAGATTTACTTTTATGTGGTGGTATCACCTGAAAGTAATTACGATTTAATTCTCCTAAATTTGCTCAGGTTCTTTTTGAACGACGTGTAAGCCTCTAAAAAGGGTGAAGATCTCCTGTGGTGATATTTCTGTGTGATGTGGCGTGCAGGAATATTCACCCTCGTCCATCCATCCATCCATTCACAGTTACACGGTAAGTTTCCTTTGTCGGCGTCGGTCATAACTTTCCCGCATCTCTGGTGAAGAAAGAGGAAAGGCAATTGGGACTGAATTTAGGGAGAGCGATCCAGAATTGCTGTCCCGTCGCCCAACGAAGTTTATAGGCTGTCAAGGCGGCTCTGTCCCCAGCAGGAGCCGGCGATCATCCCAACGCCATAACGGCGGCCATAAAACGAACATATAAGACCCCGAACGACTCCCCGATCTCCCCACCGCCGTATATAAAGGAGGCGAAGTCGGCATCCAGCCAAAGTTTTGCCGTCCTCTCCGGCAAGAAGTTCGCTGGCCTTCCTTCCACATTTTGTTCCCGATCGAGTAACTTCACCTCAAACATCAGACATAGCTTGCCGCGTTTCACAGGCAGCCTTTATCTTTATATAATCACTTGAGTTTAAGGCGAACAAAAGTTTGTTTTTCGGATTAAATTCCTCACAACGCTGCAGTTCTTACGGGGATTATCGATCGTAATTAATTTTTTTAACATCACTATATATTTAAAACAAGTTATTTCGGATCAATATGCTGCAATCTATTTATTTTCTAATTTATAAGACCAAATATCAGTTTAAAAAAGTTCTTGATGACAAAAAAATGTGGCATCCACATTTTAAGAATAGTTTGATGCTATAATTTAGATAAAATTTTTAACATAAAATTAACGAAACTCGTTCGAAATATCAGAACAGAAGTGCAGTCTGCCAGGGAATAATACTCGTAGAGGGATAAAATAGTATCATAAACTCAAAATTTTGCATGATGATTTAAGAATACTCATCCCCAAAACGCACTTTTGGATGAATTAACTTCTGCAATTTTGTTGATCGCAATTTCCAGAAATAAAATAATAAAAAAATTGATCCAAAGATAATATCTAGAATTAAGAATTTGTTTCTCATTTTGCGCTTGTGTTTATCAAACGAATGCTTCATTTTTGCTCGAGTTTTTTAATAAGAAGAGACGGTACCGGTTCCTTGACGCTGACCACAAGTTTGCTTTTTATTCATTCCCCATTTTTCTCAGCATTTTCGAGAAATTAAAATTAAAGACTCACCTGTAGTTGGATAATTTATACAAGATTCATAGACTTGAGGTCTCAGCATTGCTGGAAAGCATGTGTTTCGAGAAGTAAAGGAACTAGTTCCTTCGTTTTGCTAACAGGGCCTTCAGCAGCCTTTTCTCACATTTTGGAAGAAAGTGGTTATGTTTGTAAAAGTACATTCCGGTTCTATCAGTCTCTGAGTGACGAGAAGCTCATGAACGTAGTATTGCTGCTGCTATCCACGCTGTGTCGACCATGTTCTCGAGCCACTCTGGCAACGGCATGCCGTGCGTTCGTGCCTACCAGAAAACTTGAAGCACCCACACCACCGCCAGTGGTCGGCGTGTTCGCGTGCGCATTTATGCCCAACTTTCGTCATCTCTGAGCCGAGTGATGTGAGAAAAATCCTTTACCGGCCATCAACGAATCAGAGATGGTACTTTTGAGCTGGGAGAGTGGGGGAGGTATGCCTCCACACGCTTGACGATCAAAAAGCCAAAAGAAAAATCGCAATGGAAGAAGCTCTAGACAGAGGAAACATTGATAGATTTCAGGAACGCCCGGTGTCGGGTCAGCAGTCGTTATTAATCGCAGTTTTGACAGTGAAGATGGCGATGTCCTGCACGCAGAGAGTGTGATCCGAGATTCCAAGATTCGTAAAAGCGCCCTGCAGCGTGACAGGTGATTGGAGACAAGACCTCGTCCCAAAACACACCTGCGTCTTGTTTTCTGTGATAACGAAATGACAAAACTGAAAATGCATAATGAAAAAAGAAAAAAAAAAAAAAACGGCTTGAAGTCTAAAACGATAATTTCAAAACTACAGACTACTGCACAAAATCACAATTAGGATCACAAACAAGAGAGAAATACTTTAATAATTTCAAATATTTTGCTAAAAGGGAAATTTCATATCAAAATTCAGGAAGAAATATCCCTGATAAATACACTGGAAATTCTGTAAAATATTCATAGAAATTAGGAGTGCGTCATTGTCACAGTGGTGCAAATAGAACATGTTCGAACGGAAATCGGGAGATGCGGGTTAGTTTCCAGATACAAGACTTTCAAGTTTGCTAATGAGATGTTACACGGTGACCAGTAAGGCAATCGGAAAAGTGCCCAACAGGAAATGTTCCCCCACATTTGGAAAAGTCGCCCCACACTGGAAAAGTCCCCCATAGGAAAATTACCGCACAGGAAAAGTCCCCCATAGGAAAAGTACCACACAGGAAAAGTCTCCCTCGGTTTTCTGTCAGGGACCGTGCACAAATTGGATTTTGGATCCCGACCTCGGAAATTTCCCTCATATGTTTGTGCTCGTTGTACGCTGCATTTTATTTTAAACAGCGTGAAAATGGAAATGGTGACCCCAGAAATCTCCCTAATCTGCTGATATTTTGTGTAGAATCCAATGTGTGCACTGTCCCTGACTGAAAAAGGAGGGGAACTTTTCCTGTGGGGGAGTTTATCCATGGGGGACTTTTGCAATGTGGGAGACTTTTCCCGTGAGGAAGTTTCCTATGGGGAACTTTTCCGTCCATCGACCAGTAAACTACAAGCAATTCAGTACACAATTCTGATTGCTGTGAATACTGTAGGGAAATTTCGTAATTTCGCATCCGGCTCCTGTAGCTCACGGTTATGGGTTCGAAACACTGTCCTTTTCAGTTTTACGACACTAGCTTTCTATCATCCATGAAACCAAAAGCCTTGAATTATGAACAAGAGGCGCCTCCTGGCTTTAGAAGCTCATGAGAACCATTAAAAATGCCATTCCTTCCATTCAAAAAAGTTTCATGGAAGAGGGGGGAAAGGATTTCTCATATGTTTCACATAGATTAATTTCGGGAGGTAACACGTGTACAAAATCTGCATTTATTGCTTTTTGTTTTAATTTAAATCTTACAACTTTAAAAAGTAATTAAATATCTTTTTCAGATTTACACGGAAAGGAAATCGAATTTTTTAAGAAATGGAAAATATCAGACACATTTTTTCATGCTTCACTTGCAGGGTATCAAAGGAAACGTTCTACAAACAATAGTCGCTCAATACAAGAACAGCGCCAAGATAGAAAGACCTCTACATTTGTTTTTTGGAAAAGATAAGAAGACCTCACATTTCATTATTAAGTAAATCTCATGTGGGAAGCTAATTGTTATTCAGATAAAAGTCATTCTGAACACAGCTCTTTCATATAGGGAAATGCATGAACACTACAGCCATTAAATAAAGAGAAAAATCTTACTCTATCCTCGAAATGAGATATCACAGCCAATATTAGAACATGTAATAAGTGCTTTAAAATCGTAACTTTGGGACAAAAACGAAAGATCATTCGATATTAAAATACAAGGAAAAGATCTTTCCAAAAACGAAATCAATGAAACTTACCTAAAATTACAGAGGTCCTCAATACTGGAATTATTTAACCAGTGACCTGACTAATTTCAAAAATTTTAATTTATTTAAAAAACATAATTCTTCATTAACTCAAAAAAAAAAAAAAAAAAAAAAAAAGGAGGTGAAACTTAATCTGACTTGATGTGTCCATGTATTGTTTCATTCGTTTTTCTTTTTTTGGGGAGTAGAGGTTTTTCCCTTGTCTTCCCTTTGTTTCTGTACATGATCGACATTTATGAAAGTTTTTCTTTCACTCTACTTTTTCTTAGAATCATGTAACAACAAAAATAAATAAATAAATGAAATGAAATATCGAACAAGAAAACTGCAAATACGGCTGTAAATGGAAAATTAAATGCAACACCGGTTTTTGTATTCTTACTGGCTGGTGAACATGTTATTACTGATTACTGTTCTACATCTTTTCCCTATTATTATCATATTGACGAACAAGAAGCCCATACCCTGGTTTGTAATAAAAAATGCAGTAGCAGATTTAATTTTTAAAACTTATTCATTTAACGTTCTTCAAGAGGGGACTTTAGAAACACGCACAACATAATATCACATTATCAAGATTTTAGCCAGTATTATCATTTGTTCATCAAAATTTTTATACCCTGATGAAGGTAGGTTCCTTTTATTTATGTTTCTTTCTCATATCTGGATTTTAGATTTGCAGTTAGTTCTTTTGTCGTTGATTCAGAGCTCAGTTCGTTTCCCTCCTTGCTGCACTTTTTTTGTTTACTCTGTTATACGCTCTGAATTATTCTCCTGATGTTTTCCTTGTTTTATTTCAGGTATTTTTATATACTATTTAAATGTCCGCTTTCCGATGAGATATTAACAGAGCTAAAGGGCACGACAAAAATAGAACAGCAGCGGCATAAAAGAGCTAAGTATGAACTTTGACATCGACCATCTGTGATGCTCCGATGAGAGAATACAAAGCAAAACTAAAAATTGGACGTGAGCACAAAAAACAAAGACTAAAGGGACCGTCTTCTAGCAAGGTATGAACTTCGTTAGTTTTCTGTTGTGTAATCATAATAAAACCACAGTGAAGAAGGGGAAATTTTAAATTACTTATTTTTGTATTTCCTTTTTTCTTAAAGTTTCTTCAAAGAAATTCTGACACAAACCTAGAACCATCTTTTGACTTCTGTCACACAACTTATACGGAACATTTTATATATTGTTTTGTTGAAAACAATTTTCTATGATTTCAAATATCTAATTTTGCATATTAACGATTAAAGTTAAAGCACATTTTTTGTGACATGAATTCCTAGATATCAACTGTAAGTAAACCTGAAAAGTAAATGCTTATCTTCCTGAAATACTTATCTTCTTTGCATAGGGACAAAAAAGTAACTGATCAGATAATAGCCATGAGATGTGAATTACAAGAATCAAAACTTGTAAGAAGCTGTAAGATGACAGTTGCAATACTGAAAAAAGAAATAGCAACAATTTTGCTTTTGCACTTGTTAATCAGAAAATTATGTGATTTAATGTAAAAGACAATACATGCAATAATAAAAAAATAAGAGAAAGACTTACAGGCGCAGCATCTTTTTGAGGCGGAGACCTATAAAGTATATCAGAATTTATGTATGGTGATAGAAAGAGAGCTTGGTGATACATACATGCCATGGAATTTTAGGGGGGAATGAATTTGACCCTCTTTGTTAATTTCCTCATACTGAAAACACGGGAAAGGTAGTTAAGGAAATCTTGCAACCGAATAAAATTTCGGAGATTGTAGGGCTACAGAACATGAAAAATCTTGTAGCAGTGTGAATATGCAAATATCATTTAAGATTTGGTAGTGCAATTTTTTTTTATTGGAGGTTTAACGACCACCGTGAGCAACTCAGTGGGCTATAAGCAGTCGCCGTCCCTAATGAAGGGTCACTGGTTCCAGGGAAAGGAGAGAGCCAGGGCCGTAAGCCAAACACAACATCCATGCCTCACCGAGATTCGTACCCGGACCGCTTTCGGACGAATGATCAGAGGCCATCGATCACTGCGTCACCGCGGCAGCTGTAAATGTTAAAAACAAGAAGACTAACTGTATTTGTAATTACTGTTAACGTCATTATTATTAATGCTGGTAACGTCATTCTACAAATTTCAGTTATCAGCCAATCGATTTACATTTGCGATTATGATTATGAAAAAATATAAATGCACATCTAAATTTATCAGAAGGATTAAGAAATGGGTTCTCAAAAAGTAATGAACGGTTGGCTGTATATGAAAATATAATTGTTCCTACTCTAATGTAAGGCAGTGAAGCCTGGATATTGCAGAAGAGAGCTGGAGCCGTTTGCGTTCTGGAGAGATGCATTACTTATGGAGGTTTTGTGGCAAAACACGCTCTGATCATGTGAGAAACGAAGATGTGTTGCAGATGTGTAATGTGAAGCAAACATTGTTAGTAAGGTGGAGTAAAATATTCTTAGGTGGTTTGGCCATGTTGAAAGAATGAGTGTTGAGATGCTCACTAAGATATTTTTTTCAGCCCTAATGGCAGGAAAGAGAGGTAGAGAAAGGCCAAGGAAATCATGGGAAGACTAGATTCAGGAATGTCTGCAAGAGAAAAAGGTTATGAGTATGAAGTACAAAAGATCTTGTGTGAGATGCATGCCAGTGAATCTCACACAAGATCTTTTGTCAGTGAAACTCGAGTTGTTTGCATAGATCGCTGTAAATGGAGATGTCTGACACATAAACAGTAGGTAAAATCTAGATCTACCAGTTAAATGTTAATCCGGCAAAAGGACTTTCTTTGAAGAGCTAATTTCTGAATCTCAGAAAACAGCGTAATGATATGTGTATATCTATGAAAAATTGCATTTTCGTATATAATGCATATATAAATTAATATAACCAAAATTAAGATATAAGGTGTAAAGATTATATTAGCACAGAATTATAAAGCTTCACAGTAACCTGCAAGTTATGGAATCAATTCCACCCCAGTACTGTGGCTTTAAACCTCTGCAGTTCCAGCTATTGCTCCAGTGCAAAGTTTTGGATATCTGGAAACACACACCTACAAGCCCTACCCGCACACACACACATACAGCGTTCACTTTATTTACCTCATTTGTTTTTTACATTTCCTGTATAATCGCATTCGACTTTTTATCCCCCTCCCCTCTTATACATACATACGCATTTCTTTTTTATCTGAAGTACTTGGGGATAACATAAATTTTTACGCACGCAAATCCGTTCATATATTTCATACTTTCTCAGCTCTGGTCGCCGAACATTGAAAAAGTGCATTTCAGAAAAGTTTAGTTTACGCTAAGACAAAATCCCCCGTGCATCTTGAAAATTACCAGGTTTAACACTTTGGAATTAACTAAACCGGAAACTTCTTTAAATTTTCTCGGACCGTCATGATTTTTCCTCCACGACAATGCAAAGAAAAGGAAACAAAGAAATTCAGAAAAATTTCAGCTTGAATCTGTCATTTAGTTAATTAATTTTCAGTTTACAAAAACATAATTTATTTTACCAGAATTTAATCAAGCAGTTTTTGAACATCTAAGCATTGCCAAACTCTTTTAATTCCTGTAACTCCCATTTTCCCGACTTGTTGCAAGTTTTTAAAGAAGACCATGCACTGTATATATGTAATGCAGTACAAGTGCATTCGGTTACTGAAAGTTTAGCAAATTTATGTTCTAAACTTACCATAAAGTACCTTATAATTTATTTTAAGGTTCTACCACTTGGCTGTTCAGGTGGCAGAGTGGTCAGAGGCCTAGGCCTTTTTTTGTCTAATCGCCTGAGTCGAGCCTGAACTCGACCTTCAGATGAAAACTGGGTAGTCTTAATGAAAAATGGGTGGTGTGTTTGTCTTAAGGTGTTTGTTTTAATGAAAAATGGGTGGTGTGTTTGTCTCAATGGAAAATAGGTGGTGTGTTTGTCATAAGGAAAAATGGGTGGTGTGTTTGTCTTAAGGAAAAATGGGTGGTATGTTTGTCTTAAGGTGATTATTTTAATGAAAAATTGGTGGTGTATTTGTCTTAATGGAAAAGGGGTGGCACGTTTGTCTTAAGGAAAAATGTGTTTAAAGTATGGAGACAGGTTTTTTCTCAAGGTGCTTGTCTTAATGAAAAAATGGGGGGGGATTTTCTCGAGACTGCTTAAGGCCCATAAAATTTCTTACTTATGGTTGCCATTAACCCCCCCCCCCTCAAGAAAAAGAAAGCTTTTGCGCCTTGTGTAACCAAAAGTTGCATAAGTCGATCCCTTCTTCTACTCACAACAATTCAGCAATTTTAATATATTAATATGTAGATTCTGAGTCAATGTGGAAATCAGTGTGGAATCGTGGTTCTTTACAACTAAAGTCAAGCTGATTCCCAACGAATACACAAATGCAAATTTCATTGAACTTCTAATAAATTTTTCAAAAGCTAAGTTTACGTGTTTTAAACAGATCCTTATGCCTTCATTTTTTTTAATGAGACCTCAGATCTATCTATTTTTAAAAATGCTAATCATTGATGTTCACAGCTACTAATGGTCAAGATTTCATAAGACACATAGTTTCATTGAATCACGGAGATTACATAAAGTTACCCCTCAGCGAAAATTTACCTTCAAGGTTTCATTTATTCTCAATAAATACATTTCACTGATCCTCAATTAATACTAATTTCATTTAGCCACAACATAAAATATTTATGGTAACTCTCGCACTAAGTATAAGAGTCATTGATTCTCGACGAAAGCATCGTTTGTTTCTCAATGGGAGTTTATTATACTGGTACTCTAAGGGTACAAATCGTCTGCGTTTCACTGAGTGCAGTTTCATTGAATTTCAAAGAACACAAATAGTCAGTGTTTCACTGAATGCAGAACTTCGTTGATCCTCAAAGAACACTAATAACCAATGTATCACGGAGTACTGAGTTTCACTGATTCTCAAAGAATACATTTACACCCATAATTCTGTAGTTTGAGAGACAACGGTGTTAAATTTGCAGACTTCAGGTACATTGCACTATGTTTTTGCAAAATCTGTTGATTGCTTCTTTCCTTACATTGCAAAATTGTTTTCGAATTTGCATCCATCTTCCAGTAGATGGAAACATAGGATGACTCGTTAAATTAAGAACTGCAATTGCTTATTTTTTTTACAGAAGAACCGAGCTAAGAAATTTTATGCAAAACAACAGCAACATAAAAATGTACATCAGTATTAATGTTTCCTTTTTTCAGTGTCCTAGTCTTTTTACAAAATGTTCCAAACATTTATTTGGATTTTATATTTTTTTCTACAGATTATGGGCAAAAACCTTTTTGCTTTCGGTGCATTATTCTGAACGAAATTCACATGCCTACTTGTTAATATTGGCCATCTAAAATCTTTATCAACTTTTCCCGTTTTCCTGTATACTTTACAAGAGACTCAGTTACTGTGTATGATATTGTGCAGAAACTTATTAATATTAGATCACGAGAAGAAACACATGCTATTTAAAAAATCATGATGGCCTAAATGGTATTAAATTGAAATATAAAAAATTAAGTGAGGGGTTGATGTATGAATTTTCACATTAAACAAAAGCACTGACAAGCTTTAAAGAACACGTTGCTTTAATAAGTGATTGACTCTACTCGTGTTTCTCAATGTTTCACAAAATTTCAGGTTAATTTAGATTCATTTAATTTTATCCAGGCATTGACTTGGTTATTGCCAATATAAACCTTAAGATTCCTTTCAAAATGTTAACGTGCAAAACTTTTGCTGTTACAGAGGCGGTAAGAAACCATTTTAGGAATACACAGCTTTCAATAAATCGTTTATATACTTTGTACATTTTGCTGAAACTCAGGTTTAATTTTTTTTAGATATTCATTTTATTTTGTGCACGAAGTATTTATACAATATTCTGCATATACCTGCTGTCTGATGTTAAGGGTCCATGCATTATAAAACATATAAAATTTTGCAATGACAAAATGAAGAGTGTTAATTTATATGTTTTAAAGATCATCAACTCTGATGTACTGTAGTAATTCCTTAAAGTAGTAAATCTTCCTTCAAATTTTAGAAGGCATTTTTGTCAGTAATATACGATATGATACAGTTCAACATTTTCCGTTAAATTCTCTCTACTCAGACTTTTGACTAGAATATCTCTGCTTTGCAAATGATTAGTTACGTTTAGCACCCCAAGACTTCGATTAATATTATGATTTTAACAAACGCGGAAATTTCAGCGTTAGAAAAGCGTCGTCTTTGTTCAGAAACTAATTTCGTGTAAAAACTGTTAGTTAAACACTGACAAGCTGAACTTGGTACATTTAGCTGCACTCTAATTAAGCCAGATGCATACGATGCATCGGAGAATAACTACATAAATAATGAAAAAACAAATGTAAAAGAAAATGATAGGAGTCACCGTGGCAAACGCTCTATTTAAGATTTCATTCATAAGTACTTATACTAGAGTCTCTGATACGTCGGACAAAACAGAGGATGAAATGCTTTATAATTCTCGTTATAAATCTGCGAGATAAAAATTCCAATAAATATGACATACCAAATCGGGGGTAAGGGGGAGTCGGATAACTCGTTCAGAATAAATTTCTCGGAGCTGACGGTAGTAAAGTATGGAGACACGTTTTTATATCAAATAGCAAAATATTATTTTTCAAGTGAACTTAAAAAAAGGCTGCATTAGCCCTAATCATAGCTGCCCATTTTAGTGCATCCTTTTTCGTATAAATAAATCAGTAACACACAGTGCTATTGGGTTTCAGCCTAAAATAAAAAATAACGCTATTTGGCATTTTCTCGAGGAGAAAATATAATCAACCGACATTTAAATTTTACATGAAATGTAATTTTTCGTATTTATGTAAAGGACGCGTTATGTCTTACACACCTCTATCAGAAGGGACTTCGTAACAGAACCAAACTCTCGTAACAACTGCTTCTTTTTTACGACAGAAGAAAACATTTTGATGGATGCACGTGTCCTCGCTGAGTCTACAGTATAGTATAAATAAGCTGCACTTATGCCTATAACAGAGCAGTCACCAGAAAAAA
This sequence comes from Macrothele yani, assembly GCA_039090855.1. NCBI lineage: Eukaryota > Metazoa > Arthropoda > Arachnida > Araneae > Macrothelidae > Macrothele > Macrothele yani. Next base: position 144,365,236 of record CM077007.1, on the reverse strand, counting down.
AGAAACGAAGCTATCTGTCTGCAGCATATCATTCCGCGACTCCTCCCTTCCGGCTGAGAGAACGCGCAGTAAGGCTTTGTATGCGCTCGCGAGAGCAATGAGATCTGCTTCGGTTAATTATTTCGACGTATAGGAAACTTTGACACCAAAAGAACTGAAGCCAACATCTTTGCGAAGGACCACGCTTATCATTTCAGATCCCCTTACTCACCCTCGTGTTCCTTAAGGTTTGCACAAATGGAAAGTTAACAATTCAATAATTTGAAATTTGCGGTTTGGTTCATAAATTCGGATGTAGGTAAAAATACAACCGGAAAAAATACCCCAAAACAAACGGTTCACTGTAAACTGCCACACAGGAACACAGATGTGTGACAGTGTTCCGATGTGGCAATTTACTGGCAACCCTGCCCCACATCTTTAGCAACTTGGCTGCAAAAATTCAAGGGGGGGGGGCTATAAAGATAGCCGTTTCTGGGCCTATGTTGAGAACTGAATTGGGAACTCCAAACGAATTTCGGGAAAACGTTCCATGTAAGCCAAGCGAGAATTGTACTTTTCTTTGAAGAAATAAATTGCCGAGGATCCGTGGTACACTTGGTTGGGTAGGGGGGGGTTCTACCCTGAACTTCCGTAATATTATATTCTGGGCCGCTGGAGTCTGCTAGTGTATCCAGGAAGTTCCCCCTTGAAGTCTCCGCGAGGTCCATGAGCTTGGGGGGGTTCCCCAAAATGTTGAAATGGACGTAGAGCTGTAAACATTAGTATCATGCTTTATATAATGATTCTGTACACTACCACAAATTTTCAGGAGGGTGGGGTATCCCTCCCCTAGTTTCTAAGAGCTATTCAGGGGTAACATCGAGGATACATTGACCGACTCTAGAGGTCAAGAATACAAAATTACGGAAGTTGGGGTTAGAGCCCTCCAAACCAAGCACCTCGTATCCCTTTCACAGGCTTCACCCAATTTCTGGTGGAGGGGGAAGTGCATACATAGTTTGCCATTAAACACAACATGAAGCATAGAAATTGCGAGCAAATCCTTTACCTTGAACACTTGTCTGCGCTCTTAGAAACTTGGGGGAGGGTGAATTAACCCCACCCTCCTGAAAATTCGTGGTCGTGTACAGAATCATTATGTAAAGCATGGTTCTAATGTTTACAGCTGTACATCCATTTTAACATTTTGGGGGAATCACCCCCCCCCCAAAGCTCACGGACCTCGCGGGCGCTTCAAGGGGAACAGCCTGGATACACTGACAGGCTTCAGCGGCACGGTATTTCTTCCGAGGGTATTATATTACGGAAGTTGGGGGTTGAGCCCCTCCCCTCCAAGTGTATCTCGGATCCTCGGCAATTTATTTCTTCAAATTAAAGTACAATTCTCGTTTGGCTTACATAGAACGTTTTCGCGAAATTCGTTTGGAGTTCATAATTCAGTTCTCAATATAGGCCCAGAAACGGCAATCTTTATATTTATACCCCCCCCCGTCTTTAAACTTTTGTGGCCAAGTTGCTGAAAAATGTGTGGCAGGGTTGCCGGTAAATTGCCACACCGGAACACTGCCACACATCAGTGTTCCTGTTACAGTGAATCGCTTGTTCTGGGGGTATTTTCTCCCGGGGGTATTTTTACCGTTTACTCATAAATTCAGGGAACCCAACAGTTCTTGCCTCCAATTCAGCAAGTGTTACTTAAATTATTCAATGCTTTCAAATTTCTGGAGAAAGTCCTGTGCTGTTGTTCTAACTCCTTGGCGAATACTTTAGAATCTGTAACTTTCTAGCTCATTTCAGTATTAAATTACTGGAATGCTTCGTGTCTTTTCAAACGCTTCTGCAACATTCTGGTGTTGCAAAAAGAAATATTAACTGTTGGTAGTTTAAGAATTTTATATTTCCTCGACCACTATAAATCAATTCATTTTGCATGTTGATTTTTTCATTTCATTTTATTACTAATTAATTTTTTATTTAGTTACTAGCATTGGTACGATATAAGACATCATTACCGTTTCTTATTTTCTGAACTGAGATTTTTTCTTTTCACTAAAGCGTCGGGCCTTTTACAAGCGAGAGTTGAAAGAAATGGAGGCCGGGTGAGGTGATATACCCCGCTTATATTTTTCTGTGTGTTGTTTGCCTATTATAAACCAGCATGCAATTCACCAGGCTTTCACATCGTTGCCTATCGTTTTCTTTAAGACCCACACCCATAGGCAATTATTCTTGACACTGGTCTAACTAGTGCAGTGGATATTGCTGATCACATGAATATAATTATATATTTCTGATCACATGAATCTAATTATATATTTCTCATCACATGAATATAATTATATATTGCTCATCACATGAATATAATTATATATTGCTCATCACATCATTAATAAATGTTTTTTTTATACGTCTTAGTATGAAATGTTTTTATTTAATTAAATATCAGGGATCTCTAAATAACGCACACGTAAATATTTCCTTTTGTATATAATGAAAATTTAGAGCTTCATGGGGCAAATTCAGAAGTAACAGTTGCTCAAATTTTCCTTGAACAAATGAAATCAGACGAGGGCCACATCGAAGAACTTAATGGGGTATAAAACTTTGCTAGAATCCATTTGGAAGAAACATTATAATTTCCAACAGACATTAAAAAAATAATTTTTAACTAATGCATCTTTTCAGTATTTGCTTATGAACCAGAGACGTGGACCTCATCTAAATCAAAGATACAGATGCTACAGATGACTCAAAGAAGCATAATGGTTTGTGTAACTAAGAAAGATAAGGAAGGAACTCATGGATCAGGAAAATGACGAGAGTTGAAAGAATCACAAGTGGCAAGGAACTGTGTAAATGTTATCCTAAAAAAAAAAAAAACCGATTAGAAGAAACGATCACGGTTAGACCCCTAAAAAGCTGGACAGGATACCAAGGAACAGGTAAAGACTCAGAAGAAAGCCATGTGAGAAAAAGATGGCAGAAATTCGAAAGCATGCCGGAGTGACATGGAAAATAATTGCTCAAAACAGTTTGAGAGACCTTCATTCAACAATGGATAGAGAATGACTGATTATGATGATAATGAAGTCATGTTGCCTTTTGTTTTTGATTGGCCATTGTGATTTTGACCTTCGTGCTGAATTAGTTACTACCCTAAAGCATATGAAGTAGATAATATGAAAATAATAAGCGGTTGGGACCTCCCCGGTGGCGCAGTGGTCTAAGCGCTGGCTTCTGACCATTCGTCTGAGATGGGTCCTGGTTTGAATCCCAGTGAGGCATTATAATTTCCAACAGACATTAAAAAAATAATTTTTAACTAATGCATCTTTTCAGTATATTGTGTTCGTCTTTCAGCACTGGATCTCTCTCTCTCTTTCCTGGAACCAGTGTAGAGACTGGTGACTGCTAATACCTCATAGAGTTGCTCATGGTGGTCGTTAAAACCTCAAACAAACAAACACACAAAAAATAAAAGCGAGTGTGTACCGAAACAGAAGGGTATGCAGGGCCTTTTCATTTCTAAAATTCACTTTTAATGCAAAATGCAATGTCAATAAGACACCTAAAAATATGATTTTAATGATTTTAAATTATATAGCGTGTCTGTAGAAAAGGTTAAAGTTCCTTCAGAATTTTTTTTGGTAGAGTTGGGGGAGGGCAGGAAATAATAATTTTAGCATAAAAGTAGTCATACCATCAGTTAGTTATTCTTCTGCTTAGCTTTGTGTTTTTTAAATCGTGGCTTAATATCCCGAAACCATTAACATGGGAATACTACAAATCGCCAGTGAAGATACTCATCTTATAATTGTCACGAGTTTAAAGTTCCTGAAGTCATCGCCATACGAAAGAAAGCTCCTAGCCTCTTCATTTATAAGCATTCAAAGAGTTCTAATTTTATTACTCTTCCCTTTTAACATTTCGGATAATAGAAGCAAGTTCGTGCACGAACAGCAACACACGAATTTTAGAGTGTTTGTCGGTATTTAGTCATCCCTTGTGAAAACGAGACAGCTACGAAAATCACTGTTGGCGTTTAGCAAGTAAATCTTGTGAAACTCAACCCTTTCTCTCTGCTGTTGTGATGCTCGAAACCACATCCTCCTGCTTCGGAGCCGAATGCTTTCCCAATTAAGCTACGCCGGCAAGGGCTTATCACTGCGACTTGTCATTCTTGACATGTGCGTCACTTCTGTAGTACGTCACAATCTGTATAACGCCAGTCACGCAGCATTTACGCAGGGGTAAGCTTTCTTCATACGATTATAAGATTTTCACAAGAGTTATTCTAAAAAAAAAACGACTAATCAGCTTCATTTCGAGTAATCACACGAACAAAATGCGTTTAGAAAATCACATTCCACAATAGACCATCCGCATACCGTAAACCAAGTGAGAAAAAAATGCTTAATATACAACAGACATTCATATTTTGCTTTTATTGATTATAAAAAAAATTGATTCCGTGAAACACTGTCTTCTTTTTTGATGCACTCAAAAGCATGAGAGTAATAGCAAAAATATTGTATAGACAGCTACTAAAATCATATAAGTAAATAGTGAAGCATTAATCATATTAGGAGCAGAATTGTCCCCAATCTTTTCACGGCAACCCATGCATCTGTATTCGGGATACTTGGCAGGGAGAGCTGCGGTGTCGGTATCTGCTTTGTAATGACTTTATTCTATTTTCTGAGATGTGATGAATTAAATATATATATATATATATATTTTGTAAAGGTTTAACGAACACCATGTGCAATTCTTAAGCAGTCGTGAAAGTGAGAGGAACGGTACCCTGGAATATGCGTACCACCCATGTCTCGTCCGAGGTTTGATCCTGGTCCAGCCACTCCGGGTGGCCGATTGAATAAAATGGATGCCAGCAGAAAACCTAAAAAATAAATAAACGGGTGGCCGATTGAATAAAATAAATTGCCAAAAGAAAACCTAAATTATGACAATTTGTGATGGCTATACAACCGAAACTGAAGTCATCGTTATTAACTACGCTGAAAGGTGTAAATCCTTAGGGCAGGAAATCAGTTTTGGAAATCGTTTGGTCCAGAAATCCTAAATAGTATCGACAGTGCTTTGAAAACCGAAGCACTGGATAAAAGGAGATCTAACGATTTACTTAAAAAGGAAACTGCTGGACTTATGACCTTCATTTATGGCACATGCACTATGACTAACCTCAGCATGGGAAAAATGGCTCCAAGTATTTCAGAGAGCAATGAACTTGGAGAGAAGACTGATTTGACCCTCTGTGAAGATACAGAATACGAATTCAAGACATAAGAAAGGTGGCTAGAATAAAGGATGTCCTCTGGAAGGCCAACTTATCGAAATGGCACTGGGAAAGATATTTGGTAAGATCCGAAGATGACAAATGCTACTGGAGAACCACAGATTGATTGCCCAGAGATAAAGTAAAAAGACACAGGAGGACAAAGACTATAATGTGGACTAGTTCAAACCTTCGGAGTTTATAAAACTAGATGAAGATAAAAGACAACGGAGAATGGTCGAGGAGGCTTTTTCTCAGCAGTGGAACATTTATGTCCAACATCAACAACAAACCCCATTTCTGTAGCAAAATTCATTAAGTAATTTCAAGTTTTGGGACTTCCAGTTTTGAAATTTTTTATGGAGTTTTACTATAAAATGTTTCATATTTTGCAAATTTCTAGAGTTAACTAATCCAATTGATCAAGCTTATTCAACGAAATGTCTTCTCTATTTGCTTTACACCTAGTAAACTACGCCAGATGTTTGGAATAGAATAACTTCAGCTTAGAATAAAATCATTTTAGCTTGTAGGAGAGGTTGGCCAATGATGTTTAGTGAATTCCAGTTCATGTGCCGTCCAGTTTCTCGAATATGCCTGTCCCATCCAGTTTTGTTTTAACACTTTCGTACTGAGACTTTGTGCATAGCCATTTGAGTCTACAGTTTGCTACTTGTCTCTCGTTTTTAATAAACCCTACCGCTACATTTTGCTTCACATACCACTTCTTGCATTTGCAAGATATTTGTTTCGTTTTCTATTGCTTTGGGAAAGAAATGCTTAATTTTGTTATGAATATACACTATGTTACATGTTCAAACATTTTTTCTCTGAAAGATATGCAAATAGCCTGACTAAGTTTTTAAACATTACAAGAAGAACAATGTATTAACTATACATAATTATGTCGTAAAAGTACGCATTTTAGATGACTGTATAAAAACAATTAAAAAATATATTAAGAAAATTTTCGAAAGGGGTCGGGACTCATAGTAAACTCCCGTTTGCTGCGTTGCTCGCTTACACAACTGAAGTGTACATTTAATGGATATCATAAAAGATACAATTGTTCCAGACGGAGGAAAAATAGGACTTTAAAAATTTCAAAGTGCAAGCATGGACCACATGGTTAGTGCTATCCAAAGCGAAAAAGATTTCACAAATTTCTTGCACATACGGAGAACAGACGATTCACAAACTGATCGAAGAACTGACAAAGTAAATTTTTGAGCACATTGTCCTTTCTGCTATGGTTTTCTCCCTTCACGAACGGGAACCAGTCGCACTAAATTTGTGATGGGCGATTCCTTATAGTCTTAGATATGCTCATGAGAGTCGAAATGACCCCCTAAGCAAAAAAAGAAAATAAAGAAAAGAGGAGAGAGAGAGAGAGAGAGAGAGAGAGAGAGAGAGAGAGAGAGAGAGAGAGAGAGAGAGGGAGACAAAGAGGGAGAGGCGGGGGTAGGGATGGTGAGGGAGAGAGAAAGACAGAAGTTGGGAAACAGGGAGAGAGAGAGAGAGAGAGAGAGAGAGAGAGAGAGGGGGGGTAGGGATTGCGAAGAAGGGAGACAAGGAGAGAGGAAGGAAGGAGGAATGGAGAGGGGTAGAGATTGTGACGGAGGAAGAAAGAGAGAAGAAGTAGGAAGACAGAGAGGGAGAGAGAGAGGGGGAGGGAGGGGTAGGGATGATGAGGGATGGAGAAAGAGAGAAAAAGTAGGGAGACAGGGAGAGAGAGAGAGAGAGAGAGAGAGGGAGGAGGAAGAGAGAGAGAGAAAGAGAGAGGGAGGAGGGAGAGAGAGAGGTAGGTAGGGAGGGAGAAAAAGAGAAGAAGTAGGGAGACAGGGCGAGAGAGTGTGTTAAATTTTCAGTACATGAAAAATCATGATATCTTTAAAGCACTGTTCACACACACACACACACACACACACACACACAAGAAAATGGTCTTCAATTTTGCCTCTAACAACTGCAGATGAAAATATAAAGCTTTCGAAACTATTTAGTCTGATAAAAACTTTGCTAATGCACTTCTGAATCATTTCAGTATGCACAAGATTTGTGAGAAAGTCAGTGTCCACTGTTTCAGAAACCTATGTTAATCCTTCTTTGCCTAGTCATAGTAGCTTATCCTCCAGAATAGCTACGTAGCCTTTTTACCTCTGAGGTTTCTAGTCAAGAATTTCAGGGATCGGAAAATCCCCAAACACCAAGGAGAAACAGGGATATTCTTATCACATGAACTGAGTATGAAAGGAGTGTTGCTTCTCTATAAAACTCTTTTTCTGCCATGCAACGGCTGCTGGTGAACAAATGGTACAGCTGCGGTTTCTAACCTGGCATTGAAAAGTGACGTCACATGCAGCTAATGACACGATACACCAAAAATTACCTGTTGTCGGAACATTTTATCTACACCACAAACATTGGATGGCGTTACTTCGTAGAAGACAATGTTAGAGTCACTACTTTCCGTTGAGTCGATTTGGAATGCATCTGGACATATCGCTAAACATCATCGTTCCCACAGTGTGTGTGTTCTCAGCAGGGCCAGTTTAAGGCCTTTGTGGGCTTTTAGGCTAAGACATTTGAGTGGACCCCTAAGCTAAGACATCTGAGTGGGCCTACAAAAACTTATGATGGATAATTATTGTGAAGTCCGTTAAACCACGTAACTGTAGCAACATGCTTGTAATAATTAATACATAGCGCATTGTTCAGACTAATAAATTATCTGCATAACTTTCCTAACAAATCACTGTTTTTTCCATTGTTCTCACAAAAACATGAGTTAAAGGCTTAAGATTCTTAGACCTTGTTTTGGACTTTCTAATGATTTAGCATTGCACACTTTCTTTGGTACATCTTTTTTGTTATGCAATATTAAGCCACAAGGATCTTTGATCATTAACGATTCCAAGTACAAGCAGGGAAGTGTGGATGGATTGTAGTGAAAAAGCTTAAACTATCTCGTCAACTCCACTGTACACAGCAATATGAAACCTTTACCCTTAGTGAGTCACTGCCATATTCGTCTGCCAGCCTAGGTTTGTGACCAAGCGGAAATCATACGGGACAAAACTAAAACTGTTTTATACATACACTTTGTCTCTCTCTCTATATACACTCACGGACAATGAAATTTGAGCACCAAAAAGAAAGCATCGGACTTAACTTAAATTTTATGGATGTAAGGATACAGATGAATGATACACATGATGGCAAAAACAGAGCTGCAGGACAGTTACAGAGTGATCTGTGGCACGCAGTCCGGTCATCTTCAACAGCGCGTCGCACCGCCTAATGCGGCGATACATGCTGCAATACGGTCCGGCATAGAGGATAACAGACGCCTCATGTTGTCTGGCGGCGGACTGGCCCACACGTTGTAACGTATACTCTATATTCACTTTCCTTTTGATTTTTACTATCTCTCGTTATTTTATTTTACTATGTAAATTATCTTCTTACTGAACGAGATGTTATTTCACCCGCTGAATGAGATCTGGCAATGAGTGTAAGTCATGACGTGGTGGTAGCCAGTATAAATAGGCGCGTTCAACGATATGTGAGGAGAGAGCGTTGGTTTATGTGAAAGAGAGCGTTTGTTGTTGTATAGCCAGAGCGTTTGTTGTTGTATAGCCAGAGCATTTGTTGTTGGATAGGAGAGCTTCGTTCTATGTGATTAGGTTGATTCTTCATTATTGTGATACGAGTAGTGTGTGTGCGTTGGATGATTCAAGAGTTATCTAATAAAAGAGCTCTTTCGTAAGTACGTCTTTCTCAGTTCATAGTTTTTCTCAGATCTCTGTCTGGCTGTTAGGTTTATGTCATTAGTTGATTATTATTAACAACCAGCATTAAGACTTTATTCATTATTGTTACTACACTACTAGCAGGAAAGTTTATTCATGATTTAATTAACAAACAACAACCATTAGAAGAAGCATTAGCTTAGTACAAGCATATAATTCAGTAGCAGAAGCATTATAAAACATTACTAGCTTAGTTAAAAGCTTTATTCATTATAATATATATTAATTATAATGAATAAAGCTTTTAACTAAGCTAGTAATGTTTTATAATGCTTCTGCTACTGAATTATATGCTTGTACTAAGCTAATGCTTCTTCTAATGGTTGTTGTTTGTTAATTAAATCATGAATAAACTTTCCTGCTAGTAGTGTAGTAACAATAATGAACAAGCTTTTAACTGCTAGTAATGTTGTGGTAGTAATTAAGATGAATAAAGTCTTAATGCTGGTTGTTAATAATAATCAACTAATGACATAAACCTAGCCAGACAGAGATCTGACAAAAACTATGAACTGAGAAAGACGTACTTACGAAAAAGCTCTTTTATTAGATAACTCTTGAATCATCCAACGCACACACACTACTCGTATCACAATAATGAAGAATCAACCTAATCACATAGAACGAAGCTCTCCTATCCAACAACAAATGCTCTGGCTATACAACAACAAACGCTCTGGCTATACAACAACAAACGCTCTCTTCACATAAACCAACGCTCTCTCCTCACATATCGTTGAACGCGCCTATTTATACTGGCTACCACCACGTCATGACTTACACTCATTGCCAGATCTCATTCAGCGGGTGAAATAACATCTCGTTCAGTAAGAAGATAATTTACATAGTAAAATAAAATAACCAGAGATAGTAAAAATCAAAAGGAAAGTGAATATAGAGTATACGTTACAACGTGTTGGACGGTGTTGTCCAAATCCCGGATAGTGCGGCACGGCAGCAGACGGCGTTTCAACTGGTCCCACACATGCTCGATAGGGGATAAGTCCAGGGAGCGGGCAGGCCATGGAAGTGTCTGGACGTGACGTAGGCAGTCTTGGGCCATCTGAGCCGTTTGCGGGCGGGCGTTATCCCGCTGGTATAGCGCGCCTGGAATCTCGGCAAGAAATGGGAGCAAATGGGACCGTAGGATCTCATCCACATACCGCTGGTCCGTCAATGATCCACGCACCACTACTAGAGTTGATCGGCTATCGTAAGCCATGGCTCCCCAGACCATAATGCCTGCAGTGGGGGAGGTGTGGCGCTGGATAGCGAGGTTGGGATTGTGCCGTCGACCCGGGGACCTCCACACCCGGACACGATGATCATCTGTGCCCAAAACGAAGCGGAACTCATCGCTAAACACCACACGTCACCAATCTGTGGAGTTCCACGTCACTCTGGTCTGTCACCATCGCACACAGAGCTGGCGATGTTCCGGTGTTAATAGCAACACACGTAAGGGGCGCTGGGATCGCAGATTCGCTTCCGCGAGGCGTCGAGAAATGGTTCGTAGGCACACAAGAGCCGCTTCATCTGCCTGTATAGTGGACTGGGTCCCCTTGGGATCTGTTCGTACCTGGCGCACGATCCGTCGATCGTCTCTACCGGTGGTCCTCCTGGTCCGTCCGGAGCCACACCGCCGTGTGGCAGTGCCGTCACGTGTCTACTACTTCCAACACAGTCGGACGGTATGGTCAGAAAGATCCACGTGGCGGGCTATACAGCGCGCTGACTACCCTGTGATTTTCAGCCCGATGATCAGGCCTCTCTCAAAGACCGTAAGTTGAGTAAATCGACGTCTATGGCGTCTATCCGGCATTCTGGTCACTCTGTGCTTGCGTCGGCCAGTGCTTTTCGCTTTCATGGGGCATCGACTACATGCCGGTTTGTAAGGCTGCCTGTTCGTGCTTGCAGCGCCACCACAGGGTGTGCAGTCATGCGCACTCACACAAAACGTGGATCATTTGCATACCAGCACGCACTCTAGGTATTTGCAAAGCTTCGCGGTTGTAGCATGTTTTCTTCTAGGTGCGCAAATTTCATTGTCCGTGAGTATATAAGCTGTGTGGTATTCGTGGTATTGCGGCATGCCTCCTGGGTCCTTGGTAATGGTGGTCCCCAAGGCTACAGCCACTTTATAACCCCCCTCCCCCAAATCTGGTTCTGGTTCTCAGATTGTTTGGATACGGTTTCATTATATACTTACGGCAACGAAATTGTATAATGATTTTTACGACAAACTTACCTCCATAAACACCGCTTTTGGGACAGTCTAAAATATTACAGACGAAAACAGCAGATGTCTCACAAAGCAAGAATCCAACTGAGCGATGCCAGAAGGCTGAATTATAGCCCCGGGACAAACCAACTTCTGGTTCACTTCTTTGTTTAGCGACAACAATGACGACTGAGGATGACTTCTGTTAATTCCTCGGATGCCGTGGAAATTCAAAAAACATGGGGGATAGGAAATTCTACCCATGCTATCAGGGTAACTCGAGCGCTTGTGGTTGTCTGCATGTTACGGCGCGTTGGGCGCTCTGGTCGCGAAAGGGTTAAAGGATTAAAGCTGGAAAAAGTGAAACTCAAGCAGCTGCAGTGGTCCATGCAACCTAAGCAGATGAAGCATTTTCACGATCCAACATTTTTCGTTGGTGTAGGCAATTCTGTGAAGGGAGGGGAAATGTTTAGGACGATGTGAGTAACCCCCCCCCCCACACACACACACCTTTCTCATGTCTCTTACAGACTCCAACATTGACAAAGTTCAACAGCTGTTAATGGAAAAGCTTTGCATGTCTCTCTTTGAATATCAGAAAACGAGCTTTACGCGAGGAAGAAACACCATCGTGCGTTTGATCGTTGTCGAAAATTTGAATGAAAAGAAAAAACTATACTCATAATTCACGTACCCCATACATTAAGGAAGGAAGGGAGAGTTGCTGCGTGTCGGGATTTGGTTGATATGGCAGATAATGATTCAAAATTTTTGAAAAAGTTATAATTGATGATGAATCTCCGTTCTTTGGTTACGACCCCGAAACAAAGCGGCAATCAGCTGCATGGGTTGAAGAAAATTTGTCGAAGCAACTCCTTTTCCAAAACTCTTGAACCAAAAGAATTTTGGCGATTATTATTGTTGGGAAGGATTTGAGCACAAAGAATGTCGACCAGAAGCGACAGACAGTTTACTTTGAATCCTACACAGGAGTGATGGGAAGACTGGTGAAAAGAATTCCACGACCATGCGTTTGTACTCATAGCTACCCTCGTCAAGCAGTGTCTTAAACGTAAGGGCGTTCGTTACCCTGCCTCACCATCCCCGTGTTTGTCCAATTTGGGATTTTCTGATTGATTTCTGTTCCTGCAAAGAGAAATTCCACCAGCAAGGGACTGCGGTCCAGGGTCCTGAAACAACGTGACTAATGTGTTCAACAGAGTTCTACAACCTTAGTTCCACAGAGCCACGAAGAAACTATACGACTTTGCAAACAAGTTTATTGAGTTAGAAGGGATGTACTTTGAATATTCAATGGTAATATATTTTCCATTAAAAATTCTATTTTTTACGAACGTAGTGCTATAACCATTCAGACATACCTATGGGACAGAGGCCTGACTTACACTAATTTAGTACATTTTTGGAGGGCGAAGGCATGTTATGGAACCCTGGTAAGCATCCCATTCAATAGAAAGCCTCACACCCCTGCTTCATGATCATTATTTCCAGAGAAGGGACAGAACCGCAGCTGTAGGACACACACACGACGCATGACTCATCCGGAATTGGAAATCTTGATCAGACGATTGATTGGCCAGACTCTTACTACTCCGCCGTTTTCTGTAAAAATAATTTCTCATCATGAAAGAAATATGGGATATGATACAAATTTTGAAGATGACAATCCGATTTTTGGTGTAAATGTGACAAAGATGGTAAGTCAGATAATATCAGAAAACTTGAAAATTTTCATCGTCCTGGAGCGGGACTAGAACCCGCGTCTCCCAGATAGCGCCCGGGTATGCTAACCACTACACCACCCAGAACGATCAAGTCTCAAGTTTCCGATTAATTTGAATATAACCATCACAGGATTCGCTAGTCGAATCAACCGGCATTCATGTTTATACACCAAAAATCGGATTGTCATCTTCAAAATTTGTATTATATGGTGTAATCCCGTATTTCTTTCATGATTTATGTGCTCCTCCAGGCAATCACGGGATAGAGTTTTTAACCTCCAGATTAGCTAAACATGAATGACGGTTGCTTCGACTAGCGAATCCTGTGATGGTTATATTCAAATTAATCGGAAACTTGAGACTAGGTCGTTCTGGGTGGTGTAGTGGTTAGCATACCCGGGGGCTATCTGGGAGACGCGGGTTCGAGTCCCGCTCCAGAACGATGAAATTTTCAAGTGTTTGGATATTATCTGACTTAACATCCTTGTCACATTTACACCAAAAATCGGATTGTCATCTTCAAAATTTGTATAATTTCTCATGTTATTAATTTAATAAATAAACGATGATACACATGAACTTTCAGCGCAGATTTTGTGTGGTTCAGCACTGTCTAAGTACAATCCATATCTCACGCAGATATTAATTTCGATAGTCGTGAAAGCACGGTGTATACATGACTACTAAGTAGGCACTTAATTATACATATCTTAACGAATATCTGTGTGTGTATGTGTGTGTGTGTGTGTGTTTCGATTGACCTTCAACTTGAAAACTAAGCTATGGGAGCCAGTACTTATCAATCTGTACCCAAACTCTTACTTTCACACCCTTAGCAATGTTTAAGATATTTGGTTCCATAAATTTTTAGCCGGTACATTGGCATTGGATGTTAACAAATTTTAACCCTTTATACTTACTTCTGCCGCAACGAACACAAACACTAATGCCATCCTGTTTTCGTCACTTCAAACGAAGCAAAGAAAAAAATTGTGCGCTTGCTCTTAGTGGCACAAAGGGAGAAGAAAAGTGAAAGTGTGCAAAGTATATGACCCGGAAATACAGCAGTGATTGGAAAGGAAACGAAAAGCAAATTCATGTAGTGGATGAATGGAGAGCAGATTTCAATGCCCACTCAAAACGTAGTGAACGATTTCCACCCCAAAGAAGCTGAAGGTGCCCGAAGCATTCCAGCAGTGATATTTACTCTGTTTCATAGCACTGCAAATGGCTTCCCCGCAATGCTCCCTCCGCTGTTCTTCAGAAAAGAGAGCGAGAGGAAGCGAGAGAGAAGCATTTCTTTCTGTTGATTTCGAAGCATGGAAGGAAAATGGGAAGATGGTGTTCGCAATAACTAAAGAGGGGTAGGGGGGGGGGTTGCTCATTCAGTGGACTTCGATAAAATGGAGGCGGATAAGGAAGGGCGACTTATCATCGTTCAATGAGTTCTCTCCCGTGCCGAATGCTTAATGTACTGGATCTCGCGCTGCATTCAGGAAGAGGAATACCCCCCCCCCCCGTCTGGTACACATGATAACGCAGCCCAGCATTAAATAGAAGAAATCGATATAAATGGTGGGATAGAAAAACTGTCTGGAATTCAAATGCAGATTCTGTAAACCAAACTATGGATGAAATTTTTGTTTACGACCTCACATTCCTTAACCTTTTTAAAACGTTTAATATTTTTGCTGCCAATTTGTAGTATATAAAAGAATTTCGTTTTTTTTTTCATCATTACAGAGAAAAAATATTTTCAAATAAAAAATTATTTTTTGCTAGAATTCACGTATTAAACCACTTCGGTTTTACTGCTGGAAGTTTTTTCCGATTTGCCCGAATTCCTCTGGGGAACATCTACGTGTTTGTTTAGAAAATTATATGACAAACTGGTACATCCAGAAGTTTAGGTGATTCACTCTGGCGTAATTTTGTGTAAGCTGAAGCAATTAACTTTTTTATACATTCAGGACCCAAAGGGATTAACCCGTATAACTCACTGTCTCATGCTTTTGTATTATTATCCATTGTTCCAATATTTTGAAAATGTAAAATACCTTCCTTCTTTCTTTGGGGGTGGGGGTGGGGGTGAGGGGGTGGATGGATGGATGTATTATGATCAAACCGGGTTCATGTCTTTCTCTATCGAAATTTCATGTTTACTATCTGTTTTTCACATGTAAGTTGAGTCATTTGTAGCTTTTTGATCCAACGTGTTTTAACATTTCACGCATTGCTTTCTTCGACAACACACTTGCTGACTGGACATTGAATCCCCCTCCCTCCCCCAATAATTCTGAGTTATTGAACCTGGCAAAAATCTTCCTGGATATCAACTTTTTCTCTTCCGTTTTTCATTTACTGAAATTATTCTGATTTGCTAGCCATCCCGGCGGCGCTGTGGTCTTCTGAACGGTCGCAAAAGTGGACACGATTTAGAGTCCCGGATGATTCAAGTGCATTTTGTTTCTCTCAAAACAATGGCTCTATCTATTCCCTGGAAACAGGAGTCCTTAGTTAGGGACGGGTTACTATCCCACTGCGTTGCTCTGGGTGGTCCATAAACTCGAAAAGATAAAACGAAGTCCTGGTTTGTTTTGTGACTACCTGTTATTGATATCCGAATTTCTATCAATAGCTGAGATAACTCCAACCATTTCTGGCTGCCGCCATTTTCATATTTAATTTCGCATGAAGATTTTTCCTACAAGCGAAAATCAGTTTTAAATGTTTTTATTTCAATTCACTGGCTGCTTAAAATCCGAGTCGAACAACAAATCTATGGCTACTCTGGAATCAACAATGGGAGACACATAACACAACTGAGCTCTTCCCAGTTCTACACATCGTCCCCTAAAGTCAGTTAGAGTCTTCCGTTCATTCGTTAGACATGAGACAATATAATGTTTAACTACTTCTGTTTGACTATTGCTGTGGAAGAGGCTCAGTGAAAATTCAGTTGTGGAACTGATAGTTTTGATTACGTTTGTTGTCAAAACTTCCTAAGTAAAATTCAATCATGTAGCCGGACTGCTTAGTGTCATTTCTGTTGCGGCTCTCAAAGATTTTTACTTACACGTACCCCAGGAATAGATTCTGTCACCTGCTCTCCTTCCTTTATGCAGCAGATACCTTCTTCCAGTGTAATTATTACCGAATATAGTACAGTGAGTTATATACATTTGTTGTTCATATGGTAGTAATGATTATCATCGACACAGGCGAAGATACAAGGGCGAGGTCATGGCCTTCATCTTTAGAGTTTACTAACTTAAATTTTAATGTAGCTTATTTTGTGCAGTCTGCATTACTCTTGTACAGACTCTTTGCAATGATTTCTATTTTTACAGGGTTGTTTTTTTGTTTTATTCAGTTCAATTGCAGGCTATGAACAGACTCTTCATCTCTAAAACGTATTTAATTCAAACAATGTGCATTTTTTTTTTTTTTTTTTTTTGGAGTTTTAGAATATTCCTAATTTGAGGCTGCTTATTCCAGGGAGGGGTGAGAGCCAGCACCATAAGACAAACTCATCACTTATATGCCTCAGTCGGGACTCGAACTAGTGTCCGCCTAGGGCCACGAAGCCACCAGGATGATGAAATCGCTCATCACATCATAATTTCATTTCTGCGCATTTAAGTCACATATTTGTAGCTTTCTCCTCGTGCGTCTTATGGATCGGCCCTTGCATTAACTGCATAGCAATATTGTTTCTTTCTAGGATGTAACATCGAGGGCGCTTTGATATCGTTGTTAAGGCAGTCTCGTTTAATCTCCCGTTTGCAAAACCCAGTCTTTTATCTTAAGGAAGATCAAAAATCTTCTCACGTTCACGTAGGCAATTCACAAAATTTTTCTGGTCTGGAACAGGATGTTTCTTTCAGCATGTATTCGCATGTCTCACTATAAAGTCTGCTGAGAAAACGCGAGAGTTTCATATCCGAGATAACAGATATTTTTCTTCTCAACAGGTGGAGTTTAATCAAGTGAAAGCTTTTCCAGACCTGGAATTATTCTTACTCCAGGGGTACTGCACCCAATGCTTCCATTAAAGCTCTTGATGCTGAACATAAAAGTATAATAATTCTCTTAGTTAGCAACTCAAACTTACTTAATCTAATGTCTTTCCCATGGATTTGTACAACCGTGTCTGCTGTTTAAGTCACTATCACGAACTTTGGCTAAGTGATATGAGGATCTGGGCTTAGATTCTTCTTCCGAGCTCAGCCGCGGATCGAGCCTCATTGAAAGCATAAGTGATAGTATATATCAGCCATGATTTTCATCATATCATTAAGGGCCGCAGGTGGCCTAGTGGGCAACGTTCGTGACTGCCACGGAAAGGACCTCAGGCTCGATCCCAGCAGGTACGAACGCTCGATCCACTAAATATCCGCCATGCGTCGGATGGGCACGTTAAGCCGTCGGACCCCGGGTACTGGCCTGGGGTCAGACACTCCCTTCCTAAAATCCTCTACATTTGATCATCATATCATTAAGACGTTCTTAATTTGACATAAGTTTTTATGGAATAACTTTTTTTACGGGTCTTTTAGAGGTTATTTTTAATGAAAGTTGGTTGTCAAATTTTCGAACTAAAGCCTAGTTCGTCATCAGGACTATGTCACTGGAGTAGTTGCTGCCACTCAATTGGAAGAGACCATCCGCAATTATCGTTAATTGTGGTACTTCTTCTTCTTGCTATTTCGATCCCTTCTTCTAGTTTTCTCTTTACTAAGTTTACTAGAAGAAGGGATCGAAATAGCAAGAAGAAGAAGTACCACAATTAACGATAATTGCGGATGGTCTCTTCCAATTGAGTGGCAGCAACTACTCCAGTGACATAGTCCTGATGACGAACTAGGCTTTAGTTCGAAAATTTGACAACCAACTTTCATTAAAAATAACCTCTAAAAGACCCGTAAAAAAAGTTATTCCACAATCACTATGAATAGAGGTGCCATAAATGCATTTACAAATAAGTTTTTACTCAATAACCCATCGGTTACTTATATGACACATATTTTCGTAAATGGAGCATTAATTTTTGTAGTAATGAGTTAAACACTGAAAATATGAGCGAAGAATACCATACGCAGTTCAACTCAAAATAAATTTTTGACACCAAAATTATTTCGACCAGTTCAGCATTTGGTAATTATTGCATTTTTTGTAACCATGGTTTTAGGTTTTTCATCTCTGGATTCCTTATATGAAGAAAAATATGCGGCGGAGATATTTGAAAACATTTCGTGCAACACACGAAAGTAATTTTATGAAGAGTTCATTTCAAAATTCATTTGCCAAGAACAACGCAAACTTTATTTCAACACTTTCAAAATTTGGTCTTTTATATCATCTTCAGTCTCCTATATCAACCAATATGCGCCAAACATTTATTTGAGAACCCTTGGTGTAAAAGGAGTGACTCATTTTGGGAATACTTGAACGCAAAATAAAGCCATTTGGGAAGAACAGTAAACGAGAAAGATGACAGTGAATTTTCGGGTGTAATAAGCACGTCTTTTGTAACCGTTCTGACGCAAATTAAATTTATCGAAGCTATTCAAAGTCAATGGAACCGGTATGGGAAACAATAGTATCTGACAAAAGAAAGAAGTTTTTCAATCGGGTTTTTAATCCCTCAGATATTGATTGAATCGTTAGCTTACGCCCCCTGGTTGCAAACTTGTGCGTTAAGAAAACTATTAATTTATATAACAAACATTTCGCCCCGAAAACGCTCTCCAACACAGAAAGAATTTTTCAAATCGGACTCTTAGAAACAGAGATATCGACAAAAATAAGATGCGACTTTACGTACCCTGGTGGGAAAACCATGCATTATTTTAGGAAGAAAGTATTCTCAAAAGGTTTTTCCATATGACCAGTATCGGTCCAAGAAAAAAAAATTAGTCGAGTTTTCAGGAGACCAGATTTTGCTACAAATACATCAGAAGCAGAATTTAACACTTATGCCCTCTGGTGGCCAAACTATTCTTTACCAAACATTAGAAATTATGTTAAAATAGTTTCCATCAGGTTTCGTATGCGATACAGGAAGAATTTTTCAAACCGGAGTTTTAGAAGCAGAAAAAACGCCGAAAACGCAATTTGTCTTTGTGCCCCCTGGCGGAAAGTCTATGATTTACTTGAAAATTTTGAATTTATAAGAAAAACATTTCGCATCGGAAACACTATCCAACAAAGAAGGAATTTTTCATATCGGACTCCTAGAAGTACAGATATTAACAAAAATAAGATATACGTCTACGCCCCCTGGCGTAGAAACCATGCATTATTTCAAGAACAAAATGTTCCTAAAAGGTTTGTCGACATGAGTCAACAAACGACTTTTTTCAATCGACACTTTAGAAGCTCATATTTTGCTGCAAATACATCAGAAGCGAAAGTTAAGACTTACGCCACCTGGTGGCCAATCCATTTTTTACGGAAAATTAAAAATATGTGCAAATGATTTCCCAACAGGAGCTGTACCTGGTGCAGAAAGAATTTTTCAAATCGGAGATTTAGAAGCAGATATTTAGTGAAGATGTAAGGAAATTCAACTGTGAATTAGTGAGGAAAGCAATTGAAAACAACCAAAGCCTAAATATAGCAAAGGGACATCTCAGTAAGGTAAGAAAACAGATTATGGCACTGAGAAAAGAAGATGGTTCTGTAACAAGAAATAGAAGCGAAATTTTGACAAGAGTGAAAGATTTCTACTCCAAGTTATATGAAAGGGATGATGCATGTACTCCAGACATCATGGAAGGTACCAGTACCAGAGTTCTTCCAGTCCTCCCAGCAGAAGTTGCACATGCAATCAAGAACATGAAGCAGGAAAAAGCTCCAGGAGAAGATGGAATTACTGTAGACATCATACAAGAAGCAAGTGGAGAAATCGAAACAGTACTCGCCCAAATTTTCACTCGATGCCTTAATGAATGGAAGATTTCTGAGGATTGGAACAACGCTATAATGATCCTGCTATATAAAAAAGGTGACATTGAGGATCTCAGGAACTACAGGCCTATTAGCCTCTTATCAATGGTTTATAAAATCTTCACTAAAGTTCTTTCACAAAGCTTGAAGGTAACACTGGACATGACTCAACCGAGAGAACAAGCTGGATTCGGGAGTGGCTACAGCACAATAGATCATATCCACATACTGAGAGTACTAATTGAAAGAGCGAAGGAATATGAACTTCCATTGTGCATGGCTTTTATCGATTATGAAAAAGCCTTTGATTCGGTGAAACCATCAGCAGTTACAATGGCTCTGAAATCCTGCGGTATTGAAGATGCATACATTAATATTATTCATAACATCTATGAAAATGTAAGTGCAAAGATTCGGCTGTTTGAAAATACAACACACATAAAAATTGGAAAGGGAGTGAGACAAGGTGACACCATATCTCCGAAGCTCTTGAACGCCACATTGGAAAATGTCTTTCAATAACTGAACTGGGAAAACAAAGGGATAAAGATTAATGGAGATTATCTAACCCACCTTCGTTTTGCTGATGACATAGTCATTTTTGCAACTACCCCATCAGAGCTACAGAGTATGATGCAGGAACTTGCTGACAAGAGTAAAGAAGTGGGATTAAAAATGAACTTTCAGAAGACAAAAGTGATGTACAATGCTTTTACACGAAATGAAGATTTATCGATTGATGGAGAAAAGCTGGAGATAACAGACACGTACGTTTATCTTGGACAACAGATATCAAGCGAGGGTCACATTGATGAAGAAATTAATCGGCGTACAAAACTTGCCTGGAGAGATTTTGGAAGAAACAGCACAATTTTCAAGAGCAATATACCATTATGTCTTAAAAGAAAAGTGTTTGATCATTGCATCCTTCCAGTGCTTACGTATGGTGCAGAGACGTGGACCTTAACTGAAAGAGACATACAAAGGCTGCAGACAACTCAAAGCAGCATGGAGAGGTGCATACTTGGTGTAACCAGGAGAGATAAGAAGAGGAACTCGTTGATCCGAAAAATGACAAGAATGGAAGACATCATGATCAGGGTTAAATCCCTGAAATGGCAATGGGCTGGGCATACTGCCAGAAGGACAGACCATCGATGGACAGCCGAAATTTTAGATTGGATTCCAAGGGACAGGAAAAGACCCAGAAGACGACCACATGGGAGATGGGTGGATGACATTCGAAAGTATGCGGGAGTGACATGAAGGAGGCTGGCACAAGACAGACCATTGTGGAGGAAACTTGGGGAAACCTTTTTCCAGCAGTGGATTGATAATGGTTGACAATGATGATGATGATGATGATATAGTGGGAAAAGCAATTTACCTTTACGCCCCCTAGCGGAAAGTCTATCAATTACTTGAAAATTTTCAAATTATATGAAAAACATGTCACACTGGAAACACTGTCCAACAAAGAAAGAATTTTTCAAATCGGACTCCTAGAAGTAGAGATATTGATAAAAATAATATATACATCTACTCCTGCTGGCGTAGAAACCATGCATTATTTTAAGAAGAAAATGTTTCTAAAAGGGTTGTCGACATGAGTAGTATCGGTCTACAAACGACGTTTTTTTTCAATCGAGAATTCAGAAGTTCATAATTTGCTGCAAATACATCAGAAGCGGAAATTAAGATTTACGCCCCCTGGTGGCCAAACAATTTTTTTACAAAAAATTGAAATTATGTGCAAACGATTTATCATCAGGAGCTGTATCCGGTGCAGAAAGAATTTTTCCAATCGGGGGTTTTAGAAGAAAAATTATCGGGAAAAATGTAATTTACTTTTACGCCCCCTAGCGGAAAGTCTATGCGCAATTTGAAAAAAGTAACTATATCTAAAATACTCTTCGACATAAATGGAATCGAAAGATAGAAGAATTTTTTCAATCGGTTGTTCAGAACTAAATATGTGGAATAAAACGTATTTTTGAAATCGACATCATCTGCAATGATGATCCTTCATTTCGTTTTTTTACGATGTACATCACGCCCTCTAGCGAAGAAATTGTACATCGTAAAAATCAAACAAACGAAATGAAGGATCATCATTCGCGTATTTCAAGCTTCCTAATTCAAAAAGATTTTTTTTAAATCAGACTAATAATTGCAGGGATATCGTGGGTACAGACGGACGGACGGACAAACCGGTAACATAAGCACGATCTTGTTTTACAAAAGACGTGCTTAAAATGCGTAAAACATTTGTGAACCTTTGGTGCTACAAGAATGATGCATTTCTGGAATACTTGAACGCAAAATAAAGCCGTTTGGGAAGAACAGTAAAATCTATTTAGACCAGTTTACCATGTGTTCAGGGCTATTTACAATACCTTTCATTTTTTCGTTTCATATTCTGTCCGTATATCCGAGCAAAAAATCCAAACTGATTTATTTGAAAAGATTTCGTACTACGGCGTAAAAGCTATCGTTAGCTGTAGTGCATAATTTCAAAACGCACGCAAAAGATTCAAAATTTTCCTTTTGAAGGTTCGCAAATTTATTGGGTGTTTACAAGAAGCCCGCTTTCAGGGAAAACGGTACGTGTACCAAGCTAAAACTGCAAGTTCCCTTGCTTTCACGAGAATGCCATGTGCACGAAGCTCAATCACAAGGTTCCCTTGATTTCAGGGGAATGGCACGTGCACGAAGCTCAAACAGCAGTCTGCCTTGCTTTCAGGGGAATGGTACGTTCACGAATCTCAAGCAGTATGTTCCCTTTATTTCAGGGGAATGGTTCGTGCAGGAAGCTCAATCAGCCGGCTGCCTTGCTTTCAGGGGAATGGTACGTTCACGAAACTCAAACAGCAGGCTACTTTGCTTTCAGGGGAATGGTACGTTCACGAAACTCAAACAGCAGGCTGCCTTGCTTTTATGGGAATGGTACGTTCACGAAACTTAAACAGCAGGCTGCCTTGCTTTCAGGGGAATGGTACGTTCACGAAACTCAAACAGCAGGCTGCCTTGCTTTCAGGGGAATGGTACGTGCACGAAACTCAAACAGCAGGCTGCCTTGCTTTCAGGGGAATGTTACGTGCACGAAACTCAAGCAGTACGTTCTCTTGATTGCAGGGGAATGGTACGTGCACGAAACTCAAACAGCAGGCTGCCTTGCTTTCAGGGGAATGGTACGTTCACGAAACTCAAACAGCAGGCTACCTTTGCTTTCAGGGGAATGGTACGTTCACGAAACTCAAACAGCAGGCTGCCTTGCTTTTAGGGGAATGGTACGTTCACGAAACTTAAACAGCAGGCTGCCTTGCTTTCAGGGGAATGGTACGTTCACGAAACTCAAACAGCAGGCTGCCTTGCTTTCAGGGGAATGGTACGTTCACGAAACTCAAACAGCAGGCTGCCTTGCTTTCAGTGAAATGCTCTACGTGACGATGTTCAAGCACCAGGTTTTCTTACTGTAGAGATTTAAAATATAAAAACACGTGTTACGAACTACAGAAGGGGAAACATATGTCAAGACGACAAATCTGCCGCGAGGCATTCTGTCAGCGTAGTTCAGTTGGGAGAGCGACTTACTCCGGAGTGAGGAGACACAGATTCGATGACCGTAGCGGACATCGAATCTGGTGTTTTCACATTGACGCTCGATTGTGGAAAATGGATCCACTGGCCGTTGGGTTCTACGAAAAATATGTGATGTTTTTTACGCACATTGTTTGGAATTAATTAAAAATTCCTACTTCGCATCAAAGAAAAAAAATTAATAAATAAGAGGGAGATGGTGTGATGTACTACAGAGGTAAAAACATGTGTCAAGACGAAAAATCTGCAGCGAGACATTCTGTCCACGTAGCTCAGTTGGGAGAGCGACTTACTCCGGAGTGAGGGGACACGATTTCGATGACCGTCGCGGACAAACTTGTGTTTTCACACACGGTATCCATTTTGAGCCCAAGCTCAAAGGACGAAGTGATAACAAACTTTACCTTTGAGTGGTCGACTACCTAGTGTCGACAAATTGTTTCGGTGTACATGTCTAGATGAAACAACCAACGTCTTCTTCTTAATTTGTTAATGTGTTTATACAAGAATACCCATCTCGAAACTGTAACATGTGCGGTTTTTTAGAAATTAATTTAACATTGACTGCTTGCTTTGAATAAGTTATGTACTTCTTTTTAAATAAAAGTCAAAACTGTATTTTTTTTTTTTTTTTTGCTTTCTCCACATTTTGAAGAGCCATCAGTCAAGCACAGTTTTCATACCCTGCATTTAAATGATGCTTATTCTTTCCCATAATCACAAGTTAAATAAAGAGACTGTAAAGAGAGTTCATCCCCTCTTTCACGCACTCTCCTTGATTTATTTGCTGGTACAAGAACTTATCTACGAATAGCGACATTTGTAGCCGTTTTATGAGCACTAAAACAAATTCGCCAGCTTTCGCTCTTAAGTAGCCGAAACAAACGAAAAGGCACACGGGAATTTAATCTTTGATACCCCGGAAAGAACTTTCTACTTACCACAACTAAATACACTTTGAGGATGGCAATCTACAAGGGGGGGGGGTCTGCAAAAAGTTGTTCACATGGCGGGAACAACGTGACTTTAGGAAATATATTCATGTAAAAATGTTTTGCCAAGGTCACAGCTTTCTCCTCGAGGGTTATTTATGCCAAATAAAATACGTTCAGACATTCCTGCAGAAGAATCTGTATGTCAGCATCCTCGAATTTATTTAAGGTGGTCATCTTACTAATAAATATGTGCTGCCTATGATTTATTCATTAACAGTATATTGGGTTGATGCATAAGTTGATGCAGTTTTTTTCACCGCACTACAGGAATGTATTACATCAGAAGGGAGAACGGAATCAATCAACTATTCACCCCCCCCCATTGTTTATGATGGTATCCCAACGTCTGGATAGGTCTGCAATGTCATTCCTGAAAAAAACGTGCAGGTTTTGCTGCGAAGAAATCATCAAGGAAATTCTGGAGATCAACATCATTATTGAACGTTCTGTCACGGAGTGCATTCGACATAGATTGGAACAGGTGATAGTCTGAAGGGGGCGACATCTAGGGAATATGCCGGATGTGGAAGGATCTCCCATTTTATGTCCTGAATGGCCATTTTGGTCATGTTTGCACCGTGAGGTCGTGCGTTATCATCTTGGCGAATGACAATATGGCTTCGATGTGGCCGTTTCTGCTTAACTGCTCCTTCCACATGGCGGAGTTGCTCACAATAGAGTGCAGCGTTGATGGTCCGATTCTTCGGTATTTCCCAGTGAATAATGCCTTCCATGTCTCACCAGACACACAACATGATCTTCGCAGCATGAAGGTCATGTTTTGGACGTGGTGTGGGCGTCGTGTTTGCGTGTAACCATTCCCTCCGATCCCTGAAATTCACGTACAGGCACCACTTTTCTTCTACAGTAACATACGTGACAGAAAGAGTTTGTGTTGCTGAGAACATTCTCAACAACGGGCGAGCAAGGAACCACATATGGCAACACGCTGATTCTTTTCATCCTCGGTGAGAATGTGAGGCACCCAAGACCCCAATTCCTGAACCGTTTACATACGTTCCAGATGTCGCACCACTGTGGCCTGATCACAGTCCACCTCAGTGGCCAATTCGCGTGTGGTTCGACGCAGATCCAAATGGATGAGATGGTTTAAACGATCCACATCAAAGTGAGATGGATGATCTGAGCGTGGAGAGCCGTTGAGGTTTGCCGCTTCGGAACCGCTCAAACCATTTGCGGGCTGTCTGTCCTCAGAGTAATAGCATCCTCCATACCCAGCACAAATTTGTCGAGTAGCCTCCGCGGCTGTGGAACTCTCGTTATACTCGTAGAGGATCAGATGTCGGAAATGCCCATTCCTCTCTACTTGACACTCAATACTTCCGGACTTGAAAACCAAAAAACCATTAGCCACAATCACACAACGCAATGAGATTTAGATACACGATATTACTGGCTACATTTTGATATACAACTGGCCATCTGCATCATCACTACTGACGTGGGAAACACTCGTGAAATAAAACGGCATGAACTTATGCATCACCAATAGATCTACATATATATGTACTTAAATTCAGAGGATGTGCACGCAAACCTCCTTAGTACGGACCTCTTTATAACGAATAAATTCACGTCTCTCTGTAACGGGGTAAGAAGAAATTGAGTCCGTTATCTCCAATACGAATAGGCCAGTTGTTCCTGACTTGCTCCTGAGCCTACTTCTGCTGTTGCCACTCATTCACCATAGCCTTCTATAAGCATACATGAGATTCTTCCGCGGATTCGCGGAATACCGCTTTTTTTTTTTTTTTTTTTTTTTTTGTCATCATTTGGGCGACTGTCGAGATCGATGCAGAACTGAAGAGAAAGGGACGGGGTCGTTTTCCGTCTGGGGATGCTATTTCGTCTTTCAAAAACTTTCGTAAACTGAAGTTAAACGGAGGGACGATTTTTCCCGTAATCGTATTTTCTTTTTCTCACGATGTTGCCTTTTCCCAGTATTGTTAGTAAATACCATTTTATTGCATGAATGTTTGTGTTTCAGCATGAAATTGTGGCCAACAATTTCCAAAAACGGAAGTTAAGACGGCGCGAAGATTTCTCTGTAATCTTCAGGCATGATATTCTTCCATGGATTCGAAGAATTCCTTCATTTCCGTTAGCATTTTGGGCATTCTCGAGATCTATGCACAACTAAACAGAAAATTTTGGGGGATAATGATGGGGGAGGGGTATTCGTTTTTCGTTTGACGACGGGATTCCGTCTTTCAAAATTTTCGAAAACGAAAGTTAGATGCAGCTAAGAATTCTCCCGTAATCTTATTTTTTTTTTCTCGTGATGTTCCTTCTGCCCAGTATGTTCTTAAATATCCTTTTACTCCACAAATACTGCATTTCAACCTAAAAATGGTGGAAGAAGTTTCCGAAAACGGAAGTCGGTCGGAGCGAAGATTTCTCCCGAAATCGCATTTTCTTTTCTTCCCGCGATGTTCTCGCTATCCTGTGTTGTTGTTAAATGTTACTTTCCCCCATAAATGTCTGTATTTGAGCTTGATAAGGGAGGAGAAATTTTCCAAAAAACGGAAGTGACGGAAATTTGTTAGAATTGATTCATGGTGTTCAAAAGTATTCATATTCTGAAAGTCGCACCATTTATCTAAAGTAGCGAAAGCTTTGATATGATGCGTTTGTGGTCCTCAGGCTGAAAGTTCTTTCAGCATGATGGATAAATTGTCATCTGAGTGAATAAAAGAGCAGGAGGGGGATAGAAAAGTGGTGAAGAAATAGGAAGGGAATGACATCAACAGAAAGAAAAACTAAGCAAAGATTGCTGTGCAGCTGCAGAGTCAACAAAAGACAAATATGGCCATGGAACATGCTGAGAAGATAGCAACACAAGAGGAAAATTCAGCTGATGTTCTAGCAAGTACAAAAAAAATGTGTTTGAAGAAGTGTCTTTTAAAATTACTTGATTTTGTTTCGAATTCAGTAATTTTATATTGTGAATACAGTGAACAATTCCATCTTGCTCGTGCTGCTTTATATTCAGACTTTCTTGTGACATGTTCTGATTTTTTTCGTCCGATTAAAAAGTTCAGCTTTTTTGTTCCTTGGTCAGTCTCACGTATGTATAAGGGCCGCGGATGGCCTAGTGGTCAACGTTTGTGACTGCCACGGAGAAAACCTCAGGTTCTATCCCAGGCAGATACGAACGCTCGAACCACTAAATATCCTCTGTGCGTTGGATGGGCACGTTAAGCCGTTGGACCCCGGTAATAAATAAGGGCGTCTTCCTTACCTCGCTTCGGTGGCTCTTTCCTATCGGGCACACCAGCCCAAATCACCTAGCTTCCTATTTCTAAGTGTTGTCTAAGACCTGGGGTCAGACACTCCCTTCCTAAAATCCTCTACATATAATCTGATATGATATTACGTGTGGCTTTCCTATTGGGCACTCTACCCCAAATCTCATAGCTTCCTACTTCTAAGAAGCTATGAGATTTTGGGTAGAGACCTGGGAGACACTCTCTTCCTAAAATCTGCATAACTCTCAGAAATCTCTCCTTTGCTTAGTCTTTTAGTTCTCTTAGCACAGGTATTGAAGGGATTTAGTCGCCTTAGCAGCGCTAAGCCACTTTTAGGCTTAGCGGCGATACGCCACTTTTCATGATTAGACGGTAAGAAAAGCTGGACAAAATATTTTTTGTAGGTGATCGTGTATACAAAAGTAGGAAAATCTGTGTTCTGTATGCAAACATACTCCTATCTAAATCAAATGTTTATACTACCGAGCTGCCTGCCTCGATGGTTGAGCGGTCCAAGGCACTGGCCTTAGACTATTCTCTATAGCCGGGACCTGGCTCGAGTCCAGTAAGAGGCATGGGTGATAAGGCTTGGCCAATGGCGCTGGATCTGTCAGTTACCTGAAACTAGTGGTGCGAAGTTAGGGATGGAGGAAAGGTTATAGCCCCATCAAAGTGCCTTAGCGCTGCTAAGGGGCTTAGCCGCCTGAACAGCGCTAAGGCGCTTTTAGGCTTAGCGGCGCTAAAGCACCTTGCATGGTTAGACGGTAAGAGAAGCTGGACAATGATTTTTTGTAGATTATATTTTGTGGATTGCTACGCTAAGCCTAAAAATGCAACACGGGGTTTACTACGATGACATAAAATTACTTATCCATATTTTTGGGTCGGGACACACTGAAGAGTGTAGGTGCTTTCCTGATTCGGTGCTGCCACTCAAGAGCGTAGGTGCTGCCACTAGATAAAGAACATGAAGCTTCGCGTGAAGAACGTCAACTCTCGTAGAGATAACGTAAAACAGGCTACAACAACGCCACCACAACTTAAAAGATTAGGTGCTCTGCCGGAAAGCAAACATTCAGGAGCAAAACACGTTAGGGCGACACGGCAGTGAAGGCTTTCTTTGATCCACGATGGGTTCCTTCGATCTGATGACTATTTGCTTAGAGCAGTTTTTTTTTTTTTCCTTCTGTTGCTGTTTTCTGATATTTCGCTCGTCCCTTATTTTGGTGAGAAAAATATGCAATAACATTAGTATTACGATTTAAATTAAATTTTAGCAAATACTATAGTTAAGCCTAAGGATCCGTACAAAATGCAGACATTCCCTAGTATTTGGCATTACTGAAAATGTTTCTGAAAAACTGAAGAACAAATAAAAGCCTTAACTAACCCGATTGGCGTAACAAAACTAACATATCCGATTTGCGAAGTGATTATGCTACCGAGAAAGTAAAAATCACGTGCTGTAAGTAGCTCGGCTGACTGTTCTTTAGCAGAATTGAAGTCAACAGAAATACGCATGCGCAGTCTGCTCCGGCATCATCTTGTATGTTGGTCAAATCAAATTATCGTAGAGGATTTTAGGAAGGGAGTGTCTGACCCCAGGTCTTAAACAACCCTTAGAAATAGGAAACTAGGAGATTTGGGCTAGATTGCCCGATAGGAAAGTGACACGGAAGCGAGATAGAAAGGGGGAGGAAGACGCCCTTATTTATTACCGGGGGCCAGTACCCGGGGTCCGACGGCTTAACGTGCCCATCCGACGCACGGCAGATATTTAGTGGATCGAGCGTTTGCACCTGCCCTAAATCGAACCTGAAGCCCCTTCCGTGGCAGTCACGAACGTTGCCCACTAGACCACCCGCGGCCTTTGTATGTTGGTTTCTGTGCACTGCATCTTATATCCTAGTGGCTGAGGGCTGACTATTTGCCAGAATTGAAGTCAACAGAAACACGTATGCAGTCTGCTCCCGCATCAGCCTGCATGTTGGTTTCTGTACACTGCATCTTCTATCTTAGGATATGGCCGCGGTAGTTACGTGCCGCCAAGCCATAAGTTCTTCTCAGTTAGATATTCTATGCATTAGAGTGGCAGCACCTACTCTCTTGAGTCAGTCCCGACTCGTCCGACTCATCTGCCCAACTAGTGGCAGCACCTACTCTCTTGAGTCAGTCCCAAGGAGGTTAATACTGTAGATGAAGTACAGATGACGACACAAACTTGAAGCACTTTGAACAGACGACTTTAATTCTCAAAAGTCTCACCAACATAGCGGCAGAGGATGTGAGTGGCTGTGACTCGCCTCACAAACATGGTTGCAGAAACTGTAATTAGCTGTGACGTCATGATCGTGACGTTTCGGTGGCTTCACTTTGATTACACGAGGCAAACGGCTGGCCCTTTCTCCATCTATTCTAACCTCCTTGGTCAGTCCCGACGACGGGTTGGTGGGCAACCCGAAAATTTTATAATAAGTAATTCTATGTCATCGTAGTTATCCCCGTATTGCAAAATAATCGAGTAATCCCCGTATCTAGAAATCCTAGTAATCCCCTTATTGCAAAGTAGGTTCTGCCACTAACTACTCTATTGAGTCAGTCCCGACGAGGAGTGGGTGTGCAACCTGAAAATTTGATAAGTAACATTACCTATGTCATCCTAGTAATTCCCGTATTGCAAAGTAGGTAATCCTAGTAATTCCAGTATTGCAAAGAAGGTGCTGCCACTACTCTCTTGAGTCAGTCCTGACAACGGGTTGGTGTGCAACCCAAAAATTTGATAATAAGTAATTTTATGTCATCCAAGTAATCCCCGTATTGCAAAGTAATCTAGTAATCTCCGTATTGCAAAGTAATCTAGTAATTTCCGTATTGCAAAGTAATCTAGTAATCTCCGTATTGCAAAGTAATCTAGTAATATCCGTATTGCAAAGTAATCTAGTAATCTCAGTATTTCAAAGTAATCTAGTAATCCCCGTATTGCAAAGTAATCTAGTAATCCCCGTATTGCAAAGTAATCTAGTAGCCCCCGTATTGGAAAGTAGGTGCTGCCACTACTTTCTTGAGTCAGTCCCGACGACTGGTTACTGTGCAACTGGAAAATTTGATAATAGGCAATTTTATATCGATCTAGTAATTTCCGTATTGCAAAGTAATCTAGTAATTTCCGTAGTGCAAAGTAATCTAGTAATCTCCATATCTGGTATTCCTAGTAATCCCCATATCGCAAAAAGTAGGCGCAGCCACTATTCTCTTGGTCAGTGCTGACGACGGGTTGATGTGCAACCTGAAAACATGGTAACAAGTAATTTTATGTTAGCGTAGTAATCCCCGTATTGCAAAGTAATCTAGTAATCCCCGTATTGCAAAGTAATCTAGTAATCCCCGTATTGGAAAGTAGGTGCTGCCACTACTTTCTTGAGTCAGTCCCGACGACTGGTTACTGTGCAACTGGAAAATTTGATAATAGGCAATTTTATATCGATCTAGTAATTTCCGTATTGCAAAGTAATCGAGTAATTTCCGTATTGCAAAGTAATCTAGTAATCTCCATATCTGGTATTCCTAGTAATCCCCATATCGCAAAAAGTAGGCGCAGCCACTATTCTCTTAGTCAGTGCTGACGACGGGTTGATGTGCAACCTGAAAACATGGTAACAAGTAATTTTATGTTAGCGTAGTAATCCCCGTATTGCAAAGTAATCTAGTAATCCCCGTATTGCAAAGTAATCTAGTAATCCCCGTATTGCAAAATAATCTAGTAATCCCTGTATTGCAAAGTAATCTAGTAATCTCCGTATTGGAAAGTAGGTGCTGCAACTACTTTCTTGAGTCAGTCCCGACGACGGGTTACTGTGCAACAGGAAAATTTGATAATAGGAAATTTTATATCGTCCTAGTAATTCCCATATTGCAAAGTAATCTAGTAATCCCCGTATCTGGTATTCCTAATAATCCCGTATTGCAAAAAGTAGGTGCTGCCACTATTCTCTTGGTCAGTGCTGACGACGGGTTGATGTGCAACCTGAAAACATGGTAACAAGTAATTTTATGTTATCGTAGTAATCCCCATATTGCAAAGTAATCTAGTAATCCTAGTAATCACCGTATTGCAAAATAGGTGCTACCACTACTCTCCTGAGTCAGTCCTGACGACGGGTTGGTGTGCAACCCAAAAATTTGACAATAAGTAATTTTGTGTCATCCTATTAATCCCCATATTGCAAGTTCTTAATGTTAAGCTATTTTGTAACTAGAATTTTGCCATGACTTCATTAATACACAGTAGATATTTATATAAAACCTGCAGTGATGATTTAATTCGAAGACACAACGACAGTGAGGCTAAAAGCAGGCAGAAGGGATCATACTACCGTAGTCAGGTTCAGTGGGATGAAGTGCATTACAGTCAGTACAGACAAGTACACCAGTAAGAAGATTAAAATCAACTATGGGAGGAGTTTCAGCTAATTTGGTTTGACGTTGGCGACTCATCGTCTTGGCTTCCTAAAGTTTGGAAAAAGTAATTATTTTTGTCCATCGAAACTCGCTGATGATCGAAACATCATTGAAAGAGAGAGAGAGCGAGAGTCGACGGTGGCAGGGAAATAAGTTACCCTTTCTTTAATTCAAGTATTTTCATTCGTATTTTTATTTCCTTATTTAAAACTTGGTGTTTGTTGGAACTCAGCTTGTGGCTATATTTTTAACCAAGATGCATAATTCATTCGGAAAGTAAGCGAGTTGATTGCTGCGAAGGAATTTTTGTGTATTCCTCACACTTCAGTTGCCGCTTCATTTTCGTTCTTTTTCATTTTCTGTTGGAAACGATGTATTAGATTCTTCGTTTTTCTCCGACATCTTTCTCATACATATTGCTCTCCGGGGTGTAGTTAGGAGTGGAGCGGAAAATTAGAATTTTCCAGAAACCTCTCGCACTCTACAAGTACAGAAGGACTTTCTTTAGATAATTTGCTGGAGTTAAGTTTTTGGGAGAGCGAACGAGGAAAAACGAATGAGAGAGAGAGAGTGTGTGAGAGAGGAAGCGCGTTCTAGCGTCCTTGTAGACACTAAACAAGGAATGCATAATTTTCGGCCCGATAGGCATGCGCCAAATTCATTCCCAACTTCCCGCGCCACTGAGAATTATTTAATTAAAACACTTCTTCTGCGTAAAATGTTGCTCCCTTTTTTTAAACTTTCCTTTTTGAGAAGCCACTGAAATGAAAGAAATTCAGGCTTAATTTAAACTCAGTCACTGAATAAAAAGAGAGAGATTTATTGCAGAATAAAAAATTGCCTTTAAAGGTGTTATCATTAAATTAGTAAGGGAAGAGGGTGGGATAAAGTAGTTAACGGAGAAAGTACTTCTTCCGTTTAACATATGGTTTTTAAGCAACGAAGCATTTCTTTTATGCCAGTGATTAACAAATAAAAGAATTAAATCGTTTAAATCTCAGAAAACGATCAAACTTTGCAGTGAAGAAATGTCTTACGGGGAGTATTTTCTTTATTGTTGTGCAGACCCATGTTTATTGCCTCTACGCTGCTTTCGTCTGGGATTGAGCTTTAGCTATAGCACCAAATGGAGAAAACTAATTTAAAATAAGATAATGAAAAGCAACGTTTCATTTTAAGCCAACAGCATAGTTTCAAATTAAAAGCCGAATAATGCATTTTAGTTGGATTGTTTAGAAATTTAAATATCGGTTATAGCCGTTTACAAAAGGAAGGACAGAGCTGACTTAAGTTTCAAATATTTTTTCTCTCGATTCTGTCTATCGTTTCCTAAACCAGAACTATGAGGTTTAGTATTTCACAGGTTAGGACGGAAAGTACTTGAGCCTCAGCAGGGTTGCCCTTAGTCTATATAAAAGGGTTGCCCTTAGTCAAAAATATTTGTGTTGCCTGAAAATATTTTTGTTCGAAAATATTTTTGTGGGGCACTTGTCTATATAAATAATTTGATTAAAAAATAAAATTAATGGGCTCATGTGAGTTACACTTCTCTACGATAAAGATTTTGAATAATGGGTAAAAACAGTGCAGGATTCAGGAAGCTTATCTTAAGAGAGACGCTGGTGCAGTCTAAAAAAAAAAAAAAAGAGCTATGAAAAAAAGAGTTATAAAAAAGTAGTGACCGTTGTTAGGAGCTTAGGCCTAATTCAACATTGCTACGCCGTTGTGTTTCTGCAAAAGCAGAATAAATATATGAAGCTTATGCAGGATAAAGAAAACGTTGCAGTGATTTTTCCAACTACTGACTGCTGAATAAAACTGAATATAATAATTAAATAAATAATTCATGGTGTCAAACTTTTTAATGAAACATGGTCTTATGTGTGGTGTCAAATAACCAATGAGAAAAAAGTTTGTTTGAAACAATAAAATAGTTTTTTGAGCTGTTTTGTCGATTTATTTTGTTGCTTTAGCCAAACTCCATCGGTATTATTTTGTTGGCAACACAAAGTTATTTCGTTGGCTATAATTTTGTTAACTCAACTATATGGAAGTGGCATCGACCTTACGCCAAAGATCACGTGATTACTAGCAACTCCACACGGACACTACCAGACTACCGCTGACCAGAAAATCTCGTTTTGCGCTTAAGATTTCGTTTTGAATTATGGCTCACTGCGAATTATAAAAAATTGCACATGAGGTAATGATAAGAGTTGTAATTTATGTATAGAGCTTGATTTCATGTATAAGCTATATATACAAGGTGTTTCAAAATTCGTGCGGCAACCAAAGATTACTTGGTGATAGTACCCTGGAACTATCACTAAGTAATAGAAAAGAAAAATGTTAGAAAGTAAAGCGTAACTGTGCAGTTATTTGGCAGCGCGCCGGAAAGCAGGAATAGAGCCCGCAGGGACCAAACCGAGAAACATCGCTCCCATCGGGAAAAATTCCACGCCTCATCAACTACCCCTGCTGTTCCCGGGGTGATTGAAACATACATGGAAGCTGCAGCTCGCGTCATGTTAAACTAAACTTTTAACTCCTTCCTCTTCACTTAAGCATATGGTTGTACCAACCATAATCCAACCCATTATCCTTTTAGCAATAAATATTCTTTATCCCTGTCTTATTCCTCTTGCGGGCCGCAGATGGCCTAGTGGTCAACGTTCGTGACTGCCACGGACGAACCTCAGGTTCGATCCTCGGCAGGTACGAACGCTCGAACCACTGAATATCCGCCGTGCGTCGGATGGGCACGTTAAGCCGTCGGACCCCGGGTACTGGTCCCCCGGAAAATAATAAGGGCGTCTTCCTCCCCCTTTCTATCTCGCTTCCGTGTCACTTTCCTATCGGGCATTCTAGCCCAAATCTCCTAACTTCCTATTTCTAAGGGTTGTTTAAGACCTAGGGTCAGACACTCGCTTCCGAAAATCCTGTACATCTGATCTGATCTGATCTTATTCCTCTTGCCGAAGTAACCACGTAAAATCCAAGGGACAGGATGTCCGTTAGATCTTCTTCGGGTTGACTGGGGTGTCCGTCGACCGCTCTTAAGAGATTTCGTTGTTTAGAAGTTATCGTTCATGTTAATCTTACGGAAGCTGTTGTGTGCCAACCAAAACTTACCGTTGCTCGGAGTTATCCGTTGATGGAGGTTTCACTGTACCTTGTCGGGGTCACACTGTAAAAAAATTCAGAAATTCACGTGCCATTTTCCGTTATTCCTTTCGTAAATTAACGAAACATACAACCTTTACCGTAAAATTACGAAAGAAACCTGAATTTCACGGATTTTTGGTACGCCAGGTATATCCTAAATTTTCAGAAATCTTTCGCGATTTCTTTTTTATATTGACCTTAAATTGCCGTTTCTAAGTGGTGTTTACAGATAATTCTGAATTTTGAGAAACATTCCGCAATTCCTTTCACACAATAACGGAAAATTCTGCCCTCACATTTTCCGTGTCCATATGACGGAAAAATTCCGTTAATAAAAACGATTTGCGGAAATACTTGAAGTTTGATTAACCATTGAATTGATTGTACGATGTCTATGAATTAATCAGTAGGTCTCTTAAGACAAAAGTTATTATAGCTATCAAGAGTAAATTTTATATCTAGATGTTTTGTGAAATAATACTATAAAAGCTGTACGTTTGACCATTCCTTAAAGATAATGCAAAGTCATTATCAGTTTAAGGAGATCTCGAGTTCCAAAACATACTGTTACTTCGAAAAATCACGGTGACAAGAATAGGTAGTTTGTAGTAAGTCCTCCTACAGAAAAAATAAAATTACGAACGTATTCAGAAAAATAATAAGCTCCAACAGAAAATAAAATGAGTAATTCACCCACATTGAACAACAACAACAACAAAAATCATCACTGAGCAATTACAGGGTAGTCCCACAAGTGTTCTATGGGATTGATGCGACAGTATTTTACGAGACCTTTAGGCTCAGCGGTAAGAAACGCGCTTCCCTTTCAGTAGGTCGCTGGTTCAAGAGACGAACAAGAAAGTGTTTGCTAACTTAGTAATCTGAGAAAGTCAGAATTGAAGATACTACGCAAAACCCCCAAACGGATTTTTCTGAAACAAGTGGAATTACTGACTACGAAAATTCTGTCAATCACTGAAGTTAGAAGAAGCGTAAGCTTTTAAAACGGAAATTGCGTTTTACACCCACCGGCAAAGTTGCTGCACGTTATTTTCAGAAAATTTCCCTGAATACATACCACTTATTATTATTTTTTACAATGCACACACACACACACACACACACTATACAATTGCAGCGATGCCCCTATCTGGCATTGCCACACCTTTTAAACATTTTCCATTAAAACAATTGTTCTAAAATTTTAATTCACTGTGAACAAGAACTGAAAAATCAACACTGTATTCATGGGGCTATCCAATTCCCAGCTTTTCTAGGAAACCGGTTGGATGCCTTTTAAATCTCACGTCAGGATAAAATCTTTCGAAATGAAGTTTGATCCCTTCTATTCAGATGGGTTAATTAAATGGAAAAATGTTCGGAAATTTTTTACGAGTTTTTATGTCCCAATTGAGGTTCTTACTTCCCTCTGTCACCCGCACTGTCTCACGCACACTTCGAAGTCTACCCTACACGGTGAGTTTTCCTGATTCCAATCACTAATGATACGAGGCAATGCTAAAGAGCAGAATAAAGCACACTGGTTGCTTTCTCTGTCTCTGAACATTATACCCTTTTACAGCAAATTTTATTGGTTAAGAAAACTATTACGAAAATCTGTGCATTTATTACCACAATTTTACAAAAATAAATATCTTAATTATTTAGAAAATAGTAAGACTATGCTAATAACCCGATACATTAGCGTAAGAATATACACGGTTGTATTAGAATAATATGACCACCTACCTAATAACGGTAATAACCACCCTTGGCTCGGATGACAGAGGCCCTAGGAAGGTTGCCCGAAACACACATGCCCATTCGGACTGCAGCAGCTCACGGAGGTCCCGGAGATGTCGTGGTTGTGGATCGGCACGTCGAACCTGTCGATCCAAATAGTCCCACAAGTGCTCTATGGGACTGAGGTCGAACGATTTCGCCAGCCAAGGGAGAACGCAGGCATCGCTGTTGTGTTCCTGTTAGCAGTCACGCAGCTGCACATCGACATAACAGGGCGCATTACCCTGTTGGTAGACACCATCCCCACTAGGGTAAAAGGCCCAACATGAAGGGATGCATGTGGTCAGCGAGGATAGACAGGTAGCCGTTGGCGTTCAGGAACCCATCCAGTGGTACCAGAGGTTTCAGGTCATACCAGGAAAACATCCGTCAGACACAGCCACCGACCGCCTGTACTTGACCGACAGCGTCTCCGCGTATTGGTTGTCGTGTGTCTGACGCCATGTCCGCCCCCGCCAGTCACTTCTGTAGAGTCGAAACTTCGATTCGTCGTAGAAGGCAATCTTTTCCCACTCTTCCATTATCCAATAACGGTAGTCTCATGCCAACTGCAGTCGTCGTTGACGATGGACCTAGGTTAATATCAGCGCCTTTGCGCAGCATCGACTCCGGAGACCCATGGGTATCAGGTTTCGCTCTACTATTATCGGGGACACGTATCTGGGTGCCCCAACATTCATTTGCGTGGTCAATTGCTGCACTGTTGCACGTCGATTGCCCTTTACCAGTCGACAGAAGCGACGTTCTCCTCTGGGGTAGATGGCCTTTGGGACTCAGAATTATGACGTCTAGATGCATTCGGTGTGCCAGCGGTCCATTCTTGGTACAGCACCTCGCGAACAGCCCCCGAAGTCTGCTGTTTCTGAGATGCTTCCAGCCTGGGCGCGGTAGCCGATGATCATTCCTTTTTTTAACGTCCGTCAAATCGCTACCTCTGCCTATTGTGCTCACGTCACGCACTATGGCTCATCTGTCCTGTCCAGCCGCTTATATCTTCGTATGGTCAATCTTGTCACGTGCACTCTGTGACGCACCTGGGCGGGTACACTTTGGTTCCGGGAGTGGTAATATTTTTCTGATACGACTGTATATAAATATGGGTTTTCAAGCTTTCGCACATCAACCAGATGGCTTTTTTCAAGAAAGACAGACAGAAAGTTCTACAATATTATTAATTAACGTGTTAATTACCTTAATTATTTATATTAATTCCTTATTAATTGTATTATAATTTAACTTAGTTATTTATCATATTGGTCATTTAAAAAGAAAAAGCCTGCCCGAGGGACAATCACCCCCTCCCCGAATCCACAACTGGGTTGCATTTGTTGCATCAGAAACGTGAATTTTAAACGAATAATTTCCATTCTCATTCTCATCTGTAATTAAATTCATTTACTAAAGAACATGAAGTTGGAGGAATTTTGTCTGAATTATTCAAATGGTGAATACGATGAGAATAAGTTTTACTTTCATTTTCATCTTTAAAATCAATAATTAAGTCTTCAATGACTACAGAACTTGGTTCATGCTCAACAGGATTCTGCTCGCATTCATTATTTCCAGTGTTTAAAAATTTAGGCAGACCTCCTCTTTTCAGATCTATTTCTCTTTTTTTCTTAATTTAAAGTGTCCTTTCTTTTCTGAACACCATTTCCTTTTTTTTTTTTTTTTTTTGTCTCGAGCGTGTCTTTTACTTATTTTCAATTACTTAAAGGACTAAAACATCAAATTTTAATGTATTCAAAGTCTATTTTGAATATTATTTGTTGTGTTGGCAGTGCAAATAAACCAGAGAATGGAATGTCGATACTGTCTTTATATTTCAGAATTCCCTGTTTTTTGGACGATCAGATACAAGAACTCCCTGCCTTTCTCGAAATTAAAATAATGATAATTTTGTATGAAATATACAAAATACATCGAAATTGTAATTTAAGGAAACAAAATCAAGTGGAACTCGCATTTCATCTGATACAAACTTACACAGGCATAACTAGGTCTGTGAGGACACACAAGCACTGATTTTACGCCATCTCTTGAGCTGCCTCAGGCGCAGCTCAAGAGATGGCGCAAAAATCAGTGCTTGCAATCTGCTTAAAATTGGAATTGAAACTTTTAAACTCGTTTCTGGTACACTCAAAGTTCAAAACTCTTCCTCAAAATGTTCAGGAGATGCAAGTTGTTTACATTCAGAAATGAAGAAGCAGTGGTATAGTCCGTCTAACTAAAAAAGAACAGCGGCCTTCGTCCACAACAATGGGGCCAGCAGTTTTTCTTTCGTTGGATGGATAAGGATGTCGTTTTTCTCTAGTTGAATGAGCAAGATAAGGATGTTTACTTTGTTATTGTAATGATCGAACAGCCCAAGAAAATCTTTCTCTGGGGGCTGTTCGATCTTTACTGTAGCTGTGAGCCACGATATCATATATATAATAAAAAGAAAGATGGTGGCGCAATATTTTGCGGTTTGTCCGGGCACAGAAATGCCTAGTTACGCCTCTGCAAACTTATAACAATATTTTCATATTACAAAATACAATAAACCTTGTTTTTTATTGTTTACGCCAATTTGAACACACACAAACACGTAAAGTACACCCAGATAACCAGGGCCATCGGCATTCGGAAATATCCCGCCTAATTTAAGTCAATTAGAAGGCTTAATTTAAATGCATTAAGTTGTTCTCACATGCCAGACAAATTAGGTAATAATCGCTTAGCTTGCAGTTCATTAAAAATTATTTTGTTTCATCTGCATATTGTATTTTTATAATAACAGTTTTGGTGCCTATATGAGCGGCGTCCTCCTGAGGCACGGGGCCTGACACAGGCGCGCCCCCGCTTGCCAGGGGGTTCTTACGCCTCAGATCAAAAATGTCTTCTACCTATGTCTACTGCTCAGAAACTTCAAAATAATTGTAATAAACAATCCGATTGCGTTGCAGATGTATCTCCGCCGCCCCGGTGGCGCAGTGGTCTAAGCGATGGCCTCTGATAATTCGTTCGAACTGGGTCCGGGTTCCAATCCCGGTGAGGCATGGATGTTGTGTTTGTCTTACGGCACTGGCTCTCTCCCTTCCCTGGAACCAGTGACCCTAAATTAGGGACGGGCGACTGCTGATAGCCCATTGAGTTGCTCAGGGTTGTCGTTAAACCTCCAATCAATCAGATATATCTCCTCTTCATTCGTT
This sequence comes from Macrothele yani, assembly GCA_039090855.1. Taxonomy (NCBI): domain Eukaryota; kingdom Metazoa; phylum Arthropoda; class Arachnida; order Araneae; family Macrothelidae; genus Macrothele; species Macrothele yani. Next base: position 144,324,724 of record CM077007.1, on the reverse strand, counting down.
TTGGAACCTGAAATATCAATTATAGTCTTTTAGATGTGAGGACAAAGACTACCTGCTAGTGAAATATGCGTGATCCCCAGTACGTCCGTCTATTTGAAATCAGAAATATCAGTTACAATCTTTTGCAAGTAAGAAAGAAGACCATCAACTCCTAGAATGTGCATTTTTCTAGCTTCAGAATTGAAATGCGAATTATAGTTTATTGCAAATTAGTACACAGTGGCCTCTATGCTTCAACTCGTATCACCGCCCTAACTTTTTGAAATGTGATGTACACCAAAGAGCCAAAACATTATGACCACCAGCTTAATATGATGTTGGTCCTCCACGTGCCTCCAAAAAAAAGCTCTTGTCCAGTGAGGCACGGATCCTGCATGATTTCTAAAGGCGTCTCATGGTATCTAGTACGAACACGTTACCAGCAGATCCTTTAACTCTTGTAAGCTACGTGGCTGAGCTGCCTCAGATCGGATTTGCTGTTCCAAAACAAACCGCAGATGCTCGATTGGTTTGATGTCTGGGAAATTTAGGGACAGAGCAAAACCTCGAAGTTTTTCTCATGTTCCCCGAAATATTCTCGAACAATCCGGGTAGTGTGGCATGGTGCATTTTTTTTTTGTGAAAGAAGATGCAGTACAAGCCATGAAAGGATGTATCTGGTTTGCAATGATGTTTAGGTAGGTGTAGACGCCATAGTTTCCTGCACACGAATGAGTGGACCCAGGGTTTCCCAGCAGAACATTGCCCAAAGCATTGCACTTACTCCACCGGACCCCTGCCATGAAAGGATGTACCTGGTCTGCAATGATGTTTAGGTAGATGGTAGACGCCATAGTTTCATACACACGAATGACTGTACCCAGGGTTTCCCAGCAGAACATTGCCCAAAGCATTGCACTTCCTCCACCAGACCCCTGCCACGAAAGGATGTACCTGGTCTGCAATGATGTTTAGGTAGATGGTAGACGCCATAGTTTCCTGCACACGAATGGCTGGACACAGGGTTTCCCAACAGAACATTGCCTAATGCATTGCAATTCCTCCACCGGACCCCTGCCATGAAAGGCTCTACCTGGTCTGCAATGATGTTTAGGTAGATGGTAGACGCCATAGTTTCATACACACGAATGACTGTACCCAGGGTTTCCCAGCAGAACATTGCCCAAAGCATTGCACTTCCTCCACCAGACCCCTGCCATGAAAGGCTCTACCTGGTCTGCAATGATGTTTAGGTAGATGGTAGACGCTATAGTTTCCTGCACACGACTTGCTGGACCCAGGGTTTCCCAGCAGAACATTGCCCAAAACATTGCATTTCCTCCACCGGACCCCTGCCATGGAAGGATGTACCTGGTCTGCAATGATGTTCAGGTAGATGGTAGAAGCCATAGTTTCCTGCACACGACTGGCTGGACACAGGGTTTCCCAGCAGAACATTGCCCAAAACATTGCACTTCCTCCACCGGACCCCTGCCATGAATGGATGTACCTGGTCTGAAATGATGTTTAGGTAGATGGTAGACGCCATACTTTCCTGCACACGAATGACTGTACCCAGGGTTTCCCAGCAGAGCATTGCCCAAAGCATTTAATTTACTCTACCGGACCCCTGCCATGAAAGGATGTACCTGGTCTGAAATGATGTTTAGGTAGATGGTAGATGCCATAGTTTCCTGCACACGAATGGCTGGACCAAGGGTTTCCCAGCAGAACATTGCCCAAAGCATTACACTTCCTCCACCTGCTTGTTTTCATCCTTCGATTCATCCTGGGCCGACACTTCCCCAGATGAACGACGCACACGTGTCCGGCCGTCCACATAGTCCAGCAAGAAACGGGATTCAACGAACCAGACGACCTTCTTCCAATAATTCAAGGCCCAGTTTTTGCTGCACTCCTGCCCATTGTAGGCGCTTTCCACGGTGAAACGAGGTTAGCATGCATGGGCACTCGGGGCGGCCTGCGGCTAAGCAGCTCCATTTTCAACTGGATTCGACGTACTTTGTGTTGTGATGCATCACTCCCGCCACCAGCATTCAAATTATAGGCGAATTGCGCCACAGTTTTCCTTTAGTTGGTTCGTACTATACGGGATAGCCTTCGCTTCGCTCACCTGTAGCATCGATGAGCCTCGGTAGGCCCACAGCTTGCATGCGGTTCGTAGTTTTTTCTTCTCGGACCACTTTTTTGAGGGTACTACCTACGGTTGCCTGTATGCACCGCACAGACCTTGTTGTCTCGGCAATGCTCTGACCCAGTCGTCTAGCCATTACAATTTGGCCTTTGGCAAACTCGCTTAAATCTTTCCCATCTGAAGAACAAGTACAATACTGACTAACAGAGCATAGAATAGGTTTTATTTATACAGTCTTACGACCTTCACACGCGCCGTCTTTTAGCTGCAGTTGCTCCGGTTTGAAAACAGACGCCCTGGTCATAATTTTTTGGCTCTTCGGTGTTTCACTAACATTTACTCCAAGTGTACCCAGGCGAACCTGCATTAAAACATCAGGCGCCACTTTACAAATTCACAACTTTAAATATCAATAATGACGGTTTATTGCACACAAAAACGTGGACTACACTTTCTATCTCATGTTCGAAACTGTTCTCATTGTGTCGATTTGAAATTTAAAATATCACTTACAGGACTTACCTGGAGAGCTTGTGGGGCAAAGTTTGTGGCTCGGAATCTTAAAATTTTACACCTTGTCGATTTGAAATTTAAAAAGCTTTCTTAAAAGTGCGAAAAATTGCTGAAATTGTGTAAAGATCAGATCAGATCATATATAGGGGATTTTAAGAAGGGAGTATCTGACCCCAGGTCTTAAACAGCCCTTAGAAATAGGAAACTAGAAAATTTGGGCTACAGCGCCTGATAGGAAAGTGACAGGGAAGCGAGGTAGAAATGGGAAGGAAGACGTCCTTATTTATTACCGGGAAGCCAGTACCCGGGTCTCGACGGCTTTACGTGCCCATCCGACGCACGGAGGATATTTAGTGGTTCAAACGTTCTTAGCTGCCTGGGATCGAACAAAGCAAAATATTTATTATATATTTTTATTCCGTTCTAAATATTTTTGTTGTCGACAAATTTGCGTGTTGCTCGAAATCCTGCTTTCCAGAGTATTACTCCCAAAACTTGAAATACCAGGAATACTTTATTTTGAGTGATGGCAAAGCCCTATACGCTTCTTACGCAAGGTCTTCTACACCAGGGTTTTGCTTTGGAATAATAAACTATTGCAAATAGGTGCTACCATCTTAGTCTTTACCTATGACCCTGATTCTATCAACAATAATAACCTCGCCGCCCCGGTGGCGCAGTGGTCTAAGGCGCTGGCCTCTGATCATTCGTCCATAAAGGGTCCGGGTTCGAATCCCGTCAGGCATGGATGTTGTGTTTGTCTTACGGCACTGGCTCTCTCCTTCCCTGGAACCAGTGACCCTTCCCTGGAACCAGTGACCCTAAATTAGGGACGGGTGACTGCTTATAGCCCATTGAGTTGCTCACGGTGGTCGTCAAACCTCCGATCAAAAAAAAATAAAATAATAATAACCTACTGAGTGGAATGGCCAACCTACATGTAGAACACACATGTAACCCCTGATTTCGCCGCCCCGGTGGCGCAGTGGTCTAAGCGATGGCCTCTGATCATTCGTCCGAAAGGGGTCCGGGTTCGAATCCCGGTGAGGCATGGATGTTGTGTTTGTCTTACGGCACTGGCTCTTTCTCTTCGCTGGAACCAGTGACCCTAAATTAGGGACGGGCGACTGCTTATAGCCCATTGAGTTGCTCACGGTGGTCGTTAAACCTCAAAACAAAAAAAAAAAACCCTGATTTCAAATAAGGTTGAAATTTGCATGTTCCTTACACGTATGCCTCTCACTGTGCATTGTCATTACCTCTGCATTCCCTTTTGTTTTAAGTTTTGTCTTTTTTATAAAAAGCCTTTCCTTCCGGCTGTTTGAAGATAAAAGAAGAGGACACTGAAAAAATTATGAAACATTTGAACCATTCTCATTTGACTTACAGAGGCGATATCCTATTATTTCTAAAATTTGTGTTGTTGGTTTAAGTAAACTGTTAAAAAAATAGATATTAGCCACACAAAACTGGCAACTATATAGTCCTGCTAGAGTGGAAATAGTAGATTTATTAAAGTTGCTCTTCAAGTTAATTTTCTAGGATGCAATTTAGAAGCATGTGGTAGGATGAAATCAGTATTAATAGCAACATCGGAATTAACGTCGCAATACAGCATAAAACATCAGGATTTTGGGCAGGACCGGATTAAGGATGGAGGGGGGGGGGTCTAACAGGCTATAGCGTAGGGGCCCACCATTACCAAGGGCCCAGAGGATTGCCGCTACACTGAATATAATGCACAGCTTATATATTTTTACATATATAGAGGTAGAAATAAAGTAGTTCTAATTTTGTCTCGTATGATTTCTACTCTATCGCAGACGGAGGCTAGAAGACGAACATATTTCAAGGCAATGATTACTAAGGGTAAACGTTTCATGTCGCTGTGTACAGTTGTGTCGGTGAGAGAGAGATTCAGCTTTTTCACTGCCATCCATCCACACCTCCCTGCTTGCTCTTGGAACCATTAATGGACGAAATCCACTGCAACTTCGTATTGCATAACAAAAAAAGATGCACCGAGAAAAGATACAATTTTAAATTATTAAAAAATTACAAGACAAAATCAAGGAATCTTAAGCTTTTAACTCATGTTCTTGTGAGAACAGTTGACAATACAGTGACTTTTAGGAAAATCCTGCAGGTTATTTTTTAGTTTGAAGAATGCACTAAGTATTAACTCTCACAAGCATATCGCTATAGTTTCGTGTTTTAACGGACCACTCAGATGCCTTAGCCTTGTAGCCCACTCAGATGCCTTAGCCTTGTAGCCCACTCAGATGCCTTAGCCTTGTAGCCCACTCAGATGTCTTAGCCTAGGAGCCCATTAAGGCCTTAATCCGGCCCTTATTTTGGATCTAAACAGGGTAACTCTTGTTATTATCTACATTCCCGAAGAAAACAGTTTTGTAAAACCTCGCACTAGGCTCTCCGGATCCTAAAAAAACTTTTGAGGAGGAAGGGGAGGTATGCCACAAATGAGAGAGTTTATTATAAAGTTTTGAGGTTCGTCTTGCCATTTTCCCACGTGAAATATGGAAACTGTTTTCTTAAAAGTGTTGGGCAAGAAGCCTTTTCTACGCATTTCCAAAGCCAGCATTTTACATTTAAAATTTTAAGAAGTTTAAGAGTGGCTTATTTCGCAGCAGCACGGATCAGCAGAATTAAGATATAAATGTAGGGCTCCATTCCCTATTTACCAAATGTTTCCTATCAGCTCAAAAACGCGCTCAGGAGAGTGAACTTCGGTGTCGGTATAAGGTCTCCCGCATCTTTCTATACCATGCTTAAGAGAAATATTGACAAACCCCTCTTCTCAACGAGGCAGGTGTTTATGCCATCCCACTACAATATCCGGATGGCTCCAAGGGATACTGCATCGGAATGACTAAGCGTTCGTTTAGAATTAGACTTAACGAACATAAAAGAGACACGAGAGACGGAAAATAACCACTGCCCTGTCCAGAAAAGACAAGTTCACTGATCTTATGTGGGATGATATAAAAAAATTTGCTTCCTACTCCACGCCTAAATCTACTGCCATTCATGAAACCTTAGAGATCACTACCAACAGTGAGGCTTGTAATGATAGCGTCTCTCTAGAAGTGCTATGAGTTTGGAACCAGTTCGTCAAATAATGCTGCGTTTTCTTCAGCAATACAACGTCCCCAACTGACGTGACGCCTCGTTTCTGCGAATGAATAATTACATTCGCATCTATTCATTCATTGTCTAGTCAAGTCACCGCTTTCAAATTATTGAAGTATATTATTATTCAGTTTGCTGTCTACCTTTCTTCAGAAGGTCATCTGGTTGATGTGCGAAAGCTTGGAAACTTTGATTTTCTATTCTACGCCAAGAAATTCGGATCACAAATATAGTTATACAATTTTGAGTGTAGTTGGTGTACAGTTTCTGTTTATTAATTAGAATTAAGGTAATTGCGTATGCAGATTCAGCAACTGCAACGCAATACGAAAGTATTTCGAATTTCAGTTTCCTACGATAGTAGTAGTCTTATATGTTTTCACGCACCACTGGAGAGTATAAGATCCTTTCGTTATAAATATAAAATCCCAGGTTTTCAACATTTTTCTGATGGTCACAGTTCAAAGCACACCATTGGAAGTGTTTTTATCTGAAATTCCAGCAACGTATGTGATCGCGCAACAGGATTTTGCTTTTGTTCTCACCCAGTAAAATTTATGGAAACTGGTTTTAACCTGTGATTTCGTTGGATGATATCTGTAGACTTAAACCCATTTTCCTAATCTAGTTCTTTGATCCATTTCATCTCACTCGTTAGTCACTTTTTATGAAATCTCTGTTCCTGAAATATTTGATAGGAAAAATGTTTCATTTTACAGTATTGGTGAGAGTAATCAAAAATACATACTAGCTGATACATTTTTCTTCATGCTCTGTACAAGAATGATATTTGTGCCTCAGAAAAAGCACAATATGATTACCTTGAGCTGATACGTAAACGTTATGAATATGACATCGGTGGAATAAAAACTGTCAAAAGGACCTACGCATGCAGTATGGTAATTAATATTTAGTACGTAAGTAAGTAAAGGAGAAATATTAATAACTTGACATGTTATGTAAATATTTTGTGCCTAAGTAAAAGTGCGGCGTTGTTAAAAAATCCCACCTTGTCGCATTTTTCCGAACATAGTATGAGTTCTGCTGAAATTGCTTTGTTTCGTTGAAACCTATAGGTTTAAGAAATGTGCTATGTCATTTTTTTTTTGTATTCACGAATGTACTTTTGTTTCCCCAAATTCAAGTATAATTGTCATTTGTCTTACTGGGAACGTTTTCTCGATTCAATACTCATCAGAGTGCCGAGAAACGGCAATTTTTATACGGCCCCTTAAACATTTGTGCCCAAATGTCCGTGTGTCCAGTTGTCCGGACCGAAAATCGTAAACATTTCCTAATTTCTTAATAATAATGAGATAGGATTTGGGAGGAGGGGGGATTTTTGTGCACACCACTTACTCAAGTAGGGAAAAATATAGGAACAGTATAATTTTTTACGCAGAGCAATTTCATAGCTCTAAAAGTGAATGTGCCCAGTTGTCCTAAACTCGTTATGAATAGGTTAAGGAAAACTATACCTTTTCTTCCTCCTCTAACTCTTCTGTTATTTTCTCTAGTGAAAAGCTTGAAAAAATAATTTATATTATAGCTGAACTCTTCTTTGCCACGCCGGTGATAGAATGGTCTGAGGCGTGGGCTTCAGATCAGTCGTCCGAGATGGGGCCGGGTTTATGTCCCTGATGAGGTCTGGGTGGCATGTCTGCGAGATAGCGCTAGTCCCCTTCCTTCTCTGGAACAAACGACCCTAAGTTATGATCCAGCGACTGCTTGAAGCCCATAGAGTTGCTCGTGGTAGTCTTTAAAACTCGAAATAAAAAAAATCAAATACGAAAGAGGGCCTCTTCGATGTTTCTTCTGTGCTTTTGAGTATACTTCAAAACATGATGAAGTGAATCAAGGAAATTTAGGTACATAAAGTGCAACCTGCAAGAGCGCAAAGAGATTACATAAATGGAACATCCAAGTGCCATCAATCTAAGTAAAGTGACTGAATATCAACAACAAAACTTGACTTGAGTTTCCAGTTACCTTATGCCGCTATGGAATGTGGCCTTACGCAAAAAAAAGAAAATCTAACTTCTAAATTGACATGCATGGATTTTACAGCCAATTAAAATTTTACGAATACTCCAATGCAGTTGCTCACCGACAAGGAGAGTCCAACGGGTCCAGAAACCCCATTAAAATAATAATAATGACCGCAAGGTTGAAGGTGTGTACTACAAAAGTACTGGATGGAGTGAGAGTAAAAAACTAAGTGGACTTGATTTTGTGCAGTAAAATAATGCTTATTTGATTAAATATTACCCTTCTTTATGAACATAACAACCTCCGCCTGAAACAGTTTCTCTGATATTATTAGAAATGCATGGACAGACAAACAGATGTACGAACGAACGAACATGCTTACAAGGGGTGAGAGATACATTAGGTCCCTAGAGGCTATCCAGAAATTTTCAAGTCTTCATCTCAAACTGCTTCCTAGATTTTATATATATATATAATCATCATTGTCAACCATTATCAATCCACTACTGGACGAAGGTCTCCCCAACTTTCTTCCGCAACGGTCTGTCTGTTGCCATTCTCCTCCATGTTACTCCCGTATACTTTCGAATTACATCCACCCATCTACCATGTGGTCTTCTTCTGGGTCTTTTCCTGTCCCTTGGAATTCAGTCCAAAATTTTAGCTGTCCATTGATGGTCTGTCCTTCTGGCAATATGTCCAACCCATTGCCATTTCAGGGATTTTACTCTGATCATGATGTCTTTCACTCTTGTCATTTTTCTGATCCACGAGTTCCTCTTCTTATCTCTCCTGGTTACATCTCTCCATGCTTTTTGAGTTGTCTGCAGTCTTTGTATGTCTCTTTTAGTTAAGGTCCACGTCTCTGCACCATACGTAAGCACTAGAAGGATGCATTGATCAAACACTTTTCTTTTAAGACATAATGGCATATTGCTCTTGAAATTATACTGTTTCTTCCAAAAGCTCTCCAGGCAAGTTTTGTACGCCGATTAATTTCTTCATCAATGTGACCCTCACTTGATATCTGCTGTCCAAGATAAACGTACATGTCTGTTTTCTCCAGCTTTTCTCCATCAATCGATAAATCTTCATTTCTTGTAAAAGCATTGTACATCACTTTTGTCTTCTGAAAGTTCATTTTTAATCCCACTTCTTTACTCTTGTCAGCAAGTTCCTGGATCATACTCTGTAGCTCTGATGGGGTAGTTGCAAAAATGACTACGTCATCAGGAAAACGAAGGTGAGTTAGATAATCTCCATTAATCTTTATCTCTTTGTTTTCCCAGTTCAGTGATTGAATCCTGATATCAAAGAATATTTTCTGGACCATAGAGTGAAGGGCACATCTGAGTCAAAATCTCAGATGTGCCCTTCACTCCATGAAGATCCTTAATGATTTGACTAACAGCAAACAAAGTAAAAAATATAACGTATGCATTGTGTTGAGATGCATTCTGTAGAAAGCACATTCTAACCAAATAAATATAACTAAGCGATGAAAATAATCATTTTACGTTCATGTACACGTGTTTCTTGCTGAAACAAAAATCCCTTGCGTTTCTACCATATCCTACTGGTGAACCATGGAAAAACATTGCAGAGTCTTAAGTGAAAAAGAAAAAAGCCAGAAAGCATATTCCACTAAAGCTGAATAAGTGGCTAAAAATACAAGAACAGTTTTAAATACGTAAAGAAGTGTTATTTTTACTTGAATTGTATGTATCTAATAAAGTTTGAAGATCGATATTTGACGTATGTATTTCTTAAAATTTTGAAGATCCATGTTTGGAGATCGAACCACAGATCACAGAGCTTCCGAATAGTATAGCAAATTAATGTTTGAGGGAGAAAGGAATTTCTCATGCGCCTAAACTCAAACATCATGGGTTTGAAATCGTGGGTTTGAAATTTCAGAAATGTGTTGTTTGCAATGTCCCTTTTTCTATTTAATGTAAAGCATGTTAGATGTGATAACACCATGAATTACTTCCATTCCTTCATTTTACTAAAAAAGTTAAAAAGCTTTCTTTAACAAAGATATTGCCAACTACCGCCTGTATAAGAATGTATCGTTAGAGTTTTTAACTTTTCAAAGAATTTTTTTATCTGTAGATAAATCACAGATAATTTTGATGTGTTTTAATGAAATTCATAATAAAAACCAGTGGCTGCGGAACAGCCCGGGCCCGGCCCGTGCCCAGTCAATAATTTTACCCAGAATTTTTATTTTTATTTTTTTTACTTGGCATATGTGCAATTTTTTTTTTTTTTTTTTTTTTTTGGAGATGTGCTTTAGAAAGTTCCTCTAGTGGTCAGGTGGTCCTAATCCCTAACAAAGCTCCTTAGGCAATGTTTTTCTTCTGTTTGTTCCGGAAAGCGGGGAGAGAGGGAGGTGCACCACGATTTGAAATTTCGGGCCCCGTCAACGAACTTCTTTCCGCCGCCCCTGGTAAAAACGTTTATAACTTTCAACTGACGCGATGTTTTCATCCGTTGTGTAAGTGTACAAGTTTTGTTTAAATGCAGATAGATGGAACGAGAGAAAGAATATCTTAAGTTGCACCAGATTTAGGTTCTTTTAGCTTTTATTTGTGAAATCACAGTATGTGCACTTTTACTATGAATAGGTGCGGAGATAATCTTCTTCGAAGGTAAATCTTGCCACCAAAAAATAATGATCTTGAATTATTCAATGCTTCATTGACTAAATTAATTAACGCATCATTACTTTTCTTCAAGGAGACATCAATCGCAAATTCACAAGAACTGTTTTGAATTCAGAAAGAAATATTCGACCATTGCATTGAATTTGGGTTCGTTTGAAATCTGGTAACTCACTTTTTATGGCCACAAGGTACACTTCCCAGATGACTGTATCTTGCCATTGGTAAAGGTCTATTGGTCTGTTCTAAATATTTCGTTGATGATACAGAAAAAAAGAGTAAATTATTAATTTTTTTATTTACGGGATGAACTATTTGAAAAACAGCAAGGTACGGACGAACCTCACTAATCATCGAGCAACAGGAGTTCAACTTTTATCTATGAAGACCATTGTTGTCAACTGTGAGCACCAAAAAGGTGCACAAATTTATTTGCATGCAACATTTGATTCCGTTCTAAAGTTGCATGCACATTCTATAAATAGGAATACCAGGTTAAAAACATCTGGCATTTAATATATCGATTATCGGTACATAAGCTCATCTCAGACATGAAGCGACCTCTCTTGGCAAAAATGACAGCGAAAGTCTAATTTTTTAGCAATCATTATTTGCTTTTATCGTTATAATGTCTTAAAATAAATTAATTAGATAGCTACATTTTTGTGTTTAAAGATCAATTCAATTCCACTGAGGCGAAAAAGAATGAACTTTTCGCACAACAGTTTAAGTGCTTGTTTAACTGAATATTCTTGAAGACTGGAAAGCAGATTTACAACTCTTGACGTATGTTTTTACTGTAATTATTCTCACTGTTATAAATAATTATTATTTCAACACAGTGAGACGGTGTTTTAAAGTTTGAAGAACTGATATTTTTTCTTTTCTAGATTAATAAGTCCTTGTTTGCACATTTTTAGGAGGGGTGAATGAATATTGACAAATTCAAATAATATTGGCATTCTGGATCATTTCGCAATCTTTTCTTTTGCATGTTGCCTAAAATAAAACGAAAAAAGGTTTCTCCCCCTCTTCAAATTTTCAACTAAAAATTCCTACGCACTTTTCTATACTTTTAGATTGCGTCTTGTCAACCTCACTTTATCAAGTAAAAACTGCAAGTCCAATTAAAAAGGTGATTAGAAACCACAAAGAATGGCAAAAGGAACTCTGTTAGGAAAATGTAGTATTTAATTATTATAAATTCTAATTTAAATTCTAGGAATAATAAGCTTTTGAAATTGAAAAATTTTGGGAAGCAGAAGACAATAGGTTACAAACATCACACTCGTGTAGTTTCACTCAAACAGAATTTTTATTGGCGGATGATTCTAAACGAAATCTACAAAGTATTTTTTTAACTGCCATCAACATTACCACCTGCCCCCTGACCTCTTCTCTTGTATATAAATACTTCAGAGATATTCAGGTAACTTAAAGACCCAGTCCCTTGCCAACCAAGTGGATTCCAATGCTGTTGAAACTTAATGATTGTTAAACTAAAATCGTATGGAGAAAATATGCATAATGGAATAATAAATATGAAATGTCGTGCACAGTAGCGAATAAGAGTGAAAGTTTAAGCCGTTTATTGCACGATAAGAAGATGATAATAAAATAAGTGATTCATAAAAGGCAAAACATAGCAATCACAAATTAAAAGATGGTTGCTAAAAACACACTAGGTCCTTTCAATCCTGAATCGGGATCATCATCTGATGTACAGAAGGGCAAGCGTGTCAGTAGCTACTAGATATAATGCCCAAAACTACAAAGAATCCTCAAATTGGTCTGAATGGCGCAGATTCAGTACGAGGATGTGACGTTGATGGAACTGATGATGGTGAGGTCGAACGAGGTGAAGTTATTCCGTCAAAACATAAGGCTCGATAGTCTGTTGCCATGGCAATGGAATAACAAGAGGATTATCTCCGTTACAGCAATTATTGGTACGATTAAGAATAAATAGACTTTCAGTAAACAGAGTGAGGAACTTAGAACAAGGTGTAGCTAAAAGAGAGGTCCTTTCAATCTCGCTAACACCATGTTTTAATCTGTGATTACAATGTGTTGTCTTTTATGAATCACTTATTTTATTATCATCTTCTCATCGCCCAATAAACGGCTTAAAACTTCAATTTTCTGTGCATAATGGAATTGAAGTCAATTTATTATAGTCCTGAAACATTTTGGTTTACCTACAATAAATAAAACAGCAACATACGTGTAGCGGTAAGCGCAACACATTTTGAAAATAATACCGTATGGATAGTTTTTTAAGAGTTTCTGTAATAACACAGGGCTTTGTGCAGTTCAATGGCGTACCCAGGAGGGTGGGGGGTGCAAAGGGCCATATGCATCCGCCAAAATAATTTTGTCTAGTATTAAAAAATGATAAATAAAAGTTGTCGGTGACATTATTTTGCTAGTGTCGCCATTCTGGTCTTCCTTAAATTGTCCTTAGTTACTTCTTTATTTGGAGTGATCAGACGAGGTCACATGTGCCTATTGTTAATGTCTATACCCCCCCCCCCCCACACACACACCTTCCCGTGCTCATTTCCCATTTATATGCCACCAAAGAAAGAAGAGAGCGAACTGGGGACCGCGGGTGGCCTAGTGGGCAACGTTCGTGACTACCACGGAAAGGACATCAGGTTCGATCCCAGGCAGGTACGAACGCTCGATCCACTAAATATCCGCCGTGCGTCGGATGGGCACGTTAAGCTGTCGGACCCAGGGTACTGGCCCCCAGTTAATAAATAAGGGCGTCTTCCTCCCCCTTTCTACTTCGCTACCGTGTCACTTTCCTATCGGACACTCTAGCCCAAATCTCCTAGCTTTCTATTTCTAAGGGTTGTTTAAGACCTGGGGTCAGATACTCCCTTCCTAAAATCCTCTACATATGATCACAAGAGAGCGAACTGGTGTTGTAGTGGTCAGGGCGTCAGGCTAATGAATGGTTAGGGCTGGGGCCTGGGGTAAGGATGGGGTAAGCCTTCTATCTTGAGAACATACCAAAGCAGGAAAACAAAAACGTAGAATGAACATTACTTTGTAATTAATAGTGTTTGATAAAAATAAAAATGCCTGTTCTTATGCACATTGTTTTTTTTAATCATTTTTGGAATTAATGATATCGTAGCTACAGTGATAAAGCTAAGAATATGAGAATTTTTCGATTGTTAGACTTGACATCATATAAAATTTTATTCACTGATGCATAATACAAGTGCAACTTTATGTAAATGTTATGTATAACGCTTGAACAGTCTGATGTAATTGCAAGAGTGATTCTTTGGTCAAATTTAATTTTTAAATAACGATCATAATTCAAACTACAAAATTTCACATTCGTGTTTTTGACATTGCGGCAACGATATGCACCATCCAAAATTAATTTCTGGGTACGCCACTGGTGAAGTTTCATGCCTTCAACAGTACCGCACCCAACAAAATTTCTTTACAGTTTAAAATTACTTACAAAAACTTGATTTTATTCATTAAACTATAGTTATTTACTAGATTTGCATATTTTAATAATTTTCTTCAACCAAATCCTGACGTGCTTGCTTTCTTCCCAAGAAATGATTTTAAAATGCTTTTTACTTGAACATTTTTCATCATAATGATTCAGGGAACACAATATACTTTAAATTGGAAAGCACAGTTAATTTGAACATCCAAGAATAAAATTTGAGAACCGGAGTTGATCAACGAAATTCTCTTTGTTTATTTGTTTGTTTGTTTGGGTTTTTTACGACCCAGTGTACAGCCAGGAGTCCCCGGTCCTTTATTTTGGGCACTGGTTTTACGGAGGCTGTATACGACCAGAAGATTCGTGGGGCAACACACCCAAATATCTCCTCCGGGGCTCGAACCCGGCCTAAAGTCAAACGAATGCCCAGACAGAGGCTTGCGCGTCTGACCACCACGCTACCGACAGAGCTAGTGAATTCTGAATCGAGCGTTTGAAATTGAAGGCGAATATTGGGGGGGGGGATGCCGTAAATTCGAGTTTGGGTTGCATACATTAAGGGGCTAAAAGTTTTCGCATATATTTAAATTCGCGGTGGGCAAGGTGCTATCATACAAAATGAAAGTAAAGAAAAAAATATGTTGGTTTTACTCATTTTTCTTTTTCTTTTTTTAATATTCTTTCAATTTTAAGATTGTTTCGCCATGACATGTTGTTTCGTTTGCTCTTGACTTCCTCTTCTGCTGTTAAGGCTACTTCATACGTGTTTCGTTTAATAAATTGTGAGACCGAGCATGACGCAAGAAAGAAAGTGTATTAACAGCATCTGTCAGTTTTACATCATCCCTTGGTATTATAAACACGACAAGGATATCAGATCAGTTCTCGGAGCTCATAAATATCATTCGTGATGTCATTCAATAATGGAGGAGAATATCGCAAATTTGAGGCACCAGGTAATGATGGAATTTTTAATGAAAGGAAAACAGCGTCTGTCGGTATTCACAAGCATATGCTTAAAGTGCATCAAAATTCTATATCAGACCATGTCATAGTTAACAGTCGATCAGCATTTTTCAAATAAGAGAGATGTCAGCTGTAAAATAACCCTCGTTAGGGTCCGCTAGTTGAAAGGACCACTGGAGAAACGTTTCGAATTAAGTTCAGACTTTACAATGGGAAATTGTCATGTCATGTTCTATCCATGGCTAAAGAGTTGATATTGAGTATTAGAGCGAGCGAAACAATGTCATACGAAAAGCGTGGTAGTTGGGTGCCAAATATCTTGAAGTCTAAACTGAAAGAAAACTATGTGTGTATTCAGGTATTAGCTTTTAATGTGCATTAAAGTAGTTCCCTGAGCCGTCTGTGCTTTTGTAAGGATTTTCTCTCCCTTGGAATTTGAAAGAGAAGTCCGTAGGACACATTTCAGAGGCTACACAATGCTGGAGAAGACTACAGTGGCATGGTTTGTAAGGCCGATAACGACTTCCATTGCCTAACACAGTTAGAATAGAAATGAACTAAATGCATAGAAGTTATTGGCACCATGCCGAGAACTAATGGTAGAATAGTTCCTAAATAAAAAGGGACAAGCATGTCAGGCTTCGAATTTAATGAAAGTCCTTCGTTAAATAAATTAGCAGCAAAATATAATTTCTTGAAATCAGAAACAGCAAGCTAGCTTACTAGTGACTTTTTAATAGGAAAAATTATAAACAAATGATCAGTGAAAACGGATGAGCAGAATTCACAGAAAATTTTAAGGAAAAACAAGGGACTGTGTTCCAATATGAGTATTCCCGTTTATGAATTTCAAATAACAATTGTATTACATGTCAAAGGAAAATGCACTTTGCTCTTTACATAATAATTTCCGCCTTTACCTGTATGAACTGTATTCCACATTCTTCTTCTTCTTCTTCTTCTTCTAATGCTGCCTTATGGCGTTTGTGACTATCTGTTCGTATCTCTCTCTAGCGTGCACTGTGTGTAGAATTTCTACAGTTGTCAGACCAAGCCAGCTTTTAATATTGTCCATCCACATAATTTTCTTCCTGCCAGGTCTTCTTTTCCCTTCTACTTTACCTTCCAAAATGATTTGTAGCTGGTTGTATTTGTTGTTGTCCCTTGCTATGTGTTCTACGTATTTACACTTCCCTTCAATGATTATTTTTAAAAGCTATTGGGCAGTGTTCATATCACGCAGGACTTGGATGTTTGTTATCTTTTCAGTCCAAGAGTTTCTCATCATTTGTCGGTATAGCCGCATTTCAAAAGCTTGTAGCTTCTTGATTGCTGTTGATGTTAATGTCCACGCTTCTACTCCATATAGCAGTATTGGCCATATGTAGCATTTAAGTGTTCCCAACTTGAGCTCGTTACTTAAGCTCCTGTCAGCTAAGAGTGACTTCCATTTCATAAATGCACTTCTAGCTTGTTCAATACGACTTTTTATTTCCACCTCGTGTTTTAGCTGTTCATTAATCTTTACTCCGAGGTATTTAAAGTTCTGTACTTGTCCAAACGTATTGCACATTAAGCTTTTCATCATTTTTTTAAATATTCAAGCTATATTTCCTTTTGCAAACCTGGCTACTAAAAAATCAAGGATATAAAGTTTACAGATGTAACATTTTCTGTGTTCTTTAGATTAAGATCAGAAATAAAGTACACACATTGGTTTCACAATATTTACTATTCAAACACCTTACTTCGTATAAAAACAGTTTCTTTTTTTAACTTGAAGCCTTTCATGCATTTTAAGTAACCTAGTCACAATGAAAACAATATTTTCAAACGACCAATCTCCTCAGATATGAAGCGCACTAATCTCCAATGCATGTTTTACCCCCGTGTTTATTTATGGAAAGTGAAACATGGAGTATCACAGAGAGACAATGTAAAAATAAAGAAGAGTATCGGTAAAAAAGTTAGAAAGAAAAATGTTAGGAATAACAAAAAGAGATGGAGTTAGAAATGAAATTATAAGAGAAAGAACAGGAATAACAGATATTATAAAAATAATAAAAGAATCTAAGTGTAGATGGGCTGGACATGTTGGAAAGACTAAAAGATGAAAGATGGACAAGATTAATAACAGAATGGCAATCCAGAGATGCATAATGACGAAGAAGGCGCGAGAGAATAAAATGGAGAGATGGCCTTCATAAATTTAGAGGTGCTAAATGACGGACTGAGGCTCAGGATCAAGGTAGTTGGAAAAGACTGGAGGCCTACAACCTACAGTGGTGTCAACAGGCTAAGAAGAAGAAGAATCAGTTAGACTACATATATTTCGAAGCGTTTAACGCAATCTTCAAATCCTTGAAATAACAGCTAAAATTCAAACTTTCATTTAAGCGGACTTACATGAAGGTATGAATTTTAGCTTTATTTCAATGATTTGGTAGCTCAATGTTGTTCAGTTGTGTTCTTCAAAAGCATTTTCTTCGTTCGATACCAGAATTCACGAACTCAATGAAAATTCAGTTATTTCCAAATTTGGTGCTACCATCCCTAAAATTAAAAAAAAATGAAAGTAGAAAAAGTAATGCGACTCGTATAATTAAAGAAAATGATTCCAACAGAATTCAGTAAGGAAAAACATTGCATTTGAAAAACAAAAACTGCATTTGGTACGCGCTTAAGAAATTTACAATTTGACAAAAAATAAAACTTCAAAAACTGTAAATAATACAGGCAGATTCAAAATGAATTTGTGGAATATCATTTATAACATAGCAGCTAAGACTCGGTATTTGAAATCTTCCCAGCACTAAATGTATGTTTCGATCATAAGTGCCATCTTTTCAGGGAAAATGTGACGTCGAGATTTTTCTATTTTTGGGTTCAAAGGCCATCGTAACCAACTCAATGGGCCGTAAAATAACCTCTCTCGTCCCTGATTTAGGGCCACTGGTTCCAGGAAAGGGAGAAAGCAAGTGCCGTAAGACTACCTAACGCAATATCCACGCCTCTCGGGATTTGAACCCAGACCTAACTCAAACGAATGGTCAGGGACCAGCGATTAGACCACGGCCTCACTAGGGCGGAAATGACGAGTTCTGAAAGAGAAATCCACAGAATGCCAGATTTCTGGATAAGTCTTCTTGCTGCTGGATCCCAGGACGTAAAGACCAGATCAAATCATATATAGAAGATTTTAGGAAGGGAGTGTCTGACCCCAGGTCTTAAACAACCCTTAGAAAAAGAAGCTAGGAGATTTGGGCTAGAGTGCCCGATAAGAAAGTGACACGGAAGCGAGGTAGAAAGGGGAAGGAAGACGCCCTTATTTATTACGGGGGCCAGTACCGGGTGTCTGACGGCTTAACGTGCCCATCAGACGCACGGCGGATATTTAGTGGTTCGAGCGTTCGTATACCTGATCGGGATCAAACCTGATGTTCCCCCCCGTTGCAGTCACGAACACTGACTACTATAGGCCACATCCTCCGCCCACGTAAAGACCAATGGGTACTAGATCGCTTTATACATCCGCGGATCCAGGTAAACTTCCACGCCGCACCGCAAAACTCATACTATAAAGGGATACATGCAAATTACGTTTCGTTCGGAGATCTTGTCAAATTGTGGAAGTTTCCCTAGTGGAACAAAACAAAATGTACGAATTCTCCTAGTGATATAAATGCGTATGTAAGAACGTAATGATACAAGGTTTTTAACTTATGATCGTCTAAAAAGGCCCAGGGCATAGGTGCCGCAAACAACTGAGAAATGATCCGTTGAGTGACTTATCACAGCTAATAAAAATGTTGATAAATATATAATACGAGTTTTTAGGTTGTAATTTTAGATCTTCCAAAAAGGCTCGCAGCATTCCTTGTCAGCACCTGAAGACCGATTCGTTGAGTCTCTTTTGATTACCATTTATTGCATGTTTTCTCAGGCCAAATATTAAAACCACAACTCAAGATTTAGTGAGTCGAAGACGTTCTACATAAACCTTGTGTCATTACGATCTTACGTACGCATTTATATCACTAGGAAAACTCTTGCATATTCACTTTGTTCTACTAGGAAAACTATCCCTCTCATCTCAGCAGTCCGAACGAAACGCAATTTCTGTACGTTCCCTTACATGAGAAGGTGTAGGAGTTTACCGGTGTGGAAGTTTTCCGCCGTGAAGTAATTTTCTTAACTGCAGAAGAACGTGTGGGAGTTTGCCGGTGTGGGAGTTTTCCGGGGTGTGGGAGTTTTCCGCCGTGAAGTAATTTTCTTAACTGCAGAAGAACGTGTGGGAGTTTGCCGGTGTGGGAGTTTTCCGGGGTGTGGGAGTTCACCGCCACCCCCGTGGAGCACCTTTGCAGTCGGTGCCTATGGTTTCGGTTAGCGTTCACCTCGATTGCTTTACTGAGTACTTATCACTGAAAGGAATTGTATGAAACAACAAATAAATTCACGTCAACGTGAGAAGATATTGAATTACAGTTATACAAATTGCTGGCTTCGATATTTCAGATATTTTTAATTAGCAAACTGAAAGAAAAATGTGGGCACAACATTTGAAAATCTACTGAAACCAAAAAATAAAGGCCAAAAATTGAAAATCTACAGAAACAAAAAAATAAAGGCCAAAAATTGAAAATCTACAGAAACAAAAAAATAAAGGCCAAAAATTGAAAATCTACAGAAACAAAAAAATAAAGGCCAAAAATTGAAAATTTCCGGCTGTATATCATCAGTTATCAGACAAATTATGTTGCATAAAGAATGTTTAATTGAAATAAAAAATACAGAATTGCAGTCCCTCCGTCTGAAGCAGATTTTTTTTTTTTTTTGCCAATGCAGATCAATTTTTCTACAAGATTAAATCTGAATCAGAAGGGGAAGTATTTGTCACTCTGCAAAATTTTAAAATAAGCAAAATAATCTATATTCATATCAACGAAATTTTAATTAAATTCAGAACAAAAGATATTTTTATCCAGTAAATTTGCAATCAAAATTTTAGAAATAAAATTTTAAAAAATCTTTGAACTTGTAAGCTTATAATCAACGTTAGAAAGATTAATTAACTTTTCGCAATTAAATTGCAAGTTCAAATAAAAAGAATTCCCTCTTCTAGTAAAATTTTAATCAAAACCTCAAAATTAGATAAAATGAACAACCTTTCTTTCAATAAATTACAAAGGTACCCCCCCCCCCCCAAAAAGGAAGAAAAAAACCCACATTAACATGATTTTTCTCATACTTATAACTAAAATCAAGAAAAAAATTAACTTTCTCCGATTAAATTTCGAATTGGGTGAGAAAAAAAATCGTCCCTATAAGATTTTCACAAAATCAGAAGAGCAGTTTTTTCTTTCTAATATTTGATAACAAATGTTAATCAAAAATGGAAGCAAAAGATGGGTTTTGCACTGATAAAGTTTTAATTAAAGGCAGAAGAACTACAACTGTCCTCTAATAAAGTGTCTTTTAAATCCGATGAAAAACATCTTTCCATTGAAATGAAAGATGTCTTGAAGTTGATTATGACAGTTAATAATAGAGCTTGTATTTCCCTGATGAGAATGGGATTGCCTAAAATTCATTGTCTTTTGCATTATTGAAACTGACAAATACTGATGATGTAAAATTCTGTCTTTCTTTTCTTTTTATTAGGGGTTTAACGACCACCGCGAGCAACTCGATGGGCTATAAGCAGTAGCCCGTCCCTAATTTACTGTCACTGGTTCCACAGGGAAGGAACAGACCCAGTGCCGTTAATCAAATGCATTATCCATGCCGCACCTCGGAAGTCGAACCGAGAACCATCTCGAACCCGTTTTCAGAAGCCAGCATTTACACCACTACGACACACAAGTGACCATTCAGCCTTTTAAACCAACAAAGGGACAACAAAATTTTATTTTACACAATTTTCTTACTTCTTTTGTGTTTCGATTGAAAGGGAAGGGAGAGAGCCAGTGCCTTAAGACAAACACAATATCCATACCTCACCGGGATTCGAACGCGAACCCTCTTGGACGAATGGTCAGCCCTTAGGCCACTGCGCCACCGGGGGTGGGGGTGGGGAGTGGCTGCCCACTTCTTTTTCAAATGCAGTTTAAAATAAAATTATTGGCTGAGTGGTTAGAAGCTCTAGCTTCTGGCTAAAGCTGAGAACATCCACGGGGAGGGGTGCGCTTTCCCCATAGCACTGGCGTCTCCGATCTCCATGGGAATAGTGGCCCCAAATTAGGGACACATCTTATGGCCTTAGATTTTCACGGTAGTCGTGAACAGTTCACCCCTTTTCCCCCCAAAACAGGTTGCTGAAAATTCTTTTTAGCATTTTTTTTTAATTTATTCTAATCAAATCGGGTGAATTTTAAATGATGAATGGAAAATTCGGATTGTGTGTGTGTGGCAAGACATTTTCTCTTTCCCCTCTAGACAGACAGTTTACCACCCAGCATGGAAATCATTACTTCAGTTTAAGACGAAGCGTAGGAACTGATGCTTTCATTTACACTTCAGTGATTTTCAGCGAAGACTCCGGTAATCGGGTTACCGCAGTGTTTCGATCACTTAGCTTTAAAGGTAATTCTGATAGAAATATTTTATCGTAATCCCGATTATGCAGCATTTAAATTTCAAGCGGAAATGTTCACGCTAATGAGCTGACACAACTTTTCTTTACCAAATTAGAAAATGGAATACCAATTGCAGGAGCAAAATCATGAACATACAATAAACGACGTTTACGTAATGATTACGGACTGTATAAATTAATTACAGTAATTACAGAGCGCTTACAATCACAGCCATATAAACAGATTTTTCGAAGTTGTTGTTGTTAGCCCTTTCTGCTTTCGAATTTAGTTTTGCCGTAGAAATGTAAGAAAAACACTCATGCCGCTAATTCCAGGTGTTATGAAAGAAAAAAAGAAAAAAAAGAAAATGCAAATTCAAAATGTTTCAATTAGTTTTTCTATCGATTGCCTTACCACATGGAAAAGGTCGGTGCCTCAGAGACATTTGTCGATGGCTTCTAATCATTCATGCAAGATATCAAGTTTCGTGGATGTAGGTAAAAATACCTCTGAAAACTGAAAAAAAATGCCCCCGGAAATAATACCCTCCAGAACAAACGGTTCGCTGTAAACTGCCACACAGGAACACTGATGTGTGACAGTGTTCCGGTGTGGCAATTTACCGGCAACCCTGCCACACATCTTCAGCAACTTGGCTACAAAAGTTCAAGGGGGGGGGGGGTCTATAAAGTTGCCGTTTCTGGGCCTATATTGAGAACTGAATTGAGATCTCCAAACGAATTTCGCGAAAACGTTCCATGTAAGCCAAGCGAGAATTGTACTTTAATTTGAAGAAATGAATTGCCGAGGATCCGAGGTACACTTGGTTGGTGGTGGTGGTGGTGTGTGTGTGTGTGTGTGTGTGTGGGGGGGGGGTTCCTCTACATTGAACTTCCGTAATATTATATTCTGGGCCGCTGGAGTCTGCCAGTGTATCCAGGAAGTTCCCCTGGAAGTTTCCGCGAGGTCCATGAGCTTGGGGGGTTCCCAAAATGTTAAAATGGACGTAGAGCTGTAGATATTACACAGCTCTACGTCCATTTTAACATTATATATACCATGCTTTAAATAATAATTCTGTACACGACCACGAATTTTCAGGAGGGTGGGGTAACCCCCTCCTGAAAAAGAGCTATTCAGGAGTAACATCGAGGATACACTGACCGACTCTGGAGGTCCAGAATTTAAAATTACGGAAGTTGGGGGTAGAGCCCTCCAAACCAAGCACCTCGTATCCCTTTCACAGGCTTCAATCAAATTTCTGGGGGAGGGGGGGAAGGGCATACATAGTTTGCCATTAAACAAAACATGAAGCATAGAAATTGCGAGCAAATCCCTTACCTTGAACACTTGTCTGCGTTCTTAGAAACTTGGCGGAGGGTGAATTCACCCAACCCTCCTGAAAATTCGTGGTCGTGTACAGAATCATTATGTAAAGCATGGTTCTAATGTTTACAGCCCTACGTCCATTTTAACATTTTGGAGGAATCCCCCTCCCCCAAAGCTCACGGACCTCGCGGCACTTCAAGGGAACAGCCTGGATACACTCCAGCGGCCCAGAACCTAATATTACGGAAGTGGGGGGTTGCGCCCCCACCCCCAGTGTACCTCTGATCCTCGGCAATTTATTTTTTCAAATTAAAGTACAATTCTCGCTTGGCTTACATGGAATGTTTTTGCGAAATTTGTTTGGAGTTCCCAATTCAGTTCTCAATATAGGCCCAGAAACGGGGCAAACTTTATACCCCCCCCCTTCTCCCCTTTGAAGGTTTGTGGCCAAGTTGCTGAAAGATGTGTAGCAGGGATGCCGGTAAATTGCCACACTGGAACAGTGCTACACATCAGTGTTCCTGTGTGGCAGTTTGCAGTGAACCGTTTGTTCTGGGGATATTCCGGGGAAAAATTTTCTGCTTTTCAGTTTTCAGGGGCACGGGTATTTTTACCGTTTACCAATTTTTGTATCCCGGGAGAGACATATATAGCGTGTGTCTTACGGCAATGGATCTCTTGCCTCCCTGGAACTATAGCAGCCCCAAATTAGGGACGGCGATTGATTCTATAGCCCTACGAGTTACTCATAATGGGTTTTAAACCCCGAAAAAAAAAAAAAAAATTCGCCTTTTGAAATAAAGACATTGAGTCACACAGAATATATGTACATACTTTTTTGTAGGATATACAATTTTTTAGGTATGCTTACCTCGATTTGTTTCATTAACAACTTTTGCATTTCGCTTTTTTTTCCTTTTTTTTTTTTTTTTTTTTTTTTTTTTTCCCGAGGTCATTGCCACGTATGAGCATCTAAGAAAGGAGTAATCGCCAAAACTAACTTGTCGGAAGAACCGCTGCCCCGATGGCGCACTGGTCTAAGCGCTCGCTAATGGCCATTCGTCCGAGAAGGGTCCGGGTTCGAATCCCTGTAAGGCATGGATGTCGTGTTTGTCTTACGACACTGACTCTCTCCCTTCTCTGAAACCAGTGGCCCTAAATTAGGGACGGGCGACTGCTTATAGCCCATTGAGTTGCTCACGGTGGTCGTTAAACCTCCAATAAAGAAAAAAACAAAAAAAAAAAAAAACACGAGCAAATATCAAAAATAGCCGTTCCTGTGTATTTTGAATCTCAAGTCTGCACCTGAAATAAAATATATTTAAGTCTAAAACTGTTAGCACTGAATGTAATAGAAGTCTAAATGGTACAGTGCTTGACCAGGTAAACAAGCTTATGCATTTAGGAAGCATGTTTGACAGAGAGAACAAATTAGATGGTGAAATTACTAGGCGAGTGAATTCTTCATTGAAAGTCATAGCTGCTTTGGGAGGTTTTCACAGAAATGGTGGGTTCTCAAGAGAGGCTCTCATGGCTGTGCATGAAAGTGTGATTGTTCCTACTCTGATGTATGGCAGTGAAACCTGCATGGCTACTACAGAAGAAACATAGAAATCGTTTGTGTGCTGGAGAAATGCGTTTGTGACAAGACACGTTCTGATCGTGTGAGAAATGAAGATGTGTTGCAGTTGTGTAATGTGAAGCAAAATGTTGTTAGCAAGGTGAAGACTAATATTCTTCGGTGGTTTGGCCATGTTGGAAGAATGAGTGTTGAGATGCTTACTAAGAATTTTTTTTTTTTAGCACAAGTGGCAGGAAAGAAAGGCAGAGGAAGGCCAAGAAAGTCATGGGAGGATCAAATTCAGGAGTGCCTGCATGAGAAAAATATTATGATTATAAAGTATACAAGGTCTTGTGTACGTCGTGTGAGAGATGTCAGTGAAGCCCGCGTTGAGTGCCAAGATCGCTGTAAATGGTGAAATTTGATAGAGCAACAGTAAGTAATAATCAGTTAAAAATTAATCTGGTAGTTTCTGTTTCTTTGTGGAGCTAATCTCTGAGTCTCAGAGAACAGCTTAGTGATATATGTATGTATGATATCTCAAATATGATCACGTACTCACGCCGCCTAACGGGAAAACTAAGAAGTAGGTAGTGTTTGAGAATATAGCAGCATCAAATCAGTCTTTTGAGAAACAGATATCGGGAAATGTGTAATTATACATCATTCATGCCATTTAGAGGGGGGGGTGCTTTGGTAAATACATGGGGAAATTTTGGTTGTGCTTACATCTATTTTACGGAAATATATTTTTCTAATTTTTCCTTTTCTGTCAGCCTAGAAGTAGAGATTCAATTATTGTCAACCGATAGAGGAATGTGTGATGAATAAAATGCGTTATTGTGTGGCCTAGGCCTGGTTTCTCGTAGAAATGGGTATCGGTTTGAATCTCGGAAAAGGCTTAGATACTGTGATTATTCTTACTGGTTGTATTATACTGTTGGTAGTTGAAATCAGTGTCTCTAAATTTGTGATCGGCGCGCGAGAGTTGCGCTGGGGCGTTAAAAAAATGAAAGGGGGAGGGGGGCAAAAGCTTTTATGTTTCGTCGCAGTTTTATTTTTCCACGAGCTTTCGATTTCTAAAAGAAGCACAGTAGCAGCGTAAGTACATAAAAAAAAATGAAAGGGAAAAAACATGCTTTAATAAACCTTTTGTTGCCAGGCGAGCTTCGTGTGATGAGTTCGCCCACAGCAACTCAATTGACGCTCAAAGGAAGAAAGCCATATTCAGACATTTGATTGAGCCATCAAAATAAAAATGTGTTGCAAGTGGGTTTGGTCAACCTGTTTGCTGCTTAGCGAAGAAAATCCTGTGGTTAGTGAAGACCGGTTCTGCACTATTGACAAACGCCCTTGTAAAAAGCTCGGCTTATTTATGAATCCGCGAAAGCTCCTCCCTTGAACTGTAAAAGAACGCCTCAGTGACCTTTTGAGAAATGTATTATGCCACGCGAATATACCGTTCCAGGGCCAAATTAACAAAACAGCCCCTGGCAGTAGCCGTACTTCAACGTCATGAGACTATAACCTGTGTGTACTCTGTGAACAACCTGGCGGAAGCCTGACAGATACAGAGTCGGTTACACCTGATAAAACTCAACTTTCTCTGAAAATACTTTTAGTAATCGGTATCAGCACGTCCCCTAAGTAAATTCTGTGCCCAACATTACGCTAAAGAGAGCACTCCTTCTATTCTATTATTTTTTTATTTTTTGGTATGTTTTTTTCGGTCTGACGACCGCCGCGCCGTAAGCATCAGAGGCCATAACGAGTCGCCAGTCACTAATTTAGGGACACTGGTTTCAGAAAAGGGACGGAATCAATATCGAAAGAATAAATTCATTACTCATGCCTAATACAAGACTGGGATCAACTTGGACCATTAGCTAGAAGCCCGGGCTTCTGGCCACTCATGCGCCTGGGGGACAGACACATCGAAACTTAAGAGACATAATTAGAATAAGTATCGGAATATGCCAATTAACTAATAAAAGTGAAGTGAAACTCCGAAACGTTTTGTTTTTTTCTAAATTACAGATATGCAAATCTGTAAGACATTTGCTCCCGTCCACACGATATTACAGTTCAATTTCCGATCGTTCAGTATTCAATAAATCTGACGAATAATTTTTCACTTTTTCTGCCCTTGAAAGTAAATTTCCTTTATATAGATAACGTAGTCCATTTCTTGCGAAGAATTCTTTTAGTATGAGAATAAGGTTTTAGGGTAAGGTTTGTCAGTTATCCATAGAGATTCAATTATTTTTAAGTCATCACCTTTATCCAACGTATTTAAGCTTTTACTCTAGAAATTACAAAATGAAGCTGATAAATAAAGAATGAGACTGCTTTGTCTTGAAGCACTAAATCTAACTAGCTTCTTCTTTCCAGATTACAAATTCTCTCGAGACCAATCTTTGACTACCTCCATAAACGTCTGTAGGGAAATTGAACTGAATCGAAATTTGAGAGAATAAACCGTACCTTATCAGATATGAAATCCACCTTCAATTTCTACTCCTAGAAGTATTGATTCAGTCCTGATAGCAAGCACACCAATACTCGTATTTACTTACTAGCACGGAAACTCTGCAGGGTTGTGTGGGTCTAACTCCAAACAATGAAGTTAAATCTGTTTCCGCTTACGCTTAGTAAATATTATTGACCTGCATGTCAGAAATACAAAGTACGTTTAATAAATCCTAAGCACAACATACTTACGCTTTTTTTTTTTTTTTAGTATGAGAAATGTGCCGTTGCTTTTTAATATAGTCTCAAATAATTTAGTACAGTTATGTTCTTCTGTACGAGTCGGTCAGAAAAGCCATCGTGACCTGAGATTTACGCTTTGGTGACTTTCCGAAGTTCCTATTTGTCTGAAATGCGTTTTCAACAGTTTCAAAGCTGATTAAGAGAGAGCTATATACTTGCACACGATGATACAGAACCTCAATAGACTGTAATTTGTGAATATAAACCGGCGCCATCCGTTGTTTCGTTAAACATTCAGTCCTTTCCCTAATCCTCTCCTTACTCCATTTCTGTAATTTCCGCTATCACTAGTGGCTTACATAGTAGATCAGTAGATCTTACATAGTAGATAACTTGCCTTACATAGTAGATAACTTAGCAAATAGTAGATAACTTAGCTTACATAGTATATCTTACATAGTAGATAACTTAGCTTACATAGTAGATAACTTAGCATCCCCTGTGGCTGAGTAGTTTGAGGCGCTGGTTTCTGACTATTCGTCCCAGATGGTCTCTGGTTTGAGTCAAGAATGGGCCTAGAACTAGTGGTTTTAAATTAGGGACGGATGAATGCTTATAGCGTTAGTGTGGCTCATGATGATCGTTAAAACCCGCAACAATGTTTATGCATTTTAATAGAAACGTATAACCGAGGCTTCACTATACAGTATATATATAGTGGAGCCTCGGGTAAGCCAATCTAGGCCACGGCCTAGATTGGTCCAGTCGTAAATCCGCTTCTGCAAGTAGAAGATATTAACTCTCGTTTCCGAGAATAGACTACTTTAATATTTGTAAATATTTTATAAATTACTGTAAAATGTAAGTTAAATTTTTCGAACAGATTCTTCATGTTATTGTTGTTATAATTTAACATTTAATGTGAAAGAAAAGATCAGAGCAGTATCTCATGTTGCTTAAATACATATAACAAGATATAAAGACAAGAAAATGCATGCAAAGGATAAACTAAAATGGATTTAGATTAGATCCATTCTAATTTTGCTGAAAACATTTCTAATTTTTGAAAAAAAAAACAACTGAAAAACTAAATTTGTCAAAACAGTAAATCATGATAAACAAATTGAGAAAAGGCAACATTTCTTTCACATGAATAGAAATATATATATATATATATCCGCTCATGCCAAGTCTGTCTACTGTCTACCCGTAAAATTTACGGAAATTCTACTTGTTTCGCGGTAATTTTACAGACAAAATGCTTTATAGATTTCCGATATTTTTTTTCCAGCTTAGTGCATATTTGATCGAATGTCCCCATGCGCTCCCGGCCTGTATATTCTGGTTTATGTGATCACATTTTCGCCCCCTTCGGCGTCCGCCAACCTTCTCTGCTCACAGCCTGGCGGAGAAGGCGCGCAAAAAAACTCTGTAGGATTAGGATTAGCAATAACTGCTAAAAAGAGAGAGAAAGAGATGGAAAAATATCAGTTCACATAAGACTTTTAAAATGTATTTTAACATGTTGCACACAAATTTAAGGTCAAAACCTCAGTAAAAACAGTTACTGCAATTGCAAAAATTTCGCTGATGAAATTTTTATCTGTGTATGTAGCCTAATGCTAGCGTAGTAATGAAATAATTATGAATCAATTGAATTCTAATCGCTGTAAGTGTGATATAGGGCCCAATATCTTAATTATAGCATATGGAATCGACTAAAACTGGCCAATCATTTGCATATAATCGGCACTTTAATACATTTAATCAATACGTTTAACACATCACGCAAGTCAAAATATCGATTAAACGTTCACATTTTTTTACGCTTTCAATTCCTAAAATTTGGGAGGTCTGCATATCAATTAAGAATCACATCTAACAGTATAGTGATGAATTGAATGAAACACATTTTGGGAAAATAATTAAATATTTAACGGTCATTTGCCATGTCTGAAAGGATAAATAATTCACAGGTCTACGAAATTTGGCATATTATTTTGAACGCGATCGAACAGACTCAGCAACTTATAATAAAACCTTAATTTTTTTCTCAAACCGGTGATTTAAAAATTTGATTTTGTGGGAAAACTTGACGTCATATACAAATTTCAGCATCACATTTGAAATCCACGCATCAGAATAAATAAGAAACCGACTACAAATATCAAATAGCTAAATTGTTACAGTTCTGTGATTTTGAATCAGGATACTTTATTCACTAACGTATCACTGATACGACTGTATAAGTTAAACCTTATAAAAAAAATTAAACTGAGTGTAGCATGGACCTTTTTCTCTTTATACATCCTCCTATTTCTCATTATCCAGTTCGCTCTTTGCCCTACCACAAGTTTAACTTTTCTCATAATATTTGCCTTTTACGGCTCTTATCAATGATCCGTTAGAGAATGAAGGCAGTAAAGTGCCCTGATATAAATTCTGCATCACCTTAAAGTTTTTGTTATGTCAGAGGACATACTGCATAATAATAACTTGATTTTCTCATTAAAATGCTAGAGAAAAGAATTTTATGCTAATTTCCATCTCGTGCGCCGAATATGGTTGTGAGAAATTAACACAATAAAACTAGGTATAAAAACGTTAAATAATAAAAAAAAAAAAATTCGGGAAAAAATTATAATGAAATCAAATAACATAAAAAAGATGAAGAATTGCCATCTTATTGCAATGCTATTTTATCTTACCATGCAACATCAATGCACTAAATGGTATTATTAAGCTAAAAGCTAGAAATCAAAATAAAGTGGAAAATTAACCATATAGAATTGTTTCCAGTTAGGTAGACTTAAGTATGGCACGTTGTTGATGTCTTACATTGCATAAATAACATCATAACAGAATAAGATTGTATTTAACAGGTCTGTGCCCAAATACCTGTAGCAAATGGAAAGTTTCATTTTAAAAATAACATATTCCTAACATCTCATCAAGATTAAGTAAATGGTCTCCGGCGGTACCGATATGAAATTTCATATTCTACTAAATATAGGCGTTTAAAGCTATAAATATCCATGCATAAATTGTGTAGCCATGCATAAATTGTTTTTTTTTTTCATGCATAATTGTTTTAATTTTGAGAATTCTTCAAAAGGTTTACATACGAAGTAGGGCAGGGTGGACCATTGAGATAACCGGGAGGCGATCTATCGCCCTGGCCTTGACGGGGCCTCGCAGTTTAGGAAATAAAAACAAAATCATTTTATGCCGAAATTTTAAGCTTTGGGGCACGGGGCCTTATATATATATATATTTAAGTTTCCATGCCCCTGACCCTTTCTAATAGGATTTAGCTCTTCTTCGTATAGATACTGCGATTTTCAAATTTTAAATGGTGATTACTATAACAATCGTAATCTTTTCCGCATTCATGAAATAACAAATTATATGTCATCATTAACAATTTGTGTGTAAACCAGATACTTATAAAGTTGTTTTTGGATTATATTAGGAGGCCATTTGCTCGGTGATTTAAAAAAATAATTCCGGAAATAAAATAAAAAACCAAGCGATTTTTACACTTGAGCACGTATAAAAGTTAGAAAAAAAGTTACTGATCTCTCAGTTCAGAGGTGGGGAACCTTTTCGTGTTGGAAGGTCACATTAATTTAGCTATAATGTAATATGGCCGCATTCAAGAAATTTCAATTACATATACTTCAAAATATGCATTATTTTGTAAAAATCTAACTACTATGTACTTAACTAACTTCAAAAAATTAAAAGAAAAATGTTAATTCTAAAGTTAGGTAACCTTTTAATGGCTTTGTTGTGACTGCTTTTTGTTCAAAAGCATTTGAATATTTAGTTGCAATATGGAGGTCTGCAGTTTCAGCTGATTCTCTAAATGGGTATCCGTCATTTATGACCTTAAGGGAATTTTGATTTGGGTTAGGTAGGAGAATGTAGATTCGCAGCAATAAGTGGTTGAAAAGCAAGAAATCATTTTTCGTGCATGTTGCCGAAGGCGTTGGTATTTTACCGCATTTTTCCATATTTTAATTGGATCTTTCTTAGCGTCAGATAAGAACTTTAAAATGTTATCTCCCGAAAGCTCAATCAATTCCATCTATATTTATTTAGGAGCTATGGAGACATCAACTAGATGGGGTTGAAATGCTAATTTGAGTGCGATGTCATGATTCTCAAAGTACATGAACCTTTAATTGTATCCAGTGAATAAGTCTATAACAGCTGCGTATTCTTGAAATGGATCCTCCTGCTCATTAATGACCTTTGATAACTTGGTAAAATGTTCATCCGAAATTTCCTTTCGAAGAAGAAGATTATTTCGTTGAATCTTCTTTTACTCTTTGGTATTTTAAATACGGTAATTTTAAGATTAAAATAAAAATAATAATAGACGAACAAAAATGTATTAATAAAAATAAAAGGATTTATTCTGCAAACTTTGGATTCACTCAAAAGGCCGCACTTAATGGCCCATAAGGCAGCAGGTTCACACCCCTGTGTCTGTCACTCCACCTTGTCTCAAAAATAAATCACTAAAACATATATCAAGCGGGAAAAAACACAACTACTTATAAGAATTTATTTTGGATGGGTCCTTATTATTCGCCATTCACAAATATTCGTTATGCAGATTAGTTGAAGTTATCATTTTGTGAGATAGTTTTTATAAGAATCACAACATTACCTCAAAACCTCAACCCGCTCTCCCTTGAGAGAAAACCGTAGATTTTAACACATTAACCGTAGATTTTAACACATTTTATTTCCTCTCCCCATCGCTGAACTTTCAGTCCATATTATGACCTTTTTCTTAAGCTAAAAGGAAATATTTCTTTGAGATAATCATTTTTACGAGAGGTTTCGCGTGTTCTTTACTGACGACATTTTTCACGTAACTACTTTATTTAAATATGAGATTAATTTTCTAGGTCGAGCAAAGAAATTTCGTACCGGGCCCAGCGAAAGTTCCATCTGGCCGTGGTAAGAAGATATCAATGTATTCCATTCTGTCAATTTAAAACAGAGTCAGAAGATTAACACAAGTCTGGAAGAAAGAAACTGAAAAAAAAAAAAAAAAAAAGATATTGCTCCTTTCCTTCTGTTCCATAAAGAAAGAATGAAAAAATATAAAAGTGAGAAATCACCACCCACAGATTCTGTAGGCATTTTGATAATCACTGGTAAATACACTTCTTCAGCTCCGCGGTCCGTACTCTCATTCACACGAAGGCAGTTCGGGCCTGGCGATAAATGCTCTCGTAACGACAGTGTGACTTCACCTCTGAACGCTAGCTGATGGTCGATTCGAGCGATTGCTACGACCGCTTGTTGAGTTTATGAAGCCATTTGAACACCCTAAGTGCATAATAAAGAAAATTTAAGATCGAAAAGGAAAGAACTCACCTGATTCCGAGCGTTCCTTCAACGGGCTCCCAATTCTGGTTGCATGCATGTAATGGGATAACTACACAAAGGTGACTGTTCAAGAATCACTAAATCAGAGTGAAAGTGGAAAAGAACCTCACGGGGCAAAAAGAAAGCTACCGAAAAAAAAAAGCACGCCGACCCCGCAACAACAATCACCGTTCATGTTCATCCCCCCGACGCGAGTTCCCGTGCCTCCCGACCTTTTCTCTTAATTGTACCTGTCTTTAGCCATGGGGTATTGCAATGGGATACAGCATGGAACTGTAGTAATTACGCCATATACTTAGGGATAGTCTGATGTCTTTATAATAGTCGTCATTCGAAGATGAAATGTGACAAAAGGCCCTTCCCTCTCTGACTTGATCCGGGTTAGGCAATAAATTTAAGCTCGTCGTTGTTTATCTACAGATCTCCCGAACAGATCCTTTGCATTCTATAGTGCCTTTTAGAAATGTTACCATAGAGGGTTCCAGGAAAAGTGTCGGCTACTTCACACAAGATGTGCGCACCTTCTGACATTTGCGAACGACTAAATAATGGGCAGCATAAAGTGTTCTTTGTGTACTTGAATATCTACAGAGTCAGACAGGAGAACATCTCAATTGCGAATCAGCAATTCAGTGCAAATATTGATCCGAATCCGAATTCATGGAAAACGTCCTTATATTAGATAAGCGCTGTATTCATTAACCTACGAAATCCGAAATAAATCCTTTTTTTTTTTTTAAACTCATCACAACTATATAATTCAGAAACACAACGTGTGTTCGT
Source organism: Macrothele yani (assembly GCA_039090855.1). Lineage (NCBI taxonomy): Eukaryota > Metazoa > Arthropoda > Arachnida > Araneae > Macrothelidae > Macrothele > Macrothele yani. The sequence continues at coordinate 144,291,459 of CM077007.1, read as the reverse complement.
AACGAAATCGCATAATTTTATAACAGCTAAAATTCATACTTTCATGTAAGTCCGCTTAAATGAAAGTATGAATTTTAGCTGTTATTTCAATGATTTGGAGATTGCGTTAAACGCTTCGAAACATATGTAGTGTAACTGATTCTTCTTCTTCTTAGCCTGTTGACACCACTGCAGGTTGTAGGTCTTCAGTCTTTTCCAACTACCTCGATCCTCAGCCTCAGTCCACCATTTAGCACCTCTAAATTGCTGAAGATCATCTCTCCATTTTTTTCTCTCACGCCTTCTTCGTCAATATGCATCTCTGGATTGCCATTCTGTTATTAATCTTGTCCATCTTTCATCTTTTAGTCTTCCAACATGTCCAGCCCATCTACACTTAGATTCTTTTATTATTTTTACAATATCTGTTATTCCTGTTCTTTCTCTTGTAATTTCATTTCTAACTCCATCTCTTCTTGTTATTCCTAACATTTTTCTTTCTAACTTTCTTACCGACACTCTTATTTATATTTACATTGTCGCTCTGTGATACTCCATGTTTCACTTCCATAAATAAACACGGGGGTGAAACATGCATTGAAGATTAGCACGCTTCATATCTGAGGAGATTGGTCGTTTTTGAAAATATTGTTTTCATTGTGACTAGGGGACTTAAATTGCATGAAAGGCTTCAAGTTAAAAAAAGAAACTGTTTTTGTATGCAGTAAGGTGTTTGAATAGTAAATATTGTGAAACCAATGTGTGTACTTTATTTCTGATCTTAATCTAAAGAACACAGAAAATTTTACATCTGTAAACTTTATATCCTTGATTTTTTAGTAGCCAGGTTTGCAAAAGGAAATATAGCTTGAATATTTAAAAAATGATGAAAAGCTTAATGTGGAATACGTTTGAACAAGTTCAGAACTTCAAATACCTCGGAGTAAAATAAATGTTTGTAAATTGTATGGTGGTGTGCTTTCAACCGGCCGCATAGTGGCGCAGTGGTTTAAGCGCTGGCATTTGCCCGAGATTGATCGGGGTTCGAATCCCAGAATGGTATAAATGTTGTGCTTGTCTTACGTCACTGGCTCTCTCCCAACCTGAGTTGCTTACGGTGGTCGTTAAACATAACAAAACAAAAGACACTTAATAGAGATGCACTTATTTGGAACCATTTCATTTGTTGACATGTTTAGTTTTATTTCTTGCTAATCAAAACTTCCACTCATTGGTATCCTGAAAGTTGTTTTTACCTTTACCTACAACTTTCACAAATGCGGCCATCTTTTTTAGCTCTAACGGCACTATTTTTATTAACATCAACAAAACCTAATTCCTTCTGCAACCACACACACTCTTTTTGTTTCGTTTTAAATCGGGTACTAATTGCGGTTTGATAAGGGAAGGTACAAATGCGGGTGGAGAGCGTTTTCCACCGGATCAGTCTGAGTTTGCAATTGAAGTTATTAAAAAATTAACTGACATGAAAAATGAAATTTTAGCTTCCGGTGTGATGTATGTCGGTCGCTTTGTAGGCGGTTTTTTATTGTGAAAATCGAGATTTAGTAGTGTCAGAAAAATTCTTGGTATTTAATGTCAGTAAAATTCTCGGTGTTACAGATTCCTAATTTATAAAACATTTATACAACCCTGTTTTTCATCGCATAAATAAGTCACTTAGATTTTCACTTTAATTCTAAACTGAAATTTACTGGAAAATTTGTGCGGAATGAAACAAGATTTAGAGAACAAATTGCAAGACACCACCACTAAAACGAATTGTGGTATCTCAATGTCAAGGAAAGTTTGCACAGCTAGATTATGAGATCTCCCTCAAACTGTAGTAATTTTGAAACATGTGGTTGAAACTGTGGTGTCAGTCCTGAAACTATTTTTTTGCACCTACTGGAAAATAACCCGATGACCCCCCCCCCCCCCCCTCCCCTTGTGCCGCAGTGGTCTAAGGGCCGCCTTCTGGCTATTCGCTCGAGATGGGTTCGGGTTCGAATCCCGGCGAAGCATGGGTGTTGTAGTTGCCTTACGACACTGGCTCTCTATCTTCCCTGGAACAAGTGGCCCTATAAATTAGGGTCAGGCGATTGCTTATAGGTCATTGAGTTTCTCATGGTGGTCGTTAAATTCCCAAATAAAAAGTCAAAAAAAAATCGCTCTATAAACCGAATTATAAAAAACTGTCCTAAGTTGAAATTCTTCTAAATAAATGTAGTGTGTTTTAGTGTGTGTGTGTGTGTGTGTGTGTGTGTGTGTGCGAACGAGCGAGCGCGGAGGTCTTTAACGTAAGTTGCTCCAAAAAGAAGAGGGTTGACCTAATAGAAAGTAAGTCAATCAATTTCTTCAACATTGTTTTTAGGCCTTACACCTGTTACATAGTACAAAATGCGAAACATAATTTACAAGATCACATTATCTTAAAAACTAGCGTTCGGTAAGATTTACAATATCCAGCAAATGTTAAAATTGAAACCACTGTCAAGTTAATACAGACACCCGACGCGGACCAGGAACATCAAACAGAAGTTATCGCTCCCTCCACGTTCATAAGTGAGTCACAGAAAAATTCTCGTTGGCCGCCACCGGGAATCAAACCCAAGGTCTTCCAGTCTAGAGGAATTCGAGGCCGCTGTGGTGCAGTGGAAGCATATCCGGCGCGTAACTGGAAGATTTTTAGGCTATTTTCGATCATTTAATCTCGTAATATTCTGTATTATAATGATCACTGCGTATAATCCACAATTTATATACCAGATTATTCCATGTCACCTACTTACAGCTAATATCATTTAATATGTTAATACCTATTTTTCAATTATTAATAAATGCAATCCACAATCACTATACCACAATATTCCCCCTTAGCGTTAATATAATTTTTTGGGGGCTCAATGCGACGTCTGTTGCTGCTGCTTCTCAATAATCTTCTGGAGCCGTGGTTCCAGCGTCGTTTCTGCAATGTACAGTGCAGCATATGTCCATTGTGTTCTTGTGCTTTGTTTTGATTGCCAAAACGGCTGGAAAGGGTTTCACCCAATAAATTCGTGGTCGAAAAAGCTAACAAATAATTTTAGAACTATGTCGCCGCGACTTGGATACCTTTCTCATAACACCCCAAAACTGAGTCAGAGACTTGGATCTGAATATCGTTACCAGATTGCCATCAGAACGAAGTTCAACAAAGCTTTCCTTTCCCTGGTGAGTTAGCCTGCAGGAGTTCAGATTTTCTGTAAAGAGATTAGCAATCCAAACTTCCTCTAACCATTCGCGAACAGGCGTTCAAAAAAATTATAGATCTAGATTTCCTCTTACTTTTGCTCCATTTTGATTCAAAAGAAAAATAAATACACTCGTTTTTCGCGGACCGGCAGAAAAAGCCTCGCGGACCGGCGGTTGGAAAACACTGTGCTTGATCACTCCTGATTTCTTGCTTACGACATTGTATATTTCCCTTTATATATAATGTATCGCTGTACAAAGGCAGTACAGCAACATATTACTTGCAGAAAACAAAGTTTTCCGTGCACAGGGCGGATGGCCTAGTGGTCAACGTTCATGACTGACACGGATGAAACTCAGGTTCGATCCCAGGCAGGTACGAAAGCTAGAACCACTAAATATCCGCCGTGCGTCGGATGGGCACGTTAAGCCGTCGGACCCCGGTAATAAATAAGGTAGTCTTCCTCCACCTTTCTACTTCGCTTCCGTGTCACTTTCCTATCGGGCACTCTAGCCCAAATCTCCTAGTTTCCTATTTCTAAGTGTTGTTTAAGACCTGGGGTCAGACACTTCCTTCCTAAAATACTCTACATATAATCTGATCTGATCTTTCCGTGCAAAACTTTGAAAAAATAACAATCAAACGCAAGGATATAACAAACCAGGTGCTGTCCTATAGTCTACAGGAGGGACGTTGAGGATTTTAGGAATACAGCGTTATTGTTAATGAATGAAATACAGGGTAACACCATTGTACAATACAAATTTGGAAAATGTGAATCCGATCATTAATGTAAATATGACAAGGATGATAAGTCAGATAATATCCGAAAACTTGAAAATTTCGTCGTCCTGAAGCGGAAATCGAACCCGCGTCTCTCGGGTAGCGCCCGAGTATGTTAATCACTACACCACCCAGAACGACCAAGATAGCCGGGCGCTATCAGGGAGACGCGGATTCGATTCCCGCTCTAGGACAACGAAGTTTTCAAGTTTTCGGATATTATCCGACTTAACATCCACCAATAAACGGATTCACATCTTCCAAATTTGTAGTGTTGTTTTACAGTATTGTGTAAGTTGACAATAAGCATTACAAATGGCGTTTGTACGGTATGATGCGCATAAAATTTTATGAATTATGTGTACGAATTGAAACAATAGTATTTTTTTTTTCCACTTAGAAAGTAAAACCGTATAGTGTACATAATAAGTTCGACAACGAGTATGATTTCACCATAAAAATATGGGATGTGCTGTATAATCTTAACAGAAGTAATCTCAGTTCAGAAACCTTTCGTCTCTGTCGACTAAGACTTTTTTTTTTTTTTTTTTGCTTTTTTTGTTTTTTAGACTGTGATTATTGTTAGTCATGTTTGTGTCTGAATGTTTTCCAGGTTACGTATGCAGTACATTTATGTATTTTCCTAAAAACTGAATATCCTGAAATACAGAGCAGATTTGGCAAAAATTACCGGAGAGTGCCCTTTGTCCCTCTCTTTCCCCATACAGAATACCATTTTCCCTTAGAAACTTTGGTCTTTTGTTTTGATGTCTTTTGTTTGGCGCTCTTTGGCCAACCATGGCCCTTGCGCCATTAACATCAATTAACCAACCAACCAACCAACCTTAGAAACTTTGGAAGACGATTTCTCACAGAAAGAGGGGAAAAGAATTTCCCTTGAAAAATAAATACACATTGCAACGTTTTTTGGAAAATAACAGGAAAACAATTTTTCGGAAAAGTGCGGAACGAAAGTTTTGCAGGGAAATAAAAATATAGTTCCGTAGAGAAATTGAATCACTGTTTCTTGGTTAAATACGGGAGGATAATTTCACAGAGTAATAGATTCACTGTTTCTTGGATAAAAACAGATGGATGATCACTTTGCAGAGAAATAGAATCACCGCTTCTCGGATTAATACGGATGAGTATTTTGCGGTTCACTGAAAACCGCCACACAGGAAAACTGCCACACATTGGAAAACTGCCACACAGGAAATTTGCTTGGAAAACTGCCACACATTCAAAGTGTTCCTCGAAAGAATAGAAATTTATGCCCTGCCCCTTAATGAAAAACATGTGTCAGATATCTAAGTTGCTGAAAGACGTGTGGCAGTTTTCCTGTGTGGCGGTTTTCCGGCAACCATATTTTACAGACAAACAGAATCACCATTTCTCGGTTAAATACGGGATGATCGTTTCACAGAGCAAAATAACAACTGTTTCTTGGATTCTTTTACTCTTCAGATAGACGATCATACACATAGAAGATCATTTTGCAGAGAAGTAGAATCACCGTCTCTCGGATAAATACGGGATGATCATTTTGCAGAGCCATAGAATCACTGTTTCTTGGGTAAATACAGATAAGTGATCACTTTGCAGAGAAATAAAATCACAATTTCTCGAACAAATACGGATGAGCAGAGGAGTAACTAGGAAGGGGTAGACCTCCCCCGGGCGCTGCTCAAGTAAGGGAGCAAAAACCAGTGCTTAAAATCTGATTAAAATTGAAATTGAAATTTTTAGCACCACTTTCTGGTACAGCTTTTTTGCGCTACAGTTCGTTATTTGTCCCGTTACAGAGTTTACCTATAATATAAGAAGCTTAATGTTCACATTTCTTCCTAAAAATGCGCAGGGTATGTTCCCAGGTAGCTCAGCCTTGTAATTTATCGTAGGCCCAACGTTGAGTCACGGTATACTATTTCTAAAAGACGGTGGCTCAGTGTCGGGCCTACGTTAAATTGCACGGCTGTGTTACCTGGGTTAGTTGCTTACATTCAGAAATGAAGACACGGTGGTATAGTCTATCCTACTAAAGAAGAATCATGATCTTCGTCGAAAACAATCAGGACTGTGGTTTTCCAGCCAGATAGTCATTGCAAAATAAAAATGTCGTTCACATTCTTGAAGCTTCTCTGTGGCTATTCATCATTACTGCGGCTGCGAGCCTCTATTGCAAGCTTCATGCTGTCCGTTTGATGTGGTATCGATGGTTTGAACTCGTAAGCGCTTGGAAAAAGCTGTACAAAAAGTCACATTTTGATTGTCCCTCCGCATAGAGAGAATACTGAGCTATGGCGGTAATTTTGTTTCGTTGGTGGTGCGTATAACACAGACGAGGCGCAATATTTTGTGGTTTACCCCGGGCGCAGGAATGCCTAGTTACGCCTTTGCGGCTGAATATTTTATAGAGAAACAGAATCACCGTTTCACGGTTAAATACGGGATAATTATTTCGAAGAGAAAGATAATTAAAGTTTCTCGCAAAAATACGGGATAACAGACTTACAGCGAAAAAAAAAAAATTACAGTTTATCGGAGAAATGCGAATGACAGTTACTCAAAGAAACATAATTACGTTGTCGAAGAGACATAAGAAAAAATAGTTTCGCAGCGTAATAAAATTATAATTTCTCTAAGAAATTCGGGATAACAGTTTTACAGAGGAACATATTTACAGTTTCTCGAAAAATAGGGGATGACAATGACATAGAACAATAGAATTACAGTTTTTCAGAGAAATACGGGATGACAGTTTTGCAGGGAAACAAAATTAGAGTTTCTCGAAAACATACGTAATAATCATTTCGCGGAAAGGAACAGAATCTCAGTTTTTCAGAGAAATACTAGATGGGATCATAGTTTCGCAGAGATATAAGACTGTAGTTTAGCGGCAATTTCACGAGGACCCCGTGACAGTTTATGTAACAGAATTCACGTAACAGACGCGTGGGTTTATTACAAATGAATAGAATTATGGATAGTGAATATGTACGGAGAGGTATTCACAAGATTTATGTGTTAATTCATGTTCGCTGCAACGTGAAATCTTGAAGTACAATTAATTTTATTCAGAGGCAATGAAACACACCTACGTGAGCAGAATTTAACCCTCAAATAGTATTTAAATGAAGCACAGATACAGTGTCAGTTCCTCATATGAAACTAAATAAGCTTAGCTCTTGGAATCATACATATTTATATGTGCACCCTGAAAGACCGCGGAAGAATTTAACATAGATAAATAAATCTTGCTTTATTGGATATGCCGCAACTGAAATTATCAGGATTTCTAAGCTTCGACACTTCCTGAGGGCAACGAGCAGATGGAGAAACATGCAGCTGACCCGCTGAACACACTTTATACCAGAAAGCTCTAACGACCAGCCCTCCTCTTAAAATAAATAAACACGAGTTGAAAGTGGCCACAAGTATTTCCTGTTGGCTGATGCTCTTAAAAGTGTCTTTTTATACATCTATAAAATAAAATAAAAATATCTCTCTTAGCGTGGCGAATTTTAACAATGTGTACTCATCCTACTATTAGAAGTGTTACAAATTCAGTAACAGTTCTCATTCCTGCTTTATTACATACATTATAAACAAGTCCTTTCTACCAACTGACGAAATTTCCACTTTTTATTCACGTCCTTTATTTTATAGCAAGTATTTCCTTTTATGTTTCAAGTCTCACACACGAATGAATGTGCAAAGTAAACTTGAATTTGATTGTGTAACTATGTTGATAATTTTTTATTCTTACAGCAAATTGCAAAGCGAATCGGTGAAAGAAATTTTATTCAGAAAATTTTACAATTAATTTCGAATCAATCGAATTTCCTCTGCTTAAAGTTTTACAATAATAACAAAATTAGATCTTCTGGGGAAGCATCTATTAGCTAAACAAAAAGGCTGTGAACAGCATAGATTTTGGGTGTGCCCACGCACGCATATTGCGATTTTTCAGTTAACTGTCCTTTACGGCTAAGACACAAGTGAATCCCCGGAAGATCTCATTTTTTTAGATTGTAAATAATTTGTTATATTGTAAATATCTGGCAAATAAAATACAAACGCGATTATGTATAAAATGTATTACTCAGAGATCCTTCAAATTGCCTTAACCGCCCCGCCCTGGTGGCGGAATGGTCTAAGCGATGGCCTCTGATTATTCTTCCGAAAGGAGTCCTTGTTCTAATCCCGAGTGAGGTATGGATGTTGTGTTTGTCTTACGGCACTGGCTCTCTCCCTTTCCTGGAACCAGTGACCTAAATTAGGGACGGGAGACTGATTATAGCCTATTGAGTTGCTCACTGTGGTCGTTAAACCTACAGTAAAAAGAAATAAAAAAAATTGCCATGTCACTTTTCTTCGGAGAATGGTGCAAACTGATATGTATATATTTTTTAATTTAAAGTTTAGTGACCACCGTGAGCAATTCAGTGGGCTATTAGCATTCGCCCGTCCCTAATCTTAGGGTCGTTGGTACCAGGGAAGGGAGAGAGCCAGTGCCGTAAGACAAACACAACATCCATGCCTCACCGGGATTCGAACCCGGACTCGTCTCGGACGAATGGTCATAAGACATTGCTTAGAACACTGTGCTACCAGGGCGGTGAAAAACTGATATCTATTACACTGTGTTCCCAACAGTTAGGTAACTACACTGTTAAAAATTCTGTTGCCTAGGCTGCGCCAAAAGTGGTGCTGCACGAGCTGCACCACTTTCTCAGGAAAGATACATCATTGCGTGGTGCAAACAAAATCCAATAACATGGTGCAACGTGCACCATGTTGTTCGGTTTTGTTTATTGCACACAGTAGTGTATCTTTTCTCAGAAAGTGGTGCAGCTGGTGTAGCTCCACTTTTCGGTGCAACCTATTACATAATTTTTAACAGCGTACAATAGCTTTAACTAAATAATGCATCAGGTACGCAATTTATTTTCATTGAAATATTCAAAAGATTTCATTGCAAAGCTTTAAGGCATTTCAGTAAATGATTCTAAATAGATGGAGACAGTTTTGTAATTTTTGCAAAGAAACCTTTTGGACATTACAAAGTGAAGCCCTGAAAGTCGACCTTCTTTCTTTGGTTTCAGGGAAACTTGAAAGAGATTGTGCATTACTGATTATTTCACGCCTACTTAAGACTGCTTTGACGACAACTTTCATTTCACACATGAACATACGTGCCCACTATTTCGGGTGGGACAGGCGAAATATACCGACAAACTACACCATCAGACTAGTATGTTTTTGATCCGGAAGCACAGTAAAGTAGCGATCGACAAAAGGCTAAATGTTTTTCATCCTGACGCACAGTAAAGCAGCGATCGACAAAAAGACTAAAAACGTAAATGTTTTTCATCCTGACGCACAGTAAAGCAGCGATCGACAAAAGGCTAAAAACGTAAATGTTTTTCATCCTGACGCACAGTAAAGCAGCGATCGACAAAAGGCTAAAAACGTAAATGTTTTTCATCCTGACGCACAGTAAAGCAGCGATCGACAAAAGGCTAAAAACGTAAATGTTTTTCATCCTGACGCACAGTAAAGCAGCGATCGACAAAAGACTAGAAACGTAAATGTTTTTCATCCTGATGCACAGTAAAGCAGCGATCGACAAAAGGCTAAAAACGTAAATGTTTTTCATCCTGACGCACAGTAAAGCAGCGATCTACAAAAGGCTAAATGTTTTTCATCCTGACGCACAGTAAAGCAGCGATCGACAAAAGGCCAAAGACGTATCAGACCAAACGTCGAGTTATTTATCTCAACAGCGTGTTTTATCCTCAAAATTACGAATATTTTAAAAATAAATTAATTTTACCTTTCAACATTATCCTGTTACAGAATTACCACGAAAAACAGAGCACGTGTGTTTATGACTGGTTAATTTCCAGCTTTCAGTGATTTTTATTTCCTCACGAATGTCTAAAACCTCAGCATACTCACCATTATATTGCCACTTAAGTTGTGCATCTCTAGAATCAATCTTTTCTTTTAAACTACATGAAAAAATCACATAAAGTCCTTCAACATTTATTAGTTGCTCACTGAAATGGAGCCAGCTTTCTATCAGCATATGGAATAAGCTATAGAACAAGTTAATTTTTTAGATAATAATTCAAAAGTAACCACTTAAACATCAAATGACGCGTTTTCTCACATTGTACATCAATAAGAATACAGCAACTCCTTCTCCAAGTATTTTACGAATTTCTAAAAAGCAGGTGAAGTACTAATCATGCTTGAAAATAAACAACACCTAACTCTTAATAATAAACCTTAACATTTTGAACATGATTTTACATATATTAAAAACTGCTTGTTATAACGTTTATAGACAAATTATTGCCATGACTGGAATATTAAACAGCATTTATGTAATTGAAAATTCAATCGACTGGCTGATCGGAAATAATCTTCGTAATACAATTCTGCAATAATTCCATGAAAAACAGCTGTTTTGCTAACATAAACCATTTATTTTTAGCCAAATATAACGGAAGTCCCATAATTTCTCAGTCTGTAGAAGAACAGAAAATTTCAAATATTAGTGTTCCAAACCCGACATCCACAGACTTTTTTCTTTTTTTTTTAGCGATGGTTAGTAAGCAAGATCTTTTAAAGTGCTAATTAAGTTCTAAACAACTAATGGAAAGACACTTACTCTTTCTTCAGATGAATAAAGTGCACTAAATACCTAAAACTTTACGAAATTTAATTACTTGGAGCATTTGATTAAAGTGACTCTGCAATCACATATTTGAGTTACTACAGTACGGTAATGAAAATTAGGATGTCACTGACAAATTCAGCCAATTTTGTTTAACGAAATAACACATGAGAAATTCTGCACAAAAATTTTGAATTGTTTGATCAATCTAACTAAAAAAAATCCAGTGGTGGATTGCATTAGAAAAGAGCGATTATATTTTAATCGTACGTATTATATGTGTCTTTGAAGATACTTCAGTTTTAACAGTTGCCTATTTGCAATATACACCTCACTACGCTCTTCCGCTTTTAATCGGGAACAAATCATTAAAAGAACAATCAGGGGTTCGTTGTTGTCAGTTACCAAGGTCCAATTAATGTGGCTTGGGGGGAAAGCAGTTTTAGCCGCCTCAGTAGCCAAGGGGTTGGAGGTACCGACTGGCTTCTGACCATCCAAATGAGAGGGTCAGGGATGAGGCGTGGGAGATGTGCTTTACCAAACGGTGATGGTCATTTCTCTTTAACCAGTTTTCTCTATCATTTACCCTTTAACGAAATGCTCTAAATTAAAGACGGGCGACTGTTTAAATAGCTCTCACAGTTGCTCATGGTGGTTGTTAATCCCCGAGATAATAATAATAATAATGAAAATAACAATAATAATAAAAATAACAATAATAATAATGAAAATAACAATAATAATAATGATGAAAATAACAATAATAATAATGAAAATAACAATAATAATAATAATAATGAAAATAACAATAATAATAAAAATAACAATAATAATGATATAAAATAGCGACTCGACATTTCAAACATTATAGAGAAGCATCTTAATTGCATGCAAAGCAGTTCGACATTTGAGATGTTATATGTACGTGGGTAAAGCAATTCCACATTTAAATTGTATGCATTTGGCCCCAAATGTTATTTAACGCAAGTCAACGTTTAAATAGTATATGCATTGTATTACGAACCTTTGAGGATACATATAGAAATAAATGTAAAGAAGATCGACATTTCAAAAAGTGTTTATACGCAAACAAATTTAATTACTTCGAGTGGTTAAGAATTTGAGTATGTTAAATTTTTGACACATATCATATCAGGCTTTTTTTTGTTTATTCACCTTTTATCTTCTATTTGTTTTTAAATTCTAACCACAATTGCCATTACGCACTGTAAACATTCTGAAATGAATTATGTCTCTAACTCAAATGACGAAGTTACTATGAAAATACATTTGAATGAAAAAAAAAGGTGAATTATTAAAATTGTATTTGTTGATAATTTTTACTCTTTATTATCACGCATGCAGATGAAAGGAAACAAGCAAAGAAGTTACGCACTTACGTTCATGAGTGTTTTAATCATGTAATGGTTTTACAGCAAATGTAGTCAAAATTGTAATTATCTTTTGATTTTTCTTTTTCCTCCCCCTCCTTTTCTATAATTCTTTTATGTAGTTTACGTGGTAGTCCACCAAAAGGAATTTTTTCACATTTACACGCCATCGCTATAATTTTTGCAGTGTAATAATTTCATAGAAATATTAATAAAGTGTAAATCAGATAATTTTCCAATGGAAAGCAGTTGTGGAAATAAAATTTGGAATAATTAAAATTCAAAAATGAATATATGAAATAATCAAATATGAAATATGAAGTATTGATTGGGATTTAAGCGACGAATATTGAAAATTGCATGCTTGGCACTTAAAAGCTTTTCAATGACTTTTTCAAGACCTTAAGTCAATTATAAATTCGTGTTGTATATGATTTGTTTCTAATAAGTGAATTTGAGCAAAATCATTAGTTCACCTTACAAATATATATAAAAAATTCTGATAAGAAATAAAGAGGACATAAAGATGGCACCAAAATTTTATCGTCGGCTCAAAATCTGTATCTAATGTAATTCCTATGATATCAAACTGATAAAATCTGATATAATATCTGTAATAACTAATACAAAATCTGATATAACTGGAATGGGGTTTAAGCGGAGGCAATTAAATATTATTTCCTGTTTTCGACATATTTCTCGAACATGAAGACATTTTAATGACTTTTATCAAAATCTAATTAAATTATGAAGTAGCTGGTGTCAAGTTTGATTCGTATCGAATAAGTGATTTAGAAAAAAATCATTTTGCTCACCTTAATTTCCGATAAGAAGTAAAATGACATAAAGATCGCACTGACATTTTATCCTAAGCTCAAAATTTCTACCTAATGCAATTCGTGTGATATCAAACTGTTAAAATTTAAATTGTGGATGATGAAATATCGAGTGAAAGAACGACAGTTCTTTAAAAAAAGAAAGAAAAGGGAACTCAGCGATGAAGCAAAATTGAGAATTTGCGCCATTCAGTTCACATCAAAGCTGAGAAGCGAAGTTTATTTAGTGCAATTCGATGCTGTTATAAACAGCTGATTTTACTTAAGAAAAGCAGTAACCTGATCGCTAATAAAAATAACTCTCTCACCTCGTTTCTTCGGCGGCGGGTGCATCAGAGGAGCTTGCGGTCAGTCATTTTCAGGTCGTAAAATAAGTCTCCCCTTCTCCCTTTGACAATGAATGTGGAGAGGGGCTGCAGTTCGACTAATGGCCTCTCTTGAAGATGACACAACTTAGGTAAAAGAAGCCATATTTACCCAGGAGGTTGGCTTGGGAGGACGGACCTGAGGACTCGAGGCCGTCAGGAGACCCACCAATCTCTGAGGCCGCGTCGCTCCGGAGGCGGTGCCGTAACTCAGGAAAGGGGGAGGGGGTACATTTCCCTTCCGTCACAGAGATCCCTTCCACAGGAATGAACAGCAGCAGCATTCCCACTTTCATCAGACGTAGAGAGAAAGATAAGAAGCTTAGAGTTGATTAAAACATTCGGACACATTTTATGACATTTTGATTTTGGGGGGAAAAACTTCGAAAATTTCCTGTCGCTATTATTGCTTGTGGATCGGAAATGATTTATTAACAGCCATATGTTTTCATGTGGAATTTAATGAATCGTTATTTCTCTGCTTTTTTTTCCTTTATTTCCTCGGATAACTGATCGTTGTATAATGCATGGTACTGTGTTTCTCTCAGACGCATTACGATCTAGAAGATTTATCATCGTAACGTACAATTTTTATAGGTACTCAGAAGAATTTCTTTTGGAGATTAGAGTTTACAAAACTCCACATTCAGATGCGCAGTTCAGACCAGTGTTGGGTGCGTGGAGGTTATGAAATAATACAAGAAGTGATTATCTCTTCAACACAAAAGGTTCAATGTGGATTGAAGTTTTGAGTTCAGATGTTAGTTCACTGTAACAAGAACTAGACGAAGTTGTTTGTCTCAGAGCTGAGTTTGGGCTCAATTTTAAGAGCCTGAGCCCGAAAACTATGATTAACTTGTTTAGGCTTTAATTAAAATATATCATCATCATCATCATTGTCAACCATTATCAATCCACTGCTGGACGAAGGTCTCCCCAAGTTTCCTCCACAACGGTCTGTCTTGTGCCAGTCTCCTCCATGTCACTCCCGCATATTTACGAATTTCATCCACCCATCTCCCATGTGGTCTTTTTCTGGGTCTTTTCCTGTCCCTTGGAATCCAATCTAAAATTTCAGCTGTCCATCTATGGTCTGTCCTTCTGGCAGTATGTCCAGCCCATTGCCATTTCAGGGATTTAACTCTGATCATGATGTCTTCCACTCTCGTCATTTTTCGGATCCACGAGTTCCTCTTCTTATCTCTCCTGGTTATACCAAGCATGCATCTCTCCATGCTTCTTTGAGTTGTCTGCAGCCTTTGTATGTCTCTTTTAGTTAAGGTCCACGTCTCTGCACCATACGTAAGCACTGGAAGGATGCATTGATCAAACACTTTTCTTTTAAGACATAATGGCATATTGCTCTTGAAAATTATGCTGTTTCTTCCAAAAGCTCTCCAGGCAAGTTTTGTACGCCGATTAATTTCTTCATCAGTGTGACCCTCACTTGATATCTGCTGTCCAAGATAAACATACGTATCTGTTATCTCCAGTTTTTCTCCATCAATCGATAAATCTTCATTTCTTGTAAAAGCATTGAACATCACTTTTGTCTTCTGAAAGTTCATTTTTAATCCCACTTCTTTACTCTTGTCAGCAAGTTCCTGGATCATACTCTGCAGCTCTGATGGGGTAGTTGCAAAAATGACTACGTCATCAGCAAAACGAAGGTGGGTTAGATAATCTCCATTAATCTTTATCCCTTTGTTTTCCCAGTTCAGTGATTGAAAGACATTTTCCAATGTGGCATTAAAGAGCTTCGGAGATATGGTGTCACCTTGTCTCATTCCCTTTCCAATTTTTATGCGTGTTGTATTTTCAAACAGCCGAATCTTTGCACTTGCATTTTCATAGATGTTATTAATAATATTAATGTATGCATCTTCAATACCACAGGATTTCAGAGCCGTGGTAACTGCTGATGGTTTCACCGAATCAAAGGCTTTTTCATAATCGATAAAAGCCATGCACAATGGAAGTTCATATTCCCTCGCTCTTTCAATTAGTTCTCTCAGTACGTGGATATGATCTATTGTGCTGTAGCCACTCCTGAATCCAGCTTGTTCTCTCGGTTGAGCCATGTCCAGTGTTACCTTCAAGCGGTGTGAAAGAACTTTAGTGAAGATTTTATAAACCACTGATAGGAGGCTGATAGGTCTGTAGTTCCTGAGATCCTCAATGTCACCTTTTTTATGTAGCAGGATCATTGTAGCATTGTTCCAATCCTCAGGAATCTTCCCTTCATTAAGGCATCGAGTGAAAATTTGGGCGAGTACTGTTTCAATTTCTCCACTTGCTTCTTGTATGATTTCTATAGTAATTCCATCTTCTCCTGGAGCTTTCCCCCGCTTCTTGTTCTTGATTGCATGAGCAACTTCTGCTGGGAGGACTGGAAGAACTCTGGTACCTTTCATGATGTCTGGAGTACATGTATCATCCCTTTCATATAATTTGGAGTAGAAATCTTTCACTCTTGTCAAAATTTCGCCTCTATTTCTTGTTATAGAACCATCTTCTTTTCTCAGAGCCATAATCTGTTTTCTTCCCTTACTGAGATGTCCCTTTGCTATCTTAAGGCTTTGGTTGTTTTCAATTGCTTTCCTCACTAGCTCACAGTTGAATTTCCTTACGTCTTCAGTGATACTTTTTCGTGTTGTCTTGCATAGCTCTATATATTCCACTTTGGAAGTCACATCTTCTTTAGTTGTCCTCATCTCTCTTCTTTTTTGCATCAACATTTTGGTTTTTCCTGATAATTTGTTTACATGCAACTTGTTCTTAGACCCAGCTAATTTTGTTGCTGTTTCCATTAGAGCTTTGGTTACTTTTCTGTTAACTTCCGAAATATCCACTTCTTCCGATGTTAGGCTTTCTAAAGCAGAGAATCTGTTCTTCAGTTCCAACTTGAAAGTATTATGGTGTTTTTTAAGGTTGGTTATGTCAATGCATTTTGTTTGTCTTATGAGCTTGCCACGTTCCAGTTTAGTGTTGAGGTGCATCTTACATCTCACCAATCTATGGTCACTACCTGTGTTGAACTTGTTCAGCACACTGCAGTCTTCGATGACGAATTTTTTGTTACACATAATAAAATCAATTTCACTTGTTGTCCCAATTGGATGTCTCCATGTCCATTTCCTGTGTGGCTTTTTCTTGAAAAAGGAGTTCAAGATGAAAAATCCTTTTGCCTCTGCAAACTCAACGAGAGTATTTCCACGCTGGTTTCTGTTGCCGTGACCGAATTTACCTACTGAAGTTTCATTCTGTTGCCGTTGCCCTATTTTTGCATTGAAATCTCCCATAATTATCTTCAAGTGCTGCTTACCTTTATTATTTAGATGACGAATTTCCTCATAAAATTCTTCAATTTCTTCTTCAGGATGACTTGTGGTGGGTGCATAAGTTTGAATAATCTGAGCCTGGTATCTTCTCGATAGTTGGATAACGAGTCGTGCAGCTCTGTCAGAGGAACTTTCAACTTCTACCACTTTATCCTTCAGTTTCTTGTTTATTATAAATCCAACACCACTAGTTCTGCCAGTATCTGTCCCACGACAATAGAAGAGATGTCCACTTTTCAGTTCAATGAGATCTTCTCCTTTTCTCCTTACCTCACTTAGCCCGACGATGTCCCACTTGATCCTTTGTAGTTCCTCTTCCAATTCAAGAAGCCTTGAATCAGAAGATAGGGAGCGTCCGTTATAGGTAGCCAAGGTCAGCATCAAATGGCAGCCTAGTCCGGTCCTCCGGGGATTCTTAGCACCCTCTGCCTTCATGTCGCACTGGCCGCTGCCTTGGCCAGGTACATTCCAGCTGCCGGAGACTGAGGGCCAAGATTTAAGTTGTAGAGTCATTTTGGAGGTGTTTGGCCATAACTCACCACGCTGGCCAAGCGGGTTGGTGAGTGTGGGATAGCATTTCCTCTGATCCCGATGGTATAGTTATACCGCTATTGGCGGTCGTCAGAGCCCCTTTAGTGGGAACAGGATGCACCACGAGAAGGCGGGGTTGACATTTGTCAAGGAGAGGCTGTGATGTTACGCATCACCTGACCTTATATATTTTATATATATATATATATATATATATATATAAAATATATTTTTCAGGTTATTTTGCACCCTTCGTTTTAAATTCTAAAATTTTTTCCTTAGTCTTCAGTTTTGCTCTTAAGTATATAAAATATATATATATATATAAAATATATATATATATATATATATATATATATATTCTGCCAGACTTCCACTCTTTCTGCCCCATGCAATTAACCGATGTCTTTCTCAACTGCGGAGTGGGGAAGGGATGTCTATATCTTTCTATAGTTTCTTTGATCATTCATTTCTTTCTGAAATGTTTTGGAGGCCGGATTCAGGAAAAATCGGGCGGCGCAACAATCTACGTCGTACGTTGTCCAATAGAACTAGCAGGGAGTGCCCTTTGAGGTAGGGAACAAAATTTGGTCAGCTTGCTATCTACTATCTATATAGTTCTTAAAGAAACTTTTTCTT